>OX401860.1:2500000-5000000 GCA_947859175.1 Gandaritis pyraliata
TTTACTCATTATTCTAAACAATATTCAATAGTAATTTCCCGCGATCTATCGTCGGTCGGCTCAAACGGGATATCTAATGATTGTGTAGTATGGTAGCAAATAAGCACAATAGTTTATCACAGTTTGTGACTCCGATGATACAACAGTCAAGTGGCAGTTTATAGAGTTATAGGCAGACTAAAATTTAAAATGTTTGCCAGTTTCGTTCCCTCGCAATGAACTGCAAACACGGCGGGTAAACAATGTGCTATTGCACTATCCATCACCGGTGCAAAATGCTCGAATCGTTTACATGGCTGTATCGCTGCTGAAATATGCGCATTTTGTGAGCTAATTAACAGAACACTGGATAAAAATATAATGCATAATAAAGACCGAGAAATGTGCTTAACACTGCTGCAGGGCAAATACACGCGAGAGCAATGATTCCGGGTCACTTAAAGAATGTTAAAAATCTCGGAAACTAAAAATGATAGGTTAATGCAATAAATTGTATTTAATAGACAATGTAATACTTCTTAAATGAAGGTATTAAAACTTCTTAGTTATTGTAAAGTTATATCTTAAAAAAATCAAATTTGAAAAAGGGCCACTTTCGAAGATGGAACTACGAAATTACAGCATTTGGTTTTGCTTTTGTTTGTAATCTGTCATTTATGTGGGTATATGAACCATGTTGATAGTGCTCTATATTCATTATTCAAGCTGAAATTATGTCGCTTACGCCTGAAGAATGCACCAGAATACTTACAATGCTGGAAACCGGCCGGAGTCAGCGCGATACAGCCAGGACTGTCGGTGTGTCGCTGTCAACAGTACAAAGAGTTCTCCGACGTTACGAAGAAACTGGTTCTAACCTACGCAGACCAGGAACGGGCAGAACCAGGTGTACCACAGCACGAGAAGACCGATACTTGGTGAACACCATGCTTCGAAATCGCTTTCTCACAGGAACTGAACTCACAAATCAGTTTCGACGCCTCGGAGGAAGTAACCCAAGTGCATGGACAGTAAGACGTCGGCTTGCTGAATCTAACTTAAAACCCCTTAGACCTGCAAACGGCCCTAAACTGGAGCGTGGGCATCGTATTTCAAGACTAAGATATGCCCAGAGCCACGTAAATTGGAGTATTGAAGATTGGTCAAAAGTTATGTTCTCCGACGAATCAAAATTTATGCTCTACAAGCACGATGGAAGACACAGAGTGTATCGAAGACCAGGGGAAAGATTCAAGCAAGCATGCATCGAAGAAAAAGTAGCCTACGGTGGTGGGTCTGTACTTGTGTGGGCCGGAATTTCTTCTGAAAGTCGCACAGAGCTGGTGATCATAGAAAACGGCTCTTTAACTAGCGTAAGATATGTGGAAGAAATCCTCAATGATCATGTTGGTCCATTTATGGTCAATTTAGGTGAGGATGCTATATTTATGCATGACAATGCCCGACCTCATACAGGTAGGATTGTGAATGACTACCTTCAAGAGATGAACATTACTCGTATGGAGTGGCCAGCGCGCAGCCCGGATATCAACCCGATCGAGCATGCTTGGGACGAGCTAGGCAGATGCGTAAAACAACGAAACCCTCCCCCAATCACGCTTCGTGAGCTCAAAATTGCTCTCACAGAGGAATGGGAGAATATTCCCCAAAATCGTATAAGGAACTTGGTGTACAGCATGCCAAACCGCGTAAACGCAGTAATGGAAGCACGAGGAGGCAATACGAAGTATTAAAATTCAAGTCAAATCGTAATAAAGTTCAAAAATTTCATGTTTCCTATTTTTGTTTTAAGGAGAGATCAGCAGTTTTTTTCTTTATGTAATTTTGTGTTAATAAAATGTATGGTGACTCATATTTTTTTACTTTCATTTAAGGAGTATTACATTGTCTATTAAATACAATTTATTGCATTAACCTATCATTTTTAGTTTCCGAGATTTTTAACATTCTTTAAGTGACCCGGAATCATTGCTCTCGAGTGTACAAACATTACGATCAGGCTTGAAGGAAAAAGTAATTGGGAGTTTTTTATGATCTTAAAGTTTCAACTGCAAATTCCCAAGATTTTGGAGGATGTAACGAATATTTATAAAGATACTCTTCTCACAATTTATACATCCAAAACTGAACATCATTCGTAACATAAAGCACTACATTTTAGGTGACGCGATAATCACGGGTTCTTTTGTAAAAATAATCCTTGCTTTATACAAAGCACTAGGTACTTACTAATAAAAAAATACGTAAAACAAACAAATAAGTCAGAGCCGCCAGCGTATATCAACAATTATCATCACCCCATTCGCGGGACCATTGGAATTCATCGTCCAATTATCTTCGTCAATTGACGGGTTAGAAAATATAAGGGTCAATTCTCATTTCATATTCCGTGGTGCCCCCACGTAATGGAATAACGGTGTGAGCTTACGGACGGTTGATCGATCTACCTTCTATACTTTATTTTTGCAAATTGCACAGAATGACCCTTGTCAGCTAAAAATGTGTCGCGCTCACACTGCATTGGGGTTGAAATCAATGTCATGGTGATTCTGTGTTATTTATGGACGCTGGGAAGCTCTCCGTATCTTTTTGTGATTTATTATTCCACATTTATTTTGGGATGTGATCTTCGTGTGAAGTTTTTTGTACATTGAGAAATGGAACGAGAAGTTTAGTAGGTATTACTGATTTTAATCTTCAGATGAGCTTTTAGTTTGTAATCATATTTTTTTCGAAAATTATATAGCATTTTGCAAACAAAGCTCAAACACATTATTTCCAGCAATCGCCCATTAACTGACACGGAATATTGTTACGGGCACTTTTCACAGTTAGTTAAACTCTGCAGATTGTTGAACGGTATAGCAGTTATCCATGGCGAGCTCATGTTGCACAAGTTAAACTGATTACTTCGTATCTATTTGATTCACATAGTTGATAGCGGAATGTATTACAGTAATGGACATTTTTATAAATAAAGCGATAGCGTCAATGATGATGGACACGCAACACCCAGACGTAATATTTTCACCGAAATTCAGCGTGTAATAAATTTCATTATTCTGAAACATCTAACTTATTACTTGCATATCCTGAAAACAGCGGCGGATATGTTTTGCAGATATGTGAGCACTCATGCACAAACTTTATTTGGTTGTAGCCAATTCTATTTGCAGAACTGTAGTTATGTTCATGTTTAAATTTACGATGTGTGTACAAATCAGCTTTTCGAGAGCTTTTTGATAAAAAAAAATCCGTCCAGTACTTACCTAACCCACTAATCATCTGGCATTGATATCGAAACACCGCATAAGTAACTTATAATGCTATGATAAAATTATTGGCCGTATAATATCCGTGATGGCCATTAAAAATTGATAGGTCTCGCTCGTAGAAGAATTATGCTTCTGTAGACCACCGAATGAACGAATAAATAATGTGGGGCGTGCGAGGCATGAGTGAGGGTTCCCGGCTCTTAACTCTTATTTTATACTTATCGAGACACCACTTTATATCTCCGCATAAAACGCTATAATGCAGGATGCTTTTAAAATTGTATTATGCAGCGGCAGACAGCTAAGAGGGCTTTAACTATGCATTTTAAACGTGCGCTTATAAGCGAAAACTCGCGTCTGTCTGACTATTGTTTTCCGCCGCTCATTTCAACATTAGTCATTGTCAAAATACCTCTCATATAATTTTCATGTTATATCAAACGGTAGCAAAAACAAAAACTAGAATAATCGTTTCTATTCGCGAACGGTGTGGAGAAATAAAGTTAAATCAGCGGCGACACCTTCCGCGTTCAGGGATTGCCGCGGAATAGTTTGGTCGTTTTGTAAACGTGGTAGGGGGTGGTTTAAAGGGTTTTTTACTCGGCTCGCTAATGGACGCAGAACTTTACTTACCGCTCGTTCCGTTGTACGCTTGTTTACTATTAATTGCGCCTTTTGTCGCTTCCAGCTGTTGTCGGCTGCGGCTCCGATGCGCCCGGCGGCGTCGGCGACCGCGTTTATGGCTTTTATCTAGCGTCGTGGAATTGAGACCGTCTCTTTCCCCTATTTGCAGATAGCACTCTTTTTTGCCAAGTTAAAGCTTCGTAACAATGGCTGTGCACGGGATTATAGCTCTAGATAGTAGACTCGATAACTTCTCACATAACGGGTTGGGTTGGCGAAACTAAGCTGTTTACCTGAGCGCAGTTTCCGTCCATCCCGAAACGATGGTCCCTAGTTGCCGAACCAAACCGAGTTTGCAAAATTATAGCGGGCGAGAATGAATCGAGTTTCGCTGGATACAAACAAACGCGTACCCTCTGCTGATGGCTCCAGTATTTAATTACAAATAATGTTTTCATCCGGAGTTGTTACTCGGCACAGACCGCAAAAAAGGACTGTTTCCATTTCGTGCTGAAGTACGGTGCAGTCAGATTTTTTGTTGTTTTGCGAAATTTTATTTATCGCCGTCGAGACCCGCGTGCGTCGTCGACTCGCAAGTTTTTAATTAAATTATTTACTTGATAATATCTAGCGCTCTGGTAATATAGGTTGCGTAGTTTGCTTTTCTGTTCCTATTACGATCATCTTGCCAGCTTTACAGGACCGCTGAGACTAGATGGCTCTCAATATTTAGCTCGATTAAAACATCTGTACGTATACTAAAGTAGAATTTTCCATCTTGAAGATTGGATATTAGCTAGACCCTCAAAGGTTCAAAAACGGGAATCTATTAAAAGTTTAATTCTGTTCATAATCAATTTCCGCAGCCCCTTTTTCTCAAAGTATATTTAAAAGTTTCTGCTTAGCCTTCAATACTAAGTAATATCAAAACAATGTTTAGATACTGTTTAGATACTTTCTAAATTATACTCAAGTTTAGCATCCCGCCGTTCAGCTTTGAAACTTCTCAATTTAACGCTGTCCGTATTTTATTGCTAGTAAATATAAAAGTTGAACCCCATCGATTAATATTATACAAACTTCACGGGATTCGACACGCCTTAAGGGCGCGTATACCTACTGTGAAAATCGCTGTTTAATCGTAAATACAATAAAGTAATAAACTAAAAATTAAAATAGGTAAGTATCTACAGAAAATTCTTTATAGTCCCGAGATTAGTTCTTATCTAGAAACACAATAGAAAACTCTTTTCTCGATAAAAAAAAACCTCAAAGCTACCTACCTTTCTGAATTTGAGTCTGGATTTTGAAGGCAGGGCTAATTATTGGGTTGAAAATTACATAAATACAGGTACCAACAGTTGCTTGAGCGATGCCCTTATCTGTTTTTTCAAAATTATCTTTAGTTTACAAGATATGATCGATAAACTGCTAATTCTCACTATTTTATGTCGCGGTGGTCGCAAGTGCCACGATAAAGCGCGTGCGGTTTAGAACCTTATTCCGACGATCTCATGACCGCAGTTTGAAATAACACTCGCTGAGGTGTTAATCCTTAAAACAACGCACCCTTAATAAGTTCAACGTAGAATTATGTGGCAGCACTGCTCTGGGGACAAGGGGTGTATAAATATTGTTTCGTAGGCTTACGATTCAATAAAGGAATTGTTTCTGTTGGTGCCTACACTGAAAAAATATCATTGTTGATTTTACTAAATTCGTGGTAATGTTTACAAAAGAAAAGGGTTGAAAACGGTCCTACACACTTGCGTTGTTGATTTTACTAAACACATAATGGTAGGCCAATTACAAAACTAATATAGTAAATAAATACGAAATATAAAACTGTATTATCAACATTATTAAATTGTAAAAATGTGCCTCTGGTAGGGACAATTTATTATCCTTATTATACAAAACCTAATTGGTAAATATTACCTAACTAGTTTTCCAAGAGTACAATAAATAAATTGTATAATTATCCTTTTTATACAAAACCTAATTGGTAAATATCACCTAACTAGTTTTGCAAAAGTACAATAAGTAAACGAAACAAATGAGTAGTTTTTACGAAGCAATTTTGTATCATCTATGAAATTAATATAGTAGATTTGACCTAATTCGTTTCGTATTTTTTGCTAAAGGTTTATGTATAGTAATAACCTATCAATACTGTATAATATACGAAACATGTTTTGTTATTTACTGATTACGTTTCATATAGTTTACGAACAGAGTGTAGTGTTTTTTATGATACTAGTTTAGTAATATTTAATAAAGTATTTAGTGAAATTGGCTATATGCGTTCAGTATTTTTTATCAAATTCGTTTTGTATATCATTTCAAAAATGAAGTAAAATATACGATTATAGTCTTGTAATATTTACTGATTCTGTTTCGTTCATCTTAAGGTTTATGTTTAGTATTATTTACTGTTATCTGCTTCGTATATTCTACATACAAAATTTTGTATTATGTACTGAACCTAATATTGTAGTATTTAACTAATATGTTTCGTATAATTTAGGGTTAGTCTTTAGTATTTTTACCTATAGTCTGTTTGGTATATTTGACTAATGTATTTTGTAGAATATACGATACCTACTTCTGTAACATTCAATCAATTTGATTCGTATAATTTACGAGTCATATTTAGTATATTTTGCTATAGTCGGCTTTGTATATTTTATCATACTATTTATTCACTAGTTTTGTAATATTTAATAAATCTGTTTTGTATAATATACCTATGGCATATTGTATTTTTTGCTAAATTACTTTCATGTAAATTACCATTATTAATATTGTACATTCTACGAAATCGGTTTGTTTACTTACTCATTTGCTTTCGTATGTTTTACAGGTATTACTTTGGTATAATCTACTTTACAAATTCTGTAAATTTAACCCTATTAAGTTTGTACATACTGTTGTTTTACTTGGTCACTTTAGTATATTTCACCCATATTGTATTTATGACACGCGCCTGTTTTAGCTGCTTTATAAACCTCTTGGGTAATAGCAATCTTGTTCCGTCAGGTCAATGTTGCCAATTACCTAACAGATTTAAAGTAACTAAAACATGAAAACAGGTGTAGGTATCATAAAAAACAAATATTTGTAAATTATACACAAGTCAGCAAGTAAAAGTTGTAGGTACAAAACATTTTAGAATACTGTAAATCATAACAAGAGAGCACACACAACGTCCAAGTAGAAAATACCAAAGTAAACGTTATATAAACAAACGAAAGAAAATGCATAAATCAATAACCAGTTCGTAATATGTACAAGAAAAAAAATCGGAGCAAAATACACACAGCATATAAACAAAAAGTACAATAATATACCTACTTAATTAAAAATTACATTATATTTACAAATGATTAAATGTTACAATTTAAAGAAATACCTATTTGATCAGGGTAGCGGGAAAGTAATAAATGATACAAATTATGCTTATTAAGATTAGTTTATTTATTAAATCAAATAAAAAAAAATAACAATTTACCAATGATATTAATATGTATTTTTGAAAATTAATCTGTTAAATTATATTTACTTAACTAGTAGGTATGACACGATTAGGAATAAAAAACTGTTAGGCCGTTTGTCCACCAACGCCGGTTCCGGCGCGGCACCGGTAATGCACTACCGACGCATAGGTGCTGCCGTGCCGAAAGGAAGTGCAATACCGGTGTCGTGCCGGAACCGGCGTTGGTGGACAAACGGCGTTACTTTAATTAAATCAAAATCAAATAAATTAACAATTTACCAATGATATTAAGATTAGTTTATTAATTAAATCAAAATCAAATCAAAAAATTAACAATTGATTCTGTCGTTTACGAAACCTCTCCATTAGCGTAGTAGGTACATATAGGTCTACTCGATCTACGGCCGCACTTCAAACATCACTATTTTATATTTAAATGAACTTAACTCTACAGTAAGAATCTCCATTACACATTACATGAGGAAATGTCGGAGCAATAATAAGGTTTTCTGGTTGTATCAACTTCCATTTACCAGATACATTGAAATTAAGATGAAATGCTTGTAAAAGTTCATTAAATCCAACACAGTCAATTTTTTTCGATAAAATATAAATGCTTGTTTCTAAAGTCGATACAAAAATAAATTTAATCATGAAAAAGTGATAGCCGTTTTCATTAGAAAGTGTTAAAATCATACCAGGCGTATATTTAATACCATTGAAATGAATATAATTTAATGAACTTGTCAAATTTCCATCTTTAGGAATGATGTCACAAATTTCTTATATTTAGACTACTACACGAAACCTGAATACTATTCATATCATCGCAGTTATGTGGAGAAACTTCAGAAGGTATATTCGGTGTTGTAACATGAGAGGTAATTATATGACGACGAAATGAGCGAATATGTGAAAATTGTCTGGTACAGTTATGCTGTTTACAGTGATATATCGATTTAGGGCCTAACTGATGGCAACATTTCAAGTGTGAAAAAAGAGCTTTGTAATCGTCTAAACCAGCAGAACACACAAAACAGAAATACATTTTTGTGTTACCTACGAAAGGTCCGAGATGAAACTAGCTACGCTTGAAATCTTCCTATCTGATTTGCAATCGATTTCGTAAAAGTATTTTTGGACAAACGTCCATACGTTAATAGCCTCTATCGGGTATTCTGCGTTGAAAACATGTATTATTTTAAAACATACACCTACAGCTTTGAGTAAAGTATCAATTTTGTACATGATACCTTCAAACTTTACGTAAAATTGAGTCACTTCTTTCATTGATGGCCCTACCGCAATTATCACTGGTTGGCACGTCAGTCCTTTGGCCAGATGTTCGTCTTGACGAAGCGCAGTCTGGGTCAATATTTCGCTTTGATTCTGTAACAAAAGCATAGTTTCCATTAAATAAAACTCACATAATAATGCATAAAGCCACTTGGCAAACCCCGACATAATATCTTAAAAAATTTATTCATCTGGGAACTACGCTCTATGTCAACATTAAGTAGGTACCTACTTAGCCAATAATTTTATTATTAAATCCACTTAAAAAACTCAAATAATGTCTTTAATACGTACCATCACATGTAAAATAAAAGCTTTCTCCGATTCAGCTATGCTGGGTTTATATAAGTTTTTCTTTTTACTATCACTTTTCAGCGCCACTTTAACAGTGGGAGGCATTCTTGTACTTAAAACTTTCAGGAAGACATAGTCCCTGACATCTGTAAAAAAAAATTAATGTTTATTTTTGCTACTTATACAACATCTTCTATATACCTATGTACTAGTAGGTATTATAAAACTGTAAAAAAGCCAAAAACTAAAATGAAATTATAGATAACGAAATATGCAGATCTACTAAATAAACGATACGCGGGTATCAGCTACAGCTGTAGTTTATAAATATTATTTTGAACACGACAGGCCAAGAGCGAGCTGCGGGGCTTTTGATAGAAAATGAGTCTGTCATAATCTGACAAATTGCAATGGTCATTTGGGATTTTAATTTGTCAAAAACTCATGGCATCCACTGTCCACAGCCACAGAAAACTGGAATGTTAGCTTACCTGCAGTTGGATCGTCTTCTAGAATCTTCAGAGTTTCTTCACACGATTTAATTTTTTTGAAGACTGGTAATGATTTCTCCAAAAACGTTGGCCATTTTTTAAACAACTTTAAGTCGCAGTTTTGATGTACAACGTCAAAATCGGATTCAATCTGAAAATAAATATATAGAAATCAAAAACTAAAAACTTCAGGGAGTATCCATCAATATGAAACAACTTTTGTCATGGAACTTATTGTTAAAAAATAAAAACAGTAACAATACTTACGAGCTTGTAGCCTAGGCTGGCCTTCAGTGGAGGCCACTCGTTGCAGATGTCTTGAATAGTTTTTCCCTTAGCTGACAAATCCTGGCGTCGTAGGTTATATGACAGCCGCCATTTCTCAGTTATTTCAACCCATGGTTCTTTGTTAAATTTGAGCCACAGTTTTCTTTCTTCTTCATCCTCGACCGATGAATTAGGTAATGTAGGTGAATTAAGTGTTTCTAAAAATGAATCCAATCGTAATTACTGTTCTTGAATTTGAAGGTACTTAAAATTATTGCACAAACTTGAAGAATATCGGGTTACCTTCAACAATTACTGAAGCTCTGGGTGTACATTTTTTCAATACACGCCTTTGATTATGGTATCTGTCGACCAGTTTGCCTCTGGCCGGTATATAGGACTTTTTGCCATATTTTCGACTGGGAATATAATATGTCTCCTGAAATAGAAGCAAATCAATACAGAATTGGTACTAAAATCTATATCTATCTATATACTATTAAAAAACTGTAAAAAAGCTAATAAGTAAAATTAATGATATGGATAAACTAAATACGCAGATCTACTAAATAAAAGATTCTGATTCCGAAAATCTAATTTGCCTGTTTATCTGTTTGTTTGTTCGCGGATCACGCCTTAAGCCCGTCACAGACGTAACTATAATATATATTAATATAAATTATAGCAAGGCATATTACGACATATATTCTATACAAATATTCAAGTGACCGCACACCTAACAATAATATATTTATATATTATAATATATCAGAGTACGGCATATCAATATATATAAAACTCTTTTGAAGCTGACATAGAATCAACGCACAGCTTAAACTATAAGTCCTAGAGGTATGAAATTTCGAGGGTAGTATCCTTAATAGTGTAGGGGTGCACTAAGAAAGGAATTTTGAAAAGTCACACTAGAACGCGAGCAACGCCGCGGGAGACGGCTAGTTAATATATATTATAGTTACGTCTGTGACGGGCTTTAACTACTGCACCAATTTCAACAAAACTTATGCACGCGTACAAAGCCGCGGGCATCAGCTAGTCTGACAATCCTACTAATATTATAAATGCTAATGTTTAGATGTTTGGATGTTTAGATGTTTGGATGTTTAGATGTTTGGATGTTTGTGTTTCAATCACGTCAAAACCACTGAACCAACTTGGATGAAACTTGGCATATATATAGTTCGTAACCTGGATTGACATATAGGCTACTTTTTATCCCGAATAATTAACAGGATCTACAGGATAAAATGAACGAAAAGGATTAGCAGCGCCAATTGACAAGAGGATTTCATTGTCATGTCATGTCACGTCAGTTTGACAGGGCGTAGTACTACGAGTTCGGTGTAATGAGGTGTAATGTCAAGTTTCTCAAAGAAGTATCCGCTCGGTACACGCACAGATAATATAATGTACACGGAAACTGTAGACGCGTACGAAGTCGCGGGTAACTGCTAGTTTTTAATAAATGAAGGGTAAGGGCACCGGTGTAATTAGGTACACGCACATGACACTTCAAGATCTTTACGTCACAGAGTGATGGACGCAGTCATTGCCTTACAGGGCACGTCCTCATTGGACTTTCTCTGTGAGGTAGGTAATGCATTGTTATAGGCAGAAGTTACCACTTAACATCAGGTGAGCTATCAGCTTTTTCCACTACTTTTACCATAAAAAAAAAATCGAAGCTCATGTTAGGTACCTACCTACCTACACTGGTTTTACCAACTTTACCTACGAATTTTACTACCTATTAGCTCAAAATCTATATGTATAGTTTAGAACTAGGAATAACCTAGAACGAAAACAAGAAAGCATTGGGAACGTCTAAAGGATTTGCCAAACTATAAAAAAATACATTCGAATTGAAAACCTCCTCCTTTTTTGAAGTCGGTTAAAAATACTGTTATTAATTATAAGTCGGATCAGATTATATTTTGTGTAGGTATTAATAGTATAGTATAGTATTATATGATCTGTGGTATATAGGCTGACACTAACCTTTTGATTAGAACAGGTCTGGGCTGAGTTGGCACTTCCACTGGAGACACCTGATTGAGTTTCAAGTCTTTCTATCTCACGTGATGAAATAGATTCTGTATCCAATGAACACGCGCTCTGTAAAATCAATTTTATTAATGTCGTGTTAGGTAGAGGTAGGTAGGTACTAGGGCATGCAGTACCGGTACTATTCTCAGTACCGGTAATTTTCGGCCGGTACTGGAGCCAGTACCGGTAATTACCGGTACTTTCGATACTTTCGATACTGACCCGATTTTCACTAAAAAAGGACTAGAACGAAGTAAAAACCTGTAAAAATAGAAAACTATGGTTCCTACTTACCAATAATTTGTTTTCTTTTCTGAACCGAGATAAGCCGGTCTTAAACTTAATTCATCTTTTAATTTGTTTGTTGGTATGAGTTCATTAATATCAGAGTCCGATATATTTTCTAAACAGAATACCTATGTCCAGATCTTGCTCTAAAACAGAAAATATACAAAAATTATAAATCATCTAGTTAGGTAGGTGTAGATCTACTAAAAGTACCTATCTAGGGGTATACCTACCTAGGTAGGTAACTTGAGAGGTAGGTACGTATACCTACCTCGTAAATTGAGCCATGTTTATGTAGGTTCTTACTGCGTGTTTCGACTAAAAACATTCACAATAAAACCTTCACAACACAATCCTTACAAACTATTTTTTACAATCAAGAAAATCCTTATACCTAACCATCAGCACAAGATTCAAAATGCCAAACATGCACAAGGTTTGGCGGTGGAAACGCAAATCGATATCTTCACAGAGTTGTGCCTGGTTTATTGTGAATGTTTTTAAGTTGGAAACTTACCTTGAAAAACTCTCTGAGTATCTTGAGTGATACGCCACGAATTCAGTAACTCCATAACAAAATTGCTATCCAGCAAATTGTCGTCTCGTTCATCCATGACGGGACGCCTACGAAACGGATGGAAAATACGTTATGAATCAAGGAAATAGTTACCAACTTAAAATGGAGTCCGCGCGTCCTTGGATTTTACACTCACCTATGAACATTTCAAATCAATGTTCACATCACACTGGTATAGGAAGGTACCTGCCTAGGTGGTCTGGATTACTACTACTGTGTAGGTACCTACTGTGTAGGTACCTACACAGTAGGTACCTACTGTGTTCTGAAAACTAGTATTCGCGCGGGTTCAAAACTTGCGTGCGTCCAACTCGAGCATCGAACGGTCTGTGTGAAGCCGGCCGGTCGCGCGCGGGCTGATGCGCTAGCGCCGCGCCCGCCCCCCACGCTAGGGCTGGCAGGTCAGACGGAGACGGATTTTGTCATAAAATCCTGATTTTTATCCGACAGGTATGCAATGCACGTAGGTAGGTACTTGAATGATTTTGGCCGGTATGTACCTATCTATTTAGGGCCATTGAATATAGCACCCACTGGAGGACACGAAATCACAAATTACAAAAACATTGATTAAGTACCTACTACTTATAGTCCGGTCAATTTAGACATTCGAAGGTCCATAAAATCACAAGCTGGAAATTATTAAAATTGTTCAAAACATCGATTTGAAATAAGACCTCTTTGGTTTCAGTATCAATGCTAATTGCTAACAGATTTTCATAGAAATTTAAACTTAATAAAAAAAAACGCGAGCAAAGCTGGGGGCTACTGTAATCGAATCTACTATTAAAACTATATAGCAAAAGTATACCTACCTAACTAGGTACTACCTACCTATTAAAAAAGCATAATACATTTATTAAGTCATGGTAGCCCTACCTCACTTCAGAGCGAAACGCGGAAAAATACTGCCACAGGTTCGATGACCGCACGCAGGCAACGCATGCACAGACACGTTTCGCGTCGCGTTTCCAACCTTATCTACTAGACAAAATGGTATATTATACTAACACAAAAGTTTGATTTTACAAAATTAGTTTTGTAAAAAGTTTGCTATGACTATATATGAGCTCGGAATGTAATCTATGATAAACCTATGAAGAATATAATATGGGGACCATATCAGTAGTGGTGTGTGGTGTGGCAGCACTGCTGAAGTTTGGAATCATACCCTAGCTACAGACCTAGGGGACAGAACGCGGTCGCGCCTTCGAGCGTTTTCCATTGAACTATTGGACATAATTTTATTTACCTATGTTGTTTTACATCTATACTAGCGACTAAATCTATCTAGGCTCGGAGATACTACGCTGAGTGTCCAAATTCAAAATGAGAAAATCCGTAACTGAAGTTAAATAAGTAGGTAGGTAGATTAGGTACCTAACCTAGAGTACCTACCTACCTACCTAGGTTCCTTAAGAAGCCGCACTTGATTTTTTTTACTCTCTTTAGCACCAATTATACCATCCCTTTGTCCGATTTAGGTAGGTAGGTTAGGTACCTACGTAACCTACCTAGGTAGCATCATAACATAACCTAAAAAGTAGGTACCTACCTAAAACATTTAAAAGTAGGTAGGGTCATTCATCAGTCATTACGCCAGATAGCGACCGATTAGCAGGGTACCCCCAACTTTAGGCCATTTTATTAGTAGGTATGAAATATTTACTTGACATAAATTTATTGAAATGGGTTCTCCACGTTCCACATGTAAGTACCTAGATCAAGTATGATCAAGATGTATTAAAAATATAAAAAAATAAAGATCAAAGACTTAATTTTAAATCAATTTTTATTGAGAAACAAGGCGATATGCTAGTTTGCGGCCGTTTTTTTCAGTATACGTCCAGACCCTACCTAGTTTACGACCACAAGGTCTGTAATGGACAATTCACTCTTATTTGATTAAAAATAATGCTTCAATCATGATTTATGGTTAATTGACCGAGCGAGCGAAGCGAGCGAAGCGTCTCAGTTTCCACATTGGCCAAAAATGCGTTTGTCCGGATGTCTGTCTGTCTGTCTGTTCTCCTCTACAGGTCGCATTTTTCAACCGATCTGGACGAAACTTGGTACACAGGTTATATGACTTATTAGAATTTTTTTGTCGTCGGGCATTTTTGATTGGAGGGGTACTTCCCCCAAAAAAAGGGCAAAAAGGGGGCTATTTGATATACTGGATATCTCCACCAAATGAGATCCGATTTCGATTATTCTTTTTTTATTTGAAAGGTAGTGACTATAAGTTGGTCTCATAAAAGTTTGGCGAAGATCTGATAAGGATCTTCAGCATGATGAACAGGATAACTCATCAAACAATCGATAGTTTTCAATCAAGTTTGAGAGAAACACAAAGGACCTCATTCTACACAAGATGATGCAAAAAAAATCAAAAAGATCAAAAAATCACAAAACGGAAAATGCAGAGAAGTAGTGGGGATGGGTATTTTCTACTTCTCTTCACTATTGATAGGTTTCTTTCAAAACTCTGAAATAGCTTTTGCTAAGGCAGTAAATAGCTCACTTTTATTATGCTCGCGAGGTCTACAGCTCCCAGAGCCACTAGTAGGTAATTTCTTTATAACTTTAATAATTTTAAAATCGGTCAACAATTGACTCAGACATCGGTAAACATACATAAAAAAAAACTGACATCAAGTGGTCGTAAAACAATACATCAAATTACTACATTCAATAAGCGACCGTTAAATTCCCATTTTAAAACGGTCGCGAACTGACGTCGACCGCGTTCGTAAACTGAAGTTGGGGTAATGTTAGGCAACCAAATTTAAATTTTGTAGGTAGGTAGGTATTGTATTTACTTCTGACCTAGTAGGTACACCGACATTTACATACACTGCCATTTAATGTTGTTTATTACCTACCTACAGTCCCGGCTTCGCACGGGTAGGTAGGTGCCTACGTCTATGTCATTTTTGTACACTTTGATTCTTAGTTATGGCGTGCTATGTAGGTATAGGTAAGTACCTATTACGTATACAGCATGAACTCTTTGTTAATTTCACCAATGTTTTTCTGTAAATTCTACGTTTTAATTTGGTTGGATTTACTAAACCGTCGACGTTAAAATTAACTTAGTAAAATCAACATTTGATATTGTAAATTTTACAAGAAATTGCGGTAACGAAACATGCGCCATCTAACGGTGTTCGCGAGAACCTTGTTACAAAACTTAAAGGTAAGTTTTACTGATGTTCTTAGTTAATTTCACCAATGTTTTTCTGTAAATTCTACGTTTTAATTTGATTGGATTTAGTAAACCGTCGACGTTAAAATTAACTTAGTAAAATCAACATTTGATATTGTAAATTTTACAAGAAATTGTGGTAACGAAACATGCGCCATCTAACGGTGTTCGCGAGAACCTTGTTACAAAACTTAAAGGTAAGTTTTACTGATGTTCTTAGTTAATTTCACCAATGTTTTTCTGTAAATTCTACGTTTTAATTTGATTGGATTTAGTAAACCGTCGACGTTAAAATTAACTTAGTAAAATCAACATTTGATATTGTAAATTTTACAAGAAATTGTGGTAACGAAACATGCGCCATCTAACGGTGTTCGCGAGAACCTTGTTACAAAACTTAAAGGTAAGTTTTACTGATGTTCTTAGTTAATTTCACCAATGTTTTTCTGTAAATTCTACGTTTTAATTTGATTGGATTTACTAAAACGTCGACGTTAAAATTAACTTAGTAAAATCAACATTTGATATTGTAAATTTTACAAGAAATTGTGGTAACGAAACATGCGCCATCTAACGGTGTTCGCGAGAACCTTGTTACAAAACTTAAAGGTAAGTTTTACTGATGTTCTTAGTTAATTTCACCAATGTTTTTCTGTAAATTCTACGTTTTAATTTGATTGGATTTAGTAAACCGTCGACGTTAAAATTAACTTAGTAAAATCAACATTTGATATTGTAAATTTTACAAGAAATTGTGGTAACGAAACATGCGCCATCTAACGGTGTTCGCGAGAACCTTGTTACAAAACTTAAAGGTAAGTTTTACTGATGTTCTTAGTTAATTTCACCAATGTTTTTCTGTAAATTCTACGTTTTAATTTGATTGGATTTACTAAAACGTCGACGTTAAAATTAACTTAGTAAAATCAACATTTGATATTGTAAATTTTACAAGAAATTGTGGTAACGAAACATGCGCCATCTAACGGTGTTCGCGAGAACCTTGTTACAAAACTTAAAGGTAAGTTTTACTGATGTTCTTAGTTAATTTCACCAATGTTTTTCTGTAAATTCTACGTTTTAATTTGATTGGATTTAGTAAACCGTCGACGTTAAAATTAACTTAGTAAAATCAACATTTGATATTGTAAATTTTACAAGAAATTGTGGTAACGAAACATGCGCCATCTAACGGTGTTCGCGAGAACCTTGTTACAAAACTTAAAGGTAAGTTTTACTGATGTTCTTAGTTAATTTCACCAATGTTTTTCTGTAAATTCTACGTTTTAATTTGATTGGATTTACTAAAACGTCGACGTTAAAATTAACTTAGTAAAATCAACATTTGATATTGTAAATTTTACAAGAAATTGTGGTAACGAAACATGCGCCATCTAACGGTGTTCGCGAGAACCTTGTTACAAAACTTAAAGGTAAGTTTTACTGATGTTCTTAGTTAATTTCACCAATGTTTTTCTGTAAATTCTACGTTTTAATTTGATTGGATTTAGTAAACCGTCGACGTTAAAATTAACTTAGTAAAATCAACATTTGATATTGTAAATTTTACAAGAAATTGTGGTAACGAAACATGCGCCATCTAACGGTGTTCGCGAGAACCTTGTTACAAAACTTAAAGGTAAGTTTTACTGATGTTCTTAGTTAATTTCACCAATGTTTTTCTGTAAATTCTACGTTTTAATTTGATTGGATTTAGTAAACCGTCGACGTTAAAATTAACTTAGTAAAATCAACATTTGATATTGTAAATTTTACAAGAAATTGTGGTAACGAAACATGCGCCATCTAACGGTGTTCGCGAGAACCTTGTTACAAAACTTAAAGGTAAGTTTTACTGATGTTCTTAGTTAATTTCACCAATGTTTTTCTGTAAATTCTACGTTTTAATTTGATTGGATTTAGTAAACCGTCGACGTTAAAATTAACTTAGTAAAATCAACATTTGATATTGTAAATTTTACAAGAAATTGTGGTAACGAAACATGCGCCATCTGACGGTGTTTGCGAGAACCTTGTTACAAAACTTAAAGGTAAGTTTCACTGATGTTCTTAGTTAATTTAATCAATGTTTTTCTGTAAATTCTACGTTTAAATACGATTGGATTTACTAAACCATGGGCGTTGAATTGTGTTTAGTGAAATCAACGTATAATATTGTCAATTTTACAAAAATCCTCTGATAGCTAAGCATGTTCTGTCTCGGGATTCTTATTACAGAACTGACTTCAGTATATTCAACATTAAGGTTTCGTAATTTTTGCTAAACATTGACAGGGTAATTTTCAACCTTTACAGGTATTGTATAATTAACAATGGGCGGTTGTAAAACCAACTAAGAATTTGATTGAATTTACTAGCTGAAGCGTCAACCAACTCTTGTTTAGTAAATTCAACAATTACGTTTTTTCAGTGTATGGGAGTTAGGACTGCAGGCAAATGAAGTAGCAGGGCTTTATTTTATAACTGTGTTTTGAAAAGATCTATTTATTGAAGTCAAACTCAAAGTCAAAATTTCTTTATTCAATAAAATCACAAGGATCATTTGGAATCGTCTTATATATAAGCTGGTTTTGATTGAGTCTCTTTTCATATAGGCAACGCTGCCAACTGACAATGATGATGTCCTAATAACTCAATTCCACTAAAGAACTTGTCAGCTGAAACGCGGCTGGACCGTAGCTTTTCATCTGTTTTAGGCTAAGTATTTCAATCTAGTTGCACAGTGATGTTTTAGGTAAGCTGAAGATCGAACGAACCATAGTTGGATCTGAGGGGTAATTACGAACAAATCTGACAGTCGCCGCGTTACGAATTATACGCACGTAGTCGAATCATATTACGCGTCAACGCCAGCTCGACTGCCGAACGTTATAGCGTCATCGCGCAGTGTACCTCGAATACGCTATAGTTACAACACGTCTACGATTGTCACATTTATTCATTGCGATCAAGGCACTGAATATAATGAACCGGTGGTGTGAGTTAGTAGAATTGAAGTCCAGAAAGCTTAAATCCATTCTCATAAAAATGTCTATTGTAAACGACGTAGTCATTACATTGCAGCATTCGTCTAGCATCGTCAGGATGATAATATTGCCTGAAAGCTGAAGGCATTGTTTGCGCTGCACCTACCTCTTGTTTCTTGTTTGCAAGTAATAGACAACGCACCCAGTCGTATGAATAAAGCGTGGAAGAACCGAGCGAAAGCTCTGACACCTGTCGACGATGCCTTGTTGCTACTGGCTCTACTAGCAGAAAAATAACTCCGAATAAACGAACATTACAAACATTAATATTACAAGCTTTGCTTAGTTTGGGACTAGAGGGCGTTGTGTGTAAAGTCCATGAATATTTATTTATTTATTATTTTATTATTCATTCAGTTTTATAGACGTGATGTAGTTTTGTATTACGTGGTTATAGTGACCGATACATATATTTATTATTTCCTCAGATAGAACGATAGGAAGCAACTGCATTGGTACGTTTTTTTGCCAGGTTTTTTAGTCGTGGTCGCGTGGAGCTAGCCAAGGGAATCATTTCTTAAATTCACTTTGTTGTTAAATTAACGTGTCAAAGTTTCTTGTGTTTTTATTGAATTTTAAACTTTAATTTAGGTAGAGGCAAATACTGATGGATTTAAATTCATAGAATGATGATGGGTTTTACAGGAAATATTATTAGAGCTAGTGCATAACCCTCGACAACGCTCCAGCAGCACTTAAGACGCCACCCGATGCAGATTGGTAGACGTCGCGTGATTTACCCCTCACACACACCCGCTCCTCGCACGCTATTCTCGCGACCTTATAGCTTTTCTTGACAAAATTACTCGCTGGAGGGATGTTCTTTGCATACCTAACCTACATATAGCTATGATGTTTTTAAGTAGACTTGCAGTGCGTTTATTCCTGTTGGTTTCTATTTATACATTTGTTATTCTAGAATATTTTCTTTTTCGCACTATTTTGTTATTTTTCTGCCAATGTATCTTCTACTATCGCCAATGAACAGGTTTACGAACAAAAGTCATAACTTTTATTGTACTTTCAACACCGATATCGACAAATACGTATATGCAAATTCCGCAGGAATATTTACGATCACTAAAACTCTTTTACGGCGAATGTACTCGGAGCAACTGGTAGCCAATGTCTACTATAAACAAAGATTTGTTTTGTCGTTTTGAGTTACACTGCGCTCTGACGCGGACACTTCGCGAACAACGTGCTAGGCGACCACGCATTGTAGCTCAAACGACGAGAACCATCGCTTTTCATCGCACACGCACAGCACTCGTTAACTTTTCTTTTAGTAAACTTTTATTATGAAAGAGACAAATAGTAAATGGAAAAGGCAATTAACACTAAAAGTTTCGTAGGAAACACTCAATTAATTAGTGTAGGCTTCGAGTAGGTACTTCTAAGCACGCAATGTTGTCTGTATTGCTTACGAGTAATTGTCGGGTTTTTAATCTGAATTTTTAGGGGTTTTGATTACATTTTGCATATTTTCGCAAGTTCCATACGTAATTTTAACTAGACTGACCTGTTGTGCGATTTAGAAATACTGAACCGGAAAGCGAAGCGTAGGATAGCTTCTAAACATTGGTAAATAAAAACTTCAAATGATTCAGATAAGTTTGTTTGCGATGTACTATACAAACCAGTTTTTTTTATTATATTGAAAACCTTTTGTCCCCCATTATCCATTTGACGGGTCAACTCTACAACATCTCTCACATTAATAAAAGACTGAAAAACTAAAAGTAACCAGTCATTAAAAGCTCGTTCGCTATCACACTAATGAATTTCCACGTGTTCTGAAGTTCTAACGATCTAGACTTTGCCGGGTAATAAAAGGAGTATAGAACTCATCAATTTATACAACCGTCTGTCAACCCTTTATAATCATTTTTGATTGGCCCCCTCTAACTGGGCACTCTTGAATCGAAATTGGATTGGGATAATCTGGATCGCCGGCAAGACCATTAATCCTCGGGTCTGTGCCAATGTTTTATTAGGTACGGAACTCTGTTTAGTTTCAATAACTATGTAGTAAAACTGTTCGGTGTTTTAATAACAATAATTTATAATTTCTCTGGCACCTCAAGCCACTGCAAGTATTTTTTACTGGCTGTAAAATCTGTTTAAAAATATTGAGGCTTATCAGTAAATTCGATAGTGTTTTGTGTCTTTCGATTTTTAATTTTTCTTGTCAAAGCAAAAGACAAAACACGTAGTAACTATTGCAAGCTTATATCGAGTTTATCGGTGACAGGGGAGTTTTGTGTGTGTAACGAAACAGATGGATGTACGGACATGACAGCGGCGTAGATTTAACAGGGTTGCTGGCTCTCTTTGGGTAAGGAAGGCGCTGTGTAAATATTGATGTTCAAATATTATTTTAATATTAAAAGTTTATGTTTGCAATTAATTATTCGACCCATGTCCAAAAATTTAGAAACACGTCACATCTTAGAGGTACCTAGAGCAGTCAAAATCAGAACTAGGTAAGTGGGTATCTAATTAGGAAAGAGGGTGAATTTGTCTGAAATAGGTTTTTGGACTGACCTTTGTACCTAGATAGAACTTCAAAGAATACAATTTACGAGGTACTACTAATTTAGATTGCCTAGTTTGACCTACTCTTACATTAATTAAAGATGGTATCTTTGCGTTAGTAATTTGTGCCTATGACTAAGTATAACGGTTTTCTTTATCTAAGTAAGTCATTAACCTGTCCCTAAATTTTTTCCAAAAAGTATATTCCTGGACTTAGTTATTGCGAAACATTTTGATAGCATAATACATACTGTAAAAAAAAATTATCAGCATTATTCATTTTGAATTTCGCTTATCTTGATCGAAAAATATCCCAATGCATTAAATAATAGTATGGAATTTCATTCTGGTACACAATTCGTATGTCACGGGAGCTCAAAATACCTGCAATGTTTGTATTGAAGTGTCCATTATCGTGATGAGGCGCAGCGACGGTACAACATAAAAATATGTGCAGTGGTCTATGTTGTCTGCTGGAGCGCATTAAGGGTCGCTATCCTATACCAATCCTAGGACACTGAGGAAAGAAAGAAGAATGTCAAGCTCACTTGGTTCAGTCACAATCTTCAGGCTTAAAATACTTCTTTCATAAAGATATACAACAACACTCATGGGGGATACGAGAAATACATTTGGCACACGCACACCCACGTTGTACAATATGTAGTTAGTATACGTGGCAGATTGTTAGATCATAATCGATGCTGTTAGCAACAAGATATCACATAGCTGCAAAAAAATACATATATTGTTTTCTAGCTATGAAAAACTCCTAAAAGCTAGAAGCACAAGAAAATGAACTTTTAGATGAGTATAAAATATTCCTGTATTCTGTTCATGGATAGTATTTGAACCAAATTCTTTAATGCGATAGAAGATATAATGACACAAAGAAGAGAAGAATACGCTCCTCTTAATTGATGAGCCCTCTTAGGCATCCACTCATAAGAGCTACGGCAGCGCGGCCATCAAACTAAGTGGTTGTAATACTTAAACTAGCTATCATAAACTGTTAGGGATGCTGGATGATATTCTCAGCCTTTTGTCCTTCGCAAACCCTGCGTACGTCCACTCGTGCTTTGTACAAAGCTCGTCTGCGACCCTCTTACATAGGCCCGTTTCACTTCAAATTCTTTATTGTAAAATGAGCCTTATATTTGTAAATTCAATTATTTTATTCGAATAAAATGTAAGAACTAATTCTCGACGCAAGCATATACAGAGGAAAAATCCCTTACTGTTATTCTTCAGATTTTCCTAAATTCAATCGATGTTTAGGTACAACCACGCTTTCATACAATCAAGTTGAGAATGTTAATTTATGAGTTTTCTACGAGTATGGATTGTAGGACGTAGGTACAACCGATCTTATACAATAGATTTTGTGCACTCGCGTACGACTCGTCTATAGTTTGATCCAAGTGAAACATCTGCATAATCACAAATATATATTCTGTGTCTGCACTGGCAAGCTTTTGTGCTGCTATTTGGATGACATGTTTTGTTCAGATAATTGACTTAGGTCCGTAGAATACACGTTGTTTTTATTACATTGTGTGACGACACTTTCCCACTTTGGTTTACAGTCACTTGTTTTATAAGTGCCTGATTTGTTTGTGGACTCAATTAGCTAGCATGGACTTTGACATCAGACCACTTGAATGGATCCAAATTTTGTCCAGTACATCAAAGCCTCTTTTATTTTGCTTTTTTGCCTAATTTGCTTTGAACTCCTATTTATTTATTCGTATTTTTAAACTCTTAGAACTCCTCAATTCGCTACCTATCATCGAAATACAACCCCATTGCCATTGCAGAGTCCTCTAGTCGCCATTAATATAAACTTTAACTTGTATGGACATAGGTAGCGTATGGCATTTGTTTAATTTGAGCGGATGGAAAAACATGACGTAATCTTAGGATTAGAAGTTCGCAGCAGGGATTGTAACAAGGAGTCGCTCGTCGCTGGGATATAGGGTAATTGTTGTTGACGGTAAAAAGCGAAACACCACATAATAACGGCACCACACGCAAGCTGACACAGTAAACTGTGCTACATTTGCTTTGTACTGGTTCTAGGATGGCCATGCCTCCGATGGCAAAGATTGCGGAATTTCTAATTATTACTGCTACAAATGGAAGTGCACCGCAAAATTCCGCAAACTCTGAAAATGCTTCATAAAGTTTCGACTGTTGTCTACAAAGTACGAACGTTTAAACATTACCTCCTGAGCGAATCTGCTTTCCAATTGTGCAGCAATAACACAATGCTTTCTTAAAAAACAAAACGCAGTGTTATTTTGCATAACTAGAGTATGGTTGCCAATAACTTAATCCTGCTGTGTGCGTACAGTAGGTAGGTACCTTATATAGATTCATTGGCTTATATACCTAGGTCAGTAAATCTATTTCGTCATATCTACGACATCACATCACGTTTCCATAATTATATCTTATCAAATGATATTGTGATAGTATATGATCATAGATGATAAATCATACGCCAATTTAGTAGCAATATACGTTTCATTAACATTATAATGATGCTAAATGATTGTTTATCTCGACATCTTATCAAAACAATAATCGTTAAACTGTAGTTACATAGATTAGATCTATAAATCTAATCACAAACTACTGCGAAATATAACATATACAAACGATATTATTGATCTTATCCTATGCTTTTTTGACTCTAGTTCATACATACAAAGGATTTTAATTTTAAATTTGCCTGTTCTATCCTACTACTAGGCAGATGCTTGTTCTTTTTATTTTCAGCTGTCTCGGTCTTGCGCCGAATTCGGTTTTTAATTTACGAAATGCTAGATCATTTGATTTGATAGCCTCTTATTATTAAGTACTTATTGTCATCATTCCCCTGCCCTTATCCCACGCTAGGTGGGGTCGGCACAACATGTCTTCTTCTTCCACTCCCTCCTATCATTCGTCAACTCTGAATCTACTCCTCTCACATTCATGTCATCTTTCACACAATCCAACTACTTCTTCTTCGGTCTTCCTCTACTTGCATACCCATTCAAACTCATATTCATTTGTAACATGATTTTCATCCCTCCTCATTACGTGTCCATACCATGCTATTCTAGCACTTCTCATCTTTTCAACAACAGTATTTATGTACCTATTGTGGTGGTTTCAATAAATGTATATCTATATATCATCTACTATAGTACAAGTTAAACAATTGGCAGGCAAATGTGACAGCCCTACGTGCGTTATCCTCCGAAGCCTTCAGTAAGGGCCAACGCACATCTATCGACAAAACTGTTTTGTCGCGTACTTAGTGACGTGAAAATAAATTTTCTGTTATAACGAAAACAGCATATGATGAATGCTTCCTCGTCATATGCTGTTTTCGTTACAACGAAACTCACATCAATTGACACTACAGACTTTTCTCAAGTATGTTTACCTATCTATTATAGCATTGTTTAGTACCTACCTATTAAACATTGCTTTATACGCACATACCTAGAGAATGAACTGTGTTTTTTAATAAATAAGAATATAGAGTAATTATGTAGTTTACTTAATATTATTATTAAGTACTTAGGATGGTTCTCATTAAATAAGCAAGTAACGAAAACAGCAAATAAAAAGAAGCATATCGTAACTAAAAAAGTTTTACTGAGAAGTTTCACATCACTAACTGTTCGACAAGACGTTTTGTCTTTGGTTTGCGTTCTCCCTAAACAAACCCTATCTCCTATCGCAGCGTAGTGTCAAGATACGTGTAACCTGCGACATTCAGTACTTACATTAGCTATAGCTAGATAGGTCTGGTCTACATTCTATGGTTATAGTTGTAGCTAGTGGAATTGTCTCGGGAATGCATTTGATGGTTATGGGCATGGAATTAGTCAATTAGGTGTACCTGACCTAATTTGACTGTCACAGTACAAATGCTAGCAAACCCAAAAGTTACAGTCTTGAGTTTTTAAATTGGAGTATTCTCTGTAGCGACATCAACGTCCAATCTAAAAAGATTTATGAGAATCGCATAAAAATCTTAAGGTCCCACGAGGTCCAAAATACGTGTTCCAAAAAAAAAGTAAAAACATTTTACACAGAATAAACATAAAATGGCGCATGGCGGTTGATTCTAAAGTCGCAAGGAAGTTAGTTAATTATGTAAATTGCGGCTTGTACTGAAATATGGAGTGAATTCACTCAGGCCCTCAGATAGACCCGGACTGAGTTATGGTGGCCTGCTAACATGGGAATGTTCGTCGTATTCTAATGGGAACAACTGTTACGCTAGTTTGACTTTTGCATTTTTTAGTGGACCGCACTTGTGTGTTGCCTGACAATCAAAATGATTCTATCGTTTTTGAATAAAATATAAATAAATATTCAGGGACATTTCACACAACGCTCTCTAATCCCAAACTAAGCAAAGCTTGTAATATGGGAACTACATGAATACTACTACTATATGAATGACTTGACGTATGACTCGACTTGACTATACTTATTTCAAATAATCCACTTGACACTGGTAAAATTGTCTGTCGAAATGACGGACTGAGGCCATATAGAAGAGAAGAAGAAGAAACTATAGATGTTTGTACATTTGTAAGCATACTATAGTCAGATTAAAGCCTAAGGGCCGTAAGATCAAAAGCAGTTAAAACTACGGATTTCCTAAACTACGATCACATTTGATCGATGGCTTAATCTACTGTCATAAGATCAAGTCGAAAATAGAAGCAGATTAGATAAACTTCGATTAGTCCTAAACGCATGGCAACATTCTCGTATTTCGTTCTTTCGTTCATGAAAAAAAAGGTTATAATTAGTCAGTTTGACATATTCGACCACATCGACATTGACATACAGACGCAATTTTTGTCAAAGCCTTATTACACTATGCAATCTCAAGTCAGGCTTACTGATAGTTATGTAACGTGACGAGTTGAGTTATTTCGAACTCAAGTTATTTGAATTGACTCGCATCGAGGACTTGCATGCATATAAAGTCATACGAGTGAAAATCTAGCACCAATTTCTCTAACCACTTACGTTGCACACGGACCTAGTTGAGTCAAGCCAATTGGCGGCTCGAATCAAGGTTTAGTTTAACTATAATAATTAATTCGAGTTCGAAATAATTCAACTCGTTACGTTACATCACTGTCCGTAAGCCTGACTTGAAATTACATAGTGTAAGAAGGCCTTTTGGTTGTTTGTTTTGAATTTGAACTCTTGTTGTAGTATGTAATGTTTTCAGCCCATGAAATAATTCGATATTCGAATAATTTTCCATTGAAATAGAGTTTTTGTATTTATAATCTCAAAACTACAAACTACAACAAACGAATTACAATACAAATAGAAAGTTTAGTTCAAACAAACATCTGGTAGCCAGGCAACCATATTGAAAAAACGTCAAAAATGCGTCTATTCCCACTAGTTCAGTTGTCCAGTTCAGCTGACTGAACTAGTGAGATTCTTTTTCTCGTTTGTTCAGTCGACTGGACTAGTGAGATTTCTTTTCTCGTTTGTTCAGTTCAGAAATAGAAAAAATATCAGGTAGGTACCTAGGTTACCTACATATACTCAAACAAACATTTTTACAATTTGTTATATACTATACACTGGTAGTGACATTCTTATGTATGTAAACTCTTTACTTCTCACCACTAGAGTGCTGGCCACTTAAAATCAATATGTAAACTTTTTGTCTAATCTGCTCTTCAAAAAACAATTGACTAGCACCTATGACAATTCAGCTAGTCTTTTACAGTATTACAGTTTGTTCAATGTGCTAAAATGAATGAAAACGAGTTTAAAATTATTAAACGTGGCAGAGGCCGTGTTCTAATATGTGCTGGACATGAATATTATCGCATATGTGGGTATGAAAACAAAAATACTTTGTGGCGGTGCGCGAGCTACAAAAAATTAAAATGCAATGGCACAATAACCATTTCAGCGGTATGTTTATCATTTAACTAAATGTTGCCCCACTACTATTAACACCAATGTTACCATTTTTAGGGTTCCGTTGCCAAAACACGGCACCTCGCTACGGAACCCTTTGTTTTTTTATTTTTTGTTTATTTTAAAGGATGAAGATACAGTAGTTAAAAGAACGGAACACATCGACTTATGTGTGCCTGATATAAATAAAGCGACGATGTCGATCATTATTAATAATAGTATAGTATACAAGAAATTGTTTCTGGTAGTGACACAGCGCCTGCGGTGTACAAAAAAACAGTGGCTGGCTTAAAAGATTCTGGGATTGATCTAATTAATGAAATACCGTCGTTTGAAACAATAAAGTCTTCTATTTATTGACAAAGGAACAAAGAACACCAAGTAAAGAAAACATGTTACATTGGAGACAGTGCTATGGCAGTGGAAGTGCCATCAAAGTTTTCCGATTTTCTATTGGCAGATTTTAATGACGACGTAGGGTGATTGCTACAGTTATTGACCACCCTACAGTTATTGACCACTTGAGATAAAATCGATCGAAATAAGATGACGGTAGATCGCACCTGAATGAAAGAGACAAAAACTATACCTTCATTCAATGTTCTTTCGTATTAGTTCGTAATATTTGACCTAAATGGCGTTATTTTTTCTTGGTGAGGTCAGTAAAAAAAAATTGCGATAAGTGCGAGTGTTCGTTACGAAAAAATTAAGGTAAGTGTTTTATAAATCCATGTTTTTTTATGTAATTTCTTGATTTATTATTGTAAACTTATTACATATCTGTTGGTAATTGAATAGTAGTTAATTTAGTGTGATTTTAAAGTTCGTAAAGTGATTATAACCTCCGAAAAAAAATCCGGTCAATTACTAAATCTTATTTGTATGAAATTCAGTTATTAACCACCCCCGGTCAATAACTGAATTTCCGAAATAGGTGTTTTTAATGCATTTTCTGTTTTATTGTGGTATTATTAAGGTATTCTCAAAATTTCAGCATTGTAACTGCATCGGATCAGTTATTGTCCGGAGGTGGCTAATTACTAAATTTCAGGTGGTCAATAACTAGATCGCTCTGTTTATTTTCTTTTAGACTGATTCAACATGCCCAAAGTACCGCAAAATACCAAACAACTATTGGAAAAGACTCTAGAAGACGTAAGCCAAGGTCTTTCTGTTCAGGCAGTAGTCAAAAAATATAGAATACCCAGAGCGACATAACATTTTTAGATAAAAAAACAAAAATTAAAGACCGGAAGAGGAAACTGGAACAAAAGAAGGCTAATAAGTTAGAAAATAAAAAGAAAATGGAAACTCCTAGTTTTACCTGTGTGGTGCGTGCAAAGGAGTGGTTAAAAAAATATTAAATTACGATGTTGCGAATGTGGAAAAGTTTTCATGCATTCCGAAATCACATCTTGTACCTATACCTAAAGAAGAAGGAGATAATAAATTTTCTATGCCACCAATGTTTTCGTATGGAAAATGATGACGATAATTGTGACAACGAAGACAGTGACGAAGAAAATGAAGATTTTTTGAATATAATTAAAGCAAGTGAGGAATAATTTAGGTGTGAACTATCTTAAAATTTAAATAATATTTAAAAATTCATTATTTTTGTTATTATGTTTATCTCTTAATTATGATCAAATAATAATTATGATAATTAGGACAGTGATAAATGTTTAACTTTTTTATCTTATTTCGTGTCTTCGTATCTCCAGAACAAATGAACCTATTTTATTAAAGTTTCATTTAAATGTTAGCTGAATGTTTTTTAAGTGCTTTAATCTAAGTTTAATTAAAATCGGTTCAGCCGTTTTGGAGTTATGATCATTTTTAAATGTTATATAATGCATGGTCAATAACTGTATCGCAGTATGACAATTACTGCGTTTTCATGGTCAATTACTGAATTTCTTGCCTAATTTGATTTAAATAATCTTTTTTAGTAATAAATATCTGATTTTGAAATAATTGCTTTAATTTTCTATTACTCAGATATATTACCATTTCATTCGTATATCACAGGAATCTGTATGTCTACTGAATAATTTTTTATAGAGTTTAGAAAATACTTTTTTCCTTAAGTGGTCAATAACTGTAGCAATCACCCTACGCATTTTAGTATTTTGTTCGAAAGAGGCGAGGGACAAGTTGCGTAAATTAAAAGTTTATCTTGGCGATGGCACCTTTAAAATATGCCCACAGCCATTCAAGGGAGGAGTGTACACCATACACGCAGACTTAAATAGTTCAGAAAATAATACGGCGATAATGCCGTTAGTTTACGTTCTCTTGAGTGATCGTACTAAGGAAACGTACTTTAAAATGTTTCGCATTATAAAATCTTAAATTCCTGAATGGGAACCAACTTTGTTTATCACCGATTTTGAAGAAGCCGTTATTCAGGCATTTAAAAAGTTATTCCCAAATGCAGAACACCAAGGCTGTTACTACCACTTTACAAATACATTATGGAGAAAAGCCAAGAGTTTCAAGTTGACACGTAAACGTAAAAATAGAATAGTGGGACTATGTTGTGTTTTACCTTTGTTGCCTAAAGATTGTATTATGGACGGGTTTAATTACATTGTTTCACAAATTGATGATTTCGAGGATAAATCTGATTTGGAAAAATTTATACAGTACATGGGGTTTTGGATGAAACGCCAAGATTCGTGGAATGTATTCGGGAGGCGCCACAGAACTACGAATTATGCAGAAGGTTGGCATCGTGCGATCAACGGCATGTTTAAAACAAGACCAGCAACAATTGTTCAATTTCTTAATAATTTAAAACAAGACGCAGCGTTTTTTTGCAGTACTTACAAAAAAAAATTGACAAAGAAGAGGACAGAAATTCAAATCGAAAACGACGAATTCATTCGTCATGTACAAATGCAGTTACTAAATGGCGAAATTAATGTGGCTACCTTTTTGGAAAAACTTCGTGTAAATTAAATTAATAATAATAAATGTAACAAGGTGCAAAAGCTAGTCTTATTTTCAATTGAACAAACGAGAAAAGAAATCTCACTAGTTCAGTCAACTGAACTGGACAACTGAACTAGTGGGAATAGACGCAAAAATGAGCGTTTAATCTTTGATTGGCAGTTTAACCGTACCCTCGGCCGAGTTTAAACTAATCGTTAGTTTAAGCTACCCATGGTCGATTAACTACCATTGATCTTATGAAATAATCGGAGACTGGAGATTAAACTCTCTTTTGTCGTTTAAACCACTATTGATCTTACGGCCCTAAGAAGTAGGTAGATGAGAAATAAAGACCTTTATTTGTTGTAAGTTAATAATATATTCCATTTTCATAAAACCGGTACATTTACCTTAACCATCTCATTGCTTGCGTATTGTTCTACTACAATACACAGGTAGGTAGGTACTGTGTTTCATTAAGAAATGTAGCCATTGTAGTCCAAGTACCTACCTACGTCGGTCGTACTACCAACAAATAGCCACAATTTGAATTGTCTTTGAGAAATCTCGAACAAGAATGAACCATTAACCCAATTCGACGTGTTCTTGTAAATAGAGTTAGGGTTTTAGGGCTAATCACGTGCTTTGTACATTGTTCGGGCGTTGTGAACAATCGTGATAAAGCTAAGAAGACTTATGTTGGCCTCTGACTTACTCAAACAAAAGTTGTGCAAAAGTATTTGGGTCTTGTTGAACTGAATGTTTCGAGTTGTATTTTCTCTTTTTATTTATCTTTGTTGAACGTAAATCGAGCTCGTAGCTGCTACACATGCTACGGCGGTGCTACGAGTGCTACGGCGGTGCTACAAGTGCTACGAAATGCTACGAAATATCAAGTTTCAAGTTACTTTCAATATGCGCGTGTATGCGCTGCTTAGTTCATTTCTATATGATTGTTTTAGACGCTTTACAACGCGAATTTCAACTTACCTCTATTATGAAAAAAAAATTGGTGAACGTGGGCTTGAAGAATAAAGTCACGGCGTCTAGTCGCCGATATTATCCGTAGCTGGGTAGCTGGTATGGCTCTAATCCGTACTGTAGACCTCGGACGTACAAATACGCAATAAATCGGCAAACTTTTAGCAAGCAATTTCCTTCGGTTACGGGAACAAGATTCATGATGTCGAGGAGTCGGCCGGAGCGCGGTAAATTGCGCTGCTTTTAAAATTTAACGCCACTAGCAAAGTGGATTGCAATGATTCTTTACGAACTTCGAGCTGGAATATAAACGTTTGTGGGAGAATATGATGAGAGTGAATAAGGCGTTATGTGGTTCCAGAAAAGAGAAATTCTTGCTGCGTTTGTATCTAAAATACCGACGTGGTTTTGAGTTTAATGTAGGTAGACATTATAACACCTAATTATGCTTGTACCGAATTAATCAATATGCAGACTATCTCATATCATCTATAAACATCTACTTAGGTACCTTATATTTTTGTATAAGAATTAAATTGATGAAACTATCCCACCTGATGCAAAGCGGCTACTCCTGCTACTTCAAAATGGAATATGAAAATTTTTCAAGTCTTTTAAGGCTAACCAAAAATAAAAATCCAAGACACTTTACAAAACAATGTAGGTACCAACATTTAATCTCGTTTAAACTCTGAAAAAGCCATCAAACAATAATCCTCGTATCTATTAGTCCTTAAGTAACAGCTATCCCCGGAATGCTTTAAGCCATCTTGAAATGATTAATGTTGACGCACCCATCCGTGCCGGCATTTCATAGCGCGACTGACTACTGTCTGCGGTTTTACTCATGAACACGATATCTTCGCTCTAAGTAAAGCAAACGTCTTTACTTTTGTGGGTAGTTTGATGAAACTCACATGAAAATGCTTGAAATACACAATCAATTGGCGACCCAAGAGTTATGATCAATGGGACCTAAAAGTACTGATCAATTGTTAAATAAGTAATTATATAGTGTTAGATTTAAGTTTTAATTTATAATTTTTGTAACCTCTTTATTTTGTAGTTGCAAATAAACCCTTTGATTTGATTTTTAAATGGCAGTTGACGTAGAAATAAGAGGGAAACTGAGCTGTGGGTCAGTTACATACGAATTTTTGGATCAAATTGATCGTCAACTGTTGGTTCACGATTTGTATAGGTGCTAAAAGCATTATCGTGAAAGTTTCGACTATATCATTGTCAACGTTAATTTTTCCTAAAATAGTGATATTCTCGCAATCAATATTTTGTCTCTACGAATTTGATTTCATTTTAAGCACCATTTGACTATGATAGCTACAAACAGCCAACCTCCTCATAATTATTTTACCGCGTACATAAATTCTAGGTAAAGCGAGGCCCTAAAACGCACTCTCCTTAATAGGACCCACCACTCAAACGAACAAACAGTATAAAATATCAAATTCTGTAGAACCGTAGGTACATAAAGCGGTTTGTGGACTGTGGCTGAATCCTGTGAATGTGTGAATTGGCTTTGAGCCAGTGATAGTTGAATAATAGAATAACGGTTGAATATTTTTACTGGCTCAGTTTGAATAAGGGATTGACTGCGAAATCTAATAAATAGACTGTCGAACTTGCTCGTGAATTCGAAAACAAACTTTGGTGATGTGCAAATACGGAAACTGCTATAGGTAAAACAATCAATCCATCTACTGGCTAATTGACTATCAACGGGCAGTCTTTTTGCAAGTACTGGTTGATGGGCATCTTTCTCTCTTTCTAGAGATGCACTTTGAAAGAAATCCTTCTAACTTCTTGCCAAAAAATAAAACAGCAGATCGAAATTGCCAATACTCCCATACTAATTAATAACTAACATTTTGTAAGTACCCAGTTTAAAGGTTATTTTAAAAATTAAGTGTATATGTATGACCTAAAATTGTTAAACAGAGTTGGGTAAAACTCCCCGAAAGTGACCAAAGTGTTGAATTTACGACTATCTCGGATCTCAAAATTACTTATTAATTTTTAATCTCTATGGCGGAAAGTTAACTCGAAAATTAGTAACAGGGGAGAGCCGACTATGATTAAAGTATAACGTATTAATAAAGCAAATAATAGAGTAAGGAAATGTAAGGGTTTTAAAGGCCTACAAATAGAAGAAGCCTTTCGGAAGATTTACAGGCCTCAAATTCATAGAGTTGTCTTGATGAACATTGTCATGTACGAGTATATTACAAGAACAATATTGGAATAATTATGAGTTTTTTTTTCGTTGTAACGCAATTTCGAATGAGAGGTATTAAGGCAAGGGTCCGACAATTAAAGCTTCATTAATTAAAACAAAATTCAATTCTAATTGAATCATTAATCAATCTATGTCGAGAGGATTCCCACTTCATTTCCAAACGATTAAAAATCTCCAATTAAAATGGTATTTTTACAGAAGAATTTACACGAAAACTCAGTTTACCTTTAAGGCTGGGTGCAAACGAGCGGGAAATTTATAGCTGTTTGTTCCGGAAAAAAATCCGAAAACATTTTATTAAATTACATTCAGTAAACATTGATACACCACCCAGAAAAACACCAAAATATGTTTACGCTGTATATTAAAGTAATATTTCTGATAGCCAGTGAAAAACGTGCTACGGTTTTGAGAAAATGTAAAGCAAGATTTTTGTAATCTTAGCACCTTCAAAAAGTTTTATCTAAAAATACTTGGTCGTTTGGCAATTTCAGTTCATGCCAAACCAGAGGCTGGCAAATAAACGATAGTTTTACATAAGTACTTACTGAAAATATCAGAATATATTTGTCATGAACTTAAAAACTCCTTATGAAAAACATACTTTATAGTGACTGCCATGAGTGTCTTCAGCAATTGATTGAGGGAACAAAAGGTGCCTTCGTTAAAAAATAAGTGCCCCTAATGGCATTAACACCTACGCCCATTCGACCCTGATGGACTTAATTAATTTTTGACACGAATTTGTTGTGAAAGCCCGACCCCATTTTACAATCGATTTGTTTAGTAGATATTCCATTAAGTGGGTGCCAAGTCCCAACCAATGTCGACAGGTAAAAATAATTTAATTATTTTGGTATTTTCAAAAGCTCTTCTTCTGATCGTAGTATTTTTAATTAATTCATGCAATAAATACACTTTTATTCCACCTTCCATTATTGTACTGTAAATCTGTTCAAAATAACGATGAAGTGATTCTATATGAAAAAATTCTAAATCCGTCCTATACAAATTGAAACGGAATTTCTATTGAAATCCTATTCACACAAATATGGAGCGGAGTTTGCTACACAAAGTAAAACATGGGGCACAAAATAAACTGTAATCGGCCAAAGAACAACGGCCGGGGCCGACCGACAAAAACTTTATTAGGAGTAGGCGGTGCGGATGTCATGGCGGCTTGCGGTGCGGTCGGGACAGACGCGGTCGGGACAACCGCAGCCGTCCATTGTACACGTGCCTTTACATCTTCGTAGCTCACAGAATCAGAGATTCTATGAAATGCCCATGAATTAAATATGTATTCGTTTTTTATTATTAGTGTCATTGGCACACTACTGGATTTGGATCAGTTCTATCTACAAACGATTTGTAGATTGCTCAACTGTTTCATGTGTATTTTGTAAATATTTTATTAGGCGTAATTTCCTTTGTCAGTTTTTAATGTGGTCGTCATCACACTATGTAAAAAATACTAGGGCGTTTAATATCATGTTATAGGCAATTCTACGCTGATTTTCAGCTGAACCAGATCGAGTGACAATAAGCGGTGTTGTCTATGTAAAGATATTTCTGGTTGTCAAAAGCTATTGTAGAGAAGAAGAAGAAAGCTATTGTAAATACAAAAATATTCAATAATTTCAATTTTGAAATTCGTCGGTACAATAATTTTTGAAGTTGATTGAAAATTGATGGCACGCTATTAAAATAATCATGTGTTCATAGCTGAAGCGGTCCCTTCATTATATCCCAAAGCTGATGCCAACTTTTTTGGCCACCGAACTGTTTTGCTGAGACAATACGAACACACCCCACAATAAACAACCCTTGATTAATGAACTGTATGAAGTAGGGTTAATCGTGCGTGACACGTCTGAAGTAAACCGTTTTTCATAACATGTCGGAAGTTAACGGACATCTTTTGACCATTGCCTTTTATACGCGCTAACTTTTGTCTGTATGTGTTTGACGGTTTCCATCTGAGCCGAACCACAGAATGGCCAAACTAAAAATAGTGGCATCATTGATTCCCGTCTAAATTGAGTGAACAAATGATAGCAATGCGAAATGAAATGGCATTGGTCAACTAAACAGATAATTTGGTGATATGTGGTTCGCTTTGTAAATGGCTCATATATTACCTACCTACACTTATTTATTTATTTAATAGGCATCGCCAACAGCACACATAATACACTTTCGAAAATAACTTATAAACAATAATTATATTATAGAATGTGTGCCAATTACAGGCATGCACAGCATTCGCAACAATATTACAGACAACAGCAAAGCAGAAAAGAAACAAAAAGAAAAGATTTATTTATTCACCTATTTTAATTCGCACACGATATGATAGATAGGTGTTGCATAGATAGGCATATACCTACTACATCAACTTTCAATAACGAAACTTTTTTTTTTTTCTAAAAATATCTTTAACTAGGACACCGAAAAGCAACGCCTACTCCCAGAATAGTTACATATAAGAGTGCAGAGTTCCTTTCCCTCGGTTTAGCTTAGTGCTGTTTTTTTTCGTTCTTGTTCAAATGCCAGTAGGGACCAATCTAAATACTATTTGCGTAAGTACCTACATATCCGGGGATATGAAAACTGATACCCCATTTACTATGTGACATCACAGCCATTGATTTAGTTAGACAGTTGATATGTAGCACAAAATTCGTACAAAACCAGCTATGTACTGACCAAAAAGAACAGAACCAATGCTTTTGTAACCAGAAAGTCAGTGTCGATCAATGCGAGCCGTTCCTCTTTTGTTTTCGACCAACTTCAACTGAACTAGCAAGCTACATTTTGTTTTGTGTCAGTGTCAATTGTCCTACTGTTGTCCCATCGCGCTGTGTCCGTTCTGTGTCCCTCTTTGTATTCTAGACGTCGAAAAAACAATCGTTTCCTCTTTGGCCAAGCGAATGGCGTCGATATTGTACCTGTTGATACCGTGATAATTTTAGGGAAAGAATTGATTTTAAATAAAGTTTTTGGGCAATTCATTAGGTGGGTTCTTTGAATCAATTTTGTAATTAATCCCAATTTTCCGCGCGTCGAGCTTTTATGGGATCGTAAAAAGGTTTATTCTTTTCCTTTTAACGTGAAGTCGTTAAAATGGGTCTGTATTTGTACTTATAATACATAAATGTAATATATCACGCAGATAGCACAAAATATTTAGATTCTACTTTTCAATCCCTAAGTAGTTAGAGATAGGGTTCTGAAATAAATGTCACAAAAAGCGTTACCTAATTTTATTTTTTAGAATAAGGTAACCTTTGAAAGCAAAGACAACGACCGAAGCCAAATTATATTCTAAGCATTTTAGACTTATTCAAGTTATTCCTGTAGGTACAATACCTATATTCAGAACTAGGTTCTAAATAGGTAAAACTGTTGTACGCATTGGTATCGGTCCGAAGAAAAAGAAAATAAAATTATTGGGGCTCTGTCCGTCATTTCGACAGACAATTTTGCCAGTCTCAACTCAAGTGGATTATTATCACTGAACAAACACTAGAATTGAATTTCGAACGCTGATACGTCACCTCCACCTCCAGCCACCTCAATTCCGGGTAACCATGACACAAGTCATCACCTGCTTAATCCGTCCAGTGTCTGCGGCGCCGCCTGTCAGGAACTGTCCAGATATAGCCAATTTCCATGTTTCTCCGCGGACTCACGTCACAGCTGCGACTGGATGACTTTGTCACGGAGGGATACGTACAGAAATAGGCGTATCAATGCTTGAAACAGTAACTATTGTTAGATTTGTTGCTCTAACTTCGTTCGCAATATTCTTTCCATTAGAATTTTATTAATGATCTTTGGGTACCTACTTATCTAGTAAGTCACACTTATATTTATGATGATGCACTGAATATTAGGTATTAGGTACTATCTTAATTAGGTACTTAATTTACTTACCTAATTAATTCCGTGGTACAGTAGGTATTGTTTACCGATAAGCGGAAATAGTGCAATCACATATATCAAACAACCCTTTTATTACAATAGGTTGAGTTTGAAACGTCATTGCGCTATCTACACCTGTCACTAGGTCCAGAGGTGTATATATCTACTTCAGTGGTAGAGTAAGTAGGTAAATAGGTAGCTATAGTGATACGAGTGCCGAGTACTCTCGTTTCGCAGCTTACTGTAGCTAAAACTACTCGTGTTGTCTGGCCAAAACCCTGTAGGCGTTGTTTACTTTTAATATCATTGTTCGTCACTGCGTGTAGTCAAAAGCTTCTGTGCCTTTCGGAATAATGTATACCTACAAAAAGGTAATGGAATAACAAAATGAGTATGTACTCAACATAAAATGTCCATAACGTAGGATGTGTGATAACTGAATTTGTTGGTGTTATTAGGCTTCTGTCACTATAAAGAACGTTATTGTAATGGTTTTTGGTTTGATGCAAAATAATAAATTGCTAAATAAGATGCCGCTGCGCATTTGTTCTTGAGAAAGGCTGTATTACCAGTTATAAGTTATTCATTAGTTTTTGTTTGATAGAAAGAATCTCACAATTTTTTTAATGAAAGAAGCTGTATTTAGATACATTTTTATAAAGATTAAAATATGCATAGGCAGAATTTTATGTAATGAACTCATACATAAAGTTGATTTCGAGATCTGTGTTCTCTCTCGGACAAGGAGTGGGTTTGCAGATTTTGTTTGTGATTGGAATAAAAAAGTGGATTTTTCTATCCAAAATTTACTCTACATGTTGTCGAACGCCAGCCTTTTGCATAATATATAAGTATGTGTTTGTATTTCTACAATATTGTATTAGACAAAAAATATAATTAAAATGGGCATTGGTGTTACGTAAAGTGCAACATTTTCTACAGGTAGTATAGATATCGATGCATAGTTTTCACCAAAATACCCTGGTATTACATACAATATAATTTCCATTTTCTTAAATATACCGATATAATTTCGTTTTGCACCATAGAGTAACATTATTTCAAAAATATTTTCAGTGAAAACTTTCGTGTGTAGTACTCGTTAGAATTAAAACTAGTTACCCCACGAGAATTCCCACAAATCGCAACAGCTTTAAATTGTTCAGGCGAAATTATATTATTATGTTTTTCGCCTGATTCTTTGTGATTTACACAGAATTTTGATTGACGAGGCAGCGCGCGACCTCGCGAGCGCGCGGCGTAAATCCCTGCGTACAAAACGCCTCCCAAAAGTGAAATCTCCCAGTCTCCCACATATGTAATTAATTTGACACCTGAGCTGTAATATTTTAACAGTCGTCGTGTCATAATTTACTATGTCACGCGACGGTTTGAATGAAAGATTTCCCTCATTTGACGACGTTGTGTGAAAACGTAATATCCCGATGTTTGCTTCAAGCCTTCAAGCATATTTTTTTAAAATAATTTATAAGCAAGCGTTTGACCGCAATCTCACCTGATGTTAAGTGAAGATGCGGTCGACGATGTAGCACGCTTACCTAGAAGATACCTATTCACTTGTCTCTTGAAAACATTATTATAACATTATTTAGTTTGTAACTTTTTGTTTTATGAATGTATAACAAAACAGTATGTAAAAAGGTATGTTTTAACATACTTAGATTCCTTAGTAGGTGAATTAGAAGTAGGAACACATAATTCCATCAAAATCGAGTAGTGAAATGTAGAGTGATAATAGACCATAACCCTGATAAGAACTAAACACATACACAAGTAAATACATACGCACGTACACACATGCATTGTCACTCAGGCTGATTACTGTCGCGGCAAAACAATGAATTCAACTGAACCAATTAGATTAGTGAATTGTTCAGTTGTCTGTCTATTGTACTAGGTGTCTAGTGTCTACAATGGTCGTAACATCGGTTATTTGTAGTGTAAATAACGTGACGTGTCTGGCTGGATACGTTCGAGCAGTAATGTGACTTGATTGTATTTACCCAATATTTATCTGAAACCTAAAACAAGAATGTGATTGGGCTTTGATAAGGCGTAGTACCTATATACGTAGGTTTTATTTCAGTAATACCTACTTCAAATACCTATTATTAAGGTTAATTTAGAGGTTTAAATTATCAAAATCTATCGGGTTTTTTAGCATATCTGAGGGTACAAACAATTCTCTCAAATCCTATCCTATCCTACTAATATTATAAATGCGAAAGTTTAGATGTTTGGCTGTTTAGATGTTTGGATGTTTGTGTTTCAATCACGTCAAAACCACTGAACCAACTTGGATGAAACTTGGCATATATATAGTTCGTAACCTGGATTGACATATAGGCTACTTTTTATCCCGAATAATTAACAGGATCTACAGGATAAAATAAACGAAAAGGATTAGCAGCGCCAATTGGCAAAAGGATTTTATTATCATGTCATGTCACGTCAGTTTGACAGGGCTTAGTACTACCTCTTTGGTCTAACAACTAGCATTTGACATTCCAGTAGGTACGAGTTCGGTGTTATGAGGTGTAATGTCAAGTTTCTCAAAGAAGTATCCGCTCGGTACACGCACAGATAATATAATTTACACGGAAACTGTAGACGCGTACGAAGTCGCGGGTAACTGCTAGTACATACATACGCGTGAAAAATAATACCCTCCATCCTCTGGTAAAAAATATCATGTGATTAGAATAAAAAAAAATGATCAGTTTTCCTTTTAATTTAATATCGACTAAACACATCTATACGCTTTGACAACCCTTAAATCAGCAAGTCATTAATTGTTCATAAACTGCTAGGTATTTAAAATAGAGAAATGAGCATTCGTCCGAATTCTACTCACAAAATGTTCAATTTCGTGACCCTTTCATTGCTTACAGCGTTACAATTACAACACATGTTCTGAAACGTTTTACTATGTAATGTTGTTTTTACTAGCAAATAGCCCGGCTCTATAAACTACATCCAACCTATTCAAATTAGAATTTAAATACAAGTTTACTCAAACAAAATATTTCCGAATTTGTTTGGTCCGTTTTGGGTTTCAGACGAATTCAGAGTGTGTAGGAAAACTCATACGAAATGCATATACAATGTGAGCTGACTTTATAAGCAGCTGATTTAAAATTATAATTCGCGGGTTCGGCCCACGGAGTATCGGCACAGATAAAATAACAGTCCTTGGGAACGGAGCCTGGCTATGACGTCACGCTGCACGAATCTATAGACTACAAGCAATTATGAAACTTATGCTCAGTGTACAACGTCTCAATTCCATTTGATAAAATTCAAACTCACCGTGGCACATCTTTATTTTTGCTGCCAAGTTTACCTGGAATTCCAAATGCTGGCACATCCATTTTGGATCTTAATTTAGGAGCACTAAAATCCATTTTCCACTGCAAGAACAATTCAAGTGCCACGTGCTCGATATCGGGTCGTGCGACTGTTATTTCAGAAGCTGGATTAATATCGTACCTAATATTAAATCGTAGTCAAGTTTCTTGGCGACGAAATTCGACGGTCGTCAATGTTTATTTTCCTTTGGTAGATTTCAAGTTAATCCACGTGGTTGATATAATTTATAAGACTGGAAACAGAAGTCGGTATAGACTTTGATTTGTTATTAGAAAATTTATACGTACCTACCATCAAATTTTTTTTTCTTATTTACTACACATTATTTCTAAAGAATGTACCCTAATATGATTACAATCTAGCCACAAAGTGCGCTAATAAGTAATTTAAAATTAACTTAAATTGCTAGAATTGCTTAATCTAAGAACGTGTTATTGTCTCTATTTAGGATTTAAGGGAAGACACTATGTTCATGTGTTCTTTAGTTTGTTTTCACTGAATTTCACTAATTTATTACACTAACTCAAAAGGTTTTTTTCCTTTTGAGCCTTCTTATTAAGCCCGTACCATCAAAATTACATAACGGATTTTTGTCCCACTGAAATATCTGCTCGCAGAATTCATTCTTTTGGTCCAATTGAAGGTAAGCGAATTTTTCGCATAACAGTACCATGCGCCATTGTTTGTTGCACCTAACTTCAGAGGGATAAAGATCCGTTGTCCGTACTGTACTTATCTACATAGTATTGCATAAAAAACACCTTTTATGCTTATAAAGCGACAATATCTATTAAAGATCACGTAACAGAGGCCTTAGCCAAGGTAACATTCGACAAGCGAAGTCGGCAGTAGAAAAGTTCAAAAATGTATGGGATTGGCATAAGGCATAGATATATCACGTGGTCTGTAGTCAACAAAACGAACATTGGTAGCCAAATGTAATACATGTCCATTCGATCGCACGAATCGACAGTAGCGAACGATTACCTCCATACAAATAATACTTTTGACAGGCGACTTCAAAAGTACAAAAATGTATGGGATTGACATAAGGCATAGATGTATCACGTGGTCTGTGATCAACGAAACGAATATTGGTATACATGTCGATTCCCTCGCACGAACCGACAACAGCCGAACGACTATCTCCATACAAATGCGTAGCCAAGTGGCTCTTTTGACAAGCGACTTCACTTCGTTTTCTACCAGCACGATAGAAAAGCCAGCGAAAACCAAAACCCTGTAGATATCGAAACAAAATGGCGATTTTAGGTGAAATTTTGACGTTTCAATCGATTTGGTGACTGCCGAGGTGACCACGAAATAATCCTAGGTTTTTTCAAACCTACTACTAGGTATACTAAACCTTGCAGTAAAGGGCGATGTTCGCTACTGATTTTATTAAGAGCAATACCTACACATGACCTAACCTGCATGCATTTAAAAAAATAAAAGTACATAAGTACTTGAAGAAAAAACATATTTTATTCAGAATTAAATTAACACAGGAAAAAAGAGCACAAAAATATTATTCCACGAAAATTCCAATATCATAGCATGTTGATTGTAACTTTCAAGTAGGAATACCTACTTGGTAGAATAACTGTAGGGGGAAGTCCCCTAGTGGCGGACACCTAAGGTTTTTAGGCAATTAAAAAAAAACGGCTTCGAGATATATAACTTTTTTTATTATTTAACTAAGTCAACAAAGTTCAAAACCAAAATAAAATATAAAAAATGCAACCTCTGCATAAACATTAATTAAAACTTAGATCAAACTTTGGTATTAAAAAACAGAATCATTGAAAGTGGCACCTAGTACCGGACGAATTTGACTTCAAACCCCTAGCGCCGGACATCATCAAAACATCGTGCATCGATCGCATATGTACGCTTCTGAACATTCAGGGATATCTGCACAAGCTTCATGAGCCCACCCACGATAGCTGGAGCATTGTATCCAGTCTTCGTCATGGTCCTCCAAGCACACTACGCATGTAGTTTCTATTTTCGATATTTCCGTTACCGCTTCCTTTTGTTTTGCTTTATTTCCACTTTTGCCTTTGGCCTTAACACCTTTTGTTTGTTTCCCTTTCTCTTCTAATGCTTTTTTAAACTTATTACCCATCTCTTTCTTTACGCCCTTAGCGTTCTTTTCATTTTCTTTTTCTTCAACAGCAACTTTGTATGGCGATGAAGTTAGGATTTCACTTTTTTCACATTTTCTCTTTCGAGCAGCTGACCATTTTTAGCAGCATCTGGCAATGGCGACAAACTATGGACAATCTGGACGACATCTGGATCAATACTAGTCGATGGCTGATGACTGCTGATTGTTGGTTTGCTGGTAGATCCTTGAGGAGGATCTGTTGGTTCATTTGTGCACGTCGTAGTTGAGCTACCAGCAATTGCTGAATCAGCAGAAGACACGAAATCTTCCCCACTGCAGCCCCGTGCATTTGATGAAGTTGCTGGCTCTTCTAGTGAAATGTTGGTCATGTCTGCAGGCAAATAATCCAGATCAGAGAATAAATTCTTATCGAATGGGTGAATTCCTGTGCATTTAAATCCAGATACCGCAATTTCTATCTGGACAAAACCTTGTCAATCGCAGTATGTAAATATTTTTGGTTCCAGTTTCCTTTCTTTTTCTTCTCTTCCATTTCAATTTCTCTTCTCGTTCTCGTTCTTGTTTTAGCTAAGACAACGTAAAACATTTACCATAAAAGTAGAGATAGCTACTTACAAGAAAAAACAACTTAATTTCTGTCCGACGTTAGGGGACGACTTGGTGTCCGGTACCAGGGGACAGAGAAACCCCAAAACTACGTATTTTTTACCAAAACCTGTTTGAAATTCAACAAAACTACTTATGAATTTTAAATATCTATGGACCACTAAATATAATTACAATAACTATAAATAAATAAACACAAAAACATAGCAGTAAAACTCACATAGATCTTACGCGGCGCAGCGCATTCCCGCCAAAACTACCAATTAACCGCTCCCACAATGACCTTGCGCGTCACTGGCACACGGGGGCCCGTGGCCGTGTATGATACACTCCCCCGCACCCCTTTCAGCCATTTTTGAGTCAAACGTGTTGCGACTTGCCGAAATAGTACAAGTGTCCGAACCTAGGTGCCGTCCGCCGCTACGGGACTTCCCCCTATGTTTTGTTTAGGCTCAGTGCAGCAGTAGATATGTAGGTAGATGATATCTGAAAATATAAAGATGTTAATATTACCTACCTTCCACATACCGTATTAAGATAAGTTATAAAACCTAATATATCATTAGTGTATCGAGGCTAAGGACACCGCTGTAACAAGAAAATAAATAACCCTTGATATTATGCTTGTAGGCAGGTAAGCCGCTTTACACTGACTGTTTGGATTGAAACTAAAATCACTTCCTCATAGGTATCACTTCCTCAGTCACTTCCTCAAATCACTTCCTCATACAAAAAATATTTTACCTCTGCAATGTGGCCTGTTATGAATGTGATCTGGAATGTGGAATCCAAAAAAATCGAATATTAGGTATTCTCCATAGCCAGAGTTCTTCATTTTTCTGGTGTTTGCACATTGCATCCAATCACACCTTATATATTTTCAGGGTTTTGTGGGTAAGTACTTTATTTACTAGGTAGCCCCCTTTTCTATTTTTTATCTAAATGTTTCACAATAAAACATAAAGTTTCGTTTCTTACATAAAAATAAAATAAATAAACAAAATTAATATGCTAGGTTCGAATAACACTGACATGACATTGGATGTAGTAAAACCATAGACTAAACGTGATTTCTAGCGAAAGACTGACAGAATTAGCGAAGTTATTGATCGAGTAGGCATTTATTTCTCGTATGTTACTTTGTCTATCAATTTAACTTCGACATCGTTGAAGCGATCAAGATTGTAGAAATAGAATCATAGAGGAATATTATAATTGGGAATAGAGTGCCCTCTCTCGCCGATTTTTGGTCACCCTCGAATAATCGGTGAAGATTGACTAGGCAAGTTACGCCACGAGCGCTTCGTCTTCTATAAAAAGTCAAGATTAGTATTCACAATGTAAACGATGTGCAACTCACCTACACTAATAAATCTTATATTTTGCAGTAAGTATAAGTATGTATTTTTTTAAACCTAGTTCTAAGTTTATCCGTATCGATAAATAATTCTAAATTCCTAACCTAGTACACACCTATTTCATTTTCTCTAGGCTAGCACCACTTAAAATCAAGATTTCCTGTCATTATCAGGTATAGCACCTGCTACTATTCTTTTGGCAAATTATTTCTGTTATTATGGTGGCCATTGGTGGCGAGCATGGTAAACTTCTTTTTCATACTTTCCTGTTTTCTTGGTAGAAGTCCCGCTTCTTAGTACGTAGTACATGCCTATTAGAAATTTTTTCTATGTTCGAAAGACACTGACATTGGATGTAAGAAAACCATAGATTAAACGAGATTGATTAGGCAAACAAATACGCGCCAAGCCAGGCATGGCGTTTGTTGAGTGTGGCCGACCCCGCGCGCTCGCAAAAATGCAACATTACTGGCTACACTGACTCTATTACGATGGCTACTTTTATAAAATTGAATATAACAAGAATTTTTTCTTACAAAATTAGCATTTATTTATACTAAAGAAGAATTACCAACAATTTGGCCAACGCAATGTGTCGGCCACACAATAATAAATAATAAATATATTATTTATTGTTCTGTGGTGTCGGCGGACATCAAGTAGCGAAAGACCTTCGAAAGACATCAGTCTCAGTCAGACATCAGTCAGATAGAAGAGGATGGAGATATGGAGTTTTCTACTTGTATGTCAATTGGTCTCCCGATCTATCTTCGATATCGTTGCAGCGATAAAGATTGTAGAAATAGAATCGATTCCTAGCTAATGTACATTGGCTAAGGCCTCAGATGTAGTTGACGGCTCTTTTCCCAGACGACGTTTCCAATTTATCTCAAATTAAATTTAATGATGCTATCAATTACTGGGCTATTGGAGATCTGATGGTTCTCGTTAAAGTGATATTGCGCTTAGTTCATAACGGTAATCAAGCTTAGTTTATTAATCGTACTTAGTGATTAATCGATTTTACTCGAGTGGTGTTTCAGTTTAATCGATTTTGAAACTGCCCGCTCACTCTAATGAACTGTCTATGAGTAGTTATTTATAGGGACTATCCAAATAAACACGTAAGTACTATCACACTGAGATGTAAAGATACTTGTACACTTTTCAATTTCAAACCGGCACACAGCAATGCAATCATTATTGCTCTATGACAGATATAAGCAAGGTGCTAGCACTGCCCCGGACGGACTCCTTCACAAAAAGTAGTAAAAATGTACAAGAAAGTAAAGTTTATTTTGTTGTATTTTAATTTAATCGCACATTCTTCATTTCAATTACTTACCAACACAAATGCAATGAGCTTGCCGACAACATCAACGGTGAAAGTTCACATTCAGTTAAGATCCTTTCATCTCTAACCCCCGGGCTATTTGTTCTGGCCGCAGATAATCTTTGGTGGCATCCATTGTCGATGTCTTGAAAGAAAAATATTTATATTTTTGCAAGAAACAAACTTTGTTGATGAGAAACTAAGGAGCTCTAATAACGGCTTGTTCCATCATTTAGTTCTATAAAAAAAATCTTTCGTAAATGTTGATTGTAAGTGAAACCTCTATGATATTAATGTTTATACTGCGTTCAGATTTTTGTGAAACAAAACCTACGAATTCAATAAAAATCTGACAGTTCAGGCGATAATCCACTGAAAAACTTATAAAAACCGAAATCTGTCTATATACGAATTTGCCATTTATAATAATTTAGGTAGTACCTACTTTAATATCGTGTAATTTATTTAAATAACTAGGTAAGTACAAAGGGAAATTAATTCGGTTAGGGAATAATTATGTAAGTAAAAAAGTTTTGCACAATAATTGCACAATCCACATGCTGGCGAATAATCAGCTAAGGGATTTTACAAACTCAGCATAACGCTATTCTTAATATTAAAATATTTCCGTCCTTGTTGAGGAGACGGACAGTATTTTATCTGATAGAGCGTTATTCATAGTGGTAAAATCTATCTTAAACGCTTTATCTTTTTTTTTAATCTTTTTCTTTGAAACATAAATAATTACCCATTACCGGGTCCATTATGACCATCAAAGCTAATTTAACGACCATAAAGCACTGTTTTGTACACAGACGACAAATGATTTATCTGATTTATTATGCCGAAACGTTTTTGCGCTCGGCACTCCAGATAACGCACGGATGGACGCGGAATAAGGAAAACGCGGAGAAGGCATTTTATCACGCGCTCTAATTTATTTAATGGGGCATAGAAAAGTATGGCTTGTCGAAAATGTGTGAGCATATTTTCCGTAAATGATAATATTTTGTATGCTGATGCAGCCGTAAAAGTGTATGAGTCAGTCAGTGTCTTGTTTATCGTATGCCTCACAATGACACGTGAGGAAAAAACATTCTTGCTACCATACTTTATAACTCGAAATATTTTGACTTTTATTTTTAGAAGAACTTTCTTAAGTAGCTTTGGAATGTCAATTGGACACTAACAAGTTTAAAAAAAACCTTGTTTATTATTAGGTATTACATAAAAACAAAATACAGGGTGTTAGCAGACCACTTCCGACAACTTGGAGGTTCCAATCAGACCATGATACTGAAAACATTTAGCGAAAAAAATCGCAAAAAAAACCCTGTATAGGTATTATTATAGCCAATTGTTTTATGAAAAATCTTAAAACCATTAACAATAATAACTGATCCAAAGTCAGAACTTGACATAAATGTCGGGTTAAAAACGGCTAATTGAATCAAGTTGTCACAACTCCGTGACAGTGTTCTGCAAAGCTCGCTAAGTCGATTTCCAAATTTATCGCTCACGGCTAAGTACTGTTTCATTTAGTTACGAACTTTAAGATTTTCACCAAAAACTTATTGCCGTTTAAAATTTAACGACAAAAACATGAACTTTTTATTGCCTAAATACTAGACTAGATATAATTCGTAATCATAACTGTTCTGTGGTAATAAGACTATTGGCCGCACTTATGAGCGTTCAATTTAAATAATTTGATTAAATATTTGCTATCTCTTTCTAATTTGTTATGGCAAACAGTGACAGGGCATCTAACTTGGACGAATAAATTTAATCTGGTATTTATACCCATGCAAGTTTTAATTAAAGATAATTTGGTAACCGAAAACCGAAATGAGTGAATCACGGCAATATATTGCAAAACGGTAATTGTCGATATTAACGGCAATTTGTTGGAATTATTACTCTGTGCCCTATTTCTCAATGCTTACTTTTCATTTGCGTAATGTGTTTTTGTGTTTATTTTTGGGTAAAAAATGAGAGGAAAATCTTAAGCTGCGAAATTTTTTCATTCTATAATTTATGGGTCTCGTAGGCGTACCTACTTACATTTTCGTGCTTATTTTAATCACAAGGGTTTTTTTATCTTTTCAGAGTATCGTGTAGGTATTATAAGAAACTATACCTACTTATTCTAATGTGTGATACATATAAATCAAAATGTATAATATATGTTTCGTAAGTTCGTAACTAATAGAACCGCATCCAATAAGAACTTCTTCGTTCTTGCAGACGACACTTGTAGAAATTTCCCCATGCAAAGCAAAGGTTAAATTAAATTGTATTTGGTGAACCATATGAAACTTCAATCTATTTTCATGTAAGTACCTACTCATTGCTAAACCAGCTTTCAACATAACTGAAAGTCAAGTTGATACGCTAAACTCAGATAATAGGAGCACCTATTTCAACATTTAAACTATTTTAAACGCAAACTCTACAATCTCGCTCGCCGCGGACGAAACTGGAAGCTAACATCCATTGCTGGCTGTCGAACAAAGGCACCGGCTCATTGCACAGTAAGCGAGTAAGTTACACGTTCTAAATCACTTTGGTGTTTTCACAGCTTCATCGACATAAGCTAGATCAGATTCAGATTCCTCCATCAGATTCTGATCGAGGGCGGTGCGTGATGAAACTGAACATTTTTAAAAATTTTGCAAACCGCTATTTCAAGAGCACTAATCCTTGTTGATAGGCCTGGCTTTGTTTGAATACATTCGCGCTCTATTCGACAATATCGCTCAGAGTAGCGAGCCGTATCCGTAATCAGATGCCTAACTATAGCCGGAATGTCCGCAATCAGAATAGAAAATCATAATCCACAACCGATAATGGCAAGGTAACAGCCCTATTCGCCGAACAAATGGCACATTTGCCAGACCCGACCACAGACTTCAAAGACAGCTTGTTCACTCTGCTAGGAGCCGCGCATGCGTACCTCTGGTAACTTTTTAATTTTGGAAGCACTCAACAGATAATAAAGTGTCTGCTTAATTGTCTGCTTAAGAACTCGCGATGTTTCCAAAAAAGTAAATAAAAAGAAAATATTTTTTTAACTATTTTGTATGACTATTCTTTTGCAGCGGTTCGAAAGTTATGCTCCAACAAACATCGCGGATTTGCCCAAGTTCACACTAAGATCTTCGTTGGCTTCGCTCACTCGATCAATTTATACCTCGAAGACTTGATATCATACTGACTCTTCTGGTTGTCTTGATAAAATATCAGTATTTAGTTAGATAATGTCATTATCCAAATACTAAGAAAATACCACTAAGATGAGTACTGATGGAAGAGAGTCGGCTGCTGCGCGTGGGATGAGAGCAAAATATGATACACCAACACAACTGTTTTGTTTTCCATCTTACTAACATCGGCTACCTTCTCAAATTTTGGAACGCAAAAAACTCCTTGAACATACTAATCTAGCCATTTCCTATACCCTGCGACTGAGGTGCCTCCAAACACCGAATGAATTTAGCGGAATGTCGCCTTACGAACAGTTACTTGAGTTGGCTCAATTGCCTCATATCTCGAGCTGGTGCAAGGGAATTGCCTGTGCAATAGCTGATTTATGAATGAACGGAGAAACTGCGGTGTGCTGATGAACGAATGAGTTGATTAGTGTCGTTCAGAGAGTGATATATCTAAGTGTCAGTTCGCTTGCAAACTCTAGCTTTTGTTTGAGAATGGAATCGTTTGTAGTTAGGTAGGTATACGCTACTGTAAAAGATCTCTCTTTGTACATATAGTTCCTAGTCGAAGTCAAAGTTGGTGGGCGTCTGCTTGTTTTATCAGTTATTCTTATAAAAAATCCAGTAGTAGTTAAAAAAGTACCTATGAATTGTTTATTTTTATTATTCTATAGGGCTTTACTACAAAATACACGTAGCTTTCTTATTGGCATCAATTACCTAATTATGTAAACCTACAGAGCTATGATTCTCAGAATTTTAGGTAATTTTTGAAACATGTGGTTATATTCCACGGACGTGGAAGCATGAGCATAAGTATGATAAGTAGGACCTATTACGATTAAAATCCATAATTAGTTCGTAGGCCGAATACTTAATTTCAACCAATAAAGCAAATTACTATATGCGTAGCTCCCGCGTACCTGTCTACATAAGCTCTTAGCATTAAGGGCGTCTTGCACCAGAATCACTAAACGTATTTAACAGCTAAATCGATTTAAATCTGACGTATTTGTATGACTTGACAACTCGCTAAATACTATTTAAGAGTTAAACGCGTTTAGCGATTCTGGTGCAAGCCGCCCTAAGTCTTGGCAATACTTATTAGTGTGAAAGGGTCTGGGGCAAAAATCTATGGAGCCCAGGTCCCGATTTTTTTTTAAACTCGCATTAATGAAACTTTCTTTGTTACAATGTACTTGTAACGTAGTTTTAATATACGTAATAATTTTATTAAAAAGCAACGGGAATACTTAGTTATTCGACATCCAAACATCGTCAAAAAACAAAGATTGTCTGCCTGAAAATGGTATATTTCGATGACTTAATTGACAGTTTGTATTTGTTTGACTTACTAGCTTTCACCTACGACTTTTCTCGAAGTTTGTGATAAGTAATATCATAGATACTATCACTACATAGATAGATACTATCGTTTGTTACGTTTGTTAGGTATACCTAGGTGCATGCATACCATAACCTACCTACCTACTTAAACATAATAGCAAACGATAGTAGTGGTGTGAGTGAATGAATTACATTTTATTTAGGTATGAGTACAAGTCAGGGTATAATAAAAAATAAACAAAACTCTAAAATAAAAATATGTCGATATTAGTTCTTCTACGGAATTCCTCGATTCGGGTTTTATCACATATTGAAACATCCATCATAGCTCTGTATAGTTCGCTGAGCGTCTGAGATTGACGCACTACAATGCCACAAAGGGTACGTCCTCTGTGGATTGGACTCGTTTCGTCACTCGTCTCATAACAATAATATAAAATAGCACAAACATACATATGAATTGGGGCTATCCACAATGACACAGCTTCAACAATATTAACTGGTTGAGCCTGCACCAAAAATCTTCTCCTTCTAGGGACTAAACATATTGTACAATTGATGCACCGTTCTCCTTCTTCCATATTTTTTATCGGTTAATAATTCGGAAAATCAATGTTAGAAAAGCCAAACAAAAAGTATAAAAATAGTTATGCGTGCGCTTTTCAAGTTCTCAAAACAACCTTCGACGGACGTTCTTTTTTTTAAAAAAGTTGTACCTACATGGCCTGTAGTCATTGGGAAGAGGTGATTGAAAAAAAAAGGTTTTAAGTACCTAATCTAAATAATACTTCATGTTTATTTTATTAGCTACATTGTTACTTGTATTGTTAGATACCTACCTAGATAAGTATGTAGGTGCTTACCGAACAAAAATAATATTATTTTATTTGATTTCCTTAGTATTATAGTAGGTACACTACCTACCTAAAGAAAAAAATTATTGTTTAGTTCGGAGTTTATCTGCCTTGTAGTGGCCTTGTAGGTATATAATGAGTCAGCAAACTGTCCAAAGAGTCTCTAGACTTTTCTAACCTTATATTAGGAATGAAAAAAAGATGTCACCGTCCCGTTTTCTTGTCGTGTTATCAAAATACTTAATGACTTTTTATTACATTTTTATAATTCCCGCTGCAATAGAGATTTCGATAGAACAAATCAGTTCTCTCGAGCGCTCCGTAGAGTAAGCACGCGTCAGCTTTGAACAATATTTTGTTTATCTACCCTCAATATGGCGAAGTGCCATTGCTGTGAAAAAGTTTTAAATAAAAAATCAACGATTTTGGAATGCAGCCGCTGCCAAAAAGTGGTACATGCTACTACTGTCTGCTCCGGGTTAAGCAACAAGCAATTAACTGCCCTGAAAGTTGCCGAAAACTTGGAGTGGACTTGCAACGACTGCAATTTGAACTCTTCACGAAAGAGGTCTTTTGTTACGCTAGCAGACTATGAAGAGGAGGAGGAGGACACTGAGGCGCCTTCTGGAACCATCGTCAACACGAAACAGTTGTACCAGGACCTTAGAAAAGAGATAAAAATAATCGTCACGCAGGAATTGCGGGCTGTGACTGCATCCTTGCAGTACTGCAGTGAGAAAGTGGATGAGTTTGCCGAATCAATAGACGCGTTAACCAATAAGTTTAAAGATATGGAAAAAAAAATTTTGCACCTAGACAACCAGAATCGGTCCTGTTTATTGAAGATTGAGTTCTTGGAGCAACGAAATGTGGAACTTGAACAGCAGTTGCTGGGGGACCATATTGAGATTTCAGGGATTCCGGATTCCAGTGATCTTGTCCTACCTAATCTCGTAGAAACTGTAGCAGTAAAACTTGGATCACCAAAAGAAGATATTATTTCAGTCAAACGACTTCCTTCTCGCCGCACTGGGTCTGGCCCAGTACTGGTTCGGGTTCGCCAGGAGTCTACCCGCCAGCAGCTGATCTCCGCAGCCCGCGAGATCACAATAACTGCCAAGGAATTAGTGCCTAACCTAACAGGTCAACCTGCCGCGGAGAAAATCTACGTGAGGGAGGCGCTGTCCCCTTACCTCAAAAACCTACTGTGGCAGGCCAAGCAGGAGCTGAAAGGCACCTTCAAGTTCGTGTGGGTCAGGGAAGGAAAAGTGTTGGTGCGTAAAAGTGAAAATGCTAAGGTATACAAACTAAGATCCAAAAATGATATCCAGAACTTGTTGTCCAACGCTAACTAATTTAATTCACATTTGTCGTACTAAATTAGTGTTAAATAAATCTTTATGGATTTTATAAAAGATAACGATATTATAGAACTATCTAACTGCTTAGATTATCCAAATTATAAACGCCTAGTTCCTAGTAATCCAAATAATTTAACATGTGTACATGTAAACGTGAGATCACTTATTAAAAACTTTTCTAAAGTTGAGTTGTTGTTGAGTGAGTCTAGCTCATCGATTGATTTTGTTATTATCACCGAAGCAAACATTTCCGATAACATTAAATCTATGTATGTGTTGAGTGGCTATACTATGTACGCACAATTGCGCAAAAATCAGAGAGGTGGAGGAATAATTATTTACATGAAAAACAAATTTAAGTTTACGCAACTCAAAGCTAGTACATTACATTGTGAATGCCTTATCGGTACAATTTCATCCACTACTTACTCTGCGACGTTGTGCGCGGTGTATAGACCACCGCAAACCGATAAACACAGTTTTATTAGGGAAATAGATCATATGTTAGACCGGTTTACTAACACTGATGTGATTTTCTTAGGAGACATAAACATTAATTTGAAGCTCGATAATCCTGTAAAAAAATCATATTTGAGCGTCATGAGCGGACACGGTCTGTCATGCGGGATCACTGACTTCACAAGAATTGAACAATTGAACGAATTAACAACTAGGACTTGTATTGACCACATTTTTGTCCGATCACGCATGAGAGACGTTTACACCGCCGCGCTCAGTACAGTACTGGCGGATCATCGGGTGACTGTGGTAACTTTACTAAGTAACTCTTGTGTACAGGATGCTCCTATATATGTCACTCGGCTAAATAATAATAAAGTAAGTAACCTCTTGGAGAAAGTTGATTGGGACTCAGCGTTAAATATGAACAGCCCTAATATTATTTATAAATTTATTAGTAACAAATTCAATGATTGCTACAGTGAAGCAAAATATCGACTAAAAGTTAGTAATTCTAAGCGAAATAAAAGTCAATGGATAGATAGAAACATTGTTAATTTATCTAAAAAAAGAGATGAGTTATATTCAGAGTGGCTAAAAGATACGAGTAACAAAGAATTAAGAATCAAATACAATAAAATAAGAAATAAAACTAATAAAGTCATATACAAAAACAGAAATAAATATTATGTGTCAGAAATTTTAAGATGTAAGAATGATACGAAAAAAATTTGGCAAATTATAAATAGTATAACAGGAAGAATTACTAATTCTATCGATAAAATTATTACTAAAGCTTTCAGCGATGAAGTAAGTCTTAAAAAGGTTGCTAATAACTTTGCGAACCAGTTCCGACATAACGTTCAGTCTATTATTCCTAATTGCACCCAGAACTTGATGAATAAATCAGCGTATGTTAAACCACTTGACAAATCCATCTTTTTGCCGAAAGCTTCTAGTTCAGACATTCGCAAAATTATTAAAAACCTAAATCCTCATAAAGCGCCCGGTGTCGATGGAATACGGGCCATTGACATCTTGAGAATAACAGATAGAATTGTCGATGCTATAACACACTTAGTCAATACTAGTATTTTTACAGGCCGTTACCCGAAAGAGCTTAAAACCGGTATTGTTCGACCTATTCATAAAGGTGGTAGCAAGCAGGATTATGGAAAGTACCGACCAATTACGATATTGCCGGTCCTTGATAAGATAACTGAAAAATATGTATGTAGTAGGGTACAGCGTTTCTATGCAGAAAATGGTGTTCTTTGTTCTCAACAATACGGTTTTCAACCGAATAAAAGTACCACGCTATTGTTATCTCGTTTCACGGATGATGTCAATCTATATCTTAATGAGAAAAAAAATATACTTTTAGTATTTATAGACTACGGCAAAGCGTTTGATACATTGCGGCATGATCTATTGATTGAGAGGCTGGAGAATAGTGGAGTAAGAGGTAATTTGTTGGAATGGTGCAAAGATTATCTCGTCAATCGTAGCTACCAGGTGAGAGTTGGAGACACGTACAGTGATAGTGTCTACGTTACTGAAGGAACGGCACAAGGATCAGTTCTCGGACCCTTACATTATTTAACTTACGTAAATGAACTAAGCAATGTTATTAAACATTGTACTATTTATCAATTCGCAGATGATACCTGCCTCTTGGCTGCAGATAGTGATGTATCGGTTGCACTTCAACATATACAGGAAGATTTTACTGCAATATGCAAGTGGTCACATGATTCCGGGTTGGTACTTAATGCTGATAAAACTAAGCTCATGCACGTCTGCTCCAGTCACAATCAAAGTGTTAGTGTCGGTCACGTGAATGTAGTGGCTCATAGTCATGATTGCCTCCACTCCTATAACACACAGTGTACTAGCACCTGCCTAAGAATCGAGCAAGTGACAGAGCATACCTACCTTGGTTTGGTAATTGATAATAGATTTAATTGGGCGAGACATATTGACAAAACATGTAACAAGCTAAGAGCCATTATGGCCAAGTTCTTTATAATTAAGCATAAAGTTCCTTTTGGTGTACTTTTAACAATGTATAAGACCCTAGTGGAAAGCATTTTGTCGTACGGGTTGAGTAGCTATGGTCGTACCTATAAAACTCACCTAGATCAAATTTACAATATTCAATACAGGTTACTTAAATTTGTAGTTCCTATGAAAATTAAAAACAGATATACATTGGACCCCATGGGGCTTTTTAAGTACTGTGGTATTTTACCTATACACAAAAAAGTTGAACTTAATCTGCTCATTGAACAGTATTTTCGTACGGAAATTCAAGTGCCTAAATATCATGCAGTTACCACTAGAAGCATCACTTCAAAAAAACTTATCAAGCCAAGATTTAGTAATGACTACGGTAAAAGAACCTCAAAATATCTGATCCCTCATCTTATTAATACACTTCCTGTCGAAATAAGAAACAAAATCACTTCGAAAAATATTAAATATACGCTAAAAAAATACTTTTTAAACAACCTTGTTACATGAAATGGAGCATCCTTTATAGGTCGAGTCGAGCGCATGCGCGCTACCGATAAGTGGGTACCAATAGTGTAACCGCTTGCGCACGCTGCCGTCACTCGCTGCGCTGCGCCTGCGCCTCGCTTGTGTTTGTCCGCATCACCTGACTAGAATGTACCTATCTTGTCAGTGTGGTGTGCGTGCGGTCGCTCGACCGATTAGTGTTATTCTTACGAGAACCTAGTGCCTAGACAAGCCATACCTTGGCTTTAAGGCACTATTTAAATTTAAGTATGTGTTATTTTTGAAATAATAATAAATAAATAATAATAATAATAATAATAAAATAACTACTTAAAAATAACAAAACTAATTTACTGCCACATTAAATTGATGCGAGTGGAGACCTGCATTGCCCCAGACCCTTTAAAATGGTATAATTTTTGATAGTTGGTAAAACATCGTAGGTCGTAAATGCAAAACAATAGCATAAAATGAATGGCACAAACCAAGTGAGCCGTTTATAGATCAGTGAGCAGCGTTATGACGGACCACTATCTAATTCCACATAGGTAATTAATGTTTCGTCGCACAAAATTCTAATTTAACTGGCACATCACTAGCACGTTTTTAAATCTCCACGAGTGAGGCAATGAAATTCTTCAAAGAGCTCCACTGATCCAAAACCCACTTCTAAATCCAATAACACTGTCCTCACGAGCTGAGAACGAGTAACACGTCTCACTCGACACATTGTATAACGAAGTAACTATGTCATTACATTCGATTGCACAAAACTGTCGATATTACCTATCCCTATAAACCGTGTTTCCTTGTTATATAAAAGATTTTTTTTAATCATTGTAAATAAAAAAAATACAAACTCTTCTTCTTGTAGGTTACGCTAAACGGGTACCGAACTTGGTATGCTCGATATCTTAGATTTTTTTTGTAGTTACGTCAATCATAAATAAATAAATATTCAGGGACATTTCACACAACACCCTCTAGTCTCAAACTAAGCAATGCTTGTAATATGGGAACCAGATGGCTGATAGAATACTTATATACTTTTTTTTTGTAAATACATACTTATAATACATACTAACACCCAGCCATAGAACAAACATCTATGTTTTGCACGCACAAATGTTTGTTCTTTGTGGGGATCGAACCCACGACCCACAGCACGGAATCATCATCATTATTATAATATCACCCAGCATCACCCACTGCTGGGTCGTCCTGTGGTTAGATTTTGCTAGCCTCGTCGATCCTGTCTTTTCGAAGACAGGTTTTGTTTGCAACTACATAATTTCAGCGGCTATTTACGTCCTTCTTTTTCTTGGGGTTTTAAATATGTATATATTTTCAAAGATCTCTTTCATTGTTTTAGTAGTAATGCTGATAAACTGAGTTCGCCATTATTTTCGTAAGCTGTAGCTATAATTCACTCTCAGTACGAAGCCCTCTCAAATATAAGCCTTTTTTTATGTGTGGTTTATTAATGGATCGACGGAGGTACTTGAGTGAGAGTGCTAAATCATTCCATTCTTTTTTGTATTCTCGGCCTCGCTCGAGCCACAGTATCCAATTCAGTGGGGCAGTTTACATTATATTTTAACTGACATTTTATTTGAATTTTAGTAAATGTTATTGTAAAACACAAAGACGTAAATAAGACTTTTTTCTAAATGTTATGCTTTTTGCCACCTTTCCACAGTGTAACTTTGATCTTCAATTTTTTTAAAAGTCATGCAATACTGTACACTCAATTCAAAGTCATCTATTTGAGCTATAAAAATAGATAGTGGAGCCGAGCCATATAACAACACACATTCTTTTATCTGAATAAAACACATTTTAATTTTAATATACAACGTGTAACATATTTTTCCTATAAGCCGTAAATCGGGCTTATTTAGACCAAACAACCGAATTCAAATCAATTATTCGTTGCGGTACCTACAAAGTGTGTCACAAATTAAAGTTCTACCTTTGTTTTGACTTCAATTCCACCTCTTTATGCGCTACAAACTTGAAACGAACGACTCCTAGAACTCAAGCATGTAATTGCTATTATTTTCATTCTGCTATGAAAACTTTTGTTCCAAATTGCCTTATAATGATTCTCAAACATTTGAGAATAAGTACCTTACCTATTTCAATTCGCCGAACCGTGTGTTATCAAGTACGAGTACGTAGGGGACTTCTGAGGACGGTTTAGGTTCCAATCTACTTATTAAATAGGTGAGTTAGCTAATAGAACAACAACAAGTAATTAAATTAAAAATTTAAAAAACCCCTAAACTTGGACCAGTTTTCATCAAACATAGCTAAGATCACTCCCGACTAATTCACCTTTCAAACAAAAAAACAAAATCAAAATCGGTTCATCCGTTCAGGAGCTACGTTGCGTCAGACACACCACACAAGCACACACACACACAGACACGTCAAACTTATAACACCCCGTCGTTTTTGCGTCGGGGGTTAATAAAATTATAAAAATCATTCACCAGGAAGAATATCTCAGTGTAGTATCTACTAAACATCTTCCTTTCTACTGAATGATGACTTTACATGTGACATCTATTCGCACAAACGAAATGTTCTTTTAGGTTTGGATCGAACTTACAACCCGCAGAAGGCAGAGCTATCCACTGGGCTTTGAAGACAAATAAATAATAGTTACGTAACATATCTAAACACTAAATAAAAATGCACTAAACACCGCTGTGACCGTTATTCAACCGTTTGTCTTTTCTCCCAGCGACTGCTCGATGTAAACTGTTTCTTAAAAGTTTGTGAAGGTTGGTTATTAGATTACCGTCGGCTGAGGACGATGTCGAAGGGCTTTTCTATAAAATCATAAACTGAAAGAAAATCGTAGATTGTATTTATAAAGGAGAAATGTAAACCAAAAATGAATAAATATAGTTAGATGCGTTGCCCTTCATCTATAATGGCAAGAGGAAAGTAAGGTAATACCTTAATGAATGGTACTATATACACAAGGCGCTTACTTTAAAGTCGGGCAACGTCGTGGTTGCATGTCACTGCAACTGTTTGAGTGTTTATTTATCTTTTTCCAGCAACAAGTATGGCGTATGATGGTTATAACTAGTAGGTACTTTTCTGATTTTTGCTATGGCATACGTTGGTACATAGTTTTTTTTATAAAAGATAGCTAAGTTATATAGGTATGTATTTTCAGGTTAATGTTTTAGGAGTTCAATACTGAAATAAAACCCTTGTTTTTTTATAAAACAATTAATAGTCTTATTGGATAGTTAATCAATAGAAAGAGTAAGCTTTTTAAAAGTTCAAAGTGCAATAAACGCTTGACGCTACCACTTGAACCAAACAATATAACCAACTTAAATGTCCCGAGTTGTCTAGATACTTTTCTCATTTTTCTGGCTTATGTTGTATCGTAATCTTATATTATCGTAATACAGATATGATATAATAAAAATTACGTGACTGACTGACTATTTTTACGCAGCTATTTGAGACACTTGGTATTTAGGTAAAGAACTTCGGAAAACTACGCGGTTCAAGGTTGTAAAAAAAATATTATAACGAGCGAAGTCGAGGGAATTCCCCTAGTAGATAATACAATACAGCCTTCGTTATTGCTCTATTGTTTATTGCCTATAAACATTTTTACGTCATAACTGCAAATTGAATACCTTCGTAAGTTACGGAATACGTTCTGGTAATATAACTTTGTTAAATAAATGCACAAAACAATTTGGTAAATACATACTTTTCTTCGAATCGATTATTTTCAAAATAGGTACTCTACCAGTCCTCGTAGTTATTAATGAGTTTAATTGTTCTGAGAATGTGAGTTTGTTCAACCTTTAGGTTGAAGGCAATATAGGTTCTTTATTGCACAACTTAAAAAGTAGTGTATACAGGCGAGCTTAATGCTAAAATAACATTTGGTGCATTTTCCACTGACGATATAATACATGTATACAATATGGTTTCTTTTCCATCAGCTTTCACACCATTCTTTATTAAAATCCTGAAAATTAAAGGCCTCTGTATAATAGAATAGAAAACGTCCAATTCAATAGCAGTTCACTTTATGTATCTCTTTGATAACAATAAAATGTATAGCATTAAAGCCCGGTCGTTCAGTAACTTGTAGAATTGTCGCCGCCGCCCTTCGGCTGGCGAAATGTCCTTTTTATATAAATTTATAAGCAAGCGTTTGAAATTCTTCCTTTGAAATGTTTTTTGTAAAATGCAATAACGGCAGACCGCGACTTCTCAAAAGGAAGTAACAATTATTATGGTGCTTCGTCTTATTCGCGTTCAGTTACTTTTCAGCGCTAGACAACTGTTTTATTATTCGATTATAGTTAAGATGAAGTTTTCCCTTTGACATACTGCTTATAAAGAACCCCTACATAGAAAAGAGGGTGTGGATGCTCAGACGAAGATGGGGGATAGTTTCCGAGTTATTTACTGAAATTCATTTCAAAACTTTTTCCTTGGATCGCTTCGCTATAGACAATTTGAAATGGTCTGGCTTGTTGTATGAGTTATAATTTACTCGGAAATTACGCTATTAAATGTGGCACTCGCGAATCTCCGAAACTCCGAACTGAAATAGGTAGTGAGTGTGGCGTGCCTAATATTTTTAGCCTTGCCAATGAAAAAGAATTATTTCGAATAAAGAGGTAGGTTATCTAGTATCTACCTACATATGGCAACAACTATGAGCAAACTGTCCACAGCCCTATCCCAAGTTGCCCGTTGCTTAATTGTTGATTGGTCAGAAACGACTAGGCAGCAACCATGACCACAATGAATTGTTGAGAGCCCTACCCCAAAACAGCACAATTGCATTACCATAATGCACCTCGGGCCATTGCACCGTGTTTATCACGTGATTGGCGTTTCTATGTAAATACTAAGTGTTCTATTACACTAGCGGTTTACGAGGGAATTCAAAGCGCAGCGGCCGCGTTGCGTGTTCGTAGCAAGCGCGCAGTGAAGACGCAATGAAGACTCAACGTGTTCGCTGTGAATTAGCGCAAAACACGGATCGAACGTCGCTGCATAGGCGGAGAAACCGTTGCGCACCCGTAGTGCCCCCGCTGCGCTATCGCTTCGCTTTGAACACGCTCGTAAATCGCCAGTGTGATAGAGCACTAAAGTTTATGGTCGCCGTTGGTCGTCGTAGATCCTTGATTGGCCTGCTTGCTGATAATTGACGATGCTAATGTTTGATGCAATAAGCGTTTGATTTCGCTGATCTCACGCCCTCTAATCCTAAACTAAGCAAAGCGTTTAAAACGTTTAAAAGCGTTTAAACGCGTTTGAAAATAGCGTTTCATAAGTACAATAGCATCCCTTGTTCAGCTGCCTTTAACAAAAGCCCATCGTCATTTAAAACGCTTAGTCCGTAGCTAATCACGTCGACATCTGGCGCCATCGATCATGTTGCAATTCGCCGGCGCGCGGCGCGCACAAATCCGTCTCGCGTCGGATCATGCGAGAGCGATAATAGACGATTTACACCTCCATACAGTAGCAAGTAGAGTTACACTGCGCCCTCCCATCGGCGAAGCCCCTTTAGCCTTCGCTTGCTTTCGTTCGGCCAGTCTGTACTCACCATCAGACAGCTTGCGTCAGCGCGTCACAATTGTATGTACACCATTTTTAACCGCCTTTACAAGGGGGTAACTTTTAGGGGTAATCGTTTGTCCAATAGGGTGGTTTTCTCTTTTTTTAGAAACATAATAGTCGCAGTAGTAGGTACTATGAATTTTCGCACAAATACGACTCTGGGTTGGTCCTTTTTTACGAATCAAAAGTTACGAATTATGTGAAAACAAATCACATTACAATTTAAATAAAAAATGTGGTTTGGACCGAACATGCTTTTAGCACGTGTCATGTGTCATATCGCAGGGTACTGGTAATCTACATCGGGGAGAGGCCGGACCGGGGTTAGGCGATACCAACCCCAAATTTTAATGCTGATAGTCAGGATAACCGTTCAAAAGTAGGCAGGGTCACTTTCGCATTTTGAGCATATTTATTCTTAACCCTGCACTGTATGCTAAGTGTTAATGTTAACACAGTGCGTGTGATGCTATGTAACGGTATCAGAAAGGTTGACAGCCGGTAGATACATGGACTGAGATGTGACACGTTTGAAGAGGGATGCTCGATCAACGAAAAACATTCGATAAAAATTTCGCGCGTTTGAATTAAATACTCTCGGAAAAATTACGACCGATTCGTGTGTGTTGAAACAGATTTTTTTTTGTTTGTACTCGTAGCTAACTTATTTACAAACAGGTACAGTAAATAAAACAAACAAAATCCGATCATGTTTGTTGGTTTAAAAATAAAACATTGGTTCATAACCTAAAATAGACTTGCTCCTAATATCAAAGCTATTAGACACATTGTTGAGGATTCACCTGTACTATTAAGTAATCAAATCGCAATTGACATTCTTTATTATAGACCTCATGTCACAAGGGGATCAATAATTACTTTAATGACCCAATAACTTTTTTCAATCAACAACGTACAGGCGTCACAGCCACAGCTCAGTCGGTAATAGCTCTACCTTCCGTGCTGTGGGTCGTGGGTTCGATCCTCACCAAGAAATAAACATTTTTGATAGATGTTTGTTCTATGTCTGGGTGTTCTATGTATTTTAAGAAAGTACTACAAACACAAAAAAATGATTAGTAAGTATTCTATCCCATATTACAAGCTCTGCTTAGTTTGGGACTAGAGGGCGTTGTGTGAAATATCCATAAATATTTATCGATTTAACACAACACAAACTAGAATGTACATTGTACCTACAATACTTACTCGAGATGACAAGAACTCCAAATTCAAAATCGCAATGCTACAAAACTGGTAGTATTGCATTGCATACCAACTTTGAGTCCTATTATTTATTTACTCACCCACTGTTTGACAACACGAGTCACGTATACGGGTCAAAAATACCGTAATAATTTGTGACGTCTCGCAAGGGTTGACTTTTAAACTTAGCGGGGCTGTTTACAACCCCTCCACCGGAGGCCACTTACCGGGCGACACATAAACATGAGAGATACAGTGGCTTGAAACGACTTGTGTACTACATACATTACATCAAAAATAGTTTAGCATATGGTTAAGAAAGTTCGATAATATTTTAAATAAACATAGTGTTAGTAAGTACAGAAAAAATGGGCATATCAAATAATATATGTTTGGACGTAGGTTCACAATAACACAAGCAAGTGGTTGTGTTGTGTTGTGGCTAGTACTCAATTACTTATTAATAAACCTTCAGGAGATGCTTCTTATTAACGGTTTAATCATAATCGTCTAACGAATGCCAAGTGTTTATTTATTTTTTAACCACCCACGCAAAAACGACAGGGTGTTATAAGTTTGACGTGTCTGTGTGCGCCTGTCTGAGGCAACGTAGCTCCTGAACGGATGAACCGATATTGATTTTGGTTTTTTTGTTTGTTTGTTTTTGTTTTTTTGCGCGCTGCTAGCTTGCCGCCACTGACACTGACTGACAGCCGCCCGCCGGTCTGTCTTGCTTGTCATTTCATTTTGTCCCCGTCCGTTCCGTAACTACGCTCGGCACCCCTTTGTTACTCCTATTACCTGCTGTCACCACTCACCACCTAGTACCTACCTACCAATTTATTAAACCTACTACCTACTTATTAAACTTAGTTTTCCTACCCAAGATATGTAAGAAATACCTACTTACTTACACAATTAGGTTGCCCATCGTCCGTGGAGTCACTCTGGGTTGCATCTGAAAACCAGCGTCACTTCACGATCTGAAGTGGCATCAAGCTGAGATGCAGCCCGTTTTGACTCCCGCGCACACCGGCACAATGACGATGACACCGTGCACCCCATCTTGCCCACACGGTTGTTGGTGGTTACCTGCCTCAGGTGCACGTAACCACCACTACCTTAGTTAGTTATAAGTAGTTTTGTAAGTTAGCTATTATATTGTTAGTGTGTTAGTTTATTGTTAGTGTATATTGTTGTGCTGTTGTGTGTGTGTTTCAGAATAAATGTTTTTTCTTTCTTTCTTTCTTTCTTTAAAAGTGAATTAGTCGGGAGTGTTCTTAGCTATGTTTGATAAAAATCGGTCTAAGATTCGGGGGTTTTTTAAATTTTTAATATAATTACTTGTTTCTAGAGCCATTTAATAAAAGCTCTCTTGACCCAATCCTTCCAGTAGTGCCTTAGCTCTCCACCTCAACCCCTAAGCAGATAATTCAGCTAGTTGCGTCGGAGTCGCCACCTGGTGACGCATAATTACCTCAACACGTCTTCCGGCTCAGTCCAAAGTTACGGAAATCAGGGTATTTAGTTCTGTCTGATGTTTTGATATGGTTTTTAGGTCAAGTTTCGATTTTTACCAAAAGTTAATTAAACGGACAGAAGTCAGCATTTAGCTAAAAATCAATGATGTACCGTTTTGGGTGCCATTGACGCCATTATGCGTTACGTAGCGTAAACGTAACTTAAATCTGCGTAGCATTACCGTTAAAGCGAAATAATATTACCATCCTGTCAGTAGGTGGGTATAGATACTACCTATTTATAATACCTACTTATGTTAAGTTAGTTTGTCATACACTGCCATTTTACAATCAAGCCTTCCACAAACGTGATTGATGTTATTTCTTGAGGATGAAACAGAAATGTATATCTAAATCTAAAATACACTTTAAATGAACATAAATATATTAAGTTAAAATGTTTCTATGAATTTAAGTTGTGAGATTCTCCAGACAGATTACGAATTTAAAAGCTTTGCAATTGCTTGCACCGGCTTTCGAATGTAAGATGAATGCAAACTCGGTTTCCCATTGCTTATTAAAAACAAGTTATTAGTTCACATTGGAGACTTATCATCGCTTGACGTTCACTGCTGATCTTTTTTTGTAAAAACTGCTCTGAAAATCGTAAAAACTTCTCGAATTCTATAATATTTCTGTTCTGCTTTAGTTCTTTCGGTAGAGTATTGGATTTCGTACTTTATCTGGCGCAGCTGCACATAACGCTTCACTTTCTTGATTGTTACTCTTTTATTTTACGTTAAACTTATAAGGAATGGCAGTCTGTATTTGCCTTTTCGTTTTGTCAATGGAGACAGTCGTTGTGACGTCTCTATATAGAAACAGTCTTTTTGCGTGACAGCTGGCATAGTCCACTCGATATAAATATACTCATAAATAATATACTCGATAATAGAAATATACTCACGAGTGTACCTCCCTTTCACGATTGAAATACGAACCTAAATAACAAGCAAACTATCTGTGAAGTCGATTTGAAACTACTGTTTTATCTCACTCCATCTTATAGTGAAAACTTGATTAGAGCATCTTCAGCAGACAGCTAAAGCCAACACCGCGATACACATTGATTGATTCTTTTCTGTTTCATTGTACCTGTTTTGATGTCTCGCATAGTTTGATATACAGATCTTAAAAATCGTACAATTCTGCCAAAAGGGTATATTGTGGTCGTACTTTTCGAGTTTCTAGGATTCTAGGCAGAAATCAACGTGCCTACTAGCGCAAAGTTTCACCGAGTAATTGAATGCACTGTGTATTTGTTTTCAAGATACCTAAGGCGTTCGGTTTGTTTAAAATTCCGTAGACATTGTCGAGTAGGAAATTCAATTTGGCCGATGTATACGCTCGGGTGGGACTAGTGTTGTGTGACAAACCTGGAAAGACGGAGAAACATTGTCAGACTTAGGGCTGGTTCGACCAACTCCGAATAATGCTATTCATCAGATAAAAAATATATCCGTCTTTGTTTTTGACGAGTCTAAAGTGGCCACGGATAAGATTTGGTATGACGGATAGCGTTATTCGAAGTTAGTCGAATTCAGTCTTATTTAGATATACCTACAACTGTCTGAACTTACCTGTCAAAATATAACAACAATGCAATACCTATACAGGCAATACACGTAAGTACATGCAAACTGCACAATATATTTCTACGTATTTACAAAATGCCACCATCATTATCACTTCCCTTCTCTTTCTCACTTACCCTCAGATTTATAAACAGTGTTGGGGCTCCTCCAAAAGCGCTGCGCTGGACGAATGCTGGTTGAAACGGTTTGGCGGACTATTCAACCTCTGTTTATAAAATCGGGGGTAAGTCAGTCGGACAAAAAGCCGGTGAATAGTCGTAAAATATAAAGCCGGTTACGCATCCCTCTACAGATAGGACTAGCTTTAATTTAAACAAAACCGGTAAAGTTACGGCTTAACGAGTTGCGCAACTGAGGGTAGGATGTCTCTTGTCCTCACTGTTGTGTTTCTAATCTATCTCTGATAACGGACGGTATACTATTTCCGGGAGAAACTGCACCAGAAAAGGGACTGAATTTGGGACAGAAAGCTCATAAACTGAAAGTTTTCATGAGTTCATGATACCACACTGATACTGGAGAAATTCATAGCTTCGTTCGTCGATTGCTCTTTGTTCTTGCTAATTCCTGATCACCATGTTTTAGGTTGGGACAGGGAGAACTGAAGGTAAGATACCTTTTTCAGGGGGGTGACATAGGTTAACAAAAAAGCATATTTATCTAGGCAATGCTTTGAAAGCCATGTCTTATAAGATATGACATTCATGAATTCATGATTTATTCATTTAATTAATTAATTAAATGAATAAATAAATGAAATCATGAATATTTCCCATAAGCAGACGGGAGTATTTCTATTTGATATTATAACAAAATATGGCATTGTTTAAGCAATCTGGCTGTCGTGTCTTGGGCTTGGGATTTGCAAACGGGTTCGCACGTTCCGCGAGATTTGCCCGGATTTCGGCGAATCCTTCCCAAATCCGGATTTCACTGAAACTGAATGCATTTCTAATGCAGAAGTTATCCATTTTAATGATATTCGGTCAAACTTTGATTAAAACTAACGGTACCTTCTCTTTGATATGCTTTATATTTTTACCCTCGCTATTTTTTTAATATGTATTTTATACCTTCTGTGACAATGTATTAAGTTCAAACTAATGTTAAAAATATAATTTAGTCCACTTATTTTGACTAGTAACTGTAATGTGTACAAGAATAAATAATAAAGAAGAAGGAAGTTTCAGTCTGAGTGTTTTTACCGTGTCCTTTCTTTCCTCATTCTCTTCAATAGTATTAGTGGAATATATCCAGTAACTTCCAGACAATCCTTCAATATAACTTCTAGAAGCATCGCAGTTTATTACAAGTACTGCAGTTAAGCACCTACGTGACAAACACGACTGCGGCACCCGGCGGTAAATAGCTGTTTTGTCTTGGTCATAACCCCGTCCTAATCTTTGTTTATTAGTTACTATATCGATAAGGAAAATTAAGTACGGAATCGAAAGGTTCTCGAATAAGCCACGAATCGAAAGACCCCTCTGGTCTTTCGATTCGTAGGCTTGTACGATTTTTGGACCGCGGGAAGTTAGTTGATGGAAATGGAGGAGGTCTGTGTTCTGAAGTAATCTTCTTCAGTTTATAATGATAAAAAACTAAATATGTATCTAAAACTATTTAAGCTTTCAAAGTAATTTTTCACTAAAAACGGGATATGTACCATGAGTTGTGAGTAGTATAATTTCGAAGAATCTTTTTAGTTCATGCCTCTTTAGACAACAGTCCACTTTTTTTTGTAAATACCTAAGAGAAACAATTTTATTTATGAGAAAAGTGATAAAACAAGCGGATGGTCCACCTGATGTTAAGCGGTTATATCTGCCATAACAACGCATTATAATAGTCAGCTAGGAATACTCAAGTATCCATCAATCGAGCCAACTTTATCTAAAACAGTTGCAATTTAATTTTATCGGCGAAACCAAGGTTTCCGTATTTAGTTTCCAGCAAACCAACAGAGCAACTCCACTATTCAGCAATAAACGTCTAACCAAACGTATTCTCTAGTACGGGACTGCGCGTTTAAAAACGTTATAAATTAGAAATAGCATGTTATTCCGTACAGCAATAATGGAAAACATAAATCTAAGAGACAAATTGGTGTCCAGACAGAACTGCGGCCCGAAGACGAGGACGTTTCTGCTTTCATGCCTCTTGACAACGCTGTAGTTGCGTACGAAAACAAATCCTATCATACTCGCTTTGAGCCTTATCCGTACGTAACTCAGTCTATTTTTGCCTAAACCTGCCGCATTTCTGTCGTTGCCTGCAGATCTACGTACAAACTTATCGATGCGGATTTGCAAAGCGTAACTGAAAGGCATAAGGTTGTAAATTGCAGCGGAAGAATGCGGTTGCAATAGATTGTAGTCAGAGTTAATTCCGTACCGGTCACGTCTCGTTGCGAACAGACGGGCATAGAAAACGTCGTCCATGTCAGGTTAAGTCAGTTGATTTTTCTGTTTGAACGTTCCTAGTACGCTATGTACTGGTTGTTTATTTCAGTTCTAAAATATTTTCAAAAATGCTTCTTTGTTAATTTCCTGCAGATTCACTTTCGTAACAAACGCTTTATGACTGCGGTTGATTCCACATGCATACTCTTTTTGCTCTACCTCATAGTTCGCCTATGCTTGCTCTAGTCTGGCGTGAAAACCCTTGATTGATACGAAAAAAAAAGCATCGTGCAGGCATCCATCGTATGGAAAAACTGTAAAACTGTCGCAGTGATTGTTTTAACAGTCCTAGGCAAAAATTTGTTAGATACAAGATCATTGGTACTAGGAGAGAAGAATGTAGTATTCGAAACTGAAAAAGACAATACTAACAAAGTGTCAAAAATATTTTAAAAGTAGTCAGATGATTGAAAGATCAAGAACTAATCAAATGTTCAAATATAGAATTAGAGCTGCAGAAAGTGTTCACAATGGACAACTTCTAACTACCCGCAAATTCGGTCATTTCGACGGAAAGTTTGTCAAGAAGCAAATTAGTGGGCGACGAAGAAATGGGGCGTTTCGCATTCATTCTGAATACCCTTACTATTTGTCGGGTATTCAATTATTCTCAGTTCTGACGTAGTTCTATTAAGCTATGCTATAATTTTGAATCTGAAACGAAGCGAATGGTTCTTAAAATGTCTGGTAGACTGTATCATTCTTGGAGTGTTGCTAGGTACACTTCAATGGTAAATAAATAATGGTCCAAAACTTGTACTGAATCAGAAAGACGTACAAAAAGTAACAGCAGGGCACAGGGTTCTGAATTCAAATTAGGTATATTTGAAAGAAACTATAGAACATAAATGATTTCGTTTAATTTCTTGAATAGATCAATCCTACGACTAGATCTAGTTAGATTTCGAGATAGTTTCGAGTTTACATCGTGAATCTGTAGTGAGGGTCTGCACCGGACGGTCGAGTTTTGGACAACGGTGCAATTTGACGCGACGGTACCACCACCATCTAATTTAGAGTCTTGAAGCCAACTTGATAGAAAATGTTATTTAGATTACTGTTAACTTGACAATCTAATAAACATTGCTTGTGTAGTAACTGATATTGTGATTAACTAAGATATCCTTCTAAAGTCGTTGTAGACGCATAAATCAACTTTATTAAAAAACATGTTAAATTCTCGATAAATTAAAAAAAAAACAGAAATAAATGGTTTTGGTAGGTTACTAACTTGAATTAATTCTATGAATTCATAAAAACCGGGAGAACATTTTGCCAAACCGCTCTAGAGGTGCATCATAATATGAGTTTGAGGGTAGATGTTATACAAGTATCGATAGTAATGTTGATAGGTACTTCTGTGAAGTTTTTAGTCTACCACGAAGTTGGTAATGTATTCAGGGTGCTGTGTAATAAAAATACAATTATCATAGAGCATTTACCTCCCGTAGCTAGTAAAATAACACAATTCCTCACACATTCTGCTGGAGCTTCCGGGCTTTCCAAGCGATGTGCTCATGTGACACTCAGTAAGACCCCGGCATTCGTTAATTTCCACGTGTTTACTTTGCTCTCTCGCATTGTATTAGATTATGTGAATTTATTCGCTTTCTACTCCCATTTTCCTGCTCGCGTGGAGTGCTTTAACTGTTATACTACCATTAGGAAGAAAAACATGTCTTACAATTGGGAATTGTCGTTTGGATTTGATTATAATGTATCGAAAATATTTACCTTTTATCTCATTTGTTCCTGCCTGTATTTAGGTAGGTACTTTCTTAAAATCATTGCTAATCCTTGTTTTAATACTTATCTAAGATTCGTAAATTCTGATTATTCCGTTTTATTGATATGACTATTTTTGATTTAAAGGTATTATAATAACAAATAATATATCTATCGAAAGCTTAGATTCCAATGTTTCTAATCTCGTAAGTCGAAATCGGTTCAGTACACGGTTGAAGTAGATTTATGTTTATTAACCTTTTTCCTTTAGGTACCTTACCTACATATATCCTTTATTATTAAATTCTATGCTATTTCACCTGATGCTCGAATACCGAAGGTATTGCAAACATAAAGTGCGGTATGGTTCGCAACTATGCAACGAATAACCGCTTTACGAGTTGCAGCGACCACTAATAACAACTTATTGTGATTTGCGACCTGCTCTAACTTTATTTATGTAATAAATTGTTATTAGAATGCTATGATCTATTAGATTAATTATTAATATTTATTGTTCTGTGGAGATTCATAATTTATTGTTATAGTGAACACTGACCCTTGTAATAAGGTTAGTAAACATTATTTTCGAATTATTTATCATAACTACATACATTTTATTCGTAGTTGTAATTAATTGATTTGTATTAGTATTTTGAAAAACCATAAACCACAATTAAACCATGCCACTTGTTTACCAGTCACAAAAAAAGTTACGTACTTTTTATTTGCGTTGTCTATCGCACGAGGTAGGTACTATCTTTTTTCATTTACTTGATTCCCTACTCAATGAAAAGGCTAACGGTTTCGATTCCAATTTGATCGCAATCGAGTAAAACAGGAGGCCATCAGGGGCCAGGATAAACAAGTGCCTCGCTCCCTTGTCATTGAGATCTGGGATAATCGACTCCGAATCTCTATAACTTTTAGTTTGAGATGTGAGCATATTTCATTTTATATTTACGGATTTTTCACACAAAATCTTTATCTTGCTCATACAATTTATGCATAAAACCGCGTGTCTGACATGTAAAATATACCACGATATAACAAATACGTTATTATCGTGAATACAATAAAATAAAAACAATCCTTACAACCCATCTCTTTCAACATCAGAAAATTGGCAAAAATTTCCTCCGACCGACAAAAGCTCCCAAGATCCATGAGAGCGAATCCCTCAGCCTCCGACCGCATTGCCACCCCAGGCTTAGGCCGATCGACTCCCAATAAAACAACTCGTTGTATGGAGATCGGCTGATACCCTCAGTTTATTGGCTAAGTAATGCTTTGTCCTTTAATTGTTTCCCTTTTCGACGTCACTGTTACTTAGAGCAACGAGGCTGAGACTTGAAGTGCGATCGTATCAATTAAGAGTCAGATCGACTTTTGGGCTATTGATTATGGAAAAGATTTTTTATATACATAGCAGGCGAGTAATATGGGTTGGTCATTAATATGCTATAACTATACTGTTAAGGAACTAGCCAAATATTGATTTTCATATAAAGTGTAACAGCTGCAGGCACTGAAAGTTTAGGTATAGAAATGCATTTTGTGTACTGCATGAAATATCTTCTTCAAATTTAACTAGTCTGCAAGACTCATGGGGTTTAAAAATTTATGATAATACTATTTGCAGATTCACATTCCATTCCCCACCTTTGTCAGAATCTGAAATGTTAGCAGGTGTTGCACCCCGACCAAAAGGTACACCAACAACAAAGATTAAATAGAATAACCTCTTTAAATTCACTAAGCTCAATAGGTTAGTTCGGTTAACGACACACGTGGGGTAAAACCGTTTAGGGTAAATGCAGCGACACACCTGGTGCCGATCTATAGCTGGGACATGACCGTAATGTATTGGGCGGTATCGGAAATTCGGGACGAGGATGCGAAAGTAGATATCACTTAGTTAATTATATAGAGAAGCGATACTTTTGTGTTGACAGTCTAATAAATACTTGGTAGTCCTATAAATGGCAGACTGTTACAGAATTTAATCAAAGAAAATTGAACTTTGAATAAAACAAAGAAAGTTACAACTCATAAAAAATCCATAATGTAACAGTTGAGTTATCGGAGAACTTTGCAAACGACACCAACTTATAATAACATTAATTGAAGAAATATCATATTCATCATCATCATCATCATTTTAGCCTGGTATCACCCACTGCTGGGTATTGGCGTCCTTCATGCAATGCCAGCCTCCTCTGTCTTGTGCGCCTCTAAACCAGGTGTTTCCTGCGACCTTTACGATAATATCATATTGGTATAATTCTATCTAAAAAAAAACTTCTATCATGCTTTGATATTCATTAAATAAATATTCATGGACTTAACACAGAACGCCCTCTAGTCCCAAACTAAGCAAAGCTTGTGATATGGGAACTAGATGGCTGATAGAATACTTATATACTTTTTTTTTTTGTAAATACATACTCATTATACATAGTAACACCCAGACATAGAACAAACATTTATGTTTTCCATGCACAAATGTTTGTTCTAGGTGGGGATCGAACCCACGACCCACAGCAAGGCAGAGCCATTACCAACTGAGCTGTGACGCTTGTCATTATGCCAATAAGATATAATAAAAACAGAAAATTAGCCTAGCTAGGTATTAGGCACTCTCCTCATTACACTTTCATTCATTGGTTTCCAGGGGGAGTATTTCAAATAGTTCCATTTTACCAATATCTTATTCCGATGTTCGACATAATATCAGATATGACTTTTACGGCTGTATTTTATACCTTCTAAAATATACATTAGTCGATTCTGTGTGTTTTTTATACGTTTTGTGCGAGTCCCGGCGAGGGACACCCTCCATATATTGATTAGTAATTTAGATATTGATAAGAGAGTGCTGCGGGAATTCTGTACATTTTTTACCGAATATATATGTATAATGTTTGAATTTCAAAAATTGTGTTTTCCATACTTGATTGGAGATGCAAAAAGCTTTTTACATTTGTGTAATTTATTGTTCACTATTTTATGAAGATATAATATCAACGTTTCAAAAGGTTGGTATAAGGTGACTTGTTTTATTTTTCATTTTTGCTTTGAGTTTTCATGTCACAAAAATAATTATGCCTTTGTTATCGCAATATCCAGATAATACTCTATTTAACTTTATCCACATCATCATCCATAGCCCACTTACTGCTGTGTACCTATAATACAGGCCTCTCTGTTACCGTACCTACTCAAAAATTCACCCCAAGCTTATTACTTTTCCTCTAAACTTTGTTGTTACCCGCCTACAATAAGTTTTCTAATATTCTTGTTTGTGCAAACTGTTTTCTCGAACAAACATAGAATGCATTGCTTAAACCGTTCAAAATGTCTAGACCCCTACACCGAACCAATTCGATTCTAAATTTAAACCTCTCATAAACTCAAGGAATGATTGCCCTGGTACCCTGAGGCTAGAAGGCAGAAGCCAGAGCTGCCTTGCAAATAACGTGCTAGTGCTCTCTAGGTCACAGTATTGACCTAACAGCAACATCTGACATGTTGTAGGTCAATACTGTAACCTGAGTAAATTAATTTGACTCAGAGGTTATTGAAATGATTCATGAGGTTTTTGTACTGTGTGCTTCTTAATTGTTGCCTAGTACATATTACGTTTCGGTACTGGCAATCTCAGAATTTGACACGGAGACATTCTTGATCAACTTTTTTGAAAAGGTTACGAACTTTATAATTCCAAGTATCATCCAAGTTGATTCAGTGGTTTCGACGTGATCATCTAAACATCTAAACTTTCACATTTATTAATATTAGTGGGATAATGGAGTTATGGTGTAGGTACCGATGCCTACATTGCGCTTTTGTAGAACTAGTAAGTGAGATTGATTGTTAATAAAAGCTAATTGAAATTGAATGGAGTTATGAATTTTTCGTGACGTATATATAGTGCTTATATTAAATAGCGAAGCGGTCACCGACACATTACGTTCGGTGGCTCTTAAGGTAAAAGTTCAGAGATAAGTACAAAGAGACAACATAAATCACATAATACCGGGCAGGATAAAAGAAAGAACTGTGTTTGCTTAGGATTCTCGCACTCCCTCGCTCACATAAACATAGAAAGGGATAGCAGCGTGTTAATTTTTCTCAATTATTCTCGGCGAGAACACATTACGCTAATTCGTACTAACAGAAAAGGAAGAGTGCCGTTTTGTTTCAGTTTGCTTGCTTTGTGGTTTTGTTTGTTATTTTTCTATTTTGTTGAGTCTTTACCTTGTCATTTGATGATTTCAAATTACGATCAAAATGATGCCAAAACGATAGTTGTTCTTGTTATATGACTTCTCGAGTGTACCTATATGACTTTACAATCTATCTATACCTTTCGTACTGACCATGGATAGATTATCATTAGTTTCCTATTAATCGTCTATAATCTGCCTCGTATTACAAACTCTGCACTAGTCACGCACCAGTTTCGAACAGGCTTAGCAAAACTCTATTATGTGCTTTAAAATTTTCATCCCATTAATCAATCAACTCAATTTAATCCCCGCTGGTTATTAACTGGCATAAAATAATCGGCCTAATCTAACCCCTATTTGTTCAATAACCCTTACCTGTTGTCTAACCGATAAGTTTTATTAGAGTTCAAAAACTTTGTCCGCAAATTTTACAACCTTAGATTTACCTAAACCATTTAAAACATAGGGGTAAGTTTATTTTAGCTTACAAATACTTTACTATTATTGTAATAATGGCAACCAAAATGTTTGATTTCCATTACCATTACACTTGGCGGTCAGACCGCTTTAGTAATAAAGGTTGAAAGCACGAAGTAGGTTCATTATGCCGTAAAGTTGAATTTCTCGATTACAGCTTTATTGAATTAAATGAACCTACGGTAGGTCCTATTAGTTACTTAGTTTCATATCACGCTGATTCAAAGACCTAAGCTTTATTATTTATTATTAAGCCTAAATTACCTAGCTTTTGTCATATACTAGCTTCAGTCCGCAATATCCCTCGTGTGGTATTCGGCTCAATATTTAGAAGGTAAGTACAGTACGGACAACGGATCTTTACCCCTTTGAAGTTAGGTGCAACAAACGATTGCGCATGTACTGTTGTGCAGAAAAATTCGCTTACCTCCAATTTGACCCAAAACGGGTTCTGCGCAAATACTTCAGGACATAGATCCGAAGCGGTTGTGACTGCTATAGATACATGTATTCCAAATATCTTTCAAATCATTAGATACTAGATGGTTGAGAGACAAACATTTATAGCATTGCATTGACAATAAATAAATAAATAAATATTCATGGACATTTCACACAACGCCCTCTAGTCCCAAACTAAGCAAAGCTTGTAATAGAAACTAGATGCTGATTTAATACTTATATTGTTGTCGCCGTGACCGAAACCGGTCAGGAGGACTATATATCTATACTTTTTTTTTTGTAAATAAAAATAAAAAAATAAATAAAAAACAAATAAAAAATAAATAATAAATACTTATCCTATCCTACTAATATTATAAATGCGAAAGTTTAGATGTTTGGATGTTTAGATGTTTGGATGTTTGTGTTTCAATCACGTCAAAACTAATGAACCAACTTAGATGAAACTTGGCATATATATAGTTCGTAACCTGGATTGACATATAGGCTACTTTTTATCCCGAATAATTAACAGGATCTACAGGATAAAATGAACGAAATGGATTAGCAGCGCCAATTGGCAAAAGGATTTCATTGTCATGTCATGTCACGTCAGTTTGACAGGGCGTAGTACTACCTCTTTGGTTTAACAACTAGCGTTTGACATTCCAGTAGGTACGAGTTCGGTGTAATGAGGTGTAATGTCAAGTTTCTCAAAGAAGTATCCGCTCGGTACACGCACTGATAATATAATGTACACGGAAACTGTAGACGCGTACGAAGTCGCGGGTAACTGCTAGTAATACATAAGTAACACCCAGACGTAGAACAAACATCTATGTTTATCACACACAAATGTTTGTTCTTGGTAATTCACAGTATAGCTAGTAGAAGTAGGTTTTATAAAACGTTGTAAAGCAAATATTACACCTATAGCGAGATGCATAGGAACAGTATAGCTTTAGCAGTGTCCTAACTTGCATCGATTGATCGGTGTTCTCTCAGATGCGAGAAGTTTTGCTAGAAATGGATACGAAACCAACATTAAGAAGTTCCGATGAGGGCGTCACAAGTTTTTATTCAGTTAACGCTTTGGGACACGGAACTTTCTTCTGTGTTACGGTTATGGGGAAGATGTTATTGGTCGAGATTTCTTTTATTTTTATATCTCTCTTCATATTTTTCTTAATAGTTGTACGTTTGTTAGTTGCAAACCCACCTTTTCTTATCCCTTGCTACTGTTGGTTATTTCCAACAGCGTGTCCGTTTGACACATATGCCTCTTCCAGTTCTTTCCAAAGTGGTCGGTCTTGAGCGGTTCTTGTCTACAGCGGGCCTGCAGCTTGCTTGATGTCGTCTGACCATCTCATACTGTCAACCACGCTTTCTTTTAGTTCCTAGTTAAGGGGTCCAGTTGATTAGGTACCCGGTCCATTTGACAGTTCTTTCTCGGAGCATGTGCCTCGTCCATCTCCATTTACAACCAACTTTTAGCTCTTCCTAAATAATAATACGATTCTTCTATTATTTTAGCACGTCCGAAATAAAATTAAGTAGTATTTGAGTTAAGTTATTAGGAAATTATTTTATTTTATACAATACCATTCTACTGACCTTTGAAGGTAGAAAATGCCTAATTATTGTACACATTTATTTTCGTGTTAAATATTAAGTAGATTTGAAAAGAATATGCCTAAGGCTATATTTATTTTTATTTTATAAATCGTAGAATTAATTAGGCAAGGAAAATAAGAAGTAGCAGTTACGTAGGTACCTAACAAATACCATCTTGGTACCGTATGCGATTTTGCTTTACCAACTGCAGTTACCTAAAAGCACCGTTGGCAAGTGTTCATTTCTCTGAATCGGTGGTGTTTGTAAACATTTCCGGTATGGTTATAGCCTAGGCAGGCACACTAGCACTATTAAAGCACACTGGTAATGACTTTCTACCACGGTTAAATATCTTGAGTAGCTAATTTTTAACCCCCGACGCAAAAACGACGGGGTGCTATAAGTTTGACGTGTCTGTGTCTGTCTGTCTGAGGCAACGTAACTTCCGAACGGATGAACCGATTCTGATTTTGTTATTTTTTGTTGGATACGTGAATAAGTCGGGAGTGTTCTTAGCTATGTTTGATGAAAATCGGTCCAAGGTTCGGAGGTTTTTTAAACTTTTAATTTAATTACTTGTTCTTATACAACTAAATGAGGGCACAAGGCGATGGCTCACCTGATGTGGTAAACACTGCCTATAACGATGCATTGCCTCACTGAGCAAGTCCATTGAAGACGTGCCCTGTGATGCATTGCACTGCGCTCATCACTCAAAATAAAATGAAAAAAATTAAATGAAATGCTCACAATGAAAATGAATGAATGGAATGGAATGGTCACAGCTCAGTCGGTATTAGCTCTGCCTTCCGTGCTGTGGGTCGTGGGTTCGATCCCCGCTGAGAACAAACATTTGTGTGTAGAAAACATAGATGTTTGTTCTATGTTTGGGTGTTACTATGTATTATAAGTATGTATTTACAAAAAAAAGTATATAAGTATTCTATCAGCATCTAGTTCCCATATTACAAGCTTTGCTTAGTTTGGGAGTAGACGGTATCTTGTGAAATGTCCATGAATATTTATTTATTTAATGATGTAATGTTAGAAATTATTTGTATCATATAAATATTCCAATTTTAGCTACACATGGTGTAGCAGCTTTGCCTTATTCGCTTCTGGTTTAGTATGAGCACTAGACGTTTCATTCCTCAAAGAGAAGACGCAAATTATACTTCGTCTCCTGCTATTGTTTGCCAGAAAAGACGCAGAAATAGTGTTGTCTCGCTCATGCATACGCTAATGCTATATATCACTCAGGACAAACATTTATATGATGAACACAGAATAGGTATTTTTTGTCTGGGTTTTAGAGACGTATACTTACGCGGTTTTTTTCGCACAACAGTACATGCGCAGTCGTTGTTGCACCTAACTTCAGAGGGATAAAGATCCGTTGTGCGTACTGTAGTAAATTAAAAGTATCTAGCTTTTTGTGTATTCAAGATAAGCACATAAATATTATACCTAGGTACTTAGTTCAGTTATATCTGAGCAGAGTTTTCTAAGTAGGTTAACGTAAATTGGTAGTTCCGTAAGTATGTAAAAGTCATTAGAGCTTTTCCTTACTCATAAACGTGGCTATTTTCTTTCCTCAACCGCAGGTTTGAGGCATTCTTACGGCTTACCCGGCATTAGTGGGATTAGGATAGACTTTTTAATATGGTTTAGTTTTCACCAGCTTGTCTAGGAGTAACGGTTCTACTGAAAAAGAAATAGGTACAGTCAGAGATAATCAAATGTTTAAAAATCCAAATCCAAAATATATGTATAGGCAGAAGTAACCACTTAACATCAGGTGGGGCATCGACTTGTTCAATCATTTAGTTGCATAAAAAATATATCATGGGTTTCCAGATGAGCTTCACAAAAGAATTTCATAAAATGTAATAGTTTATTTCATAATATAATTATATGATATCATGTGTATTCGGATTGGACATGATATATGTATTAGGTACCGCGTGTATCTAGCATAATTTGATAGACTTTAAGTTCCACGCATAATGGGCCAACTTTGAGCCTAAATGCGGAAACGGGAGCCCCATCAATAGACTTTAAGTTCCTACTTGACACCTTTTCGTTTATTCTTATTGTTTTCTATACTGTATCTACATAATTACACCGCCTTCCTTTCTATCTTCACTAATCTCGCTTAGGTTGCCTGGAAGAGATCGCTCTCAGCGATAAGGCCGCCCATTGTGATACCCTATAAGCTTTTTTTTTTTTTTGTAATGTTTTCATGTGGTGTACCAATAAAGAGTTATCTATCTATCTATAAAATTGGTACGGCTAGGTAGCATGTTACATTAGAGCTCTCATCTCATTATTTGTAGATCTTATTGTCTCTGAATATACCTATAAAGGTCATACTATCATCGGCGTACGAAAACATTTCGCGATACCAACTGACTATTCGTCACACGATAAAAGATAGACATGGACACATCAAAGTGAACTTGCGATACAAAAAAAATATGTAAGCACTTACTTTATTTTTTTTCTCAACCTATTTCGCCCCACTGCTGGGCAAAGGTCGCCTCCAAAAACTTCCAATATTACTTAACTTACTTTATATATATTATTTTATATATTCAAAGGTAAAGTCACGGTACCTACCAAGTTCTTTACTCGCAGCCAGAGCCGGTGTTTTTATTAGAAATTCCTAGATAGACGTCTGTCTAGCCGCTTAGTCTAGTGGGATTCCATTCTGAATATGACATATGGCTTTGTTTTCGCTTTGGGAATTTTATAAAGCGAGATATCGCGAAGGCAGGAAGACTGACTGTTAGACTGTAGTCTAACGCACTCATAGAAGTTTCTCAAAAATCCAAGCTGTTTTGAAAGTCGTAAGAAATGGTCCATTCCCACTACTTACATTTCTTGTTCTATTATAAATAAATAAATATTCGTGGACATTTCACTCGATGCCCTCTAGTCCCAAACTAAGCAAAGCTTGTAGGTAGGTAATATGGGAACTAAATGCTGATAGAATACTTATATATTTTTTTTGTAAATACATAGGTACTTATAATACATAGTAACACTCAGACATAGAATAAACACCTATGTTTGCCACACACAAATGTTTGTTCTACGTGGGGATCGAACCCACGACCCACAGCACGGAAGGCAGGAGCTATTACCCACTGAGCTGTGACGCCTGTCACTATTGATGCCTATTGATGTAACTAGTGGGATTTTTTGTCCTAGTAGTTGCAATAATTTGAGATATTCATAAAAAAACTGTTGAAAGAGGCAAAACACTTCGTCGTGACTTTCTTTTTATAAGTGCCTATGTTTCTATTTATATTTATCTGTAGATCTTGCAAGAATTGGTTCTACCGCTAGAACCATAAATGGAAACTCTTGGACCTTATACGTACTTCGTTATATTTCCATTCTTTTGTTACAAAATACGAATGTAAAGTAAGATAACAGTTTACAAAAGTTTAGTTGCAAAGCAAAAATATACGTTCCTGATTATTTCCCTAGGTACGATTTAAAACAATTAGAATTTTTCTGTAGCAATATTACGCAAAACCACTTTTAAATGAAAACACATTCCCCGAAGCTCTGCGCTTTAAAATAAAATAATAAAGCTGAAACTTCCCTCTTATTCCACTCGATTCCCCTTAGCTTTACAATAAGACCGTGTATTTCTACAAGTCAAATAGTCCAGCGATGGGCGTTGTATACATACCGATACCGACACCTACACGATATTTCAGTTGATGAATAATAAATTACCCTCATATTACCTACCAAACCTAATCTATTAGACTCGTCAAAAATGAAAAAAAAAAATGAAACAAACAAAGAATAATAAAATAAGATAACAAAAAGTAGTAACAAGCAAGATACAAATATATTATATTATGTAGGTAGGTAGGTATAGGTAGGACACAAACTTAAATAAAACAAAGAAAAAATAAACAAAAGCGGTCCTATGCCAGGTAGGTATGCCAAAAAAGCTTAGTCTCAATTCTCAAAACGAATTAGGTATATGAGCTCAAACTCGAGGGGATTACTAGTAGCCACTGAAAAGTTCCACTATCCACCTGGCTCCATCATTAGATTATCTTGTCACCCATCATACTTACACACAAAGTTTAATTTCGATACGACGATAAGAATTAAATTAAAATTGACTTCTAAGATTTTATTACATTGATGTCGATTCTGTTGCATTTTTCTAAAATAACCTAATTTGACAGCGCTACAATTATAGTTGTCTTTGCAGTTTCAGTTTATGAGAAAGGGACGGCAACATTTTTAGTGCTGTCAAATTAGGTTAGTTTAGAAAAATGCAACAACAGAATCGACATCTGTTTGTTAGTTACAAGTGAAGTTAATATAAACGGTTTTAACGCCAAAACCACGTGAAAGTGTCTAGCACTAAATGTATAAAATAAGGTCTAGTACTAAGGGCGGCTTGCACCAATATCACTAAACGTGTTTAACAGCTAAATAGATTTAAATCTGACGTATTTATATGACTTGACAACTCGCTAAATACTATTTAATAGTTATACGCGTTAAGCGATTCTGGTGCAAGCCGCCCTAAATGTATGATCAGGTTTAATACTAAATATATAAGATAAGGTTTCTGTCCGTCCATATCGTGTAGATGTCGTATAAGTGCCATTTTGGAAAAACCAATCTCCAACGACAGACTTGGCAGCCGGATTTTTGCTAGAAATATTTTTAGTTTTAATTAAAACTTAGTTCTAGCTGAAACGTGAATCATATTCATGGTTCGGACGTAGTTTAATGTCTCCCCAATGAGACATTGGACCCGGCACTGTTCATAATGGACATTCAACGATGAAATTGTAGTAGAAAGACTTCCTTTCAAAGTTTCGCTTAGATTAAGCAAATTTACTTTAATGGATACGGTCTACCTTTACGGCTTTGGTTAATGCTGCTAAAATAGTTTTTTGTTTATACAACTATTCGATGGGACAAGCCGATGGACCATCTAATGTTAAGTGGTAACCACTACCTATAACATGCATTACCACACTCAGCACACACATTGCGACAGCACACACATTTGACAGGCGTCACAGCTCAGTCGGTAATAGCTCTGCCTTCCGTGCTGTGGGTCGTGGGTTCGATCCCCACTGAGAACAAACATTTGTGCGTGGAAAACATAGATGTCTGGATGTTATTATGTATTATAAGTAGGTATTTACAAAAAAAAAGTATATAAGTATTATATCAGCCATCTATTTCCCATATCACAAGCTTTGCTTAGTTTGGGACTAGAGGGCGTTGAGTGTAAAGTCCATAAATAAAAAATAAAAAAAATTGCATCAGAGGACGTGCCCTGTGATGCATTGAATTGCGCTCATCATAGACATGGACCTAAGTCTCATGTGCCTGTAATTGCGACGGCATCCATACTCTTCTAACCGGAACACAATGCGAGCACCACGGAGGCAGAAATTAAAAAAATCCACAAGATTAGTTTTTGACAATAAATCACTAGTTAGTAGGTATATGAAAAGCCCGGGAGAATCGTCTGACTAAAGGGACTATTGACACTGATGACACGCAAAACTTTTGACTCCGATTCGCCCCAAGATAACAAATATCCATTAAGTCGGTAGGAGGCATAATGAAACAAATCTTACTCTGAAATTCCGAACCTCAAACAAAGAGGCTGGGCAATTGTCAAATGAAGATTCAATTGGGCCACAATAAATTAGTTCACCAACGCCTTGGCGTGTACTACGAAACACGATAAAGGATGATTTGCTACTGTCTGAGCTACACTGCGCGGTCGCTGTATGCGTTGTGCGTGATGATCTGTAGAGTGGCCGAGTCGACGCGCAATGTATCTTAAAACAGAAAAACGAACTTAAGGGTATTGTTTTGCGTAGTCGCTTAGACCCTTCATTTGGGAAGTCACACGCCGTCATTGTCCTTAGATAAACGGATAAACAGGGTCGGTACGCCCTTTGTTGTAGTGGAATGTATTCGCGGTTCGATCGTTTAATTGCTATTTTGTTAGTTATTGCTTATTCAGTATACCCTTATCTCATTATCTGAAGGGTCTTTCAATTCTCTTTTGAGCGCTGTTGAAATATTGATTCATATCTAAATAGTTTTACTGTTACCCGTAGTTTTGAAGTTCTAAAATTTTCAATACATAATACACAGATTGAAAAAATTTCGAGATTACAAATTGTAAGCTCAACAATTTTTCAAGCTATGAAATTCATACTCTGGTCTCTATAGCCTCTATGGTTCTGAAAAAGTTCGTATAAGTAAAAAATCTTCTGTAAAGGATGCTGAGCACCATAAATACGAAAAAAAAAACAATGAACCAGGTAAACATTAAAAAATAAAGGCTAGTTTGTCTCCTTAACTACATATTACATTCAAATGCGAACTAAACCACCTGAAAACGAAGTCACACTATTGTAAGATCCGTAGCTCAGCCCCGGAATCCCGGAAAGTGGTTCCGGAATTCCAGTTTGCCCACTTTGCCCAGTCAAATGTTGGGAGTGACATGCACCATTATTGCCTCCTGAACAAACATTACCCGGTGGCTTAGTCTGGCTTAAGTATGAGCTTTTGTTCGCGGTTTGCGTCGAATCCGAACTGGGAGAGTTCTATTAAACTGGAAACTGGCGATTTTCCTTACATAGAATAATTATTTGCGAACAAAATTTTAATTTGCTATGTGTTATTTTTATTTTATACAAAAATACAAATAAAATATGAAAGCTCTCGTTCATTGTTCTCTGAAAGTTGTTCGAATTATAATGTAATCTGAAAATGTATTAAAGCTGCCTTTTTTTAAATTCATCTAAGTACAATGTCATAACCGTACCTTTATGTATTTAAAGAAAAAATCAACTCACGCTTTTCTTTAAATGGAATTTATTTTGAGAAATCCTCGGGAGATCCGCTTTACAACTGTGTTGCAGCTTCCGAAGCTAGAATTTTCCAAAATAAAACAAAAATCATCGATAGCCTCCCACATTCGACCCCAATCTTCATCACCTCTATGTCTATAGAGACAGAGTCCATAAAACCTTCAGAATTGGCAAATGCGGTGAAAATATCTTATTTGAATATCCGAAGCTTCGGGGAAATGGATCGGATAAACGTGAAACTTTTAACTGAAATAATATTGTCGTTTGTACTGGAAACGACTTTTTTCGGTCTTGTCTGGTTATTTTGTGGTTTACTTATCATTTTACTTGGTTATTACTGCTTACCCCATAAAAGTTTCTCCGAAAAAAATACACGGCTGAAACTCATCTCGTAGGTATTGTTCAAATTGCTTGGTTCAGATATTGTAAACAATATCCGTAGAAAACTGGACATAAACTTTTCTGTGGCTGTCATTAAGTATGAGGGAAGAACGAACGGGTTTTACCCTCGCATATTGGCCAACAAAGGCTAAAAAGTACCACACATTGATGCTTATGATAAACGAACAGAAAAAAATACGTAAAGTGCCAGCACTCGCTAAACTTTAAGAAACTCTGAGAAAAAGTGTTCGCTAAGAGCTTTATACGAGCAATATTTCATAGTTTAAAAGACGAAAGCTCCCGGATACCTTTTATTTAATGTTTATGAAGACTACGGCCTTCCGCAGCTTGTTGCTGGAAACTTGAGTTTTTAGATTGTTGTAGGCGAGGAAAAAAGTGACTTACACTTATTCCGCTGTTTTCCTTTTCAAACTTTGCTTTACAGAGAATAAATATTTGCTTTACACTATCTGTTGTCCTATTACTAAATCGATTCAACGAGTTTTTCTTCTATTTTCCCATCAACTGTGCCGATTCTTCTAGATATTACAACAATAACATAAATTGAGTAAGTTTCCAACGGTCAAATGAAATACATTCTCCCGTCTAGACGTGTCAGTGGATGGGGAAAAAGTTATTTCTGAGTACCCACATTTTCTCAGAAAAGTTACGTATTTCTTAGAAATATTTATTCAAGACGTATCCAGACTATCCAGTGTCGATGACATGAGCCGCATTCAATGCTGCAACCGAGGAAATTATTGCTTTTGAAGTTGTAATACACTTTCGACAGAACTATACTCCTTGTTTTTAAAGAAAAAACGATTTATATTGGGCATTTGCACACTAGTCGATACTGTACACAAGCTGTACACGATACTGACTTGTCAGGAGTGGCTCGAACAAAATTATCAGCGCTAATACGGAAGAGTAAAAGCATCTAGTGAGTACCTACTAAGGGCGGCTTGCACCAGAATTACTAAACGTGTTTAACAGCTAAATCGATTTAAATCTGACGTATTTATATGACTTGACAACTCGCTAAATACTATTTAAGAGTTAAACGCGTTTAGCGATTCTGGTGCAAGCCGCCCTAAATGTGTGAGATTTTGCAACTTGTGATTCAGTTAGTTTAAATTTTTTTTTGTGTGTACCTGTATGTACGATGTAATTGCAATTAATCGTGATTTTGATTTAGATTAGCTCGACGTCGATATCGTGTCGGTAGCAGATGGGTACAGTTTGAACGACTGTTTATTAAGCGTTTAGAATTTGGCTAAAAACAGAACGCTTGTTAGAAGTGCGTTTTGTGTACAAGTTGAGATTACCATCAGCATATCAATAGGCAATGATTGCAATATTATGAAGGGCGTGCGGCACTGCGTCGCTATCGGTAGGAAGCAAGCACTTTGCGGTTTCTTTGTCGGTCTCGGATGTCGTATGGTAATTCTGCTTCCTTCCCGGTAGCCGTAGTGCCATAAATTAGATGCCAAGTCGGCCCGGCAGCGGCCGCGCTGAAAAATTACCAAGTAGTCAGGAAATTGATGTAGAATTGATATGGTGTGTCCGAGCTGGTCTTCAATTGTAAGCCTAGTTTTGGGCCTAGAAGATAGAACACTCTAAACCAAGCATTCCGTCATCATCTTTGGAGGTGGAAAGGTGGTAGGTTGATGATAATTTATCTATGCTCTGATGCGATAGGCCATCAGAATAAATGATTGTTTAGACAAAATCCATTATGCTTTTGGCACTGGACCGTACCCATGTGTCATATTTTTAGCGTAGCTTGTACTAAATATGATATTAAGTCTCCGACGATATCGTATCGATACAACGATGTCGTGTCGTGTGAAAGCGCCCATTGTGCTCGAGGGGTGTAGATTGTGTGGGTTTAGAAGAACTGATTGTTGCCTGTTTATTAATTTATTATTATTTGTTTAAAAGCTTATTCTATACAATTAATGTTAGATATATATTTTATGTTACTGAATAAATAGAGTAAATTACAATAAAATGGGACAGATATTTACAAAATTAATGTTTTGTAAGTAATTAACTGATTGCGCATGTTTACAGTGAGTTATTGTCAAAATAATATAAAGGTTTTAAGTGTTGTTTTAGCTGCAAAATTACTCTATTAATATAGAACCATTGTTAATATTAAGTGAATGAGGAGGTTAAAATATTTTATGTTCTCTAAAAATTTTAAAATATTTTCACATAAGTAAGCTGTTTTCAGCCGACCAATTGGTGGAGAGCTAATATCATACCTATTGCTATTGCTATTTGCTATTGCGGTATGGCCAGTGTGCAAACTCAGTTCTGCAGATATTTTATAATAGGGATGATCGAAAACTAGAGAAAATCGAGTTTTCGGCCGAGATATGGCGTCATCCTTTTTTTTTTTTTTTCTTAACCTATCTCGTCCCACTGCTGGGCAAAGGTCTCCCCCAAAGACTTCCAATGGTTTGTTAGATGGGTGCCTCGAACGCATTTTTCATCGGTAGGTTTTTTTCCCTAATCGCATTTGGCCTCGATAGTGTTTTGTCATGTGTGCATTTTATTTATTCGAAGTAAAATGTTGCTTATTCCAATAAATACGAGGATCGTTTTAAAACAACCAACTGACGACAACTCAGTGCTAGGTTAAGTTTTAGAATAATCGGTATCTGGGTGAATCAACTTTTAAGGCACTTCTTTTTTGTCCCTGTCATGGAAATAACGATAAAATCTGTATTTCAGTTTAAAATAAGATTTTTTAAATGTAAACGTAAACTTAGATTCTCCGCTAATATGGTAATTTCATACTTTTTATAGTTTATAGCAAAATTGTTGCTTTTCCTATGGTAACTCAGCGGAACTCCATACAAAAAACAGGTGTCTTTTGACGAAGGTGAAGTAACAAAGTACGATGTTACTTAATAAAAACATATAAAGACACTGCATTTTCACACATTACTACGCTTCAGAAAAGGTAAGGCTTACGTTTTAAGTAAAAATTAACAAAAGTTTGACTTAAATTGTGTATTTTACATGCACCTCAACTTCTTGTCCCAAACGTAGATTAAATCATCAGGTATACTGAGTTACCGATAAAAGTTCTGAGTAATATCAAGAAATGGCGTCTAACTTGGTATCATCAGAGGCTATTAGGATCTAATATTTCGTTGGTATGGTCTGACAAGGCCTACCTCGCTTTACCCGCCTCTGAGCCCGCAGTAAGCTCTCAACTGGTGCGCGTGCGTTTATTAGCGCTCTGCTGCGATGTTTATTAGGCACACTCATCAGGTTTTCTACAAAAACTCGTTTAAACTAGCTTAGATGTCATGCCACATAGCAAAACCTAAAGATAGAATAAATAGTGCAAATGTTAACACTATATTTGCTTAATATTTCGATAATTCATTTTTATTTTGAGCTATTCACAATGTTGTCAAAGGAGTGCCTTAAAAGTTGATTCGCCCATCTACTTGTGAGTTCTATTCTACAACCACTACGGCCAGAATACCAGTTCCGGATTTAGCTATTGATCTCGAGCAAAAATGTCTCCACCGTGTTACCCAATTAAGGCTGACATTGATTCTGTCTGCAGTCTGCGTCGGTGGCCAGGCCTGAAATAGCTGCGGCTGCAATCGATTCGGTCTACCAACCGAAAACATGCAATTATACACCGTATCACAATGCAGCAGAGGTTACACCAACTGATGAACCAGGGTAAATGGAACCCAAAATCAAACAGCTGTGAAGCCGCGATTTGAACTCTATGCTCAGGTGGAAAGGTATACGTACAATAGGTAGGAGAATATAGTAGTGAGATTGCAGTGAATGGCCAAAACGCTGTGGGTAGAATAAAATTATGTGTTTCTGAATTTGGTGCTTTAGGCGACATCTAGTAGAAATTAACGTAAAGATTTGGACACAGCACAGTTCAATGTAGCGCTGGAAATCACGTCTATCGTAAAAGTAAAAAAAAAAAGTAAAGTAAAGTCGTCGTAAAAGTATATGTATAAGTATTCTGTCAGCCATCTTGTTCCCATATCACAAGCTTTGCTTAGTTTGGGACTAGAGGGCGTTGTGTGTAAAGTCCATGAATATTTATTTATTTATCATAATGGGACTATGGATAGTGGACTTTTTACGAAAATATTACTAAAATCAAAAGGTGTTGGTGGTGTTTCGGCCCAATGGGACGACAGACCGGTGGTCTTTAACAGGAATAACCCACTTATTACAATCATTTACGTGTTATTCGATATTTTATATAGGTATTCACGCGAAGAATTTCTACGTGATTTTGTTATTTTCTGAACTATTAATTGATTGTTTTTTTATTGAATACTGCGATTGCACGTGTATATGTGTGCGTCCTTATAATTGTGAGTACACTTAAATGTAATTACTTAAAATAACTGATACCAATTACTCCCAGAATACAAATAGCCTCATACAAAATGCAGACCCCAAACTTAGCGAAGCCCAAAGCTCCCGAAATAAACTAACAATCGATACCGAACCAAACAGTTGAATAACTCTCTTCCTTTCGTGAACATAATAACATTGCGTGTTTTCCTCCTCATGGCTGAGGGTCGTAATACCCCTTAGAATCATCTTTTCCGGACAATGTCACGCCACTTCTATCCTTGGCGGTTGAGCGTATTTGGTCGGACCATCGGGGTGGGTTGCATCTTCTGGATCGTTTTCCATCAACCTTCAACAACCATCCAGTAGTGCGAGGCTATCACCGTCCTTCTCGCATGTTTTACTGGTTCGTTTATGGGCAAGTTTTACACTGAGATATAACAACAAGTCTTGAAAAAAGTCTATTTTACACGGACTTACAAATCTTGCAATACAGGCTTGCAAATCTTTAGTCAATTTTGAAGTCTTCGTAATTTCTTTGAACTATTTATTGACATAACCTTATAATGCCTGTGTTTTTGATCTACTAAATAAACGAGTACTTTATAGCGTTAGACGATTTACACACTTATACGTGTAATAGTCAAGGTACACATACACTGCGTGCTAACGATAACTAGACTGCGGAGCGTTGCTGCACGCCGCGCAATGTATCTCTACACTACTACTCACCACTTGTAAAATGGCTATTTCAAACGGTGGTTACATTTACAATATTTACCAAAGTCAAACAATTGAGCAGTAATTTGGTGACAACAAAGTGGTTTTGCGGTCGAAATCACATCAGTGGCGTTTGGCCGGGAATATTCAATTAGCGCTCGTTCAAAGCCAGGTTTGGTCAGGACAGTCATTTGAGCACTTTGTTTTGTCTCGAGGGTTCTGATTCGTCAGTTCAACCAGCCAATCACAACCAAACAAGAGATCCGAAATTCATCAATTGCTTAGTCATTCAATGCAACTGCGTATGGGGTCCTGCAACGTAAAATTCGTGTTCCGTAGGACCAAAAAATGATAAATGAAGACATGTTGTGTTTTGCACATTGTGATGCTAAACTGTAAATTGATGATTAAGCTATGTTTCCAAGTCAATAATAAGAAAGATAACGTTGTTTTTAATATGAAATAAACAAGATAAAAACAGTATTCATTAACTAATTATCTATACCTAGTCTAAAATCGCTTTTTAGCCCACGAATCGATTATAAAACCTTCAGAAAGGATTACTTATTTATGACACGTGCGTGTGGTTGTTGTAGATCAACGAAACAAAATTTTAATCGAGAATCTGCACTGGGTTTTTGTAGTTTCTCGGTCAAAATGAAGCTTTGACGTACGCAAGACGTACATAAGGCATAGGAGGTTTATCAAGGCTCTCTCGAATAACAAAGCCAATTACAGTTGCTTGCCTGTACGGCGAAAGTAATTACTATGTATTGCATGCAATACCTTTATGACGATGCAGGCAACCTATTACTAGCGGCAACTCATTTGAAACAAGGCTAATTATAACCACTAAACTTAAATTACTATTACTTTTAGGGCAGCTTGCACCAGAACACGTTTAGCGATTCGGGTGCAAGCGGCCCTTAGTGGCAGAACTTCTTGTGTACGAGTTACATTGACAAAGAAATTTCTCCTTTTTAACCGACTTCAAAAAAGGAGGAGGTTCTCAATTCGGTTGTGTTTTTTTTTTTATTTTTTATTATTTTTTATTTTTTTTTAATGTTTGTTACCTCAGAACTCCGTCATTTATGAACCGATTTCAAAAATTCTTTTTTCATCTGAAAGGATATAATTCCGGATTAGTCCCATTTTATTTTCATCAAAATCGGTTGAGTAGTTTGGGTTATAAATAGAAATAACTGAAAAAAAATATGCCCGGCGCGGCGCAGCGCCTACTATTTTACTGCTAGCAACGATGCAATATGCCAAGTTGCGGCGTAGCGCCTACCATTTTACTGCTAGCAACGATGGACCCTTTGTGGTGCACACCTAAATTTTTACATTTTTCTAAATTTGTCAATAAACCCAGTTTGTACATTTAAACCGCATTTAATTGGAGAAAAGCAAAAACCCACCAGTTGTTCCTCTAAAGAATCAACACCAACCACGTGCACCAAATTGCGTATTTTGCTTTCCTGTGACTTTTATGTGGTGTTTATAGTGACTAGAACATTCTCCCAATGAACTGTCATCATCGTCATCATCATCTGATGATGAAGCTGGTAGTCGAATTGAAGTCGGTTTTCCAGTTTTTTAACTTATAAATTATTTCGAAGTGGGTTTGTTAGGTCGTTCGAGTTAGTGGCCAATTCTGGTGACGGCGGTTTTAGGCATTCGTCGTGACTTAACGTCTGCTAGAGTCGGGGCCGACAGTTTAACGTACTCGCTGAAGCACGGCTCAGATGTAATTGTCACTAGCGGTCACCCATCCAAAAACCGTGCAGATAATTGGGGAAGCTACGTCACGAGCACTTCGGCAGTAGTTGGTTAAATATGAAATGACGAGTATAGCAAGTTTTATTTACTTCACATTTCTTTTTGGAAGTTTGTTTTTTCTCAATGACAAGTTGAGTTTTACTGCTAAGCTCATTTCGCTAAAATCACAAACCATTAAAATCACAGCTGAAAATACATAAAAAAATTCTCAACTTTTCAAAGCAAACTAGACTTTATGTACATTTATATATTATATAAAGCGCGAAATATCACGAAAATATCATATTCTGTGACATGATCTTATTTAAAAGTCACACCGAGTGCGATTTTATAAAGAAACGGTCTGAACACACGGGGTGTTTATGTGAGACGACATGTGATAAACCTTGATGCACGCTTTTGTGTTCGAGTTATGTGCGCTTCGTGGAACGCTTTTTGCATTTTTAGTAGACGCGCACTCGGGTAGAACTCAACCTGTAGGTATTTCTTTTTATACTAGCCTACTTCGTCCCACTGCTGGGCAAAGGCCTCCACCAAACCCTTCCACTTATCCCGGTCCTTGGAGGTTTCCCACCAATCCGTCTCAAACACGTCAAGGTCATCCCTCCAGCGCTTTCTCGGCCGACCCCGACGCCGCCGACCCGTAGATATTTATAACAGATTAATTTCAAGTCAATTTAATTCAAATATTTCCAAAGGGACTCCCGATTATCATTTGTTTCTTACATAGGCACTTCGATAACTATTTAATAAAACCACAAAAACACTAGTTCCTCGTGATCAAAGCTTTAAAAAGCGTCAGATCCAGATCTAACACTAGTACATTCATAAATTTCGATTACAAAAGGTAAATAAGTAATTCATGGGAAATACTGTACGTTTTTATAATAAGCTTCCTGAAAATGTCACAAAACTTTCGGTGCGGAAATTCAAAACCTACATTAAAAATAATCTCTTAAAGAAAGCATATTATACCTTAGATAACTATATTAATGACAAAACTGCATGGCCCGATGTCGCTCCACCCATCGACAGCTAACTACTCGACTTGAAATGTCAGTGCTATTCTTGTGTTCTATGTATATTTTTCTGTAAAAGGGATCATACAAAAAAACGCTAGGAACCAGGCCGTAGTTTCTTGCCCGTTCTTCTAGGCTCTGGTCGCGTGGAACTGGCACCTAGAATCACCTAGTTATATAAGACGATTCTAAATGATCCTTGTGATTTTATAGAATAAAGATATTTTGACTTTGTACGTAATTAAGTGCAATGTAAGTACGTGCACAAAAATTATCTTTTATGTGGAATCTGTGCTGCACAAGTTCTGGCACATCCTTCGCGGGACGGTACATGAGACCGCCCGTTGAGAGCAGCGCTGCGTGTCCGTTCTGTATGTAGTATTATATCTATTCTGTGGTACAGTATATCTGTCCATCCTCCGATCACCGTAATACACCCAGGTTAGGTATAACCTGGGTGTATTACGGTGATCGGATCGGAGGTGTTTACGCTGGGTACAGCGTAAACAGCTGTGTTGCGGCTTGTAGGGGTTGTTCTTCAATGATGACGAAGATGAATGCAACTTATACTATTTACTCAGACTTTTACAATTAGTTTTTATTTTGTAGAAATTTAGCACTCGCGCCATGATGGTTTTTTTTTTTTTTAAATTTTGTTCTGGCGCTGGATGCAAGTCCTTTTGCCAAGTCCTTTTTTAAATAGAATTTATACTGTACACGTCATCGTTTCATTTCACACACACACGTTAGGATATTAAATTAGTATTCTTTGCTCACTAGAAATTGCATTAGCACTCGCGCGCAGTCATGATGGTTTCGGAAGTCAAGTGTTGCCATCCGCTTTTTCCTAGGATAGCCACTGGCCGTGGTGTTGCCAGTCTGTTGTGTTAAATTATGTCGTGCTACGACAAGCTGTTCGTTTGATAATCTCCGATAGTTCTCTATCATCCTGGCTGTATATCTTTTCACCTCGACATTAAGACGATGAGCAGGTGCTTAAGTTGTCATTTCGCGCGTCGGGGCGCGGTCCGTGTAATCCACCTAATGCTTGACCGCTACTATCGGTTCTCGAACATTTCAGGGCTCAGAAATGTTCCGAAAAACACTGCAAAAACGAGCTTTTGAGAGTTCAAGTTTATAACGAAAATGCAAGTGCTAGTTTTACTGGAACTGTTTTTGGAATATCGTTTTCTAGAACTTTCTAGTTCAAACGATACGGCATGAATGAGTTAAAATAGAAAAAAAAATAGCGCGGCAGTTTTAGTTTATACTTACTATGAAAAAATTTATAAATATGTTTTAATAGCTAGTTTTTGGATGGTGTTTATCAAGACTATTTAATCTGGTTTCAATGATATTGCGTTTCCTGTCTTTGTAAAGCTCATCTTACCAGTTATACTACAGAAATATGAATTCGTAGTGAGAACACATAGTAGAGGATAGTACGTTAGTGCAGCTAGTACACGGCTCTACTGAAGAAAATGGGAAATTGCTTTCGGTGCTTAATGCCGGAGTGCGAGGGAGTAGATTTAAACATTGTCTTACTTTTCATTTCCATTAAAATCTGTTTTGTGTCTATTGCAAATTTTCATTTTATCGTGACTCTAGATTTCGAAGTAACGGGACTTTTAGATCGCATTTAAAAATAGTCTATGAAAAATAGTTTAATAAGACTATTTAACAGAGAGAAATGGTGTATGGAAGAAATAAACTAATGTTAAATAAAGTCAGAGAGAGTAAGTACGAGTTAGTTCGGTACGCATTTAAATCACAAGAATCGCATGTCCTATGTGGTGAATTCGCTAATTCGAATTTCGAACAGAATATAAAACAGCACCTTTTGTATCATCATCGAGCTGAGCTTCGTCTGTTCCGAAAATCGCTATATCAACTTCAACTTCTTGGTTTATGGCTTTCGCGACTGTGTCAAATCGCTATTTGAATTTCGAACTGAACATACCACACGCTAATTCAAATTTCGAACAGAACTTTAAGATAGGACTTTATCCATCCATTGCTGAGCCTCGTATAATGAACACAGTTCCGAAAATCGCTTACTCTCCAGCCTAAAAATCAGAGCTGCATTTTTAAAACAAAGCCACGGAAAGCGGACCGTATTTTTTTCTATCCGTATAGAAATAGTGATGTTCAGATGCAGTGCGATCACAAAATTACATGTCAATCCAATACGCAGTGGTGCGCGCGTGCCGACCTCATCGCCCGGAGTCCAGGGCTTGCCTGATAATACCGGATGAAACAGGATAAAATTGTGAGGCGATGCAATTACTATTTACTACACTCAGTCTAGACTAGAGACTCGAAGGTTTCTAGAAGAAGTTTACAAAGGTAGGTAGGTAATGTGTTTGTGCTAATGCCTAAAATGGCCTAAGAATTAGATGGCTTTACGCTAGATTTTATTGAAATGATGGAAAAACAACTTAATACATTTCAATAATGATATCATTTAATGTCTTCATATTTTTGTTTACCATGTCACCTGTATGTCACAGTTTTTTTATATACAATTTAGACAAACTTTTGACCGCAATCTCACCTGAAAGTCAAGTCGCAAGAAGAAGGAGGTCTCAAGTAGTTCGGAAAATGAACAATAGACACAGACGGGCATCTATTTGCTTAAAAGGTAACACACAAAGTACACTAAGTATAAAACAGAACTAACAAAGCCAACAAAGAAAATAATAATAAGATATCTAACAAACTAAAACCGAACAAGACACTAGTGTAGCTAGAGGTTAGCCTCTAGCTACACACGCTAGATTTAGATCTAGCGTGTGTACTAAACGGTTAAGTAACTTTTGCTTGCATCAGCCCATAGGCCTACACAGAGACCTTGAACGAGCAAACTCCAAGTCACGTCTAGTTCGAAGGATACAACTATACAGAACGCGAACTAGGCTAGTACAGTCAGCATCAAAACAGATGATTCAATAAAGTTTTTTAGGAATAAATTAACCAGTGAAATAAAAATTTTGATAATAAAAGTATTTACAAAGAAAATTTCATAGTCGATTTCGACCGACGACGACTTTTATTCGACTTGAAAGGACTCTGTTGTTCCAACGTGATTTTCGAAGGGACGGAACCCAATTTTCTAAAAAAGTTACAGTTTGTTCGAGGTCATACACATTTTCAGCATATCAATAACGACCGACGTATATAAAGAAGGCCACAAGTGGCTAAATACCGTTTTTTTCTGAAAAAGTTATCAACTTTTGTTGTTGACGGTACCCACACAGACTGTTAGCAAAATCAGGCACAACTAACATAAATAATATTTTCATGAAACTTTGTCTGCGCCTAGCTTTGGAGCCTACCTTAGTAACTGAGTATTATTTTTTCATAGGAGCATTATAAGCAACTTTAGGTTACCCGTTCAATCTGAACTACAAAACCATTTAAACTTTAAGAAATCGCAGCTCACGTTAAACTGGTTATTCCAACAAAATTTTCACTATAGCTCAACATTTATTCAACCTAGAACTAAAGTAAAAACAGTTTTGAAAAGTTTAATCGAAACCCTATCATATGACACCAGACTTAATTTTTTTATACTTTTTTTTATTCCCTTTTGGACTGAAATAACTTTACAACCCCTTGGCAGATTTAGCTCATAATCTTACCAATAAACTATGATAGTACTATCTGTTGACCTACCAAATTCTATGCAGATCAGTTAAACGGTTCGAAAGTTATGCGCTATCAAACATACATACAAACATACGCCAATTCGCCCATGTTGATACTGATCTTCGCTCGATCAATTTATTAATTTGTTTCGTAATATAAGAAATTTCCAATTATTGCGTAAATAGAAACTCATTTTTGACCGATGCCTCTTCAGACTTCAAAAGGTCTTGCGTTACACTTTGAAACCTCATGAATAGGGACACACAAGCTCTGTACTTAGATGTTTCTTAACTTTGTAACTCTGCCCTATTGTAAACAAACCCAGCTAAACACAAGTTTTCAATGTTTTAAAGTCAGATTAAACATTAATTTCTTTCTATTTACTCTTTACTTGTAAATAGCTAAATTATAAAAAAGAGAACAATTTTTGAATACTTTTGTATATTCAAGTACTTATAGTTAATTAAAAAAAGAACAATAAAAAAATTAAGCTACACCTCGCGCTATCTCCTAGTCTATACTTCTTTTATGTAAACTTTTTAACGTTTTGTTAAGCTCACCTTGCCAAGTAAACATTCCACGAGTCTAATCGCTACAATCGCAAATATCAAAAAATGGGAGTTTGTGGCTTATCGCTAAATGCATCCTAGATCTCAATTAAACGTTAATGTTATTTCGTAACGTTTTATATTTCTAGCGATTTTAGAAATATCAACTTGGCTAAAAAACTGGTGCTAGGAGTACCAGTATAAAGCAACACGTACCAGTATAAAGCAACGTCGACGTAGTACTTGCAGACTTGAATTTCAGCCCTATCGCATTTCTACTTCATAAACTACTTCCTTTGCCCTTAGTTATGGACTCTTTGAAAGGGCGATGGACTAGAAAAGGGTGTCATATGGTGTGAGGATACGTAAATCTGTACGAACGATTAAACTGTCGATAGACCGACCTGCCGATAGTTCTTCAAGTAATTTTTTTGAAACCATAGTGTAAAAGAAAAAGATTTAAAAGAACATAAAATCCTACTAATTTTCTAAGAGTCAAAGTTAGATATTTATGTTTCAATCACGCTGAAACTACTGATTTGAGAGATATATAGTTCGGAATCTGGATTAACACATAGACTTCTTTTTATCCTGGAATATCAACAGGATCAAACCGGACGCGGACGAAGTTGCGGGCGGTAGCTAGTTATTAATTATATTAAGACAAAGTAGATTACCTTACTAAACAATGGTCTTCTTATTTCAAATATAGAGTTGAATAAAGGAGTAAAATATATTCCTACTATGAAAAAAAAATATAGTACGTTTGATTAAAAAAAATACAAAGGGTTATTATCATAGGTTCTGTTATGTTGATAAAAGTTATGACCCAAACGAAGGCGGAGGCGAAAGCTAACATTATCTAGCCTATTTTGATTAAATTAAATTAATTTTTATTTCGGACAACTTAATCCATATTACAACACATAACATAAAATAGAATTATAAAAAGGAATTTAAAACTAAGGGTAGGTCGAAAACAGAGGACGATCAGTGAAGGAATAGAATTCCTTCACTCATCGACCTCCGCACGAGGCTCTTCCAGAGTAGAGATGTCCAACTGTCTGCAACAGTAGGTACATAGGACGCTGTTTATCATGTTAACGTTTTAGCGAATTTCAACATAGATCCGCTACAAGATAGTAAATAGGTTTATCGTTTCAAAGGAATTTAATTCGTTTATTTGTAAAGGCAGCCTACTTGCGTAGGTATTCATTGGATGTAGGCCGAGGTCGCTCTTTATGTTACCTTCAGATGCTAAAATAAAGATAGCATTTCCAAAAAAAATAATTATATCGACATTTTATTTATTTTTAGAAATTAATACCTCTTAAAAGCATGTCTTAAGAGCAGTAGATAATAAATATTTGCATAAGCATTATCTCGTTTCATTTTCAGGAATGCAAAGTCCATAAGTTTTATATGTGCTACTGTAATAGCACGTATCTTGGTAAATCTTAGCATTTATCATATTCAAATGTAATTTTTCAAATACTTAGAAGTAGTAAAACTTACGTTACTCAACGTAATCTATGTTCAGTTTTGATAGCTGTCATTACCAACTTGACGCAATCGCGCGTCATTCTGTCTGTTACCTAGCATAGGTCACTGACCTCCTATTGGTCCTTATAGGGTTCATTCACCTAAAAACAATAGGTAACGGAAATAATTCGTATTTTGTCGTTAAAATTAAAATTTGACCTTAGCGTCATTGCAGATTGAGAAGTCGAATTGTAAACTTGATCTTACGCGAATTAAATAGAGTACATTTTTATCGTTTCGGAAAAGGCTAAATATCTTTCGTAGTGTTTTTCTCGAATAGTACTTATCTATTTAAATTTGCTTGCAATCACCACAAATTAGCGTCTTAGTTTTGCCCCACTGTGTACCCAGCTGATGTGTAGTCTAGTGCGCCTGCGACGGAGCCCTATCCAGTACCGTTCACGTAGCGGTTACAGGACCCTGAAGAGTTCGAAGGAGAAAACTAGCTAGCGAGTACCTTGACAATCTGACGGACCTGTCTACCTAAACGTTCTACTGGATCCTCTTCATCACCCAGGACATACAGGTACGTGGGACGCTATTCTTACATCCTGTATACGCAGCTTATTGGTGCTAGGATCTAGTTTGTGGTTCTATCGTGTCGTTATCGTAAACCTAATTTTAGGGTAAAATAATCGTTACAAAAATACAGTCCACTTAATCGTTCATTTTGGTCCTACGAACCGGATTTAATTGATAAAGCAACCTATGTACATTTTGGTCCATATTAGGCGGATTTATTTGTAATAAAATTAACCTAAGGACATTTGGTCCGTGAATCACTCATAAAAATACTAAGGTGACTTACGGCACATTTTGTTCATTGCTATCTATTTAATTAATCCACAAAACACTTTCTAGTCGTTTTAGTTCGTTGTAGTTACTTACGGAGCATTTTTCTGAATACATTCTTACGTGTCGTTTTATTATATTTCAATTTGTCGTTTTCGGAAATTTAATAAAAGCGTAGGGTACTTCTGTAAAGATTCGTCCATAGTAATTATTTTATCTTGTGTTCTTTTTATTTCTGTCAGTTGCTTGATGATTAGCTGTCAGTTAATTTTGTCGTTTCGTAACTGTCACTGTCAAGTGACTGACGGTTGTAAAATTATTCGTTCGTTTCGTTCATTCTTTACGTGAAAATAGTCACGTCTATGGATGTTTGTTTGTTTACCTGTTTTATTTTGTAAATAAAGCTCTGATATTTCGTTATTTGCGATGTCTACGAAATCAGAAAATGGTAATCAGTATGCCTTGCTTGGTGATCAAGACAGAATCACGCGCGATGATGCTATGATGAGGATAGATTTGTTAGAGGCATCAGATCTTAGTGGCGTGTGTGAGGATGATGTTTCGCCGGTAATTCAGGTGTTTCACACAGCACAAAAAAGGTTGTTAGCCAAGGTGTCGGTGTTAGATCAAAGAGCCGTATTCGCTTATACTATTGACTTCGACAAAAAGGTACGCAGTATCATGAGCCGATTACGTAAACAGCCAGTCCAAAAGTCGCCTATTGTAAACAGTCACAAATTATCGCTTGTGGTGGCTCCAAAACAGGAGTGTGCTGTTTGTGTAGAGGTAGGACATACAATAGATAGTTGTTCAAGTTTCTTGAAGCAGTCAGCTACTAACAGACTTCAATTAGTAAACAAGATGAAGTTGTGTATTCTGTGCTTGGGTCCATCTCATTCAGTTAATAGGTGTATGTATAACATAAAGTGCAAAGAGTGTACTAGTAGTCACCATACACTGTTACATTTTGATGAAGTGGTACCGGAAGTTGTACCGGAGATTGTACCAGAAGTTGTACCGAAAGTTGTACCAGTTGTACCACAACCTTCACCGTTACAACTTGCATTGGTCGCTCATGTCCCACACTCTGAAGTTTTGTTTCCAACGGCTACAGTCATAGTTAAAAATAGATTGAATAAATTTGATCGGGTACGGATTCTGATTGACAGTGCTAGTTCATGTAGCTATATTACTAAAGCATGTGCACAGCGCCTAGGATTAAAAATTAAATATTGTACTCAGTCAGTGAATGGGCTAGGTCAACTCTCAAGTAATATACTTGGATCGGTTCACTGCGAGGTAACTCCTACAAGTAGGGACTCATATCACAAACTATCGCTGGAGGCTTCTGTGCTTCCAACAATTTGCTCGGTTATGCCAGCCGGGGAAATTGATTTTTCGTTGTGGCATCATATTAAGGGGTTGGATCTCGCTGACCCTGGTTTCAGCAAACCAGCACTGGTTGACATGCTTATCAGTGTCAATGTTTTCACTTCAGCCCTACTGCCTGGTTTCGAAAAAGGTAGACATGGTCAACCCATTGCTATCCCAACTACTTTCGGGTGGATACTGATGGGGGAGTGCATGGTGGCTGCTGATCCTTCTCGTTTGTTCGCATTGAACTTGTCTCGAGATAGCTCAACGAAGAGGTTTTGGGAATTGGAAATTGTCGACCCGCCCAAACCTGTAGCACTGTCCAAGGAGGAGTTGGCCTGTAAAAATAACTCAGGTTCTACTTGTCGTCGAACTCCTCAAGGTAGGCTACTAGTACCTCTGTCGTTTAGTGACTCTCAGAGCAAGCCTCTATTGTCGAGCTCTAAACAAATTGCACCTACACACCCTCAGTTTAAGGCTGGTCGTAGTAAACTCAAGACCGACTATTTGCAGATCGGCCACATGGAAGAGGTCGTTCCGCCTTCGTCGAATGTCGGTCATTTCAATTATATTCCACATCAAGGGACTCTACGACCTGGTTTCGCAACGCCGTCACTTCGGACGGTTTTCGATGTTGCTCGCACCACGGATGGAGATACCTTTCATGGATTGCTACCAGCTAATTTGGTCCCGTGTACAGCATGGTGGTCGGGTCCAATAAGGCTGTTCCTTCCTAAGGACGACTGGCTACGGTCGGCACGCCTGAACGTCGGTGCGCTGGAAGAGCAAAAGATTTTGAGCCTGTTTACGGCCAATAATGCCGCCATTGTCGATGGTTCTTCAAATCGGTTTTCCTCGTATAAATGGATTATCAACGTCCTGGCACATTATTTTCGAAACCTGCACAATTCAAACCCAAGCACTCGAGTGATCGGTCGTTTGCCGTGTGCTGAAACGTACAGAGTTACAGAAGTCGTTGTGAAACATGCTACGGAAGGCGCACTTGCATCTGAACTGCGTGCTATCACAAAGAACGCTCCGTTTTCGCTCGCGGAAGTTACTCGCAGATTGTGTCCTCCGTTTGATACAGGTAGTTTATTGAAGGTGGGCAGTCACTTTTCGCAAAGTCAGCTGGGCTACGACCGGAAGTATGCTTCGTTATCGCCTCGAACCCATGGTCTAACTTCATTGATCACTGAAGAACGGCATCGTAAGTTCTTGCACGCGGGATCGGAAACGCTGCAGCTACTGTTCGCCCCTGACTGGTGGATCGTGTCGCCAAGACGGTCAATTCTACCTACGTTTTCGTCGTTCGTAAAACGCTGTCGAGCAAACTCTCGTTCAGTAGTACCTCCTCGAATAGGAGAGCTACCTCTTCATCGCACTAGCCAGCTGAAGCCACTTTCGCCTGCTTCTGTTGGTTACGCTGGCCCGTCCGATATTTCGTTCGGACGTGGTCGACACACGTATCAAAGATTCGTATGTGTTTTCGTGTGTACTGTTACTACAACAGTGCATTTGGAGCTCGTCTTTGAGCCCATATTCGAGGCCTGTCGTGCACGACTCTGGCGTTTCATGGCCCACAGAGGCCGTCGTCTTAGGTTGGTGTCTGACCGAGGTAAAACTTTTATGGTAGTCAGCGAGTTGTTAACAAAGGCGTCACAGGCAACGCAGACTAAACAGGTTGCCGTGTTCAACCCCCCAGGCAGTCCACACTTCTCGGGCTTAGCTGAGGCTGGTGTTATGACACTGAAAACCTACCCTGCTCGTGTCGTTGGTTTGCAATGCCTAACGTCCGTAGAGATTAGCACACTGCGGAAACCGATCGAGGTTCTGCTTTGTTCGAAGCCGACGCTACCTTTTAGTTCGGACCCAAACGACTTAGCAGCTCATCACATTATATTATGTAGAGTCGTCACCTTTCGAATCGCTACGGGTGACTCTATACTTTGGATGTTTTCCTCACCTCAGAGCATAACATCCGAATGTTAGGCCTTCTAATTTATAGTTAAGTGTTAAGTTTATCATAACTTAACTTATTATTATTTTTCGTATGTTTTAGTTATTTTTCGTGTTGTTTTCACCTCTATTGTTAAGTTATTATTAACTTGGTGAAAATACTGTGTATTTTGGTGGTCGGAATGTTCAGTTTTGATAGCTGTCATTACCAACTTGACGCAATCGCGCGTCATTCTGTCTGTTACCTAGCATAGGTCACTGACCTCCTATTGGTCCTTATAGGGTTCATTCACCTAAAAACAATAGGTAACGGAAATAATTCGTATTTTGTCGTTAAAATTAAAATTTGACCTTAGCGTCATTGCAGATTGAGAAGTCGAATTGTAAACTTGATCTTACGCGAATTAAATAGAGTACATTTTTATCGTTTCGGAAAAGGCTAAATATCTTTCGTAGTGTTTTTCTCGAATAGTACTTATCTATTTAAATTTGCTTGCAATCACCACAAATTAGCGTCTTAGTTTTGCCCCACTGTGTACCCAGCTGATGTGTAGTCTAGTGCGCCTGCGACGGAGCCCTATCCAGTACCGTTCACGTAGCGGTTACAGGACCCTGAAGAGTTCGAAGGAGAAAACTAGCTAGCGAGTACCTTGACAATCTGACGGACCTGTCTACCTAAACGTTCTACTGGATCCTCTTCATCACCCAGGACATACAGGTACGTGGGACGCTATTCTTACATCCTGTATACGCAGCTTATTGGTGCTAGGATCTAGTTTGTGGTTCTATCGTGTCGTTATCGTAAACCTAATTTTAGGGTAAAATAATCGTTACAAAAATACAGTCCACTTAATCGTTCAATCTATTAGAGATTTATAAATATAAAAATATCGTTGAGTTTTGTTTGGATATCATAAAAGTCGCAAAATGGCATTAAATTTTGTGAATGCCTCAGTTGCCTCTCAGTAGCCGTTTTATTAGTTTTTCGGTGACTTACAATATATTTCATTTCGATGTTCTACTCAAACTTCGTCAAGTGTTGTTTTTCCAAACTATGACACGCAAGAAGAAGAATGTATTTCGGATTCTCTTAGCTCGCCGCCGTCGGTAGTGTAAAGACTTACTTAAACTGTTTAGGTTCGCAAACGAGTTCAGCGTAGCCCGAATTCTGAATAATTCACCGTCTTGCGCATGATGCACCAGTAATTATGATGATTCGATTGGAGTACCCGGCTGAAAGAAACCTCGAGAGTCATTCAATCGGCTCTCAACAAGCCGGATATCTGGTAATTGAGTTAGTGCCACTACTCTTGCTCAATGCGAGGGTAGGAAACTGGCGGTGAAAGGATACGTCGTGACAGTTCTTACCTGGACTGAAAAAATAAACAATGCTACAATAATTATTGAACTCAACAGCATGAACATCACCTTTTTTCCTATCCAACGCTAGGTGGGATAGGGAAAAAAGATGTTTTCCTCTTCCACTCTTCAATATAAGCGGCCATTTCTGTGTTCACTCCTTCCCTATCCCACGCTAGGTGGGATAGGTACAACACGTTTTCCTCTTCCACTCTTCAATATAAGCGGTCATTTCTGTGTTCACTCCTTTCTTATTTATGTCGTCTTCCACGCAGTCTTTTTTTGGCTTACCTCTTCTGCTACATCCACATTCATATCCAACAATCTCGTAATGAACTCAAACAGTATTGATACATTATATTTTTTTAATTTACCTACCTGCTTGCTCTGTAATTGTTACGTAATGGTTGCAAAATAAAGCAAGCCATACGCTTTGTTCTAACAACCAAAACAGTAGCCATACACATGATAGCAAAACCCAGTTTAAAGCTTTTACGTGATAAAAACACAGTTTCTTGTGGGTACCCAGAAGATATATTTAGAAATCATTCAAACATTGCCTAATACCATAAGGTTAGAGGGGGCGACATATGCTAAAGCTCGCAAACACTGGATGAGACGAGCAGAAGATTGGGTTCAGTGGTGCGTCTTGAGAGAGAAATACGTTCTGCAGTAAACTGATCATTAATATATGATAACCCTACGGCCAGAGATAGCGACGATCTGCGAGAACTAACAATGCATGAGAAAAGCAGAAGACCAGACCAATTGATGATTATTATGATTGAAAAATTGATTGATTCTGCCGTAATAATTGAAACAGCATCTCTTGCATCGTCCAATGCAGCAGTTGAATCGCCCATTAAGCCACAGCTTGCGACTTCCGCTGATTTCAAGGCTCAACTCTAAGAGCCTGTAGCGGAAACGAAATCAATGCGATGAATAGACGAGAAACGAATTGCGGATCGTCTGCTGAAAGTTTGTAGCGGACAAACCGCAGTGTAAGTATATCATTAGATGAGTGACTGAGATGTGCGAATGAAACTTATGGAGGTAAATGGTACTTTTGCGTATAAAAGTACCCACTCCACAGGAATTTTGGGTGAATTTAGTGGGTGTGATTCACTCGTAGAAACCACAGGGTCACTATTTAGTGACCCTAAACTGTGAGGTAAGTAAGTAAGCAGCTGTTTCTATTACTTTTTCTCTTAAAAATCCCTGACAGTGATTGCATCGGAAGTAATTTGAGTTACATTTATTTATTTATTAGTTACGAGTAGATATTAATCATTGAGTGAACTATGGAAATAGATCATCGTTTAATCTAAAACTGGACGTTTACAAATAGGTTTTAGAATGGACTAGTTTTAAACTAGACTAATTTTAGACAGTGACTGAGCTAAAAACGCTACGACAATCCAAAAGTGACTAATCAAAAATTTTTTACATTACATTAAATATCATTGGCGCTAATAGAAAATTATTAAATAAATAAATATTCATGGACAATACACGACGACGCCCTCTATTCCCAAACTAAGCAAAGCTTGTAATATGAGAACTAGACGCTGATACAATACTTATATACTTTTTTTTTGTAAATCTATACTTATAATACATAATAACACCCAGACATAGAACAAACATCTATGTTTACCACACATAAATGTTTGTTCGGTGTTGCTTTTTTAACTTTATTAGAGCGAAAAGTTTTAGGGTATATTCAAATTCGTAAAATTCGTGTTCATGGTGGGAATCGAACCCACAGCACGGAAGGCAAAGCTATCATTACGGATCAGGAGGTTTTGGAAGCTAAATGTTCTTAGATGCACATCGACTTTACCCACTGAGCTGTGACGCCTGTCCTATTATTTTTATTTAATCAGACACGGACATAAAGTTAGTGCAATGATTTTTGAGTTTTCTAAAATAGGCTCTCTTTGTCACAAAACGCTGAATAGCGCTCTCAAAACCCAAATAACATTATTTGCTACAATATTACCGTAGGCGCTAACAACATGGTGACAAGCCGGAGCGGATTACACGTCGGCTTACTCCGGGGGATTTATGTTGTTTTTCAACACTACACTAACAAAATTCCACTATTGAAGAAGTATTTTCACAAGGATTTGTGTATGGTGGAGGAAATTTCGTTTTGTTGCGTTATTTGTACGCTTTTAATATGATTGTAATGAGTTTATGTCTGACCACAGACTAAAAATACTATTTTAAGTCTGTGGTTAAAAACATTATTAGCTACATGAGCGCGTATTAGCTACATGAGCCAAGTGAAGGCGAAGATAGATGTCATGTCGTATAAGGACGTCAAGGAAGCTGCCCTGAAAAGAAGAACCTGGCGGGAAATGCATACATTACGCCGACAAGAGCATAGCTCTTAAATTAGAAGAAGAAGAAGAAGGTTAAAAACAAATTCTATCTAATGTTATAATTTTTAGATTTCGTTTTGCCGTGGTAGGTAAATCCTTTTTATATAAAAAGTCGTGTTTAAAGTTCGTTAGCTTTTTAAAATAAATTGTTTTTGAAGGCGCGAGGTTGACTGCTTTGTTTTAATTATTTTTAGTCTGTTTCACTTGGCTTGCATAAATAATCGTCTTCTTTTTCTGTAAATGGCTTGTATATTTTAAGTTTTCAGAAGTCCAACTTTGCCTTCTCCATTTAAGCTTTCATGTAACCGGATATAAGTCGGCGTTTAATTGATACAAAACTTAGTTCGGAACTTCGACGAACATCCATTATGAATGGAGTTCGTTATAACGAAGATATTCAGACAGAAAATCCATTTTCGCGAGACTTTGACTTATTCCACAATGTCGATACGACACCGATACGATATCGTCGGAGAGCTAATCTCACACATTTAGGGCGTCTTGCACCAGAATCACTAAACGTATTTAACAGCTAAATCGATTTAAATCTGACGTATTTGTATGACTTGACAACTCGCTAAATACTATTTAAGAGTTAAACGCGTTTAGCGATTCTGGTGCAAGCCGCCCTTAGTACTAGACTCGTCCGATATTTTTATTCCACTGATGTGTCGGTACCGTGCCGGTCTCCGTCGACAAGTGTGTAAACGCTCTTTAGCGAAATACTTTGTGCTCGTTTGAAATATTGATGAGGTCAATATAGATGATGAGATATTTTCGTAGCATTAGCGTACTCGTATTTGTTTGCGAGATGGGTTCAATATAATTTTTAAATCTTATCTAATATGCATTCAAAATTGTATGTAGCATGTCTTAGGCACTGCAGCGTCATAAGGGCAGTTTGATAAGGCATGGGTAACAAGTAATTAAATTAAAAATTTAAAAGACCAACGAATCTTGGACCGATTTTCATCACACATAGCTAAGAACACTCCCGACTAATTCACCTTTCCAACAAAAAAAAACAAAATCAAAATCGGTTCATCACACACACACACACACACACACACGCACAGCCACGTCAAACTTATAACACACCGTCGTTGTTGCGTCGGGGGTTAAAAAGTGGCCGCTGACGCTGTATGAATCATCTAGATCAGATGAAAAGGCCTGCTAACTTAATATGTTAATCAGCTTTGTACTTATATAATGCGAACTGCCACGGAGTGGAACTCACTACCGTCGTCAGTATTTCCGGATCGATACAATTTGGGAATTTTTAAGACAAGAGTGGACAAGTGGAAGGCTAAGCGTGCTCCACCCTATTAGGCTGCAGCTACACTTTCCATCAGGTGAACTAGCAGACAAAAGCTTAGCTATCTATCATTAAAACAAATATTAGTTACTGTACGTATAATGTAGTTATAGTATTAGTATAAGTTTCCGAAATTCGAACTAATATAATGAGCGCTGTCAGCATTGTCAACATACGTTATCCTCAATTCTGATATCCCGTTAGTTTCTAAAACAAACACAGCTTTCACGAGATTAGTTGAAATAACCCTTTAGCACCAATTGCTCTAAATGTACGACTAATTTAAAATTAATGAAAGCGCTGCTATTACCAAGGTTTAGGGCAAATAGTTGGTACTGTCAAAAGAAATTACATTAAAGTTTCTATTTATCCGATTGAGTGTTGTAAAGAGAGGATAATGTGTGTGTGTAGGTACGAAGAGGGTGTGTGTGTATGTACACATACATGTTTGATAGCACTTCGAAAATTTTTAAATTAACATTGTCCTAAGGCGTGCATATTATTTGTAGAATTAAAAAAAAAACAAAAGGCCAAGGTTTGATTAAAAATAAAAGGTATCGGTAGAAGACCGATGGAAATTATTTCGTGCACAGCACATTTAAATTTTGAATTTCGAACTCATAAAATATAGCTAAATGTTCTTATCACTTCCAATATTATAAGACGTTCCATTGCCGGCAATCTTGTCTTCAAGTTAGAAATAAGGTTCCGTTGGCACGTAACCGACTTTAATTTGGCCAAGGGCCTGTTATTTCGTTAGTTAGCGTCTCCACTTGGTTCCAGTCGTTTGTGGCGAGATAATGACATAGAATTAAGGTTGTCATGTCTAACGATAACGTAAGGTGCATCATCTACTTAATTCTCGGCACTAAAAAGTGCTTATGAAGAACGCTGGATCTTTTCAAATAAGTTCTTTTTCTTTTTTTTTATACATTATAGACAAATTTTTAAACGTTTATAAGTACTCTGTCATAGATAATAAACGTACACACATACCGGTCAAAATCATAACTCCTTTTTGACGCGCCATAGTCTGGTACAATAACATAAAATATCCGCTAGCCACATTTTTTCTTATTAAAATAGTTTTATTGTATGGTTATCTAAGATTCACTTATATAAAGATTTGATTGCCACAAAATACGTGGTAGTCAAATAAACACCATAAACAGTTTTATGAAAGCCATAAAAGAACAAAAGAGGTAGCTTAATTTTTATGTGCGCCATTTTGTAGTTAAAACGGTAATGTAATGGCCGTTTGCCAAAATCAATCCACCGCAATCGATGACGTCACTCACTGTCTACTAACCAACATACTACCACACAACGCAATAAATCGCTCATTAGACGAAATATTATGGCACAGACGAGCTCCATTACTGCTCATTAGATATTAACGCGCTGAACCCGTCTGCGAGGTACCCCTGAAACTGCTGTGTCGCACTCCGTTTTAGAGCTTTTGTTTCTGAAAATGCGGTGGCCGCTATTTAACATTATAACGTTGGAAATTGAACGGTAAAACAGGCAAACAGTGAAGTTAATAAAAAAACTGAATGACACACTTTTAACCCATTTGGTATTGAGAATAAATTATTTAATCAGCAAGGGATATTTATTTTATTACGTATAACACAGTTAACAATTGTGAAATGGTTTTGTCTCGCTAGATTAAAACTTAAAAGAATTATGTATGATGTAGATATCTCATGAGATAAAGAACCTGCTATATATTTTATACATTTTATACAACAGCCAGATCTGGCTGTTGTATAAAACCCTTAGAATTAATGAATATGTCCCTAAATGTGAAATAAATGAACCTATGACATGTACCGTAAAAATAAACAGTTGAAACAACGTTGCAGCAAAACTATGAAATTACAAAAAAAAATTATAAAAAGGTTACACCAACAACGTTTGGTTTTTATTTAGATTTATAAACTCTTTTATAACTTCCGATCAGTTTATTATATCAACGAACATCCTATTGAATGAATGAATGAAGCGCTCTTGGATCTTTTTCGTTTCTTTTTATTAAATACAGATGCAAAAGTTATTTGAAGGTTAGGATAAGTTTAATTTTTTGTATAAACCTAAGGTCAAAAAGATATTTATATCACATAACACATAGATACATATATAGATATAGATAGATATGACACATAGATAGATAGTCGAAAACATAGATGTTTGTTCTATGTCTGGGTGTTACTATGTATTATATTATAAGTATGTATTTACAAAAAAAGTATATAAGTATTCTATCAGCATCTAGTTCCCATATTACAAGCTTTGCTTGGTTTGGGACTAGAGGGCGTTGTGTGAAATGTCCATGAATATTTATTTATTTTATTTATAACATCCCAAAAGTTATGAGTCTAGCGGGATAGCACTTAGAAAAGGCTGAGGTCTACATTAATTTACAACATTCAGTGGTTCTCAAGGTTTTAGTTTTCATTCATTCTAGACTATGAAAACCGACCTCATATCTCTTGCGTGCTAACGCCCAAGTACTCAACACATCGTCTTTGTCTGTACCAGGAAAACATAACTCAACTAGAGGCGTGAGGCGAAGTGATGTTCCAGCTCAGTTTCATATGCAAATCGTATTCGTCACGGCACAGCTAACCTAGATAGGGGTGCGAAGTGAAACTCAAAAGAAACCCTAGTAGGAACTGATGTAGTATAATTACGTTTAGATAACTTAAATACAAGTTTTTTGACTTAGTTACACCGACAGGTTTCGATATTCACGTTCTTTAAAAGATTTAGGTATAACTACTATAGAAAAAGTATTTCTTACAAAAAACTAACACAAAGTATAAAATGAGTAGATAAACAACACACTTCTAACCGAATTAAATCATGTTACGAAAAAAGTTAAGAGTATAAGTGTGACTGGCAAGTAGAAGAAGACCGAAGAAGTGGTTGGATTGTGTGAAAGATGACATGAATGTGAGAGGAGTAGATTCAGAGTTGACAAATGATAGGAGTGAGTGGAAGAAGAAGACAGTGGCGATCACAATAGGCCAGAAGGCCGCAGTGATATCATAGCCGCAAAAAGCTAATAAAAAATAAAGAAGAAGACATGTTGTGCCGACCCCACCTAGCGTGGGATAAGGGCAGGGGAATGATGACTTCTAACCGAATTAAAATATCTTCGTGTTTATTGTAAGTAAAAAAAAACTGTCAAAATATAATACCTAGTTTTAGTAATGATGAAAAGTAGTGTCACTGTTGTCTTTCTGTCTTCTCAGCAAGGTATCTAGAGGTCTTTTTATACCATAGTAAGGTAAACAGGCTTACGGCCCACCTGATGGTAAGCGGTTACACCGTAACACCGGAGACATTGTCCGTGCGTTGCCTACCTAGAAAAAATTTCGTTGCCTATCTTCTAAATAAAACTCTAAATCTTTAGAAATCTTTTGAATTTAAACTTTAAGTAGGTAGGTACATTGTAATAACTGTGACATGTAATATGTACGTCTATGACATTACAATGTACCCCTGCAAACGTTCATAACCTATTCAGTAGGTACAAGACGTAGCAGCCCTATTCATTCAGAGAACAATAGTAGTTTTCGCACTTTTGATAGCTGATATGTGATAAACGTTGCAAGTAAGTGGGCTTTAAAGTTCATAAGTCGTTTTTGCTGCATATCGTATTACTCGATCTACGTTTGTAGAATATATTGGACTCTTTAGTTCTATTTTCGAACGTGTGGCGTCGTAAAAAGAACGTGAATGATGAGAGCATAAAAAATAATATATTTGACATTCGGTTCACTTGACATTGATAGATGACAAGTTACAACGACCTGTCAATATTATGTGCAGTGCTTCGCTTTGCAATTTTCTCATTTAACCCCCGACGGAAAAACGACGGGGTGTTATTATAAGTTTGACGGATGAACCGATTTTGATTTTGTTTTATTGAAAAATTAATAAGTTAAGTCGGGAGTGTTCTTAGCTATGTTTGATGAAAATCGGTCCAAGATGGCCGCCACCACAAAATTTTTACGTAGGTACTATTTTTATTATTTTGTGTCGGGGGTTTTTTTACTTTTAATTTAATGTCACTTGTTTTTATAATAAAGGTAGTTAACTATAAAATGGTTCTTTGTAAACGGAGACCAAAGAAAAGTGCCATTAGGTGTACACTCAGCGCCACTTAGTCCAAGATTATTCGATATTGCCATCGAGGCAAACAATTTGCGCTTAGCACGTCAAACTGACAGCTACCCACCACCCTTGTGATTTGACACTTCCATTTTACAAGACGTTGGTAATATTCTTGTTTATTAAAAGGGTGAGAGTCGTGTAACGAGAAATTATAACGATGTTCCCTTGATCATTATTTTCCTTTTAACTTAAAGTGGCTTGTTGCCTGTCAATGTAATTTTATTTTTACGTACTTTACTGTACTTAACCCTTTTTTAAAGCAGCAATGAACCTCATTAGTTTATCTAAAATCAAAGTGAACACCGAAGAACGTTTTCTCGTGGACCTACCACTAGTCCTACCATTAGTCTTATCACTAGGTCCACGGGGGTTTCTTATATCGTGTTGCTGCTATTTTTGATGAAATCAAGCGTAATGCAGCCAGTGTCTTGGGCACGCTTCCGATTGGTACTGATTTGGATCAGTTGAGCTATCTATAAATCGTTTGCAACGGTGTGTAGATAGCTCAACTGCTTCATGTGTATTTTGTACATATTATAAATATTGTAAATAATGTATTAGTCATAATTTTCTTTGTAAATAAAAGTGGAGCGTATGACATACAAATGAACTTAGAATCCAAAACTTATTGAACACCAGCCTCAAGTATGAAGCGATCGAGTAAAAAGATTTCAAAAGGATGTCTACCGTGCCTGGGGATTGCAGACGTGAGCTTGTTTCATTGTGAAGCAGTTTCCGGGTTTGAATGGACTCGTAGTCTCCACGTCTATTCCCAAAATGTGCGTAAATCTTAAAGTTTTCAAGGTTTGCTTTGTTAGTAAGCGCATTTAAGGTACTCGTACCACTGACAGTTGAAGGGACTTGTGAGAGTGCGGTGCGAGATGGTCGATCTTAGACCCCTCGCAAACTGCAGACTTTTTGATCAGTTGATAATTTGGTCGGATCGGGCTGCTAATACAAACTGGGCCAAAACAGAACCGTTGTGATGTGTAATGTGAGTGAACACGATGGGTAGAAATGCTCGGACAACGTTGTTCAGCGATATCGGTCGTAGCACAGCCGAAAGCCGCTCTCGCTAGAGCGTTAACACTCATTCGTCTACTTTCGTTCGTTACTGTTCGCTTGTTTTCGTTCGACCAAACTGTACCGGCGCAACCCAATTATTCTAAGAACACACGATAAGACAACTTAAACATATTTCAGCTATTTGCTAACTAACCATTCAACCAATGTACTTTCAACTATTAATTTATACCCGAACTCTGTCTACCGAAGTGACTATTTACTATCTGTGGCGGCTTATATCACTCTCACACCGATTTCAATGATAAAACAACCGTTTTCCGAAGGAGTTTGGTTCAATATATTTTGCGTTTACTGCAAATACAGTTAAGAACTCTCATGTCTTTTCTGAAGTGAATTATATGGTGTTTATGATGACATGTTACGTTCACTCGTTTGTTAGTATATACGTGAAATAGATAGCTAGAATATAATTTATTGTACACCGCTTCAAAAGAATATACACATAAAAAAATAGGTACTCTTATAAATGTTTATTGTCAATAAGTTTCTTATTTTTCGCTCTACTAGTTTTATACTGATTTTCTAGAAAACAAGTGGCCTTTCAGAGTTACATTCAACATCACATTCCAGAACAGATATTCATCGCTATTTTGAGTTTTATGATCTAAATCTAAAGTTCATTTTGCAATGCAAGCTGATTGAAAGAGTCATACCAGGAGTGAGGTATTCTGTGTCTGCGGTAGCACTGCGTTGTTACGCCGCAGCCCGCAGCCTTTCAGAAGTTTGTCTTTCCAATTGAATCGTCAACTAAACGCCTTTGAAAACAGCTGCAGCTGACGAAGTCGCTTTTTATTAATGTAAGCATCACTTTGAATAGTTAAGACAAAGAAAACGAGGTGTTATTAAACACTTTTTCTGATGAACATGGAACTTACAATATCCTGTAGTTATTATTCTGAATTTACGTCTGAAGGATCCTAATGTTACCTATTAAGAAAAAGAAACATCATATTTCGCAACTATGTTACGTATACTCGTAGCTATGGTTGAAAATAATATTAAAAAAATCTATGTTTCAGAAATAAACTAAAATCAAGAAACACCCTACTTCGCCCGTTGTGTGTTCTCAATTACAATACAAAATATTATTTTACAATAATAATAAAGTACATAGTACATTTGTGCCCTTGTGCCACCAGTGCCTTCTCCGCCCCACGTCTCGTCCATAATTTTCCAGAATACATCCTTCTACAATAATTGTATACCAATAAGGACGAAATTTGCGTAGCTTCGAATTACATTACTTTATTTTACTCACCTATTTCTCTATTTTGCGTGACCCCTTTATTTGTATTGCCAGAAATACTGTGAATGGATACATTCATGAAACAAACAAAAATAGAACTTTCTTTTACGTGATCGTTATATAAATACCTACACAACACACAAGTGTTGTGTTTTTATACGATTGACCTCAAAAGACTTAAGTTTTTCGTGACCTCATTTTTACTTTTCCAATAATACTTTTTTAAGTCTTCAGTAATATTTTAGCAAAAAGCCTCGAATATTTCGAGGAACATTGTTCAGCGTTTAAATGGTCACTTCCATAATAGCGAGACACGTCACATTAATAGCGTTTTAATCAAGCAGTGATACCTGAACCCATTTATCATCCGTTGTTTGGGTTCCGCACAAAAGGAAGAATTCCCAACAAAAGTGATTACCATCTGTGTAATAAGTACGTGAATGGGAGTCGGACGAAATCTTAATTAGGTTTGGGGCCGTAATGTTACGAGTTGTAAAACTTGTGCCTTTTATTGTAGGAACATTATCAGCGACCCTTGTTTCGCTTTCATTAGACAAACAATCGATTGTGCCTTCTGTAGGTTTGTTTCGAATTTCCCAAGAAGCATTCGAATAAATGCGATTTTCAGTATTTCTAAATGGCTGGTTGTTGACGGCCCAAAGTGGGGTTAAAGTGAATAGATTTGGGGTAGACTTTTACCTTTTAGGCGAAAGGTGACCAATAAAACGAAAAGAGAAAGGTTTCTTTCGCTTTTCGCCGGGTTTATCGAAGTTCGAAAATAAAACTTCATCGCTTCGAGCCTAAAAGTGCTTGCCGGTTGTAGATACTTAAATAGAACACTGCGAAAAAAATCTACCGGCAATAATTGATCAGCAAATCGAAGTAAACAGCCACCTGGCCCGCTCATGATTGCCTTCAATAATGCATTGTTCATAGCACGAAACGTAATAACCGACCGAGCGTGGCAGCTCGTCGGTTTCATACAAGCCACTCAAGTAAGATGGCTATTCGATTTGACCGGGTAACGTGGCATTCATAATAAGCGTGTGGGCGCGGCGTCCGGAGCAAACAAGGCTTCACTGCACACGCCATTAAGATATGCCTGCCGATACCGAACACCATTGAGTTGACTTGTGTTCTTTATTTGAATGAGCACGTGGAAGCTACTTTCATATGTTCTACTAGCTATTACCCGCGACTTCGTACGCATGTACTACAGTTTTCTGAGCGGATTCTTTGACATTTCAGCGTGACATTTCACCGAACCCGCAGTCAGTAGACTTAAATAGTTGTGACACGCCAATTTGCAAAAAAATATTTCACGATTCGTTTCACCGCGATTATTACTTGGAGTCAGCGTTATTACATCGGCATGTCGTTAGTACAATCGATAACACAAGTTGGTCGTCAAGAAACTTATTTCCATTTTTTTTGGTAAGTTCTTGCGCATAAATTGTCATTAGTGCTTTGTGCATTGATGTCAGTCTCGCAGACAAATCTCAGGATCACGAAAAAAACACCCAATATAGCTAAAAATTTTACCAACTTCTTATTTAGTAAGTAGATTTTTTTTCACCTACGAGCTTGATTTTACGATTCGTTTTTATACTATGTTCTTATTTTTGGAAAAGGATTTTGAAATCCGATAACGAAACATTCTGTGATCAGTTTATACTTCAATCTGATCCTAGTATCAGATATCTGAAACCCTTCTTGATAGAGAAGGTTTTAACACAACCTAAAACAAAGTCATACATACGGGGTATTCAAAACAAGCTCTGTTAAAAAAAAATAGCGTTTACATTCAACTTTGTCTGTGATAGGCATTACCTTACATAGACGCTTTTGACACGAAAAATTTCGTGCAAAAGTAACTTCTGCACGTCTAACGCTTGTATTTCTGATTCTTTTTTGCGGTTCTGGTGCAGGAAACTGGCTTTGAACAATTTAAACACGTCGATTGTGAAAAGTTACGTCAATTTTGAGTTGTTAAACGTTATTTCGACGTGCGTCTGAGACATCCTCAATGATGTTGAGTATCCTGACAAATAGATGTGGAATTGGAATGGAAGGAATAGAATGATAGGATTCTGAGTGCAAGGAAACGCAAGGAATGAGTGAGTGAGATCGATGAATGAGTGAAAGGAAAAGGAATGAATGGCATTATGGAGGCAAAAAGAGTAAAAGACAGTCGGTGTAATTTTTACAAGAAATATAATAAAAGTGTATCCTGAGAATTACTACTGGTTTATGTCAGTCCGCTCCCCTGTCCTACAATTTTGGGGGCTCTACTTATAAAGAAATGTTTACTGTGCTTAAAAATTGCCAGTCGTGAGCTCATTTCATATTTTTGTTCGTCTTATGAATGAATGCGAAAAAAATTACTAAGCCGGTTTTGGTAGCGACAGTACAAAAAATTATAATATTTATTACTTGTTTCGTGTTCACTGCCCGAAAAGTTGAAGTCAGTATCTTTAATGTCTATCTATACATAATTTCTCATAGTTTGTACAAGTGTAATGCTTATAATTTAGATAGGTACGCAACTAAATCTAGGTATAGAGGGCACTGTAGTATTGACGTGGATTTTGATATTTGGGTTTTACTGAAAAAGCTATGTTGTATTAGCAAAATCAATTTAAATAAACACTAAAAGAAATGTGAAATCTTATTTATTGGATAAAGTTCAACAATTACATGGTATCATCGGTAGTCGATTTTCGAATATATTTCTTAGCTGTTTATGCTTCTGCGATTATTACTGACGATATTCGCTGACGACTTTTTTGGTACCTATCGCTACGTATTGGGTGTCAGCTTAACTTCTGCTGCCAGAAAATATGTATTTGTGTCAGTCGAATCAACAGTTATATACAATTACTAGCAGTTACCCGCGACTTCGTCCACGAAAAAAACAAAAAAATATAACCTTTAAAAGAAAGCGAAAAAAGTAGCCTATGTGTTAATACAGGTTACGAACTATAACCTATTCCGAGTTTCATCCAAATCGGACCAGTAGTTACAGCGTGATTGAAACACAAACATCCAAGCAATGAATTGTTTTAAACATGTAAATTATTCAGTGTGGCTTTGTAAATAAATGTTTTTCTTTCACTATTTGAAAAATCTAAACTTTAACACTTCATCGTCATCAAGATTTAAAGCTTATACTTGTAGTTACGTACTAAATAATTTTGGTTTTATTCTGCAGGGGTATTCCAATCTCAGTTGAACTGCAAAGTTTTAAATCATGGTCAGTTCATACTAACTCATAGTTATTCTGTGACTAAATAGTGACATTATGATGTCATTTAATTTGTTTTCGCGCATATTTTGCTGTCAAGTGTCTAAACTAAATGAATGATCACGTGGTGCAAAATTGTACCACGTTACCTGAAGAAATTACACTGGGCAGTGAAATATAACTTGACAGCAAAAGATTGGCATACGGGGGCTGGTGTGCGCACATTTTTTACTTAAACATCATCAAACACTTTGAAGAGCTAATTTGCTAATCGTCATTGCACGACAAACATCTCAACGAAGATGTAAATATCTCATACAAACATCGCGTCACAACACAATACGAACCCTACCAAGCAACTCACAGTTCAGTTAATCAAGTGTCGGCAACACCTGAGTCAAATTAATAACGGGAGTCCAGCTAATTCAGCATCATTTACAATCATGATGATTTGTTGCGCAATTTCGCATAAGAATTAGTATGAGTTCTGTACGTTTGATCGATCGTGCATATTTGTTTAGAGTAGATTCACTCCAGGGGAGTAGATTCTTATGCTCAGTTCGACAGAGATTTTATTCTAATAGAGATGGCGTCAAAATGACGTCGAAAACTCGTTTCGACCACTGATGAAGCACCATTTTCGGTAGAGATATAACGTCATTTCTATTAGAGTAAAATCTCTGCCGAAGTGAGAATAAGAGCCCAGCCTCCGTATGCCAATCTTTTGCTGTCAAGTTATATTTCACTGCCCAGTGTAATTTCTTCAGGTCACGTGGTACAATTTTGTACCACGTGATCATTCTTTTTAGACACTTGACAGCAAAATATGCGCGAAAACACATCAAATGACGCCATAATGTCACTATTTAGGCACAGAATAACTATGAGTTAGTATGAACTGACCATGATTTAAAACTTTGCAGTTCAACTTTGCAGTTCAACTTTGATTGGCATACCCCTGCAGATGTGTATCCTTTTGAAAATCAAAAATATCACCTTAATCTAAACAATCATTTAAAAATTTAAATCATTTAAAGATAAGATATGATAAGATAAAGTTTTCTAACTTGTTTAGAGTATTCCACTTTATGCAACGACCTTAGTATTATTGGTTAAAATTCCACCAAAATTAAAGAAAAACACTCACAATAACATCAAGAAAAACAATTATAATAAATATGCTAAGTTGCTTCTACAAATGACAAATCTCCTTAAATCTATATACTCTCTGAGACTTCAAACTAACTTTTCCTTACAAAATGAAAAGGGGTTTTTGAAATAGCAATTTCATAACACAATCCACTTTTTTTCTTTGTTGGTACTTCTTTTGACCCCATGCCCAGCGAGGCGCCATTATTAATTTAATAAAATCCTGACAATAATAATGACTGTCTATAAAAACCAAGCGAACCTTTTTAATATTTATTCGTAGCCGGAAAAAAAAAACAAAAAAATTCTCCGTCCGCGTTATTTGTCTCTTTCTTTATATCTGTTTTTGTAAAGCGGCTTTTCGGAAAATCCAGGGAAACGAGGGAGAACTCTGCGACGTAACTGATCCCTCTTTATAAATCATTAATAAACAATATCCTCCTAAATTGTGCTGCCATTTCATTATATATTGTTCTAATGCGTAGATTATATATTTGTGAATATAGCAAGGTTTTCATAAATCGCCAAATTTGAAAGGATTATCCGCGCATATATTTTTTTTCAAAAGAAATTTTCAAACAATTTTTTTTATTTCTAAACAATCGAACGTCCTTTTTATGAGTTGCTTGCGGTGTAACTGAATGGTCTAGTTATTATAATAACCGAAAAAGTTACTAAAAATATAATGTAAACTAGTTTATATGCTCAAGGTTGGTTGACGTAATTTATTACGCGTAAAATGACCTACTACCAAACATTATTTTATGTTCAATCTAAATAAATATTTTTTTCAAAGATACCAAGATAAATTAAATGTAGCTATTTTGTACGTGGAATGACCCAGGTAATAAATATTCCCCTATCAAAGTCAAAACCCATGTTATGACAACTTCATTAATCGGATTAGTTCCACTCAATGCCTAACTTCTTCCCAGAGAATGCCACGGAATATTTGAATAAAAATGATCCCATTAAATGACGCATATAAAATTCCATTAAAAAAAATGAAGAGCGTCAAATCGGCCTCCGCGACAGGCAACAAAGCAGCTAATTGAAAACGCAAGCCGGTTCTCTCGCTACGCCAGTGCTACGACGCTCGTCGCGTAGACCGCCCGCGTAGCTACGCTGCTACGCCGTAGCGAGACGAACAAGTGGTGTGAAGTGTCATGTATGTGCTTGTGTTTTGCAATGGAATTGGAATGCGCATGGAGGGTTAAAAATAACGGTATCTTAAAATATTACCTTTAAGTTAGAGAAAAAAGTGGTAATAAAAATAGGCTACATTAAGTGTAAGGAAAGAATTAGGAAAGAAGCGTTTGAAAGGCTGTCAAACTTGACGATAACTTGACTATAGTCTGTTATAACAAAGTTGGGATATTTCAGTACTTAATCACAAATAATGTAAGACGGTTTTTATTAAACTCAGTTCTCGCGATCTGAGCAGCAAACGCAAAAGTCAACTGTTTTTTTAATATTCGAGCACGCTTTTTTTGTGGTAATCGAAAATACTGTTCTTATAGTTTTTACATGTTTCGTTTAAAACGTAGCTAGCTAAAATTATTTATAACTAGAACAACAAATGTATCATTATAATTTGTTATAATTTCGCAGTTTAAGGTATTGGTAGTAATTTTCACAATATATTTCCGTCAATTAATAATCTAAGTAGATAGATATATTATTTATTTAAGGAATGACTCGTAGTCAGGTATCCGATGTTCGAAGCTACATTGTTCATTATGCTTGATTGTTTTCTCATAATAAATTTATATTAAAATTATTGCATATTATGTGCAGAAACAGTTTTATTATCATTCAAGTAAATAGAGATAAGAAAGGAAAATAAGGGTTTGCACTGACCATAACGTTTAGGTGTGCTTCCGACTACCTTAGAATTTTTCTAGGCTCTAGTAGGTACCCCTTATTTATTTTATTTATTTATGATGTCTAAGGCGATATTATATTAAGAAATACAGTCGTGTGCTAATTTAATTTTCTTTTAAATAACTTATTAGGTACCTACCTACTATTCTACTAAAATATTTTTGTTTTTAACTAGCGTCTGTCCACGACTTTGTCCGCGTCCCGTTTGTCCATTTGTACAAAAAGGACTAGTCGTGGAAACGTGATTGAGGAACGAAAATCCGAATAACTAAACTTTTACATTTATAAAATTATGTAGGATCTAGCGAACAAAGAGTCGTAGATTCGTTAGAGTTATGGGGTTATTCAATGGTGCACGATTGGAATTGAATTCACTACCTTAGGATGGGTTAATTACTTATTACCACCAGACCACCAAAGCTTTATATATTTTTAGTAGTATTTTTGACTGGATTTTATTAGTCTGCAATATGAAATACGATGTAATACAGATTTAATAAAAAAAAACATTTTCTTAGTTTAACATACCAAGCGAGATTAAAAAATACATCTCAAGTACCTTGTTTGAAGGCACAGACACGACCTTGTTAAATTCAATCAAACGAAATGATTGGGATCGTTTGATCTGTGATGATAGCAAAATAATAAGAGATAATTGAATATCAGACAAAACAGTAAAGCAAATTATTGAGCAGAAACATTGACCTATACCTCGGAGGTTTTCTTGTAGAGCTTTTTCACACAAAACGTTAACGACGCGCTTTTAATAAGTAACCGTTTGTAGCAGCCCCCCCGACCTTAGCCATATTGACAATCTAAAATCGCTAGAGTAAAGAAAACTTCTTTTCTTATATGGCCCCTGTCCGTTACGACAGACAGTTTTAGTGAATTATTTTAAACTAATCAAGTCAATAAACTAATAAACTAAGCCAGTGTCTTGGGCACGCTGCCGATTGGTACTGATTTGGATCAGTTGAGCTATCTATAAATCGTTTGCAACGGTGTGTATATAGCTCAACTGCTTCATGTGTATTTTGTACATATTATAAATATTGTAAATACTTTATTAGTCATAATTTTCTTTGTGAATAAATAACTAAAACATCAAGTCAATAATCTAATCAAGATTAATGGAAATGACATATTCGAAAGTCACGTGACCGTTCGCATACATGTCTGATGTTTTCTAGGATTGTAGAATTTGAAAATGTCAACTAGGCTAGCCGTGTGAGTCTATTTAGCCCCAGGGGTTGAATCCGTGCAAAAGTACCGTGTATCGAGTTTGCAATGCGTTCGTTCTCTTTTCGTTCTTTATGTCTCGGTTGCGCGTCAGTCGCGCGTTTAAAAGTCTTTGTGTGCATACGTCCTTAATCCCTGAAACTTAGGGCGGCTTGCACCAGAATCGCTAAACGCGTTTAACTCTTAAATAGTATTTAGCGAGTTGTCAAGTCATACAAATACGTCAGATTTAAATCGATTTAGCTGTTAAATACGTTTAGTGATTCTGGTGCAAGCCGCACTTAGTAACTTAAATAAGTACCTACCTACTAACACTGTTTTACTTGTACTATTATTTTTCCTGTGGTTCTAGTGACTAACTTTTTTATATTTTTAGAGTTTTTAGCTCGATAGCCTCAAAAGTAGTTCGACAAAATGAGTTCTACACTATTGCAATAAATTATGTTTTCCATTAAAATGTAGTTTTCGTAAACTAAAAGGTAGCAAACTTCGGTCGATACTTGCTCAAGCACGCGATGCTTTACCTGTAAATCTTGAGAAGCGATGTTTTCGTTTTTCACTTGTTATTCATATATTGCAAAGAAACTAGTTTTCTTTGTTAAAACAGATAATTGCCTTATTATGTATGTTCTTGATGAGTCATTGTTGAGATGTGTTAATTGGATCGATGTAAAAAAATACAGAATTAGTAAAGTTCGCCCAGGGGGGCAATTCCAATTTCAAAGTTGAACTGCAAAGTTTTAAATCATGGTCAGTTCATACTGACTCATAGTTATTCTGTGACTAAAATAGTGACATTATGGTGTTATTTAATTTGTTTTCGCGGATATTTTGCTGTCAAGTGTCTAGTAAATAGTAGAAATCTTAACGGTCCATGATGTTTTATTTCTTCTGTAAGTACTATAAAAATCTCTGTCAAATGATTTTACTTGTCCAAAAAAAGTGGTAATTTTACAGACCCTTTTCTATATCTTATAAATTCATGGATATTTTCTACAATAAAATAACAGAAATTATGCCATCACCGTGGCCCATAACAAATAGTTCCGATACCAGGAGGGTTGAAACTACCCTGTGCGTTTTTATGTGATCGTAATATGAGGTGCTTTGCAAGTAAAAATGGTTTTGGTTTTATATTAAGTATGATGTGGTTCATAGTGTTTTTATTTTGTAAAAACTGTTTGAAACAAACACTTTTCGAAATTCGTTGATTTGTGTTTTTATTATACATAAAGTGTATATGATATCTTTCATTAACATCCCACTAATATTATATGTCAAAGTTTAGATGTTGAAATGTTCGTGTTTCGTTTCAATCACTCTGTAACTACTGGTTCGATTTGGATGTAACTTAGAATACATATAGTTCGTAGTCTGGATTAACACATAGGCTACTTTTTATCCCGGAAAATCAACAGGATACAACGGAACGCGGACGAAATCGCGGGTAGAAACGGGTAGTACATAAAAAAACGGACACGAACAAAGACAAGTGAAAAGAATTTTTTGAAATGAGTTGAGTTAAATGTGTCCGTTTTTAAGACAGCCATTGAATAATACCGTTTCTCAAGAAACGAAGACACCAAGGTGCTTCATGTTCTGAGATTTATCACAAAAGTTCACCGGTGTCGACACCGAGAAAATCCGCAAAAATACAGAGATAAGTTCACTAACTTCGGAGAAGCAGACCGATATATTATTGCCTGACTTCGCTCCTAAGGCTGCCTGTCCACTTACCCGGAGCGGAGAGGAGAATTCTACCAATAGCATTGCATAAAACGGCGGCGTTTTTCTATTGGTTGAAGACTTCTCGGTGGACAGGCAGGCTTAGTTTGGTCCCTATTTATAGAAAGCTGTGAATTTAAGGCGTCATTTCTATTTACAACATAATTATTACAAGTATAAAATAAAATATAAAAATATACACAGCCAGGCTTACTATAATTTCGAATTACTTACTGTTATATATAGAAATGTGATTGAGAAATCTTGATTGATTGCTACGAAACAGTCTGATAAAATTGTCTTTAGTTCTACACATTCAAAAAACTACAGAACTAGCTGAATTTTGCAGTGGTCGTAAGTGTTTAGGCAAATTGCGTGCTGTTTTGAACCTTATTATAATGAATTTATGTCTGTAATTTGAAATGTTACACGGCGAGGCTACTTTTTGTTGGTTGGTTTCCCTCTTAAGGGGAGAAGGCCTCAATCTGGGGGATTAATGAACTGTGAACGATCTCACCGAATTGAGTAATTTCCCCATCTTTGAGTCGCCTTTTTAAATGGGAAATGATAATGTCATCGATTCCTTGCTCGAATTTAGACAAACGAAAAGATTGTTACACTCAGGTTAACAATGATATATTCAGCTGTTTATTCAAGAAAAAAATCATCTCAAATTCGACCTTACAATAATCGTGACAAAAAGTTACGTTGGTTTTATTTCAGTATGAGAAATGTTATTAAATAGTTGTGCAAAGACTGTTGCATCGCATGATTACACTACGTGTTTTACTATTTGTGTACGATTTGTGTTACACTACGCGGCCGCCTTGTGCGAAGACGCGTGCTCTTGCGAAGTGCCAGCGTCACTACGCAGTGTAATCCAAAACCACACGACAAACTTTCAAATATCGATTTTTGTAGTACAAGCGGATCTAATTAAAAACTGCTGTGATTTTGAAGAATTACGAATATGTATAGTCAAAGTATGTATCCAAGTATTACTAAATTCTATCCTAAGAGTAGAAATCTCTATTTCTTGGTACCAACATGTATTTAGTTTTCAGAACACAAGAATCGCTAAACGCGTTTAACTCTTAAATAGTTTTAGCGAGTTGTCAAGTCATATGAATACGTCAGATTTAAATCAATTTAGCTGTTAAACACTTTAGATATTCTGGTGCAAGCCGCCCTTAGAGCAAAACTAAAACTCATGCGTGTTTCAGTTATATTCCAAGTGTATCTTTCGACTCGAAGGTTCTGTCATTGTTGTTATACCTGGCTACTACAAAAATCGATATTCAAAAGTTCGTTGTGTCGTCTAAAGTTACACTGCGTAGTGACGCTGTCACTTCGCAAGAGCACGCATCATCCGCCGCGTGGTGTAACACAAATGTCACTACGAATCATTGTTAACCATTATTCGGAGTAGAGGCCCAGGGTAAAACCTATTTGCCATAGCTGGAGGGTAGTCCTAACCAAATAGGGTCGACGATATTTGCTTTTGCGTCGAAGTTTTGAGTTTTAACCTCGGGCTTAGGTTTTTGAGCACGTTTGTTTTATCGTCAATTGTATTGTAACAACGAAGAATGTAAAGAATGTAAAATCGGAGCATAAAAAAAGAAAAAAGAATTAAAATCTACATGATTTGTATTTAAAAGTTGATCGTTCAAACACGGAAACGGAAAATCAAAGCAAAAAATAAATAAATTAAAAACAAAAATGTTGACGCGGTTTCTTGATATTCGTGATTACATCTAATTTACATTACATTACATTACGTCTTTTTGACTTAAATTAGTCTTTTCATATTACATAAAAAATGTATTTATCTATTTATTTTTCTAGATTTTTCTGATCCTTTCGCTATAAGTCAAAATGTCCTCTTTAAACTAACAGAACTATAACACAATCATAGTTTTTTTTTACTTACCTATGCTGTCCCACTGCTGGGCAATCTCTCCCCCTTCGTCTTCCACTCTCCGCAATTACAATTACCCTTAAAATACAGAACAATAAATTGAGCAAAAAAAAAAATGGCGCGATGAATTAATTACGGACCATTGAATCGTGTAGTACTGTAGAACTCGCCTAGAAATGGTTAAAACTCTCGTTAGCGACATCCGCTATTCAACCGGGTGTGGAGCGAGCGAAGCGCGTATCAACGCTTTGAATTATGAATTATTTAAATAAAATGTAAAGGCATTCGCTTTAAGCAGGTCGCTGGCGTAAAAGTGCTTAAAATTGGTAGTCCTATTGCCTGGAAAGGTACTACTCTTTTCATTGGTTGCCAGTGAGATTTTAAATTTCTGACTGAACATACTAAGTATCCTAGCGAATTCAAGTTTTACAATTTTTCAACGGAAAGCAATATCTGCTTGATTAATTTTGATTTACGTTGTATGATCAATCTACGCTTACATTTTGTCACGCGTTTAAATAATTTCTAATAACCGGATACTTGTATTGTATACCTGCCTTTATAAGAACGTGTATTTAGGGCACGAAACGAAAGAATACAACTCAAATGTAATATGTCTTTTGAAATTCATACGATGTAAGTTTGAATGTAATAACGACCTACAGAATCGTGTAAGTCTTGAAATTGCTCACATTTTACCTTACTAAAAGCTACTGTTTTTTACAGATTGAAAATATATTGCTGGGTTTTAAAAATGTTGTTCATGAAAAGGTACGGGCAAAGAGCACGTAGATGTGAGTAAATCTTAGAAACATTCGGCTTACAAATCGACATTGAAACAAGTAAAACCACTCCGAGCCGGCCATCACAAGAATCGAAAACGATACGACTTATAGACAGTATAAATGTAGAAGCACGAGCCAAAAGTTATAAAAATACATTACTCAGAATTTACACTAAATCGAACTTGAAGCCGAAGCGGGCAAATTGAAAACAGTCGACTTTGCCTCGTTATGGAGTCGACTACACCATTTATCTTCATTCGGCCTTTCAATAGGGTTGCCAAAGACGTTTTCTGCAGCTCAAATGGTGGAACTACTTATTATTTCAAGCATTTCAGGCTTAACGATTTGGCTTGAACTCGGGCGCACCTGTCTCGCTAGGGCTGGTTCGAAATTCGCGAACCATTCCCGTTGGTAGATAGCTTTCTTTGTTGTGAGCGAGCTCGAATTGTTCGCGTGGAACGGAACATTTTCGAGATCTTGTGTTTTGGTTTACCGTTTACTATATGAACCTTGCGGTGGAATAAATTACTGGAATGTGTATAAAGATGTTATCTTCGTTGATGTTGTGTTGTAGGTACCTTAAACTTGTGGCTGCGGCTGTTACAGTTGCTTAGCCACGCGTCGTAAACTCCGGCTGGGGCTGGTTACTAACTCATACAAACCGTTGCATAACTGCATTCGATTTTGGTCTACAGTCTTATTAATTCAGTCTATTCATAACAACTTTTCATAGATAAAATGACTATGAATTTTTATTAGTATTTATAGATCTGCCCCCGTATGCCAATCTTTTGCTGTCAAGTTATATTTCACTGCCCAGTGTAATTTCTTCAGGTCACGTGGTACAATTTTGTACCACGTGATCATTCTTTTTAGGCACTTGACAGCAAAATATGCGCGAAAACACATCAAATGACGTCATAATGTCACTATTTAGTCACAGAATAACTATGAGTTAGTATGAAATGACCATGATTTAAAACTTTGCAGTTCAACTTTGCAGTTCAACTTTGATTGGCATACCCCTGCTGTTATCATAACAGAGTTAAGAGGCTTTAAGACTGCTTAAAAACATCAGAGATGGCGACTATTACGGGCTTACTTTTATTATGAAAACCGTTTATTTATGTTACTAACCTCTTTCCTTAAAGGCAAGGCCTACGGCATAGCAGTATCTATGTTTTATCGTCAAGTAACTCGTCTGGCATGTTCGTAAGCTGTGTGCACAACGGCGTAAGATCAACATCAGATAGTTTAATACGCCGCCGGAACGTATCAAATGTCAGACTATCCAGTGAAGCGATTAATCGCTCGATCGGGCAGAACACGCCGACACCCTTCTTAGGATTATTTGCCTGATAATTTGATGGTAAAGTTTGTTTAGTATTAATTTTATTGATTGAATCAAAAGGTTCAATGTGGTTCAATCATCGTTTTTGTGGTTCTACTTTGGATTGTGATCTGTAGGGCAATTCACGTATAGTACGCACAACGGATCTTTATCTCTGAAGTTATGTTATCTTTTGCTGTCAAGTTATATTTCACTGCCCAGTGTAATTTATTCAGGTCACGTGGTACAATTTTGTACCACGTGATCATTCTTTTTAGACACTTGACAGCAAAATATGCGCGAAAACACATCAAATGACGTTATAATGTCACTATTTAGTCACAGAATAACTATGAGTTAGTATGAACTGACCATGATTTAAAACTTTGCAGTTCAACTTTGATTGGCATACCCCTGCTGCGCAGACACACTAGGTACTGATAATTTTGAAAATCGAGCGAATGCAACTGCATTTTCAAGGAATTATATTGCATTGTGTATGATAATTGTTTTTTGATATCTTAACGTCTTGATGTAATGTTCAGTTAAGTGTTTTTTAATCACTCAGTCAACGCAAAAATATAATTATCACTTTTAGCCCATCTGCTGGTTCAGTCACATTTGTGATAAAATTGCGTATGAACTAATAAAAGTCTAAAAGACTATTTAGTGATGCTCTCAGCCAAACCTCCACAAAGTCGTATCTCAAAGGACCGTTATAAACCTAATAAATTACTGTAGCTAGTTAATTAAGCGCTCTATTAACCATTATACTAATGGTTACCTAGTTCCGAAACGCTATCAGTGCGTCCCAAGGGATGACAATTAGGATAATGCAAGCGATAGTGCAATGACAACGCTGACGCGGTGGACGTGGCGTTGCAGAGTTTGGTAATAGCTGGGGAAGTCTATACGTCACGAACATTCTCGAAATTCATGTCACTTGCGAGTCGCGAAGTCACATGTATAGTTTGCAACGAATTTTTATCCCTCTGATGTATTTGCGCAGAGCTTTTTGGGTAATTGGAGGTAAGTGGATTTTGATCAACACTACATGCGCAATCGTTTTTTGTATCTAACTTGAGAGGGATAAAGATCCGTTGTGCGTACAGTGACTATTATTGAGAAGTTAAGTGCAACAATGAGCATGCTATGCGGAAAAATTAGCTAACCTCCAATTCGACTAAAAATGGGTTCTACGCTGATACTTCAGAAGGCCAAAAATCCGCTGTGACTAATATACCTACAAATAGGTGTTACTAAGTATTATAAGTATGTATTTACAAAAAAAAAAGTATATTAAAAAGTAAGTATATAAAAGTATATGTAAGTAGCATCTAGTTCCCATATCACAAGCTTTTCTTAGTTTGGGACTAGAGGGCGTTGTGTGTAAAGTCCATGAATATTTATTTTATATATTTTATTTATATAAGTATTCTATTAGCCATCTAGTTCCCATAATTACAAGCATTGCTTAGTTTGGGACTAGAGGGCGTTGTGTGAAATGTCCCTGAATATTTATTTATTTATAAATATTAAGTCGATTGACAGATAAAATTTTATAATACGAAAAAAAATGTTTGACGGTACAGAAACAATGAACTAGATACCTCTTATTTTAGCTGTGACTTGTACGAGTTGATGTGACTGTGCTTTGACGGTGTTTGGTTGAAAAACGTCCGTCAGGGCTGCCACACTCCTGGACAAGTCACATGCGACGCGCGTTCATTGAATTTGTATTAAAATTCCGTGGAAATGCATAAAAGACTCCTAATATTAGTTTGCAGTAAGGGAGCTTACTGACTTACTTCACTAGATAGGGCACATACTCGTAGCTCGCACTTTTACACGGTCGACTGCATGCATTTCAATTTGATTTCAATGAATGTCCGTTACTTGGTTCACACATTCTCACTAACTATTATTTATGTACTATAAATAAGTATTTACAAAAAAAAATTATATAAGTATTCTATCAGTCATTTAGTTCCCATATCACAAGCTTGGCTTAGTTTGGGACTAAAGGGCGTTGTGTGTTAAGTCCATGAATATTTATTTATTTATAACTGTGTTTTTATTTAATTTTATGCAAGATCATATTTTACAAGATTACAGTGTCAGATACCTAATGGATATATGATTGATAACTGGTAGTTAACTTTACATCCTTGTTTAATTTAATTTTGATGCCATTTTATATGTTGGTGGTATTACTATAAATGAAATAAATGTCATATACTTGGCATACTTACTTAAGTTTATTAGTCTTCAGAATGTAGAACGTCTCTTTAAAACATGTCTCTGTTGCCAAATTAGCAGTTACAACGTACTAAACATCACAACTCATTTAACTCAACACAAAGCGTTTGCATACTAACCGATACCGACATATGCACGATACCTTTTAGAAGTGGTAGTAGAGCTTCGTGTGAAAGAGCTCGTCCAGGGAAGTACTATCACCGTACCTATTTCTGCCACCAAGCAGTGATGCTCGCATTGCTGTGTTCCGGTTTGAAGGGTATGGGTGCCGGTGTAATTACAGGCACATCCTTAGTGAGGCAATACATTGTTACAGGCAGTGGTTATCACTTAACATCAGGTGGGCCATCGGCTTGTCCCATTATATTGTTGTATAAAAAAACATCGATATGTCTCGAATAAAAATGTAAGTGTCATACCGTATAAAAGCGTCTTGTGCTAAAAGTATCATATTCAGATATTCAGCGATGTCGTGTCGTTGCAATGTAAAATACGCCATACACATGAAATCCCGACTTTCTGTTCCATATAATTTATCCTGAGTTTCAAAGAATTTAACCCGCGGGAAATCTACGCTTGGTTTGTAATTAAATTAACTTGCAAAGTTGGAATTCTTGAATTCATACATTACTTTACACCTATAGATTACCGCATCGTAAGCAAATTAATTAGAAATACCTTCAGAATCGAAACTTCAGAATTTAATCAAAGCTTTATTTTGGATTCAAAATATTTTGCTGCTCTAAAAAAACACCTTATGATCTGACTAAAACTGATACAATGAGGCACAAAGATTGGTACTAAACACATTTTTGTCATCGCGCGATCGAACGAACGATCACCAGCAGGGGTATGCCAATCAAAGTTGAACTGCAAGTTTTAAATCATGGTCAGTTCATACTAACTCATAGTTATTCTGTGATTAAATAGTGACATTATGACGTCATTTGATGTGTTTTCGCGCATATTTTGCTGTCAAGTGTCTAAAAAGAATGATCACGTGGAACAAAATTGTACCACGTGACCTGAAGAAATTACACTGGGCAGTGAAATATAACTTGACAGCAAAAGATTGGCATACGGGGGCAGTTCGCGCAATAACCACGTAATTTAACCCCATGCCCACTCGATGGGCAGGGAGGCTGTCTTGTTTTTGATATATGTACCTACCTGTACCTACTGCTTATCTGTACACACCTACCTGCTGAGGACAAAACTATTCAATAATCGCGTTGTATTAAGACAAAGCCTTACAATACGTTTCTTGTGCAATGCCATTGCTAAATACCACAGTACACAATTAGCAGTAAGTTAACCCTACGTCGGCATCGCCGTCGCTTATTACTCAAACCGCTGGCCGCTTTTGTCCCCACCGTCCCCATCCTTTGTTGGTTACTTGGTTACGGATGATCGCGCGTGACTCGAGTACAAATGTGCGGTGTTTATGCCCCGTTAGTCGGGGCCTAAGCACGGGATTTTGATTGACAAGAGATATTTGTATTGTGATTAGTTTTGGATGGAGTTTGGATTCTGTGTACGATGTAAGCGTTGAGCATAGAAAAAAGATACTTTCTATAATCTGTGGCGTTGAGATATTCGTTTCAATATCGCATTCGTTTAATGTAAATTGAAATTCCAACTAGTCATAGTATGTAGGTACTTTTATCTGTTTATTTTATGCTATCAAGTTTCTCAAGACGGTACCTATATATGAGCTCAAGTATCGGCGCACCAGCTGGTATATCAGTCCTTATATCCGTTTGTTGGCAGGTAAAAAGAAATCACCCAGAACTTATATCAAAATACTATTATTGAATCGATCCCTCCCCGAAATTCAGTGCAGGTTAGTAAACTCCAGTGAGACATCAATGCCTGCAGTAAACCTTAGTCCATTAGGTATTCCGGCCGTATCCATAACATAACGTGCCTGTAATCTGTTTTATACACTCTGCCATCGAACCTTCACCTCTCCATCGAAGGTCCCATGGCCTCTTAAAGTCCGCTCTTGGCCCATAACTGGGATTAGTCCCCGTTATCCCCTATAAATCTGGTTCAATAACAGTTTCCAAGACGGTCTTACAACTTTACTTTTATAGTTTTTTGAGCTCTATATCTGCGGGATTTTGATCTCGCTCGACCGGACCCGACTTAGCTCTGAATTATTGAAAAGATGGAAGTATCTGCAGGATGGAAATATTTTGCTTTTCTTTTTGACCTAATTCTTTCATATCTGTTTCGGGTTGGTCGAGAGCTGGGTCGTGACTCTTCAAAAGATTGCAGTCTTATATTTTATTTACTTGTCTCCCAAGTTCAGCATTTTATCTCTTTAAAATTTCCACATATCATACTCTTTTAAGACTAAGCTGCCTCACGTTTTCTAACCAAGTCTGTGCCAAGACCGTAATATAATTAACTCAAATGAGCTTAATATTTCGAGGCAATGTTACGTTTGAACTTTACGAAGACTGAGAGGCTAATGTCGAAAAGCCATCCATCCAAGCTCCGAAGTCAGTGTAAATGAGTAAATTAGCCCGCGCTTAGCGTGGCCTCTAGGCTTTCTACATATCTAATTTTCAAAGGTGAACCGAGCTTGGCTGCGGAAGTCAACGTAAGTTTAAACTTGTTACTAAACTGCGCCAAAGTTTCTTTGATACACAGAATTCGTAACGAGTCATCAAAGAGGTTAGAGGTGGGTATTTGTCTAGGTAGACCGTTTGAGGAAAACTGAGGGGCTCGCATATATTTGTGACAAAAAATCCTCGTAAGGTCGTCCAATTCATTTATTCTAGTTTTCAGAGAATAAAAATAGCTTTTTTCTTTTTTTACTTCTTATGAAGCCCATCATCACAGTTAGACTTGCTCTCATTTTGTGCCCTTCCCAGCCTGTATATACCAGTCACATCCAGCTCATAGCTATTATTATTTCAGCCGTGGGATATTCACTGCTGAAATTAGGCCTCGTCTATGTATAGATATCTATTGTGAGCGCTTTTTAGAACACCCAACGGCTTCCAGTAACCTCAAGTCATCTTTCCATCTTGCAAAGGGTCCTGCTTCTTTGAGCTTCTTTTGGCGTAGACTTTCTCTCAACTCAAATATTTCTCAGTTCTTTAATTTTGAATCCAACATTCCCACCAGCCCCTATATCCTGTCCCCACAATCTGGAATCTAAAACTTCGTAAGCGTTTAGAGGTATTTCCTGGTTCATTGCCGGCCACCTCGGGCGGATTAACAAGCCGACCGATAGGGACACGTGATAAATTGCTATCTCCGGGTATACATGGACATGGCTTGTATTACGCCTAGTTACGCAATGTAAGATTGGATCGACGTATGTGATTTTTTTTTGTCGTATCCAGTTTTTGAGTGTAATTCCATGTGCAAGTTAATAGCTACACCTTTATTTGAATCAATTTTTTATTCGTTACCTAAGTTTTAGGGAATGTTTTATGTCTGTTCGAAATTCCGAATTTAATAAGAGTTTGAAATAAATAGGTATCAAGTAAGAGTTTGAACCAAAACCAATTTACTTTAAAACGGTTCTAAACTAAAATGTTGTATAGGGTTGAAGCAAATTTTATCTCGTCGACGCAGTTACGATGGATTTCAATCTTGGGTCATGACATGACACCTCTTCATTTACCCTTATCAAACTATGTACAATCCGTACGTTAGGTTTGAGCTGACCTCCAGAATACAGATTAATTTCAATATGAACCAATTACCCTCCCTTTTATATAGGTAAATAAGTTTTCCCGAAAACATCAATTTTGCTTCCGTACATAAACGTCAAATAAAAATTATAATTCAGGGGTTATCTCACCACTGGGAAATCTGTTTCAGGGCTGGTTTCAAAATTGCTAGTACTGGAAACTTAACATTACTTTAGGCTGTAAATACAAAAATTTAATAAGTACCCACCATAGTTTTAACAGTAGGTATTGTGGTGTTAAACCTTGGCCTGTGTAGGTTTGAACTGGCATCTCTCAGATGTTCATGCCAAAAAGTCTTTGCCGCCAGAACAACCGGTTTTATTTTATTTTTCTTGTGGTTCTATACGAATTACTCGTAACAAAGGTTAATATAACGATCAAAAAGTAGTCCCCGCGCTCAACGTCTAACCCTTCATTAGTAACGCGGGTTTTTTTTACCCCCGCGTTTGAAAGGCCAGTTCTTCAGACGGATCTAATTTGTTTCTTTTCAAGTGTGGCCTCGTTTCGCCCGCTGATTGCGGGCTGTTCGCTCATCTCACCGTATTACCCTTGTCTGCAATTTGTTTGCGCAAGACATTCATAGGATTGATGGTTTCCTTTCGACCCTTTTATATTGGAAATAATTATTTGGGGACGAGTTTTAATATAATATCAACAAACAATATCACACCCGTACGGTAAGGTTGTTCAAACTGTAAGAATTATAAACAAAGAGGTATTTAAGTTCGTAATGAGAGTTTATGAAATGTTTACTTAAAAAGTAACAACTTTGTTTTCACAATGACCTCTCCCTACTTTCATAATTACAAAAGATACAATATTCGTTAGTATGTTGGCATGTTGTAGCTATGTAATCTTAACTAAAAACTGGTTCAATGTTCTGAAGTGGTACAAAATATCCTTGAAAATAGGTTTATGTCAATACGCATAAAATTCAGCGGAGGGTTAAAAACAGTACTGGATTCGCAATCACATTACTTTGTGTTCAACTCATTAAAAAGGCAAAGCAGCTCTATCACTTTGCAATTCCCTCTGTCTTCATGGTGTGATGACATCAACACGGTCTTTGTATGAACCTAGGGCATTATACCGATGCATTCAGTACCGTTTCAAGTTTTAGAACTTTTATCGAGACTCAGTTTTTAGTTAGTTACAAAAAATGCCTCATGGCACTTTTGTAAATTTTTGTGATTCAGTTTTTTAGATCGCGTATAAAGATGATTAAAAACTGCAAAATCTATGACCAAATAGCTTAAAGTAGGCACCAATATGAAAATCTCTACGTTCACACAGATTCATTGATAGCACTTCGGACGTCAATGAATCTGTATTGATCAATTCATTGTTGTCATTGATATCATTGATCAACAAATCTGTAGCGAACAGAAGCGCAGTTTCTTGTTTTTTTTTTAATGTTAAAGTGAATTGCTATCTGAGGAATTTGAATTGAAAACCATCGCATTAAAGTTGATTTTACATCGGCATATGAGCCGATACCTCAGGTAAGCGTCCTTATTCGTTTACTAAGTAATTTGAACTGAACTTTGCAGCCGCATTTCGCATGAGCGATGCAAATTTCGCTTTTGAATATTACACTGTGGGCTATTTCAATTTTCATCTCCTACCAACTTCAGTTGTAATATCCTTTTTTGAAGCTTGTAGATAACCGTAGTAATATTACTTTAAATTCTGGGTTTTTTAACAAGTGTTCTTTATGTCGGAGTGATACCTTTGTGTCTATAGGTATATGTCTCTAATCTTGTCACAATTATGTTAAGTTACTCATATTGTGCTCATTATGTAAAATATGCGTCAAACTTGAGAACTAAGTTTGACGGACTACTTACGTGAGACCTAAGACTCAACCTACTTGCCATGCACAGATAATTTCCGAGTATTAGGTAAGTTATAGCTCTCTAAGTATCCGTTACCGTCATATTACGACCGTAATACTGATTTCTGTAAGTAAGATTAAATAATAATACAACAGTGTTTAGTTAGTAGAGTTATCAGCTACCAAAATGAATGAGAGACCATGTTGTAAATGTACTGTAATTCATACATATTGATTACTGTAAAATTGTGTGATGCCTAGATTTTCTATGAAGTGTAAGCCTTTAAATAGATACCTAATAAATCGAAGCCCACGTTCCACCAAAGCAGTTATGTAAAGAAACACCATTCGGGTTCCCAATAATCTTTTTTAAAAGACATTATTCATGCAAACAGCCGCAGTCTGGGAGCGTCACCCTTATTCAATGTTAGTCTTCAACCCTATATGTCAACATGCTCTCGTTTCCCCCCCTTACATTAGAAGTGTCAAATGTCTAATAACTTTATTTTAGCATTGTGCTTTCAATAAATAAAAATAAAAATCGGCGGTCCCATGGTACAATAGTCTAAAGATATATAAAATGACTAATACATGCCTTCAAATAGAGTCCAAGCCTCCCTAATTATTCAGTCACCGATCGAATGGGAGCATTATCAAACTCTTCAATGACGCCAGAAATCAATTAGACTTTGCACATAAAGTTTTCTGGAGTTCATACCTATGAGGCGTTTGCACCAGGCACGATACCAAACATCCAATATTAGTACCTATAAATTGATTTTTCCTACAACCATTGGTTTCAACGATATTATTTAGTTTTTCTCTCACAAAGGTGGTTTGGCTAAGTTTGTGTGCGTAAGCTCCAAACTGCTCACACGTACCGAGATAGAGAGAGAGAGGCGTACGACTGGTGTATGTGTATGTGCATACTGTGCATGCACTACTTCAAACATAGTCAAACTGCTTTCGTGGTATACCCAATGGATCTTTGTTCCTTTGAAGTATCAGCGCAGAGCCGATTTTTGGGTCGAATTAAATTGGAGGTAAGCGAATTTTTCCGCACAACAGTACATGCGCAATCGTTGTTCCACCTACTTCAGAGGGATAAAGATCCGTTGTGCGTACTGTACTTACCTACATAAGAATACCATAATGTAGCAGATGTTTGGCTTTTAATAAATATTTCTAGTTCTGTGATATTTGTGTGTAAATGTTTATTTTCGGGCATGTTTTTTTTTATTGGAATAAAAACTTCGTGTTACGCTTGAAAGAGCATGTTATGCCCGCGGCGGAAAAATAATAGGTACATAGCTCGCTTTTAGTCATAACTTTATTGCTAGTATCTATTTTTCGCGCAACAACTTTTTAAATGTAAAATACTCTTCGCTGTGCTTTTGGTTTTGAGCACAGAAAAGAGATTCCTTTGTTCTGTGGTTTTGAGAGTCAAAAACTGATTTCAATAAACCGATAATAAAATATTTAAGTTAAATACCTGTTTCATTCAATTTACTAGTATGTATAACATATATACATCGAACTCATACATTTATAACAAACAGTACCATTTAGTTGCGATACAGAGTAAGCAAGCTCAACTGGCGCACGTATTACTGCGCACGCGACTCAAACGCGACACGCATACTCTCGCGATATACTGAAAACTGCAAATTTCCATCGTTCTCAAATGAAATTTGCTTACATAAACCCCGCACGAAACCTTTTCAATAATATCTTTTTGAAACTTTTTGCGGATATTGGCTAAAAACTGATTGAACTTTAAAACTTTTAACAACATGTCCCGGAAAACTAATTTGCAATACAATGCGAGACAATCCCGCAACCGCACTAAAACACCCGCCTAATATGCGTCAATGTACAGCGTTTAATCTAACTTTACTCGCAAAGCTTTGCGAGACGGCTTCAACTTGCATTAATTCATCACTGGAATGGTGAACTATCTCAAGATGAAATAAACACGGGACGCGTCTATTTAGACGTGTTTATTTAAGTCTGCGCAAAGAGGTTAATACAATTTTATTAAAATATTAACTCGAAACATGACAGCCCTATTACTTAAAGAGCTCTCTAAAAGCAAAACGAAGTTAAACAGCCAGCAAAAGTGTATTAAATTTCTGAATATTTCTCCTCGCGAACTAATTAATTAGTTTCTAAAACTCAATGCTCAGCGCTAACGATGATCTAAGCAATATCCAAGTTCGACCTGCCACCCTTTGCAACCTAACAAGTTTGCTCAAATCTGTTGCTTTGTTACCATGAAACTATTTATGTATACTGAGAAATCAAATAGCTACATGAAAGATGTGGATTTCCACACAAAGAGAATTGCATTAAAAGTGAAAGACTTAAATTCTTTTCACTCAACCATATGCCACGCATGCCACGTCTTATGACAAAGAAAACCAGTGACGTGACCACATGACAAACAAAATGGCGGTACAGTCAAAACAAAAATTATCTAGCAGGTCACAAACGTGGTACTTTTGTGGAGACAAAATAGAATAGAACTAATAAAAAAAATATACTAATCATATTACAAAAACCAATGTGAAACTTATCTAAAACGATTTTGATAAGTACTAGAAACAAAAACGTGTGTTTGAGTCTCGTAAAACTTCAGCGTTCATTTTAGTTAGAATAGGTACGGTTTTGTCGTTGATAATTTTGGCGTTGACTGTACATAGTTCGGTGTTCATTCATACATAGAGCGGGGTAATCAAAAATGTCGGGTCCGCGGAAGTTTTTTAGAAGCTCATGAATAACTTACGGACGCGACACGCCTCACTTGTTGTTCGAAAAGTTTTTTTATTTTCTTCTCCATTAAAAAGGAGGGTCGGCTGACGATGTTGCGACGCTGCCGATGAATAATTAGAGAGTATTTCTTGCCTGTCATGCCGTTAATGAATATCAGAGCCGCGCGGGGCTCTGCCTAAATTTCCGAAAGAAAAATCGGAAAGAAATCTGTGGCTGTTCAGAAGAAATTCCGTTAATTACAGCCGGTTGAGATAAATAAGTCACTAAGCGCAAATTTGTCCATCCTTCTTGTTTTTGTTTCGGCTCCGCGTAGTTACTTGGTTATTGGGTCATTTTTTTCTGGAGCCGTAGACCAAATGAATTATACTAGTCGTTTGTTTGCGTGAACGGACGGAACAGGCCTTATGTGCCATTTTAGGGGTTATAAGAGGCTTTCGTATAGTAAACAATGCTTTTTACGGTCACAAAGAATAAAAGATTTGTTAGCAAATGGCTTTTTCACTCAGTGGTTTCGAAACCAACGAATACAGAATAAATAATAATACGAATGATAAATGATATCTGCTGAGAGTATTCTTGGTGACCGATCAAGATGTATCAAATGTTTTACCAACTTTCATAGAGTTCAAATAACATTAGGATGGTTTTTAAACGTAATGTTTGCACATACTTTGAATCGCTCGAACACCAATCTCAAGAATGATTATTAAAAAGAGACAAAAAACGAAGCAAGAGGCAGTAAGAAAGAGTATTTTAAATTGAGTCTCAATTTGGAGTTTGAACACAATATTGTTGAGCCTATTTTGTAAGACTTTCAAGTTTTAAGTAGAATAGACTGACTGTAAATATCAAACCTATCTTCTAATATTAAGGTATGAAGTGGTCTATTGTTCCGTGGTTCATATGGTAACAAGAGAGTTTTAATGGTAAATTACTAGCAGAAAACCAAACACCTAGAAAAGTAATGCACCGACATACAACTCGCACGTTTTCGGAACACACAAAACCATTGATACAGCTTGGACAATGGGTCACGAGCAGGGGCTCTTGTCAAACATGGCGTACGTTTTTAAGTCTACAAAAAGGTGGATTTTATTGTGCATCGGTTATTTGAGAGATTTTGCAGAGATTAGTAGGGTGTGCGAGAATTTAATTGTTATACCATAATCGGTGTTTTTTGCCATTCGAATATTACTGGTTTTTTTATTTTTATTACTCTAACAAAGCATTCGAAACTCTAGTTTTTTTAAATACAAAGCATTTGAAACTCTTTTTTTTAATTGAAAAGTGAAGAAAAATGTGTTTCGTACTACCTAACAAAAATAATACTAGCTATAAGTATGCGAGAGGTATCTTTCATAATAGGTACTTACGAATTCTTTTGTCCGATCGTTACGAAACTGAAAAATAAAAATCATTTATTTCTGGCAACGAATTAATGTACACGACGGAAATATAGGCCCATAGATATATACTAACATACATAATAAATTATACAAAACTTTTTTTTTATATAATTTTTTTTTATACAAAACAACTTTTTTTGTATAACTAAATGATGGATCAAGCCGATAGCACACATGATGTTAAGTGATAACCACTGCCTATGACAATGCATTGCCTCACTAATCACGTCCATTGAAAACGTACTCTGTTTGTGGTGGTGTTAAGTCTCATGTGTCTGCAATTGCTAGTAGTAACTATAGTCGCTCTATTATCGCTATCGATGTTGCGGTCAAAACTGTTATGCAACATTAAAACCGAACAGAGTACAGTGCAAGGTAAATAAAGCTAAAAGATGCATCTCACATCTTGACAATGTATTGAAATCTGAACCACTCGCGTTGCGAAACGCTCGCCTGCTCTCCTTGTCCGTTTCCTGCAGCTGAGTGCAGGAAAGGTTTAGCTGAGCCAAACCTGAATGATGTTCTAGCCGGATTTTTAGGAAAGTAGGAGTAACTTGGAGTTTTTAGAAAACTGCGACTGTTTTCAGCACAGAAATAAAGGAAGCAGGCAGTCCTCTCTGTTCTGTGGTCGTATCGGCACCGTAGCTTATACAAATAAGATTTCTACAAATTATAGTAGGTACCCTGTTATGCGAATATACTTATAAGAAGGTTCCTTCTACGTACCTACCTAAATGGTACCTTTTTTACAATCTAATTTCTCCTACTACTGGGTACCTGTTTATAAACAATCAACATAGGTACCTACCTAAAAAGTGAAGTATGATGTTGTAACGATATTTGATAAAGGAAATCAAATAATTCATAAGTTTAAAAAACTAGAATAATCGACTTCAATTCGACAACCGGCTTTATCATCAGATGATGATGATGATGATGGCAGTTCATCGGGAATGTTCTAATGACCGTTAACATCACATAAAAGCAAAATACGCAATTTCGTGCACGTTAATGGCTTATTTTTTCCAGTTATTTTTATTTAAAAGCCAAACTGCTGAACCGATTTTGATGAAAATTAAATGGGACCAACCTGGAAGTACATCCTTTCAGATAAAAAAGAATTCTTCAAGTCGATTTATAAATGACGGAGTTCTGACAAATCTGTAACAAACATATAAAAATAAAAACGAAATTGAGAACCTCCTCCTTTTTTGAAGTCGGTTAAAAATAATCAAATCAATACTTCGGTAGGTAACTTGTACCAATAAAAGTATTGATTTCTTGGCCCGAAGTGAAGCAATCCAATAGTGTTCTTGACCTGCGGTGAAATAACCAATTTGGTTAAATAATTTATGTAATGGGCACACCGCAATCAATCACAGTCTTTGATTGTGTAGAGTCAAGACAGAAGTTATGTAAACACAGCCTAACAAGATAGATAGAAAACTCTTTATTACGCCACAAGGAAATTGCATATTAGACACAGAATTATTATTCTTAAGTGAAGTACAATGGGCGGCCTTATCGCTATGAGCGATCTCTTTCAGGCCCCGTATTCCAATCTTTTGCTGTCAAGTTATATTTCACTGCCCAGTGTAATTTCTTCAGGTCACGTGGTACAATTTTGTACCACGTGATCATTCTTTTTAGACACTTGACAGCAAAATATGCGCGAAAACAAATTAAATGACGTCATAATGTCACTATTTAGTCACAGAATAACTATGAGTTAGTATAAAATGAACCATGATTTAAAACTTTGCAATTCAACTTTGCAGTTCAACTGAGATTGGAATACCTCTGCAGGCAACCTTTGGATGGACTGAACAAGATTTTTTTCAAACAAAGTATAGTTTGTATTGTACCTATGCAGGGTGTATTAAGACCAATTCCGAAAACTTTTGGGGGGTTGAAATCCATATAAATATTTTTTATATAAAACCAACATAAAACCAAGTAGATTTTTTATACAATTAAATGATGAAACAAGCTGATGGTCCACCTGATGTTAAGCGGTTACCTCTGCCTATAATAATGCATTGCCTCACTGAGTAAGTCTACTGAGGACGTGCCTTGTGATGCATTGCACTGCGCCCATCGTTCAGCAGGGGTATTCCAATCTCAGTTGAACTGCAAAGTTGAACTGCAAAGTTGAACTGCAAAGTTTTAAATCATGGTCAGTTCATACTAACTAATAGTTATTCTGTGACTAAATAGTGACATTATGATGTCATTTAATTGGTTTTCGCGCATATTTTGCTGTCAAGTGTCTAAAAAGAATGATCACGTGGTACAAAATTGTACCACGTGACCTGAAGAAATTACACTGGGCAGTGAAATATAACTTGACAGCAAAAGATTGGAATACGGGGGCAGAGGTCTTATTTGCTTGTAACAATTGTTTTTTTCGCGTTCATACTGTTTGTTCCATAGAGATAGTTATTCATATAAACTACCCCAAAGATTTCACAAGTGGTATTATCAGTATATTTTTTTATGACATAGGTACTTAAAGCCTCTGTCACTAAATTAATGTAATCTTTTTATTTATTATTCAATAATGATTCGGGCACCAACAAACAAGCTAAGTTAATTACACCGCATTCAATTAGTTAATTAGGTAATTAATTGGCTTGTGTACACGACATCGACTACTTCCGTTTTTTACATTACACGAGACTTACGATATCGGTGGAGAGCGTCGTCGACGATACACGATATCGACAATTACACACCGTATCGGCGCCGACATCGATATTTCTGTTCATGTCAGTATCGATATCGGTCAGTGTGTAAACGCTCCATCGTGCCCCTCGAAAAATATAATTAGGTAGGAGTTTCAGGAAACATTTATTAGAAACCTAAAAATTATTTACGAAACATAATAACGGGACTTTTGTTTTTGGATAAGGTATTGTTGGTACCTTGTAGGTACCATGGTACCATGTAGGTATTGTTGAGAGAACTTTGTAGGGTTTTTTACGTAAATAACCGTTTTACCAATTTTGATTATACCTACATACTTACATTTAATGAAATTTTTTTACAAAGAAAATTATGACTACACACACACACAACACAATACACAATACACAATACACTACAGTATTTACAATATTTATAATATGTACAAAACACACATGAAGCAGTTGAGCTATCTACACACCGTTGCAAACGATTTATAGATAGCTCAACTGATCCAAATCAGTAACAATCGGAAGCGTACCCAAGACACTGGCTGCATTGCCGCGCTGAATAGCAAAATGTAGGTACTTACATTTGATTTTTTTACCTTTATGCGTAGTTTTACACTCGTCCTTGCGTCGATAACCTCAGTTTACACTACATGAAGTATGTTTAGATTTTTGTGTTTTCATCACGCTGTAATTACTGGGTTTGGATGAAACTTGAAATATAACCGGTTCATAACCTGGATTAATACATAGGCTACTTTTTATCCCTGAAAATCAACAGGATCAAATGGGACGCGGACGAAGTCGCGGGTGGAAGCTAGTTTATAATATTAGTGGTATAGATAAACGTTTGACCGCAATCTCACCTGATGCGTGTCGATGCGGTGAGGTGCAGTTGTGCTTTTTCATACATATTTGCCAAGTAGGAATTGCAGTTAGTTCGAAACAGCTAATTTTTTTCACGCTCACTGTTGGTTCAATAGAAAAAAGTTGTTCATATCGTCAAAAAAAAAGTCAAAAGTCAAAATTACTTTATTCAATAAAATCACAAGGATCATTTAGAATCGTCTTATATAACTAGGTGATTCTAGGTGCCAGTTCCACGCGACCAGAGCCTACAAGAACGGGCAAGAAACTACAGCCTGGTTCCTAGCGTTTTCGGATCCTCTAACCCCTTTAAGTTTCCGAAGTGTTCCAATTACACCCTTTATAAAGGATTCCCTACATAATTACCCCTATCTTCGGTATCAAACGCTTAGGTACGGAACCAAGTTGCATACATGAATAATTTTTTAACCGACTTCAAAAAAGGAGGAGGTTCTCAATTCGGTTGTATGTTTTTTTTTTTATTTTTATTTTTTTTATTTTTTTTAATGTTTGTTACCTCAGAACTCCGTCATTTATGAACCGATTTCAAAAATTCTTTTTTCATCTGAAAGGATATACTTCCAGATTGGTCCCATTTTATTTTCATCAAAATTGGTTGAGTAGTTTGGGTTATAAATAGAAATAACTGAAAAAAATATGCCTGGCGCGGCGCAGCGCCTACTATTTTACTGCTAGCAACGATGCAATATGCCAAGTTGCGGCGTAGCGCCTACCATTTTACTGCTAGCAACGATGGACCCTTTGTGGTGCACACCTAAATTTTTACATTTTTCTAAATTTGTAAATAAACCCAGTTTGTACATTCAAACCGCATTTAATTGGAGAAAAGCAAAAACCCACCAGTTGTTCCTCTAAAGAATCAACACCAACCACGTGCACGAAATTGCGTATTTTGCTTTCCTGTGACTTTTATGTGGTGTTTAAAGTGACTAGAACATTCCCAATGAACTGTCATCATCATCATCATCATCATCTGATGATGAAGCTGGTAGTCGAATTGAAGTCGGTTTTCCAGTTTTTTAACTTATAAATTATTCATGAATATGTATAGGTACTGTTCTTTTGTTGGTTAAAGTTCAGGAAAGGGTACATAAATATGCTAAAATGTTTCTCCCGCTATTATTGTAAGTTCAAATATACTTTTCTGGTTTGTTAATGTTGGAGTTTTATTTCATTGCGACTAACAGATTTCTTTTTTGTGTTCTAATAGACATTTAAAGTTAGGATTCAAAGAAATTTTCACGTATTTGACCATTATCTATATTTATCTATTAGGTATGTAGGTCTAATAGGTAGTACGTAAGTCATCTATACTAGAGACTACGAGGAGAAGGAGTAGTAGTATAGAAAAGAGGTACGTCTATTAAAACTTTAAGCTTAACTAAAAAAAAGCATAAACGCAGCGTGCTAGCGTAACTTTATTCATCTCCAAAAAATATTTTCTTTGGAATAGCAATAAAAATAAACCGCAATTTTTATTAAATAGGTAGTTTTACTCAATGTATGAATAAGCACATACTTGCTCGAAATTACTTTAATCGTTAGACACGGTCACGGTCTATAGTCACCTCTCTCTAGCCTCAAAGGTTTGCTGGAAGAAAACTCTTGTTAGGGTTAAGCTCGCCTTTGTACATGTCATCTATTTCTGTCTTTTGTTTATGTCCTGTGTTGTGTGCAATAAAGAATTAAGACTGTAGACTCCATAGTTTTATGGTACCTATTACCACAGATAATATAAAAAAGTTTCAATAATAAACGTTTTTGTAATAAGCCATGTCGGTCAACTCAATTATACAAAACAGGATAATTTAAACAAAAATAACCGACAAAAGCATGCTTATTTATTTATTTAAAAAGCGTGCTAATTAGCAACGAATCCCTAGAGTACGCTATTTAGGGGAGACCGGGGCAAGGCCGTATAGCTAAGGATCTAAGCATGTAGTTCATCCATTTCACAACGCAAATGTATTAAATCAACATATATATTTAGTCAGACTCATTAGGTACATATTACAATTAACATACTTCAGTAAAATTTAAAATTAGACCACAATTTCAACAAAATAGCAAATAACTACTTTTTCCGGTTTTGCCCCGAGCCATGGGTAAAACCGTATATGGGAAAAAGTTGGTTTAAATCGTCGTACGTTGCACAGTTGAGATCATGGTTTTCTCTGTATGTAATGACTCGATCTTTTAACGTTGATTTTGGTACCTGGTAGGTTGTAGAAGCTTTCAAATAACCCATAGTTCCATCATATACAACTTGAATAGCTTTTTTCATATTTTCTGAATCCGAGTCTTGCCTCGTAGTGGTTCTTTGATAATTACGCGGCATTTTTGAAGCATCTGTAATAAAAGACTAACAATATTTAGACTTACCTATCCGGGTCAAAATCGTATATAGCCGGTTTTACCCCATACGGTTGTGCCCCAACGCTAGTGTAAAACAAAAACATCATTCACTCATAGATAGTCAATACAATCTTGCCGGTACAAACATTGCATTTAAGGGCAAATATATCACCTACAACATAGTTGATTAGTGACTTACCTGTAGCGTATGTACACTTCACAATCACTGCTTGTATATTCACGAAAATAAGATGAGGACTACCGAAAAATAATAAAATAAAATAATTCAAAATTGCGCGAGCCTGCAGCGACAAGTGTTTGTTTACAAATAGTTGTGATTGGTAGGCACCACTGAGCGGCTTGTGCGCATGAAATTTGAATTATTGGCGAAAATAGCAACGCTATACGGTTTTACCCAGGTATACGGTTTTGTACAGGTCTCCCCTACACTTCATTATGAATAGTTGAGTGTGACCAAATAAGTGGTTGCTGGCTCGTTATGTTATTTGCGAGTTCGATGTAAAACTTTCAACCCCATTTTTGACAAGAAAAAAGATAAATAAATAATTATATTTGTTAGATTTACTAGATATTTATTTGATTTGTTAGTTCTAATTTAAAATTTTTGTAACCTTTTCATTATCTAGTCGGAAATAAACGATTTTATTTGAAAATATAAATTAAAAAACACGGGTTGCTTATATGCGGAAACGGATACCATTATTATAAATATGGGGATATTCTTTCTCTTCTCTTCTTTATTGATATAGTATGTATTTATTTTTTGATGTTTATTGTCTCCCTAAAAAAAGGTTACTCGCTATTCGGGCTCCAACATTGAGTTCAACAACGACAAAGTTCTGATTCGAAAAACCTTCTTGATACTGAATGGGGCTCTTTCATGTTTTGTGGGACGCAAAATGTTGACCCGGATTTTTGTCCCTGGTCATACGCACACTGTTGAAATATAAACAGTAACAGATAAATAAAAACAGTAAAGAAGGGCTCTTTGTGTGCGAGCTCGTCTGGGGAAGTACTACCACCCCTATTCCTGCCGCCAAGCAGTGATGCTCGCATTGCTGTGTTCCGGTTTGAAGGGTATGGGTGCCGGTGTAATTACACGCACATGAGGCTTAACACCGACATGTCTCTGTGTGATGGACGCAGTGCAATGCATCACAGGGCACGTCCTCAGTGGACGTGCTCAGTGAGGCAATGCATTATAGGCAGAGGTAACCACTTAACATCAGGTGGGTCATCGGCTTGTTCTATCATTTACTAGATTAAAAAAATAAGTGTTTCACCTGTACACTGTAGCTAATATAAATATTAAAAAAGTGACGGAAAAAAGCAGGCTCACTGACAATTGCATTATCCACTGAGGACGAAACATGTCCTCCGAGGAGGTATCGTATATGGCATTGCACAGCTTTCGTCACTATGAGACGAAAGCAAAGGTGTCAAGTCGCACGTGCCCCTAATTTCTCGTGATTACACTACTTACCTACTTCAAGAACTGATGACTTCAAGGCGGGCAATTAGATACCCCATTACATATTTATGCTTTTCAACTTTGGATCTTGCATTCTTATAGTAGTGCTTAAAACCATTTGATTGTCTACCACACATGTAACATCACCTTGTAAAATGCTACGGAATAATAGTACTTTAGCTTGGATAGATTATGACTCAAAATTGCTTGTGTCACCGCATAATGTAAGTTTAATACTGGTGCTTATTGAATTAAACTTGGTATATCGGTAGAAAAATCGCTGATTCACAGTGAAATTACCGATGTTATCGCGGAGTTGTATTGAATTCATGGGCATTTTATATCGCGTTCATGTCACACTTTAGAGGTGGGTACTTAAATAAAAGTTAAGCACGATATCATATGAACCCTGAGATCGAACATGTTATTTTTTTATTAACCCCTGACGCAAAAACGACGGGGTGTTATAAGTTTGATGTGTCTGTGTGTGTGTCTTCTGAGGCAACGTAGCTTCCGAACCGATTTTGAAAGGTGAATTAGTCGGAAGTGTTCTTAGCTATGTTTGATGAAAATCGGTCCAAGATGGCCGCCACCACAAAATAGCGGATTACATGTTTTTTCATAGCTCCCTCAATATGAGTATCAAATAATTTATAAGTTAAAAAACTGGAAAACCGACTTCAATTCGACTACCAGCTTCATCATCAGATGATGATGACGATGATGACAGTTCATTGGGAATGTTCTAGTCACTATAAACACCACATAAAAGTCACAGGAAAGCAAAATACGCAATTTGGCGCACGTGGTTGGTGTTGATTCTTTAGAGGAACAACTGGTGGGTTTTTGCTTTTCTCCAATTAAATGTGGTTTGAATGTACGCCGGGCATATTTTTTTCAGTTATTTCTATTTATAACCCAAACTACTCAACCGATTTTGATGAAAATAAAATGGGACCAATCTGAAAGTATATCCTTTCAGATGAAAAAAGAATTTTTGACATCGGTTCATAAATGACGGAGTTCTGAGGTAACAAACATTAAAAAAAAAAAAAAAAAAAAAAAAACATACAACCGAATTGAGAACCTCCTCCTTTTTTGAAGTCGGTTAATAAAAGGGCTTGACTAGTAGAATAATAGTATTCTACTAGTCTTCTAGAGGGGATTTCGTTTGTGTCTAATTTTTCTTGTATATTTTTACTGCTAAATACTTTTAGCTGTTCGAATGGAGTCTGGCAAGGTGAAGCATTCACCGCTTCCGAAACCTACACATGATTGCCGAGTGGAATCCACGTGTTCTAAGTTTCAATTCAATTATCACACGCTAGTTCCGCGAACTGGGAACTAGATGTGTGCCCTCAAAGGCCGGAATTGGATCACCGAACCGGGTTCTAAGGTTCTAACTTTAAACTAGAACCGTATAGGTGTGAACGTAGGTACAGATTGTGCGGGAATGGTTTGTACAAAACTTTGAATATTGTGACGACATTCTTGAGCCCATAAGTTGTTTTAGACTTCGACTGTATATTTTTTTTTTTTTTTTTTTCATTTGTTTAGTGCACATTATTTCTAAAGAATGTACCCTAATATGATTACAATCTAGCCACAACGTGGGCTAATAAGTAATTTAAAATTAACTTAAATTGCTAGAATTGCTTAATCTAAGAACGTGTCCATTAACACGTTTCTTATTGTCTCTATTTAGGATTTAAGGGAAGACACTATGTTCATGTGTTCTTTAGTTTGTTTTCACTGAATTTCACTTATTTATTACACTAACTCTAAAGGTTTTTTCCTTTTGAGCCTTCTTATTAAGTCCGTATTGTCAAGGAGCTGGATCGCCTCGACGTTAACATGATGATGAAGCCTTAGTTCATGTGCTTCTGCGTATTTTTGAATAACACTAGCGACAAACTCGATTTTGCTGGTGGAGATCATCATTTCTGATGTACCACGGGGCGTTCACTATTCCCCTCCGCACTTTATTCTGGAATCGCTGGATGATTTGAATATTGCTCTTTCTGGTACAGCCCCAGAGCTGTATACCATAAGTCCATACTGATATAAAGACTTGTTTGTAAAGTAGTTCTAACTCGTCTTTTTTATTCTTGACGTGAGCTTTCCAGCGTAGCTTCGCGTCAAGCGTCATGCCCAAATATTTTGCCGTATTTTCATACGGGATGAGCTTCTTGTTGATAGAGATGGGAAGATAGTCATCTTTTTTGTTACTTAGTGCTTAGTAAAGTGTGTTTCTGATAAAAGATACACATCTACGTATTAATCATTGCTTGGCCTTGTACATAGCGGGCTTAGTGCTATTTTCAATTTTTTTCAGACGCTCATCGAAGGATGTCATAAACCTTAGTATTTCATACAGCTTACTATCTGATTTTGTAGTCTGCTCGTTACAATGATTAGCGATTGTATGTTTAGCAGCCGCTTGTGCGTAGGACACATTTTTGTGAGTGGTGCTAGTGGCCCTTGCACCACGGCTTTGATGGTTAGTTATTGGAGTTTTGTCACTTATTAGCGTTCCAGTGACTTTTTGTGGCTGCCCGGCTAGTGGTTTCTTAACTGCCTTGCTTCTTATTTTTTGAATTTCTTTGGCGATCATGCAACCTCTGTAGTTAGCCGGATGTGCTTCTCCGCAATGAACACATTTTGGCTTGTCTTCTGCTGGTTTTTTGCAGTCTATAGTTAGGTGCTTCCCTGTGCATTTGACACACCTTGGTTCTTTGGCACAATATTTTTGTGTATGCCCATAGGCCTGACATCTCTTACATTGAGGGACCAGTTTTGTAGACTTGAGCGGTTGGATATCTACCATGCACCCAAGTATATATTTGATATCATACACCTTCCTGATTTCTTCTTGGTTATTGAAGGTCAGCATAAACATGTTGAGTGGCTCCTTACTTTTCCAGCTCAGTTTATTGACCGCATCTTCAATCTTATAACCTTTACTTTTTAGGTCTTCTATGATTCTCTCTGGTTTGCAAGAGCACGGTAGTTTTTTAACCATCACTCTTATTGGTCTCTCTTGTTTGTTTTCGTAAGAGTGCCAGAGGCAGTCATTTTCTGTTAAAGTTTTTGTAATGCACCTGTATGATTCTTCATCACACGAGTTAATTTTAACACAGTCACCGCTCATCATTTTTATATTGAAGGTGGCTGCTGGTTGGTTTTCTATCAGAAAGTCATAGAAACTTTGGTAATTGTTAACTCCATCCACTACTATGGGTGGTGGAGAGGGGTCCTTCTTAGTTTTTTCTGTTGTAGCTTTGTTGGCTTCTTGAGGTGAGAGTGAAGGTGAGGTGTTCAATTTCCTTTTTTTCCTCGACTTAGTTCTTATCCACTCCGTTTCTCTAGCAAGTTCTTCTTCGTCGGTTGCATATTCAACGCCGGCGGAAGAAGTTTCCGTGGTAGTAGTAGAAGTTTTCACGGGGTTTTTTCCCGGTACCTCTTTGTGTTGCAGTAGACTTTCAATTTGGCTTTGCAAGACTTTTACAAGATTTTGTAGTCTTTTACATTCGTTTTTTTCCTCTTGATAGTAGCATTTCGCTTCCATAAGTTCTTTATATAAGAGATGTTCAGTTTCAGTTTTTAACTGTATGTTTACTTGTTTATTAGGTGAAGCCATTGTTCAGGCACGTAATAACGTCGCCTTAGCAAAATGATTTGCTGTTCGCGCACATTCCCTACGTGATGACTGACAAGGTCATCGTAGCTCGCACGGCCGTTCGCGACTGTATATAACTTTTTTTATCTACTCAACATCACGAGCTTAAACATCAAAAGCGCGGTGTAAACTAATAAAGTTGAGAAAAGTAAAGCGTTTTATGAAATACTTACTTTAATAGCTTCTTTTTACGTTAATAGTGTTGGAAAAAGAGCGTTGTTTTTTGACCCACACGAGCTTAAACATTTTTCAAGTAGCTTTAAAAATGTTGTGCTACGACCAAGTGCAATAGTCATACTCGATTTATATAATACTAGCAGTTGCCCGCGACTTCGTACGCGAGTACCGTTTCCGTGTACATTATATTATCTGTGTATTATATTATCTGTGCGTGTACCGAGCGGATACTTTGAGAAACTTGACATTACATCGAACCCGTACTCGTATGTCAAACGTTAGTCGTTAGACCAAAGAGGTAGTACTACGCCCTGTCAAACTGACGTGACATGACATGACATCATCCTCTTGCCAATAATTGGCGCTGCTAATCCCGTTTTTCTTTTTTTTCATTTTATCTTGTAGATTCTGTTAATTATTCGGGATAAAAAGTAGCCTATGTGTCAATCCAGGTTACGTACTATATATATGCCAAGTTTTATCCAAGTTGGTTCAATAGTTTCGACGTGATTGAAACACAAACGTCCAAACATCTAAACTTTCGCATTTATAATATTAGTAGGATAGGATGTTTTTTTGAACTTGCAAGTAGCTGCTGGTACCTTCGCAGACCCTATTCTTGGCTCATATGTGAGAAGTGCGGGGTGTAGTACTAAACTTCGGAGAGACAGAATGACTGTGACCATTGTCCCTACAATATATGCCGAAGCTACTCTAGAATGTCAATCCCACCTAATTTACGGGTTAAATGCAATGCACCAAATTAGTTTGCCCGCCATGTTTGCAGATCATTGTTTGAGGAAGCCCGTATCGAACGGCTAATCTGCTAATGCGGGACACACACCAAACGATGGAATGCAAGTGTGGTTGAAAACTTTTTTTTATCAGCCAAACGTTTGACCGCAATCTCACGTGATGTTAAGTGATGATGCGTTTTTGTGTGCCTTTTCAATCCCCAATTAACTTGTTTTACAAGTTAACTTTACATTTAGAAACTCCTCACTCTGATAAACTCCATAGATCCCTCTTCATCATTATATGCTGTTCATCATCAGGTGCCTGAAGTTCAGACACCAGTTCATCAAATGCAAATATTTTGTTTTAAATTGCATTACGTCTCAGACCTGTATAAAACTGGAGAGTGCTGATTAATATCCTCAAAACGGATGCGCCTAGTCAAACTTGGTTAAAAACATTCCAAAACCATTAGCCACATTGCAATCAGAGCTCTACTTTTGAAGCTACAAAGCCAAAAGGACCCGCCAAAATAAGTAAGGACCCTACTTACTTGTAGAGTGGACTGGTTTCCGCTGAAACCAGTCCACTCTACAAGTAAGTAGGTAGTATCTTTATTTGAAACCGCTTGTCTCCAATCAGCTCTAGAATTAAGTATGTTTACACACCATAAATACTGCTAACAAACGGAGCACTAAAATATCCCACTGGGAGTACAGTCGACGAGACAAGTCACTTAACGAAATGATGTATTTATTGCTGCTCTGAAGACGATTGTGAGCAAATCTGGGTGAAAGCGATTATTATGCTCGTCGGCGTGAGTAACACAGATGCATGCTTCTATGCATACTACTTAGATTAGATTACATATTATGGATTAATACATTAGTGAACCAGATATTGCTTGGTAGGCCTACTTACTATTACAGTAGGTAGTTAGTCTCTGCTATTTTGAAAATTATCAAAACATTTAAACGATCCTCTTAAAGTGACGTCATTACCAACATTGCAATGTCACAACAAAACTAATATTTTCTCCAATAACAAATGTAATATTTATAACCAACTTTACCGTACATATTACGATTTCACTCCGTAAACTCATATGGACGTTGTACTTAAATATTTACATCTACTAATATTTGAAAACAGCTGCAAACAGTTCTCACGTTTTATGGCGTTACTTCTCAGCAATTTGATATTATAGCAGTAGCAATCATAGCAATATATCGCAGTTCTATAATACCGTGGTAAATTCATGTTTTAGCAGTCAAAATTATCTATCGCGATCATGTATTGCGATTCTACTACTTTCTTTTGGTAAATCACTTTTGTCGCTGAATGTACAAACGCAAACATTTGCTCCCACGTCAGTGCCATAAGATACACAGACTTAGTTCGATTGAATCGTTCTTTGTGAGGTCCTTAACGACCCCCTAAAAGCCCCAGGGTCCAAACACAACCTGAATTCAAATGGAAAAATATCAATTATTGAATCAATGGTGGGGCCGGTGGCGCCAAAGGCTGCGTTTACGGTTATAGCAGATTGTGGACGACTGTACAGCGGCTCCTTTTAATTAGACAATAATTATGCTTTTGCCATTTTTCTATGCTTTTGCTTTTTTATGCTTTTGCTTTTTTTAAGCTTTTGTGTTTTTATGCTTTTGCTTTTTTAAGCTTTTGTTTTTTTATGCTTTTGTTTTTTTAATAAGTAAACGCCAAATTAAAAGCAGAATTAAATATATTTTTAGTTAGGCTCTTGTTGATGGAATCTTATCTTATCTAGGTTCCATTGTAACAATGTTTTCCTCCTATTTGCCAATACCATACAACTCATAAAACCATGATCTATAAACTACTTACTGTTTTTTACCAGTTTGCACCGATAACAGGTGAGACAGGAACCACCCAGTTTTCTACGTAAATTCGTCGTAATGGCGACGTCCTTAAATTATTTTCGTATCTCTATAGTTTTTCGAGCGTCTGGCCGTTTGAACGTGCTCTGAATGGCTACTTTTTGATTTCTAAAAAACTGCAAACTGACATAGCGGCCGTAATATAACTACAGTCTTATTCTGTTTAGTCCAGTCGCGGCTTTTTTCATTTCACATTTTTTTTTCGATTATTATGAAACAAATTACTGCAAGTGTCAACAAAGAGTCAAATGGTCATGAATATGAGTTTTGTGTCATAGAATTTTGATCACTAAGACATCTCATTATTGGTAGCAATTTGAGATCTGATTCATTTGGAAAGCCTTTTCGGATCGGTATCGGAAACTTTCAGAGGAGATTTCGAATTCGATATTTGAAATCTTGTTCGAAACTTTACGATACCGTTCCGACAGGGCTTTCCGAATGAATTAGAATAGCCCTACTGTATCTACTGGCTGTGTTGTATCTCTTTCTCAAGCCAAATATTTCCGAATAAAGAAGTGAGATGAAATCTGTAGTGTTATTTCCACTTTCCAGATGTTGGTTGATCTTTATGTCGGGATATCATGCTATATCACAGTGTGCAATATGACGTTAGCCGTTTATTATGAAACAAGCCAGCTAGTCCACTTAGCTTTCATTCGGTGTCCTATAATATGCTTCGCGAAGTAGTTCCAGTTATAGGTCCAGTTCCACATTATCTAGTGTTCGTTCTGAAGGTGTTATTTATTACTGAAGAAATTAAGATGTACTGTTGGATACGTTTAAAAATGTGCAGTCTGAGATATGATTTTTTGTTTTAGAGGATAAGGTACCTGTATTGTACTAAAAGTTGGTACGCGTACTATTTTTTTTTTGGTACGCCTACTATTTTTTTTTTGGTACGCCTACAATTTTTTTTTGGTACGCCTACTATTTTTTTTTTGTTGTCCTTTATTTTTTGTATTGGAGGAAGGCGTTGGTTTCTGCGACACAGTTTTACACTTCTGCGGACATCATCGTTTCACCGACAATTTGTAATACTACACCTTGTTCCTTGAATAAACATTATTTTATTTTTATTTTATTTTTTTTAGTTAATAAAGCTATTAGGGTATTATAGACCGAAAAAGACAAAATCTGATATTTTTAAACAATACAAAAACTTTAATTCAATATTGCTTAGTTATTTACGAAAGGTTGTGAAAATGAAATCATTGATCAATTTGCAATAACACGGCAACTCTCCATACGGCAGCCATGCATAACTCAATAGACGGGCGCGCAGTGTAAAACAAATGTCACTAGCGAACCTTCGCTTATCGCTTGGCCACAGATTCCTATCATCTCGTGGTACGGGGACATTCCCTTCTACTTATCTATGCGGAATCGAAAAGGGTTGGGCTGAAGTGGCTTTACATATCCGCGACTTACACGCTCCCCATACCCAATTAAAACTTAAGTAATCTCAAGTTTTAATTACACGAACTCTTTACGAAACTGAAACTATTTATTACAAGCTTAGAGGACGCGAGAGGCTTATCAGCGGCCTTATAACGGTGGTAATATAGCGGAGAAGCTTCGTGAATTCAGTTTATAACGGTGATGATCACTCGATCAAATTGCGTGTGAATAAATAAATGGGAATTGAAAATCGATGGGCAATTGTCTTATTCTGATTGTATACTTACTTTACATTATAGTTATTATGTAATATCTGCCCCCGTATTCCAATATTTTGCTGTCAAGTTATATTTCACTGCCCAGTGTAATTTCTTCAGGTCACGTGGTACAATGTTGTACCACGTGATCATTCTTTTTAGACACTTGACAGCAAAATATGCGCGTAAACAAATTAAATGACCTCATAATATCACTATTTAGTCACAGAATAACTATGAGTTAGTACCTAAATAAGAAAAGGCCTAGAACTGAACATAGCTGTGGATGATGATAACAATATTATCATTGGAGTGGAAAGAGAAAGCTTTTGCCCTGCAGTGGGCCTGAAAAATAATCAGCAATATTGTGGAAATTACAAGCACTATAGCCAGTTTTTAAGTTTTTGTTGCCGTCGAAAACTGGCAACATTTGACTAAGAAACTTAACGTGGGGAAAGTATTTTCAAGGTTTAGTGTAAAAATTCCACGTGAAATGACTCGGGAGATTGGTTGCGTAAAAAAGACAGCTTGCAAAGTTGCGCTTGCTTATTGGGAATCGTGAAATATTTTACGTTTACGACAAACAATCGTCATCATAAATTATGAGTTCAACTCATTTGTTTTTTTATCGCCAGATCGCTTTATCAGGTTTAGGGGAAATGTGGTGAGGAAATTTTTGGATTATCCAACGGGATGCTGTTTCTTACACCTATACATCTTTGACGTTTTTCTATAGATACGACTTGAAAAATATTTTGAGTTCAAAACTGCAAGTTTCCGCCCGCGGTTTTGTCTGTTCTAAAACTCGTGTGTATGCCGTGAATAGTAGAATATGATCTATGAAGCTAAAGTTCTACGTTATACTCAACCTTTTTAATAAGGGTGCAGATCTAAGAATATAGAAATCACGATGATCAAGCTCATAATTTATATATATATATATATATTCATGGACATTTCACACGACGCCCTCTAGTCCCAAACTAAGCAAAGCTTGTAATATGGTAACTAGATGCTGATAGAATACTTATATACTTTTTTTTTTGTAAATACATACTTATAATACATAGTAACACCCACTTACTACTACTTACTGGGTTATTACTTAACCCTTTCTATCCCAATCGTTCATCATCATTATACGTGTTGATTAACCCTTGGTCGACAGGAGTCTTGGTTCTTCTGAGTTTCGCATATTTATAGTTCTCGTTGCACGATATAAAAATATTTTTAAGAATTTACTGCAATGGCTTAGGTAGATATATTCAGTACTATAAGCTATGGCGTAAAGGTTAAGAGGCGGCTAATAAATCTCAAAACATAAATAACTTATAATATCTCATAGGCATGTCTGCTGTGGACTTGCTCAGTAATGCATCGCTTTAGGCAGTTGTTACCACTTAGCATTAGGTGTGCCATCGGCGTGACCACAGAACAAAGGAAGTTTTCTGTTCTGTGGGCGTGACCCTACATGTATTTGTATAAAATGTTTTCACAGGAGTGGACTGTCAAGTTATCTAAGCCACCATAATTTTACAATTCTGCAATATTATAACAATTCGAAACATGTAACTCTCAAAGTTCTTGGATTCATAAAATTCCCGGGTTCTTCGACAATTTTAGCAACGTTTAATTGAATTAAAAAGTTTGTTACCCTTTGGATAAATTGGTCTTCGATGGACCGCTTTAAAAGTCGTTTTGATTGGTTTTATGGAAACCAAAATGGCTTTTAAATAACGGTTTTAAACGGAGTCTGAGACGAGGGGGGTAAAAACGACAGAGGTTCTACTAGGAAAAACTAAAAATAAGCAAAAAATCACTACTGCGATTTGATTTACATTGCGCGAAAGCTCTGTGCGGAGCATCGTGCAGAGAACAGGTTACTGTGCAGTGTACCTCAGATGTTAATAACGAACGTTTTATTGATGCTGAATTCTAGAATTGCAAGTTTTTTTTATACATTATAGACAAGCGTTTGACCGCAATCTCACCTAATGGTAAGTATGAATTCTGGGTAGATGTTTTCATTATGACTTGAGTTTAAATAAAGTACCTACCTATCAGTAATATGTAAGTGTGTGTGTATGGTGTGGTATGGTAAAATGGTATTGTATCAATCTATTTTATCATTAGCACAAACTTGCTACAACTCTTGCGCAAACTTGACAAACTCGTTTTAGAATTTTTTATCAAACAGCTTCTTGTGTTCCGCACTGTTAGTAAGAAGAGTCTAACTTCAGTAACTCCAACATCGATCCTATTTGCACGTATTCAGTCGTAGTGCGCTTGTTACCTCATAATACTTGTAGGTAAATACAAGATAACATTCGCACGCGGCGTGAACCACTTAAAACGATGTGAATGAGGTCATTAATAGGCAGCACATTTTTAACCTATTGGTATCTCTATCAGTGGTTTCTTTTTGTGCATAGCAACGTTGTCGCCCACCTTTCTGTTGGTTCCCCTCTCCTTCTGTCTAAAAACACAAACAAAACACGATCGGTTCCATTGTAGTGTGGGCCGATCCTAATACGTCCCACGATACGCCAGTTTCTAAGTTCAGAGTAATTAAATTCCCTTCAAGTTTCGCGACAAACCGGAATCGCAATTTCTTTTAAACTTCATAACTTATGTTTTAATTTAATCATGGTTTATAATTTTGCGTCGTCGGTTAGCTGACGTAAATTGGCAAAGTTTTGTATTTATTATAGCGATTTGTTTAACATCTTGAGTTGACAATATCCTTACTGGATTGGGCTTAGTGTTGTTTTATTGAATGAAAAGTGTCGATCACTATATAGTATGGAGTTATTTCAACTATACAATTGGGGAGCAATCAAAATCATAGAACAGACGATGACTGCTAACCTTCAGTAGTAGAGGCAACCTTGAGAAGAAGTGCGAATTCAAAGCCAATAGTTAAAATCAATAATTTATTTATTCACTACATCACAAAGATCACTTAGAAACCTTTTATATACTATGTGAAAGTGCCTGTTTCTTGTGACCAAAGCCTAAAAATAATCTCTTTTCTATATAAGTAGGTATTTCTAAGTGTGGGTTAAACTTTTACTGTATCTACTGGTACTTGTCTTCATAATTCTGATAAATAATAAATCTGTCGAAAACACACATTTTGAAACTTTGCAGTTTTCACATTTTTCATGCACGTAATATCTAAAGTCTTTTATAAAATTTAAAAGGGTTAAAGACCCTTAAAAACATGCCTAAAACGGTAGACTTATTATTTAAGTTCATTACGTTGGTTTATATTCTGGGTAATTACATACACACGGTGATACCCCACAGAGAACCCTTCTAGAAGTGGTCATCCCTAATTAGTCCGGTCTGGAGTTAATGCACGAATGGCCAACAGTCCGAGATCATAAGTTACTTTGAGGGCTAATAAAATGGAATAGATGAAGCCTTTTATTTTAATAATCTCTGCTTTGTAGATCCTTCTGTAGCATTAAAACGCAGTTGTTCATGCAGATTTTTAATACTCCCTTTGTTTGTTGGAGCAGAATTGAATTTCTCTAAAGTCTAATCAAGTCTAATATGCGCTAGAGTATATCATACTCCTTGGATTATATATACAGTCTAAGGCCTTGGTCTTAGGCTGAGATTAGGTAGAATCCTCAGTCACCCTTAAAACGGACTATCAATTTTCTACACTGCCATTGATACTGCCACCTGGTATGGTTCTATCTACGAAAATAGCTAATCAAAAGTCAGTTGGCGATACAGAAATCGTAGAATGTTGGATGTCAGATTTGGCCGTCATCAAAATGGTCGAAATAACAGAGACCATAAAGAAGAAGAAGATGTTTAGGCTTTTTTTCTTTTGCTCATGGCTTTTTACAAAACCCGGGGGATATTCCATTCAAAGCGTTCCATGGAGTCTATCAGGAACCAAAGGCTCCATAAAAAGCAATCACCAAAGCCGTTTGGCAAAGCCACCGAGGTGTAGTGCGGATATGTGGCGCTATTCTCAGTTTCTCATCTCAACAATGACAGACTATCTTGTTGATGTGTCTATCTACTGTATCTAAATCTGCTTTTTTGGTGTACCTATATCCTGGGGATATATTTGTATGATCGAGAGATATCTAGAAGATTAAAAAAACTACATATATTATGTTTCCCCTGTTGCTAAATGATCCTAAATGATCCTTGTGATTTTATTGCATAAAGAAATTTTGACTTTGACTTTGACTTTGCTCGCCTGGTACAACGGATACAAAGCAGCTGTGTCATGCTTTAAATTATTTTTATATCTATTACAAGTGTTAAGTACTTCATGCAGCGGTTATATCAGATTTTTTTTCGAACAGACATCGAAGCATACGTTTATTAAGATAAATATAGAAATAAGAAGCAGAACAGGTAACGCCTGCACGATACGCATTATAAAAAAACCATGAACTTTTTCATTGGGTTAATTTGAAACCTTTATGGTCCTAGTTCGGTTACACACGTTTGTTTCTCTGTAAATACTATAGATTTCCATTTATTCCCAAAGGTATTTCATACTGAGTTAAAGGTACGCTTACTTGGCGTTTCTTGAAACTTATTCCTACAGTTACTACTGCAAGAAGGAACGGAGTAATTTGTGCCAATGCCTCGCATAGGCAAAGTTGTATTGCGACTTTCTAGTTCAGATAGCTGGCGGATTTATCGACGCTACTCGAAAATACTTTTGAATCTGTTCCCTCCTTTAGCTGTCATAGTTGAATGGAATAACTGGTTCACTTTGAAGTCTCATCATAGCCTACAGAATTGTTCTTCTAAAAATATACAAACTCGTGTGAAAATGGTTTTGACTCAACGAATCAAGGCGGACGTAACCCTCATTTGAGAATATTGTCATTACCTTTTTGTTTTTGTTTTTTTGATAGATGTTCAAAAGTTGGAACATTCTTTTTAGCGTTTCTTGTTTGAAAGTTATTTTATAGATATTTTAAAATTGGAACACTGTTTTCTTCGGCGTTTGTTTTTTTTTTGTTTCCTTTTTCTGTAGTTTGCCAGCTGTCTGCTGCGTCAAGGTTCCGTACCATGGTTTTTGTTAGCAATTTGAATTGCAGATTCCTAAGTTTGGTAATATGTTTGTCTTCCTCGTGTCCTTTATTTACATTCGGTTTCGAGCTGTTGTTGTCTTCGGGGTTGCTTTTTTGTGGGCGCTGTTAACAGATTGTAGTTTTGTAAGTGTTTCGGATTGTTGTGTTTGTTTATTTAATTTGTTGTTCGTTGAACTCGGATTTGGTTTTGTTTTGCGTTTCCGTCGGCTTCTGCAGTTTTTACTTTTAGTTTGTGTTTGTTTAAACATGTTTGTACAAAATAAGCGTCATTAGTTTTAGAGATTTCTTGATATTTTTTGACCTGGCCGATTATTTCACGTAGAAATGTCATTCAGAGCAATCTGTTTTGTATTTTTCGTTGATGTAATATTGTTTAGGTTCCACTTTTAAACCAATTTTGCAGTTAAATATTGAAATATTAGTTACTTTATCGTAAAACTTATAACATAAATGCAGTAAAGCTCTCACTGGCTCTACATCGCAAATTCGCGAAACTTGGTATTCGACTCCGTTCCAAGTTTTCCAAATAAGTTTTAATACAGTTATATACTGTGTTTATATTATGACTCTGTGTGATATATGAGGCTTTGTAACTTCGACAATAAGCCAGTTTTATGCCTTACAAGTTTTACTTTTTATATGAAAATTAGTAAGTACGGGAAAATCCAAGTATTTACTTAGAAATTGTGTACCTGCATATATGTTAAATAGTTTAGTTATAGTGCTAATTTCTAATTGTATGCAATGCAGCTCAACTAGACCAGTTGACGTTCTACAACCACGAGAGAAACAAACTAATCCAAATGTAATGTAATGAGAATAACATACCTAAATTATAAGTTACGAGACGGTTTCCATACATTTTTTAAGTTTTCCGTACGTACTACAATGAACTTCAACGGAAAGAAATTCGCCAATAAGTTGATATCTAAGTTTCCTATTAAAAATTGGCTCGCTCACAGAATAATTTTGGCCCACACTCTCAATCTTGATTTCGAACCATTCTTGAGCCAAGCGCTCCTTTCGAATTATCGCACCTATTAATTCAGAAACTCGATTTTATAGCAGAATTCTGAGGGTGATAAAATTTCGAAACTCCTTATAGACGGTTTAAGTCGTCAATTAAGAATGAATTGGCTTGAAAACGTTTGCGTAGATGAATACTTTTCGGCTTGTGATGACTTACACGATGACTTGCGAAAAGTGGTTCTGTATAGCTGCAGAATTGAATTTCAGTCAAATTGAAGTCGTTTTACTGTATTTTGCTATTTCTGTTAATTTAGCACAATTGATATATTGTGCTTCTGCAATCATAATTATTTAATAATAGGTAGGAAAATACTGATTTGTAATTTCTATTTTGTACAGCCCCCGTATTCCAATCTTTTGCTGTCAAGGTATATTTCGCTGCCCAGTGTAATTTCTTCAGGTCACGTGGTACAATTTTGTATTATTATTATTTATTTAACAACTACTTATATCTACTATAATGTTCATAAAATATTGCACCTTAAAACCTTAAGAGGTTTGTCAAGGTACTCACATTCGTCGTAATATATAGTGAATACAATCATAACAGAATAGTATGACACAACAAAACATGAAGTTAGGTAATTATGTGCAAAATGACAAAAACACGCATGCATGTAATACCTGCTTAGGTGAAAGGGTAGAACCATTAGATATCAACAGCGGCATACGTCTCACGCGCATGTGATAGAGGATGGTGAGTGCGAGTGGGACGCGAGATCGTGAGCGAAATTTATGCGCTCGCGCAGCGGGTAGGCAGGAAAACTGAGGTGTGGTAAAAAGGTCGAGGTACGGGATGATCCAAATATGGGTAGTAAAGTTTAAAATTACAAAAATGTTGTATTTAATTTTTCTGTAACTAAGTTTTATATCTAGGAAGGCTTTATGAAACCCAGGGCATTTTATTTTATCCTCCCACCACTACTACACGCCTACCTTTTTGTCATGATTAAGGATGTTATTTAGATAATATTGTTTAAATTTTAGTTTAAAGTTTTTCTGATTTATCTTGTTTTGAATTGAGTCAGGAATGGTGTTCAATAAGGTCGGAATTAGAAATCCAGTAGTACGCCTGCCATAAAAATTTCTCATTCTAGGTATGTATAATTTTTGGTGTGTAATTTTTCTCGTGACTATTTTATGTTCAACTGGTTTAAGTAGATCTATTCTATTGTACTGTTCAATTAGTAAGGTCATTTCTACTTTCTCATGCACTGGAACTAAACTACAATACTTAAAAAGCTCGCTAACATTCCCTTGAAGTCGGTTTTTAATCTGTTTAGGCAAAATACATTTTAGTAGACGAATCTGAAGTCCAAGAATTTGATCCAGATACGTTTTGAAGGTTCTTCCGTAACTACTCAAGCCATATGATATGATTGATTCTGCTAAGGCGTTATATATATTTAGTAGTATTTTCCACGGAACTTTAGCTTTAATGATATAGAATTTAGCAAGGATGGCACGAAGCTTATCACAGACGGAGTTGATGTGGAAGGACCAATTAAACCTATTGTCGACTATCAGCCCTAGGTATGTGTGATGAGTGACCTGATCAATTACTGGGCATGAGCAACTACTTCGGGCCAGATGTAAACATTCATGGCTGTGCGCAGTTATTGCAAAGGTTTCCTGAGCTGATAGGTGAGAAGAATGTACGTGAATAATTTTAGTTTTGCTAGAGTTAATTACGAGGCCAGCATCGTGAGCCCATTTCGCAACTTGCGTAAAATCAGACTGCATAAGCTGTGCAGCTACATGCACATCACTATGAGAGGCAAGTAGGCAAGTATCATCTGCATATTGATATACGGAACAGTCTCTAATTACGTTTTCCATGTCGTTAACATAGGCTAGGTAATGCAGTGGGCCTAGAACCGAACCCTGAGCAGTTCCTTCTGTGACTCGCTGTTCACAACTGAACTGGTCGCTTATTCTTACTTGAAATTGTCTCTCTTTAAGGTAATCCTTACACCAATTCAGGAGCGGTCCTCTGATTCCAGAGTTGCTGAGTTTTTGTAAGAGTGTGTCATGTCTCAACGTGTCAAATGCCTTGCTGAAGTCAACAAATAATAGAATTACGTGTTTCTTATCGTTTAGTTGCCTATTAATTTCATCGGTGAATCTAGAAAGTAAAATAGAGGTTGACTTAAATGGTTGAAAACCAAATTGAGAATCTGAAACTATATTAAACTGGCCGTAAAAGTTGTGAATTTGATTGCAAATGTACTTTTCCATAATTTTATCAATAACAGGTAGAATCGTAATAGGTCTATAGTTTGAATAGTCACCATGTTTGCCTTTTTTATAAATTGGTCTGACAACACCAGTTTTGAGTTCTTTAGGGTATTTTGAATATTCAACACTTTTATTTATTAGTCGAGCTATAACTGATACTATTTTGTCGCTTATATTTTTTATGTCAATACAGCGTATTGCGTCACATCCAGCTGCTTTTTTAGGATCTAAGGTTTTAATCAACCCGGATATGTTTTTTTCAGTTGCCTTTTTAAAGCGTATAGATTTATTTTCAGGGAACATGTATTCAGACTCATTAAGAAGGCGCTTGTCACATTTAGGTATAATATCAGTAACACTTTTTTTGAATTCTAGTGCAAAGTTGTTCGCTAAATCTTTTTTGCAGACTGTATGCTGTCTGAAAGCCTTAACAATGATGTCGTCTATAGAATGTGGTAATCGTCCAGACAAATTGTTTATAATTTCCCAGAGTTTCCTAGGGTTCTTTTTATTTTCACATATTTTATGCTTATAATAGTTATTTCTAGAGTTCTCAATTAGCTTATGGGTTTTATTTCTCTGCTTATTATAATCTAATTTTAGATCCTTATTAAATGGGTCATTTGTCCATTTTTTGAACATATTATCTTTCGTCTGACACATGGTATTTATTTTCATATTAATCCAAGGACTCTTATTTCTTTTACTTTGATTGTTAATTTTTAGGGTATATGTAGCATCTTTGTAGCATTTATTAAAATTATTTTTTATATACTCATATATTTTTAAAGGACACTCCATATATAATGGTTCTTCCCAGTTGATTTCATTTAGTGACTTCTGTAATTTAGTTTTATCTAAAAGTTTTACGTCCTTTTGAACATCCTGTATAGGCTCAATCCCTACACAGGACAGGGCTATCAGTCGATGGTCGGCCATAACTGTGCAGATCGCTGCCGAGTATAGGTCTAACGTCCGCGACTTTGCGAAGATGTGATCAATACAGCTGCGCGTTATTGAGTTATCTTTTATCTCAATTCTAGTGTAATCGGAAATCGCGGGCGATAGACCACACTCAGACATGCAATTGACATAGTATTCACGTATGGGACTGCTGGCTTTGAGGTCAATATTAATATCGCCTAGAAAGTATAAGTCGTGCTTTTTGTAGGGCAGTGTTAAAAACAGGTTCTTAGCGCTTGTTATAAAAGAGTGTTTACATAGATCCGGAGGTCTGTACACTGCACAAATGTATGCTTCGTAATTCTGGGGTGTAGAAATTTTACCTATTATACTTTCACATTGGGGTAGTGAGTGATCAATTTGCAAAAAATTAAGATGATTTCTAACATAAATGATAATTCCTCCACCTCTCCGATTTATCCTTAATTTATTAAAAGTTTTATACCCGGGAATATTGAAAAGTGATGCCAAGTATTCTTTTATACCAACTTCAGTGAGTATAATGATATCTATCTGAGCGTTAGAACTACTAATCAGGTGTTTGACTAGGCTAAAGTTTTTAATTAGTGATCGAATGTTTACATGAACTATAGTAAGGTTACCTTGATCTTTAGGTATTTTGGATGAGAAATCGTTAATATTTATACAGTTAGTAACTTCCGTTATTCCTTCTGCGGACATATCAAAGATTATAAAGTAAAACTATCACTAAGTGTATTAAGTGCAAGTAGGCAGGGACGAGTTTAGGCACAGATACTACCTATGGCAGGATGAGTGCGAGGTCCTCCTCGCACCATATGGCAATAGGCTTATCTCCATCACTTTTTCTTGCTAATACTTTCCCCGCCTGGAACCACACGTACTTGAAGGTTGGGCGCAGTTTTTGTTGGGCATTCCACAGTAGCGACTTGTTAGACTTAGATAAGGCACGCCTAACAACCACCTTTGACTTTCCTGCATCCTGTTGGATGCTGGGGACCACATGTTCGGCGAGGATGGGCGCGGTTTCCTTCTTCGATGCAAGCGCCCAGGAGGCAGCCAGCTCAGCATCATCTAGGTCCACCAATAAATGACCCTCTGTTCCAGGCCTTCCTTCAGAGCGCTTGACACTTTTTATATTTTTTTCGTCCACTGCAAGCAGCTTCGCTACGTTGCAGACAATTTTCTTGATGTCCTCGTTGTTAGATTTTGGAATTCCCGATATTTCCACCATTTTGTCCAGTCCACTTTGTTCTATCTTCCTTATCTGCACATCAAGTGAAGAGACTTTGAGTTCTAGATGTCTGTTTTGGCTCACGAGGTATTTTTGCTTCTTCTCTAACTCTGTAATTCGGTCTGCAAAAAGATCAATCTTGTCACCAAACTCTTCGAATTTTTTCCAAAGAAGTTTAATGCTTCCTCAAAGGCTTCATTCTCCTTTTTCACAATTTTTCTCACTTCTAGAGAAATATCCCGCAAGAGTTTGTTTGCATCAATTTGGCCAGTATTTTGAGTAATCACACGATCCAAGTCATCTTCTTCATCTTCATCCGGGACTATGAACGAGGTTTTCCTTCTGGGCGAGATACGGCTGCACTCCTCACAAGTCCACTCGAGGCTCTCCGACTGGCGAAGTGCGGCAATCTGCTTGGCAGCTAGGCCGCTGCAACCTAGGTTGGCATGGACAATCTTGCCGCACTTGCCACATTCTAATCCAGGGCTTCTTTTGGTGATGCCTTTGTCACATGAATCACACTTAACCATTTTCTTAAATTGCGCAGGTAGTTATATATTTCTTACAGTAGAACACGAACGGGTTTACGCAGCGACTGTTCAGAGCGACGACTCTGAGACGAATGACCACGTGATCATTCTTTTTAGACACTTGACAGCAAAATATGCGCGAAAACAAATTAAATGACATCATAATGTCACTATTTAGTCACAGAATAACTATGAGTTAGTATGAACTGACCATGATTTAAATATTTGCAGTTCAACTGAGATTGGAATACCCCTGCAGAGCACTTTTGTACAAAGCAGGTTGAGGCAAAATCCTTTTAGCTTTTCTAAATCTTCGCGACTAGAGTACGCTACGAAACGAACTTACTAAAAGTAAGTTCAGAAACTGTACCTAAACTGCGCAATAGCCAAGCATCGGTCCCTACGTGGCCGATAATTTAAAGAATACTATCTAAGATTCATAACTTGGTTAAAATTTGGCTCAGTTCCACGCAATTAGATGAGGGTCGGTGCTATAATGAGCACCTGCAGGTGCGGTCGGAATTTAATTTGCTACACCTTTGTTATATTGCACTGAAGCCGTTATGGCTTACGTCTTTATTACTTCTGGTACGTGCTCTGAGTTTTATTACTCTATGATTTATTGCAATTTCCTTTTGAAGATTACCAAAAATGATTAGCTCTTAGAATCATGTAATTTGAAGTTTATAAATTTATTTATCTGACAGTCTCAAGTTATTTTCACTGAAAACTACTGTAATATCAAAATCTTCTCAATACAAATTACCCTCCAACTACTGACGGTAGGCAATCAGCTTTGCATAATTTTATCATACCTTTGGCAATATTTGATATGAGCTTACTATCTCACTAAAATTCAATTATTTTCTTTGTCATGACGCTGTCTCTAATATCAGATGTATAATGTGACGGATAAGATCTACTTTCGCGTGGCACATTAAAAATTTAGACTCACGCTCCTATTCTCACATGCAACCGGATACCTTTTTGAGCTGAATTCAATATAATTCAAAATGAAATAAGTTCATGGCTGAAGTCACGCGTCACTGTAGTCTCTTTAGATTTATTTGTATTTATTATCAAATATTCTTGCACTGAACTCTGTAAATTCAAAGAAAGAACACCAGTAGGCCAAGTCGTTCCTAGGTTTGCTTTAAATCCAGTGAATTCTAATATTATATTTTATTCTTCAAAACTATGTGACTATTTTTTGTGCCAGTCTAAAACATAGTTCCTTCGCAAGTCATGGAAAAACTAGACCACATCCATCGTAGGAAGCCTAAATATTATACGTGAATTTAAATTTAAGCTTTTTGTGCACCAATTAATTTGAACTCATAGGAAACAACAAAAACTTTACCTGTAATTTGATTATAGTTTGTTAGTTTTGTTTGGTACTGTCACAGTTTGTACGATACAGCTAGTGCATTCACATAGGTATGTAATGACTTATTTGCCCAGCAAAACCCATACACTTCGCCACTGGGTACTCGGCACTGGGTATCCGGCAACCAGGACATGCAAAAAAGCTTAATACTGATGGTAAAAGTCTAAGCCTACATTCACATTTAAAAAAGTCAGCACGCAGGAGTGCCGAAACATAACTGGCCCTGAATTAAAAAAAATTACTTATAGTAGGTACTCTATGGACGCCACAGAGTATGTTATTCAATAGCAGCTAAGGCGACAGCACCAAACCAGGATACGTTTATAGGAAGAGTCAATCTGACGTACCGATATCTGTCATTAGAATTGAGAAATATTAATTACACTGACGACATTGAATCGTAAAATACGTTAAACTATCAGTCCTGGCTTTAGCAGTCGTTAGGCCACGACGGAGGCCTCAAGGCGGCCTAAAAACTACCTCACCAGAACTGGCCACTAATTCAAACGAATGAACAAATTGAAACGTAAAAATAAATTTTACGTAGGAAAATGCGCTTTATAATTTGACATTATCGTTTACGTTAAAGGAAAGTTATGATTCATTTGTATGAATTGAACTAGCTGTACACTCTGTTCTTTGAACAAGTTCGTTTTTGCTGAACAAGGGACGCGGTCGTATGTGGTACATTAATTGTTTTTGCCGAATAAGCTTTGTTTGTACAATGAGAACTGATTTTGCCTATTTTAAACACTCAAATAGTGTTGTGGGAACAAATTAATGAACCTAAAAAGTATTAACCAAAACTCTTGCATTTTTAATACATACAGTTCAGTCGGTAATAGCTCTGCCTTCCGTGCTGTGGATCGTGGGTTCGATCCCCACTAAGAACAAATAAACATAGATGTTGGTTCTATGTCTGGGTGTTACTAATGTATTATAACTTATAAGTATGTATTTACAAAAAAAAAGTATATAAGTAAGCATTATATCAGCATCTAGTTCCCATAGTACAAGCTTTGCTTAGTTTGTTACAAGAGGGCGTCGTGTGAAATGTCCATGAATATTTTTTTAAAACTGTAAAAAACATATTCATAAAAATATTAAATATTGTATTCATAAAAAACAGTGTCATTCATTAGAGAGACAGTAGTTTCAATCGCTCAACTAAAAACAAGTCCACATAGCTCAACTAAAAACACAATAGAGCATAATTCGCAAACTTGCAAGATGCCACGACAAAGACATCTATTTCTTGCTGGTAACTCGTTACTAGTTCCTGTTATCAAACAAACTAGCAAATAAGTACGCTGTGAGTAAATCACCCGGCGAGCACGTATGCAACTCACTTGCTCACTTTTGATTTATGCGTTCAATTTGAATTTGCCTCGTGTAATTTGGTTTTTGGTATCTTTCATTATCTTAACGGCATTAGACGTTGCTTGTGAAATATTTTCTTACCATCTGTACATTGCTAAGAGCATTCTAAGTTGAAATAACTTTCGTGTGTGACAGTATTCTGTTCATTTTCAAAGACGATTGCTTAAAAGTTACAATATCGAACTACGTGATCTACGTATTTCTAATTACCCTTTAAGCATCATCAAGAACCTTGAAGGAAATTAGTTGATGAAGTTTAAAGTGTCGAGGGATAAAAGGTCCAATGTATAAGATCATTTTAAACCTTATTCGCTTAGATCAAACGCTATTTTGCTGTAAACCACGGCTTATAAACGGAAAATCTCTTCACTATTCACCGTCGAGCTCGTTTCATAGTGTTGCATAAAATTGATTCAAGAAATTATCCTGTCTAGTCGCACAGCTGCACCAAAAGGTACTTAACCGTTACTTTGTCCGGGAAAGCAAATCACCGTTCGAATGGTACAGTGTTGTCTATAACTTGCATTTTCTCGATTCAGAAGCTCTAGTATAAGCTTTCAAAATTAGCAAGTTGAAGTGGCAATGGGTAGGGTAGCTTGCAGAACTGACAACTGTTGGGAAATAAAGGTTTTCAAATTTCGAACGGGAAAACTTAGGGTAGGGTAATTCCCCGATTAAGCGACAACATTGTGAGGATCACGGGAGAATAGAGCAGATTTAAAATCGTTCTTGCTGAAAATCTTTGGAGAAGGCATATTAGTCCAGTATATTTCTTCAGGCTACGTTTGCCACCAAAAGCACTGTAAAAATCGCAGGAGGAAATCAAGAAGATGGAGAGAGATGGTTGCAGCACAGTTGTATTTAGCCTATATTTTGTCCAAGGAAGAGCTCATCTGCGGAAAATACGCTAACTCCACATCATACCGAACTATACGACTAATTCACAAAACTCGTAGTAGTTCCCATTAATTGTCGAAGTTGCGCGCGCGACCCGAACTCTGCCTTATGTTAAATAAACTTTGTGGAAATATCGTGTGTGAAGAATGGCCCGCGTTCTGAGTTTGGTGATTTGTTATTGAACTGGATTCGGTGTTGGAGTGTGCGATTGGAGAAAGATATTGAAATACAAGTTATCATTGACTTACCTCTTAAAATTTGCAGTCTCTTGAACACAGACAAATCAACTTCACTAGCCAATAACATTCTAGAATTGATAGAGAGTTGAAAACTAACTAAAAGGTATATAAATTGTACACATTTATGAATATTTCTATTATCTAGCGATAATATAAAAAACTGGTATGATTTAAAGACATACTTTTAATGCCTCATCATTTCCTGACAAAAACCTTGAAAGTCCATTTACGAAAAGAGTATTTTGTTTTAAATTGGTCTTGTCATCATTAGACTTACTAAAATAACAATGTTTCTTGGCAACATTTTGTATTATGGATACAGCCATGTCGTAACAACACGAAGTTGAAAAGACATTATACTGGGAACTTACTAAATAGCAATATCTAAACGTTTGCCTGCAGCTACCATTTGAACTAATGTTTTGGGACTTGGGGACAAGCAATGACCTTTGGTTAAACACTCGATACAACGTAATGCTTCTACTTTGTTTTGTGTTCAGTAAAAACGATCAATGACAGCTGATAGAGGTTATGTATACTCTATTGTTAGGTACGGGTTGTTCGTGTGGGGAAAATTTGTTTGAGTGCTTTGAAAAGCTATTGAATTCTTTTTTGTATTGATACTATAGTAAAAAAAACAAATGGTTATAAAGTTTTAACCATCTACAAATTATGTATATCCTTTAGAAGTTTTTTGGATATGTTAACTTGTTTTATTTATTTTGTCCTTACTTAATTGGTTTCACGTCACGATAATTTCCACAACCCTAGTAGTTTGAGTTTTATTTGATAACATCCTAATCGATAAGGTTTTTTTCACGATAAGCGCTTTTAGCGAGTGAATTGAGAACTATTTTTCTTTCGAGAGCAAACTCAAAGTCGCCATTCTGAGTATAGGTAAGTACTTACAGTTGTCCCAATGGGTTTTTGTCCCTCTTAAGTATCTGCGCAAAATTTATTTTGGGTAAAATTAGAGGTAAGCTTTTTCAGCATAACAGTAGGTAGGTACATCCGCAATCGTTTGTTGCACCTAGCTTCAGAGAGATAATGATGCGTTGTGCGTACTGTGTATCTGCTGATTAATGTCAAAGTCAAAATTTCTTTTTTCAATAAAATCACAAGGATCATTTAGAATCGTCTTATATAAATAGGTGATTCTAAGTGCCAGTTCCACGCGACCAGAGCCTAGAAGAACGGGCAAGAAACTACGGCCTGGTTCCTAGGGTTTTTTTGTATGATCCGTTTTATAATGTAGTTTTCTTAGCTGCAATAAAACTCGTGCTAAATATTCAGCTCGTGCAGGTGTTCCTGTAGAAATCCATTATCTACGTAGGCTGCGGTTAACGTCATCCAGGCTTATCAACGTTTCACTGTGAACCAATTTAACTTGGCTTGTTTACGTGCAACTTTACTGAGAGGTTGACGGTGTAATTGGTTAAAAAGGCCTTCGGGTCTTAGGGCTAACTAAAGGAACGGGTGCTGGTTAGCCACCTAAGGTATCCATGTTGACTGACAGAAAAAATGAATTCGGGAAAAAGTAAGTAATTTTATAATCCAAATGCATGTACCTAATCGTAAAATTTTATAAGCAGTTTCATCATTGAAATTCTAAATAAATAAAAAAGCTCTATTTAAACTCTTGTAAAAGTTACGGTAACGTTACGGTGGTACGGTTCTCGTAAAGTTAGTTCGGCTTGTTTCATCAATTTAATTGTATGAAAAAAATCAAATGATCAATCTTACATTAATCGTTAACTTATGTTTCTGACAGTACTTGGTTTTGACCGCTTGATTGGGCCGGGACCCTACCTTGCACTCAGATATACCGAAAGAAAAACTCAATTAAAATTTCTATTCACTAGATAAATCTAACAAAAACATCTCCACGTTTTCAGATTTTTGCTAAAAAAAACAACTATAATAGCGTTTTGTGTTGCTTTCAATGTCATTTAATTATACGATCTGTAATGAAAATCGCGTAAAATGTTTCACCAACGAAATAGCCTTTAGAAAAAAAAATTATTCACAGTCACGATGTTTGTTTTTACCACCTACTCTATCTCAAACTATAAACTACCAAAGTCAAAATAATCGTGTACCAATTAATATCTACGTTTAACAAACCCAAGTCATTCGAGATAGGCAACTCATTTTAATGACAAAGATCTCGGCTCCAGACTTAATTAATCATTGTGTTTGCTGATTAACATGCGCCCATTGGAGCGAGCTGCTGGATTTACATCCAGATGGAATTCTATAATAGTTAAAGCGTTTCACTAGATATCTCTCCCGTTTTTGGTAATAGATGCCGCGGTTGAATAACACCGTATTTTCTAAGAAATTAACCCTAGACGGGGAGAGGATTATAACAACTACAATTTATTATTATTTTCACGTTATAATATGTAGCGGATTTAGCTGTTTACACACCTAACCAGACCCCATTTTCCGTAATTTTTTGCGATTCTTGCGACGGTAAAATGGTTTTTGTGTGAAAATGTGGTTTAGAACCACCCAGATTTGTTTCCTTATATTAAAGATGAATACATTATCTTTAATTTTTTACAATAATATCTCTACATTTATTATTTTTAGTGTATAAAAGTACTACCTAAAAACATTGAAATCCTTAATAGCATTCTTAAGTAAATAGGCTCAGCTGATTTGAAGCGGTGAAAACGTGTCCTCTGAGACTGCACTCGGTCCATTAACAAAAGCCATTTAAAAAAAAATTGGGAATCAGAAATTGTATATTTGTCAAAAAATATGTAGGCTTTAGCTAATTCCTATAGAATTACCCCTTTGTTTTTATTTTTGGGCGAGTGAAGGACTTCATTCTAATAGTTAGTGACACATTGCATTCTCGCAGGATAGTTTTACGATACAAATCATCTGAGAAATTCTCATCGTACCCACAATATTCAAGAGACATCAAAATAATACAGTAATAAAGTTTGGTTATGACACGTGAGAACTTTTTAGACAGAACTTCTTAAGGGTAACATTATTTAGTAAGACTTGCATTAAACTTCATATACTTGGTTACCTATTTAATTTTTAAAAAGTTATAGATTTGTCAAACGTTGCTGTTACGAAACGTAGGCAATGTTAAGTTTGACGTTTAACCTCTGTTACTAGTAAACCCGTAAAATTACAAAAACACTTGTAGAAAAACCCCACATTTTAAACATCATTTATAGTAGTACCTGCTTCATAGACTTATTCGACTATTACACGATTGAATTGATGTGCATCCGTGTTCCTGAAAAACTGTAATTATTTTCATTTTAAAAACTCCTCGTAACAAAGAAAACAACATCAAGCTGTTCCAATTCTTTTTTCAAATGCTTTACAACCTCCTTGCTCGCGCTACCTACTCGTAAATTCATTTGAAATCATTCGATTCATAGAATAAATCCACAATTCATTGTTGCGCTGCATTTCTCGAGACCTAAAGCGGATATTGAATTTTCATAACGTTCGTTTGTTGCTATAAATTGTTTTATTTATTCCTATTTTAAAACGGTCCGTTTTTTTGGACAGGAAATTAAATAGATAAAACTTATAATAAAACAGTGGTTTTTATAACATAAGTACTTTTAAACATAATAAGATGGTCCGTAAACCCGTGGTCTTAAGTCAGTGGATGAAATTCATGAAATGGGTCTAAACAGTTTTTTTTTATAATCCCATGTCCAGTGGTAGACTTCTACATTCGAATATGATGTTGATTTTTGGCTAATTCTTACGGCAGACGCCTCACTCTTGAAAAGTTTTAGGTAGTCAGACTTTCGTTTATTATACAGGTTGTCCTAAAAAGTAGTATCAACGCAAAACCCTAGAAGTGGAGCATCTGAAGGAGCAACCGAATATATACTTTTTATGCATATTTAACCAAAATTTATTTTTATGAACTCCTATCACACCGGCCCAATTACACCACAGCACTGAATAGCTTTACGTTTATCGAGAAACGCTTACGTTTTATGCGGCTTTAAAATGTTATTGTACACATTCACTTTTAATCTGAAACTATTCATGGTAATGATTTTCGCCAAATATGTCATTACCTATATACATGCAAACTGTTATGTTAATATGGGGTTAAGGTGAGTAGGTAGAAGCTTCTAAATTCTACTAAACTAAGTAACGAATAGTAGCTTATTGCGAATATCTAGCTTTTTTAAAAAAAATTATTGTCGTCAAAATATTTATGGTAAGCCAGAATGTAATTGCGAAATAACAAAAAACTGAATAACAGGAATAGGGTTGTCATAAAATCAGAATTTTAAAATATTTTGCACCATCCTTAAAATAGTTTAAGTACTTAAATACTTTGTCTCATAAAAATTTAATTATGATGTTTAAGAGAGAGCATGGTAGAAAATTGCCAAGAAAGACGAATGGAAGCTTTTGAGAGAGTATTTTGCCACAAGACAAAACTTGAAAAAAATAGGCATAATTTTGTAAATATTGTACAACACGTTCATTAAAACATGCAGACTTTTTCGAAAAAGTTTTCGCTTTTTCAATCTGGCAACCCTGTCTGAAGGTTTCATCAACTGAAATGGAAATAATTTTCCAAATGTACTTCATAATGCTATCTTTGCTGTCGCGTGAAGATACCTCATGAATAGAATTCCCAACTTTTGTTTATTCAGTTTCATTGGTCGAGCTTTGACTCATTTATTTTGAATCTTATTGTAAAATAGCTCAGTTGGTATAGCTCTGCTTTTCGTTCTGTGGGTTGTGGGTTCGATCTCCACCAAAAATCTTCGTCTTTCGAATGATCTTTGTCCCTCACTTCTTTCACGATTTCACGTAGCTTTACTCTAAGGTCTAAAATATTTTAATAATCTTGGTTTGTCGAACGTCTCTAAACGTCTCCCAACAACGTTAATATTCGTTTCAAATAGTGCTATTTCGTTTTGTTTAAATAGCAAATGGTGGTTGATTTAGGACGCAGCTATAACTAGACTTGGAAAGTATAATATTGAGAAAATTAAATCCGGCTGCCTGCTATAAAATGGACTAAGTATTAACGTTGAAACGCAACTTCTAACCCGTACGATGAACTCTGCTAAAGTGAACTCAATCGATTAATCAATTGATTTGAGTGCCGACACCTCATCGTCATCAAATCATCGAATAGCGCGCAACTTGTCGACTATCTGTCGCACTGGCTATACTAACTATTACTTTATCTATGGCTTTGGCTATACTAACTGCTACGTTATCTGTGGGTGCGGTGGGAGTAGTCAGCGATTCGTCGGCTCAGCACTCAATGTGCTCATTTCACGAATAGAAGTTCATTATTGATTGCGCGTAGTGTCTGCATCGCGAGCTTTTGTTTTTTTTACTGTTAATAATGTTACAAATCGAACACTGGCTGGTTAGCACGGATAAAGAAGGTTAGTAAAATAACCGACTTTAAAAAAAGTATTAATTATCACGTAGGTATTATCAGTAGGTATATTCAAAGTGTCAGTATCCAACGTTGGCAAAAATGGCTTAAAATGATGTAAATAAATATTTAGACCTAAAAAGGTTCACTAGTTGTCACAAACTTAACTAACAAAGTTGGGAAGTTAATTAAGATTGAGAGATAAATCGCTCTATTATAAGTGGTTATTATGTCTTCAAATCGTGAAGTCCTTGTACACATCTGTAATAATTTATCTTCTTAAGTCGAAACTGGCTTATTAGGCTTTTATTGCATGTTCAATTTTAACTTTTGCTTACATATCTGCAATACCTAATTTATCTACTGAAGTCGAAAGTTCAGCCTTTAGACTTATTAGGTTTTTTTTTGTAAAAAAGTTGTCACAATATTTTTTGAATTTTGAAAAAATGACATGGGATCTTTACATTTTAAAGCTTTCAATTAAGTATTCCACGCTCAGCTCAGCTTTTGATTCTCAAAAGGAACAGAACTCACCCACTTGGAACCGTCTAAATATACCGAGAACAAAAGTACGTTAATCAAATTATTCAGCATCTCTCCAGCGTATCCACAAAGCCAACGAAACTTATAACGCTCTAATAACTCTGGTACGGCCTCGGAATTTTAAGTATTTCGGCTTTACAAATAAGTCATTGCGGCAGCCAGCTAAGAGAAGATTATCCTATTTTAACCCTATCAATAAAACTATGTAACTCTAAAAATCTCGTTAATTTTAGCAAGAAAAGCTGAGGACGCGTCAAATACTGTAACTAGTAATTTTAAAATTTAAAAAACCCATGAATCTTGGACCGATTTTCATCAAACATAGCTAAGAACACTCCTGACTGACTCACCTTTCAAACAAAAAAAAAAACAAATCAAAATCGGTTCATCCGTTTGGGAGCTACGTTGGCTTAGACACACACACACACACACACTCACCCAGCCCGACACGTCAAACTTATATCACCCCGTCGTTTTGCGTCGGCGGTTAAAAAGGGAAAATATCGTATCGAAATCATCAAGACTCGGAAAGAAAATAAATGAATTTCAATAAATAATAGAATTTGATCGACACCATTGCTTGATTAACTTTAGAAATCTGTCAAATTTTCTAGAATAAGCGTCGAAATACATTCTATTTCATTAAAATTTTAAAATTACGTATGAGATTGCGTCTGAGATATTGTTATAAAATCCTTAGAAACATATATCTTAGAAGAGATAGGTATGATGTCCTCGGAAACATATATCCTAGAACTATGCAAATAGCTTTATTCCTAACATCAATGGTCACACCTGGTCCAGCCTTATTGAAGTTATAAGTTGTGCAAACTGGCTCACTCTGTCTCACTCGCTCGCTAACCTACGCATACATTTGTCTCTGTCTACGGTTATTGAAATTTGAGAGACTTCCATATTACAGGAGTTTGAATATAGATTTTGATGTTTAATATTCAATGAGTAATCATTTCTGAAAGTGGTTGGTGATATTTCACTTTTGAATTCAGTTTGAGATTTAAATCAACATTATTATCCTTTGGTTAATTAGATTTTTGTTTTTACGATATCATGTTTCTAAAACAAGCTAGACAGAATACCTATTATACAAGGTTATACTTAGGTATATTTTGCAAAAGCCAAATTGGTTTTTCGTCGTAATAGAAAACCAGGGTATAAAATACAGACACGAATTAGGTTTGGCCTTCTGGATGTAGTTAATTGTAGGTAGGTACGATGTAGGTTATATAATGGTTGTGAAGTGGTTTGTGGTACATTACTCGACGCAGGTATTTTATCTTTTCCGTTAACATAAGTGCTGATATAAATGAACTACCTAAATACGATATTTTTCTTTCAAAGCTTCTTATTTCAGAAAAAGGTTTTGTTTTTTTATTCTTATTTTGTTCTGGTTACTTATCCTAAATTTTTTCGACGTAACAATGAAATAAAAACCCTCTTCTTGGTAAAAACTAGGTAATTTGTAAAACATGCGCATTCCAATTCCGTTTGTAAGATGTCCTAAGGGCATCTGAATTGTTGTTAATTAGCATGATATAAGGTCATGCTAGTCTACAACATGTTTTTGATATCTTTCTAGGTCCAAGAGGAGAAGAGAGGAGCAACATATGATTCCTACACTAAACGATAAAAAATGTGTTTGATTTCGAAGAAATCGAGTGTCTCTCGTGAAATCGGGCGAACGTGCCAGTGCAGTGCTCAAAAATATTTCAGTTGATGAGAATAACAAAACTGTAGCGTATAACAATGGAATATGGTTGAATTCAGTTCCCCACGCCCAAACTGTGCTTCCTAAAATGATAGCGCGCAGTGAATCAAACGAAGCCTAAATCGCAAAAACCAAACGAAAACCTAGATTAGAATAGACAAAAATCGTTGTAAATATAGCTAATTAAATTTAACTCTTAATCGTTGTCTACGTGTTTATAACTTTTAAATATTTTGAAGTTTTTTCATCGAAGCGGTTGTCGTATTTTAGTGATATACAAAGTCGTATCAATTAATTAATTAAAATTTTAATGATAGGGGTAATAAGTGGCAAAACTCGGTTGTGATGTGTTTAGTTAAGTTGTATCGTAAGTAAGGTGCCGTCGAAACTGCCGGCCATTTTGTGGAGGTCGGCCATTTTGTGGAGGTCGGCCATTTTGAGGTGGTCCGCCATTGTCGCCGCCGATGTTGCGTATGCGAGCGGTGCGTTGTCACGTGTTATTTGGCGCAGGCGCGGCACGGCGCCGGTAAGATGAGAGAGCGGCGCATCGCGCACAACCGCCCTGTCGTCGTTCTGCTGTTTGCCTGCCTTCTCACCCTGAACTGTCAAGTCGACGCTGCTGGTAAGTCAAATAACAAGGTGGACTTTCATTTGTATCTTTTGTTTGGTACCCGTAACGACTAGACTGAACCTATTTAAGGGCTCATTAACAACTTCAAACATTTTAGTGAAACATAACCATTGTCGCAGTCGATAAATGAAAGTCCAACATGAAATCATATATAATAAAAATTGTACAGCGTATGACGAAGTAACGACACGATAAACGCAGTACCACTGGTAGAGGGTCAGTGGTGAAATTGAATATTTTATAGAAACAACGACAATTGTGTACCTTTATACCAACCTAAGTAAGATCTTTTAACACACGGACTTATTACTGTCACACGTACTTGTCACTCGTCAATGTGTGCAATTGTGCATGTGAGCGAGTACATCACAACATAATCGTTTCGTCAGTTTTTGAAAAGCTTTTGTTAAAACCATAGATTATTTATCTATTAAATTGAGAATCTCTACAGCGCTCTTCATAATTGTGCGTTTACCTATAAAATATGCACTTATAAACGCACAATTAAGTATAATAAAAAGCTACACAGCACAGTGCTACAAAACCGTAAAATTCCCTAATTTGATACGAGACGTATAATTAAAAACGCAATCGATTTTGTGACTTGGTATCTCATAATGAGGGAATATAAAAAATTACGAATCCCTGATGAGCTTGTATTAAAGATTCAGTAGGCCTTAATTAGGAAATTAAAACTTGGTCTACCATTCTACTTTCGGCTTAATCAACATTCTTATTCGAGACTGTGCTATGTTTTTATGAAAGTACTTTTCAGAGTTTGAGCTTAGATTTTGTTGTTATACAAAAATTGGGATTAAAGGGTACCTTATAAATAAATAGCATCTATTCCAAAGCATAACAACATACCATTTTTATTTATTCAGAAAAATAATAGAGTTTGTAATTGGAACGACTTAAAAAACGCAATTTCGAAGCGCAAATGTCTATGTGTATCTACATACATAAAACTAGATTTTCCTGGTTGTATCAGTTGAATTTCAGTTCACGTTTGGTAACAGAAGGAAGGCAGGTTGAATAGTGGTTTTATTACAAATACGGTTCATATTCGCTCATTAGCATAAAGGGGAGAGGTATACTCACATTTACATAAAACTCAGACAAAAATCTCATCCAGCTCTCGGGTGTACCTACTTTCTAGCATAATTACACCTCGCTTCATGAAAATGAGACACAAAAACGGTCTGAAACATTAAAATAAAACGACTCCATAATAAACTGTTGTTTTCCACACTCCCGAAAGACAGATTCGCAAAATGTGGCTACTTAATATGCGTAGTGGCGCACTCTAAGCTTTTAAAGCCGGTTTTACAAAACACACACGTACTGCTTTATGAAAGGTCCTCACTGCGTGCGTCGTAAAACATAAAATATCATATGCTGAAGATGAAGTAGGTTCGTTGCACGCGGCGGGTTACAATTTACAGTTATTAGATACACTTATTGTTGTTTTACTTCTTAAATTGTTATAATGTAGACGTTAGGCGCACGCGGTGCGCTCATTTGCATGCGGCGGCTGCGTCGCTCATAAAGCCAACCGTCGAACTTATGAACGCAATTAATGAACCAAATGATACAAACAACCTAATTACACATTTTCATTCCTCAACCAGTTTTTTGAACATTAATATTCGATTAAGAACTTTACCGTCGTAAAATATATTTTACGTCTTCACATATTGGAATGAGTAAAACAGGTCTTAACGACATCCGGGAAAACGGGACTATTCGATTGCGAATGTCGGATCGATGTGCGCGGAAAAAACCGTATTTGATTTGCATTTTAATATGCACAAGGGGATAACGGAACCAACCTGTCATATTGTGATCATGTTGAACAGACGTGTGCCGCAGTCACCACACAATCGACCGCCGGCCTGACTTATTGAGGGCAGAATGCAGAATGAGAAAATGCGAAGGTTTTTTCCACCTTTATTTGAGTTTTATGTCAACTCGCGGATGGGAGATGATAAAATTCAGCAATACAAAGAGTTATCGGGCTCTGGCGCAAATTCAATTTGGTCGGGTGATATCAGAGTTCGTTTTGTAACCCATCCGTCTTACGTGCCGTTCTTATCTAACTTTTCTAAGTCATCCTTTCCAAAGTTGTTTGGAATTTGTCCTGTCGGATGTTGTAGAGCTAAAACTCGAGGCGGAAAATAAAGTGCAACTCGTACTAGGTGCACTACACTGTGTAAAATCTTATTTAGGTTAGTTACATATTTTCTTTTTTTTTTCGAATTTGTTTGCTGCGCGTGTGAGACCACGTTCACTAAAACATAATGATAATAGGTACTCGTCGGAAGAACATTGTGATATCAAAAACTCTGTCGGATTTCGGAACCCTAAAAACATAGCAGTGTGGTCACGTTGTCCACAATGGCGATCGAACGCGAAACGTTATTAAACTTAAATAGATGCTCGGTGATGCAGAAACTTCCTATTACCAAGGATCGAAAGAAAATCTCTTATCAGAAGCGATTATTGGACCGGGATTAATATCTAACCGAGCGCCGACGGTTGAAGATGGGAATTTTGTGAACAACCTTTGTGGTTAGCGGACTCCTTTTGTTTTTTTATTGGTTATTGGTGTGCACACGGGTTTAGTGTTTATATCGAATCGCGAATGTTTTGTGTGCTGCGGTAAAAAATATTACCAGTAGATTTATCTCAGCTTAACAACTTACAGAAAGAAAGAAAGAAAATGAATTGACACTGAATTGAATTGAATTGATTACTTGATAAGTATCGCTACATTTATCGTCAGAATTTTCAGTCTAGCAACATACGATTTAATAACTGAAATAAACTTTTGAAGATCGTTTTCACTGAGCTATAGAAAAGGGCTTTTCAAAAAGGATCATAAAACGTAGAACGTACAGAAAAGCTTTGCGTAATCTACGTTCGTTGCAAACCCTTTTTAATATCCGTAAGTAAAGACGACTGAACAAATTCCAAACATATGAAACTTGAGCCATTCGAACGGAGTCACTTCACCGAATCAATATCGAAGAAAATATTCCATTTCGATGGAAATTCGATTCCGCACGTTTCCACAGTCAACGGGGCTCTTAAATAATATTAATGATCACATTTGAACTTACCCAGCTAAGTACAAAATAAGCGTTTTGTGACCGTTTTCTCACACCATTCACTTGCAAAGTTTCGTACCTAGCCTGCAATAAATCTTACTAATATTTCATAAATGTTTGATGTTCGTTAAGCCTTGTATACGTTTGAGTACGCTCAGGTGAATGAGCAGCTTATTTGGCTAAGCTGCCTATGATGATGATGATTAGTATAAATATCAGATTCTTCGAGATGGCGTTGATATCTAGATAGATAGAAAACTGTTTATTGTACCTGCACCATAAGGAAATTTCATATTAGACACAATTCTCATAAAAAAGCGAAGTACAATGGGCGGTCTTATCGCTGTTTCTTTTCCTAAAATAAATAAAATATAATATTTGCTGTAAGAATTCTACATGAATCCACACTTTGACTGAGTTTCAGACCTACTAAGTACAAAGGCTTGTTTCTTCTTATTATTATAGAAATCAAATCTCACGATTGTTGATCAAAAGTCTGCAAAAGAAACCCCTTAAATCTTGACACATCAAAAGTGTTATAAATGTTATCGAGTACGATTTTCTGTTTTTATGAACTCTCATAAATTGAGTAGGTAAAATCAGCACACTTAAATGAAAAGCATTGTTTTCCCTCAACCTACAGCGGAAAATCGATGGAGGTATTCAAAACAATAACTGTTATCTTTAAGAATAGTTATCATTTATGAATATGTATGAGGTACGGCGCGCGATATATCGTATTAGAATTCAATGTTGGGTGATATATGTACAAGATATATTGTACTGTGGTTAAAATTATGATATATGTATTTGATCTAGTGATTGTGGGTTAGTGACTAGAACACACGAGCACAATATCTGAAATAATTTAATGATTATATTTATTTTGCGTATTTAATAAAAAAAAACTTTATCATCACGATAAATCCTTTTGCTTAAATTTTCCATCAACGTTTAATTTTGGACCGTATGGTTCATCGATTTTTTACTGCAGAATACTGATTTATTTTCATTTAAAATCATTATAATCATATTACTGTCGCTTAGGAGAATACTATAGTAAAACAAAACTTTATTTTAATTACTTTTACTAAGAAAATTGATTGTCTGTTTACCTGAAACATTTCGATTTCATTTTATTCCATAGTTATCTTGAAACTTGTGAAATTCTAATAGTTATTCTCCGGCGATATTCAAAGTAAGCCCGTCCGATACAAGGTAAAACGTGGCGTCAAATCCCGCCGTATCGTGACGGAGATATATTAGCATTTAGATTATGTCCTGGGAACCACGTGTTACCAGATTTGTCTCGAAATTTCCATTACATTCGAAGGCGTTCTGACCATTGGGGTGTTTATTTTATGTGAAGACGCCCCTATACAGCGATTTTGTTTAGTGCCATATTTTTTATTTTTATTTTTTTTATTTTATAAGTTTTTTTTCCAAATTGTACGTCACACTCATTTACAGGGATTATTATTAATTTTTATCTATTTATTGTGCTCTATGCCTTGTACTAGAAATAAAATGACGAGAGACTGATGTCACACTCTGTTAAATTAATTTTATAATTGTTACTTGTGCACATCTTTTTTAATAAATGTTTCTATTTTATTATAAAATATCTTAGAAACTACGTTCTGTTTTTGAAAAAACATTTGCGCACGATTTTCTTTTGTTTCAATTTTTTTGTCTGCTGTATCTGTCAGTTTTATCATGAAGAATTAATAGTCATACAGATTGTTTCAGTTTCCACTAGGTATTTGACTAGGACTGACTTCACTTGGTTGAATCTTACCTTACCCTGTACTAAACGGAGGCTGTAATATGAGCGGTCGATCCCTGTATGAAACGTTACGTGAAACTCTCTGGTAGGCGTTGCCCCATAATAAAATCCTACGGACCCGTTAAAAGTCTCTCGGATAAAGTTCGACCATTTTGCAAAATTGAATTACTTTGTTCGAGCCAAAAACGCTAGGTATTTTTAACATTTCCCGTCTTCACTGTTGATAGCTCTGTATGTCTTTATTTAAGCTCAAAAACGACCGCCTAAGTCTATTGTCTCCAGGTTACTCCAAGAATTTCACTTCCGTGCCATTAATTTTCCATTTTGCCCCTAAATCGACTATTGAAGGGCTCTACGACGAATTTTAAGAGACGAATATTCTCGATAACTTACTATTACGTCGGAAAAACCGATTTCCTTCGCATATTTTACTTTTACTGCCTTTAGTACTGAGCGATCACATTATTAGCAACACTATCAATTTCGAACCCATATTCTTACAAATAAAGTGTATGAAAGGAACATAAATATTTTTATGATGATCGTAAGTCGCGCTACAATGTTTTGTATCTCATAGCTTTTCATTAGACGGATGCTGTAAAAATTGTTTATTATAACGAAGCTTACGTACCGTACACCACAGTAATTAAGAAACTCATAAAATATTTAATAACGTTCTCAGTACTAAAAGGATACTTTCAGGATTGTTGCATAAAGCTACTAAGTAGTTCCTGAAACACGAGGTAAATTATCTCGAAGGATCGTGCGTAATTTCTGAGCAGCGTTGCAAAAATTGGCCTGAAAATGCATAGAACCCGGCCTCGTCGGGGCGGGCAAACAACTCCGGAGATAAGCATTCACAGGCGAAATTGTAAAAGCGCGAAGCACCGCCAACAAAGAACCATATTAACCTCCTACTAACTAATGGACGAAGATAGGGTTACCGATAGATAGGACCACTAGGAAGATAGGACCCCGCTCAAAACGCCCTTTGTAATGTAAATACATCAAAGCGATTATTTATTATACGGCTTTGATAGATGTTTAATTTTTAGCCCAGTCTTGAAAAGGTTCGGTTCAAAAGAGATCGAATTCGCGCCCCTCTATATAGGTGGCATGTCTAGTGTTTGTACACCTTTGAGGGTACATTTTTCATTTCTTTAGTGAATGCTAACTAGTGCGAACGGTGGCCAGCTAAGGCTGAAAGGAGATGTACACACGATACCTGCATAGTTTACCCGCTTTTGCTTGCCAAAGTTAATGGAAGTGGGCTTGAAAGCGGTGTCCTATCTACCCCGTTTAAGAGTTGCAAGGGTGTTTGTTTTTGCTCACGACATGCATGAGAAGACGTTTTGTTTTTAAGATAAGTGTGTTACGGAACGTGTTGCATTATGTTCTCACATTAACGACTATGTTCTCATAGCTTGCCAGATTCTGAACGTACCTATTTGGCAGCCTTTCGGCGTTATCACGAACATTTGTATTTTATTCTTGTTAAAAAACTCATTGACCCTGTTTTGATTTGGAGTTCTGTGATGTTGTTTGCATCAATGATTCGTTACTGAACGTTTGTTTAGGAATATATTTTTTGTACAACAATTCAATACGTTGTTGCTAGCACTTAAAAAGTAATTAAGTGAAACTAAACACTCTTTCACGGTATAAATAAATAACTATGGTATCGTGTGCCACTCACATGTTTGATACAAAAATAAAATATGAATGTTTATTTAATACCACCACAGTATAAGTTACTGATAAATTTTAAATGTAACTGATATAGATGCATACATAGACATGTAAAACTCTTTAAAATAGATACGCGCATGTCTCGAAATTCTGAACACCCGGCGTGAAACCATAAAACGGGTCAATGTACTAGTAGCAGGGTGTTTCAATCACTCCGCACGGGGTTTTTATTAACTCACAGATATCGTGCGACTGTTATTACCGCCTTGGGTCGTCGGGTCATTTATGTCGGTCAATTTTCGGGTCGAGTCGAACCTTCCTTTTGCGTGGACCTGTGCATTTTTCGCGAACGGAGTGATTCTTTTCTTGTCACTGATATTTATCACTTGCTTGGTCATTGACAGAAAAATCGGATTAGTCTTAAAATTTCCTTTAGACTACAATGTATTAGTTTAACTGCAATAAATATTTTTCATTTCATATATATTTTATTGATTATTATTGATTATTTTTATTTATAAATATTGTAAATACTTTATTAGTCATAATTTTCTTTGTGAATAAATACTATATAACTAATTTTGATTATATTTTATTGATAAATATATATAAAACAATATTTATGAGTATACAATTACCTAAGAAAAGAAATATTACTGTTTGTTGCACAGCATCACATTTCTTTATTATTGTGTAAGCACTTACACTTTATTTTTTTCTGAAATAAACAGTATTCTTGGTAACTATTTTGCAAGCAAGTGATTGATCCAGTTCGTGACATGAATCATTCATATCATTCACTCGTTGGAACAACTCTACACCTCGAGCCTTCGTATTCCAGGGTCATACTGTACGCTGGGCTTCCCGGTACGGATTACGGAAACTTTTGGTTACTTAAGTTGCCCTTTATACCCGCCATTGTTTGTAGAAAATATAGGATGGGACCACACGTGGATTGTTTTTTTTTTATTATCACAAAATCCACAGATCTTAAAAATAAATTATTTGACACTTTAATAATAAACCTTACATCCAATAACGGATTTACTTTATATAAAAAGTTTTTATATAAGAGCAGTTACACCAACAACTTTTATGTATAGAATTTATGTATTGTATAAATATTTATTATTATTGTATTGTTCAAATATTTATTTTAGGCTTTTTTTTGAAATTTTTCTTGGATTATTTGGTTAAATCAGTTGTTCATCTCGGTTTTAAACAAAACTAATTTACGTGTAGGTGAAATAAAGTGGCATTAGGAAGGAAGGGTAGAAAAAAAATTGAAATATGTATGCAAACGTATACAATATTTGTAATACACTAATGTAAGTGAACAAAATCGCACCTGTCAAAAAATAATGTGCGCCAAAGCTGACTCCTTGTACTTTACCGTGACGATAGCTCGCACGCAATGTTCCTATGAAGGAAAACAACGGGCATTTCGCGTATTTGATTGTTACTATCGTAGTTTAATATGTAGCTACCTCGTTTTTGTAACAAACGTTTTACTGAAACGGATACACAAGTTTGTATACTTTTTTATCCAACTGACTCCGCCCGTCATGGTTGAGTCGTTCGCAGCTGTACAATGAAATTTAGTTCAGCATATAAAATCGCTGGAAGTCTAATTCTTTTTTTCAGAAGAATAATATGTTAGTATAAACATAAACGTCTAACAATTGACTGACAGCGTTGTATCATTAATCCTCTGAAGTATCTGCGCAGAACCCATCTTTGGTTAATTGGAGGTAAGCGAATTTCGCACAACAGGACATGCACAATAATTTCTTGCACCTAACTTTAATACAATACAATAACAATACAAAATATTTATTTGCAACAACAACACAAAAAACACATACAATAAAAAACACAAACTATAATTAAAACACGTTTTTTAAAAATAAAGTAAAAAATTAAACAAGTGCAATGTTGCAAAAAGGTCCCAGGTCAGCATGTGCAGGCGTTAAACCTGCGCTTCAGAGGGATAAAGATCCGTTGTGCGTACTGTAACTTGGTTGAATTTTAGCTTAGACTTAGCTTAGACTTAGCTTAGAATGCTAATAGTCTCGTTTAGCTCGAACCATTTTTCATGACGTAAATAATACTCCCTAATGTGTACCTTATAAAGTCATAAAACAAAATGTAAACATATCACTGACCTTGTCGTCAACCTTGCTTTGATATCATGTTTTAAGTGGTGTAAAATTTTAATGGCAAACCGTAAAAGCTATGGCCCACCTAGCTTAGGTTTTGCGTTATCTACAACAGGCATGGTACTTATTAAAATTCATTATTAACGATGAGACTAGTTTTTGTCTGCGATTTCAGTCAGGTAGCGGCTCAAACTATTGAATTTTTACAACAATAAACTTATAACAACAATAAACCACAGACAACGGAGTTTGACATTTCTGAATGACGCAGTAAGCTTAATTTATCACGTTTATAATACATATATATAATGCTGTCGATTCTGTTGTTGCATTTTTCTAAACTAACCTTATTTGGCAGCGCTAGAATTATAGCTGTAAGAAAAATGCAACAACAGAATCGACATCATTGTTTCCCTAATTTTTAACTACACGAATAAACAATGTAAAATGGCAAATGCACAAAACGTGCGACACCAACACCGAACAAACAAAAAGCTTCATATTTGTATCCCAATTTAACGTTTTATTTACGCCACAATAGATTAATGGTAAAATAACCATTAATCTATTTAAAAAAAGGCTTCCTTATAGTACAGAGAGCATGTTTTGTTTCTCTTATTTCTAATCTCACGTGTAAGTAAAAAGCTACGAGTAAGTCTCTAAGTACAGATGTTACAAGAACTCCCATCCCGACCGTCTCCTTATCTCGTACCCTAATTAACCCAGATGGGTAGGCAACAGAAGTTTGCATATTTACCGCTAGGTGTCGATATTTATCTGGAATCTATGGCATAGGGATTGTTAAAGGAAGTATTAATTATTATTTGTTTAACGAGTTCTAACTAGATGGCGCTGCTAAATCGCTCCGCATTGTAAAACGCGCTATCGTTGCGTTTTGGGCAATGAGCCAAGATATCTATAATACTTTGATTAAATGAGACTCACTACATAAGTTCAAGGTGTTTTATATACACCCCTCTCCCTCTCGAGATCTACCTTTTAGTAAAGGATTATACATAGTCCTTCGTAAGCCAGATTGGTACTAGATTATTAGGGTACCTGAGTAACCAGCAAACAGGTAGGACAGGGTAGAACTGTACGATCGTTGTGGATCGCAACGGATAAAGTACAGTTGGTGAGACACGGTGGTGAAACCATACCCCGTGTTCTCTCGAGAGTGCAGTGCAGTGTAATACAGTCACCGGTGAAGCCGAACTGTTGATTAGGCATACTCCAATAACCGATTCTAATTATGAACGGTGTTGGCAGTTGCTAGAGAGTAGGTATAGTAATAAAAGGTTCTTGTCAAATTCTATATTGAATAAGTTGTTCGGACAAAAGTCTATAAAACTCGAGTCAGCTACATCCATTAAAGCTTTGATGGATACAACATCTGATTGCCTAAGTGCGTTGGAAGCATTGGAGGTAGATGTAAGCACGTGGGACATCCTCATCATCCACATCGTTGGTTCCAAATTAGACCCTGAAACCCGAAAGCAATGGGAATTGACGGTATCTAGTGATTCAAGTACTAAGAATGATTTACCCACCTTTGAGCAATTCCAAACTTTCCTAGAATGTCGTTTCCGAGCGTTAGAGTTTGTAGAGCCTAGTAAGCGATCAGTAGTACAGTATGGAAGTGGTGCTCCAGCATCTTGTCGTTCTATGGTAGCGACATCAGCGCCGATGCCTTGTGAGTTTTGTTCTGACAGTCACAAGTTAAGTTTCTGCAAAGCGTTTACCAAACAAGATGTCAGTGATAGGAGAGCTTTCGTTAGCAAGAACAAAATGTGTTTTAATTGCTTAGGCGGAAATCATAACGTTTATAACTGCAAGAAACCAACGAACTGTCGTATTTGCAAGAGAAGACACCACACTTTACTTCATCTTACATCAGAAGAGTTCACTGCAAATAAGCCAGTAGCACCAAAGTCCACAGTTGAGAGTGAATCTCCATCCACGAGCAATCAAGTCGTAGCATGTCTCTCCACGGGCGATGTACCGACGACCAAGCAGGTTTTATTAGCGACAGCCTTGATAAAAGCCGAAGCACTGACTGGTGAATACCAAACAGTCCGAGCCTTGATGGACCAGGGATCTCAAGCCTGTTTCATTACCGAAGAAGCGGTTCAACTGCTGCGTTTAAAGAAGATACCTGCGAAAGGAAAGATATCAGGATTAGGCAATGGCATCGAAATAAAGGCTAAGTATGTAGTACAAACCACCATTCAGTCGCGTACGGATCCAGAGTTCAAGATGGAAGTTCAAGCTTACGTTCTAGGTCATATAACATCTTATCTACCTGAAAGACACATTGAGAAAATAGATTGGTTGGACATAGAAACGATTCAGTTAGCAGATCCGCAGTTCACTACTCCTCGTAGAAATGATATGTTGCTTGGAGCAGACGTCTATGCTCAAGTCCTGAAACAAGGAATAAAGAAAAGTTCGAGTGGAAAACTTATTGCACAGAGCACAAGTCTAGGATGGATCCTTTCTGGCGTAGTCACAACAGCTAATGATACACGTAATGAAATATCGGTAATGCATGTCACCTGCAATGAAAATGAGAACGATTTACTAAAGCGATTTTGGGAAATCGAAGAACAAACCAGTACAACAAGGTTACTTACCGATGAAGAACAGAAATGCGAAAGTTTCTTTAAGAACACTACGAAGAAAGAAGCTGGTAGATACGTAGTAAAGCTGCCATTTAAGGATGAAGATCCACAGTGCAAATATGGACATTCGAGAGATATAGCTGTGAAAAGATTAATGTCATTAGAAAGAAGATTGGCAAGAGATATAGTACTAAAAGAACAATACACAGATGTCATTCATGAATATTTGAGTTCAAATCACATGCGACCGGTTGAAGAAAGCGATAAGAGAAAAAATGAAGCTGTGTACTTACCACATCATGCTGTAGTCCGAAACGATAAAGCTACCACAAAGGTGCGAGTAGTGTATGATGCATCCAGTCCAAACAGCAAGGGAGTGTCACTGAATGATACACTCATGGTAGGTCCAACCCTACAAGTAGATCTTCGGCATACCATTTTGCGTTGGAGAGTTCATGATATTGCTCTTGTAGCAGATATTATTAAGATGTATAGACAGGTGAGAGTAGATGAAGAGGACGCAAAATGCTATCAGCGCATAGTTTGGAGAGATGATCCTGCAAAAGAAATCAAAGATTATGAGTGGAACAGCAACAACCGCGAACACCTGAAACAGATAAACAAATATGAGAACACAGAAAAGTACAAAATAGAAAACAAACAGATCGAGAAAGAGAAAGGAGAATTAGAACAAACAGAACAAAATGATAGAACAAATGAGGACAACATAGAAGTGAAAGTAGAACAAAGAGAACAAAATGATAGAACAAATGAGGACAACATAGAAGTGAAAGTAGAACAAAGAGAACAAAGTGATAGAACAAATGAGGACAACATAGAAGTTAAAATGGATACAACAGTTAAGATATTAGGTCTTACCTGGAACCGCAACGAAGACATTTTCCAGTACAAAGTGCAGCTTCCTCCATCATCCGGACCTGTAAACATAGGATGGGATGAAGCAGTACCCCTACCCACAGAATTATTAGAAGAAAGGAATACTTACCATACAGAACTGCCACAACTCGCCGCAGTGAAACTCCCTCGATGGCTCGGCATAAGATCCGATAATGTCGATCTGGATCTCTGCGGAGCAGTGTTGTTGGTGATATTAATTAAAGGAGCTATCGAAGTGATAGGTATTCCCAAAGCAAAGGTTCGAGCGTGTACCGATTCCACGATTCAAGAAGAAGAGTTCTTAAAAGAGAAAAAGCAGTTGCAAGCAGGTAGTTCCAAGAATAAAGCAAGTAAGCTAAAGGAGTTGTGTCGTTGCTAAGATGACGGAGGAATTAGGAGAGTAAGCGGAAGAGTTCAAACCTTTAAAGAAATGAGTACACTTCTATATCAAGTAGAGGCTTGTTTGAACTCTCGCCCTCTCACGGTTATCAATAGTACCGAACCTGGAGAACCACTTCCATTGACTCCAGGTCACTTCCTCGTAGGAGAATCTTTGGTATCTTTGCCAGAGGTCGATTTTGAGAATTCAAATATTAGTTCACTGTCAAGATGGCAGTTAGTACAAAAAATGTATCAAAGTTTCTGGCGTCGTTGGTCCCAGGACTATCTCACAAGTTTAGTTCATCGTTATAAATGGTCCGATCAAGTTCCTGAACCACGTGTGGGTGATGTAGTCCTTATTAAGGAAGATGATCAACCGCCTAGTCGCTGGCTGCTTGGCCGTGTAATGGAAAAGCATCCGGGTTCAGATGGTTTAACCCGCGTGGTTACATTGAAAACTCATAAAAATGTTATTAAAAGGCCAACATCCAAACATTGTGTGTTGCCTATAGATTAAGTTCATAAATGTGTATAATTAAAGTTCGTAAAAGAGTATAAGTTCATAAATGTGCAAAATTAAAGTATAAGGTAAAAATTAGTTCATATAAAGATTTAGTCATTGTTAGATTCTTAAGTTCTTAAAGGATTTAGCAGCCGTCAATGGTTAATTATTCTATCAGTTCAACGTTAAATGTTAAAGACTTGGTTAAGGACCCTTTACTAGGTCCTTGGCGGGCGATATGTTAAAGGAAGTATTAATTATTATTTGTTTAACGAGTTCTAACTAGATGGCGCTGCTAAATCGCTCCGCATTGTAAAACGCGCTATCGTTGCGTTTTGGGCAATGAGCCAAGATATCTATAATACTTTGATTAAATGAGACTCACTACATAAGTTCAAGGTGTTTTACATACACCCCTCTCCCTCTCGAGATCTACCTTTTAGTAAAGGATTATACAGGGATGTAATACGTCCAAACTCATCGTTATATCAACTCACCGTTGGTATGCACTATTTTTAACCACAGACGCAAAAACGACGGGTTGGTATTGCCTAACCCCGGTCCGGGGGTGTTATAAGTTGAACGTGCGTGTGTGTGTGTGTGTGATTTTGTTTTTGTTTTTTTTTGTTTGAAAGGTGTATTAGTCGGGAGTGTTCTTAGCTATGTTTGATAAAAACCGGTGCAAGATTCGGGGATTTTTAATTTTTTTTTATTTAATTACTTGTTGTCAATGTCCTTTACAAAACCAAAACATCATACAAAATATTTAAAAAAAAACAATCTATGTTATAAGATGTCTATGTCTCTTTCTGACGAACCCTCTTTTCCGTGTTTTTTTTTTTCAATTTTATTCCCACCGTGTAGTATTTGAGTAAGTGCAACTAGAATAGTCTAATTTATAGACACAAATCTAGGTACATACTTCTACTAGATGGCTTGGCCGCTCTGGGCCATAACTCGCCAGTGTCCCACTGCTCACCGCCCGTGTAATTATTTATGTGTTGTTTAGGCGTGTTTGTTCATTTACATTTTAAGTTGCGAGTGCCTTGGGAAAGGAGGTGAAATTAGGAAATGTACGTTGGCGTACTTTTGATTTGTAGATGTGTTGTCTGTGGCCAAGGCACTTATTCCGGTTTCATATTACCTGCTAAATCACCGTCATAATTATTAAAAGAAAGTATGGAAATACAATTTATTTGCAAACACTCACGCTATCGTTACCTACTATAAGAACTCTAATAGCTACACTTGTCTTTATGTAAAGGTCAAATTAGAAAACTGCCGTCCGCTAACTAAAACGTAGTTATCTGACAAAACCACTTTTTGAGATATCGCTAAAAAACGCGGAGAATTAAAAATGGATGCCACTTCGTTTTAGATTAGTATAATTGATTAACGATGTTTTAGCTATGCATCACTCGGGTAAGTTTCGATATTACGGTGACGTTAAACAACTTTAACTGCGTTTAAACCCAGCAATACTACTTAACGACTATTTAAAGTTGTAATTAGAAAAAAAAATGTTAGTTAGCCGCTTTCTTACTATCTCTAATTCGGAAACTATAAACGATAGGAACATTAGGAACACAGTTCCAAGATAGATCGATAGATAATTTTGAGCTTTATAACTTTGAAATTTGACCAAATCTTGTCTGTACCTATTCTTTGTTTTCTTATTTTATTTTTCTTTGTCTACCTATGTAATATCTATTTGTGTCAAAATAATTTTTTTTTTCATTTTCATTTTTTTTTTCAAATGTTACTTAACGGCGTTTTAGCTAGCGGACGGCAGAAAAGATGTTAAGTATAACTTTTTTGTACAGTCATTTTTTATCACTCGTGTTCCTTTAAAAAGCTTTATTCTTTTTTTACGAGGTTTGTGGAGATTGGGGGAAAATGTCGACACGCGTGACTTTCGCCAGGTGACGCATTAATTTTGTATAGAAACTTGCTGTAATTACGCAATTAAACTACTTCAACTGAACTTTTTAAATACTACAATAGAATAGAATACAACTCATTATTTTAAACGTAATTTTTCTTGTTCAATTGTTTTATAAACCACAATTTTATAAAAGATAACCATAGGTATCACAATTCTCAGTCGCTCAAAGAAGGGCAGAAATATATACCATTTCACGGTTGTTATTAGGATCTGTGCATAAATTTACCACTGCGATGAATCTATGCAAATAATGTTGAACTTAACCTGACCGTTCTCCGGTACGATTTTGCCCATTGTCCTCAAAAAAACAGGAAGTTCTCAATTCGGTTTTATGTTTTTTAATGTATGTTACCTCAGAACTCCGTCATATATGAACCGCTTTCAAATTATTTTTATAGGAAAGGATGTATTTCCAGGTTGGTTCCATTCAATTTTCATCAAAATCGGTTCAGTAGTTTGGCTTATAAATAGAAATAACTGGAAAAAAATATGCCATCCACATGCACGAAATTGCGTATTTTGCTTTCCTGTGACTTTTTAGTGGTGTTTATGGTCACTAGAACATTCCCAATGAACTGTCATCATCATCATCATATGATTATGAAGCCGGTAGTCAAATTTAAGTTGGTTTTTTAAACTTATAAATTATTGGGGAAAAATACATGCAATTTTTGTTGGGCCCTCGAAATTAGCACAGGTGTAGCAACGGCTTTAATTATGAAATCATTTATTATGATCTCATACTTTTGTGGGTAAAATGCGTATGAGTACCTTGAATGCCTACTCGTGTCTAATAAACCGTGGGAAGATCTTGTTTAACTTTGTAAAGTTAATAAAAATATTATGACGTAGTAAGCTGATAACCGTGGTTATATACGAGGAAAAAAAATCCTCTGTGATAACTGGTTATCTTAGAGGAATAAAATTCCTCTCAGATAACCAGTTATCTAGTCTTGGTTATCTGTCAGGAATAAGCTACATTTATATGGTTCATAGATTTGTGCATTAACCCAGTAAAATAATTAGTTTAAAAATTATATTATTTTGTTTACAAACCGTGTCACCGAAATATTGGTGACGGGCAGATAATTTGTCAACAAAATTATCAGTCAATTTAATTTTAAAAGATATTTTCAATCCCTCGTACAACTTTCGACTCAATAATGATTGCCTACGTTTATAGGGTTGTAACGCTAGGTATGGTGTAGTTTATTTGGTCTACTAGCTTTTTAAAATTACTGCAGCACATTTTGAACCCGCTACCGCTTTGATCGATTACTGATCGTTGACTCAGTATTCCTGTTTGTCTTGTTCGGTATCGCCTCAATACATCGCATAACGCTGGTGTGTGTTGGTTTAGAACTGCTGTTTGCTGGCATTGTGTATCTTGTATTGAATAATGGTATCGCTGTCATTTTTTGTAATTTGCAATCAAATGTTAAATGTAATGCAGTACGCACAACGGATCTTTATCCTTCTGAAGTTAAGTGCAACAATGAACAAACTGCGCATGTGTTGTGTAGAAAAATTGGTTACCTGCAATTACCCAAAAAATCGGTTCTGCGCAGATACTTCAAAGGCACAAAGATCCATGAATTTCGGAGCTTAGCTTGCCTCTATGTTTCTAACAAACTTAAACGTACCAACGATTTTATATTTTATACTTTTTATTCCGATTTACAGCATTAATAGTGCCCATAGCAGGTGACCTAAACACTTCGTCACTAGAATAATTTGTCAGAAGCTCAAAAGCGCTAAATCAATTCACGTGACTAAAATGAGATACCAAAGTTGCCACATAAAAATAATTTCGGTCGAATGGTTTAATATTTACGCGACGGACTGTATGAAGCCTTGTATTTTGGGTACGTCATTGCGTAGGCGTATTTCGTAGCATTGATTGTGTCGTAACGTAGCTTGCTGCTACGGTGTACAGTTTAATATCGTAGAGCTTTGTAGACGAAGCTATGTATACAGATGACCGCTTGCGCCTCTCCATCGCGTTTGGACAACACCGGATGTTTCAATTTGATCCTAAGTGATCCTGTTCTTTGTTTGTTTTGTTTTTGTTTTGTTTTGTCATTGTTTGATCCTGTGAAGGTATAAATAAGAATCTTTTTTGCATGAAGAATTGCACATTCCTTTGAAAAACAGCACGGACTTAAAACAATACTGTGAAACAAACGGCCCAGTTTAGAGAAAACGTATAGTATGTGTATAGTACACCGATTTACGCCACCATACGTCACAGGTGCTTGCAATTACGCTGCAACGTGTCCAATAAATCACTTTACTGGGAAAATTGTTGGCGAGTTTTTGCTTTAAATATAGTTTAAAAAGTTTAAAGTGTTGTTATGAGTAAACTACAACTCGTTTATATGATTTACAATGAAGGAAATAATATTGTAGTTTCTGTACGCGTTTCATCAGGTCACTGGTACTAAATAATATTAGACCTTGATTATGTCTAAAGGAGGTAGTCAGGGGCATGTTCGATCATTTTACAAGTTTACTGAACGTCAGAAACTTGCATGAAATAATTTCCACAGAAAAGCAAAATTCTAAAAGCAAAACAACTATGTACGCAGTATGCAAATATAACCCCATGCAGGAGAATATTTTAACGATCAGCAAGACCAAAAGTACCAGGAGACTATAAAACTCGAGGAGGTCGTAAAAGTTCACAACAGGTGAGAATATCTCCTACAATCGCAAACAGGGCAACGTGTGTTAAATTGGTAAATAAGTGTTCGTGATGTTGGATGAACTTCGAAGGAGTGGGTCTTGTTTTGTGAACGCGTTGTGACAAAAAAAGAGATTGTGAGATTTTTCTATTAAGGCGCCGTGTAACACAAAAAAAGCCACTTGAAAAAGATTTAGAACAACAAATCAAATTCAATTAAATCATAGTATTAGCATAAAGCTCTTTATTATGTTCCATTAAAAGCCTAGCATGCATAAGTAGCTCTTGTTAGCGATTCAAAGAATTATTACTAGGCGTACAGTCGAAATGACGTGTGACCCTTCTAGCTAAGTTAGTTAAAAAACTATTCGAAGTAAGTATAATGGAGATGAAATTTCTTACAGAGTTATCTCATTAGCGATTTTCGCGAACTCTTTGCATGTTCGCGGATGCGTAACGTTTTCACCTGTGGTTCTACGACCAACGTTTTGGATGGCGCTATACGCGGTGAACACGCTGCGTACCCGTAGCGTACTGCGCGCTCGCTGCGAACACGCGGATAGCTCGCTGCGATTTCGTCACGCTATTAACTCGCTCAAAAATCGCCATAAACAATCATGTGACTAATCAGAACGAATCGCACACATCTTTAACGTTCTGTATTCTCCGATTGCAGAATGTCGATTTGGAAATGGCTAGAGAGGTTTCTCACTCAGAATATAAAACGAGTGTAACGCTAAAAAAAGTAAAGTAAAGTGTAAGTGTGTATATATTATATATGTGTAAGTATATATAATATAGCGTAGGTAATAGTAGGTATAATATATAATTAACAGAATGAATATAGGTATATTAGTTTGTTTGTGCGTAACACTTTGTACACCGCCGTCTTTCTGTATATCCTCTCCATCCAAAGGTTGTCTGGAAGAGATCGCTTTTAGCGATAAGGCCGCCCATTGTACATTAGCTTTAATTGTTTCTCTTATGTCCTGTTTCTTCTTTGTGTACAGTAAAGTGTTTATCTATCTATCTAAACTGAAAATGTGTGACCACTAACTGGCTCCCAAGGCTTCAACCAATAAATTCCATTCCACTCTCACCACTTTATTTTGAATTATCTCACCTTATAACTGAGGAAACCACATACTGATTATAGTACACAAATACGCGTAAATTATGACACAGCCTCACCACGGAAGTGCTTAAGAGGGCGCTCCACTAAACATTTTTGAAACATTTTTTGGAATAAGCATCAAAATAGCACGCGCTCTGCGCTTACGACCACTGCGACATTTAAATCAGAGAATTCCGCAATTTTTTGATAATATCTTGTAAACTAAACAAAGATAATAGATTCATTAATTACTAACCGATAATTGGCACCATTTTCGAAAACTAGTTAAAAAACCGAAAAAAAATAATTTTATGATTTTGTGATTATCGTTTTATTATGTTTCTGTCTAGAACAGCGTTCAGAATTATAATGAACTGTCTGAACATATTTTTTTCATCAACATTTTGTAACATGCCTAAAATGCTAATCTACGGTGGCCGTTTCAGTGGATGCGCCCTCTTAAGCCGGCAAACGCAATATTCCTTTACGAGCGATAAAATTACCGAGCCACGATAGCGCCCTCTCTCGGATGATTTACGCAGCGCGTGATTACGAGTAATTTTGATGTGTGGAAGTTTTTGTGGTCTTATAAAGTCCACCTGTGGATCGATTAAGATTTCCATCTACGGTATACTTACTCTGCTGACTCAGTGACTCAAAGTGTGTCTTGGCCTCTGGTACGCTAGTTCCTAGCAGTTCTCGGCATGGAGCTCACACAATTTGACTTGTACAACACTTTTCCAGCGATACCGCGAGCACCCAGTCACACACACATCCATCCATAAACATACATCTACAGTATAATCAGGGTAAAATGTAGGTCGTTCCAAGACGCACTTTAGTAAGTATACCTGTGATTATGATCTTCATAGAAACATTTTTCTCTGACTGCTTTTGTTTTTTCACTCGCGTTGGGCCACTTTGTCTGTGTGCTTTAGAGTGGAAAAAAGAGGGTAGATATAGATATCTGTCAAAAGGAACTCCAAACAAAAGAATTAGAATGTTTGCTCTGCATCAGAAAACTATTATTATTTGTTTTCGGCTGGCAAACTAAAAAAATTATTATTTTTTGTTTAAAATTTTATTATTGCAAACGAGCTTTTTTTTGCGTCATCTAGGTCCGGAGTCTTAAACAGATCAACTGAGCCCAAACTCGATAGGATTGCGTCGTTTTATCAGAGTTCCTATCCGCATTCCGGCTCCATTATCAGATCAGCTCGTTGTCACCATATTATTGCATTGTCACCGAAGACTAATAGGAATGCCTTTCAGATAAATAGGACATCGGAAAGTGGGTCAAAAACTTGCAAGATTTGACCTAAACAAACCCGGAAACCACAAACATACATTGTTAGTTAAATAAAAGCTTGTAAGAACGAAGTGAGTATTTTTGCCATGCAATGAAAAATAATAGGCAGTGCCAAAAGTATAATAAAATACAGTAAAAGTGGATTATAAATACACCAGTGGACGAGGGTAAATGTAGACACTTGTTAAACCCTAGATGCTCTTAGGAGGCCCTCGGGTTATGTAATTAATCTTGACAAATAATTTATGTCCAGATAATAATATAATGCGACCTACGAAAATGGACCTTAAGTTAATAACACAAGCTCTTATACGTCCGACTCTTATTTGTGAACATTAAAGGTGTAAAAAAGCTACTGTTTTTTTTCAATAAAGTGATAGTCCAAAACAGTAGCAGTGATAATTCTTGAGTATAAAGTATTCGCTTGTTAGCCGTTGCCATAGCTGGCATTCAACAGTGCAAGGCGCCCGTAATGATCCCTTTTTGCACATTTCCCTTCCTCTTGGAATACCTACGTCACTCTACATCTGTTATCGTTGTAAAATAAGCTTTATTTGCTTAGATTTCCGGTCTTAAACGATAGTGACAGTAATTTGAACCTGAAAAATTGGAACTGCCCAACCCCACTCTTCGTCATTTCTAATGTTTTACACTTTGATTTGTTATTCATGACGACACCTCCATTGCGGAATTCTACTACGCGCTGTGTAACTACGCATGAAAGACAAAAAAAAAGTGTTAACCATCCTTTTAGGTTCTGCATTGGTATGCCAATCAAAATTGAACTGCAAATTTGAACTGCAAAGTTTTAAATCATGGTCAGTTCATACTAACTCATAGTTATTCTGTGACTCAATAGTGACATTATGACGTCATTTGATGTGTTTTTGCGCATATTTTGCTGTCAAGTGTCTAAAAAGAATGATCACGTGGTACAAAATTGTACCACGTGACCTGAAGAAATTACAGTGGGCAGTGAAATATAACTTGACAGCAAAACATTGGCATACGGGGGCTGAAGAACTTTAGCAGCCTTCTATGGCCTCCGTCAATCGTTATGACGTATAGATCACATACGGCGGGTTTCTGAAAGCTCGATAAAACTAATCGGCTGTCAAGTCACTTGCTATCTCTATCTAATTTGAAGTAAAAGCTGAAATAGCAAGTGACTTGACAGCCGATTAGTTTTGATCGAGCTTTTAGAAACCGGCGGCCGTTAGTCTTGTTGTATGTCTATCGTTCTTACCTGAAATCGCCTCTTAAACGTCGCTCAAAAGTTGAGTGACGTATATTGCAAATGTTCAGGAAAATTCTCACCCATAAACCCGTCTCAACGTTGAGAAGCTACTAAGTGTCAAAACTAATCAATGAAGAAAAGTTAAGAGTGATTCAATTGAGTGGTGCTTTTATATGTAACACCTTATCTTTTGAAGTGGAACTGTGGTCCTTCAGTACTGTTATGTTATCTGTGGTTTTCGTTTGTTTGCTCCTTTTTCGCTTTGACTGTGTCTCGACCTATTACTGTTATAAGAAATGAGATAAGGCCCTTGTTCTGTCCATATTTATTATACTCGTACATATATTGTGTTTTGTTCGCCGCCCTTATTAGAAGATTATTTTCTTTGTTTTAGCATTTTGTTTCTTTTGTGTATTTGGTCAGCTCAGATTGAATTTTGTTTCTGAAACTGAATTCGGTTTAAGTTTAATGATTGAAAAATCTGAAAGGATAAATTAAGTATATTTACGCTTAAGTTCTCATTATGAAAATGTAATTGATACATTTAGGCACCCAATGATGATGATCCGATTCGATAAACGCAGCTTGATTTCATCTCAAATTTCATTGAGATTTCATTCTATGAGAAGTTTTATGTAGAGCCGTTTTTAGGTGAATATTCTTTATTTTACTCCAATGGGCTGGCCATATAGCTCGTTGAATTGCTGCTGATGCTGGGGAACAAAGGCTCTCGAATGGTGACCACGAACCGGAAAGCGAAGAGAACAGCCCCCCACCCTATGGACTAATTTCTAAGGATAGAGGGAAATCGATGAATGGAGAATCCGCTAAATCTTTCTTTCTGGAAATATATGGGGAGGTTTATGTGGACTTCTACAGGCTGATTACGATGATGATGCTATGTAGTCATCTGCCAATGAATTGATTTGTCATTTACTATTCCAATAACGTTTTGCTTTAGCAGTGTGTCGGTCAGATACGTTTAATATTGGACGGAGCTATACCATTTTGCTGTGGTATTTTCATAAATATGAAAGTGATTGCAACCCGATTCAGTATTTATTACTAACCAGTCATCAGTGATATGAAATGTGATATTAACAAAGTGCAAAAATGTATATGGGTGTAATTTTTTTATAAGATTTAGCCCACCTGATATGATTGAGTAATATGATTTTTTAAATTATCTTTTTGTCTTTTTAAGAATTTTTTAATTTGCTTTTTTTTTGTTAAAAGTAGATAAAAAACTATACTCTTAGAAACCTTGTGAAATGTCATGGTGGTAGAAAACTTCATGATTAAGTTATACAGTTTTTAATTAACATAATAAAATATAATGAAATTTTTTATTCATCGAAATATTTAACAGCACATAATTTGATGCAAAGCAAAAGCGTCGCTAAATCTTGAAAGTATCTGTAGGCCAACCAAAAAATTCACCTAAAATGAGATGCAAATTACGAGAATTTATTATTATTCCGCGGAAGAAAAAAGTAAATCCCTAAGGATTAAAGGCATGTTATTAATAAGAAGGGCCTTAATAATCTGGAGTCGGAAACCAGAGATTTATCGCTGTATTGACGGAAAATTAAAACAGATAGAAGTGGATTATAATAATGTTAGTACAAGTTAAAGGATTGCTCATGTACAGTCGGCTACACGTCAACTTATCAACGGTTCGAACTTTGATCTATTATAATTTGAATGTTGCGAATCATGCGAGAGGGACGATATGTTTTTATGTGAGACTCGCTGCTTGCGCGCCACGCGCCTACACCTATTGCGATCCCTGATTCGCAACATTCAAATTATAATAGTTCAAAGTTCAAACAGTGGATAGGTTGATGTGTAGCCGACCGTACTCCAAATATGTCATTTTACTCATTATATGATATGAGGATCTAGAGAAGTAAGACGGTTTTACTTATGAAGTCGATGATCATTACTTAGCAACCTCGCAACTAGTTAGTAGAAAGTTCTTAAGCGACGTTTAACTTTTTTTCTTTGTTTAGTTTTACACTTAGTAGCTTCTCAACGTTGAGACAGGTTTATGGGTGAGAATTTTCCTAATCATTTGCTTATGTCTGTCGATTTTTGAGAGGCAAATCTGGATAAAAGCGTCTATGTGTGTGTATGCGTCTATAATAGCTGGAGAATCTAATCGAATTGTAAAGAAATTACATTTCTGAACAACAAGTCACGAATGCCATTTGGCTAAAGGTGCCCACACACCTTCGACAAGCCTGGCTTCTTCAAGTTCGCATGACGCCCATACTCGCACACCGTTCAAAACTTTACAAACTCTTGGCTTGTCGCTTTATTTGAGGGTGTGTGTGATAAGGGGTAAGGCAAACAACAGTAACATTCAAAATTTTACAAATGACAAGATATTTCTGTACAGGATACCATCTAACTATTTTTCATCTAAAATATTTCCGAGCCGTCGGATATACAAACATTACACAGCGTTTAAGCCGCATTAATTACGCTGACATGCCTACTATTCCGCTGCAAACTGGATTGGATGAGCGCCAGAAGTCGCAACTTCATGAAAACGGTACTATTATGATTCGTAGCTTCCAAAGTTGAGGAATTATTTTGTGGAAGGCAAGTTACATTTTGTTGGGTATTTTCATGAGAAATCTAATCAAAATGTATGGGAATGAAATTTCTGAACAAAAAGTTACGTAATTCCTATACATTTTTGACGTTTTCTTTTCTCTACCGATTGTACACACGAAGACACGTCCACCTAGACTGTTTGGACTTTGAACTTTTGCATCGTGCGACAGGGATGATAGTGTTCTTGCGTGGGAAGCGCCACGCGTCTACCCTTATTGCGCTCCTTCGATTCCAACGATTCTTTGCATTGTATATAGTGTAGTTATGGTTATATTGGGTGTCTCACCTGACTTGTAGCCGTGTGTACAAGGTCAATTTTGCTATAAAGTCTTTTGATTTATACCTAAACACATATGGTAGGTACTAATACCTTGTTTTTATAATTTCAAATCGTAAACCTAGTTTATTTCCCAAAATAGCCCTCGTATTATCGCTCTTATTCTCCCTCAGCACACGCATCTTTTTTACCCCATGTAAGACGAAGGTCAGAATCCATGGCCGATCAGCCGATGTCCATCAATCATCAGGTCACATTCACATAGAAAGCCGGGAACTAGCAATGCATCATCATCATTTCAGCCATAGGAAGTTTAAAGCGATATGCATGCACCCAAACACGGTCAGAGGCGTCAGCCTTGTTGATATTGTACAATCGCTAGAAAAAACAAAAAGTAGTAAAAATTCCTAACGGAAAGCCACGTGACTCTTCAACGTTTAACTTTTTTTTTTCTACTTTTAGCAATTGCCGAATGTCAACTTGACTAGAGTATTTGGTCTAGGCTTGGTCGCGAAGAATTGGCTCTTAGAATCTCGTAAAATGATTTTAAATGATTCTTGTGATTTAATAGAATAAACAATTTTTGAATCTTTTATGTTGCGTTATAGATAAGTATTTATCATCATCCCCCTATCCAATAGTCATCCCCATCCGTAATGATAAAGTTGTTATAAAAAAACAGGTGAAGTTTCTGGATACTTACAGGAAAACAGCTTCTTAAACGAATGTAGGCTTAGGACTGATAGATGTAACCCATGCAGAGATTGGACTCTGACGTATCAATTTATAAGACAAAGACTGAGTCGTTCCGGAATTAGTGTAGATCATTGTATATTGTGTTCGCAATTCTGCAAGTTGTTAGATGATATTGATCTAACAAAGGATCTATCAATTTATTAATAACCCTTTGTTATTTTAGTATTACCACGTTTTAACGCTTATTAGTGTAGTGTTTGTCATTTATTGCAGTTTGGCTAGCAAACTTGCAATTTGCTGGGCTTAATCTATTGAGCGACTTGTGGCCTGGACTCATCATCACGGCACGGTGCCGTGCACGGCACGCCGCCATCTTAGTTTATCGTCCAAGCTTTGCTTAGTTTAAGACTAGAGGGCGTTGTGTGAAATGTCTCAAAATCCCTCGCTCTGCAGTTTAAAAATCCACCTTATTGCCTACAAAATAAATGACAATCAATGATGGTTGCTGCCGTGAGACGGCTCAGCTCGCCGTATATGGCGCCGTGTAACGGTACGGCGGAATTTTTGAGAGACTTGAAAAGCGGTTCTAAGTAAGAACCTTGTTCTAAAATGTTTGCAACGAACACATTCCAGCATAGTACCTACTAATACCTAAAGTTAACTCTCTCATAGTGCGTGCTAGGTTTCCATATTTTCCTACACAACTGACACCAGAACCAGTTATCTCTAGAATTTTACCAACCGGAGTTAGACGCTCGCCGATTAGATATGCCTCCATAGGTTACCAACCTGCCGGCTGCTATCTTGAACTTAGTTACGGCTGGCGCAGGGCCGATTTCAGTTCCTAACCCAATATGGTTAGGCCGACTAGCTTACTATAAATAACTGATTCTGTATGCTATTCTGTAAACTGAGTCTGAAATATGGTAAGTCAATTTTGAAGTAGACTGAGAAGCAAGAGGTCTTCTTGCGTTTAGCTGCGACTTGATATAAGGTAATGTAGTAATCTCACTATAAATAAGTGAGACTCAAGCATTTTGACTGCTCAGAATGCAACCATAACACATAAATATTCATTGACATTTCACACAACGCCCTCTAGTCCCAAACTAAGCAAAGCTTGTAATATGGGAACTAGATGGCTGATAGAATACATTATATACAGTTTTTTTTGTAAATACATTCATATATACATAGTTACACCCAGACATAGAACAAACATCTATGTTTTCTACGCACAAATGTTTGTTCTTGGTGGGGATCGAACCCACGACCCACAGCACGGAAGGCAGAGCTATTACCGACTGAGCTGTGACGCCTGTCAAGCACATACCTAAGTACCTATTAACCTACTTCCATTTTTGTTTTTTTATTGTTTGTCTTTATTATACCTGCGCAGTTTTAGTGTTGTGGGCTAAATAAACCAATTTATTTCTTTACTTACTATGTGCTAGAATAGGAAAAATATACATTTCAGTTAGAGAAAGAATAATGTAGTTGTTCGCATTGATTTAAGTGATTGTTTGAAATAGAAATGAATTTGATAATTTTCGTGTTTACTTGCAGGTATTAGTCCTATTATGGAAATAAAAATACAAAAATTACAAGTAGGTACTTAGCAAAAGAAGCTTATTTTCTATGGCGACAAAATTATTTTGTATATCCGTGTTAGCTATAGCAATAGCAAACGATCAAAGTGGTAAAACTAGATGTACTTCTTCTTCTTTTTTTATATTTATCTATGGCCACTGTCTGTCATTTCGACAGACAATTTTGCCAGTCTTTTGATCTCCTACTACAAATTGTGTAACTTCTTTTAAACGAAACTGTTCTTCCTTTCTCTCCACGCTTTTCTTACCTAGTCGGGCACTAAACTACGTATTTCTGTGTAACATGTATTCTCTACACCTTTCTTGAAAGCACTTCCTTAGTCCCTGCCCTGGGCACTAAACTACCCACAGCTCATAAACAGTTTGAACGATATTACCACCACATAGTTCCCGCCAGTATTTAACCCGGCGCATGGCGGCAAACTTTGACGTCCACCTCTGTTATTAGTTTTAAAAAGTTATTTTAGTTGCAGCCATTATTTTTGGTTTGGACTTTTGTGCAATGTTTGGATTTTTGCGGTTGAAATGTGTTTGTTTTCGTGTGGTTTTTAATTTGTGTTGTATAAAAATTACAGAATTTACATGAAATTTTATTTCTATGAAGTTAAGACAAACCCTAATCGCGTCTAGCTATACCCCCCAAGCACTAGCTAATAAATCTTTTTTACAGAAAAATTAACAATTTAGTCTCGTTTAGTAACGTCTTGTGTCGCCAACTGTATTTTTGGGACTTCAACAGTTTTGTCATGATTTACTACGCCACGTCATCTAGTTCAATCCGTTCTTCTGCAGTAGTTCAAGTAATATGCATTGAGGTAATATCCTTAACGTTCGTTTGAGTAACGCGTAGTTTTACTAATTCCCAAAATACATGGCTGCAATACCGATATAAACCAGGCGTTTGAAATGTACCAAATTTGTTGAAGCAAAGCCTTGTACATCAATCAGTCGATAAGCCCATTCGATCACAGTTGTCAATGCAATCGATTGTTACATTCACAATTGATGTGTTTTACGCGGATTGTATGACCGCATTCTTTCTTTTCTATTTTCTTTTATGGTTTTCCACAAGCGGAAAAGTCAGGCATTTGATGAAAATATGGCATTTTTATTATTTCAGGATACGATCGATCGATTGGAGATATAGAATTACGGAATTGTTTCGTTTGCCTGAAATTGTGTTTTGGCTCAACATGTATTCGTTGTCTGTGCTAAACCATAGCTCTCTGCCCTGTGATTAAACCACAGACTACTTAATGTAGCTAAGTTGAACAGGTGGGTTCATTTTTATCCAGAACGAATGCTGAAACAATACTCGCTCATTTCAGTTCCTCCTCCTACGGTGCCAACGGAAGACCAGCAGGGGTATGCCAATCAAAGTTGAACTGCAAAGTTTTAAATCATGGTCAGTTCATACTAATTCATAGTTATTCTGTGACTAAATAGTGACATTATGATATCATTTATTTTGTTTTCGCGCATATTTTGCTGTGAAGTGTCTAAAAAGAATGACCTGAAGAAATTACACTGGGCAGTGAAATATAACTTGACAGCAAAAGATTGGCATACGGGGGCAGCGCTGTGTTGTAAAACAGCAAATTCTGAGTTGGGCACCCACTTGAGACGAGTAGACGGACGTTGCAGGGGATACTCATTTTCTGTTCTATGTTCATTTTATGTTCCTCTATCTATATATGTATCTCAAGTTTGTATCCGTGTATTGTGTCTCAAATAAAATTTTCTTTCTTGCTTTCTTTCAATTCTGAATATAGACTCATCGATTTTTCGACAGATATTCATAATAAATCACAAAAACAAGCATATTCCAAAGTCCTTGTTTAAAACTTGTTCACTAATATTTACACCACCATCTTATAATTAAAATTTTGTATATTTTCATACTCTCCTAAGAATTTTCTCCCATGTTCATACACGGAAACCCCAATTTAAAAATGTTATTCCAAAATACCTCTCGAAATGGAATCAATTCACTGTAATATTAGCATCGTAAAGTTTACTTTGCTAATGGATGTTTCCTTAGCTTCTGTTGATTTTTAACGTTTATATTAAGTTAAGCCCATTTATTGTGAAACCACCGTTATAATAGGATCGAGTAAAAACTAAAATATAATTGTTAGTATGAACCACTGGCTCATTCACGAAGGTCACTGGACCTTAGTGGGTTTTAAATTAAGGCTTATGAAAATATTACACCTAGGTATACAAACCTTTATGCTTTGGTGGGTCCTAAACTCAACGCACTATTTTTAGGCCACTATTTTTTTTTATATTTTTTACGTATTTATAAAAAATTTTCAGTTTACAATACTTGAAAAACAAACAAATAATTGATTAAAACTGTATTGCTGACAAACCTTGATTTCAATGGTTTGTGTTTTGAGAACTTTACCGCGCTAAATCTTTCTCAGTAAAATAACTCTGTATTTTTTCGACAAATACATAAAAAAATTATAAATTGTCAACCTTCTGATTTTAATTCGTACAAAAAAATCAACACAACAGATTGTGTTTGTAAAACAGAGAAAGGCCCTCATTATCAAATGGGTTATTCTCCACTTGGCCTTCATCTCGAAAAACCCAAGACACAGATTTGTTCCAATTAATTTCTTACCAACTCACAATCTTACAATCAAAACTTAAAAATACAAAGGAGTTCTTTTTGAGCTTGGGAAAAGTTTCTTGTATTTTTAACATAATGAACGTTTGTTCAGATTTTTGCAGACGAGCAATTTTACAGTAATATTTCTTTACAAAAATCGCAAGAAGTGTGATAAAACACAATGTTCTATTTCGGTTTAATAAGAAATAGAACACGATATAAATATTTTTTTAGGAGCCATGATAGCTGCAAGATATTTTTAAAATGCCTGGCATCTAAATCCAAATAGGGTTACAATTAGTTAACGCCACTTTGATTAAAGACATTGAATTTGACGTCGATATACATTTTAGTTTACCTTCTGCAGAATACTGTAGTATTGGGCCATCCACATGAAAAAATCTATATAAGGTATACCTAAATACAGCGATCTTTTGACGTAAATATATTTGTAGATGATAAATTGCTGAAAGTTGCTCCACTTAAATCGCTCGAGTATAACGCTTTTTAAAGAGCCCAAATAAAAGAAAAGCACTACAGAATATAACAAGAACATAATTGTTTTCTTGATTAATTCTGAATGGAATCGTACCCAGCGTAGATTCGTTTGCGAGATGTATAATTAAACACTTGTCCTGGATATAATGGAAGCTGAAGATGGTACGTTTTGTAACCTTATTGTCCTCAATGCCTCTATCGCCAATTCAACTACAGTAGATGTAGAAAACATCATAAATGTTTGGGAATAATCATTGTACAATTAGCAAGCTGAAATGGCAGTAGGCCGGCTATGTTGGTCGTAGAACCGACAATCGTTAGAGCAAACTAATGCTCGAGTGGAGACCACGTTTAGGCAAGGGTAAGAGCAAACTAATGCTTGAGTGGAGACCACGTTTAGGCAAGGGTAGTGTAGGACACCTTCCAGCAAAATGGAGCGAAGATCTGCGAAATGTAGCTGGCAGACACTGGATGAGAAGAGCCGAAGACTGGGCTCAGTGGCGCGTCTTGGGAGAGACCTACGTCCAACAGTGGACCTGCAGGGGTATGCCAATCAAAGTTGAACTGCAAAGTTTAACTGCTAAGTTGAACTGCAAAGTTTTAAATCATGGTCAGTTCATACTAACTCATAGTTATTCTGTGACTAAATAGTGACATTATGACGTCATTTGATGTGTTTTCGCGCATATTTCGCTGTCAAGTGTCTAAAAAGAATGATCACGTGGTACAATTTCGTACCACGTGACCTGAAGAAATTACACTGGGCAGTGAAATATAACTTGACAGCAAAAGATTGGCATACGGAGGCAGTATACACAAATTGTTGCAATGCAATACAAAGTTGTCACTTCTTTGGGCGGTTGTGTGTAAATAAATATGTTATTATTGTTCACTTTGCAAACCCAGTAACCAAAATACACTGACGAATTCATGCAATCTATTCCTAAAATATGAAAATAACAAACGTATTCAACGTACGAAATGGTTATTATGAATTGGCAACGGCCACGATTCAAATGCCGAATACGAACGTTCTCTCATTATAATACAGAATAAATAATAGTTACCGCTTCCAAACTATAACCACGCCACAGAATTCATAATAACACCACAGATAATATTACGTACTTTGTACGGAATTTCCACTGCCGGTAGTGGTAAAGGTAGCTAGGATAGGAGTAATTTGTGTCACAACTGTCAAACGCAAAAAAAAACCTTACTTTACGAGCGTTTTAGTACAAAAAGCGTTGTTTAACAAGCGTAATTCATGCTTACTTATCATTAACAATATTTAAGGTTTTAATCAATCTGAACAAAAAACGCGTAGTGAGAAGTGATTTCACAACCTACGTCTGGCAACATTTTAAACATAATTGCTATGTGTATCTGTGGTTGCCATTTGGTAAATACCCACCCTCTTAATACTCAACCGGTCGGTATATGCACGATTCATAGTTAACTCCCCAACTGAGTCTAAGCTGAGACTAGCTAGTCTTTGTATCACAACTACAAATTCAAGTTTTTTTTTTATCAGATATTGACCCGTAGTTCAAACGGGCAATTTAACCAGTCATTCAAGTTTTGTTTGTAGCAAACAGCACGTGTGCTGGCCCGGTAAAGCCGGCTGCGTACAAATGAGGGGTTAATTGTCATGGGGAATCTATTTAAGGGGCACAACTAGGTACTTTATGTAGAATTGCATGGGACGTTAATTTAAAGAACTGGTACATATTCGGAATACATTTGTCGTTAACTTTTTAAAAAGAGAAAAATAAACAAATACTACAGAAAATAAAGATAAAAGATTTGCTAGGGTTATTTAAGTTACACTGCGCGGCTGCTTTGTGGTTAGCTGCATCATCAGCGCGTAGTGTAACTAAAAAAAGCAAAACGTTCGGATGTCGCTATCGTTTAGATTTGGTTTAGCTAGTGTGCAAACGCCCATTAGGTAGACACATTTTTTCAATAAAAAAAATTACGTCATAAAATATACCCTTTCAATAAGATGAATTGCAAACTAACAAAATAAAATACCCTTCATACAGTCCACTTTATCAATTCACAGAAAGATATCTTCAAACTACGATATTTTCTCCACCCGATAAGAAATGAAACAAATACGTCTCGCTCGAAAATATTCATAAGTTAGTACGTGATTTGAAATTATTATTGGGACTGAGCCGAGCTTACCGTATTTATTTGGTGGCTGAAAAATGTTCTGGCATTAGCAGAAACGTTTTATTCTCTTAAGCTTTGAGGATTTTGTGAAAATATATATTTCAGCGCCTTTCAGATTGGAAGAAACCTCTTCATATTGTTGACAAAAAGGTGATTTCGAGTACCTAATATTATCTTCTTAGGTATGTTTTATATGTACGGTTCATATAATAGTAATTGGATTTGTACCTACAAGAGGTTTAATTATATGCTCCTGTTCCGCATCCAATGTAATTTCGTTCCTGGAATAAATAACTATGAACTAAGAAATAATGGCTTATGTTATGTTATGTTTGGTCCAGAAATCCTCTTAGCGTGCATTTTGACTGCCAGTCAGACAGGCTGAAATGATCATGAAAATTTAGTACCATACTTTGTAATACACCCTCCCAGTTTTCTAGTGGTACATACTTCCTTTAGTTTCTTCACACCAGCCCGGAATATTACACCGCTGTTTAGTAGTACCACCGTAGTGGCTAACCCCGAACAAACTGACGTTTGCCACCACCAACTAAACACTCAAAAGTCTCGTTAATTTGATGGGTTTTTTAAGAGTCGTGTTTCGCTAAAATAGTGCATGTTGTGTTTGAGATACATTGTATGTTTAGCTATTGAACCAGTGAACTTAAACTAAATTAAAAGCCTGGAACAGCTCGCTACATTACCAGCTACAATTGGTTTTGCATAACGTTTCTGCTTCAGTGCCCCAGTGCTTAGACATTCGTTCTAATGTAAACACGAACTAGTTTCATAAACAGTCCCACAAGCCTTGATTACCTCCCACTTGGTACGATTCCAAGCAATTCCCACTTGTGTTTAATTATTTGTTCGCGCGCCACGTCGGTTTTTCGGCTCTTTGCTACCTTTGTGCCCATACAGAATGGGCAACAGTTGTTTAATAATCTGTAACTATCGTAGATTAGGGCGCCGTGACTTGAATGCGATCTCGCCCCCTTTGTTGTCGAACGCTTCGTGTTACGTTCCTTATCGGTTTTATGTTATTGTGTGTGATTAGATGTCGTTGGGTTGTATTCGGTCGAGAATATATTATTCAAACGTGTTGAGTGTGCCGTCTCTCAGCGATCGATACTTTGTACTAAAGTATTCTTCGCAGAGTAGATATCTGTTCGAACAGAAACCTGTCAACTTTCCTCCGCGGTTTCCATCAAACTTACTTGGTAGGTATCGTCTTTCCATCTAGCGGTGATCTTACTTGCACTGCGCTTTCCATTGTGTCTTCACTCGAAAGTCTTTTTAACCAGCATTTGGCAATTCCATCAAGTTCTATGATAATTGAAGTTTTAGTGATATCATAATCTTGCACTTACAATCGACATTCATTTAATTACTGCTTGGTACACAACATACAAATCATGAGAGGTAGATGAAATAAGTACGTGGGAGGGAACTAACAATTAAATAAGTCGATTCTAAATGATCATTGTGATTTTACATGACAACTAAAGAGAAATAAAACTATTAATTTTAAACCATCCTATAAAATACAATAATAATAGTACCTACGTAAATTGGAAACCATCAATTATTCCAGCTTCAGGCGTTCAGCAAGTTTTTATTCTGCTCGGCTATTGTTACCGCGTTTTGCGCTGAAATTATCATCTGCTGCGCAATGGTTTTAAGTTCTTTGATATTTGATCGTGTACCTACACTACATACTGCCCCCGTATTCCAATCTTTTGCTCCCAAGTTATATTTCACTGCCCAGTGTAATTTCTTCAGGTCACGTGGTACAATTTTGTACCACGTGATCATTCTTTTTAGACACTTGACAGCAAAATATGCGCGAAAACACATCAAATGACGTCATAATGTCACTATTTAGTCACAGAATAACTATGAGTTAGTATGAACTGACCATGATTTAAAACTTTGCAGTTCAACTTTGATTGGCATACCAATGCTGTACCTATTAGCTTATGGAAGTAATTGTGTGCCATTGGAATAAATGTCGAAGTATTAGGTGTTTTTATTATTTGATGGAATTCGTTTCCAAGTGTTGAAGGGAAAATCCACCATTTTGTCTTCAAAACAATCAACCGCCGACTTGACGAATGACTCGACTTGACTAAACTTTTTCAAATAATCCACTTGACACTGGCAAAATTGTCTGTCGAAATGACGGACAGAGGCCATATATAAGAGAAGAAGAAGAATACGAGTATTTCGCTAGAGAACCGGAGTTAAGAAGCAACCATTTGACCGACCTCACGTAGACTCCACCTTTCATGTGCCAGTAATTGTACCAGCATCGGTGATAGGTACCCATGCCCTTCAAATAGGAACACAGCACTGAAAGCCTTACTACTTGGCGACCTAAGTAAGTGTTCAGGGGGCCTACGTGAATCAAGCTTACTCCAAAAGCTATGGATTACCAAAAAGTGAACCAGAATTTGTCAGAGAAAACGCTAACAGCTGGGTCAAGCTCCTCCCAAACCGAAATCCTGGGTCTACCAGGGTCCACTGGGTGGGTGCGGTGCAGTGGTAGCTGGTCCCCTGGAAGAACTCTTTCTTGCTGATTATACTGTCAATATTGATGTGAATGCGTATGCGAATAAAAGACATGATATAATATGGACTCTTAAATGCGTAAATCGATCTTCCATCGCGGAGAAAAATAACTGGAATCCAAATCGTTTTATAATCCGTTTTGGAAAATCTCTAGCGAATCAAATTAACATATAGTTCGTTCGTTTGATTTTTTCCTCAGTGGCCTTTATAGCCCGCCATAAAAACGAATGGCCGTCCGAGTCTAGCGTGCTACTACTAGCTTACTACAAACAGCTAGTACAGTCAAGCAGTTTGAGCTAGTGATACATTCTGGTTCGTTCGTTCGTATGAGACGTATGAGTTAGTGAACAACTAAAACTGGGGACGATAACGAACCCTCCGAAGCACGGAAGCGCTCAGAGGGGTAATCACGAACAAATCTGACAGTCGCCGCGTTACGTAAACCTAACGTATTCGAGACATATTGCGCATCAACGCCAGCTCCACTGCCAAACGTTGTAGCATCACCGCGCAGTGTATCTCGGATTCGCTAGCGTAACGATAGGTACGTTTACGATTGTCACGTTTATTCGTGATCAAGGCACAGATGTAAATGACATTAGCGATCACCCGATTGACTAAGCAAGCCACGGCACGAGTGCTTCATACTGGTAAAGCACATTTAGCCTTCGTCACAGCGTGACTTTTATGCTACATCCAGAACTAGCAGTTTAGTTTCTAACGCTGAAATATTCGCTCACGATAGATATGCCCTCAGATATCTCGATATTTAAGTTCCTTGAGTAGAAAGAGACGTAGAGACACGGTCAAACATTTGCGACGCATGCTCAAATACATAGTGTAGGGAAAGGAAGGCTTCTTGCAACACGCAGTTGTGGTGTGTACCATGGAGTGGAGGGTGTATGCAAATCTTAGCCCCTATTTCACCGTCTCATGATTATGATTACTCTATCCGACATTTAAATATATTCGTCTCTACTAATTCTATAGTATCTAGTTCCCATATTACAAACTCTGCGTCGTGTGAAATGTCGATGAATATTTATATTTACTTTAGACTTATCAATGGCAAAGATGGATATGATTTTATATCATGGATATAGATGGTGAAGTCTTGTATAGATGGTGGTTTCTTGTTCGTTCTTCTAGGCTCCGGTCGCGTGGAACTAGCGCCTAGAATCACCTACTTATATAAGACGATTCTAAAGGTTTGAAAAAATGGTAGTGGTTCAGCTGGTACGAACGGTACTAGTTGGGGCCCGATGGCCTGCATTTCCGATTCAGTTGGGAAATCGAACGCTGCTGAAGTTCTTTTTGTCAGGATTCGCAGCTGGAATAGTGTTATGGGGCGGTTAACAGCCGATTATAGTGCAACTCTGCAGGGGTTTCAACTAAAAATGTAAACAAACAACTGATTTGTCATACAATCGGTGCCTTGTTTGTTGCTAAAGGGTTCGTACACAATCAGCAAAAATGTGACAGAAACACTAAAACACAGTAGTTCCTTGATGTCAAACTTCTACCAACCCGTATCATAATGGTCTCATGAAAGGAAAACTATAGAAAACTTCATTTGAGAAGTTAAATAAAAACCACAATTAGTAACGTCCAGCTTAACCTGAACCGTGTCGTCATTAAAAATCATACAAATGGGAGCTCTTTTTACATTGGGTCTTTAAAAGTGGAGAGCTGGTTATAAAGCGAATCTTTGGGTTTATGGCATCTGATCCCAGGATCAGAATGAAGTAGAAACCGATCCCAGATTGTTCTGGAATCTGATCCTAGGATCTATTTCCATAATAAAATTAATCATTAATTATATTAATCATAAAAATACAAAATATTTTATTTTGTTAATCTTTCACTCTGAACACTACCATGCGCAAATAAAACTTTCACCTTGGCCAGTATATTTTGCTTGATGACGTCACGCTCGAAATATTTGGCTTGCATGAGCAAAGTGCAAAACAAAAAGATAACTTTTAAACAGGTTAGCTAGATTTCACTAACTGTTAAGTGTGTTTTTCTGTAAACTCTTTTAAAGCAATTGTTCCACCCGTTTAAGTGAACCTACTTATCTTAGCGGTTGGTGTAACGAGTGGTAGTAAACTCACACTAAGCTTAGCCGCCTTCTGGATCCCACGGATTACAATGTTTTAGTCGATTTCTATCTGAGTCTAGTTTAGTTGCGGGTATCTGGGTAGATGGGTAGATAAACTACTTGGCTCGGCGTTTTCATAAACATACCCGCTAGTTAATTCGTATAAATCCTATATATGGATAGATAGATAGATAACTCTTGGTACACCACATGGAAACATTACAAAAAAATAAAGAAAGCTTATAAGGTATCACAATGGGCGGCCTTATCGCTGGGAGCGTTCTCTTCCAGACAACCTAAGCTAAATTAGTGAAGATAGAGAGGAAGGCGATGTAATTATGTAGATACAGTATAGAAAAACATCCTACTAATATTATAAATGCGAAAGTTTAGATGTTTGGATGTTTGAAAAGTTGCCAGTTTTCAGTCATTAATAAAAAATAAAATAATAAGTAAGTATATATATTTTTTTAATTTAGCCCATCATGTGCTAATGGTGTGGACTGTAGGTGTACGGTTTTCAATGAGAACAAGAGACAGCACGCAATACAGTATTTAGGAATGATTGCGTAAATGTAATAATTTTAATATTCAGCGTGAATTCAATCGTCTGGTTTGTATTATTGTAGAATGTTTTACAATAGGTACAATAAATCTACACACCAAAATCATAAACGAAGATTGGTAGTAGTAATATTTTGTATTGACGTTTTGAATTACATTGCGTGGCAACGCCGTGAAGCTCCACGCAGCCAAGCACGACGTAAAAGTCAGCCGCACAATGTAGCTTAAATTTCTATGAAAAACGCTTGCAATTTAGTTGGGCTTGCTGTAGGTACCTAATGGATTTTTAATTTAATACGTAACGGACTTAGCCCTGCCCCCGTATGCCAATCTTTTGCTGTCAAGTTATATTTCACTGCCCAGTGTAATTTCTTCAGGTCACGTGGTACAATTTTGTACCACGTGATCATTCTTTTTAGACACTTGACAGCAAAATATGCGCGAAAACACATCAAATGACGTCATAATGTCACTATTTAGTCACAGAATAACTATGAGTTAGTATGAACTGACCATGATTTAAAACTTTGCAGTTCAACTTTGATTGGCATACCAATGCTGTACGTATCGTGACGAGTACCTATAACTTTCATTTTCGTACTGTGTTACTAATAAGACAAAAATTTGTTAGTAGGTGCATAAAAAAAACTATGTATATTTCTTTAAAAAATATTTAAAGATGTATTTAATTATTTTTATTTACTTATGTGTTAATAATAATGATTTAAGAGGGCTATCACAGTTTGGCCGCGATTCAAGGGCTGGCGCGCGTCTGAGTTCGTCTGAGAGTCTGAGATCGCATTTCATGCAGTTTTAAATTACGTTTATTCAATATAATAAAATAAATTATTTAAATAAAAAGTATACAATTTTATTGATTATGAACTAACGTTTATTTTGGTATAACTTTTACTTAATAATATAAATGTAGTATGGAGAAATTAACTGCTAATTCTGAACGTTTTTAGCAATTTTATAGTTTTGAATTGATTTTTTTTTGTAGATATCCCATACTTTTTTCTGAATTCCGGGGCCGCTACGGTCAATGGCAGTATATAAGAGATATTTGTAAATATTTTTCATTTCGTTTGCTATGCACAGTAGTCCAATCCAGGAGCTTGAAAAAGTGTCTGCGCGAGTTTTATTAAAAACTTGTTTCGGAATTTTGGCTTTATTTAAATATATAAGGAAAAATTGTAAAAAGCGAGGCCGCTACGGTCAATGCGAATAACTATTCTACATCATACAATAAATCGAAATTATCTAAGAGTTTCAGTTTCAGAGATCTAGAACGTCAAAAATGGGCATTTTCACGGTTTGACCGTGATATGAGCCTTAATTGCACTATTATGACAAAGATTTTATAAATTTTTCTTTAAAAAAGCCAATAAAAATACCAACTAAAAACTTTTAATACCGCCACGCCGGCCATGGTTAGTCAATTATGTAACATGGCATGAAGATTCACACAAAATAGAGTTTTATGTTCATCCAAACAGATATGTAAAACATTAAAATCAACATTACCAACTTTTGGATCAAAAATTTAATTTCGAACCGAATTTTCTGGAATAAACAGAACAAGGAGAGAAACTGGAGTGCGGCGGAACATGCAAGTTAAAAAGTGCTTTTTTGTTCATTCCGAGTGAGTTATGGCCGTTGTATTCAAGGGGTCTGCAAACACTTTTACCACCATGTCAGTCCATTTTAATAGCTAACTTTTTAAAAACAAATATTTTACATTAATAATATTTATGTGTGGCAAACATAAATGTTTACTTTGTTCTATGTCTGGGTGTTGTATTATATGTATGTATTTACAAAAAAAGTATATAAGTATTCTATCAGCCATCTACCTAGTTCCAAATTTATTTATACATGTTTGACTGACTTATGTCGTTGTGAGTTGTTGTTTTTTTTACATCTTTTATCTGATGACATCTTTTATCCGCTTTGTATCTGTACTAAAGAGCATCTTTGCCAATTTTTTTCAACCAATTTTTCTTTCATATACCTAGTCACTGTGACGAGTAAAATTATAAACGCCTAAAAATTGAGTTTTTTTTTTAATATTACGTACCTACCTGTTCTATAACATTGTTACATTATTGAACTCGTAAAAATTAATAAGAGCAATCATCTAATCAGCCATAGTCCTACTAATATTATAAACGCAAAAGTTTGTGTGTATGCATGGGTGTTTAGGTACTCTTTCACGCAAAAACTACTGGTCCGATTGGGATGAAACTTGGAACACATATATTCGTTCACACATATAGTTCGTATACTTCTTTTTATCCCGGAATATCAACAGGATAAAACGGGACGCAGACAAAGGCTGAAGCTAGTTTACCATAATTCAGAATAAAAACGCGAAATCACTAAAGATTAGTTTAGCGGTCACCATCGAGATCCATCCTATCAATTTGCGTTAGAAAGATACTCTGTTCCCTTGGGATCCCCTTTCGAATCCATTAGGCACTTTATAGACGTACAATCAAGTTCTATATTACATTTGACTTAGCTTTTTGTTTTGAGATCATCCGTTATTGGATAAAATATTGGAAACTAGGTAGCAGTTACTATGTATTATAAGTATGTATTTACAAAAAAAAAAGTATATAAGTATTCTATCAGCATCTGGTTCCCATATTACAAGCTTTGCTTAGTTTGGGACTAGAGGGCGTCGTGTGAAATGTCCATGAATATTTATTATTTATTATTATTATTAGTTACCCGCGACTTCGTCCACGAAAAAAAAACGAAAAAAAAATGTAAACTAAAAACACAAGTGGAAAAAGTAGCCTAAATGTTAATCCAGGTTACGAACTATAATATATTTCAAGTTTCATCCAAATCGGATCAGTAGTTACAGCGTGATTGAAACACAAACATTCAAACATCTAAACTTTGACATTTATAATAGTAGTGGGATGTATTGTGTGTGATGAAAATAAAAATGCTTACAACATACCTTCTTTTGGTTTTCAGTAAATTTCTGATCAAATAAAAGATTATTGTTTTTAGATCTTGTATAAGTATTTTGACATTTATTATTATGAATATTTATAACAACTTTAAAAAATTTTTTGTGAGAATTTTCCCATTGATATAAAAATATACCGTGTTCAGTAATTATTAAATAGCTTTTGGCAAAGAAAAATTATCGTTGTGTGTTTTCATATTTCATAAATTGCTTATATATTTTCATCTGAACAACAAAACCATGTTGAAATGCTGAATCAAATAACATCACATACATATTGCAATCAAATGCAATGCTCAAAGCTCGTATCATAATAAGTTGACCATAAAAAAAAAACAAATAAAAAAAAACATGATCAGACTGACATAGAAAACCCGACTTTACTCACTTCTACAAAACTATATCACTTGAACTACCATCCATAGTCCCAATACATTTGATAGTATCATAAAACTTTCGTCTGTAGAGTTTATTGAATTAGTTTCAAAGAGGAATGACCTTTTTTCTCAAAGGAAGACATCTGTCAAAATTGTCGAGGGAAAAAGTAGGAAAGTTTTAAATAAATTCGGGACCCAAACGCACATATTTCGAAGTATATTTGTACTCTTTGAGTGTTTCAGACATTCGAGGAAAGGCAAACTTGTTTAATACAACCCGATTACGTATATATTTGTGTGTAAACGTTTTAATGAGTATAACGTTTGAATAAACAAGTAATTAAATTAAAAATTTAAAAAACCCCCGAATCTTGGACCTGTTTTCATCAAACATAGCTAAGAACACTCCCGACTAATTCACCTTTCAAACAAAAAAAACAAAATCAAAATCAGTTCATCCGTTCGGGAGCTACGTTGCTCAGACAGACACACACAGACACGTCAAACTTATAACACCCCGTCATTTTTGCGTCGGGGGTTAAAAACATAAGAACCCAAAACAAAGTGAGCATCGAAAAAATGTGGGTTGATGCAGGCTGGATAAAAAAAATATAACTGACGACTTTTAAGTTACAGCGTGATTGAAACACAAACATCTAAACTTTGACATTTATTATAATAGTAGTGGAATAGTGAGAGGTGGGATTTTAAAACATGTTTGACCAATGAGCAAAAAACAGTGTAATCAGAATATCTAAATGGGTCATTTAATGCATGTTTAACTGTCAATTATCCTAATGAATGGTAGCGAACAGTGTGGTTTACTTTGTCGTGTTCAATGTTTCAAACATTGTTCAATGTACGCTTTGTAATCAGTGTATCTATATTTACACTGCGCACAATATATCGGAGTACGTTAGGCTTTGTGCAGTGAATAAAGCGATGGTTAATTTACAACAGCTAATTGTTTACTGGATGGAAGGCTGTTTGAGAATTTCAATTATGGCGCCCGACGTGGGGCAAAAAAAGTGTAGCGAAATATCCTTTTAAATAAATTTTGCATGTATATATTGGATATATTTTTCGGGGTTTTATTGGTAATGTCAAATCATACATTACCAATAAAACCCCGAAAAATAGAGTTGGATTATTGTATCTTTCATCATCGCATCATCATCGCTATCTTTCATCATCATCATAGCTATCTGCGTTTAAATATTCACACCTAAACCTTTAAATTATCATATAACATCGATGTGAGACTGTAGTATTTTATAGGAAGGACAAACGAAGTCGCGGGCCAAAGCTAACAATGACTAGCAGCAAATATAGTATCAAAAATAATCCTCATAATTGGCTATATTAAACCATTGAATCCTCAAACAAGAATTGGTCCACTTTGTGAGTATTTTACTGCTTTACGAGCTATTGTTATTTTACTGGTTTTAATAAAACTGCTATTGAAATATGTCAAATGTGTGCGGCTGGCACCAATTTCACTTTCGTATTACGAGAGCAATTTTATTGTCATTCAGTTCAAAAACAGGTAATTTTCATTTCGTTCTAACAAGGTATTAATTTCACTCGACTTGGAATTAGAAATATTACTCGAAGGCATTAAACAATAAACACTGTGGTGTTTGTCCTAATATCTATAACTAAGTTATTGGTTTTGTTGATACGTTGATCTCATTTGAGCTTTTATTGTTTTTTTTCTTCTCTAGTTATAAGAACTGTCATAAGTGTCTTTTATATTGAATTTAATTGTTTGAATTTATAACAACTAAAGTCAAGATATTATGTACTATATCCACTACTTATTGTATATTCTATTACCTATTTGTCTAGTTGAGTAAGTGAATGCATGCCGTGGCATCCTATAACTGGAGAAACACGTAGTTATAAGACCCATTAAGCTTTTGTATTGTATTTTATTTGTGTTTTCTACGTTGGATGTCCAAATTAATAAAATAAAATAAAAATAAATTAATTAAAGAGCTGTTGCGGAGTCTGACACAATATAAAAAACAAAAACAGCACCAACCCCCTTCAGTCAACACAATACGCATCACGTAGCAATATTGCTACACAAACTAACTGGAGACATAAAATTTTGTTATGAATTATGAATAATATAATATGATCCGAGCCGCCACTCACGATCTGTATTCGGCACACATCTTATATCTTTCGAGCGATAAAATGTCGAAACTCGAAATTCGATAGCAAGCGCAAAATACGACATTCGATTATAAGGCATTCCATTTCCGTGCCGGTGGAGCGGAAAGTACGCGTCAAACCATACAGCCTCCTCAAAAGACAATACAAACCTCTCAGTCAAAGGTAAAGAAAAAAAAGCGACGAATCTAATAAACGTAGCCCGTATCCATCCCGTTTGTTTTTACACATCCAGCAGAATGAGAGCCCCAGCACGTGCGCCGCAGCCCCTCGTTAACAGATATCGATATGATTTGCGGGAAACGCAGGAGATCTCGATAAATTGGTCGCGATGGACGTCCAATTCTCGGAAATGGAAGGGTACACCCATGGGACCGGCTTTCACAATAGACCTTTTCGAATGAGAGCCATTAATTCGCATCTTTGTTTTATAAAGGCACAAAGTGACGGGAATTGACGTTATGTGAGCTCATTTAACGATAATTTAGTTCAAAAATGGTTCTCGGACTGTAACGTTTAAGCTCGTGCGGCCTTTGCTTTTTTGTTAACGAGGTTAAGCTAAGGGCATTACACTCAATTGCCTCGTAATAAAACGTATTGTAATTCTGCGAATAGGGTGAGCGTTAGGGTTTTTTAATAAAAAATAAAATACAAATTCCGTGTATCAAATGACTCGGCCGTTCGGCTGCAATTACCCTTACGACCCTTTTCAATATTTATGAAGAGGAATAAAAAATAATACAAAGCCTACCAAGTTGCTTCAACTTAACAATATTCATGTTTCGGTTCGCCGAACTAGATCCTCGATTTTGAGGTACAACGGGCATACCAATTGGTCGAATGAACATTTTATTGATAAAAATCACGTAAACCGCAAACAATGCTGGTTGTATCTTTTTATGAAACTATAGAGTGAATGAGAGATGGCGGATTTACGAGTGTTTGCGGAGCAACGAATCTGTTCATACAGATTCGAATGGGCTCACATGAGAGACATAAAATCTCGCATAGAAAACGAGACACGATAAAATTTTCCTTTTATTCGCAACGGGGACGGATGGCCGGTCTTGACGATTTATATGACACAGTTGTCAGCTGAAACTGACTGTTCTCGGGGCATTTATCTCAAGAGTGTACCATTTGTGAGTTTAGAGCGCTGTTTATTTTCTTTATTGCCATGTTTCATCCAAAAAACTCTCTTGAGGGTTTTAGAGCTGGAGAAATCACTTTAGAGAACATGAAACAAATTTAGTCGTTCTCTGTTATAAATAACGGTCAATTCCGAATGCTTTGTGAATAACTAGCTTCTTCCCGCGACTTCGTCCGCGTCCCGTTTTATCGTGTTGATTTTCCGGAATAAAAAGTAGCCTATGTGTTAATCCAGGCTACGAACTATATGTATTATAATAAGATAAATAATAAATAAATAAATATTCAGGGCAGTGGCGTAGCGTGCTTTGGCGAGGCCCCGTATAAAATTAGTTTGGGGGCCCTTATGAAGGGTAAAGATTTCTCACAAAAGAAAAAATAATGTTTGCATAGAATTAAAAGAAATATTTATTCATCCTAATTATCTATCGTCGCATTATAGTACGTCGGGGGCCCCCGTGGCCCGGGGGCCCCGTATAATTGATACGGCAGATACGGCGGTCGCTACGCCCCTGATTCAGGGACATTTCACACAACGCCCTCTAGTCCCAAACTAAGCAATGCTTGTAATATGGGAACTAGATGGCTGATAGAATACTTATATACTTTTTTTTGTAAATACATACTTATAATACATAGTAACACCCAGACATAGAACAAACATCTATGTTTTCCACGCACAAATGTTTGTTCTTGGTGGGGATCGGACCCACGACCTACAGCACGGAAGGCAGAGCTATTACCGACTGAGTTGTGACGCCTGTCATCCAAGATTCCAAGATTCATCCAAATCGGACTATAGTTTTTGCGTGAAAGAGTAACAAACGTCCATACATATATACAAACATTAGCGTTTATAATATTAAGTAGGATTCTCTTAACGTGGCATAGACCGTATATTTGCGAGCAGCACGACTTTTTCATCTCTGCGAAATCATAACCAAAACTCGTTAATCCTGAACTCTAACAACCAAAAGATTATGATAAGCCGAAACGGAGTAACTTATATAAACCGTCCAGATTATGCAGTCGTTTGGAACTCTCGTACACTTCGTAATGGTCCTAAAAATGGGTCCACAATATTAAAGTAGGCTTCAACCCGACTTGATTCTCGGAGTAAGTCTTTTATACTGCTTTTACATCGATAGGGACGCAAATTTGAACATCCACTGCCCTGTTATATTTTTATAGGCAGTTCATAAAATAACTTTTTGGAATACATTAGTAGAACGTTTTGGCTCGCAACGTTTGCTCGGCAATATTTTTAACGTTTATTGGTGTTTTGCATAAGCTGTGAGTGTATAAAATGGCTTCTTCGTATATTTTGATGTCTGTGATTTTACGTAACCCCATCCATAATATTCAGAATCTGTATGTTGACTCAATGTTTGTAATTTTTAATTAAACTCGTAATATACAAATATATAAATGTAGCTACTTATAGAATGTAAAAAGCTATACTCATGTTTGATCACGCACGTCTAAACAACACTTTTCAGCTGAAAACAAAGTTCAATTACCACACATATTCTTATCACATATTACATCACTGAAATAAGAATATTTTATCGTAGTAAAAAAACTTACCGAATTGGTAAAACTTTTTTATTTTTATATCAGTGAAAATCCGTGCAGTTGTTTCCATACAAATGAAAGCTCTATACTTATTGAGCTCTTCCACTTGTCGACTTCCTACTCCTACTTACAGCTTCTACGTGTAGTCGACCATAGTCTTTATAAATTCCCAGATCTCTCAATACTATCAGAATTTTCCTTTCGAGACGAATGCTTCCCGTTCCGCGCCGTATTTCACATCTATTTTACTTCTATTCGCGTTGGAATTCATAACTCGTCATGATGTAGGGCCACGGCTCATTCCCCATAGAGCTACTTAGGATGCTGCGCGAGGTAACTTAGTATACTAAGTTACCTCGCGCAGCATCCTTTCCATTCCATCCATTGATACCAGCTACACTGAGAAAAATCGATTTCTGGCCTAAGGCGAATTCCGCCTCCGACGGCTAAATTGTAATGACGCGAAGCGATTTTGTCACGCTTACGGTAATTTTGGCTTAGCTAGGCGTATTCGTTAAAATGGTACGTCTTTTATGATAAACACGAACCGTCAAAACTTACTTACCGTAAGGTAGTCTTGGAATTCAACTTTAAACTGTTAATACAGCAGTAATGGTTTATAAAAAACGCCCTAAATTTACGACGTCGAATATGCGGTGAATATCAACGTAAATAAGGCGATATTTAACTTAAATTAAGGTGAAATATACTTTAATAAACATTAAACAAACGTAAAATTAAGTCTTAAACAAACTTTCGAAAGCGGCATAAATAATCTTTAGCATGGTACTATTCACCTTACAATAAGGCGGAATATACTCCAGTCACAACAATTTGAACGTAAACATAAAGTCTTTCAGCGACGTATGTATTCGGCAATATAAACGTATAATGTGGCCATATTTGCCCTATCATAAGGCGAAATATGCTCAAGTTACGACGAATCAAATGGTAACATTAGGTTATATAGCGACGTACATATACGGCACATATTACCGTACATATAGCAATATTCACCTTATCATAAGGCGAAACATACTCAAGTTACGACTTCTTGAACGGTAACATTACGTCATATAACGACGTACATATATGGCTAATATAACCAAAAATTTGTCAGTATTTGCCTTATTATGGGGCAAAATATGCTTAAGTTACGACTAATTGAACGGAAACAGTACGTCATATAACGACTAACATATTCGGTGAATGAAACCGTAGATATAGCAATATTCACCTTATGATAAGGCGAATGATACTTGAGTTACTATTTAATCAAACTTTTACAAAGTCTAATAACGACGTACATATTTGGCCAATATAAGCGTAAATTTGGTAATATTTGCCTTATCATAAGGCGAAATATGCTCAAGTTACGACTAATCAAACGGTGAAATAATGTCATATAGCGACTTACGTATGCAATGAATGAAACCGTAGATATGGCAATATTCACCTTAGGTTAAGGCGAATGATACTTGAGTTACTATTTAATCAAACTTTCACAAAGTCTAATAACGACGTACATATTTGGCCAATATAACCGTAAATTTGGTAATATTTGCCTTATCATAAGGCAAAATATGCTCAAGTTACGACTAATCCAACGGTGAAATAACGTCATATAGCGACTTACGTATGCAATGAATGAAACCGTAGATATGGCAATATTCACCTTAGGTTAAGGCGAATGATACTTGAGTTACTATTTAATCAAACTTTCACAAAGTCTAATAACGACGTACATATTTGGCCAATATAACCGTAAATTTGGTAATATTTGCCTTATCATAAGGCAAAATATGCTCAAGTTACGACTAATCCAACGGTGAAATAACGTCATATAACGACTTACGTATGCAGTGAATGAAACCGTAGATATGGCAATATTCACCTTATGTTAATGGGAATGATACCTATGTTACAATTTATTCAAACGCTTACAAAGTCTAAAGACTTACGCACTCGGCAAATTAGGGTTCCGTACCTCAAAAGGAAAAAAACCGGCCAAGTGCAACTCGGACTAGCGCACTGAGGGTTATCGTACATAGAGATAAACTTAATTTCGTCGTTTGAAAACTGTTGTCCCCATAGATCGACATAGGTCGCTGTCAGTTTACTAACCGCAAATAAGTTTTTGTTTCTTTTGTGTCCTAAAACCTAATCCATCGAAAGTCCTAAAACCATAAACTTGTACCAACATCTGCTATAATAAGGATTTAGGTTTTTTTCCAATAAGAACTTTTGCTATAAGACATTGCTTCTTACCAAATTTCATGATTCTAGGTTAACGGGTTAGTACCCTACAGGGTTTTGATTCCTAGTCTTGACAGAGCAGACAGTGAGGCGAACGACGAAGTGATCCTTTATGTTTCCTTTTTTAGGATTCCGTAGCCAAATAGCAAAAAACGGAACCCTTATGGATTCGTCATGTCTGTCTGTCTGTCCGTCCGTATGTCACAACCACTTTTTCCGAAACTATAAGAACTATACTGTTGAACCTTGGTAATTAGATGTATTCTGTAAACCGCATTAAGATTTTCACACAAAAATAGAAAAAAAACAATAAATTTTGGGGGTTCCCCATACTTAGAACTGAAACTCAAAAATGTTTTTTCATCGAACCCGTGTGAGGTATCTATGGATAGGTCTTCAAAAATTATATTGAGGTTTATAATTTCATTTTTTTCTAACCTGAATAGTTTGCGCGAGAGACACTTCCAAAGTGGTAAAATGTGTGTCTCCCCCACCCCTGTAACTTCTAAAATAATAGAATGATAAAACTAAAAAAAAGTTGAAGTGGCAATGGGCAGGTCATATAGCTCGAAGAACTGATAACCGTTGGGGAATAAAGGTTCTCGAGTGGCGGCCACAAACCTGACGACGCGCTAGAGGAAGGCCCTTCACTCGATGGACTAAAGATATTGTAGACGTCGCAGGAAGTCGGTGGATGGAGGCGGCTCAAGATCGTTCATCGTGGCATTCTAAGGGGGAGGCCTATGTCCAGCAGTGGACTTGTACAGGCTGATGATGATGTTTAAATTACGTTCATAACCATGATAGTTGCAAAAGTTATACCATTGAAAGAATAGGTAGGTACCTACATATATACATACCATAAATATATATAATGAATGAATATAATTATATTAAGTTACTTGCTGCTACGGAAACCTTCATGGGCGAGTCCGGCTCGCACTTGGCCGCTTATTTTTAACTTGTTACGTCGCAATTATTGAAAATACTGGTTGGGTAGGTAAATTGTATAAGAAGTGCATGTAGAAGTTAACCTGTCTCTTTTTTGTATACCTAAGGTCAAATTAGCAAAACTGATGATATTTATGAGATACCTACTAACAATTAAAACATGTGTGTTAAGTCTCTTAGTGCTCGCTCTTTGCTGTAATGAGTTAATGAGCAAAAAACGCCAAAAAATTTGAATTCGCGCGAATTGAATTGCGTTAAAAAAATTTCGCGCCACAAGCGAGACTATTGTGTCTATGGAGTGTATACGACTAATCTAAACTAATAAACCTATTAAAATATATATTTTGTGGTTTTACTAATATAACTACTTTCAGTCAGACATCTACGTTCGTGAGTGAAGTTTAAAAAAGCTCTATTTACGGTGAGAAACACCTTTTTAGGGCGCCTAAGGTCGTACAACGAAAATCTTAATAATGCTGCCAGCTACGAAGATAAATAAATTGTGCAAGTCGAGATGTAATAGAGGTAGCCTAACATTTTGTATCGGAGCTATCTTTTTTAGCTTTTTCCGCCAATAACCAAGTATCTATGCCATATTATAGATGTAATTAAAAAAAGACGTGTGGCACTCGGGGACTGCCGCGGTAAAGCTATTGCATTCGTTTTTACAACGCCATCTAGCGTGAGTGGTCGGAGTTGGGGGTGTCAGGTTTTATTTTTTACAACGCCTTCTAGCGTGAGTGGGTTGGGGTGTAAGGTTTTTTTTGGTGTGCTATTTTTCGTTACGGAATTTTTGGATTCGGTCTCCACGCTCAAGGCCCGCGATAGAAGCTATGCAATAGCTTAAAACTGACCCGCTTGCGACTTTGTCCGCGCATACGCTAGGTAGTAGGTAGGTACGTACCTACTGTACCCATCAAATATCTAACTACTTAAGGTAGGTACTATAACACCCAGACTCAGAGCGAATATTTGCAGATAATATAAACATTTGTCCTGCAGCGCGAATCGAACACGCATCCTCTCGCATCTCAGCCGACATCCCACACGCCGCGCCACAGAGGTCGTCAAAAAAAATGAATGAATTAGGACTACCTACGCTTCATGAAATTAATGAATGATTTTCATCCCCTCTCCAAAGGGAACCGTGCTGAATCGATAAAAAAGTATTTACCTCGTAGTATGAAGTCAAACTCAAATCATGCCAAGTTTCATTTGAATTTGTTCAGTAGTTGCGGCGTGATGGTCAGCCAGGATACAGACAGACAGACAAAAATGAAAAAAAAAACCGTTTTGGCTTCAGTATATATTAAAGAGAACCCTATATTAAGATTACCAATAAATATTACGTCTATTATTTTATAGTCTTATTAATAAGTCTCTCACTCTGCTCTATTATGTTGAAGTGATCTATAAGACTAACACTGAAGTGAAGTTATTGAAGCTTGGTTTTTTACCACTAATTGTGGAATTTTTTTGCGACTATGACTACATACAGTTAATAATAAGGTTTTCGCTTAAAAACGCATAGCATATATTTTGCATTTCTAATACAAATAAATTCTATAGTAGTCGAGTTGGCAGCACTGCCCACGAGCACGTCACGACTTGTTTCGTTCGCTCGCGGCTTCGCGTCGTCGCGGTTCGATTCGTTCGACACTTCGACAGTTTGGTTTGGAATTTGGATGCAGGGTGCGTGTGCAGTACAGTTGGATTTCGTTTTGGTGTTTTCATAGTTAACGGATTTTAAATTAAGGGACTTTTTTATTGAAATCACTCATTTTCTGAACGCTAGGCCGCTGCTGTGTCACTGTTGTTGTTGAACTACAAGCTAACACACCTTGGAATACCGAAGTCGAGTTTGGGTAAGCGAAGCGTTGTTTCATCATGCACTATGTAGAAGTGAATAAGTAGTTACTAAGTATAGCAAGAAGACATTATCCTCATCAATCAGCCTGTGGACGACCACTGCTGGAATAGGCCTCGCAAAAAGCGCCACTTTGAACGGCAAGTAATACTGGCGGATAATACCTAACCTATTGTCCGTCAGTACCTACACTATAACCTCATCCTCATTAGTACCTAGTGTACCTAATAATAATAGGCCTTTACATCTATTGAAGATGATTTATACAGCGTCAGGAGGCAACCTATGCCTACACTTAACGGGACACTGTAGTGCCTGGGACAATGTTTAGATGGAGTAGGCTTGCCCAGCACCTATACCATCCTCTCAGCCTAGTCAGCCATATCCACAGGAAAGACAAGGTCAATACGTGCGGAGCTGACTAAGCCGCGGGTTTCCTCACGATGTTTTCCTTCACCGTAAAGCTCGTGTTAATGCGCATATAAATTTTCCGAACGAAAAATGCATTGATGCACGGTCGGCAAATCCCGACCGTGCTAGTGTACCTACAGCTACATAATTAAGCCTTAGAGCAGGGTGTCCTAGCCGGAGCCGACCGGGGCGCCCCCGTCCCGCTCTCAATCGGGTAACGCGCGCGCGCCTCGTGAAGCGGGCACTATGCCGTGCCGGTCGCTGGCGTGATGAACGGGCGGGGCAGGTGCACCGACAGTAGGAGTACTTAGGTACACTGTCTGTTAAACAAATCGCTCAACCAACAGATGCCTTCCAGCAACTTCCAAAGATCTTCGTCGTGCTTCGAACATGGCAGACCAGTATACAATTGATTTGCTTACAAAATGGGGCTGCACACCCCTGATTGAAAAATTTCGAGGTAAGTATCAAACTCAGATGTTCCCTGATGTTTTTGAACCTAATTGTGTGTGATTGAATAGTAAGTAAAGTACCTACCGAGATCTTTGTTGTATTGCAGGAACCAAAAACGTTTTTGGATGCGGAGTTAACCTTTTGTTGGTGTTAGGTACACTTATCTAAGTAGGTACTTTATTTTTTGTAGCATGCTGCGGTATGGCACTTACTTACCATAACTAAACTAACTGCATTGTGTGCTGTGTGTGCATTGTATTTACTTTGCTTCTCTCATCACTTAGATGCTAAAATTGATGCTGTCGCTTTGGGGCTACTGAAAGAAAATGATGTAGCATGCTTAATCCCAATAATTGGTGAGAGAGTTAAGTTTGAAGCTAACTTGTCTATGTGGAAGGCTGACAATCAAGCGGTGAATGATGGGGTTGGTTTTTTTTCTTTACTATATTATAGGTACTTCGGCCATATCACATCTAGCTAATAATAATAATAATAAAACTACTAGTGTATTAAAGTTACTAATTTTCAATTAATTTGAGGTGTTTAAAATTATAAATTAGATATAACTAAGTCTAGGTTTGAAATGTGCACCATAATTTTATCAAAATAGTCCTCAAACTGCAGGCGGCTCTAACTTAATGTTCTATTTGGATTTTGCAGGGAGGCCCCTATCAAGCGAAAAGAAATGCCTCTGGTATATTATACAATACATATCTGAGGAAGAGGAAGAACCTCATTAAGCGAAAAGTGACTACGCCCTTCCGGAAACGACGCGCTACCAGCGATTCAAGCGACCTCTCTGATATAGAACTTGCCGGGCCGACATGTCCTACAATAGACCTGTCTATTATTGACGAAAGTAAGTTTTATTAGATAAACGCGATGCATACTCGTACAATTTTTTTATTTTTATTTTTTAAATGTTATTTGAACGGAACAATCAGATGGCCCACCTGATGTTAAGCGGTAACCTCTGCCTATAACAATGCATTACCACATAGGTCACATCCACGTAGGACGTTCCCTACGCGGAATTGCACTGCGCCCGCCACCCTGAGACATAAAGATGAAAAGTCTCGTGTGCCTGTAATTTCACCGGCACCCATACCCTTCAAACCGGAACACAGCAATGTTCACATTACTGCTTTGCGGCAGAAATAGGTATGGTGGTAGTACTTCCCCGGACGAACTCTTTCACAAAAAAGCTCTACAACTAACTAACATTCTATTACCATAATAGAATGCATTAACTTGAGTGTTGCGATCACTCTTTCCTAAAAAATACATTTTATTTCAGTTGAGAGCGATCTGGTTGAGGAGGCTTCTTTAGCGATTACGGTAGCCGTTGAAGGAGCGACACCGTGGAATGAGATTGCAAAGTTTTGGGCGATAACGGCAAAGGCGCGTCTTCAAAAACTATATAACGAAAAGGGCACTCTTCAAGATTATTTGAATGAGTATCAGATACTCAAAGGGCCCAACGGTTACAAACGTCTTCTAGCAGACTTTGATCGACTTTATCCAGCTACGGGCGCAGATATATTGCGTAATTCTATTCAAAACATATGTGGCAATATTATTGACAAAGGAAAGACATTGCAGGCCTCAACAAAAAACCAATTTCTGAAATTGGCGCTCACGGAGCTACTCACCGCCTCCATTGGTTAGTTTTACACCTTACATACCCTTAAAAGCTTTTATTTTGCTTCACTTCCGTACACAGGGTTATTACCAATACTCAGACTAGAATTTCTATCATAAAAATTAAGAACTTCTGTTTAACTGCTTCTTTATTTGAGTATTTATGGTTTTACAATACAATACCTACACTATTTATTAATTTAACATAAAAATATGAACATGTTATTGAATCCAAAGGTTCCCGGCGAACTAGTTAAGCCTTGTGTTTCGGTTCCCTGTGGCTTCTCTGTGGTTTTAATATTTGTAGATTAATTCTCATAACAACCAAATAATGTAGTTTGTTTTTTTAGCCAGCATATAAATATTTGTGTGCATTGTTTCAGAAGATTCAGAAAATGCCAAACTGGATGTGTCCCTGCTTCTGTTGCCTCTACTGATTAATATAACACCTTTAAAGGGAAAAGGCTTGAAAAAAACATCCAAGGCGGTCATACGAGATAATTTTATTCTGAGAGTCGCTTCTGGTGCCAACCTAGAGTCACGTTTAGCAGATCATAGAGAAACGCTAAGAGTATGGAAGATGACATTCCAACCAGTTGTGGTGTATATCGGTGAGTCCGCCACGTCCATCGAGAAATGTTATGTTGTTGTAGAACATACGTATTATGAACTACCGAGTCTCGTTGCTGCCGTTGACGTAGCTTTCAAAATATTCCAAGCCACTGCTGCAGAGTACCCCATACTAGCCTATGATATTTGGCTTTTTATTCAAAAAGGGTTTTATAACGTCGAAACGCGATATGATCGTATCTCCCAGTCAGTCAAAACATTCCTAGTTGACCTAGGACTAAAAGAAAGATGTTAACCTGTAACTCGTGTAAGACACTGTTTCCCAATGTTAAAGATCTCATAACAACTGTTGTAAATTTGTAATGTATCTTTTATATCTTGTTTTCTATAATGTAAATATCAAAATTGATTTGATAATACACATTTTATTAATTTTATCGAATGGTTTTATTGCAATGCCACTATCATTTCTATACGATAAAGCAGCCGATAGTTAGGTGTACTTATTATAGTACAGTATACCTATATAGTATGTTTCTTTAGTATCCTGTAACAGTTATCATTGAAGTGCTTTATAAGTGTTTGTTCTATTGATTGCAGAAGCTTACAAAGACTGGGAGAACAGCTTTCTGAGAGCAGCAGGCTACGCTGTTCACTGAAGGCATGGTTGGCTGATCTACTATCATGAAGTTCATGTGAAGGATATTGGCCCGCGCTACTTAAGGTGGAACGTCGCGTTAGTGGCGCGAAATTCAAATATTTCTGTGTTTTTTGCTTATAACAGCTCATCAACACTTTATAAGATGGCAAAAACTGATCTTGCCGACAACTAGAAGATCTATTACACATGTTTTAATTGATAGTATCACACAAGTATCATAAGTTTAACTAAATAGATCATCAATAAATTTTTACAGAGTTTTTTTGGTTCTGCGACCATAATAGCTAAACTAATGATATTTATGTGATACTGTCAATAAAAAAATGTGTGATAGATCTTCTAGTTGTCGCAACATCAGTTTTTACTATCTAAAAATGTGTTGATGAGATTTGAATTTCGCGCCACTAGTTAGACGTTCCACCTTAAGAGTGAACGCACACCTTAAGCGGCCCAATGCCCTTAATATGAACTAAATTATAGTAAAGCAAGTCAATCATGCCCTTAGGGAAAAGCGTTACCAGCCGTTAGAAGGCTTTTTTTCCGGTCTTCATAAAACGTTTCTGCTAGTAAAGAAAGCATAAATTACCTTACGATACGGTTTACCTAACGGTATGGAACATTCTAAAACAACTTACTGAAAGGTAAATACGACTAAGTAAACGTTGAAAACGCTTAATGGACAGGTTAAACCCACAGTAAGTAAAGACGTAAAACGCCTTACTAGAAGTGAATTACGACTTAGGAAAACATCAAAAGCGCTTAGTGGACAGGTTAAACCCCAGTAAGAAAAGACGTAAGACGTCTTACTAGAAGTGAATTACGACTTAAGAAAACATCAAAAGCGCTTAGTAGACAGGTTAAACCCCAGTAAGAAAAGACGTAAGACGTTTTACTAGAAGTGAATTACGACTTAAGAAAACATCAAAAGCGCTTAGTAGACAGGTTAAACCCCAGTAAGAAAAGACGTAAGACGTCTTACTAGAAGTGAATTACGACTTAAGAAAACATCAAAAGCGCTTAGTAGACAGGTTAAACCCCAGTAAGAAAAGACGTAAGACGTCTTACTAGAAGTGAATTACGACTTAAGAAAACATCAAAAGCGCTTAGTAGACAGGTTAAACCCCAGTAAGAAAAGACGTAAGACGCCTTACTAGAAGTCGATTACGACTTAGGAAACGTTCAAAACGCTTAGAGAACAGGTTAAACTACAGTAAGGTAAGACGTAAGACGCCCTTCTAGAAGTTGATTACGACTTAAGAAACGTTCAAAACGCTTGCTTGACAGGCTAAACTACAGTAAGGTAAGACGTAATACACCCTTCTAGAAGTCGATTACGACTTAGGAAACGTTCAAAACGCTTAGAGAACAGGTTAAACTACAGTAAGGTAAGACGTAAGACGCCCTTCTAGAAGTCGATTACGACTTAAGAAACATTCAAAACGCTTAGTGGATAGGTTAAATCACAGTAAGGAAAGACGTAAAACGCCTTATTAGAAGTTAATGAAGACTTAGAAATTGTTCAAAACGCTTTATGGTCAAGTTAATAGTTTTTATCTTATCTTATCTTATAGTAAACCAAAGTAAGGACAGACGTAAAACGTCTTATTAGTAGTCAATTACGACTTAGGAAGCAGTAAATAAACGTTATACCACTGTAAGAAAAGACGTAAAACGCCTTACTAGAAGTCAATTATGACATATGCTACGTCGGATATTACCCTAGGAAAGTTTTATGAATGTTACCCGAGCACCTTCTTTACCTTTTATATCGCCTTACCGGAAGTTAAATTTCATCGTCAGTCCGTCGATTCTATCTGACTTACCACGTTTATAGCTTTTTAATTAAGGCTAATCTGTCAATAATTACGTCTAAAACACACATTAGAGAGTCATAATCATGGTATTGCTGCTTGTTTATTGCGCCTTACGCTTAAGGCGTAAAACGCCTCCAACCTAGGAAGGCGTTTTCGTTCACTTGACTCGTGGTCGTTTTTTCGCCTTCATTACGAATAAATCAGCCCTCATTACGAAACATTCGACTTTACATTTTTCTCAGTGTACTTGTTAGAAAGTTGGGAGTATACTCCCAACTTTCTAACAAGTAGCTGGTATCAATAATAATAACTCAGTTCCGTGAATTAGGTACATATTTACCGACATATTATTCACCGTAAAAAATGTGTCTATTTTATCTTTTTAGGGCTCGATTGTCATCTTGATCTAGAAGAAAAATCATAGAAATCATCAGCATAACAGCCTGTAGAAGACCACTGCTAGTTATAGGCCTGACCATAGATTTTTTATGATAAAATAGTAGAACAAGTTGATGACCTGATGTTAAGTTGTGCTCTGTGAAGCAATGTACTGCATATCACGCTGAGACGCAAAGGCGTTAAGTCTCATGTACCAGTAGTTCTAAAAAGAACGATCCAAGAGCTGCAGAATGATCAAAATAATTTATCTTATGACTTGGCTTGCTTTAGAGTAAATAAAACAAAAAGTTGTGCTTCTGTATCCATTTTCTCTGTCTCCTATGGAATTACGTGTCATATCATAAAACCGTGGTGTGCCGTCAAATGTGCACTGCGTTTTACACAGATGATAAAAATATATTAAAGCATCCTTACTCAACTGTTTACGATTGTTTTATGGAGGTCCATTAGGCTTATGACAACATGCTGCTAACATCTTAAAAAAAGATAGATAAGTTTATTGCACGTTAAATAGTATAAAGAAAATGCCTGATTTAAAATACCTTATTCTTAGTTATAATCAGAATACTTCTCGTGGTTAGAACTAGTGCCTCAGACTTGTAGGAACCAAGTCGTAGTTTCTTTCCCGTTCTTGTAGGCTCTGGTCACGTGGAACTGGCACCTAGAATCACCTAGTTATTTAAAAAGACGATTCTAAATGATCCTTGTGATTTTATTGAATAAAAGAGCTACGACTATCTATAGTAGTAGGCAATTCGTGGGCTTCAATCGCGTTTAGGTAATTCGTTATTTGTTGGATATATTTGTAATCTATGAGTTGGTTACAAAAATAAAACAATATCGAGCTAAAACCGAAACCTAATAAATGTGCAGTAATTTTAATGTCTATACATTGACAATTTCGTCTCTTTCCATTTTTCGAATTTTGCGTTTAAAAAAGTGACTTTTACGAGATAGATTTTCTAACCAAAAGATGGCGAAACTTTCTACTAGTTACTGTAATTTCTAGACAATGAATGCAATATATTACTTTCAGCCCCCGTATGCCAATCTTTTGCTGTCAAGTTATATCACTGCCCAGTGTAATTTCTTCAGGTCACGTGGTACAATTTTGTACCACGTGATCATTCTTTTTAGACACTTGACAGCAAAATATGCGCGAAAACACATCAAATGACGTCATAATGTCACTATTTAGTCACAGAATAACTATGAGTTAGTATGAACTGACCATGATTTAAGACTTTGCTGTTCAACGTTGCAGTTCAACTTTTATTGGCATACCCCTGCAGGAACTAAGCTCCTTCAAAGTACGGCATATTTATATGAAAAATATCCGCAAAGTATCAGTCTCGATATTTCACATTCCCGAAGACTTACTATTTGATACAGTGCCAGAAATAAATCAGATTTCCTTTGCGCGGAAGTTCCAGATCGACCTTTGTGGTCCAATTTCATTCACTTTCTACAAAACTTTGTCAAAAAGATCGAGTTATGTGGGCATTCAGTTGGATATTGATATTTGGTACATTTTTTAAAGATAAGCAATTTTTTTTGAGATTAAAAAAAAACGTTTGATTATTTTAGATTTTTATGCAATAATCTCTTTTAGAGAGCAATATAATAAAAAAAAATATCAAATACAACTGAAAATCATTGTGAGACACTGTGACAAAAATAAGCCCGCATTATGTGGTTATAGAATTCAGCCGCACAACGCCCATGGTGCATCCTACCTAGATGCTATCATTTAACGATATTTTAGCGACGTTTTCTAGTGATAAATAATGTACTATACCTAATGCGCCTACGTATATACATCTCTGTTACTTTCAAATCCTAGATCAAAATAAGAACAGTAAAATGTCAGCAAGGATCTATAAAAATAAATAAATAAATATTCATGGACATTTCACACGACACCCTCTAGTCCCAAACTAAGCAAAGCTTGTAATATGGGAACTAGATGCTGATAGAATACTTATATACTTTGTTTTTGTAAATACATACGTATAATACATAGTAACACCCAGACATAGAACAGACATCTATGTTTGCTACACAGAAATGTTTGTTCTCAGTGGGGATCGAACCCACGACCCACAGCACGGAAGGCAGAGCTAATACCGGATGAGCTGTGACGCCTGTCTAAAAAGCATGAACGAGAATTAAAAGTATTTTTTGAAACCGCTGACAATATAAATAGATAATCTTTATTGGTACACCACATGGAAACAGTACAAAGAAAGAAAGAAAGAAAGCTTATAAGGCAATATAATCAAAATACACTAAAGTTGTCGAGATATCGACTCCATTGCATTCTTCTGTGCGATTTATTTCATAATTCAACATCCGTTTTTACCAGCCAGCATCAACACGAGGATGAAAACTTTAGCAGAGGCTCTCGGCAAACTTTTCATCGACTAATCCCGCGGTGGCCGCGCTAAATTCTCAATTTACTGTGTAGCAGTAGGTACCTAGCTCTCTTCACTTTGCTCTCAATGAAAAATACACTGTATCACAGTGTACTAAGATTATATATCGCTTGAACGAAATTGCTGCTTGACTGGTTCCAGTTTCGATATCACATGCGTGTACACCTCTGTAGGAGTTATCGGTCATGTTAAGTGAAGCGTCAATGTACAGGGACATTAAACTGAGGCTTGAGAAGCAAAACTGTGAGAGTAAGCGGTATACGACCACTCAATCGTGATTCCCTATAGCCTGGTGACTTTGCTAATTGTTGCGTAGTCGACCAATATGCGTCATACTGCATTTCAAATCCAATTCGCTGAATGGTTTCCGTTTGACAGATTCAATGAGTTTTATGTCGTCGTGATACGGTTGGTTATTGTAACAACAAAAACGAGGCCAGTTTGGTTGACTGACAAAAACGACTATAGACAACGACAAAGTACAAGTACGTAGCGGGTTATACACTGCGCGGCAACGACTATCCGACGGCAGAGCGCTGTTGCGTAGCCGCGCAGTGTAGCTCTAGTGAAACTCTCACATTGTTACTACTAAATCGTCTGCAACTAAAACGAAGCCAGGATTAGTGGTAGCATATTTTTCAACCGATTCCCTCAGTTTCATACCAGATTTGTGGTGTTTGTTGTCGTAGCGAACTTTCGAACTTCAAAGTTTACGTCGCCTTAACCAAAGTTGGTTTAAGGATGGACGCTAGTGACTTCCAACATTTTTTCATTTCATATTTTCTGCTAGATGTAAAATAATTTATCTGGATAACAATCCCTTGCAGCACCGGTAGTCCACTACATCAGTATTTTGAGCCTCCCTAACCATTATAAATGATCGAAAATAGTATGGGAATACGAACAAATTTTGTCGCGGCAACATATCACTCGTGGTTCCATTATTAGGACAAAATAATACGAGAAAACACTTCCGTTTTTAAATTTATTTCACCAAGCTGTAAGTGAAAGACAAATAGCAATGCAGTGAGATAACTTTATTGCTTTTAAATTGCAATGTGACAAAACAAAAATACTAAGTGCGGCTTGCACCAGAATCACTAAACGTGTTTAACAGCTAAATCGATTTAAATCTGACGTATTTGTATGACTTGACAACTCGCTAAATACTATTTAAGAGTTAAACGCGTTTAGCGATTCTGGTGCAAGCCGCCCTAAGACTTGTCTTTGTATTGAAGAGACCAGCGGGAAAGTTTCAACCCAACTTCTAAACAGTTTACTTATTGATACTGGGGAGCCGAAGCCGCATCTACAGATGCCACACAAAAGGTTCTGATAAGGCGTATGCACACTGGTCAATATTCACTCCTACACGACACGACATATATCGGTTTCAGCGTCGACACGGTATTATAACCATCTCGGTTTTATGAAAAAAAACTACCTTCCACCCGCGACTTCGTCCTCGTCTCGTTCGTCCTGTTAATTTTTCAAGATAAAAAGTAGATTATGAGTTAATCCATGGTACCAACTATATATATTCCAAATTTCATCAAAATCTGACCTGTAGTTACAGTGTGATTGGAACACAAACATCCAAAAATCTACGTTTTTTCCTAGAATCACCTCTCAAGCGTGTCTCAAACTTTGAGAGACGTACCTATAAGCAAATGATCAGAAAATTCTCACCATTAAACCAGTCTCAACATTGAGAAGCTATTAAAGTCTAGGGTCTAAGTTTTTGAAGTCTAAGTTTTGATATTACACCTAAATAGACCTAACATTATTTGTATGTTATCTGACAAATAACTGAATGTGCTGAACTTGATAATATTATTTTTAAAACACCAAATAAAAATCTTTTTTTTTTATCTTTGAAATAAATGTCTACTTTTCAGAGGAGATTCAAGGTAAGACCGTAGATGTATGTGCGTATATCTTCGCCAATATCGTATAGATGTCGTGTCGTTGGTAGTGTAAAACAGCCTATACAAAAGGTTCCAATACACGTCGATAAATAACACGGAATTGTCTTCGTGATACACGATGTATCATGCGTAGTTATATTATATGCGGGTCATTTTTCTTAGCTCTCACGATACGGGGTCCTTGGGTGACCATGAATCAATACACGGATGGGATACTGCAGTGACCAAAACAGACATATTTTCCATAGTTTTAACATTTTTGGCACCATAAAACTTAACAGAACATCACTTTCAACAATTTTCATCCATCTTCTTGCGTGTCATAATGGTATGGACAAACAACACTAGACGAAGTTCGAGTTCGTTCCATCCATAGAAAAAAAGAAAGAAAGAAAAAGCATTTATTTTGCAACACACACACAACCATCCATCGATTTCCAATGACGTCATCAGTGCATTGGATGCGAAAGCTGCCTTCGTCATACCTGGTTTTAAAGTAATCTTAAAATACAAGACTGATAGGTATATTTTTAAACTTTGTAATACTGGCTGAGAAAATTGTTTAGTTAAATTTTGTAGTGATATTCATTTTTCTCTGTAATAAACATTTTTACTTTTTTATTTTATAAAAGGAAAATCGTCTCAATGCTGCGACGTTTTTATTTTTTATAACGTGAACCGTGCTTCCATTTATATCTAGCCTCCGTGCCGATCGCACGTGTCTCTCTGATTTATGACCCACTGAATAACTTACACTTCACGATTTCCCATCTATCAAAAGTGCTGATAAATAAATCGTGCACAATAGTATTTGTATTGACTGAATCGCTTCGGTAAATATTTTAACAGTTATCCATTAACGAGATCGGGCGTAATCGTTAAAATTATTTGCAGACATTGTTAATTGATATCGGGGGAGCCTAATAATTTTACGGTCTGCCTACCATTAAACAAATCCGTAATAATTAATATACTTTGAGCTGATATAATACGGCAAATTAATTAGTTTTAAATACCTATGAACATTTTGAATGTTCTTTAGTCGGAATCGACAAAATAATAATCGTACGATTCTTGCTGCTATTGCACATTAAATTGTCGTACGAACTGAGTACACGATGTAGTATCTATCAATTATGAATACATCTGTTTTTTTTTGCAACAACTGTAGATGTTAATACTTTGCAGTTTCAGAAATGAAACTTACTTTTATCAACTTAAGGGGAGCCGCGTGCAGTACGTATTACTAATGTTAATGTATGTAGGTTTACCGACCACCAAGCTAAATATCTTGAATGATTTAGTATACTGGGAAATTGAATGTACCTTCGCAACCACAATGGATTTAATTATGTTTATCTTGACCTGTGATTGTGTGCTAGCTTTGTAAAGTCAATGTTTTGTAATAAGTATTTGACCATGCATTCACTAGTCGATAAATTGCGCACAAAGTTGCACAACATCGTGCAATTTGTCAGATGACGCACAACATTGCCCATATTCTTATTGTTGCATCTAATAATCAATCCTCGCTTGACTTTGACTCGACTTCGTAATAGACTATAATAATACCTAACGTGTTATTATATACTAGCAGTTACCCGCGACTTCGTACGCGAGTACCGTTTCCGTGTACATTATATTATCTGTGCGTGTACCGAGCGGATACTTCTTTGAGAAACTTGACATTACACCGAGCCCGTTCTCGAATGTCAAACGTGAGTCGTTAGACCAAAGAGGTAGTACTACGTCCTGTCAAAATGACGTGACATGACATCATCCTCTTGCCAATAATTGGCGCTGCTAATCCCGTTTTTTCATTTTATCCTGTAGATCCTGTTAATTATTCGGGATAAAAAGTAGCCTATGTGTCAATCCAGGATACGTGCTATATATATGCCAAGTTTCATCCAAGTTGGTTCAGGAGTTTTGACGTGATTGAAACACAAACATCCAAACATCTAAACTTTCGCATTTATAATATTAGTAGGATTTTCCTTGCTACAGAAATCTAGATGCGATTCGATTAAACTATAAGATGGATTTAAAACAACCAACGCGTGAACACAAGAAAAGCACACACGACTTAAAAAGTGTTATTCGAAGTACTACCCAATTACTTGTGTTTTTAGAGTACTTTCTTAAGCGAAAGCACAAATATACGACCGGTAGTTACTGTTGCTTCAAGGAAAAGAGCTTTCCCCAAGGTGGTTCCGGGTAAATACGTTAAACTCACTCCACTCTTGTGCAATTTGTTTCAATTTCGTCGGCGATTCGCACCAATCACTTGCTAGCCTTGGTTTCTTTCCCGATTTTTGAGGACATTTGTCCACTTTGTGGGGTATTTATTGGTGTAGTTTGTTAATGCGTTGGCGGGAATCAAACCAGTTGTAATATTACACGTAAGCTACACAAAATATTATACGGATTTAATCGGACTTTATTCCATTTTGGTAGTAGAGCTTCTTATGAAAGAGTTCGTCCGGGGAAGTACTAACACCATACCTATTTCTGCCGCCAAGCAGTGATGCTCTCATTGCTGTGTTCCGGTTTGAAGAGTATGGGTGCCGACCACTTAACATCAGTCGGCCGATCAGCTTGTTCCATCACATAATAGTATAAAAAACCTTTTTTTTTCTTTTCTTTGAATGTCGTGGGAAATGCCAAATCCTGGCCATAAACAATAAAAGAAGAAGAAGACTTTTTTGTCATTCATGTATGTTTCAAAAAAGACAATCGTTTCTAATTCAAACAGCTGATAACATCCGAATGTCTGCAACTCAAAGGACTTGAGACAGCCCGCATTGAATTGAAATTCTTTGAACTTCTTTCGAACGTGCAGCGCAAGCAAAGATGAACTTTATACTTTTCATGCAAGGTTGATAATAGATTGTCTTGTTACATTTGTATAGTAATATTGACCACTATTAGTCTTTCATGTTACTTCTGTTTGGAAGTTTGTCGTGAGAGTTCAGAGCTAACATTATACGATTTATTTTAGGCTACTTTCGATTCGACTAAGTATATTTTTGACTCTACCCACCTCAATAGTGTGAATCAGGCCTTTTATGTCTTTGACATGCAAGTTCTATCCATGCGTAAGATCTAGACATAAAAAAGAGCTTAAAAATATACCGTCTAAGCACAGCCCCCTTCTGCCAATCTTTTGCTGTCAAGTTATATATCACTGCCCAGTGTAATCTCTTCAGGTCACGTGGTACAATTTTGTACCACGTGATCATTCTTTTTAGACACTTGACAGCAAAATATGCGCGAAAACAAATTAAATGACATCATAATGTCACAATTTAGTCACAGAATAACTATGAGTTAGTATGAATTGACCATGATTTAAAACATTGCAGTTCAACATTGAGATTGGAATCGCTTCCTAGCTCTGTAATACTTATCTACTTTATGTTCTTCCAATTCCAGCTAACTCCAATATACTTTTTATAAAGAAAAACACGATTGACGGACAAGCTTTTAAACCATCGAACGCTGATCCCCCAGGAATACCACACTCCTCAAGAATCCAGGTTCTATGCACATATTCATAGAACTACACACAACTTTGAATCCTACACTGTTGATCTAAGGTACAGTTTTCGGTTTTCTTAAAATTCTGCGTCAGAAAGATTCATGCAAGTTTGGTGTTTATTCCGTTAGGTTAAGGTATAGTTAACGTTGGTTGTGTGGTTTGAATAAGTAACGACGCTTTGATGGTTGAAAGTGATATGGAGACTTAGATTATTGTGAAAACTAGGGTATGTAAGAAAAAGTCTTATGACTTCTACGCAGAATAAAACGTGGAAGGGCAGTTGTTACAATTCCTACTTTCTACAAGAAACAGATTTAGTTGACAACTACGAATTTTATAAATGTTTGTAAAACAGAAACGCAGAAAATATTGAAAACAGTTTTTTTAAATTTAAAACAATTTAAAAAAAACAATAATTACACCTCTGTATTATAATAAAGATGTTTGCAAATAATTCAACATCTTAAGCGAAGTGGCTTTTACGACCTGGTTCAAAATGTCGAAATTAATTACAAAACATTATTCTGTTAATTTTAAAACATCAGTTGAGTTTCGTCTCATTTTACAGAGTTTGCAATAACTTGCTAAGTGACTGACATTAAATATTACTTTGGTGAAACAAACGTTAGATTCCCAGCAGGGGTATTCCAATCTCAGTTGAACTGCAAAGTTTTAAATCATGGCCAGTTCATACTAACTCATAGTTATTCTGTGACTAAATAGTGACATTATGATGTCATTTAATTTGTGTTCGCGCATATTTTGCTGTCAAGTGTCTAAAAAGAATGATCACGTGGTACAAAATTGTACCACGTGACCTGAAGAAATTACACTGGGCAGTGAAATATAGCTTGACAGCAAAAGATTGGAATACGGGGGCAGAACCTCGAAAGGCTTCTACCCCACAGTCTAGCATCAAACATCTAGGTCACTACACAAATGCTGATCATTCAATTCAAAGCTTGTGTTTATAATTAGTAACTACAATAACCATTTCGAAAAATAACACGGCAAGGGAAACACCCAGTAGCTTTGAGGTGGACCACGGGAAAAAAGTTTCCCCTAGTACATCCAGGTACTGTGTAGGTGTACCACGGGTAAAGACCGATAACTGCTGAATAATTTAAAGAGACTTGTACCCACAAGTAAAGAATATAATAAAGGAAAATACAGGAATAAAAAATTAGTAGAGCACTGAAATAACTTTTTTCATAGTATGTTCAGTTTTAATTTTCACACGAGTGTGAAAGATTTCTTCTAGGCAAATGTGCTACATCGTCGACCGTGCTACTCAACTTTCTTCTTGTGACAGGTAGAAATCCAGAGTTCATTTTAATAAAACGTAGTTAAGAATTTTTGTTTTCAGATAAATTCCGTTTTTATATGTACCTACCACATCCCTTTGTTTGGGCATCACATGCGTGGGAGTAACCCAGTGCTACGCCGTAGATGACGTAGCGAGTGCTACGCCGTAGATGCCGTAGCGAGTGCTTCGCCTTGCCAATAGAGTGAACTAGCCGTTTCCTGGTGCGCTGTATCTAGTCTCAAGTTTATGAGTGATGCCTGTTAAATTCTTAATGAAATCACCTCGGACCAGACTTCGCCATTAAATTTATGCAATAACTTTGAAGATTTCTATGTTCAAAGATCGGATTTATTGCTAGTTATATCATCATCTTTTAGTCAAAATTGTGGTACAGAAAGGGTTATAACCACTGTTGAAGTATAATTGATGGTTGTGAACGTAACTATTTTATTTGATAAAAGTTATAGACACTACGACAAAAGGTTTAAAATGAGTTTGTAAGTATGGATGAATGAATGTTTGTTACTCTTTCACGCAAAAACTACTGGTCTTTTTTGGATGAAACTTGGAGTACATATAGTTCGTAACCTGGATTAACACATAGACTACTTTTTATCCCGGAAAATCAACAGGAACGAATAGGACTCGGACGAAGTTGCGGACGGAAGCTAGTTTAAAATATAGTTATATCGAATAATCAAATGCTTTTTTGAAATAGGTAACGGTTGAAAAAAAAGTTTTATTCGACTTTAAAAAATTAAAGTATGTTATTCCAGACGTATTAACAAATATCAATGTTTTTAGGTATCATTAATGAATTAGGAATAACTACTACTCACTATGTTGCTTTTAGTTTATATCTGGATTTTAATAACTTAGTGATAACAAGTAATTAAATTAAAAAACCCCCGAATCTTGGATCGATTTTCATCAAACATAGCTAAGAACACTCCCGACTAATTCACCTTTCAAACAAAAAAAAATCAAAATCAGTTCATCCGTTCGGGAGCTACGTTGCCTCAGACACACACACACACGTCAAACTAATAACACCCCGTCGTTTTTGCGTCGAGGGTAAAAACATAATTTTAGAAATGGCTCGGTTTTATTGATGTGAAGTATAATTCAGTGCTTACATCTGGTTTATTTTTAGTATTAGAATATTATTTATATTAGAATTAGAACAATGATGTAAACAAGAACCCATAACAGGTCATGCCCAAACGTGAACCGGATATCATGAAGTATTCATCCCAAAAATTAATCTGGCTTCAAAAAACAAATTTAAACGTCCATTTAAATTAATTAATACCATCATAAGACCGGAAAAAACAATGGGCATTGGTGAATCATTTTCACGGTGCTGTTGGACGGAATCTTTATACAGGGTGGCTCATTATAACAGTTCAAAGTTAAAGCTATTTTATAACCTCCTCCTTTTTTGAAGTCGGTTAAAAAGGAGGAGGTTCTCAATTGGTTTGTTATTTTTTTAATGTTACCTCAAAACTCCGTCATTTATGAATCGATTTAGAAAAATTCTTTTTTTATCTGAAAGGATCTGTTTTCAGGTTAGTCCCAATCAATCTTCATCAAAATCGGTTCAGTAGTTTGGCTTATAAATAGAAATAACTGGAAAAAAATATGGCATCCACGTGCACGAAATTGCGTATTTTGATTTCCTGTGACTTTTTAGTGGTTTAGCCTATCTACTGATTTTAAAAGAATATTTACAGCAAAATTGCGATATCACTATTATTGGCAAAAAAAAACTTAATAAAAAGTAAACTGCAGTTTAAACCATTACGCCATTAGGTTTTTTATGAAAACAATTCTAAAATAAAAATATTATCTAAGCCACTTAAAGTTTATTACCTGCACAGTTAAACTGTAAACGACGTTTTAAAAATGCTTTCCAGGAAATACGTCTTGAAAACAAACCATTTAGTATTTTTCTTTCGTTAATTCAGAAACTTAATCAAAGAAACCAGTGAACCATTTTTTTTTACAGTTTTACGATGGGTCAAACCGATGGCCCACCTGATGGTAAGTGACATTGCCTCACTGAGCACATCCTCTGAGTAAATTTCAAAGATCTGGAATCTTTTTTATACCAACCATTCATTATCAATCTATACTGGTCCACTGTTGGACGTAGGTCTCTCCCAAGACGCGCCATTGAGCTCGGTTTTCGGCTCTTCTCATCCAGTGTTTGCGCTACATTTCGCAGATCTGCACTACACTTGCCTAAACTCGGTTCCCCAATTACCACAAAATGAGGATATGACTGTAACGTTTGAACACGCCTTCTTTCTTTTTCTACCATTTAGTATAGATGAAGTTTTAATATACCACATTCAAAATTATCATTCACTTTAAAAATTACTTTGGTCAATCAAGTGCCAAAGAAATTAGACATTATTTATTTTGCCAGAATCTGATGAGATGTTTACCGTACTAATTAAATTCATTCATTTATTTCTTTTGACACTTTTATAATGCTTTTAAAAAGACCTAGGAATTAGAACCTTTTTATTATTATCCAAATCTGTACATAAGAATTGACTGCCATAAAACTATTTAACCTACTTTTTTTAAACTATACTATTATGAGTGAGACACCCTGTATATGAGAATGTGCGGGAATGTCGGTAAATTCATATTGGATTACCCAATTAATTCGTGTAATCGCCGCCCTTACTAATTAATATCCCGTTGTGCGCGCGAGATTGAAATTTCATAGTTTATTGTAATTATGGTCGTTTTATTGGGCAGTTATCGACAAAAAGCCGTGTTGGCCGAGTGGGATTGTACCTCGACTTTCGATCCGAAGGTCGTGGGTTCAAATCCCGACCGTGCATCAATGCATTTTTCGTTCGGAAAATTATATGCGCATTAACACGAGCTTTACGGTGAAGGAAAACATCGTGAGGAAACCCGCGGCTTAGTCAGCTCCGCACGTATTGACCTTGTCTTTCCTGTGGATACGGCTGACTAGGCTGAGAGGATGGTATAGGTGCTGGGCAAGCCTACTCCATCTAAACATTGTCCCAGGCACTACAGTGTCCCGTTAAGTGTAGGCATAGGTTGCCTCCTGAAGCTGTATAAATCATCTTCAATAGATGTAAAGGCCTATTATTATATCGACAAAAAGTATTCGTAATTGTCACTCCACTATTATTATAAATGTCAAAGTTCAGATGTTTGATGTGATGTTTGTGTTTTTAACCCCCGAGGCTCCGACGCAAAAACGACGGGTTGGTATTGCCTAACCCCGGTCCGGCCTCTCCCCAATGTAGATTACCAAATAGTATGTATGCGCTAAATCAATGCCAGTACTGTGGCGAAAAAAAGTGAAAATGACTTTATTGTAAAGTTCTTTTATTTTAGCTTACCTATTTACTTATCTACATTTTTAACCGACTTCAAGAAAGTGGGAGGTTCTTAATTCGGACGGGGTGTTTGACGTTTGACGTGTCTGTGTGTGTATGTGTGTGTCTGTCTGTCTGAGGCAACGTAGCTCCTGAACGGATGAACCGATTTTGATTTTGTTTTTTTTTTGTTTGAAAGGCGATTTAGTCGGGAGTGTTCTTAGCTATGTTTGATGAAAATCGGTCTAAGATTCGGGGTTTTTTTAATTTTTAATTTAATTACTTGTAATCACGCTGTAACTACGGGTCCGATTTTGATGAATCTTGGTATATATTATAGTTCGTAACCTGGATTAATAATAGGCTACTTTTTTCGCTTTTTTAGGTTTTTTTGTAACATATATTATATAAATAATAATTAAAGTACAAATAAATGTTCGATAGCACAAAAAAGCCTAAAAACTTTTTATTTATGTCTGTTAGTGGGTATTCGGCCAGGCGTTTACTATATTTGTGTGTTAGTATGTATAGCAGCAGGGGTATTCCAATCTCAGTTGAACAGCAAAGTTTTAAATCATGGTCAATTCATACTAGCTCATAGTTATTCTGTGACTAAATAGTGACATTATGATGTCATTTAATTTGTTTTCGCGCATATTTTGCTGTCAAGTGTCTAAAAATAATGATCACGTGGTACAAAATTGTACCACGTGACCTGAAAAAATTACACTGGGCAGTGAAATATAACTTGACAGCAAAAGATTGGAAGACGGGGGCTGAGCCCAACAGTTTATAAATAAGTAGATACACAAAGCATACAGTGCGCGGCCTAAGCACAAGGAACACGTAACAATGAGTAATCACACTATAAATCAGGCTGAGGCCAGATTCACCGGCCAATTACTCGGCCGGGCGTTAAACTTTACAGTTTTCTTTTACCCCATTTTACCCCATAGACACCATTAGCCACCCCTTTGTCTTCATTAGGTTGCAACGGTTAATCTAAAAAACCTTTTACCTGGCGTCAAAGCGTACAGAATAATAAATAAAATTGTACGGGACCGGTGGAGTAACTACCCTATTTTTTTTTTTTTTTTTTTTTTTTTTTTTTTTCGAATGGACTAGATGCTGGTGGTCGTATGACGACTCTTACAGCGCTACCGAACAATGGTGAGCACAGACGGCGCTCAACCGGTAAAGTTAGGTTGGGGCAACTAGCACAAGGGCACCGCTATGGTACGACCTCGGCTTGGGCTGTTGCCAGGGGGGGAGTTTAGATCTAGATTAGGCCCCGAATGGGCGGGCACTAAGGGACGTCTTCGACCACGCCGGCGGGGTCGGTGTATCTGTGCAGTGTTTTGTCTAACCGAACTGGATGGCTCGATCGTCTCTGCGTTGGCAGAGGTGATCTTGTCATCGGGATCACCGAGAATATGTCTCGGTCTACGGAGGGATGTATCGACGGGAGGTTCGATGGGATAGTCGGGGAGTTTCGAAATAAGTGGGTTCGGGTGGTGGGGGGCTGAATCATAGTATCGCCTGGAGGCGAGCTTTATGTAGTCTGTGATTGACTCGAGACCCAAGTCGCGGTGGAGGTCAATGTTGCGCATGTACCAGGGAGCTCCAGTGGCTTTGCGACAAAATCGGTTTTGGACTACCTGAAGGGCAGGGATTGCGGGGGAGTGGGCAAATACTACAGATGAGTATGTCAGGATAGGGCGTAACCCTATTTTTGGTTTGAACCTTTCTTTTTATGAGACTAATTATGTGTTTACGAACCGGAAGATGAAGCGTAGTGCCCGAAGATGAAGCGTAGTGGAGAGGGCTTAATTAAATGTCACTGTTTATCTCGTTAAAATTGTATCTACCAGTTTTTTTGAGGTGCCATTTCATTTTTTATGAAGCTGTTACAGTTTTCTTGTATTTAACAGATGTTCAAAAAAGTCGTCCAATGAGGACGTGCCCTGTTATTCAGATGACAACCAACGTTTATAAGTATGGCATTGATGTACAACGTAGTTATTTTTATACTCAAACAAATATAATCTCGTAAGCGACATTAATATGCTTACCATAACAACATTCAGTATGTGTACAATATTATTACGATAGGCATATTTGATGTCAGCCTAGAAAATGTAATAAAGAGCTTATTAAATAATCTACTAGCTAGACTAATAATATTAAGTCTGTATGTTAGCCTAGACAATAGGCGGGTCTAGAATATTTGATTTGCCAACAGCCCCCGTATGCCAATCTTTTGCTGTTGAGTTATATTTCACTGCCCAGTGTAATTTCTTCAGGTCACGTGGTACAATTTTGTACCACGTGATCATTCTTTTTAGACACTTGACAGCAAAATATGCGCGAAAACACATCAAATGACGTCATAATGTCACTATTTAGTCACAGAATAACTATGAGTTAGTATGAACTAACCATGATTTAAAACTTTGCAGTTCAACTTTGCAGTTCAACTTTGCAGTTCAACTTTGATTGGCATACTCCTGCAGGGGTATGCCAATCACCAATCATTCAATCAATCATTTGATGTGTTTTCGCGCATATTTTGCTGTCAAGTGTCTAAAAAGAATGATCAAAAGAATGATCAATGACCTGAAGAAATTACACTGGGCAGTGAAATATAACTTGACAGCAAAAGATTGGCAGACGGGGGCAGTTTAAATAGTTATTAATGACTTTTCTGTGTTAGTCATTAATTTAGGGTACATTCACATCAAAGTTGAAATGAAGCTGGGTTCGTGAACTTTGATTATCCTCTCACAGCTTAGTTGGTGTAACTCTGCCTTCTGTAGAGGAACCGGCCATAAAAGTTGATTGATAACTTTTTAGTTAATTCAAAGTTGTTTATAATATTTTTAATCTTACGTTTAAAGTAGTTTTTACTTCAGAAACATTGTTAAATAAATAAATATTATAAATATTCATGGACTTTACACACAACGCCCTCTAGTCCCAAACTAAGCAAAGCTTGTGATATGGGAACTAGATGGCTGATAGAATACTTATATACTTTTTTTTTTTGTAAATACATACTTATAATACATAGTAACACCCAGACATAGAACAAACATCTATGTTTTCCACACACAAATGTTTGTTCTCAGTGGGGATCGAACCCACGACCCACAGCACGGAAGGCAGAGCCATTACCGACTGAGCTGTGACGCCTGTCAGAATTATTAGAAGTAGCTTTTTTTTCTCATCATTATTTATCTGTGATACTATACCGAGTAAAATGTCGTCTATATTTTTAATAGGTTTTTTTGTATGAATCAAAACTATCGTCAGCACTGCTCAACAATATTCACGCATCGCAGGCAATTGAAAATTCCCGTTGACTCCCAAGTGGCAACCCTGAACCGGCCTTCCCGGGCCTTAACGAGACCCGGGACCTCGGCCGTTTTGAATCCGGTAATTAGGCTAATAGCCCTAATAGAGGTATCGTGAACCACCTGAGATGCGTGCAAGTAGTTTTGAAGGTTCCATTTTGGGCACAAATGATTCTTTTGTTTTGATTTTTCGCTAAAAAATCTAGTTTTTATAAAACCATATTGAAATCTATGGGAGTTGTCTATGTGCAGACTTCTGCAGATGAAAATGATAATACCAAACCTAGTGTAGCTGAAAACCCTTATGCCTGCCAACTAGTGAATGGATCGCTTTCTACTTCAGCCTGATCCTAGGATCAGATGCCATAAACCCAACGATATGGGTAACCGAAAAAATTGGGACTAGGCAAGTGAAACGGCTGAAGACACTATTCTCTTTCCCATTTTTTAACATCGAATTAATATTTTGGACGCCACAGACGAAGGGGTAAAATTGGCGAAGTTCTATTCGAACTTCGTCTAGTGTTTGTTGTCACCATTGACACGTAAGAAGAAGAAGAAGAACATCGAATTAATTTTTATCTTGCGAATAAATTCATCGGTTGCAATATAACAACTTTTTTTATTTTCAGAGCTGAGTCTTAATTATATAATCAACCTTAATGACCGGCTTGATCTAGATTCTAGATAAGAGCGAAGTCTAGATAGAATTTATTGTTGTTTGACGACCAAACGAATAGCCAATCGGATTGCGAGAGTGGGTCGGAACCCACTCTCGCAATCCGATTGGCCATTCTGAACGAGCCAAATGTTTACATAACCTACATTTTGCTTTAAAAATAAACACTGCACTGTCCTACGTTCGTACGTGTCATAATCAATACAAATTCGATATAGCAAAATAAATCCACTTGAATTCATTGAATAGCAAATAATATTTTTCAAACCGCAAATGCATTCGCAAAATATTTAAAAGGACTTTGGTTTACGTGCAAATTTTACTATCGTTCAATGTTCACCCATCCGGTTCTGGTATTATTGTATCAGAATAGCGAATCGAATGTTCTGTTAAGGAACGTTTTTCACACGGCGACAAAGACGCGTGACTCAACAACATTCAACCTAAACTCAACGTGATAGGACTCATCACACATGACCGGTTAGTCGCAAGGAGTCAGAGGCCCCTATTTACCATCAAACGCCGCGTAGCATTATACCCTAGGTGTGACGTCATCGTTTTCTACACCCCCAACGCGAGACGCTAGCTAGTGCAAATTTTATTCCTCCATCTTGAATTAGCGTGCGTTTCCATTGACACGCGTCGCGTAGTTGAGACGACTAATGGGTAATGGAAATACAGTGTGTATTCTCATCGTTTCAGTATTAATTGCTAATACCATTTTACAGTACATACCTGAATTTTAGTAAAATCTGATTGAAACATTCGGTCAGATAGGTCTTTTTAATTTAATTACTGAGCTAAAACTCAGTCAATGTTTATTGTTTTGTTTGAGTTCATTCAGTGCCCAGTGATTGAAAATATAGTTTTTCCAATATTTGAGGCAGTAAATTTTCACATAACGATTGCTATCATCAAAATTATGATGACTATGCTGTGACCAGTCTATACCAAGTGAATTATGAAGTTGGACTCCGTCCAAATTTAATAAAGAAATATATAGCTTATTTAGCTATATATTTTTTCGAACTACTGTACCCTGATTTTGCAAAGATATATTATGTCTTTTTTCGGTGTTATCTATACGTTTAAAATTTCTAGTATGAAAAACACAGGTCAAGACTATTTCTCACTAAATGATGATGAATTTGATGTTCCACACATTATTATCAAGTAGCTAGGTATTAAATTTTGTATGAAACAGCAGTATGTGTTGTATATGTACCACATTGAACATTTTATGACTATACTATAATGATGATTGAATTTAGATTCGAACCCCCGACACAGAATGATCTACGTCTTGAACAAAAGAGAAAACTAACCACTACACCAACAGAGTCCTCATAGTCATCTCAATAAAAGCTAGGTAACCAAATGTGGTACAGTTATCTAGGTGAAATATAGCAGAGTTCACGAGAGCAGGTCGAGCAAAACCATTTGTCAATTTGAGATAGCACTATCTACTGGTGTTAACGCGCGTGAAACGAAGCGGAACTACCTCTCGCCCCCGGACCTCAGCTGTCCCCTCACTCTGCGTAAAACACCGGTGCGTGCGCTCGCCTTTCTTATTTATTATCAAATTACCTAAACATTAATTGTAAAAGCTGATTAAAGGAAGCTGATTGTCGTAAATTCAAATCATCGTTTTATTGGAAGAATCACCGCCATAGGGCCTGCCTGAACAAGTGGTCCTATCGAACCGGATTAAAGGAAACCAGCGGATTTCGCGACACGGCATACAACGTGTTTGCGCCATTTTGTGACGGAGGCCGATTACAATATTACAAATTCCAACCAAGACGAGAATCAAGAATAAGTTGGCTAATTTCTGGAAACAGCAACATTTCACCTGGATGATAGAAGTGCATGAGAGTATTTATGTGAGTTCGTTCCAATTGCATAATCCCATCATTTCTTTCTCCTATCCATTTTACAAGTTTTACGCGAGTCATTTTCACATCTCAGATTTTAAATTTATTATTCTGAGTTTCACATTTTTTCATACTAGGTTATGTTCATACTCTAACAGAAGAGTATTACGTGGCAATTCGTTGCGCGTGCATTTCCTTCTTGAATTCGCATTTTGCTATTCGTACATCATGCAATCGGTTACTTTGTGATTTCGTAGAAGTCTTTATATACTTCGTCCCAAAGATAACAATTCGAACAGTTGTATTGAAGTCTTGATATACTTCACTGCAATTTGAATTACTTGATTATCTATTCTTTAGGTTTTGAGAGTCTTGATATACCTCTTTATCTAAAAATTAGAGAAGTTTATATACCTAAATATCCAGCTTTTCATACCCCAAGCATTATACTTATTTTGCTGAAATACTGCATTATTCCATATCAAATTCCAGCTGATACCCCCCCCCGCACGTGCAGCTGTGCGTAAGCCGGCCGTGTGGATCCTGCTTACCTGGCCGCTACAAGTGTGCATCTATTGTGCTGTGGGCTCGGGTCAATGAACACTGCAAATCAGCTGGCTTGCAAATAGCATACTTGCACTGCTGCTTGTTATTCTGCACGCATATTCACCTAAGTTTAGTATTATTTTCTTTATTTTCATTGCACTTTGATAATTTAAACATAAATAATCTGTGTAAATTGCTCTTTCAGTTTCTACTAAGTTTTAACACTAAAATTAAAATTCATAATAAATTCTTTAATCTCATAATTCTTAATTAAAATGTCTAGTGCTGTTGAAGAGTTGAAAAAAAGGTGTGGTTCATACAAAGCTAAATTAACTCAATTTAAAAAATATTATGATAGCATTTCAACATACCCTAAGCTCAGTAGCTGTCATAGCACTGAGCTCAATCTCAGATTGGAAAAAATTGAAGAAATGTACAATGAATATGATTCAATACAGTTATCTATAGAAACTCAAATGGATATTTCAGATCAGAATGAGTATCAAGAGCGTGAGGAGTTTGAGCAACAGTACTTCAGGACCGTTGCCAGTGCCCGAGACTTGCTGAGCAGGAACTCTGCTGCGGAGCTGCCTGACATCAAATCTTCATTGACAGGTTCTGTCCTTACAGGAGGTGGGCCAAGCTTAAAATTACCTATTATACATTTACCTACCTTTTCTGGGGAACTGCAAAACTGGCTTGAGTTTCATGATACTTTTAATTCTTTAATACATACTAATGATAATATACCAAAAATAAGCAAATTCCATTACCTAAGGTCTGCTCTGAAAGGCTCGGCTAAACAAGTCATTAGCTTATTGGACTTTTCTGCCAGTAATTATGATATTGCATGGCAAACATTGTGTGAACGCTATCACAATGATAGGTTATTGATTAGTAATCACATTCAGTCACTACTAGACATAGAATCAATTCCCAAAGAATCATCTATTGCATTGAGAAGTTTGATTGATGTTATCAACAAAAATTTAAGGGCACTCAACACTCTCAACATCCTAACTGACAATTGGGATGTATTGATCATTCACCTAACATCCAGTAAGCTAGATGTCACCTCGAGTAGGGCATGGAAGGAACACATAAACTTCTCCAAAACACTACCTACACTTGAAAGGTTCATTGCCTTCTTGAAAGGTCAAGCGGAGCTGCTTGAATCAGTTGAACACACTAGCGCCAAGCGTAGGCATAGTGAACCTTTAGCTACCCGGACAAAAACCTTTACTAATAATATTCAACCCACATCATTGAAATGCAGCTTTTGCCAACAAGCTCATTTGATCTATCAATGCTTGAAATTCAAATCACTACCTTTGCATGTAAGGATTCAAAAGGTCAAGCAATTAAAACTTTGCTCAAACTGCTTCAGACAGGGTCATGAGACAAATCAATGTAAGTTTGGTCCGTGTAGAATCTGCAGCAAAATGCATAACACAATCATACACACTGATGATCCTATGGATCAGCAAGCTTCATCTGCCTTAAGCAGCAAGGAAAATGAACTCATTTTGCTGTCATCTCAATATGAAGATAGTTCTTTATTACATAAAAATGCAAGCCTACCCGACGAGACACAATCATATGATCACCAACACTCTTGTGAACAACATTATCTAGAAGCCTCTCTCGAGGAAGAACAGCCAGATCAAAATATTGTTTTATCTTCAACTAGCAATCACGATGCTATGCTTCTATCCACTGCTCTCATAGACATTATTGATGATGATGGCTCCAAGCATACAGTTAGAGCATTGTTGGACAATGGTAGCACTACAAACTTCATCACTGAAGATTTGAGTAAAATACTTAAAATACCTATAAGATCAGCTTCGGCTAGGGTTGAAGGGCTTAATTGCAAATCAATATACCTAACTAAAGAAACACACATCAAGCTGTCTTCTCGCACTGAGTCTTTTACACAAGAGATAGATTGCTTTATTGTACCTCAAATTACTCAACTTTTGCCTACAACACAAATTGACACTTCCACACTTTGCATTCCCTCTCATATCAATTTAGCCGATCCAGGTTTCAATGTACCTTCTAAAATAAGTGTGTTATTAAATGCGGAAGTCTTTTGGGGAATATTAAGCAGCAATCGCCTGTCGTTAGGAAAAGATCTGCCTACACTTAGTGAAACTAAATTCGGATGGTTGGTAACAGGAAAGGTATCTACACAAAGAAAAAATTATATCCACTCTAATAATTATAATACAGTCCACTGTCACTATTTAAACCGTACCAAGGCTCAAGGTCTACATAGTTGTTGCCATCCCTTGACAAAACTGTTGAGAAATAATAAAAATGCAAAATATTCTTGTACAGATCACAGAGGATAAACTGACCGTCGCCGCCGACGCCGCTACCCTGGTCGTCTCGCTTCTTCTTCGGTCTTGTATCTCGAAATCAAATCATTAGTAATTAGGTTATGTAGGTAGTCAACTATAGGTAGGTACTTACCACCCACTTTCGTTTGCTATGTTATATAGTACACACTATAGATTCTTGTTCATTGAATGCATAGTGTTAGTATTGTTAGGTACAGTCAGCTTCAGAATTGATTCATCTTTGTGGTTTTTACATGGTCTCATTCATGTTATTGACTTTAATCCAAATCACAGCATCTTATCACTTTCTTGTCATCGTCATTATTGCCAAGGTTGCTAATCCAGTTACGTATTACTCCAGAAAAGGTAAATGTTGCAATTAAATTAAATCTCTTTGAATACCCATAGGTCCGCCTTCTGATAAGTCAGTTCATGCAGGGCTTGTCATTGAAGTTCTTTCATGCTCTTTCTTATCTTTACTCTAAATCGATGCACTGCTGGCAGAGAAACCTCTCAGTATTTTCTCAAAAATAGAATTAATTTAAACAAATGTTCTTATCCATTGAAAATCTAAGTGCAATGATATAAAACTTGGGTGTGTGCTTCCTAACGATATATTACATTCGGGTTAGTTTTCCCCAGCCCACACACTAATTCTTGGCCTAAGTAGGTATTCGTAAATCAGACAAATATCAGTTAAATATTTTTAGTTTTCATACACCTTGCCCGAGAACATGTGAACAGCTACCTACGAGTATGTTGTCTCATTCTACCTATAAAAAACTCGCAATCCCAACCTTTAGTTTTCCTTTCGATTTGGTGACCTCATACCTTAACCTTACCACCTCCTACTTGGACGAACTCGGACGATGCCTTATACTCAAGCTGCGCCTGAAAGACCTCATGTCTACAAACGAATATCAGTGTCGATCAATGCTGTTGTGAATGGATTGCTAACGACAAGACGAAAGATGACTTCGTATTGAAGGCATGGCTGCAGTAAGGATGATCGACTTCTTTCCAACACCATCTGGTCTTCACCAGTGTCCGTGGTCTTCCTAAGAGTACATTCCGAGGACAGCCTTCTCCAAAGCCTGCAGCTCTTCAAGAATTCAAGACCCATCTAACAACGAGTCTCTCCACCACTACTGTTGAAGAAACCCTAGATGCTATCCACTACTAATTCAGTGGAACAGGATGTTCCACCCCGGGGAGCCTGTTAACGCGCGTGAAACGAAGCGGAACTACCTCTCGCCCCCGGACCTCAGCTGTCCCCTCACTCTGCGTAAAACACCGGTGCGTGCGCTCGCCTTTCTTATTTATTATCAAATTACCTAAACATTAATTGTAAAAGCTGATTAAAGGAAGCTGATTGTCGTAAATTCAAATCATCGTTTTATTGGAAGAATCACCGCCATAGGGCCTGCCTGAACAACTGGCTCCTTTTGTTTCAAATTTACAAAATTTATAAAAAAAATTTAGAAATTTCGATTTCACAAAAGAATATTAAATTGGTATGTTATTTCATTTAAATAGCATTTTTACTGCTACAGCGGCAAGATGGAGCGACGATCTGCGAAATGTATCTGGCAAACACTGGATGAGAAGAGCCAAAGACCGATAGCGGCTCGGTGGCGCGTCTTAGGCGAGACCTGCGTCCAGCAGTGGACTGATATAGATTGATGATGATGACTGCTACAGCCGTACCTTAAGCACGCTTCCGATTGGTACAGATTGGGATCAGTTGAGCTATCTGTAAATCTTTTGCAACGGTTTGTAGATAGCTCAACTGTTTCATGTGTATTTTGTAAATATTGTAAATACTATATTCTTTTTTAATTGATATTCGTCAATTTCAATAAAAGTTATTTTAATTTTTGGTTGATGAACATACAAAATGTTCTCGCATAGAAAAAATTCAATTTAGTTATTATACCTTAATTAATTAATTAATTAATTTTAGATACAATTTGCGTACCTACTTCATGGTTTTAAAAAATCATACTTTTTCTCGTATTTTTACAGGGATTGGAGTTCGAGAGTTATCTATATACCCTAGCTAAATGACTCTTCTTCTTGTTTAGTATTTTTACACCCCGTCAATTTATTATATGACCCCGTATAGGACGTATAGAGGTAACTCAACAATATCAACTAAAAACCTTCATAGAAAAGTCCAACAAGAGTACCAGGCCGTCATCACAACGGAGGAGTAATCCCAAAATAAAAGACGACAGTTTATTAATTAAACGTCAAGTCTATCCCTCAGGCAGGGCTCCATTTCAGGAATTAGTTTACCTTTAATATGGCTGAGCTGTGTGCCAGGAGCTGGCTTAGAAGGGGAGCAGCTGGATCACATTGTCCCAATTTTACGTTTTATTAGACGCAATAAGGTAGACCTATTGAACTAGGTAGTTGGTTTATAGTTAGTTGAAAAATGCGTGTTTAACATAGGAATGTTAGCTTATTTTTGTCGCAAAAATTTCCAAGGATAGGATCCTTGGAAATTTTTGCGACAAAAATAAGCTTTGTTGGTACAGTCAGGCAAGTTATAGAAAAGCTTGACTCATTTTTTTATTTTTCCCAGTAGGTATGTCTATTTTAAAACTCGACATTTTAGGATAAAAAATTATTAATAACTTTGGTATTGACTGTACCGATATCTTTCAAATGCTTCTTCATTGGTTAAAAAGATGAAGGTTAAAACTCGAGAAGGTTAAAAAACAATATTCCAAGTGTAAGTTCATATTATTGTAAAACTTGCATACTACACTAGCCATTTAATTATCAGCTGTACTGCAGTGGTCGAGCCAATAAAAGCAAGTAGTAAGCTACGTCAACTTTCCGAATTGAAGTGTGGACAAAAGATGTGGACTTTAAAAAAACCTCAAATTTGCACTCAGTTTTGTTTTAAACTATTCAGTTGTAGAGTAGTTTTGGCAGACTGAATTTCACTGAAAAAAGGTTGTAATTTTTGATACTGAGTAGTAAATAGTACAATTATTGAATATATTTGATTCTGTTTTGACTCAAATCGGAACTCGTTGAGCTTCTTCTTCTTTTTATTGCCAGGAAGTATCACGCCGTCAAATTCTTCTTCTTCTCATTATGGCTTCTATCCGTCATTTCGACAGACAATTTTGTCAGTGTCAAGTGGATTATTTGCAATAAGTTTAGTCAAGTCGAGTCATACGGCCGTCAAATTAACAATTCATGTCTTCTAAAATAACATTTTATAAAACCGCCGGCTGTGTGTCAAAGAACGCATGGCTGGTACATTCAGTTTTAGATGGTTTATTCCTAACAAGCCCATAGACTATAAAATCAGATGTTAGAAAGCTATCTGGCGTTGTTAAACATAATCACAAAGGTATAGTCTGACCAAGCTAACTTTGCAATTAAATAAACAGGCAACCCCAAAAAGATTTGGACTTTCGGAGGCAGGTTGTCAAATTGTTTTCGCGGTACAGTCGCTGTTTCCAACTAGCTATATGTTAAATTCTGCTGTATTCTGAGCGCTGCAAACTTGGCGTGGGCAAACTATAACTTTTGTAAGTTTAACTACGCTAGACAACTTTCTAAAATATACTGAGCTATTTACACAAATTGGGTCTAAGTGGATGGAGTCTTAATACGAGTAGGTTCATGAATTTTTAAATGGTACTCCAAAAATAGGGTACTTTGTCCTTTTATCATCGCTGAAAGCTTTGAAAACTTAAACATAAATTAAGGTGATTTTAATAAACCCATTTAGTTTTTAACCTACATCAAAAAAAAAGGAGGTTCTCAAATCGGTTCTACATATTTTTTTTAACGTTTGTTACATTCGAACTCATGGCATTCCCAGGCATCATTCCCAGGCATCTTATACCTAAGTAATTAAAAGTGTAACATATTGGCCTAAGTATCTACCTACATAAACTGTTTATTTAAGGGTGTGTGAATAAATTATTCTTTATTTATTCTTTAACTCCGTGATTTACAAAATAATGTTCTTTTGTTCAAAAGGATATACTTCCAGATTGGTCCTATAAAAATTTCACTAAAACCTGGAAGGATAAGCCATCCACGTAGGTACATGAAATAGCGTATTTTGCTTGTCTGTGGCTTTTAGTGGTTTTTACTGTCACTAGAACATTCCTAATGAACTGCCATCATCATCATCTGAAGATGAAGCCGGAGGGTAGCCAATGTATGTTTGATAAGCTTTTTACTATTTTGACATGTACAAAATAGTCTATTCACCGATTTCCCGCTATCCGAACTATGTAGTCAGTCCAACGGGGGTCCCACTCCCGCCTTCCAGTTCGTGGTCGCCTTTACTCCCCATCGGTTGTCAGATTGTGAGACGTTATTTAAATTAAAACCAGAGTCAGCAGCGACTTCAACTAGTCCTTCGCAAACATTCAAACAGACATTTGTGCGGGATTCTTTTTCTATCTCATCAGATTCAGGCGACAGGCGTCACAGCTCAGTCGGTAATAGCTCTGCCTTCCGTGCTGTGGGTCGTGGGTTCGATCCCCACTAAGAACAAAGATTTGTGTGTGGCAAACATAGATGTTTGTTCTATGTCTGGGTGTTACTATGTATTATAAGTATGTATTTACAAAAAAAAAGTATATAAATATTCTATCAGCATCTGGTTCCCATATTACAAGCTTTACTTGGTTTGGGACTAGAGGGCGTCGTGTGAAATGTCCATGAATATTTATTTATTATTATTTATTTATTTATTCGTCCTAGTTTCTGTTGAAAGAAGTTTAGACAAATAGTGTTTACAGTTTTATGGCCGGAAGTGGAATTTAGTGTTTGACTAAGATAATAAACGTAGCAGACTAAATGTAGAGCGCGCAATGCGTCGATGTCTTCGACATTTTGGCAGAGTTTAGAGCTCGTGCACACGGGCCAATGACCGCCACTTATTCACCTTTCGTACAGTATGTAAGGGCTACAAACACACGACAGCAGCAAAGTCGCAGCGGCCAAAGACGTTTTCCCTTCAAAGTGTCGACCGCCGCGTTTTGGCGGCCAAACATCAGAGCAGATTCTGGCCACATTCTAGCCGCTTGACGTTTGAATCGCCGGGCTAACTGACATTTTGAAATGAAAACAATGATCTCTGGCCGCCGAGTTGACCGCCGCGACTTGGCCTCCTAGTGTGTTTGCAGCCTAAAGTATCGAATGGCACCATTATTACTTTGAACATAGTTAAAATATTTAGCTAAAATCATCTGCAATAAATACTAGTTCAAACAATTAAAACTAGAATAACTAGAACCTTCGAAACTTGTCTGAATTATGACGAATAGCTTGAAATGCTTTGAAAGTTCAGACCGTAGTTTGAAAGTTGGTAGTTATAACAATTGCCGCAAAGTTTACGTATAATTGCAGAACGTGGATGCACTAGAGTAGTACTAACGGTGCTTAAAACACAAATGAAATCTTTTTAAGTTGGAAATGGGGTTTTTCATAGAAATCCTTGACAATACGGACTTAATAAGAAAGCTCAAAAGGAAAAAACCTTTTCAGTTAGTGTAATAAATTAGTGAAATTCAGTGAAAACCAACTAAAAAAACACGTGAACATAGTGTCTTCTTTTAAATCCTAAATAGAGACAATAAGAAACGTGTCAATGATCACGTTCTTAGATTACGCAATTCTAGCAATTTAAGTTAATTTTAAATTACTTATTAGCCCGCTTTGTGGCTAGATTGTAATCATAATAGGGTACATTCTTTAGAAATAATGTGCACTAAATAAGGAAAAAAAAAAATCCTGTTGCCCTTTACCGCCGTATCCGTTGGCGTAGTAACTAAATGGTATTTTTTTTATTTTGTGGTAATGTTATTACCTTAGAATATAGAAAATACGTAATTAGGTACCTAGCAGTCGTTGAAAACAGACTGTAATATTTTAAGACAAAATGACAGAAAAGACAGAAAAACACGTATATGAAAAATACATAAGCACACTAGAATTTATATCCTTTTTTAAAGTTAGTAAAAAAAACACATCACCCACTCAGTCGCTTCGATCAGAGTTATCACTTTGTCAATAAGTATAGGTGTGTTTACTTTCATTATACAAATTACTGCACTTCATTACAAACCAATTTCGATAATTAAGATCGATACAGTGTCGTTACGGTAAAATAAAATAAACCGAAATGTAATAAAATTATCAAAGTATTTTTGCGTATTAAGACCGAACAATCACAAAAAGTAATTGGTATCTAGTATTGTTTATTTTTGAGAGATTGTTTTGACAAAAACTGTACCAATTACGAATAGATACACAACAGTTCACGGACGGATCTTTGTAACTGTGAAGTATCTGCGCAGAACCCATTTTTGGTCGATTGAAGGCTAACAAATTTTACATGCGCGATCGTTTATTGCACCTAACTTCAGAGGGCTAAAGATCCGTTGTGCGTACTGTAACTAGCTAGTTATGTGTCACCGGGTATTTGTAAGCAATCTAGAAACTAGAACTCGCAATCTAGAAACTAGAACTTCTATTTATTTACTTCAAAGCTTGAAAATCGTGACTACGTGACAAACATTACGAGGTTTGGTTTTTTCGCAAGACCTTTGCAATGAAAAAAGACGAAGAAATGTGAAAAATCAAAACAAACAAAAAGCATAATAAACTCGAGTTACAAGAAGGTTTCGGAAGTTCACCAAAACGTGAAAAAGAGATTTTTTTTAAGTTACCTACATCCTTTTTGAACCGTGTTGATGAATTTGGTGATCACAACCTCTTTTACACCATAAAATAACTCATTTTATATTTATATAAAAAACTATTCCAAGTATTTCTGATGAAGCAACGGTGTCCCCCAAAAACAGTGATTGTTTCATTTTAAATTAAGATCAAAATAATACATAGTTTTCGTATGTATTCAAGATTAGTTTGACGTCTAGTATACTTATAAACGCTGAATAATTAAACATTTTATTCAAATCTAGCTCTGTCTTTTACTGACAGGTAATGTCAAACAGTGATGGAGCTATGTTTTAATCAACTCAACTATTCAACGTTTAAAAGTATACCTATTTGTCAAAACTTATAATAAAATCTAATTGCACTCTATATAAACAAAACAGTGAAAATAGCGTGTCGCAATAAAAAAAGCAAAATTATTATTCAGAATTCGCCTCCGGCATCACTTCTGAATTTTTATATCACAGTCTTCCTAAATACATGGTATTATTCAAATAATTACTTTGCGATTACTTTTTGAAATAATTAAAAGTCATGTTAAGAGTTTGTCCCCGAAGGGAAAGTGGGTTTTCGAGTGAACAATTTCTTTTGATGCAATGAAAATGAGACTCGGATGGTTTTTGTTTTTACAAAGAAAACTTATTAGAGACATTTTGATTTTAAGTGTTGCGGTATCTACCTACTCCAATAAAACAGCTAAATCTAGCCCGACACATAAAGCTACTTGATGTTAGTTACTAGATGGCGCTGTAAACTTATAAACGCTATAACCATTTAAAAAAAAATATGACACGATTGATTGGCGCGCGCGCAAAACAATTTTTCTTTTAAAAAAACGTTTCATTGTTGCAACACCTCCAAAAATAACAGGATAGTTTATTGAAAAAAGCCACAAAAGAGTATTATTCACGTATTCAATATTCGCATATTCGGTGTTGCCATAAACACTCACCCGATCTGTTATCGCATAGTTATATTTATCGAAGCTTTTTCTTTATTCTCGCACAAAGGGCTCTCAAAGTTTTCTGGTAACTTTTAATGTGTACAAAAACTCCTTGGCCTGTATGGTTTCGATTTTTGTCTAGTCTTCTGTGTTCTCTCAAAATAAAATATCCCTTATGCTGTTGAAATATGGTATATTATCGATGGACCTGCTTGAAGTAGATTACGGAAACTAATAGTTTACGAAGAATATGGACGATGAACTTTTACTAGCTTTTATTTCGGTATATTCCAGTTTCCACTCGTGGTCTTGATGTTATGACGCTGAGCTACTAAGAATAATATCTTGCATTCTGGGGAAAATTTAGACTATTTTTCATCCTGAAAAACATCTTAGTCCTAGGATAAAACAAGCTACACGTTCTTAAATCACTCTTTAGGCTTAGGTAAGCTCGGTCGTATTTTGTTTGTTCAATATCCACACAAAATTCGCGAGGAACAAATATAACTTTATAAATATTTTATATGAATTTTATTAAAAACCAGCAACGATGGGGTATGTTTAACCTACTGCCCAATGTCCCTAAAATGTTCACACAATTTACCTTACTTATTGAACTGCGGTTCTAAAAACAGCACTCGTCCGAGTTTTAAGTCCCGACAAGCAATTGTCAACATTTACCTCCCGAAGTTGGAAACTTTCCGGAACTTGGACTAATTATTTCGGGCGTTTATTCGGGAATTTTTAAACAGTGTCCCGATCTTGATCAATTTTCTGTCTAACGGAGTGAATAAAAGGAAGTGGTTTATGAAAATCGTTTTTAAACTCCTAAAATTACAAAAGTATCTAATAAATAGAAATAATTAGTAATACTTAAGTAATAAATAATTAGTAATAATCATTAGTAATAAGTAAAAAGTAATAAGCTTTTTAAGCCAAATTATTGTAAAAATATTATAGCTAAATTTTTATTTTGCGAATAACTTACATTGCAATTTACGCAACATTTAACACTTATGAAGATTAAAATAGAATACATCACGTTGAATTCCAAGAATTTGTAAATAAAAATTAATTACTTTAATTAAACCTACTTAAAACCAATTTATAGTTGCTACTTAAGTTTAAATTTTAAAGCTGTCTTTTGCTAAATAAACTATTTTTTTGGATGATGGTAGTCAAAACCAATATTTCATTTCTTCTGTAATTGTTTTCCTTTTGTACGGTGTTTGTAAGGTGTACAATAAAGAGTTTTTCATTTATTCATTCATTCACTCATTCAAAACCATGTCGCTACATAATGCATTTTATCATATTCAATTTAAATTCATGCACTTCTATTACAAATTCATAAAAAGCTTAGCATTTTTCATCAAGTTTTTTACTATCACGAATAATGAACATCGTAGAGATCAAGTCCATTTTCCTCGTTCCTTGTAGTTTGTAACTACCGGACGTTATAAAAAACCTAATGAATCGTCCAATCGCTTTTATCTTCGCATTTTTATGATTAATGCACACGAGTTATATGACTCCATATATAACCTCTATGGAGTTTCCTCTGGGCTTCCTGGCATCAATCTTTCACGTCAGGCGGGAGTTCCTGACGTTGGAAAAATACTTATTATCGTTTATTAGGGAACACTTCCTTCTAGACACGAAACTAGACCGTAGCGTCCAGGAAATAAGATTGAATTCTGCACTCGACTCTGTGGTCGACTCTAGAGAGCTGCTTAAAGGTGCAAAGTAGTCCTTATGCATGAAGCGTAGAACTCATTTTCGTGGTTATGAAGTGCGTAGGAATAAATGATGTAGTTTGGTGTTTATAGATCTATTTGGTGAGAATAATTCGAAAGGTGATTTTAAACTATACTGCTGAGCTGCATAGATAAATCACAAAAAAGATTGATGGTATTTTGGTAAAAACAATATCATTCAAACCTGGAAATAGAATACAGAAACCCGAATAAAACTAGGGTTGGTCCAATAGTTTCGCTCCATACCGGCATAAACGCAGTTACGCATAAAACAGACTACGCACTATTGAACGAATAGTCACGTAAACATTGACCATGTTTTCGATTGTAGAATGTTACTTAGCTAGACGAGAACAGCACATTTAGCAATGATTCTGCATGAGTGTTCTAGCTTTGAACGTTTCTTTCAACCGAAGACAAATCATCATCATCCACAGCCTGACTTCACCCACTGCTGAGTATAGGCTTCTCCCTTTTTGTACCATCTCTCACGACCCCGCGCTAGTCTCATTCAATTTTTGCCCGCAATAACAGTGACATCGTCCGCCCATCTTGCCGCAGGACGACCGACATTTCTCTATCCGGTTTTTTTCCGGTGAGGTTATATCTTTATATGGCAATACAAATTCTCTGCCCAAGGTAACCGCCAGCCCTTTGATCACTTGCCACGCAATAATAATAATTTCTAGTTATTAAATAAATAAACAAAACGCCTGCCAGCGTAAACCTGCTTCTTGTATAAATACAGTGTACATATAAGAGAATAGTTCTGCAGTGAATAGATTCCAAATACTTCTGATATTGCTCCGCAGAGTAAATAGAAAATACGAGTCGAAAATATAATTCGGTATAGTATTGCATTTTGTTGAACAATTTTGAGGTAATGCGTTTTATGAATGCGGGATTGAAACCGCAGTTTGTTTATTAAATGAAAAATATGTATTCCAACCTAGAATAGGGATAAAATTTGGCTATAACAAAGAAATTTTATAGTTAATACCAAGGTAAAAATATCTTTATCAAATTTATCATAATATTAAGTACTTACTACTTTTGACAATACAAGATGTTATAAGACCACTCGAATTTGAAGGGTTAAAGTAACCAGCAATAAAAACCACTTTGTTTATGGAACCATCATTATTTATTTAAATGTCACGTGATTATAACCATAAAACCTAATGTCGAGACTTGTAGCTTGTAACTATAAAGTATAATGGCGCTTGCGAAAAGTTTACGCCCCTAATAGATCTTTAAATAGAAATGCAAACTCAAAAGAGATGTAAATCACAAGTGTTCGTATATCTGTTATGTATTCTTTTAAATTTGACAGCTCGGAAACAGTCGGAAACACTCGGAAGCACTCGGCAACTTCGAGAGTATTGTAAAGAAAACCGACGAACCGAATACGATTGTACTCCATTACTGGGTATGAGGCTTTTGTTGTTTTGTGCCAGTGGGGAACTATTCTTAGAAAAGAGTCAAGACATTGAAGTTTAATCTAAAAGCTGATAAAAAAATATATATTTATATATATTATTGATATTTCGATGAATATGATATTGGTTCTAGGTACTTTTCATATTAATTCATGTCAACTGAAACAGGTAACAGACGAAGAGACAGTTCAACTAAAAGGAACTTTCGGTGACGAATATGATAACAGAACAAGCGCAAAGCTTTTCATGAAAGGTTTTTACAATGAAACGGTACAATGTCAGTAATAAGTATACCAAAACTATCTTGTCCATAATAGTTGCTAAGGGATTCATGAGCTCTTATGACGCTAAAATCGCCATCTCTTTTCGTTGACATTGATACTACAGAAAATTCTCTAATACCGTCAGAAAATGTGAATAAAATCGTAAAAGTATTTCGATCTTTATATGAATTAATATAACTGATCTTTCATTTTTTCCAACATTGAATCTACAACATTTTTCTCATATTCAGACAAGAAATGTCGCCCAAATTCGGGGCCGCAGATGCTATACCAAACAAAAGGTGTAAAACCAAACGGCCATCCAATTCAGGGGTAGCATGTGAAACAGTTTATGGGGAAATATAAGCATACTTCCTTTTACAGGTGGGTAAAGATGGTATTGCCGTAGCGGAAATATATTGACTTACGGTACGGCAACCAATTTTTTTCATATGTCATTCTTTTGGATTGTTTGTAAATGTCTGAGTCTGTAAAATAAAAATACCGTATGCATTTTTATCGGGGTTTTTTCTTGTTTTTATTGTATTTCAAACATTTTACTATCCGTTTAAATGTTAGTCTTCACAAAAGGTTATTTCATAGATATAAAGTTCTTGATAAATAAATAACACAGGTATTGTATATATTGGACCCTGTTTTACCTTTTAAACTAAAAATAAAAAACTTTTTTTTATCAAAAAACATCAGCTGATAAGTAATACCTGTATATCTCCATTTCCTCGCTTATTTGCTCGTAACTCACCAACTTTAAAGGTTTTCCTACAAGTAATTTTGTTGGAAACACTATAATTTTTCTGAATGTTAGCCGGTTTAATATCAGGGTTGCCAGCATTGATATACGGTCGCCATTGTTGGACAAAAGCCACAGAATTAAAACCCTGAGATAATTTACTTGTTGAATTTATATCGTTGTTACATAAGGGCATCTGGTCGGCAGTATTTCGTACTGATTGCGCACGATGTAGATTCATTTGGGTCGCTTTTTACTCAGATTTCTGTGATTTTTGTGGGAATGGCTACCGTGTGCAATTTTTGACGTGTCTATAAAAATGTTGCCCGTGTCAAAAATGTCAAAATGTACAATCAACTATAAAAGATCTAGGCAAAATAGATCCTCATCAAACCAATTAAGTCTCAGTGTTACTATGTATAAGTATGTTTTTACAAAAAAAAGTATTTAAGTATTCCATCAGCAATCTAGTTCCCAGAGTACAAGCTTTCCTTAGTTCATAACCATAATATCTTTATTCAGTAAATTTCAAGTGTGTCACTGGGTCTTAAAAAATAGAGACTAGAGGGCGTTGTGTGAAAAAACAAAATATTTTGCATATAATAATTATTTAATATTATTATCATTTTTATTGGTCAAGTGTAGATTTTACATAGTACAGGCGTGAACTTTTTGCCTCTTAGCTAAATGAGATTGGAAAAGTACACATTAAGTTGCAGCAGTCGAATAGCTCTTCGCCGTCTATGACAAAAGCCTATCAAATGACGTCACCGATCGAATGACATCACAGTTCGGGTGACAAGTGACAAAATGGCGGCGTTGAAATCTGACACAGAAGCTAATGAGTTCATCCCACTTTATGGATCGACGAGAATTGATGACTCAATTTTGAGGCTTATTACATTTTTGCCTCTACTCTGACGCTGTGTTTGTCACCGGGAAATTGATGTTTTTGTTCAAAAACATTGTATTGCATTGATTACAATGCAATGAACGTGAATAGACTATTATAAAATAAATGGATATATTCAATGTAGGTATAATACCTACGTAATGCTATAGAGTTCACTTTATTTTTAAAACATGTTCTGATATGTTATTTAATCATGAAAAACAGAAATGAAATTGGTATATGACTGTACCTACGGTAATCTCCATGTATTCTTACATTGACTTGTGCTTACCTAGGCAAGACTTGTGTTGAAAAAAGAATGTATCTATGATAATTATTTTCTCCACTGCAGTCAAATCTAATAAAATCTACAAAAGTCTCGTGCAATATAAACGTCCGTCTGATAGTTTATGACAAAGAATTTTTTAGTAGGCGAACTAAAATTGATATTTTATTGCATAAAAGAATTGGTATTTTCCTGGCGTTGGGCCAACCTGCAATCTCTCGTTATACGCCTATTGGTAGTCTTCACACTGTCAACGACACGACACCAACACGATTTAGGGATGATTTATGCTACACCGTACCGTACCGAAGTCGGCACATATCAGTCTTCGTTGAATTTGAAACTCTATTTGTATGACCCTACAGCTGAATATCGGGATTCATCAAACACGGCTGTATGCGGACCGACGACACGCCAAGCTATTGCCGTGGCTCTGTTTAGTCAGCTCTATTCCGTTACTAATATAGTTCAAATTAGTTGGGCTGTGTAGAGTAAATAATCCCTAAATTGGAGAGCTAATGTAATTTAGTACTAGACGCTTTTACACCGTATCAGCGATGACAAAAAATACTTTTGTTCGAGCCTCTAACATATCGGTATCGTATAGGTGTCAGTGTCGTGTCGGGCAGTGTGCAAACGCCCATTGAAATTATGCCACATATTATTATAAAATCAGCTCTATGGCCTTGGTTTAAAATGTAGTATTTCTCAGTACGATCACGTTTTATAGGTTATAGCTATCAGATCTGTGGGGGCAATTATGTAACATTGTTGCAATCAGGTTCAATCAGTATAAACTCAATAAATTGTACTTAATGGATTTTAGTACACAGAGATTGGTTCTGTGGCAACATAGATGCACTAAAGAATTTGGATCTGAAATAACTGAAACAATAAGATTCATACAAATATATGGTACTGTTTTCTCTTGAATACAAAGTACAACATAATCATCATATTCCTGTCTCTATCATTCCCGAGTCCCCCTGGCTTTACAGAAAAGTAATAATCAATGAAGCCATAAACAAAAGTCCTGCCTTATTGCCATTCCCTTGTTATTGCTCTTAAAATAACAGGAAAATCGCATCTCATTTTTATCCGATATCATTTTACAAATTCAATTCCTAATTTCGATCTCCAACGGTCTCTGCCTCCTCCAAAATTGATCCTCAAGTTCCTCCAGCTATTATATTCACACTTATTACGTTGACAAAAAGATTGAACGGAAAAAAGGTGGATATTATCTCCCAGATTACAAAAAGGGATCACGATTTATATTCGAGGTTCAAACGAAGACATTTTAATATCTCCGGATTGCGCGAAAAAGTATAATCTAATCAAGACACCCTTTTGGCAATAAATAAAATAAATTGGGCCAAGCCGAGTAGGACACGCGCCCTGAGGGTTCCGTATAATCCTCAAGTTTTAGTTGAAAATAATTAGAATTGACTTTCCTTTTGTTTTTGTGTCAGGTGTCAGTCTTCTAGCGCCAAACTGTGTGATCGTGACTGGAATAGGAATTAGGCATAAAATCCGCATTTCGGCGTGGACAAAATCAGTTTTGCGTTTCGTTCAGCTCAGCGTTTTCTGGACATTTGATATCCGGGGAGTTGAGATGATTTTCTTGTGAAGAATCCTAAAAATGGTGTAATAAATAACTTTGGCGCTTCGAATAGTCCAACGGTAATGAGTTAGAAAGGAGAGCGCGTCGTTTGCTTCAATAAACCATTTGTATTCAGCCAGTGCCGCCGCATTTTAATTTACTTACTCGAATTAAAAGTGCGCGTGATTTGAATCCGATTCGTTTTTACAGCGATACTTTATTTTTATCGTTGATTGAAGACGTTTCCTTGTTATTATTAAGAGTGGGTTTGTTTGTTCTGCTCCCCCAATTTACTTGCAAAGTAGGTAAAACATTAAAACGAAGCAGTTTATCAATACCGACATAATGAACTTTACCCAAAAGTGATCATAAAAATACTTTTATGCGTATCTGTGATTGTCCAAATTTTTACATCTTACAGTATTTATTAAGATCTGTTGGTGGCTACTTTTTACAATTTATCAAGGTTTACATTTAAGTTGCAGTGGGTGGCATGCGCACAACTCTACAGACGGTTTCTGAGTTACCGCGCAATGTAGCTCGCTTTATTTTTCAGACCCCTCTATCCATTGATGTGTCCATTCTATCATATTTCTCTGAAGGTGGAAGCATATTTTGTGGATCTATAACTTTACTTGACGAGTTCGATTGTCTCCCAACGTTTATTCTCCATTTTGCTTACTGGCTTTTGTTCAAACTGAAAGGTTTTGAATCCGAACTTCGGTTGGCATATTCAATGTTCAACTTTTTGCATGGAAATAAAAATTTGTTTTCTTTCGAATTTCATCGAGTTTATTATTAGCGTTCATTTTATTCTGCGAATCACATCAAACAAGTTTGTTTAAACTTTCTATCGCGTTTTGAATTTTTTATTTTTTCTGTCATAATTAAGTTGTCTTTAATATTTTGCATCATACCTTTTAAGTAACTGAAAATAAAATTTCATGACTTATTTGATTTATTGGCTTACTTTTATTGTTCAAATCACTCCGAACGGAGGAAGCAACATCAACATACAACCACTAAGTATTATGTTCCTATCTGTACTTACTGTATTTATGCTACCTACTGTACTTACATGTATACCTAAGTAATTGGGGACAAATAAAAATTTATCTTATCTTATCATCATCATTATCATGGTCTCCCCGTCCAGCTTGTAGAGTCTTGCTAACTTTCTTTTCTCTTTATACTCTGTGATTATTTATACCTACTATGTTCGCTGCTATCGTCAGATTCGATGTTTATATTTGCACAACAATCCTTTGCAGCAGGCTGAGGCTTTGTTGTGGTAATTTCATTAGACGAGGTCGCTGTTCGCTGAATATTAATAGGCGAGTTAGCGCTTTTGCTTCTGACCGTACCGGAAAAAGAAAAGAGCGATTCATAAATTAGGATTCTTGATTATGAATGACTTTTGCGAAACAATTAATACCTTCCCTTGGTGATAACTATAAATATCCTATGAAGATCAGTGTATATTTTCCCATCGATATTATGTTTTCATTGTTGAGTAGATTACTTATTTAAAAAAGAAAACAAAACTGAAAAAATATAGAAATAGGTTAAAGTATGAAGTTATAGTCGATCCACAAAAAACTCTTTTGTTATAACGGTATGAAATGTGAATGTACTTTTCAGACACGGTAGAAATCTGGGTAACCCATCTGGGCCAGCCGGTGGGGTCTAAGGGAATAAACATATTCAGTTCAATAATCCATTCAAGTTCAGTTCAGTGCCCAGGAAGACTGGCAGACAATGCTCTTAGCATTAAGTCCTCCTAGCACTACCTATTTGTGTGAAATTTTAAAATAAATAATAAATAAATAATCTCTTAAGTTTAGCTATATTTAAAGCAGACGCGGTTAATCGGTTTTAGACATTTTTTATCTCTAATATATATTGGTTTTAATATTAAGTATGTGCGCGTTTGTAAATAAATAACATTTTTTGTTATTATAGCTATTTTAATTCTTACATTCCAAAACAAGAAAAATAACAAGCCGAAGCTAGAATTTTAATTATTCCTCGCATTTAAACCTCTAGCTTTTTATTTATTATCTGTACTCAGACACTTTCTCTGCCAACGGTAGCGTTTATTCTCTGAAGGTAATTGCGTTCGATAAAACCTTTTTAACAAAAGTACTGGTAATGTGTCTGCATTCTTTGTTTGGAATCGGTGGATCGATTTTTAAACCGGGCTCAATACTTGTAGCTTGCGATTTTGCGACTCACTAGGACGAATTAAATAATTATCCAAATTCTTGCAAAATTAAACGTACCACTAGTCTACATATTTATAAAAAAAAACTTAACAAATCTAGATTATACAAAATCACTGAGATATTTTGTGACTACCTACTTCAATGGTCATTTTGAGCTACCTACGTATTTTTTTGATTACTGTTTTGATATCTGCTAAAGTGAGCATCGACGCGGGTATAACATCGAATCAGCTTAGAAAAATGTAATTAAAAAATCAAGAAATTAGTATAGTCACTAGTAATGATGTATCAAAGTTTAAAAAAAAGTAGCAACATTTTTTATTTTAATTTTTGAAACTAATTTTGAAATTCTGAAAACTGGCCATTTTCTGATGACACATCATCGTAGTTTTTTTTCTAAATCTTGGCGAAGACCTGCGACCAGTAATTAATTAGTGATGTCCAATAAACTATTGCAGATGGCCCCATTGTGCCAGTTGGCTCCGTCTGATATGTACCGTCACACTATCAACTGATGTATACATATTATGTACATATGTACATAATATGTTATGGTCCATAACGTGGGCCATAAACGTACATATTAGATTCTAGTATTATCTTAATGTTCATATGCATGGTATGGGAAATAGCGAAGTAGATAAAGATGTTTTTGGTATAAAATCCTTTGCATCTAATCTAGATGATTTATACAACGTGAGAAGCCAATTTTTACCCATGCTTTGATGAACGGGACATTGCAGTGCCTGGGACGTAATTTAAATGGCTTGCCAGCACCTATACCATCCTCTCAGCCTAATCAGCCGTATCCACAGGAAAGACAAGGTTTATAAGTGCGGAGCTAAGTAAGTCGCGGGATTCCTCACAATGTAAATACGTCTAAAAGTAAATGCCAAAAAAAAAACCTTATTTAGCAATAGGTAGGTACTGATACAATGGAAAGTAAAATGGTATGACGGAGACACCCTTAAATATCTTGGTATTTTTTTCCTTGTGAAATAAGTAGGAGAAGAAAATTTTCATAAAATGTCGACTTCCATAATGACTAAACCAAATTGAAACTATTACGAAGTGACAAGATGGCCGCCAATGCAATGGTCCGAAGCGGTGGCCTTACAAGAAAAGTGCTGAAAAGTTTTTCACGTACTCTTCAAGTTTCAGCGCTAAGTCTCAGGCAATTTACATAATCACGTAATGCACACGTCCATCGCGAATGACGTGAATGTTCAGGGAGAAGGTGGTTTGCCGACCGCTTCGATCAGGTAAATTGGGGTGATATGATATTGTAAAAGCGTCTAGTCTGCGGGTGATTCTAGACCGATAGACTTTTTTATCACGATAGATATATCTCCTAAGAACTGTCAAAAACTATGGAGTTTTGACAGTTCAGTTTCCAGCCAAATGCTTAACTATACGTCAGTCCCCCTATAGTTGACGTTATAGAATCGCTAAAAAATAGAAATCGTTAAAAATGTAGTACTTGCATCCTCTCAGAATCGTCTCTTTCTTGCCATTTGTCTTCGTCGGTTCGTCTACAACGCGATCGTCTACAGTACGTCTTTATAAAACCACAACTCGACACGCAAGATGCAAGCGCTAAAGGTGCGTTCGAAGCGTGCTAGTATATTATTAGTCTAGTGGACAGTTACTTCTATGATTTTACTGTCACGACAGCATGCCTTTTTGTTAGTAGGTACTCAGTAGTCATTCTTTTCATAACCAAGTCTTGTGACCACAGATCAAGTTGTATTTATTGTTCCGTGCTTGTGACTATAATCCGGTCAGCTAGTGGTCAGTAATCTCTATGTTTAGAGTAGAGTGGGTAAAGCTGTGCACTAAAATACTAGCGCAGTTTGAACCAGCCCTTACTAGAATCTAGGGCAATAAGGAATAAGGAGGCAACATAGCGAACAGCTTACACCAAGACGCTTTTGTAGTAGCTCTTAAGTTATTTAAAGAGCACAGCACTACAGCGATAAAACAACGTAAAAAAAGTTTTTTTGCACTTTGTTTTAGTTAGTAACCAACTACTTTAGGTACTTTATAAAACACAATACATAAGCAACGTCGTGTGAAGCCTCTCACTTCAAACGAAGTTATTATATATTCGTTATTTGGTTCACGCTCTTAAGGCGCATCCGTACTGCTATCAAGGCGTACAAGTTTTTGTATGAAGTCACGTTAAGCATCCCTAGCGAGTGTACTGAAAACTTTTTTCTTCACAAAACCCTCAGATCCTATCCTCTATTTTCAAGTGTGGTATTAAAATTTAATATTCTGCTTTCTAGCTCATTCAAAATGGCGGCAATTTCAATAATATTTGTGTCCTAGTAAAAATGACGTTATTTCTCTCAGATGTTGCGCGTTTAGAACATATCTAATTACAAAGATACTGTATCAGTATGTATGTATGTATGTAAAGATACAGATCTCTGTAGATGTGGCTTTAGCCTTATTCTCCTAAATGACGTAAGACGTACTTTTAGGTTTTAAAACCCCTGAAAAAATGTATATGTCCTGATATCCTACCCTGGCATCGCGGATCTTTTCAACAACACGTAGTTTTCTGACGATGTAGAGACTTGGCTTCTAAACGCGCCCTTACAGAGCCACCTGATGCCAGAAGGTGTTTACTCCGCGATCTAATTATACTGGGAAAAACGTGTGGGGACCATAAATCATTCTTCATCATTTCCAAGGAGTTTCCTTGGAGGAAACGAGCTGGAGTGAAGATTGCAAGTTGTTATCAGGCGGGTTGCTTAATATTATGGTGATGGCTGATATTTTGCAGTTGCAGTGAGCCTGATGTTCTTGGAATAATTAGAAGTTCTTAGAAGTATTTTGAGAAGCAATCTTTTACGCAATTTATTCATAAAAAAAATATTATCATTATCCTGACTATTTTTAATGTCTTGTTATTCGGAGAGTAAATTGATTCATGGTTATCATACTGCAAGGGTATGCCAATCAAAGTTGAACTGCAAAGTTTTAAATCATGGTCAGTTCATACTAACTCATAGTTATTCTGTGACTAAATAGTGACATTATGACGTCATTTGATATGTTTTCGCGCATATTTTTCTGTCAAGTGTCTAAAAAGAGAAGACCTGAAGAAATTACACTGGGCAGTGAAATATAACTTGACAGCAAAAGATTGGAATACGGGGGCAGAGTCGACTGAGTCTCGCTATGACGGAAAACACAATACGTAAAGATTCAGATCAGCAAGACTTTACAAACTTTTCTACATTCGTTGCAATTTTCAGTCCTAACATCAGAACCTCCAGTAGCTTCTTCCATTTTAAATCCCTCGCACATCCCGTTCCAGGAAACCACGTGAGCTGGCTCCGTTCCGTTTTATGCAAATCTTGTTGGAATACATGTGTTGATGTACACGTCGATATACAAAGAATGTGAGTTTGAAACTCACAGCTCAGTGGAAAGCTTGAATATCAAGTTGTGGTTACTAAAAAATGGTAGTTCTAATTATTAAAATTACCTACAAATAGTATTTCTGTTGTATTATGTACGCTTGTATGCGACCGCATCGAGACTTTTATGCTAATAAGCGTTTGTCATGCCATTAGCGGTCACCCATCTAAATAGTGACCACGCTGAGAGAATCAGTAAAGATTGACTAAGCAAGCCTAGCCACGAGGTTTTCGCATTACTCAGCGGGTGCATCGCGAATCGCTACAGGATTAGTATATTAAGTTTGTAAAGGTAGATTCTTGTTTAGTAGCGACAGGCATTACTAAATCACGACAAATGCTCGTTTACACTACTGGAAAATGTCGCAGTGTGTAAACAAACACGGACGTAACTCGCGTTCCGACTGTACGCGGAAGAATCCTCAAGTAATATTGTTTATGGTAAGCAGAAAATCTTGTCGAGGCTTTATTCAGCTCGTATACGTACGTTCATAGACAGAGATGGTCTTATAACGTATACAGTACGCCGGGCTTACTTGCAGCTGTATTCTGTTGCATAAGTTTGCAAATCTCAGAAGGATACGAGTTGCACAAATGTAATTATTGCTGCGCCGTCCTAGGTAATAGGGTAGGTTATAGTAGAGTACACTGGTTGTTACCAGTGTAACCTGTTTTTCGCATTTCTATTGCTAAGCAGTAATGTTCATATGGCTCTGTCCTGTTCCGGATTAAGGAACTGGTGCAATTACAGGGGATCTAGATCTAGAGTCACTTTTTACCCATGCCTCTATGAATTGGACGCTACATTGCAGTTTTGGAACCAGGTGCTATGCAAGCCTACTCCATCTAAATCCTCTCAGCATAGTCAGCCTTACCACAGGAAAGACAAGATCAATGCGTGCGGAGCTGACTAAGCCGCGGGTTTCCTCACGATGTTTTCCTTCACCGTTCGAGAGCAATGGCATTGCGTACATAAATTTTCACCCCATTAGTGTACGACCGGATTTGAACCCACGATCTTAGGATCGGAAGGCGCGGTCACTACCACTCGACCACCAAACAGGCACATAAGACTTACATATTTGCGTCTCATAGTGATGAACTCGGAGCAATGTCTCATAAAGTACGTCTACATTGGACGTGACTCAATCGTGCTAAACAACTTTCTGGAACTTGTGTATCGAGACCATACGACCGTATCTCACATTACATGAGTTATGTTATTATTCTCATCACATACTTTGTTTTATTACCACCATCTTCTTTTATACCTCAAGATGTTACATGAATATTTTCCATTCTGTATCTACATTACTGCGATTTTTTTACTGAAACTTTCAGTACAAAATGTGTCGTTACTTCGTCATTTTATAGTTAGTAATATTAAGTTATATGTATGTTTTTGCATAGTTTGTATACCTACTTAATAATTTAAGGACTTAGTAAAGCAAAATGTACCTAATTATTGGCAGTAAAAGGCATATTCGTAAGAGCACATAAAAGTATTATAGCTTATTTAATGTTTGCAGAACTCTTAATTGCGATTTAGTCCACATGATACAAGTTTCTTGAACGAAAATGGTAATGGAAATATTTGTATGACAATGTCCGTTCAAGAATTGAAAGCAAGTTTACACAGGGCAATAAATATTTCTTTGCAAGTCAGAGTTGTCTCTTCAGAAAATATTGTTTAAACGATGCATGTCCAATTATTGTATTGATATTAGAGTGTATAATAGGCAATAATATGGTATGAAAATTGACATCACATAGGCTACGACACCGATGCTACCAACACGCGTTGAAATTGTCGAGTCGTTTAGGAACTACGAGAGAACAAATGAATATACCACATACATACATAGACTGTTAAACTTATAGTCCTCTTTTTCTTATTAGTCGACTAAAATTAATACAAAACTCCGGGATTCTAACACCTCAAATCAAGAGTAGGAAGTTCGGGTTTACATCTAGTAAACAAACAACTTAGGAATAGTTCTTCTCAAGCACTTGGCTGAATGGTGAATGTTTGAGAGCATCATTCGCTATACATCAAAGTTGGTCCATATACCTGCACCGTGCATTAAGGTGCCTTTCCGAGCCACGCGACACACGACAGCTATATGCGACTGCGACTTAGAAAACTGATACTTTGCTACTAAACAGGTAAGTTTTTATAAAAAAACAAGAGATAAAGATGTTTCTTTTTGTTGTTTGAAAGTTCCGCAAATTTTTCAGTATCAATGCCAATATAAAAATTATTCTTGTGAGAAGACAAGCTAAAAGCGACACACAAGTTAGTAGTACAACTTTTTTGTTCATCCGGGGAAGTACTATCGTAAATGTTTCTGCCGCCAAACAGTAATTCTTGCATTGCTGTTATTTGGCTATAGGTATCTTAGAGCGATGACGCAGTGAGATGCCTCACAGGGCACCTCTTTAAGCACGTTCCTAGACGTGTGATGGTGAGGCAACATCGAGTATCTGCTTGTATAAACACTTCTCTTTTAAAGAATTTCTAAATATCTTTTCAATTTGCACTTTTGCTCGTAAAAGCTTAGTCGCTGTCGCGTGTCGCGTTGCTGGAAACTCCACTTTGCCTAGAATGACTTAGCTCCATTACCTTGCCAGTGTTTATGGCACATAAACTGCAGCATGGTCCCGCTGTAGCCCGAAATAGGTTAGGTTTTATCTTTATGAAGAAAAAGTTACTGAATATTTGATAACATTATCATGATGAATGTTCAATTTACGTGGTTGTTTTTTTATCAATTCGAATAAGGTTCAAAATATGAAAATACACATAATGTTAGAAAGCTTTTCATTGGAATTTTTCTTAAAAAAATTGGTTAAATAAAACTTTTATCTAGTTTTAGCGATAGTGTTAAGATTTTTTTAATTAAAGAAGAATATTCCAAATTCCATACAAAATACTTATTCGTTACTTACATATTAATTCCGTCATTAATGAGTTATCCAGTTATTGTTCCTAAAAAGGGAATGGTTTGTGTAATATTTTAATCTATTAAATCTATTTACATTATTGTATTTAATAAATCAAGTAAGTACCTACCTATTATGTTTTAATTGGCGCTTCATACGTTCACTCCAGGGCCTTTTTAATCCGTTGTCAAACCACTTTAAAATTAATGTGTTCCATTATTGTTTTTAATGGATTACTTTCGAATATATATTATGTTTTTTTAATAAAAACATGTCATTAGCACATTTATATACTTATCGTAAATCTATCTACGTGTGAACTTTGTCAAGAGAAAAACTTCTTTTGTGTCATTTTTGTTTTGGGGTAAAAAAAAGCAATTTTTCATCATCTTAAAAAAAGATCCGCTATATCATTCATTTTCTTCTAAGTTACGATAGTCTAAAATCATAAGAAACGTTTATTGTAATTCTATTTCCTCGTACCCACAAATGAATTATGTACTTACGTACTTTTCCTGCACATTGCAAGCATCGCGGGTTTGGCTCGCTGTAATAAAAAGTGAAATATACTCGTTTAGTAATATTACAGGATATTGAGTGGAATATGAAACGTGTTTAATGGCCCCTAAGGAAGGCTCTATTAGTTCTTGATACCACAGCTTAGGAGCAAACAGCTGGTTGTGATCTATACAGAAGTTTCAATGACGTTTTAAGTCACAAAATAAGTGTTCCGTTATTCCAAAACTGGATCGAAACACTAAAAACGCTAGGAACCAGGCCGTAGTTTCTTGCCCGTTCTTCTAGGCTTTGGTTATATTTACTTTTTAGACTTTGACGTAAATTGATTACATACTGATTTGTAGACTCTTTTAACGACACACCAATGCCCCCGATTCTTTTGTTTAACTTTCCTAAACCAACCTAATTTGACACTACTAAAATAGTTGCCATTTCTTTCTCATGAACTGAAACGATAAAGACAGCTATCTTTTTAATGCTGTCAAATGAAGTAAACCATAAGTTAACTAGACTTTATTTATGCTTCAAGAAGTGTTCCAGATTTATAGCTTATCCAGTATTTACTGATTTTCTGAGAACTCATTCAAAATTGTGATAGTAGACCAGTTATTCCAGCTAAGCTGTGTCCCGCCCAGAGTTATGATCCAATCTCTCGTATGAAATAGCTTGAATACTTTTTGGTACAATGTAAACAGTTTTATAGTGCCTTTATGGACTGAAGGTGGGTAGTAAACCTTTGGCATGACGATATTTACAATGCATAGCATGCATGACACTTTAGCACAAAGTAAATATTTATAATACAATTTTTGAGTGATTTGGATCAGTAGAGCTATCTATAAATCGTTTGCAACGGGTAGTAAGTAGACTCAATTGTTTCATATGTATTTTTTAAATATTAAAAATACTGTATTAGTCGTAATTTTTTCTTTGTGAATAAAGTTATTATATTTTATTAGTTTTTCAATTTTAAGCTAGGTTCATAGATCCATAAACCAAGTTCTTGAACAAGTACATGTTATTTTGTTTTTCTGTACTCCTTAAAAATGATATTTTACTTCAGTTTGAAAGTTAGACTTTCGGATCAGAATGCGAAATTGTTGCGAAGGTCACTTTTCGCATTTTTGTTCTTGGTATTCTAACCTCTCTTTAAAATTAAATTCCAAACTCACAACTTTCCTGAACAATCCAAAATTACCTCTTCAGACAATAGACTATGAATAATGCTGGCACATTTTAGGGTCGATTCACACTCATAAGTAGGTGACGAGTTTAATTATGTAGAGTCTACATAACTCGTCACCTACTTATATACCTGTACATACCTATTGGGGGAAAAAAAATGTATCTTATCTTACCTACTTATGAGTGTGCAGTAACTCTACACTCTACTGTAGACTCTACACTAGACTCTCTACACTCTACAGTCTCTACTGTAGAGTGTAGAGTTACTGCGTGGCATGCAAGACATGCATGTAGTGGCAGTCATTGCCTCGTAGTCTTATATCTAGCCCTATACCGCTACTGTACCTATAAGTGTCTAAATCGGCCGTCACACTAAGCTGAGATATAAATCTCTCAATAATCGATGTAGCTCGGATGTTTATTTATTGCGAGTATCAAAGTATCGAGATATCGTCCAAAGCTTTTTTCTCTGTAATAACAATGGGTGATTTATAGTTCCGCACCTACCCTGCTTCCGAAGTTGAGATGTATGTTGTGCTTTTGTTGTTCAAAGGCGTTTAATGTAGGGTAAATATGAATGGGGTGGTAACTTTTCATCACTATCATATCTTGCAGAATAATATTGCCGATACGATAATATTATCGTATCGGCAATATTGAAAGAAATGTTGTTGTTGATGTTTTATAAATATCCAATGTACAACTTTTATCTTGTCAAAAAGCTTGGAAAATAATGACAATAATATATTTTTTGTTCGTGCTAACCGTATAAGAACTGTAGATGTAGTTAGACTTTTTAAAATAAAATATCTATCCGTTTGTAACCCCCGAAAAACGGAAGGCTTTGTTATAAGTTTGACGGCGTTGTGTGTCTGTCTGTCTGTTCGTGTATGCTCACGTAGCTTTGACAGTAGGAGTCTGATTTGAATGTGGTGTTTCTGACATAATTTTAGACATAGTTTAAAAATTTGATTCATATCAAAGTATTCAGATTTCATGAACTGGAGTCCATACTTCAAGGTCTTATGATGACTAGCAATAATGAAGAGAATCCAACTAGATTTTCATGATGGGGGGCTTAAATTTTTTGTAGAAAATCCGGTTATCTGAACCGCCTGTGAACAGATTAATCATTTGAACAGTAATTTAAGAGTTGACCCGTATCTTATTTCGTGTTTATTGCAAAATCTAATATCTTACCAACTTTGAGTCTTTTAGAAATCTTTTAAAAGTACCTCCAAAACTTTATAACTCGGCCTGACCTTCCTGAAGGAATCCCGAGAATTTACTGAAAATTATTCCCGACCCCAAGTAATTCGAAGAGATTACGATGAAAATAAACGATAATAAATACCCACCGAATGAAAGTTTCTAAGGAAAACCGTATTTCTTTGCGAAGCTTCGTTTTTTTAGGTATCCGAATATTAACTATATTGTTATATTAGTATCTAATGATTGCAAAGTTTCTTCAAAAATTTTTTTCGATAAAGAACATTATCAAAAGAAAGCAGTCTATTGAGTGGGTTTTTGCGAACATTATTTCAACATACAAAAACGTTCTCCATTCAATGCAAAAATGTTCGTCCTGTTGATAAATCGGTATTCGGTAAGGGTGCGATCACAGTGCAAAGAGCACGCGAGAGCGATATATCATTCCGATACTTGTATAAATCGCTTTTCTATCGCTCGGGGAGTTTGAGCGCGCTGGTTAATAGCGCGAATTAATATGAACCCGGCGTGTAGTGTATTCTGTTGTTTATTTGCAGTTTACGTGAAAAAAATTGCGTATTTTGAAATGTTTGAAATGTGCATTTTCGTCTTGGGATTCGATCTACGGGACTTACAATGCATAGAGCACTTAAGTAATTTAATAAAAACGTTGTTGCTGCATATTTTTTTATTCATTACATTTTGTGTTATAGGATATATATACGGCATACATTAACATAAAGACTCAACCAGACAGAATATTGTACGCGAATTATGTATGTCTACAATACAGAAAAGTTAACTTAAAATTTTTTAAACAATAGAAGTAACTTATTTAGTCGAATCTGCCTTTTGCTATTATTATTTTTAAATTAAGTTTAAGTATAAAATGAAGTATAGTCTAAGTAGGTTAATATGTAAACAAAACTATGTAAAAAAAAAGCCACAGATAAAACCTAAAAACCAATCCCGCGAAAATACGACAACCGCTCGCGTACCAACCAAAAACTCTTCTCCAGACGAAGACTTGGGGGAACTAGAAGAAACCGAACCGAGTTCTACATCAGGGACATTCCAACCAGGAAGTCCTTCAGAAGAACTACCCTCGGAAGAAGACGAGCTGCCCCCAGACAGCTCCACAGACAACGATAACACGCCCCACATATACGGGAGATCCCCTCACATAATCTACAATCCAGAACTGAACTACCAGAAACCGACCGAGACTGAGGATTCAGATACAGATTTACCTCCACACATTGACGGGTTAACCCCGCCTGTAGATAAATTAACCCCTGACAGGCGGTACAACTATCCGAATATTGTGAAAACGAATCCGGACGTGAGACCGCCGGTTACGGGGTCTTTTTCTCCGGTCGTGCCGCCTATCCCGGACGTGCCGCCTGCCAACGACAGTAGTTCCAGCTTTTACATACGATATTTGACACGTAAGTTGGGGTGGTAAATGTTCTACTGTTTCAGGATGGAGGAAAGCAGATTTTCTTAGCCTGTTTAATTTTTCGTACCAATGTTTGAACGACTACTTGCATTGGCAACTTCAGAGTTTCATTATTAAAACAGTAAGTTAATGTAACAAGGTTTTATCATAATCTGCACAATAATCTGCCCTTATTTTCAAGTTTGAAAAAATGTTTTCCCCGCTTTATAAAACTGGAGAATCTCCAGTGGAGATACACCCCCTTATTGAGTTACAACCGCAAACGGAAAAAATAAATTAAAATATCAAATAAATAATGCTATTGCCGCACGTCCGTAATTTACAAAGATTACGTTTCCCGCGACCAATCCCAATTAATAGCCACATCCGCACTGTAAAATAATAAATTTCGTTCTGTTTAAATCGGAATACACTTCTATTTATCCGCAAAACCGGTTATGGGCGGATACGGTGAGATTATTGTCATAAATTGCCCGTACGCACGTACAAACATAAGGGCGGGTCCATGCACAAAACCGGTTACTCCCCAAAACTGTACGACTTCACTTATTTACTGAAAATCCACTCAATTTTGTATAACTTTTTTGTCAACTTTTTCGATCAACCAATGGTTATTTCCTACTCGCAACTTTGTATGCATGTATCGTTTTTCAGACGTTTTAAACCAGCTTTGTACACCAAAACTCGTACTAGGTCTTTTGAAGCAACTGACATGACGTCGTCCTTGTGTCAAAGTATGTTTTATTCGCTGCTGCGTTCGTTTATTTTATTCTGTAGGTCCTGTTAATTATTCGGGATAAAAAGTAGCCTATGTGTCAATCCTGGTTACGAACTACATATATTCCAAGTTTCATCTAAACTTTCACATTTAAAAATATTAGGGGGATTAGTGGAATTTGCGAAAACTGGTTTTAAAGACTTTTTATTGGCAGCCTGTCTTATGCGTAAATGTGTTTATGCGGACGTCGGCGTATGCACATTTCGATTTACTCTATTGAACCTCGTAATGAAATGTGCCCCTGCACAATAAAGTTAAATCCGACGAGAGCATAAATCGATAACGACATGTAATAATTTCGACTGAAAGTGGATATGCGAATTCCGGATATTATTCGTTATTGAATTTATGCAAAAACAATGATGTTTTTGTGATTTGAACGTTTGTGTTTTTTTATTAAAAACTAGCAGTTACCCGCGACTTCGTACGCGAGTACCGTTTCCGTGTAAATTATATAATCTGCGTATATTATCTGTGCGTGTACCGAGCGGATACTTCTTTGAGAAACTTGACATTAAACCGAACCCGTACTCGAATGTCAAACGTCAGTCGTTAGACCAAAGAGGTAGTACTACGCCCTGTCAAACTGACGTGACATGACATCATCCTCTTGCCAATAATTGGCGCTGCTAATCCCGTTTTTTTATTTTATCCTGTAGATCCTGTTAATTATTCGGGATAAAAAGTAGCCTATGTGTCAATCCAAGTTACGTACTATATATATGCCAAGTTTCATCCGAGATGGTTCAGTAGTTTTGACGTGATTGAAACACAAACATCCAAACATCTAAACATTCGCATTTATAATATTAGTTGGATGTAATTTTACATAGAGCTAATTTGGTTCAAAAAGTAGATAGATAAAGAAGGGTAGATAGTGATTCGCGGTAGAATCGAGATCCCGTGGCTCACTGAAGTGCCGATTACCACGGGCGAATGATCACGTGGTACAAAACTGTACCACGTGATCTGAAGAAATTACACTGGGCAGTGAAATATAACTTGACAGCAAAAGATTGAAATACGGGGGCTGGGTCCCTTTTGATATTGAAGTTCTTAACAAAATATTATTTTCTTGTCATACCACAACTAGAAGGTCAGGAAACCGCAGCGTATATTTTCACCAATTGTTGGTTATTCTATAGGTACCTTAGTTTTTATCGCATTGACAATATTTCGATGCCAGCGAACACATTTACGTACAACTTACGTAGAAAACTGGCTATTGAAGCTTATCGGCGCTTATCCGCACACTCAAAGTACAAAATACTTAGGTACACACGCATCTGAATTTAGTCACGTGTAATTCACTAATTTTGAGCACCTTTGTTCAAACTAAATTTTCTGATTTTCTAAACTCAACTTTTCGTAAAGAAAATTCGTTTTATACAATTATAAACATTTTGTAAAGGTGTTCATACCTATTTCTACTTTTAGATTACATAGAAATAGTATCCATCACAAGCTTTGTACGACTGAACTCGGGCCTCTAATTTTCTAAGCGTTTGCCATCAATGACTGCTTATTTACGCTTGTCGCGAACCTATCGCAGTACACGTAGTCAGCCGGTCAGTCCTGTCCCGCTGTACAAATCATTACGCAAAAACATTCGACATCGCGATAACGAAACGATTTTGCATCGCTGACTAATGAATACTCGACGTTAATTGAACGAAATATCGCTCTTTGTTGACATTATTTTGCAGAACGTGAGTGCACAGGCATCCGATGCTATGTTATAATATAAAAATAAATGCATGGATGACGAATTTCAATGTTTTATTTTACTATTGTTGTTTTCACAACTTTTCGGTAGCGTTGATGAACGCAGAATAAAACTATTTAAAAAAAAACTAAAACAAAATTAAGGAAATTAGTAAACAAAAGGCACGGTGTATCGATCTTAATACGTACTAAAACGAACAGCAGACTATTTCAAGATGTTTCAAAATGTGTATACTGTTTATGTAACATAAGCAAACAGTTCTACACAATAAATACATACCTAGTTATATATTATTTTCTTTGAATGTGCCATTTACAATTTATACGAGAGACGTAGCGTATTGGGAAAACGGAAACGCATTCAATTTTCGAACTAACCACGACGGTAACAACATAGTAAGTAAGCTAGGAAATCCTATCAGGGGAATAACCACAAAAATGGAACGAGATTTTCAGAATAGTTCCGAATGAATCGGGAAAATTCTAGACCGGTTTTTTGGTTCTGTGCGAATGAAACTAGACGGAAAATTCCTGAAGAACAATTTTGTGGCGACACAGCTCTATCCGCATACTGCTTTGCTTTACGAATTCTCAAGTTGGGTATACCACTTATAATACGGAATCCTGACTTCAAGAGTCCGTACTACATAAAACACATTTTATTTTGTTAATATAAACGAGTTTCATCTTAATCAGGGGGGTGATTCTAGACCATTAGACTTTTTTGTCACGATAGATATATCTCCCAAGAACTGTCAGAAACGTTTTGACAGTTTTTGGGAGATATATCATGATAAAAAGTCTATCGGTTTAGAATCTCCCTTCCTGGCTAGAGACTTATGCTCATAAGTTGATAGAACAAGTAAATACACATAATAAACTATATTATGTATTTTCTTGTGAAAATAACGTAGTATCTTAATTAAGACAATTATTATTTTTGATTGTTTTTTTTTGTCACAAGTAAACTAGTATAAACTAGTATATTTTTCAACGGTACTAAGGACACATAGTAGTATCACTTGTACCATTGATGGTACAAATTAATGGTACTATAGACACAGGGCGGATTATTATGACAGACACATGGATGGGAATTTTTGAGTACGGAACCCAAACGAACATTTCGTTTTGATTGGTGTCAAGTGAATTGCAGCAAAACTGAAAACAAATCAAGAGCGAAAAGCGCGCTTTGCAAAACTTTTTATTAGAATGCGTGTCCGCGTGTCACGTCCCGAGCCCCTTTTCGTTCCCGCGCACATAAAACGTGACCGTTCACCTGTCCCGCCCGGAATAAACATATCCGTCACACTTTTTTGCAACGGGTCGATTCAAAAGCAAATATTTGAATCCCAACAATTCGCGCAGTTAGCGAAATCGCCATCATCCTGTAATTGGACATGGAGAGCGATCATTAAGTCCACGGGTATCGGCCGGTGAATTAGATGCCGTTTTTATTTGCGGCCGAACTGTCCTCTGTAATCCTGACACTCCCGGGAGTGGGCGATTGTTTCACGCTCCCCTGGCTTATATCAAACCCGGTATATGCTACCCAGATATCTCTAATCTCGCCCGCGAGCTCGGCGCGACGGTGTCCGCTCCATGAATATTTTAACTCCTATGTGACATCCTCGAAAAATACGTTACTCGCATTCGTTTATTAATGTGACATCGATCGCCGGATGGCCGCCCGAGGGACGACCTTTACGTACACAGCTAAATGGGATTTCATTTTCTAGTTCAGGAATCAAACGCTCCCGCGGCGTGCTTCCAATGTTCTTTTCGAGATGGCTCCCTTTAGATATTCCGGTTCGTTTGGCAGCAGCGCGCGGCTCGTGCCGCGGCTACGAACTTCACAATTCACGTTTCGTACACATAATTGTTTCGTCGCTGAGCGCGCATTTTTCCACAAGATAATGCCATTAATCTCGCTCGGCGTAATGAAAATGTACCGCTCCAGCGTCCTCTGTCTGTGTAATTTGGTGGAAAACAATTCTGGCGAATTCAGTTCGTGTGTCACACGAACCTGGAAAGTTTGCGGTAACTTTCTTGGGTTGACTCTCCGGCGTAAGAAGTTAAACGCGTTTGGCTGAGCAGCTCAAGTTACGTAAGGGTGATTCTGCAGAGTGGCTCGCTTCTGCGAGATGTTGTTAATTTATTCATCGCCTAAAATTGGATCGGAATGGAGCGAGTGCGGGAATGAGTGGCTAAGAGCTCGTAAAAGTGGACCGATGGTCTCTGCACATACATAATTCATATTAGCAACTTTGTCCGGCTGTCGGATTAGTTACAACGGCCGCTGGCTAAAGGACCCCGCACATTTGCATTTTGGGTGAAGGGATAAGTTTTTATTAGATTACTTACCTATCACAGAGTATGCAAATAACTACTGATTACTATTCATTCGAGGCTCTGCAGTCAATTCAGTGTAAGGAAACCTGTTACATTGCCTTACTGATAGAGACTAAAACAATATGTTCTTCATCATTACTTCTACGTCATAAAGAAATTGCCAATGCAAACCTTGCGTCTCAAAAATTAACCTTATGCCCTTCAAATACTAACCAATTCCCCTTGTCTGTGTGTGCAGATCCGCCCGAGATCACGATTAGGCCTAGAAACCTGCAAGTTCGCGCCAGCGGCATCGCAGCATTCTTCTGCGCCGCCCGAGGAGACCCCATCCCCAATATCCAGTGGAGGAAGAACGGAAAACGAGTCTCAAGTAAGTATACAACAATTATGTATTTGATAAACATGCTTCAGTTTCAACGATTGTTTTCTTTAGGGTGGAAAACCAAGGATATCAACCAATACAATTTGTATACCACTGTCAATTTGCAAACTACGTAATAAGTCTCTAGACTGTTTTATTTATTCGTAATCCATGACAAGGTTCGTATAAGAAACAAACAAATCAAAATTTTGACAGACGTCAATCTCTAATGCAGTCGCTCGCACCGAATTCACGAAAATAAAAAAATGGTTTTAGAAGTGAATCATTGGTAACCAAACAATCAAATTCAAAAATCTTTTATGCAATAAAATTACAAGAATCACTTAAAATCGTCATAAGTAACTAGATTTTAGGTGCCAGTTCGACGCGACCAGATCCGAGAAAAACATTCAGGAAACTACGGCCTGGTTCCTAGCGTTTTTTGTATAATACTTTTTACAAAGACAGTATTGACCGTACACAGCTACTTGTAAATATACCAATTATTTTACCGCACAGAGTAATAGCATTTATGTTAATAGCTTCATCATCATTATATCACAAGAGGTACGTATAAAAAAGCAATTCAAAGTAAATTAAAATTAAACTGCGATCGGTAAAATCGTTTAACAATCGTAATGCAAACATTAACTTCCGGCCCCAATCAGCCAATCAAGGGACTCAGTAAGAAAAAAAGCTGCAATCGTATCGTAATCGTAACTGCCGGTAGCGAGTTATACTACGCGTTGATTCGGCAATGCTCTGAAGTAGAGTTGTTGATACCACGCAATGTAATTCGAATACGCTAACGTTACGTAAGACATCGATATAGGTATATAGACTTTTTGCAGCAATGCTGTCGCGATGCTGACACGCGTTTGCATCGATACAGTCGATTCTGTCGCTGGCTGTTTACCTTTTTCTTCGTAACTGACGCGCGATAGTACGAGATAGAGATAGTATCTCTGCAAAAAGTCGTCGTGTGCGAGCGGCCTTAGTCTAATTTTTCATAATCTCCTGTCATTCTAGCGCGACTTTAAGAAATGCTCTGTCATTATCACTTGCATGACAAAAACAGAGATGACAACCGATTTAGTAGCCATTTTAGCCGACGAAGCTGTGACGACATGAATAAGATCAAAAAAAAATTCGTACTATTTCGATCGAATTCGGTAAAAATCGGAAACCCGGAAAATCCGATGAATCGGAACAACGGTCGAGAATAATCGAGAATGTTCGATTTACTAGTATCCGTGATTGAAATGTAAAGCTTCGGTTTTAGCACATAAATATAGGGAACCGGTAATGACTTCCATAAGACCGGAGCAATGAGCTGAAAACTTCGGCTACTGACCGTCCAACTGGATTGCCAGTTTAGAAACACACTGAAACTTTGATAAGCATATCTAAAATACGTCTGTTCCATTTTTAAATTTCGAAACAGACCTACGAATCAGATGTAGGTATACTACATCTGATTCGTAGGTCTATTGCGGGATTGCTATATTATGCAAGATTCAAAACTCATTTATTCCAAACCTCAAGATGATTGAGAACTAATACTGGGTGTAAATTTTCAAGAGTGTTTTTTTACACCCTGTATATTACTAGGTGATTATGTCAGTTTTACATCGGTTTTCAATACTGTCCCAATTAAAGTAAAGTTTCATTTTAAAATATAATTGGAAAAAAAATATCTACAGCCCTGTCAACACTTCCCAGCTATACAAGAACCTACGAATAGTGGTCGTTTTCATGAAAAATGTAATCGTAGGTATACATCATTCGGCCGGACATAAAAGAGCGATGATCGTGAATTCACAGCGAATCTGATTTCATATTCTATGTGGCTGATCCGGTCACTATCCCAATCGGCTACGACCCGATGATAAAAGGATAAAGAATAATTTTTGACAGAATTTATGCCTAAGTATATATTAACCCTGTTACGTTTAAACTCGTTTGTTTATTTATTTTATTAATTAGGACATCCAACAAAGAAAACACAAATAAGATACCATCCACAAGCTTAAATACCTAGGTTTATAACTACGTGTTTCTTCAGTTATAGGATGCCAATGTTCAAAAAATTCAATTATAGTTATAGTTTGTATTGCCAGGGTTGTGGATATTTTTATTTTTCAATTATGTTCGCAATGATCTAAAAAAAATTTAAGCTTAATAGTTACACTGCGTTTTGTCTTTTGCATTGAAAAACTAATTAAAAGGGACCTGCATTGCCCCAGGCAATGCAGGTCTCCACTCGCATCAATTTAATGTGGCAGTAAATTAGTTTTGTTATTTTTAAGTAGTTATTTGTTCTATCGAAATGTCTATTGCAGCGGGAATTAAAAAAATGTAATAAAAGTCATTATTTTGATAACACGACAAGAAAACGGGACGGTGACATCTTTTTTTCATTCCTAATATAAGGTTAGAAAAGTATAGAGACTCTTTGGACAGTTTGCTGACTCATTATATACCTACAAGGCAGATAAACTCCGAACTAAACAATATTTTTTTTCTTGAGGTAGGTAGTGTACCTACTATAATACTAAGGAAATCAAATAAAATAATACTTTTTTTATTCGGTAAGCACCTACATACTTATCTAGGTAGGTATCTAACAAAACAAGTGACAATGTAGTTAATATAATAAACATGAAGTACTATTTAGATTAGGTAAAACCTTTTTTTCGATCACCTCTTCCCAATGACTACCTACATGCCATGGAGGTACAACTTTTTCAAAAAAAGAACGTCTGTCGAAGGGTGTTCTGAGAACTTGAAAAGCGCACACAAAACTATTTTTATACTTTTTGTTTGGCTTTTCTTACATTGATTTTCCGGATTTTTAACCGACAAAAAATATGGAAGAAGGAGAACGGTGCATCAATTGTACAATATGTTTAGGCCCTAGAAGAAGAAGATTTTTGGTGCAGGCTCAACTAGTTAATATTGTTGAAGCTGTGTCATTGTGGATAGCCCTAATTCAGGTATGTCTGTGCTATTTTATATTATTGTTATGAGACGAGTGACGAAACAAGTCCAATCCACAGAGGACGTACCCTTTGTGGCATTATAGCGCGTCTATCTCAGACGCTCAGTGAACTATACAGAGCTATGATGGATGTTTCAATATGTGATAAAACCCGAATCGAGGAATTCCGTAGAAGAACTAATATCGACATATTTTTATTTTAGAGTTTTGTTTTTGTTTATTTTTTTATTATACCCTGACTTGTACCTAAATAAAATGTAATTCATTCGTTCACACCACTACTATCGTTTGCTATTATGTTTAAGTATGTTATGTACCTAGATATACCTAACAAACGTAACAAAACGATAGTAGGTATCTATGATATTACTTATCACAAACTTCGAGAAAAGCCGTAGGCGAAAGCTAGTAAGTCAAACAAATACAAACTGTCAATTAAGTCATCGAAAAAAGCCATTTTCTGGCAGACAATCTTTGATTTTTGACGAAGTTTGGATGTCGAATAACTAAGTATTCCCGTTGCTTTTTAATAAAATTATTACGTATATTAAAACTACATTACAAGTACATTGTAACAAAGAAAGTTTCAATAATGCGAGTTTAAAAAAAATCGGGACCTGGGCTCCATAGATTTTTGCCCCAGACCCTTTGATCCAAAGAAAACACGTTGTATTACTTATTTCAAGGTTATAAGACGTGTAAATAGAGGAGAATTCTGTGCTAGTTAGATCGCAATACTACCATTTCAACTTTAACACCTGTTTGATATAACACCTACTCGTATCTTGTACCTACCATGATTTTTTGTTATAGTATGCTCTGTGTTTTGTCAAATACAGTTTTTCATTTCATTTCCTTAAAGATCCATAATAATATATGATTTTTATAAAGCTACATAAGCCTCGTTTGAATAAAACGAAGAAACATTGACTGAACTGTATATAAATACGTTTTTATTTGTGCGTCAACTGGAATTTATTATTATTGTCTACGCGACACTTTAACACTTCTAAGCGTGACCTTTTATTTATTTGATAGTTTGAGAAAAATAAGTTTGCATGAACTTTTCATATTTATCAAAAAGATTAATAAACTACTTTTATTTTAATCATAATCATCATCCACAGCCCGATTTCACTCACTGTTATAGGACTATTAAGATTTGTGCCAACCGCTACGGTCCTAAAGCTAATCTCTCCGGAATAATATTTCAATTTATATTATAAGATATATATATAATATATAAGACAGGCGTCATAGCTCAGTCGGTATTAGCTCTGCCTTCCGTGCTGTGGGTCGTGGGTTCGATCCCCACTGAGAACAAACATTTGTGTGTAGCAAACATAGATGTTTGTTCTATGTCTGGGTGTTACTATGTATTATAAGCATATATTTACAAAAAAAAAGTATTTAAGTATTCTATCAGCCATCTAGTTCCCATATTACAAGCTTTGCTTAGTTTGGGACTAGAGGGCGTTGTGTGTGAAGTCCATGAATGAATATATAATTTGTAACAAAAACAAAAAGTTTATTTGACAAAATCTCATGACCAAGAGTCCTAGAGACTAAATCGTGATTAAAATACGCGACTAGCTTTAATACCCCGAAAGGAATTTATTTGCAAAACAATTTTCCGCAACATTCATTTGTAAGTGTACAATTTCTCAGTGAATTCGCCAACAAAATGAGTAATGTAACACCAACCGTGCGGAGCTGTCGCGACTTGTCGCACGCTAGATTGACAATCACGGATCGCGTCAACGCTCTCGGTGATGGATGACAACCCTAGGTTTGTGTTAAGGTTGCCACTTTCATATTCAACAATTTATTTTTATGGTTTGTTTTTATACATTAGAGTAAACTCTCTTTAATATATCAACAAGATTCCTTTATAATTTTTTTTCGAAATTTCTCCTTTAAATATTTACAAAATGGTATAAAATGGATTGAAAAATAAATCCAAAGCCATACTCAACTTAAAGTATGAATGTAAAACCTTGCGAGGCTAAGAAAGTAATTGAAATATGCTTCCGATTAATCCCCTACTTGGCCTATTCGTCACCGCGCCGAAATTCGTTAGCATTCAAGCCACGTGTATCTGATATTACTTCACGACAGTCATATTTTTTACAACCCCACCAAACTCCCCTTTGTTTACTTACACACTCCCAGATCATTCCAATTTCAACCGTATCTCGATGGAATAGACCTCATTGTATGAGAAGACACTAGGGTTCACACGTATTTTACTGTATGGTTTTAGTGTTCATATACCTACGTTGCAGTGAAAAAATACTCGAGTTTTGTATTGAATCAAGTTTGTAGTCACTTGAAGGATTTATTATGGTAAATAGACTGCAGCGGGTTTTATAACCAGAGCGTGATGAAGAAAGTGAACGATACTCGTAAAAAGTGTAAGTATCTAATATGTTTGTCGCAACCTCGTTAGATTTTCAATAGGTGTTTATTTATTTATTTATTTTTTTATTTATTTATTTTATTTAGAGCATCAACAAGGAAATCACAATTATCAAGTACATTCTTAAATCTAAAGGAAATGCTTTGTGTTTCCCTAATTACAGTAATTAGGTACAATAAGTGTTGTCGACATCTTAATAATCTATGCCATATAAAAAGTAGGAGTAAGTTTAAAATCGTGGAGATGGGCATGACCCTGAGCTAGGTGGAACGACGGAAGATGGACAAAGGCCGTGGCTTCGCGAAGGTCAGACCACCACTCAGGTGGACGGACGATATTGTAAAGTTGGCAGAAACTCACTGGATTTGATCCAATTGGAAAGGATGGCGTGACAAAGAGGTCAAAACTCAACAGTGGATGAGCATAGGCTGATAAGATAGAAGTTCGTTATAAACTAGTGGCCAATTTTAGTGAGATATTTTATACTCAGTCCAAATACTTTCGATCAGAATAAAGATTTTATCGATCTTACAGTTTTCAGTCGTATTCTAGTAAATAACTTTGTCCAGTTACTCGTAACTTGGAATTTTTCAAACTTTGGTAAGTATTTATATAAAAGCATTATTAAGTATACGATTTATAAATGGTTGCAATCCAACGCCATTATTACATTGCAACTACATGTGCATACCGCCAGGATCCTACAACGAGTAAGACTCCGGGTTCGCAGAAAGACAACAATTATTCTCACTTGTTGTGGAATACATTTTCCTGGCACTTACCAACAGAAGCGATTTAGCTACGTCGGACACTGCCACGCAAACTGCACGGCAATTTAAACTTTACTCCGCGGAGATAAGAATCACGGTTAGCTGGATAGCGTCGTACTTTTTATGTTGCAATCTTCGTAGAAAAATGCAAAGTGTAAGAATGTGCGGCAAGAGCGGTGTATTAATAACGAGGTTTTTAAGGGAAGAACGTGGTTTCTTTTTAATTCAAGCTTTTATGATACTCGTTAAAAACATCGAAGTTGGCGCAGACTAAAGATGAAAGGATAACAATGACTAAGGGTGGATTTTTACAAACATATTATAAAAAAGTTACAGTAAACACTCCTTTTGGGTACAGTTTGTATGTTTGGGCGTGCCTGTGACTAACCTTCGCTAGGAGTATACTCTAGTCCTCATATTCTTAGCCGTTACAATTTTCTACCAAAACCACCAAAACACGATTTCGAATCGAGGCGAGGATTATTTGAGGTAACAACTAAAAATATGGTCCTAAGTCTCTCATAATAGGGATCTAGTCACTGATCATTGGCAACGTGTTACCCTCGAATTTATAAACGGTGCAGATGCTACTCTAGAGGCGGATTTAAGCCCTGCGTTAGGCAAATGCTGGTTAAAACGGTTTGGCAGAGTGTTCAACCACTGTTTACAAAATCAGGGGATCGCATACAAAGGAAAACCATTATGCTCTGTAAAAATCTCTCTATACCCATGGTTTATCATAGGGGTTTATATTTTGTGACCATAAAATGTATATTCTTTTTCATAACTTATTTACGCAGTATATTACCTCCGTAACTGAACGTTACGAAGTTGCTATTACTTCTACCACTACGTTCTAAATCGTCCGCTACGTGACTCGTGAATCGTGAGATTTACCCGAATTTTGTGGAAAACTCAGTACGCTACGATGAATAGTAGAGGTATTTGTTAGTCGATTGGTACCTTACAAAGAAAAACCAGGCAATTCTATTTTCTTTGAATTTCGATATAATTTTTGATATCGTCGCACAAAAAAAAATGCTGTAATAAATTAATCTAAGTTTTGGACAATTTCCCAAACTCACTTTGTTCCTTTTAATTTTTAGATCACATTTTTTTAACCATTTGAACTACTATGTTCACTGATCCACTATAATATGTGACTTCGTCTGTTTTTCACGAGCTAAGGAATTCCAGAAGAGAAGAAGGTTCCAGTTGAGTGACTATTCTAGTCTTGCCCTACATGTTTGTATACTAAACAGTACCATCTTCAACAGGCATGCAGTCAAGATACCAAGTGTCCGGCATGGAGGCCACCGCTGGCATCGGTGCCAACGGAGCTGTTCTTCGGATCGAACCGGTCCGTGCACAGAGAGACGACGCTACCTACGAGTGTGTGGCTGAAAACGGAGTGGGAGATGCTGTCACTGCTGTCGCTACACTCACTGTGTTTGAAGGTGAGTGAACAGACTGGAGACATGTGGATTTCCAGGACAATCTTGGGTTTTCATAGCTGCTGTGTTTATTTTAACCTGTGAATGAGGGACGAGAAAGCGGCACAGCGATTCTGATACTAACCTTTTTCTTCGTAACGCAAAAAAATTTACCAAAATCGTGAGTGTGCTGTGCAGTCCAGCAGTGTTAGAAAAGGCTAGTGATAAAATGATGAGTATCATCATACCAGCCTAAAAAGGCAACTGCACGATAGTTGACTTCCCGCGATATTTGTACAACTTTTTTACTCTCTTTTAATAAACCCTTATAACTTTACAACCCCTTGGCTGATTTAGCTCATAACTTTACCAATAAACTATGTTAGTATTATTTGTCGACTTACCAAATCCTATGCAGATTAGATAAACGGTTCAAAAGTTATGGTCTAACAAACATATATACAAACATAGCTCGCCCAAGTTGACACAGATCTTCGCTCGCTCGATCAATAACAGCTACCAATACCGTTTTTAGTTTTAACAACCCAAACGTGCTATAACCTTTGCCCTTGTTTCTTTCAAATCGCCAAATAAAAATAAAATACCATATAAACGGTTATCACCAACAAGAACGTGTGAGAAATTCGTAAAATCAAAACAACCCGCTAAGTTGGTTTCATGCTTTTTTAACCGTTCCAATTCCCATTAAGGGGGTCTTAACGACCTTCGGCCACATAAAGTAGATCGGTCGCGACATTCTGATCCTGGAAATGTTCTCCGAAATACTCGAAGACACTGGCCTTTCAATAAATAAGCATTAAAACGACCGTGTCCGATAGGGGGCGCCACCGTCCGAATTTATATAGCGCTTCAGTTGAATTCTAAAATTGTACGCGAAAGAGTAACTTTACAGTGTAATGCAATTGGGAAGAGCTCTATTTTTGCTTGTTTTTTGAAGCTTGTCGGAGTTGAGTGTTTGTAGTTGGAAAATGATTTCTTTGGCATAAAACGTCTTGTTAGTCCTACTTATATATTCTAGCAAGTAAACATATATTATCTCGTATCTTATTTATCTTAAATATAAGGGCGCAAAATTCTTATTAGATCTATTTCAGTTTTCTCGACACATAGTCACTTAGAAAAAGTTTTACATTGTTTCAAGAGAGCGCTGAAAAACTTTCGATGCTGATTTTCGTTTTATATATTATGTATTCTCGCAGAGAAAGTGCGAATGCAAATCATATGTTGTACCTAATAACCAGCCCATTTCTAAAGGATCTACTGACTTGTCAGGAATAGTCATAGTCATAATTCTTTTATTCAATAAAATCACAAGGATCATTTAGAATCATGATTTAAAATATTGGTGTCAGTGCCAGCATGGTGTGTGTCATTTTAGCACGGGTTTAAAAATTGCCCTGTCATAGTAATTTGCATGACAACGAAAAGTGACGACAATAGATTTAGCAGCAATTTAAGCTAGCGCAACTCCATCTATACTTTAGACATCCTAATAATGGTAAACGCATCCAGTGTGAATATGCGCACACTCGTAATTTATATATTTGTTCACAGTTTCACCATACTTCCAGTTTAATCTCCCAAATAATATCAAAAGGAGCAAATGTCCCGGCGCAGAGTTATGATATAATTATCGCAATTTAAGCATCTATTTGCACACCGCAGCTCCGCCGTAGATCGGCGAAGTTATCACGATAACTCGCGACTTAGAAGTTAAATTAGTGTGTAATTACTCTGTAGATCTTTGGAGCTACGTACAATGAATACGTGGTTGTAAATTTTCAGCTCGTCTTTATACATATCTTTAGTTACAACTTGTTTGAAATTCTCCATGTACAATAAAGAGTTTAGGAAAAAGAACAAAGCTTTGCAAGCTTTATGCCAAAAAATTATAGCGATATAAATAATAGTCGAAAATGAGACTTGTAGCAGTTTTAAACTTTGCTACGTTGCGCCGTCGAACTGGAACAAATTTCGCTCAGTTCTTTTTATTTTCCAAACTTAATTTCACCTACTTTTCGCTACAGTGAAACTCAGTGAATTGTCTAAAGTATAACACAATATTCCTAGTCTAGACAATCCAAACTTTTTTAACATTAAAAAAATGTCTGAAAGCCGACGACGAGTTGCCAAAAAGTTGTGGTCTCATTATTTCACATGAACATTATCATAATACGTACCACATGAGCTCAACTTTGGATTACAAAGTTGTGTGCCAAATTGTACGTTTTTACAGTTTATTTCTAGTTAACATCTTATGTAAGTTTAATCAAACAGAGATGAGACAACAGTGGGATTCACTCGAATGGATACAAAAGCTTGGGCGATTATTTTTACTATCAGAGAAGTGCTCTATTCTTTTAAACAATTGTATTTATGGAGTTGAAATCGATCTAGATATTGCTAGAATTCTAAAAACATCTACTTACCAAAGCTTTGATAGATATGTTTTATGAATACCGTCGTAATGTTTTTTGATCAGAAAATTATAACAATGATTTTCTTTGTAAAATATATTTGAGTTTATAACGATCTTCATTTTCTTTCCACTCAAATACACAGTAAAGTAAATGGCTAGATTCTGAACACTCGTATTTACAACACGTGCGACAAACAAAACTCCAAATAAACAAAACATGAGTGATACATGTACGCATCACTTACGAATTTAAATCGTTTTGGGAATAAATTAGACATTTGACGTACAATGAGCATATCTATTTCTTGTTATACATGGGATTTATCGTTTGGCATAAGGTTGTATAATGGTTATGCTAATAGACGCAATCACACCGAAATAAACTAAAGAGTTATGACTGAAGTACCTATTTTCTTTAGCTATATGTAATGGATAAGTCGGTCGCACATAAATACCTTTTTACAACCACCGACACCTATTCATGGCTCTCTTAAAAGCCTGCGTCATTATGGCTTCAAGCATGTTATACTCACGAGTGACAGGTTTTTACGTACCCTTAAATACATAAAGAACATATGCCACTGGCGGCTCATAATTTAAAGTAAACCAGCTGACAAACTTCTTTAAATCAGTTTGGAATATACAACGATTCATACCGTCATAGCTCAGTCGGTATTAGCTCTGCCTTTCGTGCTGTGGGTCGTGGGTTCGATCCCCACTGAGAACAAACATTTGTGTGTAGCAAACATAGATGTTTGTTCTATGTCTGGATGTTACTATGTATTATAAGTATGTATTTACAAAAAAAAAGTATAAAGTATTCTATCAGCGTCTAGTTCACATATTACAAGCTTTGCTTGGTTTGGGACTAGAGGGCGTCGTGCCAAATATGTCCATGAATATTTATTTATCTATTTATAATTAACATTGAGTGTGACTGTGGTTCCCTGACACATAAACCCGAGTCAAATTATCACTAAACTAATTGGTTACAGACATTTGATTTGAATCTAAACAAACACGCATCGTGATATATTCTAAACTATTCATGCGGTATGGTTTATTGATGAATTTAGAACATAATCCTCTAGTGATCATCACAGTTCATTTTTTACAATAAAAAAACAACAGATTAATTATAATAATTATAATATATTATATTATATTATATTATAATTATATCGTTCGCAGTAATTTCAACCGTACGATTTTTGTATGACGAGTCTTTTTCTGAAAAATATCGATGACTTTTAGAATATGCGAAAAATGCAATCGTTTTACAAATCTTTTGCGGAGGTTATATAAAAGCGACATGGCTTAAATCACATAAGTACAGTCGGCTACACATCAACCTATACACTGTTTGAACATTGAACTCTTATAATTTGAATGTTGTGAATCAGGGATCGCAATGTGTAGGCGCGTGGCACGCAAGCAGTCAGTCTCACATAAAACATATCGTCCTTCTCGCATGATTCGCAACATTCAAATTATAATAGTTCAAAATTCGAACCGTTTATAGGTTGATGTGTAGCCGACTGTACACAAAAACGGGAATTTCACGTACGCCTACAAATTACCTCTTAACTCCTGTTTTATTTAACATGCCACACGAGTGCGGTCAGACATCCCTACGCAATTTTACGGTGACTCCGTTGGGACTGGGTTGTGATCCGACAGTCTGACAGGTCAGATACTATAGATTCTATGCCCTTGTAATAAGAGCTAAATTGCACGCTGTAGGTTGACACGTAGACCTCATGTGGCAATGTACGTATGAATCAGTGCGAATTTAAATTCGTAAGAACTCTTATTTTAAGTGAAAGGGTGGTCTGGACTTTTATGTCGATAGTAAAAGGACTATACCAAACTAAAATCTAGTATAAAGTAAGCTATACGAATTTTTTTAATGCAACCTAATGATGGAACAATCCGATGGCCCACCTGATGTTAAGCGGTAACCACTGCCTATAACGATGCATTATCTCACTGAGCACGTCCACTGAAGATTGCCCGCGCACGTGGACGTGCAAATTACTGCTAAAACATCACCCAAACATAACGACTTTAGAGTCAGAAGGCAGGGTTCTACGCCAGCGATGCCATATCAGTTACTCGAACATTAATATTGTTGTCGACGATAAAGTGAAAAAGCTTGTATAACTTTTACACTGTCTCATCGTTGTGTCGTTGTCAGAGTAAAAATTGACCACCATTCCACTATTTTGTAGAGAAAATCTCACTAAAAAACACGTTATCACGATAGATAGATAGATAGATAGAAAATACTTTATTGCACACCTTAACCTAGGGACTACTTTAACATACAAAACAAAACTTAACTAATTGTACAATAGGCGGTCTTATCGCTAATGAGCGATCTCTTCCATACACCATATACCATACACGTGTATTGAAACCCAATATCACCCAAACTGGGAATACAATCCCCACACCGACATAGACCTACAAGCCTGAGGCATCCGAACTTGTTTCTTGAAACAAAGTATCAAGTAACACGAAGTTTCGCTTTCAATATACCTACGTAGATTGGCTTCTTGGATACGAAAGAATCAATTACATTTTAGGATGGTGTGGAAATCTTTTTGGATCATTTCCAAGGATAAGCAGTACTTTTTGGAAGATCTAAGCTTTCTAAGCGTATTTTTTTAATATTTTTATATGATAGTAGCAACGTTCAGCGCTGTCGTAATTTCAGTCAATGTACGTAAGTCGTACAACAGTGTTAGAAAAAGTAACACTTACATTCAATTATTTTTGTTTACATCTATAAAAAACTCTTTGCACACACTGATACTGAAAGGGTTAATTACCCGCAAGCGAAACCAAAAAACAACAATCGGAACACACGTCGGAGTGCGTGTAAATTAATGAACCGAAAACCTTCGATGAATAATGATATTGCAGTACACAAACAGAACGGTAGAGACTGTCTAATCTGAAACTGAACGCTATGTTGTACAAAGTGAAATGATACTTATTTCTATGAAGCCAAGGATTATTTTGAACTATACGACTTATTTGTAAAAAAAATCCAAATAAAATCAACACGTCGTCAATTATTTTGGACACAAGGGAGACCCTAATGAGTGTTCTTACCTAGAGTTGGAATTAGTCATAATTTCTAGGGACCATTTTTTTTATTTCCATCGATCATTTTTCTTTCCGTTCAGATTCTAATCGCGCTCTGTAAATCTAACGTTTTCAAGGAATAGTGGAATACAAGGATGCCGAATATTAGCAGCGTCACCGCGCATTGTAACTCGAACACGCTACCACGATATTAAATTATCTTCGCGTAAATCAACGATACTGAAATCAATGTGGTATTGCCGTAAACGTATTGTAGCTTTTCATTAAACTGAAATCAACTCCGCAATTAACAAGATTTACGCTTGAGAGCAATGGATTCGGGCTACCGAGAATGGCAGTTCATTGTAGACACGAATGACTACGAGTACTTATAACTTTTGCATCGATCAATTTTAACTAGATATCCTATTTCTTTTTTTTTGCAAACGAATTTCGAAATTCGATGATCATTTTATCATCGGTTTCTACTTACATCTGATCGTAATATCGGATGCCAGAAACCCCATTATTTGTAGATGTTTTTTATAAATTCTGATACTTACGTAATCTTTATCGCCATCAGAACGACCGGTCATGTAATGAGCGCAAAAGGCAGAACTCTACTGAGCTGTGAAGCCCGTATAACCGTACGGGTTGAATTCGGATACCCGGAATTAGTATCGGAAAACTAGTACGATAATAATGACTGTTCGGTCGTTTACCTACTCGAATTTAGTTACGTCGTAATTCAATCTTCGACCTTACAAATCTAACCGACGTTTGCACACTGCCCGACACACCGACACGATACCAAATAAAAATATCGTTGTCGACGCCGACATTGTCGCTGACACGGTGTGTAAGCGTACTAAATGTATGATACATCTTTTACGACATCGTGTAGATGTCGTGTCGTTGGAAGTGTGAAAGCATTGAGTAATTATAACATGAATCTCACTATCTACCGGAACCCCAACTTAACCCCCATATCTCACGATATTTGGTTGCAAACTTCCCAAAACTAGAAACCAACTATTGGCTAAATATTATTGTCTATTAAGATATCGTGCCCGACAAAGTTAGTTTGCTGTTTTGGTTGTAGCGTTAAAATGCATCATAGACATTAGTTTTAAATAATAGAGGATTTTTTTTATTCATGTTTTTATTGCTGTTTTAAACTGTTTTAAGATACTAGCGCCACTAAAAAATAAACTTAAAATAAATATGAGTCTTTTAAGTCCGGTAACCAGTCTTCAATCTACTGCAGACTTAGGGTGGTCAGACTAGAAAACACAAAAAGTATCTTTACAGTGATTACACAATTTATGCTCATCGCAAATTGGTCGCAAATTAGATCAACCCCTAGGTTGTTTCATTTACCCACCTAGCCATTTTTGTGAGAATTCTAGACTAGAGAACTATTTTTATGTCAATATAATTTTTTTGATTTTTCGATAGTGATCATAACATTTACCGATCATAAATTCATAACCTAAAACCAAATATAAAATCAGTTCATAACACTGATAGTGGATCATAACTCACGTGAATATAAATAGCGTATTACTGTCACATAGCACAGACCATAGACTATAGACCGCTGGCCACGCCTTCACCTGGCAGCTTAATCTGAATATAAATTATCCATAATTAAAGTGGACTTGGACACGGGGAGAATAAATGCGACCACTTGAAACAAAGCCTTGTGGTCCGGCACAAGCTATGAGATACAGCTTTTTCGTTCCCTTCCCTTATTACGTAACGCGCGACTTGTCTGCTACTGGCGTAAATATTTATGCAATGATCGATTTCAAACGCCATTCAAAATGACAGAAAATGTTCGCTCTCTGTCTAAAAAATGCGATTACTTTATTAGCACGTCATTACATTGTAAACGTACGTTTACACGGCTGGAAAATAAAGTTAACATAAAAAGTTACTTAGACACAGCAATATTTACAAGTACTGCTTAACGCAACGACCTAAAACTTGGCCACCTGGTTTTTTGGTCCATTCCATACCAAGTTCAGTATGAGTTGCGCTGGTGTTATTTTGCTTGCAACAGGTGCTCATTATGGAATTCCTTCGGCCATTAATACTTTGCAATAAAAAGTTGAGATCGCCTGCGGCGAGTTAAGTTGCGGTCACTCGCGAGTTCCGTAATCCGGGTTTTTTGCTGTCGCGTCTCTGTCGCAATCCATGTTTTGTGTATTTTAAACGCAACAAACACCGTAAAAGTAAATAATAAGTCAGCTTGTGCCTTGTACTAGCTAATATCTCGGAGCCCTTGTAATGCGAGCTCAAACGGCGCCATATTTTTTCCGGCAGCTTTTGTGGGTAATGGTACTAAATTCGGCAAAACGTGTCGCGTCTGAAAGGCTTTTGATAGTGCGGCGGTCATCTGCAATTGGTGAACTCTATCCCGATGCAGAAAGGTTGAGTTTTGAACGGATGTGTGTAAGTTCGATTGTAACTGGTGGAGGATATTGAGTTTTGGGAAAATCTCGTACACGGTCTTATTGCTTCAAGTAATTGTGGGTTTTACTGTATTTTTTGCACTTTATCCTTCTCAATTGGAAACTAAATAAATTGTAACTAAGTGAATTTCATGCTCATTATTATGAGGTTTTTCTTTCTAAGTATTGAAAAACTGACTTTTTATACAGTTATTTATTTCTATGAATAAAGCCTGAATACGAAATGAAAGATAATAAAATTAACCCTTGATCTATTAGGTCTACACTGCACGCAAAATGGTTCGTAGCGGCGACTCGATACAGCGCTACATTCAACTTCAAGACATGTAGGTAGTTAGTCGCGCAATGTTGCTCAAAATGTCAATACAAGTTCGTGTTATATTTTGCACCAAAGAAGTTGGTTTACCAATGCCTACTAAAACTCAGTCTTTAGATATGTACAATTTGAATGGCTTCCTGTTTAATTGAATTCTTCAGTTGGATTATTTCGTCTCGTTGCACTAGAACAATAACTCATTGAATTCGAAAATGGAGTTTTAATTCTAAATCAATGTGCCTGAGGCGTTTCTGCGAACTCGTTCTCAATTTAAATTCAAAACGTATTCCAATTCGTCTTCAATGTTGTTCCAATTCTGATGAATGAATTCCGGTTACTGTCACATATAAAATTAATTTATACTCTTCAATTCGATACTGGCAAAATTGTCTGGAACAGACAGATCATATAAAAACAAAGTACAATGTCAGTAATTCGCTCGAATAGTAACCAGCACAGCAGTCTGACCGCGAAGCTCAGAGGTAATGGAGTACAAGAACGTTGCAAGTCATTTTTAGAACAAGAAAGAAATGGCAGTCGCACCGTAAGTCAGCATCTATTTATTCTTTATAAGGAGGCATGAAAAGTAACTGAAAAGACTTACATAAATAAAAAAAAATTCCTGATAAGATAAAGTCTCAAACCAGTTCTTATATGTATTCTTCCTATCACCCGATTCTTTCATATATCTATAAACATTTCAGCGTGTACATTAGCCTGAACTCTGAACTTTCTGTACCTATTTATGAGTAATTAGTGCCTACCGCGCAAAATTAACCGAAATTAAAACAATACCGAAGTAAGCCCCTCGGCTATACGGCTGTACCATCGACGAGCTAACTTTTACAGTGCCTTTAGCATTCGTTTTCTGATATTTTTGCTAGTCTACTCTATCTCTTTTATATCTTTCTGTTTTATCTTTTTTATCATTGCTGGAATTTGTCATTTTGAAAGACTGTCATAATCACACAGATTCTGAAGTTTCTTTTTATCTTTTTTTTCATTGTGTTGGAATTTGTCATTTTGAAAGACTGTCATGATCACTACAGATCAAGTCTTCTGAGGTAAATTGTTTACTATAATCCACTAGTATTAGGGCCAACGCACATCTATCGACAAAACTGTTTTGTCGCGTACTTAGTGACGTGAAAATAAATTTTCTGTTATAACGAAAACAGCATATGACGAATACTTCCTCGTCATATGCTGTTTTCGTTATAACGAAACTCACATCAATTGACACGACAGACTTTTCTTAAGTATGTTTACCTATCTATTATAGCATTGTTTAATACCTACCTATTAAACATTGCTTTATACGCACATACCTAGAGAATGAACTGTGTTTTTTAATAAATAAGAATATAGAGTAATTATGTAGTGTACTTAATAATATTATTAAGTACTTAGGATGATTCTCATTAAATAGGCAACGAACGAAAACAGCAAATAAAAAGAAGCATGTTGTAACTAAAAACAGTTTTACTGATAGTTTCACATCACTAACTGTTCGACAAGACGTTTTGTTTTTGGTTTGCGTTCGCCCTTATACTGGAGAATACGCTGGTGTTGAGGTCTCACTCACTAGATATTCAAAACGCCAGAAACTGATGCTTTGGGATCATACACATTTTGTTAAGTCGCAATCTGTATTTTCACTGTAGATCCCTTCGTTTACTTATAAGTCAGTGTTTGGTCCAAGTCTTAAACTTTTAAGGCCTTGATCCATTCCTGTAATTTTAGCGCGATTTAAAAAAATGATCAGTCATGGTCACTTGCATGACAACGTAAAGGGTATGTTCCAGAAATCCCCACCAGGAAACTCCCACCAGTGGAGATTTCAGTTTTTTTCCAGAAATTCCCACTAGAAAATATACATAATGTTGTTTTTTTTTACAATCGATGCCATTGCAGTGCCCAACAGAGTGCATGTACTCTTACAGTACGCACAAAGAATCTATATCCCTCTGATGTAAGGTGCAACAACGATTGCGCATGTATTACTAAAAACAGCAATGCAAGCGCAATCCAAGGATTTAAGGCTGTTAAAAGAATTCCTGAAGAATTCTGTAAAAATTTTTTCTTTGGTGCAAACCTAATCACATATTAAAACTAATATAGCAAACGTGTTAACTATCTTAGCCTATAGATCCTAGTCGTTCCTCTCATTGTAGGTACCTACACTACCTACTACCTACCTATGCCATCCTACAATGTAATTATTTTACTGCAATAAATCTTTTTCTTTTTTTTTTCAATCTCCCGTCTCGCTACCTCTTATAACTCGGACTGCAAAGCAACAATATTGCGAATCGCGGCAATCTACTTCTTTGGAATTGTTTGTGATTACGGCAGTTTGTGTTGAGAGGCGAGCTCTTACCGTTTTCTATCGCTTCTGACATTCGCTGCTTTGATTGGCTGTTTTTAATTGAGCGAGCCCAATGATTGGCTGTGGAAACTGGGTTAATTCATGAAGTTTTCATGTTAAAATGAACGTAACACGCGTGGACATGGACATTTCATACAACGCCCTCTAGTCCCAAACTAACCAAAGCTTTTAATATGGAAACTAAATTGCTGATAGAATAATTATATAACTTTTTTTGTAAATATATACTTATAATACTTAGTAACACCCGGACATAGAACAAACATGTTTGTCACACACAAATGTTTGTTCTTAGTGAGAATAGAACCCACGACCCACAGAACGGAAGGCAGAGCTACTACCGATTGAGCTGTGATGCCTATCAACAGTAAACTGTCTAGTTAATCGAAACATATCGCTTTATAAAGCGAGACATCGTAAGATTTATTCTCATTTCCATGGCATATGGCCTCCAACTATTTATCCGTTTGTGTCCCATTTAGTAAATAGGTGCAATACATTAATGCCCCAGCAGACCAGCCCTGCCATTGGTTGTGTTCACACTGGCTCCGACACGATATCGGAGAGTTTCATACATGTGGCGTACCTTGCTTTGTCAATCTTCACAGAGTTAAGCGACTAGAGGCATTTACATCCGAGTACTTCCAGGACTCGGAGGGTACGGTAAACTGTCGGTCCTGGCTCTAGCAGTCGTTAGGCCACCACGGAGGCCTTAAGGCGGCCTTGAAACTACGTCACCGGAGCTGGCCATTAACTTTACAAACGGACGAACGATTTATGTAGTACATCGCTTTAACACAGGTTGGCTCCAACACAGACTTTTGTTCTAGCCACTAACATGTCTTTAGAGCAGAATACATCTTCAGTGGCAGTACTCAGGCAATGAATCGTCATAGGTCATATTACCTCTTGAAATCAGGTGGGTAATCGGCTTGATCAATCATTTAGTTGTTTAAAATATATGTCGATATCGGTCAGTGTACAAACACTCTTTGGCCCGTGGGAGGCGTTCGTCAGTCCACGTCCCATCTACGAATGTAATATATTGACTAGTATTTGTTTTCGGCTTTGTCCTTTCCTAAAGTATCGCCAAGAGGGTAGTCCGCTATGAGCTATGGGGCAGTTAATTTGTTTGGATTATTAAATTTAGTAAACTTATAGATTTTTTTGGCTGTAATTCTCAGGTATAGTACATATTTTCTCAGATCTCAATATTAATGAGAAGTGTTAAGAGGAAAATGCAAACGAACAACTGTAACACACATTTCAGATTACCAGTTGACTTTAGGTATCCTTAACTTCTGCCATCAAGAAACGATGATGATGATAATCACAGTCGCCATGGTCGAAATCGGGTAGTACAACATCATCATCATCATTAGTATCCTGTGGTTCTACCATCAAGAAACCACTACAATAATACGAATGACAATAATTTGTTTAGATTAAATGCATCTGTTTAGTTTAGTTCTTGCTCCGTCACCTTTTCTCTTAAAAACTTAAAATACTCATTACAACTAGTAATTAAATATTTAAAAACTCCCGAATCTTGGACCGATTTTTATCAAACATTTAGCTAAGAACACTACCGACTAATTCACCTTTCAAACAAAAAAACAAAATCTAAATTCGTTCATCCGTTCGGGAGCTACGTTGCCCGAGACACACACACACAGACAGACACGTCAAACTTATAACACCCCGTCGTTTTTGCGTCGGTGGCTAAAATACTACGGTGTTAAAATAAATTAGAGAAAACAGTCTAAAGCTACTTGTAGAAAATCAGGCATATTTTGTTCAAGATCTGAGCACTCTGGCCACGTCGCGTCGTGAAGGGCCCTCGAGAGGCCGCTTGCAGAGAGTCCTAACACCCCTTTTGTTACTGAGCCAACTTTTTGATGTCATAATTGGACCTGTCTGGGCATATTACGCCCCCAAACAGGCGTTTGCACACTACCCGTTACCGACCTACACGATATCGACTGGCCCGAACAATATCGGTGACGGCGCTGACACGGGGAAACGTCTAGTTCTAAATGTATGAACCAAGAACAAACATTTGTGCGTGCAAAATATAGATGTTTGTTCTTTGTCTGGGTGTTACTATGTATTATAAGTATGTATTTACAAAAAAAAAAAGTATATAAGTATTCTATCAGCCATCTGGTTCCCATATTACAAGCATTGCTTAGTTTGAGACTAGAGGGTGTTGTGTGAAATGTCCCTGGATATTTATTTATTTATTTTATTTATGAGATTAGCTCTCCTCCGATACCGAGTAAGAATCAGTATCGCTCATTCTCTTGGAAATTACACGTTCCCACGATTTTGTAAATTATCGTACAAAGAAAAAAAAAGAATTAAAAACTTAAATAAGGGTAGTTCAATATTGGAATGGAATGCTGGCATTTTTATTTATTTTGAATTTTTACACAAATATGTAGTGCTAGGAGGACTTAATGCTAAGAGCATTGTCTACCAGTCATTTGTGTATTGATCTGTAGGGTTACTACCTTGGATGAAGTAAATAAAGGTTACCAATACACTAAGCTTATGAATAATTCAGTCTTGTATGTGTAGGTAGGTATAGGTTACTTAGCTACTAAATTTTACTCATTTGTATGAGTGGCCAACTCTATTGGCTTTGGTTCTAGATTGCGTTTATTTTTTCGATTTTCCTTTGGATCTGGGACTCAAAATTGCTTCATGCGAGCATTTCTACGCCGTTGTACCTATTCCGTCTCATGGGTAATGAAAGGCACAGTCACTATCTCCGGTACAGCTTGTATTCTTGTACACCTTCTTTAGTTTACAGTAAAAAAAGAAAAATTAAATGCTCGGGGGAAATCTAGAATCCGAATGCTGAATTGACAGAAATGGAAAGACTTCTTGGATTTAACCTGAAAGAATTTTGAGCAAAACAGTACAGTTTAAAGACGTAGAATATCGTTTACAATACAATAATATTTCAGTATAAACATCTATTATAATGTAATTAACAGATATAAATACAACCAAAAACACTGAATTGTAGACATTGTTTGCGAAATCTGAAAGAGCAGGAGTGAATCAAAATATTACATTATGGGGATCGAAAAATCACACTGCAAGTGTTGCAACTGGTTGCACGTTAAAACATTAAATAATGCCTGAAAACTTAAAAGTAATGCTTGAAACAAGACACATCAGTAGTTTATTCCTTACACTTGCAGTCACTAACTTTAAAGTTATATGAAAACTTGGACAGTGTAAAGTAAAGTTCGTAAAAGTATGAATTCGTTTCACGTAGTTTCAGTAAGTTAGAACTTGAAATTTTTGTCTGTTTAACTTTAAAATTACAGGAGTGTGCTTGATTTTTAATGCAAAATTTTATGCACTTTTTAATCACGTTTAGATCTTACGAACGTATTTATTTATACCTGTACTTTAGTGCATGCTTTGCATCCTTTAATTAAAAGAACACAATAGTTTTTAGTCCATCATCTTATTATCTTTGTACCCTCGTGTTACCTTTGTTGGTTGTTCTAATTAATTAATAAAAATCTTGTTACTAAAATATAAAACGTAGCTAAGCTACTTACCATTCAAAATTATTTGTTTATTAATAAAAGGTTTCGTGATTATGATATGCCACAGCATGTGCAGCAATAAATTGTAAATAAAAAAAAACAAATCTTATTCAAACTTGCAGAATTCAGACCTTTAAACTCCAACCAAAATTCAGTCGGAAAATGTTGACAATATTCCAAGACTTGGCAATATTCGGGCTCTTGTAAATCGGATCTCGCCGGCGGAAGTAAACCAATGAGCCGATGCCATCAGATAACAATAACAGCATACATTTTCTGGCAAATCTACCGCGCGTACTTCACGGTCGGTTAGATGCATAGATAAATAAATATAAGGAGTGAGGCCGGGACTCGTATGGCCGCATTGTTCGCAAAAGTTGTTAAACAAAACATACGTACGAATGGTGTTGCAGCCTGTAAGTCCGTTTGTGTATTGTGCTTTAATTTTTTTCATCAACAAATGCCGCAATTAAAAAGTCTTAAAATTAAATTATTCAATCTGTAACATAATTTAATTGTCTGCAATATTTTTTTTACCAAAAATATTATCTTGTCCACCATAAAAATTGATTTTGAACCTTTAAAAATGTCTCATAAATTAGGTAAATCTAAGCACTTATTCCACGCAACACGCTTGAACGGTCTATCTCCTTTACTCAATTGATCGGTGGTTGTCCCCGTCAGAGAGCAATAACTGCATATATTTTCTGGTAAATCTACCACGAGTACCTCAGTTAGTTAAATTGTATTTTCCTCATTCTGTGAGTGCATTGCCAATTGCGAGTTCTAGCAGATTCCAATTGCTAGCAGAACGTGGTTGAACGTTGATCGCAACATTTCTAGCACTTTACGATTTACATATAATATTTGGTTATTAAGAATTTCGTAAATGGAACGAAATGGGAACGATAATTCAATTTACAAGTAATTAAATTAAAAATTAAAAAAACCACCGAATCTTAGACCGATTTTTATCCAACATAACTAAGAACAAAAAAACAAATCAAAATCGGTTCATCCGTTTAGGAGATACGTTGCCTCAGACAAACACATACACACGCACAAACACACACACAGCCACTGACACGTCAAACTTATAACACCCCGTCGTTTTTGCGTCGGTGGTTAAAAACATAGTTACTAGCTGAATACTGACGTTCTGCAAAATGGCTATACTTTTTATAGCTACATCTAATACTTTTGGGAGCCGCGATTTTAACCGATAGTTAACGTGTTGGTGAACGTAATCCTAAAAGTTTTATCACCAGGAAAACATGGTGAAAAATAAAGCAAGACGTAAAAAAATAAATATCTCTTCGGCGGTGGCTGTATGTACACCCCATAGCCAGGTAATGCTAAGCTTATTTGCAGACACACATACGCTCTCAGCTCGTATCTACTTCCTAAAAGAAGGTAAACCTTTTTTGTGCGAGTGGAAATAATAAATTTTCATAAATAATCAGGGAAGGAAAATTTTCCATATTCAAAAAATATTTGTTATTTTTTCTCAGTACAATTTGCCAAATTTTTTCATGGTATTCTTCGGAATATGAGTAAATATAACCATCGTGTACGCTGTAAAAATCTAAAAACATAAAAACAAAAACTTATGAATTTATTATTGTAATAAGATACATGTGATTATTTGTGATGCAATTTTACTATCTTCTGTTTTTATATAGCCAGTTTTGCTCCATAAATTGTGTGAATAAATGATGAGTATGTAAATATGTAGTTTGTCACCCCTGCCTCATACTCATCCCACTTCCCAGAACTCCTTGCGTAAGGTAATCAAATATAAACAGCGAGGGAAAACATTTTTTCCTGTTGTTTTCACATGTAAAATGTGTTACGTCATGTTTCACTTTTTTGAAATTGCATTTATAGAATGTGTCTGTTTTTGTAAAACCTGGATTAGAATATCACAATGATGGATGAGGTTTTGCGTAGGTCATGGTATCGGGCTTAGCTTTCATGTTTTTATTTTGTTTTGTAACGCATAAGTCAGTTTTGCATTTTGTAACTCGACTCAAATGATCAAAGTCAAAGTCAAAATTTCTCTATTCAATAAAATCACAAGGATCATTTAGAATCGTCGAAAGATTAAAAGCAGCATGGCACCCATCGATTTACACCACAGACTTTGCATTAGTCCTTTGAAAAAGGATCGGTACAATTGTGCTCGTTTTATTCCCACTAGTTACATTGCTAGTTTTATTGATGAAACTAGTGGGAATTTTTGTCCCAGTAGTTAATTAATTACATTAATTTGAGATTTTAATAAAATGTGACTAACTAATAATTATTAATTATTATAACCGATTAATACTACATTAATATAATTAATTATATATAATTTAACCTGCCAAGTCTTCTTGTCTTAATCCACCCGGTATATTCAAAATTTTTAATGTAGGTATTTGAAATCAAATATCCCTAAAGTAAATACACATCCAACTTATAGTTGCAACACTTGCAACACAGCTTCTAAGAATTAAGCTATCAGCTATAACATATTAGTTTACGCTTGGCGGATAAGCAGGTTAAACTGTTCCAACTAACTTTGAAAGCTGAACTTAAATATTGTAAAAATATCTCCTAATGGGAAAAGAAACTAACTCCAAAAGAAAACAAATAAAGTTTACAAAACAAAATTTACCAAAATTTATTTAAAATAGGCATGATATACAAAATAAGACATTACGTAAAAAATAACCCCTCATACGGTATATACTTGTATGCTATACGGTTAGGCATCACAGGCCGTATAGGATAGGATGTTGACAGGCGTCACAGCTCAGTCGGTAATAGCTCTGCCTTCCGTGCTGTGGGTCGTGGGTTCGATCCCCACCAAAAACAAACATTTGTGCGTGGAAAACATACATGTTTGTTCTATGTCTGGGTGTTACTATGTATTATACGTATGTATTTACAAAAAAAAGTATATAAATATTCTATCAGCCATCTAGTTCCCATATTACAAGCATTGCTTAGTTTGGGACTAGAGGGCGTTGTGTGAAATGTCCATGAATATTTATATATTTTTATTTTTTATATTATAGGATTTTAGAAAAAAATATAGTTATAATATCGAATTGTTTTCTAAAATTGTACAAAGCAACTCAATGAGACGCCCCATTGAGGACGTTTCAACAAATCGAGTTATTGAGACGAAAACATCGCACACCCCTAAATGTATTTCCTCTCGCGGTAACTGTGTTTTCTGTCAATCCAAACATTGTTATTGTGGCTTGTTTACAATATGTTTATGACTGTGGGAGAGTTGGATCCTCTCGAATGTTACTATAGATACTTTTTGTATGAAGGATTGTACACAAAACTGAAGACTTTTACGTTTGTCGATAGTTTTCGCGTGGTTATTATTCAGACTAATCTAGATTTGTTTATTTATTAACAAAACTTAATTTGTATAATAAAGAACAATATTTAGATAAGATTTTTTCTAAAAAATCTTCTGTAGCTATGTTTGTTTATACATCGACCTTAGTTTGCAGCCGTAAAGTTTGAACGTAATGTTAAGATATTCTTACATAATCTAGCGCCTTCTTTGTTACAAAACATGCTCACAGCTGTACGTAATTCAAAAGTCCCTTAATATTTGCAAAAACTTTCTATATTATATAATCTGGTCTTATGAAAATACCCGAGAAAATGTTCCGAATTTTCCGTATCTCATGCGAGATCTTTGCCGAGATGTAGCGTTCGCCCATTGGAGCCCATCTAATCTCGTAAGACCTTGTCTACACTGTATGTTAATATAAAGTTAATTATACGTTTTGCGTGCGTGAAATAAGCCCGGGTTTTATCCCGCAGCTGGGAGATTGCGTAGTCAGATTTGAATGTATGAATTCAAAGTGAGACTGCGACTTAAACGTATGTCTTAATGTGAATTCACATACGACATTATGGCTGATTGTTACGTTAAGAATTTAAAAAATAGAGTTCTAGTTCTACAAGACTCTCACAAAGATTGAATTTTATCCACCAATTTGAATCTAGCGATTTTAAAAGGAAAATGTGTTTTATTAAAAGCTATTCCGGCCGTCTCTTGAACATATTTTATTAGTGGCCAAAGTAATTTCAGAATACAATATTTACTTCGACTTATAACACTTATGTCATAATACCTCTGCCATATTTTTATTGCCTGCCCCCGTATTCCAATCTTTTGCTGTCAAGTTATATTTCACTGCCCAGTGTAATTTCTTAGGTCACGTGGTACAATTTTGTACTACGTGATCATTCTTTTTAGACACTTGACAGCAAAATATGCGCGAAAGCAAATTAAATGACATCGTGATGTCACTATTTAGTCACAGAATAACTATGAGTTAGTATGAACTGACCATGATTTAAAACTTTGCAGTTCAACTGAGATTGGAATACCCCTGCTGTCTATCTTTCATGTTTTTAGAGTTATTGTTCAAACATCATGTTCAAAGTAAACACTAGGCTTTGATTCAACACATCTAATCGCTACAAAAGCAACCATTTTGGCTCATATTTAGTATATATTTAGTGAACAATGCTCGACACCTTCAAATTGTCTATTATATTAAAGCTCTCGACCTTTAACGCGAAGAATACACTTTTTGTAACAATAAATGTTTGAGTTCGTTGTACAGTTCAAACAAAGCCAACAAATTTCACCCTCTATGTCCATAAAATAGAGTTCAAAATGTAACGTTTACTGTGTGAAGCTAGTATACAATATCGCACAAGGGCACCTTTTGAAATGGCCAAGGGCTCAGACAACCAACAATAAAGCTTAGTCTGAAAATCGTAGGGATGAATAATAAATATTTAAAGAATATTTAAAATATTAAAAAATACTTACTTACTAAAAACCGTATTCATAACTAGCACAGTATGAGTGGCTATTAATGCTTAAGCCGAGTTTACACGAGTAGAGTACACAGTAGAGTCAACTAGCATACTACTCTATTCTTCCTTTTAGTTGGCACTCCTTTTTAAACAATATGGTATCAAGGAATACTGACTATTGAAATCCAGCCTTTTGATAACGTCAAAGATTTGGGACAAATCTGGCAGAAAAATAGCGGAGGAATTCCACGTCATTCAAGTAATAATGGTTCGAAAGTGCCATATCTCGGCGAACAAAATGCCGAAGTGTTTACTTGTACCGACGAAAGTGCGAAAGTGCTAACGTGTTATCAAAACGTCCGTTCCATGATACATTCGTTCGCTGGCACTCTAAGTAGCACTGGATAGGCCTTGAAGTAAATCCTGTGCCAACCAAATAAAGACATTCACTTTCCATTATTCAGATACACCCTGACCATAACCCAGGTGTGACAAACACTCGACAGTACCAGACAACAAAAAATAAAATCAAATTACGTCGACACAAAGCCCTCTCTAGACGTCTTAGCATTCCAGCCCCCAACAAAAGAACTCGCGTTCAACAAATGTAACACAAGTGTGGGACCATTAGCGGCGACGGTAAAAAGTGGCTTCGCGACACGACACGTGTACCGAGTCCGCCCATTTGCGTTTTCTTTTAGGCTCCGTTTAGACGGGAGAGCTACTAACCCGGCCCGCTGTCTTGTCTTAAAATCTGTAAATAATACTGGCACACCACAACAAGTGTGACATTAAATTTGCAAGTATTGAGCCTAACACCGAATAGTCGAAACGACAGAGTGTTAAAAGTGATCACTAACATAGTCACGATGATGATGATGATAATATGTCTTGTCTTAGCACAAAGTGCGAGCAGTTGGAATTACTTGGAATTTGGTATCTTTATGTAAACAAAAACATTTTGAAAAAAACACTTCTATTTTCTACGAAACAAACATCAGTCGATTTGATATAATTGACTGGCTTTGCTTCTTCTTCTTTTCTTATATTATGGCAATAGACTTGAAATAATTAGCAGACTAAAAAATTTTTTTAAATTAAAGTTTCTTCACATAAGCTAGGTCGCATTTCTAAAACACCTACAGATAGAAATCATCAGTGGGAAAGAAGACAATTCACTAAACCGTTCCAACACAGCACAATATAAGACGAGAGGTCATTTCGCACAATAGCTGGTAGTTCAAAATCCCTACAATAACTGAGATACGTGGAGATACGTGTTGAAATTCCTGAGGATTCCCCTCGTCAGTGTGATGGATTGTCACACTTAGGAGTCATGTTACGAGTTACTAAGTACGTCTTACGGTATGATATGACACGTGCTTTTAGGTTCCATGAATAAAATAAAGACTAGCCGCACGTGTTTGTATATGTGTATTTTCTGTCACACTTTTTATAAAAGACTAACAGTTGCCCGCGACTTCGTACGCGAGTATCGTTTCCGTGTACATTATATTATCTGTGTATTTAGTCGTTAGACCAAAGAGGTAGTACTACGCCCTGTCAAAGTGACGTGACATGACATGACATCATCCTCTTGCCAATAATTGGCGCTGCTAATCCCGTTTTTTCATTTTATTCTGTAGATACTTTTAATTATTCGGGATAAAAAGTAGCCTATGTGTCAATCCAGATTACGTACTATATATATGCCAAGCTTCATCCAAGTTGGTTCAGTAGTTTCGACGTGATTGAAACACAAACATCCGAACATCTAAACTTTCGCATTTATAATAGTAGTAGGATTCTAGAGACAATAAATAAAAACCACACTCGATTTTTAGCATAATAATTTTGATACGGACAATCAAGAATTTTAAACTACTGTAGAACATTTTTAGACTAATGAAGTCGTAGGCCGATACTTCAATCTTGGCGAAGTTGATTAATTTACTAGCTTCCGCTCGCGTCTTCGTCCGCGTCCTGTTTGATCCTGTTGATCTTCTGGAATCAAAAGTAGTCTCTGTGTTTGTTAATCCAAGTTTCGAACTATATATATTCCAAGTTTCATCCAAATCAGACCAATAGTAGCACAAACATCACATTTATAATATTAGTAGGATTTTGAAAATATTCTACAGTGGCATATTTCAGATGGGTTGACTGGAAAGAATGTGAAAAAAAGCGTAATGACCCACCTGATGTGGTTACTCTACTTATAAAAATTACTACAAGTACATAAGAGAAAATGTCCACTGACTTTAGTACTAAATCCATACCACTACCACTATTATTATCTGTGATTATTATACGTGACTACCACAGACTATCTAATATTACTAACAAAACCTTTCTAGTTAAATATTAACCAGAACTACATTATTTCGGTTCATAATCGCACCATTAACTACTGGGTGACCGCAGTCCAAAAAACAGTATCTAGTTCACTCCATACATGTAAACAATAAACATTGAGTTATATTTGGATGAGGGGTGAATATTATAAAACTCAATTTATACGATCCCAAAAATGAGTTCTTCAAACGATGTCGATGTAGGTACTTGTAAAAATAAATTTATTAATATTCAGGGACACTTCACACAACGCCCTCTAGTTCCAAACCAAGTAAAGCGTGTGATATGGGACCAGAGCTATATAATACCTATGAGTACCTGCATAACCATTTACCATATAATGTGGTACCTACTATATTTAGTAGGTACCGCACTGGTGATCTAGCGATTGGTGCTTCTAAAATTGGTACTGTTCGTGGAATAGCTTCAAAGGATTTTTTTAAATAAATAAATATTCATAGACTTTACACACAACGCCTTCTAGTCCCAAACTAAGCAAAGCTTGTGATATGGGAACCAGATGCTGATAGAATACTTATATACTTTTTTTTGTAAATACATACTTATAATACATAGTAACACCCAGACATAGAACAAATATCTATGTTTTCCACGCACAAATGTTTGTTCTTGGTGGGGATCGAACCCACGACCCGGACCCACAGCACGGAAGGCAGAGCCATTACCGACTGAGCTGTGACGCCTGTCAAATCTCACGCTTTATCTGAAATTGATGTAATGAATTTATCGTATTGATAAAAATACCGTAAGAGTTAGCTAAGTAACAATTTCTCTAATTTATAAAACACTGCAGTTACACAACTGATACTTTAGTAGACTGTCGCGTGACCCTATTACCTACTGACTTCCGGACGACACAGTGCCACAAACTTTGCTCAGTGCCTTGATCACGAATAAATGTGACAATCGTAAACGTATCGTAACGCTAGCGTATCCGATATACACTGCGCGGTGACACTACAACTTTTGGCAGTCGAGCTGTCGTTGAAACGCAATACGACTCTAATACGTTAGGTTTACGTAACGCGGCGAGTGTAAGATTTGTTTGTGATTATCCCTCTGTTACCTAAACACCATTCTGAAATTATGGTTAAAACGAGCCCTCCAGATTTTTTTTATCATTATTTTTCTACAGGGTTAGTTCACACTTGAAAATGAGCTCGAGCGGGTCACATTATAATTAAATAAACAAAACAGATTAAATTCTAGGTCTTATAACCTACTTTCACATTTTTTATAATCATTTTAGCCTTGTCTATGGACGCCTGCAATACAATATTTTTATGTTTAGAGGTTTATGAAGCAAACTCGACAAAAAGGACTGAACCAATTTGAATAAAATTCGGTTTCAGAAACCGGTGCTGACTGTACTGCACATATTAATTCCAAGTTTCACTGTCTTCATATTTGATGAGACTCTCAGTTGCAATGTTATTTTAGGGTAACCATCTTAGCTAAGCGAGACTTGAAGTACTTAGCTAATGTTTATGTTAAAAGTCGTATAAAATGTTAGCTTTAAAATGGAAGAAGAAAAATAATTGTACTCTGACGAAATCATGACTTCTTGCAAGGCATGGCATTTACTACAACGATATGTTATTATCTTATTATTGTCTTTTTTTTTCGGGTAAAGGTAACAACAGTGTTCGATACTAATGAGTTTTAAATCTATTCAATTGGGTTATATGCTAGTGTTAATTAACTCCATACATATTGACCATTCATATCAAGCCTACTAGATCGATAGAAGTCTTTTTTTCTCATGAAGAACCCATCATGGAGAATGCTTCAATATTACAGCTTCAGGTAAAAAATAAAACTCGGGCCAGGCGAATCTACTCTAAAATCGTGCCCTATACAGTTTCGGTAACAAATTGGCCCTGAGTCTGTTTGATCGTATTAGTTATTGGCCAGCTATGGTGACGCAGTTTTAGGCCGTCATGGCTTAACGGCTGACAGTTCAACGTGCCTTCGGTAGCACGAAAACGCTCAGATGTAAATGCCACTAACAATCACCCATCCAAATAGTAACCGGGCGGAACGGAATCAGAGAAGAAGATTGACGAACGCTTCTGCCTGCTTGAATTTGTATGAGTAAATTCATCTATATTAGATACAAGATACATTTATTTGCCGAAATAAGTGTTACAATTTGGTCGTATGCTAAAGTCAGAGGCACTTTAAAAGTCACCCTTTTCAGGTATCGCAAAAATGTTATATTTGGGCGCTTAAACTTATCTTAAGTAGGTACATATAATAGTATTATTCTTTTTCAAAATATTCTTCAGTTGAGTAGAGACATTTTTTGACTAGATATGATTTTAATCTTCTTATAAATTTAGTTATTTCTGTTTCATTTTTAATATAATTTGGTAGGTTGTTAAAGATTTTGACTGCCATGTAATATGGACTTTTATTTAACATTTTTATTCTTGAATATGGTAGATACAGTTTGTTTTTATGGCGGATATTTATTTATAATGATAGATGTAAAGGCTTATAAGCCAGTCTCGAGTAGAGTCTAGTTACTCGGTGTCACGTAGACGAGTAACAGTACTCTCAAAATCCCAGATCAAAACACCTGACTCCTTTTCATCGAACTGAGACAAGTCTGGGATGAGGATTTAGATTGTTTGAATATATAGTTTATATAAATGAATTGCTCACAATTGGATACCAAGAGATGTTACAAATAAATTTCGTGCTCAGTAACGGTATCGTGATTTGATGAACTGGAGTCCATAATCCAAGGCTTGATGATGAGCAGCAATGATGAAGGAGATTTTAATAGTCGAATGGCTAAAAATATTCTAAAATTAACATGTATAAACTAAACGTGCCTGATATTTTTAATCAAACACTAAATACTGATTTGGATCAGTTGAGCTATCTATAAATCGTTTGCAACAATTTGCAGATAGCTCAACTGTTTCATGTGTATTTTGTAAAATATTGTGAACACTGTATTAGTCGTAATTTTCTTTGTGAATAAATCAGTTTAACACTTAATTGTTGAACACATAACCTTGTTAATGAAACCAATATAATCGAAAACAATATTTGTTTATAATACCTACGAACAGCGAGCAAAGAGCTTTCTATATTTTAATTAAAGATACACGTACGCATTCCTTTATTGGTGAAAAAGCAATTAAATATCGCGCTGAAAGCTTCTGAAATATCAAAAGGCTTCATGGGCTTATTTTATACCTATACGAAACGTACTTAGCTCGTTTTATGCGATCCTTCATAATTTGATTATGCTGTAACTTTTCATGCCTAATGTAATGTCTTTTACTAACCCAAATCACAACGTGATTTTCCAAGTTACTGTTTTTTTTTTCAGTATACCCATATTGAGGGAGTTGTGAAAAAAATATGTAATCTGCCATTTTGTGGCGGCGGCCATCTTGGACCGATTTTCATCTAATACTAATTCACCTTTCAAACAAAAAAAAAAAACAAAATCAAAATCGGTTCATTCGTTCGGGAGCTACGATGTCTCAGCCAGACACACACACAGAGTCGGGGGTTTTTTTTTAATTTTAATTCAATTACTTGTTCTAAGTGCAGATAGCACTATAATACAAAAATTTAAAGTTATAGAGAAATCTATTAGCTACATAACATTAATAAAGATTACAACGTAATAACCACAACCCATTGTTGACTCCTTTCACTTACAAAACTAATAATTGCTTCCAAGTCAAGAAAGTAACATACTTTACGAAAACAGAACTTAATTGTCCGAGAGGGAATGTTACTTCGTAAATACGATTTGGTACAAATAGACATCTGTATCTGCGGGCGGAAATCGGGATAACTTAGTTGCTTTTGCTCGAATGTTTGAGGGAAAATATTGTGCTGTATCTCGCTTTGATACTTTTCATTTAGTTTTGAAAGGCAGTTGCTAAATCTCAGGTTTAAGAGTATTTATTTCTCATAAGAATTTAAATTCACTGGTTGAGAAAACAGTATTATAAATGTAAATTTACGAACTACGTACTTACAATTTAAACTAAAAAAAGTAAACACTTTTCTTGGTGTAAAAACCGGCGACATGATACCATTCTAAAGTAAACATTGTCAAAAAAATAAAAAAATTATCATTGAAGGTAGGCAAGCTAGGCAGAGGTAATTGACATAGATCGAGCGAAACTGGATGTGTGTGATAAATCTAAATAGTACATTCGACAGCTCATATTTTAGACTAGTTATGTTCATCATCATCATTCCACGCTAGGTGGGGTCGGAACAACATATCTACTTCTTCCACTCGCTCCTATCATTAGTCAACTCAGAATCTACTCCTATCACATTCATATATCTTTCACACAATCCAACCACTTCTTCTTCGGCCTTCCACTACCTGCGTACCCAGTCATACTCATTGTATATTATAGCCATGCAATGTTGTCTAAATTAATTATTAAAATAGCGTAAAGGATCTGCTTCTTTTATATTTGTACGTCTTGATTTACTTAAAATAATTCTAGAATAAAGTAGACACATATTACCTTCATCGAGTAACATTTAAACTGTCATAGATTTCATTAGATCAGATTTTTTATACACTTATGATGAGACAAGCCGATAAACAACCCTTCTTGTGAATTTACTAAAAAAAAGATCTTAGACTTTGGATCTCGAGATCTGTTTATTTGTGGTTTGATTTATATTCGACGGTTTCAACGTCTATAGCAGCTCGAACGCTTTAACGGTAATGCTACGCAGATGTAAGTTACGTTTACGCTACGTAACGCGTAATGGCGTCAATGGCACCCAAAACGTATCAGTCGTTATAGTCTAGTTGCTATGAAATCACAGGGACCATGGCTCATAATGAAAGCTAACAAAAGCCCTTATTTATTTCCCTCCACGTCAAAGAGAACCGGCGATTCTTTTGACGTCAATTTTCAATGCTTCTCCGTCCTCGCGTATTGTATTGGAGTTATTGTATTATGAGTAGGTACACAATCAATACTCAACACAATGTTATGTATATAAGTAGCACTTTCTACAAATTCACGACATTTTGTCCTAAAAATGGCGCATATGTTTTCCAAATTTGTAAAACATTTGAATCGCACACTTATCTCGATAAAATTTTGCTCATCAATCTTGCCTTTAAAAAACAATCTTAAATTAAAAAAAATCTTCTGAAGTTATGATTTCCAGATTTCATGAAACCTCGCGAATGATACACAAATAGAAAAGTGGAACAGTATCTGTTTATACCTACCTAAATCTCTTTTTTATAAAACTATATGATGGAAGAAACCAACGCCCCATTATCGATGCATTCAGATAACTATACTAATATCTTTAAATATTTAGGTACAAAACTATGACATCGACACTATTATCTGTTTCCCCTTTTTTGGCAAAGGTCTCCTCCAATCTATTCCACTCTATTTTTAGCTATCCTAGTCTATGTTGTTTATTTCCCCTGCAGTCTGTTTTCTATGCCTGCGGTTTATTCTTTTCTAAATAACTATATGTGCGCCTTTACAAGCTTCTGCAATGTATCAGACTTTGCGGGTAGTCTGAGCACCGCGTAATTAATATCAAGCTTGTGATAAATACACTCGAGAGCAATGATTCCGGGTCACTTAAAGAATGTTAAAAATCTCGGAAACTAAAAATGATAGGTTAATGCAATAAATTGTATTTAATAGACAATGTAATACTCCTTAAATGAAAGTAAAAAAATATGAGTCACCATACATTTTATTAACACAAAATTACATAAAGAAAAAAACTGCTGATCTCTCCTTAAAACAAAAATAGGAAACATGAAATTTTTGAACTTTATTACGATTTGACTTGAATTTTAATACTTCGTATTGCCTCCTCGTGCTTCCATTACTGCGTTTACGCGGTTTGGCATGCTGTACACCAAGTTCCTTATACGATTTTGGGGAATATTCTCCCATTCCTCTGTGAGAGCAATTTTGAGCTCACGAAGCGTGATTGGGGGAGGGTTTCGTTGTTTTACGCATCTGCCTAGCTCGTCCCAAGCATGCTCGATCGGGTTGATATCCGGGCTGCGCGCTGGCCACTCCATACGAGTAATGTTCATCTCTTGAAGGTAGTCATTCACAATCCTACCTGTATGAGGTCGGGCATTGTCATGCATAAATATAGCATCCTCACCTAAATTGACCATAAATGGACCAACATGATCATTGAGGATTTCTTCCACATATCTTACGCTAGTTAAAGAGCCGTTTTCTATGATCACCAGCTCTGTGCGACTTTCAGAAGAAATTCCGGCCCACACAAGTACAGACCCACCACCGTAGGCTACTTTTTCTTCGATGCATGCTTGCTTGAATCTTTCCCCTGGTCTTCGATACACTCTGTGTCTTCCATCGTGCTTGTAGAGCATAAATTTTGATTCGTCGGAGAACATAACTTTTGACCAATCTTCAATACTCCAATTTACGTGGCTCTGGGCATATCTTAGTCTTGAAATACGATGCCCACGCTCCAGTTTAGGGCCGTTTGCAGGTCTAAGGGGTTTTAAGTTAGATTCAGCAAGCCGACGTCTTACTGTCCATGCACTTGGGTTACTTCCTCCGAGGCGTCGAAACTGATTTGTGAGTTCAGTTCCTGTGAGAAAGCGATTTCGAAGCATGGTGTTCACCAAGTATCGGTCTTCTCGTGCTGTGGTACACCTGGTTCTGCCCGTTCCTGGTCTGCGTAGGTTAGAACCAGTTTCTTCGTAACGTCGGAGAACTCTTTGTACTGTTGACAGCGACACACCGACAGTCCTGGCTGTATCGCGCTGACTCCGGCCGGTTTCCAGCATTGTAAGTATTCTGGTGCATTCTTCAGGCGTAAGCGACATAATTTCAGCTTGAATAATGAATATAGAGCACTATCAACATGGTTTATATACCCACATAAATGACAGATTACAAACAAAAGCAAAACCAAATGCTGTAATTTCGTAGTTCCATCTTCGAAAGTGGCCCTTTTTCAAATTTGATTTTTTTAAGATATAACTTTACAATAACTAAGAAGTTTTAATACCTTCATTTAAGGAGTATTACATTGTCTATTAAATACAATTTATTGCATTAACCTATCATTTTTAGTTTCCGAGATTTTTAACATTCTTTAAGTGACCCGGAATCATTGCTCTCGCGTGTACATGAGAGCTTACCATTGCCAAGCAATCTTCGCTCAAGCGTGTTAAGTAAAAGTCGATATCGCTGTTTTTTTTAAAAAGGATTGTTGTTCAAAACTTTAAAGGTTTTTTTGCCTTTCGTGCTATATTTCTTTTGATGGCTGCTAATACGCTCTGTTGAACTTTTTATCAGTTTTTATTTCTTCTTATAGAAAAACAGTACCAGATAAAATGTTGTTACGCATATCATTTTGTTTTACGATAGATACCAAAAAAAAGTAGCAACTTTTGTTGAAACAATCCATTACGACGAGCATACTAAGTAGGTACAAGTATATCAATATCAAAACCATCAAAAAAAAACCAGACAAACAGCCAGAAACCCACGGTACTATAGATAGATAGATAGAAAATACTTTATTGCACACCTTAACCTAGGGACTACTATAACATACAAAACAAAACTTAACTAATTGTACAATGGGCGGTCTTATCGCTAATGAGCGATCTCTACCAGACAACCTTGGACGGAACGGACTACGAGGTAATAAACTAGGGGTGCTATCTAAAGATAACATAGAAAAAATTTAGAAACATGATTAATAAAATTTAGATATACCTACTTAGACACATAATTTTATGGCAAACAATACTTATAACATACAAAATATACCTAATACATACAAAGCAAAGTAGATACTAGTAACACTAGCTTTTTAAGATAATTTATTTATTTTTATCTCCTAAGTAACATAAAAATGTTACTTATATAGGCAGGGGCAGTATTAAAAAAATCACAAGTCATAAATAATTTTGTTTTCTTTTAGAATTTTGACGCCAACTGTATTTTAAATTTTTAATTCAGAAAATTAATAAACTTGTAACGCCAACAGTACTCTACTAGAAACATAAGCCACTTACACTATAATTCAGTTACACCGTAATTATTATTAACGTGTAAGGGACCCGGGGAATTTCACGGGTGTGGTATACCAAACCCAGATTAAATTATAACATAAACTGCAAGACCCTAAGATAATCTTAAGTTATCATGATCCTAATTCTTATTGTACGCAGGTAAGTAGTAGTAGAACCTTCTTGTGAAAGAGCTCGTCCGGGCAAGTACCTACAACCACTGCTGATCTACTAAATAAACGAATATAGTTTGTCTGTTAGTTCGAGGATCACGCATTAAATACTGGGCCAATTTTAATGAAACTTCTACAATTTAGAAGTCCTTTTTCCGGATCAAAACCTGCCCCCGTATTCCGATCTTTTGCTGTCAAGTTATATTTCACTGCCCAGTGTAATTTCTTCAGGTCACGTGGTACAATTTTGTACCACGTGATCATTCTTTTTAGACACTTGACAGCAAAATATGCGCGAAAACAAATTAAATGACATCATAATATCACTATTTAGTCACAGAATAACTATGAGTTAGTATGAACTGACCATGATTTAAAACTTTGCAGTTCAACTGAGATTGGAATACCCTTGCTGGGCTATTTTTTTATTGAAATCAAGAAGGTGATTTTTTTCAGTGTAGTACCTATTTCTGCCCCCAAGCAGTGATGCTCGCATTGTGCTTGCATTGCTGTGTTCCGGTTCAAAGGGTGATAGAGTGATGGACGCACAGCGAAGCCTCACAGGGCACGTTCTCGGAGTGCTACCGGGCACTACATCGCAACTGAGAACCGGCTAGGCATTGTTATTGATAGAGGTTAACACTTAGCATCACTTAGCACTGCTTGTTCCATCACATATAAAAAAATTAAGTTGGAAAAAGGCATATTTAGGGTGGCTTGCACCAGAATCGCAAAACGCGTTTAACTATTAAATAGTATTTAGCGAGTTGTCAAGTCATATAAATACGTCAGATTTAAATCTATTTAGCTGTTAATCACGTTTAGCAATTCTGGTGCAAGCCGCCCTTAGCCGTTAATAAGAGTAAACTAAATCGATACATATCTGTTTTTTTTTGTAATAGCTTTTTGTATTTCCTATCTACTTTTTAACATACAGACACAAAACAAAATCTAGCTGTGTTCAATAAAATTCTACGTCAGATTTCCTAAGGTATTTTGTAATATTTTGTCTTTCCACAAAAACAATTTAATATTTCAATTTCGCCAAAGAGCCTACTTTAGAGTTGTATAATCTAACCGGGAGACTGTTTATCTAATTAATTGAGGGCCTACCAAACAATGAGGTCCATTTTACTTCAGAAAAGCAATCTGTATCTGCTATCTCTTTCACGCAGGTAAGGAACTGATGAGAGGGAAAATATATATAAAATCGTTGCGTGACTGACTGGCAATCATTGTGCTTACGTCCAATCTTCTTACCCTCGAATTTATAAACGATGAGGCAATGTTGCGATTTGAAGGATGTAAGTGTATAATTTATACATGAAAGTATCATCTTTGCATCTGAGGATGATAAACCCAGTGCAATACTAGGGTATGTGCTCGGTGGATGTGATCAGCGAGGCAATGTGATTGTGATAGGCAATCGGAGCCACTTAATGTACCACGAGATTAGTCAGATTATCTCACAAAAAAAATTGAAGGTTTTTTATTTGTGCCATTCAGGAAAAAATCAGTAAACATTCTATACTTAGGTCATGAAAAAGAGATCCCTAGATTTGCGGTTTTTATAAAGATTCGTGTGATTTTATTGAACTAATTTTATTTTTAGTTTGGTGGGCGGAGTCACGGACAATCCACTAGTCAATATAATGACATCGGAACTTAATCAAATTTTTGGCCGAAGAATTTAATTTAGCGAATTAACATTTCACTATCTGCAAAATTTCCCGGATGTTTCGAGTTTGTTTGAAGATTCGGGATACAAAGGAACCATTCCACTACCTGATTTATTGCAGGGAATTTGGGGATTTGTAGCTGCGACTGATTGCATCAGTACCTTATTTAATTCTCCTTTGTATGGATACGGGTGATCCAATTGAATCCTTTCGTGAATACTGAAACAAGGCACTTAGATTCACTTTGTGAGACGGTTTTGGGTGATACTATGATATCACTAAATAATAATACATGTTTGTTCGTATGAGATAGTGACCAACTCTGAGTTTTAGGCCTCCGGAGGCGGGGCCGACAGTTTTAACTTGTTTTAACTAAATAAATGTATCTTGTATCTTGCCCTCCGAAGCACGAAAGCGGTCAAATGTAAATGGTACTAGCGGTCACCCATCCAAATAGCGACTGAGCAGGAAGATTGGATAATCAAGCTACGCCACTTAATAATACTTATTGAGCGCAAACTTATACATATACCATTTATTTTGTTTTATTCAAGAAGTCGTAGGCCGCCTGTCTTAGATGCTACTTAGATGGTCTACAACTGCTACGGCGTAGACGCTCTACGAGTTTTTATCGTAAACTTCTTGTAATTAAACTTGCTACAAGCAAATGTAACCTTTGAGCTGCCGTTGAGATTGAGACAGCCTGGTATGCTAATTTTTGACCAACTTCAAAATAGGAGATAATAGAGATTCTCAATTCGGTTGTATTTTTTTTAATGTTTGTTGTTTCAGAACTCTGTTAATTATTATAAAACGATTTGAAAAAATATTTTTTATGTCACTAAAACATTTCCGATACACTGCCATCATCATCATCTGATTATGAAGCCGGTAATCGGATTGAAGTCGGTTTTTCTAGTTTTTTAAACCTATAAGTAGACTGTATACACACACGACACACACACCACACACATGTGACACGACATAGAAATTCGTAAAATAACATAAGTGATGAAAAAATATTTGTACTTGTCAAGGAATTCAATACCTGCTTATGATATTAATTTAAATTTTTGTTCCAGCTGACAAAACCCCACCAGGCTTCCCCACAATCGCGCCGCCTCCCACCACGATGGTGGTAGAAGTGGGGCACACAGCCACACTGCCGTGCCAGGCTGGTGGTAACCCCACACCCAAGATCCGATGGCTTTGGAACTCACTGCCGCTGGATGTCGCTGCTAACCCAAGATACGCTCTGCTCAATGATAAGATGCATGGTAAGTTTTCGATATAATTTATTCAAGGGGAATGTAGAATAAGAATTTATTTATTTGACAGACATTACACAAAAACACAGACATAAACAAATACAATACAAAAACAAATTGCTGTCAAACAGGTCCAGTCTCAGCTTGTAGCTATAACATGACTTGAAAAACAGGGTAAATAAGACTACGTTACTCTTAACCCGATGACAGAGGGTACCTGTTTATACTTAGGCACATTAAAAAAAACACCATTTTTAATTCAGTCATAGTCAAAAACGTTAGTATCCAGTATATTTCATACTCGGTTGTAAACTAAATTCAATCAATCATTCAACTAAAATCAAAACTTTTAAATATTACAAGAATAAACGGAGTTTTCATTATATCTGCAAATAAGTGACAAAATAAGCTTTATATTTCAAGAAGTCTCATTATTTCTAGTGTCAACATTCTTTTTTTTCGTGATTTTGTGAGAGGTATTTAGTACGTGCGGAGCTGACTAAACCGCGATTTTCCTTACGATGTTTTCCCTTAGTAAGATCGTAGACCGTAGTTATTATTCAATATCCAGCAGGAGTATTCCAATCTCGTTGAACTGCAAAATTGAACTGCAAAGTTTTAAATCATGGTCAGTTCATACTAACTCATAGTTATTCTGTGACTAAATAGTGACATTACGATGTCATTTGATGTGTTTTCGCGCATATTTTGCTGTCAAGTGTCTAAAAAGAATGATCACGTGGTACAAAATTGTCCCACGTGACCTGAAGAAATTACACTGGGCAGTGAAATATAACTTGACAGCAAAAGATTGGAATACGGGGGCTGTTCCAATTCTGAATTTATCTACCTACTCTATATGTGGAAGTTACTCTGTCCATTAAATACAACTGTAGATAACTTAGTTTTTGCTCCACGTCCGATAAACTCAATATGTACAAACAATATTGTCTCACTAACTTATCTACGAGCGTGCGCCGGTCACCCGACCCGAATACACTCGATTCGGAGCTTAAACTATCATATTATAACTTTATAATCAAAAATCTAACTAAAAGTCATCCATTTACCACAGCAAAACAAATCAGTATTAAAACTAAAACCTGAGACATCACAGCTCAGTCGGTAATAGCTCTGCCTTTCGTGCTGTGGGTCGTGGATTCGATCCCCACCAAGAACAAACATTTGTGCGTGGAAAACATAGATGTTTGTTCTATCTCTGGGTGTTACTATGTATTATAAGTATGTATTTACAAAAAAAAAGTATATAAGTATTCTATCAGCATCTGGTTCGCATATTACAAGCTTTGCTTAGTTTGGGACTAGAAGGTGTCGTGTGAAATGTCCATGAATATTTATTTATATAATTTCAGTTGAAATATGCCATTATTTTCCGTTATAGTCAATGATGTCATATAGCTTATGTCACTCGGGCTGTCAAGATGCATCACATTTGACACGATATTTGTCAAAATCGGTTAAATCGTTTACTAGCTACAACATACCCCTGTATGTTGTAGCTTGTAAACGATTCAACCCCTGTTCTTCTGAACAGAGAGGTAATCACGAACAAATCTGACAGTCGCCGCGTTACGTACGTAAACCTAACGTATTCGAATCATATTTCATTTTTCATTGACGTCACAGATACTTGACTGCACGGGTTGTCACTGCGACTTTTTATTGATTTGTGAGGATAATACCGTTCTTAGCGCCCTGAGTTTGTGTGCATAAGCTTAACTTTTGTCGGTGCGCGCGTGTGAATGTTGGTGTTGATGTGAAACCTATACGAAAGCTATAATTTGTGTAATTAAATTGCTGAATTTGCCAATTATATTCTTCCTGAGAGGGTAGGCTGACCAGTGTCACTACGAATTAACATCATAATTTACTGACCAGCGTCATCTACCAGTGAGTAGCGGCAACTTAGCTGGCTCCATCTACCTGCCAGTAATTGTACTAATTTGTAGCGCCATCTATCTGCGCCGAGAGAAACTACGTTAAAAACTCACTAATCCCACTGCCTAAATCCTCAATAATGGCCAAGTGCGTTGCGTGCGGTAAATTTGTTTCGACCACAGGTGTCGCTAGCTGTAGCGTGTGTCCGTCTTTATATCATAAAGGCTGCGTTTCACTCCCTGAGTCGTCACCCGTTGGCAAAGGTTGGGTTTGTCCAGAATGCAAAATTCGAACCCGCAAGGGGGACAACACGCCAGTGCGGTCCGTCGCGCAGGACGCAGCGCCGCCGTCGCGTACCGCCACCGCCGCCGCCGCCGCCCCGCCTGTTGCTGCCGCTGCCTCACCGCGGGCAGCCTTAGCCGTTGCTTTACCAGTTACCTCTACGGCCACACACGAGGACATGCATCTGGAAATGGCCGAGTGGATGCTGGAAATTCGGGAGTTCCGGCGCGAGATGGCGGAGTTCCGTATCTCTATGGCAGGTCTTTCCTCACGTATGGACTCTATTGAGATGCGCCTGGAGGCGGTGGAGCAGAGACGCGAAGAGTCTCCGCCCGACGTTGCTGATCTTCGCTGCAAGGTCGCGCTGCTACAGCAGGAGCTCAACGAGCGGGATCAGGAAGCCCTCCTGTCCGATTTGGAGATCGGGCACCTGCCTGAAGACCGCGGCGAGAGCGTGGTGCACGCCGTCACCGTGCTGGCCTCTAAGCTGGGCGTGACACTCGAGCCTCGAGACGTTGTATTCGCGGAGCGTGTTGGTGTCGCGCAGGGCGCCGCAGCCCCGGGCCAGGCACCGCGCGAGCGCCGCGTCGTGGTGCGCCTCGCACGGCGCGACCTGCGCGATCAGATGCTACAGGGGGCGAGGGTGCGGCGCGCGCTGACTGCGGCCGATGCCGGCCACACCGCCTCGGCCGGCCGCATCTTCATTAACGAACGGCTGACGCGTTCCAACCGCCTCCTGTTCCACCGCGTGCGCGAGGAGTGCCGCAGGCTTCAATGGCGGTATTCCTGGACGAAGCGGGGCCGCATTTACGCGAGACAGGCTGACGGTAAACCGGCCTATCCGATTAAGACCGAGGCTGATGTCTCGCGGGTTTTTGGGTCAGCACCGCCGGTTTGAAAATGACTCATTTATGGGCCTGTAAGAGGGTTGGGTTGTTTTGTGGGTCTATAATATTGTTATTTTTTATTATTTTATTTTTTAGTTGCTTATCATACACAAGTAGTAAGGTAAAACAGTACTCTTTAGTTAATAAATATATGATTTTATTTATTCTGTATATTTCTAACAATCCTGGAAAAATTGAATGTTGTAACTATTATTATCTGTACTTTGTAAGGCAAATTATTTTAGATGAGAAGTGGTATGTTGGTTATCTTAGTAAAGCGAAGCTGTTTTGTATATTTTTTCTACTATGTTTTGCATTACGGTTTGTTGATTCACAATTTGTTGTCAGTGTGGTGTTGACCAATGCGTTGTTGCCAAAACTATTTAGAGCAATCCCAGTTTATCACACACCCTACCCTATCCCATCGCAATATATTATTATACCCTATCCATTAACTATCATTATTATAATAATAATATTTCATGCACGCTTTTATCTGCTATGTGGTTCTGTTTTATGTAGGCTCCGCTATTTTTTTATTTCTATAAAACTTGGCATTGTTATTTTGCTCAAAACAAAACCTCATAAATACCAAAACTTCCTTTAACTCATTTGAAAGTTGGTCTCTTCAATGCCGGGTCACTCAATACTGGTCAAGATGAGTTTCTTGTTGCCGTGGATGAACTTAAACCGGATATTCTGGCTATAAATGAAACCTGGATTGGACAGGGTCAAGATTTTAAGGCCCCAAAAATACCAGGCTTTCGTTTTCTTTTTGAACCAAGACACACTAGTATTAAGGGGGGTCGCGGAGGAGGGGTTGGCTTCTACGTAAGGAGAGGAGTTAAAGCCTGCCTTTGTCCTCACCCCGTTGTGTCTTCTGTGGAGCAGATGTGGCTGCGTATGAGTATGTTGGGTAAAACCATCATGATAGGTACTGGCTATCGTGCGCCGTGGCAGGATGTTGTAGCTTTCTTGGATGCATTGACTGACTCGATTACTTCTTTTCCTAAATGCGACAACTTGATTCTGGTGGGAGATTTTAATATAAACATTCTTGATTCTGATCATAGGAAACTGCCTTTACTGCAACAGTTCCTACAATCCCTCAGCCTTACACAGATTGTCACAGAACCAACTCACTTAAATGTTCATAATGATTTAACTCTCATTGATTTAATGTGTACTGATGCTAAAATACGCAAAATTCTTATGAAACATACACCAGACCTAGGTCATCATGCAATGCTAGTGGCCGAACTAAATATTAAAAAAGAAAAACCGCTACCGCGATTTGTGACACGTAGACCTTTAGGGAATATTGTCCCAGAACTATTTGATGCTGACTTGAATTCTGTTAACTGGTCACTTTTATTGGCGTCTAAAGATGTGGATACACTGGTATCAAGTTTTACGTGCTTGGTTCAGACCCTATTCGACTTGCATGCGCCCATCCAGACAAAAAAATTCAAAGGGCCTCCACATCCGTGGATCACAGAGACTGTTAAAGTTATGATGGGTATTAGGGATAATTATCACAAAGAGTATAAGATATTAAAGACTGATGTATTAAAAACTAGCTATAAAACTATGAAATCTATAGTTATTGCGGCTATTGAGAGTGAAAAACGGGCTTTCTTCACACAAAATATAAACAATAATTACCGTAATTCTAAAAAGTTGTGGCAAAATCTTAAAAATAATATTATACCAAGTAAACAAGCAGGAGAGCTTCCACCACAGTTTGACAACCCTGACGCCATTAACCAGCACTTTCTTAAGGTTCCTGGTGCTGACCAAGTTTCTTACTCACTACTTACATACTTTGAGTTTCATCGGTATAGTGATAAGATTTTTTCCCTACAACCAGTTACTGACTACACAGTGCATAAAATTATAGAGAGTATTAAATCAAACGCGCAGGGCATAGATGAGATCTCCCTAGATATGCTACTTATGACCCTGCCTCAGTCTTTATCTACTATTACAGCTATTATCAATGAATCCATATCCAGTGGCACATTTCCTGAGTTATGGAAAGTAGCTGTGGTAAAACCAATTCCCAAAAACAACCAACCGTCCTCCCTTGCTGATCTGAGGCCAATTAGCCTGCTTCCCTGTTTGTCTAAGATCCTGGAAAAGATTGTGAGTGCTCAGATGATTAAGTTTCTGGAGGAGCATCAAATACTCCCTCTGTTACAATCAGGCTTCCGTAAGGGCCACAGCACGGCAACTGCTCTACTCGAAGTGGTTGATAATTTGTTAGCCGCACAAGATGATGGGAATTGCAGTATCCTCGTTCTGTTGGACTTTTCCAGGGCATTTGATTCTTTGAATATTGCTCTTCTTCTCTCAAAACTAGCATACTATGGATTTGACACAAAAACAATAAAATGGTTCTCGAGTTATCTGGATTGCAGGTCTCAGTGTGTTGAACTGAGACTCCCTAATGGAAAAATACAGAGATCTTCTCCACTTCCAGTTCCACGAGGGGTGCCTCAAGGATCGATACTTGGCCCCATCCTTTTCATTTTGTATAGCGCAGATATAATAAGCAGTATTACATCTTGTCAATTCCATCTTTACGCTGATGACCTGCAGCTCTACAGATCCTTCGTGCCCTCAGACTGCGACCGTGCTGTAATGGAAATAAACCAAGACTTGCATCAGATCTCTCAGTGGTCTGCCTCTAACACGCTAGTCCTTAACCCCCGCAAAACAAAGTTCATGCTAATAGGTACTAAAGCTGGTCTAAGTAAGCTTTCTGGCAATCTCATTAATATAAATGTGGACGGAGAAAAAGTGGAACAAGTGTCTGAATCTAGAAACCTTGGGTTAATGCTGGATAGTCATCTCCGCTTTGAAACTCATGTGGCTGATTGTGTTCGCAACTCACTCTACCGCTTAAGGTTGCTTTACAGGATTCGGCCATATCTTAGTGAAGAAGTACGCATTGCCCTGTGCGAATCCCTTGTGCTTTCCCGCTTAAATTACTGTGATGTGGTCTATGGCCCGTGCCTGTTAAGTCGTACTGAAAGGATGATCCAAAGAGTACAAAACGCCTGTGCCCGTTTTTGTTTTAATGTACCCCCGCGAACACATATCACACCCTTTTTAAATTCATCCAACCTACTAAAAATGAAAGGGCGTCGATTTCTTCATCTTGCAACTTTGCTCTTTGGGTTAACTTCAAAACAGATCCCTAAATTTCTTTACAACAAGTTGAAATGGGCCAGTAATGGCTCACGATATAAGAAACGAGCATGTTCTCAGCTGGCTCTGCTAACACCAAGGCACCGATCGGTAGCATTTCGTGGCTCTTTTCGATTTGCTGCTAGTCGGTGCTGGAATGTTCTCCTCCCTCCAGTGCGTGCTCTAAAAACAATCAGTACCTTCAGATCCACTCTTAAAAACCAGCTTCTTGTTCAGCAGCAGATGGGCTTGTGATTGTGCTCTGAAACCCCTACCTATTTATTATTTTCCTTCCTTTGCCTTACCTAGTTACCTATTTGTATTTTTCCTTAAATATACCTCAGTATTACCTACTATTAGAAAGCTCGTAATTATATATTAATTCTATTACCTATCTTCTTTATCTATGTAACTGTTCCCTATTGTGCAGCCCTTGTAGTTGTGTACCTAATTTAATTTTATTTTATTTATTAACCTAAACAAGGCGGTGTGATGTCATTCACTCTCAGGTCCTGCCTGAAAACCAGCGCCGCTCTGCTTCTGCAGAGCTGCATTAAGCTGAGGCAGGACCTTTTTGACTCACATCAACGCACTGGTCAGCACACACACCTGCCCAGCCTACCTACCTAGTACTTACTTAGTAATTGTGTAGGTGATTATTGTTTTCTTTCTTCTTTTTATACTTGTTCTGTGCTGTACCTGTGTTGTAATTGTGTGTCAAATAAATATATCTCTATCTCTATCTCTATCTATATTGCGCTTCAACGCCAGCTCGACTGGCAAACGTTGTAGCGTCACTGCGCAGTGTATCTCGGATACGCTAGCGTTACGATACGTTTACGATTGTCACATTTATTCGTGATCAAGGCATTAATATCCCACAGACATACAAATATTCATCAATGTGCCCTTCTTTTTGCTCCGCATATTCGAGTAAAAAATAAAGTATCTGATGGCTTAACAAAATCAACTATTTTTGTTCGTGTATGATTTATTTTAATTCATTAATTTAAATGATTAAATAGATACACAGTTTATTCAAGATTCAAGTCATTTATTCCTTAGATACATTCTGTACACTGGGAAAAGTCACATTTTACAAAATAGTTAGATCAAAAAGGGTACATGTACCGTACACACCATATAATAGTAATTTTACAATGTAAAATCATCAGCCAGCTTCGTCAATATTATAATACGATTTTAACAAAAGAAATGTCCTCATTTTATTACTAAAGTCTTTAAAATTCAGATTTCGATTGTCTATTGTCAATTTAGTCGAGGGTAGTAATAATGTAGTCTGCAGAATGAAGAGGTCTCGAATCGGAAGCAAATACATAGTACATAAGATACAGATGTAGAGCTGAATATACTTATTTTGATGTGTGGGTGCAACATGCGTAAGTTATACGCGTCATTATGGCACAATCTTTATTTATAGCACACTAGCAGTTACCAGCGCGACTTCGTCCACGAAAAAAACCAAAAAAACTAAAACCTGAAAAAGAAGCGGGAAAAGTAGCCTATGTGTTCCAGGTTACAAACTATAAGTTCCAAGTTTCATCCAAATCGGACCAGTAGTTACAGCGTGATTGAAACACAAACATCCAAACTTCTAAACATCCAAACATCTAAACTTTGAGATTTATAATAGTAGTAGGATTGGTAATTTTTTTTATAGGCATGTTTCTTTTCGGGCCATATATCGTGGGACTGGTACATATTAGAGTGGCAGAAATATTAGGCGGTTAAATCTAAAATACGTACGTTATTTTGCGTTAAAATAATAGCTTAAAAATAAAAACAGAAGCTTAAATTTGTGCATAAAATTAAATATAATTAAGAAAAGCTTCCCGTAGCGAGGAATTTAATTTGCAAACGTTAAGGAACTTTAAACACTTACCTACTTTAAAGTATGAATAATAAACCTATAGGTAATTCATGATAGTATGAACTATAAAATAAAACTAGAAAACAGGTGCGGCATAAAACCGACTACGTATTTTAGTTTACAGTTTAAATTATGCCTTTAGGGCGGCTTGCACCAGAATCGCTAAACGCGTTTAACTCTTAAATAGTATTTAGCGAGTTGTCAAGTCATACAAATACGTCAGATTTAAATCGATTTAGTTGTTAAACACGTTTAGTGATTCTGGTGCAAGCCGCCCTTAGTTTCCGTCATAGTAAATGAACAATGATATCACATAGCCTGTGACACCCGGACTACCATGCATGACATGACAGACCATGACATGTCAGCTGACACTTCATAATGTCACAATCCGTTGAGTTGTTTAGGAGTTACGAAGAGGATTTGAGTTCTATCATTTCTAAAAGCAACATAGTACATTTATTTTAATTGTTTTTCTTGGTGTTTTAGTGAGTATTGTTCTTTAACTTTGGTGGAATTTCAACCAATAACACTTGCAGTCATAGCATAAATTGTGACCCATTGTAATAAATGTTTATTAAGTGTTTTTATTATTTGATGGAATTCGTTTTCAAAACAAAATCCACTATTTTAATACGAAATAAAAACTTATCTATCTATCTATCTATTTCGTCTTCAAAACAAACGACTTGACGTATGACTCGACTTGACTAAACTTATTTAAAATAATCCACTTGACAATGGTAAAATTGTCCGTCAAAATGACGGACAGAGGCCATATATAATAAAAGAAGAAGAAGAAAAAGATGAACAGCCTACATACATACCATAGACTGAACTCATAATACACCATAGATACCATGGTAATGTCAAACAACATCTCGCTCGCACATTTCAACATTTTTGAAATGTGCAGACATGTGGACAGCTTACAATATAGGGTGGACAGAAAACTTGGATTAAAATCATACATTTATAAGCCTACATTTTGCTGAACCTTTTCATTCTTATTGTTTAGATCGTGAAGCTTTGCGATTCAATGAGTTTATAATCATCTTCAAAAATTTTGAAATGTGTAAGCGATAAGGTTGTTTAAGGCCTTATGTATCACGTTACCTCTTTATTCATAATCTTTTATCACTTTAGCAATAGCCATTTATAATCTTTATACTAGTCTATAAGTTTATGTCAAGTCATAAGGTTGATACTTGCTTGCATAGTCTTTATTTATCAGACTTTCGCTTGACTGCCCTTACCGCCATTTCTTTACTCACGTAGTCTATTAACTTCGTGATAGGGGCCTCTTAGGGTTGGATCTTATTATCAATTGCATAAGGATCGCATTCAAATAACTGGCCTCACAGCTCAGTTAGTAAAAGCTCTGCACCGTAGATTGTGGGTTTGATCCTCACTGAGAACAAATATTGTTTTGATTTTTGAATATTTTTTTTTCATAAATAGGTATTATGTGAGATGTCCAACAATAATTTACATTAAACTAAACTGCTTTTAAAGATGGAATAACAACAACTGGGAAATCCAGAGAACAATACAAACAAAACACTGAAAATATTTTGAAACAATAACAAAATAAGTCCGTAAGCCTCTTAAGAGCTTAGCTATTTTTTCCATCACTGACTTATAAACTGTAGGACCATAGCCCAAATTAATTAACCCAAAAGTTTGCGGCAAACAATTAAACCCGCGGTTTGCCCCCAAAATGTTAATATTTCTCAATTTTAATGCCATTATGCACTTCACAAGAGGTGGGAAGGTAATTTAGATTCGGCTAAAGTCTTGGTTACACGGAGCTAGTACTTGAAGTACCTACTAGGTAATATCTTGCCTATTGCAGCGTGTTCAAAGTGTGAATTTGATAGCTGTCAAACTATGAAATAGTGATAAGTAAATTCATTACCTGATGTTAAAAATATACTGACTGTTTGGTATAATTTCTAGAAAAATAAATACTGACATTAGCCACAATGGTGACAGACAACGACAATATTTATAGTGAAATTCTTCCCTAAACCGCCACAAAGTCAAAGTCAAATTTTTATTAAAATCACAATGATCATTTAGAATTGTCTTATTACTAGGTGATTCTAAATGCCAGTTTCTCACAAACAAAGCCTTACAAAAAGAAAAAGAAATAGAAAGATACTTGCAGCGAGCACTAGCCTCGTGTAACTCGACCTTAAAAGCTCTTGAACTTTTATAATCTCATTTTAATTTATTCGAGTAGATTATTCTGGCTTCGATATTTCGAGAATTTTATTATTGTCTCCTACAATAGCAGACCTTTCTAACTTTTGTTTGTGAAGTGGAGCGAAGTTATTGTTAAGGCGACCACTGATCAGTGAAAGGTTTGTGGGGCATCCAAACAAAGCCGCAACTTGGATTTCACTGGAATATTGACGTAACTTCCTCTTTCGTCGTTTAAAAGATTTTATCTCTACCGCTTTTTGATTAACGAAGAAATCTAAGATTATTTTTATAAATAAACTTGTTAGTATAGAAGAAACAGATCAATGTTATTGTGAGAACATTCAGTTTTTTACGCTTTTTCTTCATCGTGTCGATTGGTTCCCCATGTAGTTTTATTAGCTAGTAACTACCTACTAAATATTATGTCTTTATTTTTTTACGCTGTGAGAGGCTTTAGAATATATAATTTTAAAGGACCACTTGTCCGTTTCAAAAAAGAATATAGTCCCTCAGTAGATAATCTAACGCTTACTTTGATGTTTTTAAGAAGAGAGTGAATAGGTTTCTTCTTGGCAAATGTGGTACATCGTCGACCGCATCGTCACATACCATCAGGTGAAATTGTGGTAAAACTTTGTCTATAGTGTATAAAAAAAGTTGGACCTCTTTTTTGTTCAAATTTAGAATGATTTCGTAGATAATAAGGAAGCTCCCATTTCCCGTCACGCAACGCTTTCGTAAATAATCCTTAAAACAAAGGATTTTTCATAGAGTTTTATTATATCGTTGGAGGCATCGACCGTTCCAAGCGATTGACCGATTTGACCCCCACACAACAATATCTATACACATAATCTTAATGTGTTATTAGGATAGTCTTGTATTTTTCAAGTATACTAGCTTAGAGTCCGTGACTTCATTCACATGGTACACAAATAAAAGTTACCTTTACGTTATACCAGATCATGAGCTATATCCATTTCAAGTTTTATCAGAATTGGTCTAGCTGATCTGTTAATTTTTTTTACTTATTTATTACTAGCTTTCGGCCACGACTTCGGCCGCGTCCTGTAAATTTTTCGGGATTAAAAGTAGCCCATGTTTTAATCCAGGTTACGAACTATTTATATTTCAAGTTTCAGCCAAATCGGACCAGTAGTTGCAGTGTGATTGAAAAACAAATATCTAAGTTTTCAGATTTAGAATAGAAGTAGAATTTTACAAAAAAAAACTACCTGGATCCTGGAACATTAAACCAGCTACTGGATGTGGACGTCATACTTAGTGGACGTGCCCTGGAAGGTTACCTATCTTCCAAGGCACGTCCACTAAGTATGACACCCTGTTCTCGATATGGCATTGCTGTGAATATTGTTGTGAATCCGACCAGTCGCCACTGCCAGAAACCAACTGGCTTCTATGTGGTAGCATACTATTATATACTCTGTGGTAGTAAGATAAATCTTGCAAGGTAATAACTAGAGTCAGTGATCGCTGGCCAAAGTAAAGGGATAATATGATGGTGACACTCCGAAACTGATTCCATAATATATGGAGTCATCAATATTGCTGTTAATCTGATGCGAGGGTTCGTCTCCTTCGACTCCAGCCCATTTGTTACTCTGGATAGACTTCAATTGGGAACGTGTGCTAAATATCTACACGGATAACAAGTCTGTAAAAAAAAACAATATCCTGAAACTATGTTAAGCCTCAATATTTTATATCTATTTAATTTTTAACCCCCGACGCAAAAACGACGGGGTGTTATAAGTTTGACGTGTCTGTGTGTGTGTCTGTCTGTCTGAGGCAACGTCTCCTGAACTGATGAACCGATTTTGATTTTGTTTTTTTTTTTTTGTTTGAAAGGTAATTTAGTCGGGAGTGTTCTTAGCTATGTTTGATGAAAATCGGTCCAAGATTCGGGGTTTTTTAATTTTTTAATATAATTACTTGTTAATAACTAATAGGTATCCATCTATATAAAATTGACAAACTTAATTTTTCAAGATGCACGTTTTCTGCTTACATAAATGTATAGTAATGACAACGGATCTTTGTCCCTCTGAAGTATCTGCGCAGAACCCATTTTCGGGTCGAATTGCTCCGCGAATTGTTCCACCTGAAGCGCAATCGTTTGTTGCACCTAACTTCAGATGGATAAAGGTCCGTTGTGCGTACTGTACTTTGCTGTCCATTCTCTTCAATGAAAAGCCATTGTTAGAGTAACTGCATAATATGCACCTTCAGAATCTGATGGTGTCTGTATACTTGCTGAGGACAAATAAAGAATTATCTTATCTTATCTTATCTTATCAGTCCGACATCTGAAATTCAGATATTGAATTCAGATGTCGGTAATGAACTTTAATGCCTCTACATTAGATTTATTATTGCATGAAGAGGGTCGCGGTTTTCTGGTATATACTTCGAATGTACCGCAGCTCCCACTCTTAAGCCTGGAGCACACGGGTAGAGTACACAGCATGATATCACAGTAGCGAACTATCCTACTAACTATACTAATGTAGCCAACATTGGTAAAATTTTAGTAGGTACTAAAATTTGATGTATAGTAGTTGACTCTACTGTACTATACCCGTGTACACCTGGCTTTACTGTGACATTCAACAGTATGTTAAGGGAGAACGCAAACCAAAGACAAAACGTCTTGTCGAACAGTTAGTGATGTGAAACTTCTCAGTAAAACTTTTTTAGTTACGATATGCTTCTTTTTATTTGCTGTTTTCGTTACTTGCTTATTTAATGAGAATCATCCTAAGTACTTAATAATATTATTAAGTACACTACATAATTACTTTATATTCTTATTTATTAAAAAGCTCAGTTCATTCTCTAGGTATATGCGTATAAAGCAATGTTTAATAGGTAGGTACTAAACAATGCTATAATAGATAGGTAAACATAATTTTAGGCATGCGTCGTGTCAATTGATGTGAATTTCGTTACAACGAAAACAGCATATGACGAGGAAGCATTCATCATATGCTGTTTTCGTTATAACAGAAAATTTATTTTCACGTCACTAAGTACGCGACAAAACAGTTTTGTCGATAGATGTGCGTTGGCCCTTAAGAAAGAAAGAAAAACATTTATCCGTAAAGCCACACTAAAAATCTACAAGGTTTAAAACAATAGGTAACTTTAAAAAGTGACTGCTAAGTGAATTTTAGACTTGTAGTATCTTGTAACCAAAACTTTAGAGAATTTAGTACTTGATTTAAATTAACGTTAAAATACTGTTCCGAGAACTTGGCTATTTATTTAACTGAAACTAGCATTTCGTTGTTTGTATACGGTTGAATATATGTTTAAAACTAGACGTTATTCAGTACGTTTAGTATAAGATTCTGCAAATTAACCTCCGGCACAGTTGTAGTCAAACATATGAAAGCCTTTAAACAGACCTCAAGGTTTCTAGACTAAGGGCGGCTTGCACCAGAATCACTAAACGTGTTTAACAGCTAAATAAATTTAAATCTGACGTATTTATATGACTTGACAACTCGCTAAATACTATTTAAGAGTTAAACGCGTTTAGCGATTCTGGTGCAAGCCGCCCTTAACATTTGACTGAAGGTTCCAGACACAAAATATATTCCGAGACTACTTAGACAAAGTTAGATATTTATTGTCTACTAGCTTCTGCCCGCGACGTCGTCCGCGTCCCGTTTTATCGTGTTTTTTATGTTTTTATCCAAGTATCAGAAACTAAGAGTAGGTAACGGTATTTTAGCAATTCATACACATATTAACATTAGTTTAGCGATGGAACGAAAAAATGCGCTTAAAATTTTTTTGAAATCAGTGTTCGCTTTTGAGCCTTTTCTGTTGTAAAAAGTAAAAGGTTAATAAACCAATACAAAATTCCTTAAAAAAACTAACATTATCACCTCATAATTTCAAATAATTCTAGATATAATATCAAAAATAACTGCTATCTATATTGCTACTGAAAAGCTGCTCTTAAACGTGAAAATTATTATAATGTACCAAATATGGTAATTCCCTATTATGCTATGAAAGTAAGTAATAAACTGCTAAAATATACTAACTTCGTAGCAGTAATATGCTTAATAAAACTCCGTATGGGGTTTTAAAGGTTAAAGACAGATTGTGTGCGCAATTTTAACGCATCTAGACCTTTGTCTGTGTGTTCCGAGATACTTACTACCATGGGTCACGCCTGTGTCACCACAATTTCCCTATTCCTATTGCACTCTACTGGGCGGAGTTTAGATTCAATTTACTACTAAACCTTATCCACAAGCTATTGGCATCCCTAACACCAAGTTAAAAACTAGGAATGTAGAATTTTTTTAAAAGTCATGACAATATTTACTCTATAATCTATGGTCGACTGAGAATTCCAACTTCAACTTCTTGGTTTATGGCTTTAGGTTCTTTATGACAGATAACCTAAAAAACCAACGTCGATGTATTGTATTTCTGTGTACCTACCAAGAAAATAAAAAGTGGCTCTTTTTCACCAAATCAAATGGTCATTTGCATTGCTCCATCCAGACCTGGCACTAGCTTGAAACTAACTGATGTTCATCATTTCGATTAAGTGGCATCATTAAAAAGTTTTAGGAACTTGGACGAGCATTATTGTAAATTGATAGAAGTCAAAATATTGCATTGGGGAAGTAAGTATATGTATGTCTTATGTCTCAGAGTGATGAACGCAATGTGATGCCGTGGACCGGAGGTTACTGTTTTATTCCATTGCTTCTCTCATTCAGCATTATAGCTAAAACTACGTTCAGTAACGTAATTTTAGCTAAGCTAACGCTAAAATTACATGGAAGTGAAACTGTGTCTTTGCCACTGTCATTTTATTCTGCGCACGAGATACACGGTGTGATTGCGCCCGGACAAAATTACGATTCATTTACATACAAATGCCGAAACCTTCCAACTTTGAATGGGACGCCATGGTTGACTGTTGTTCTAGCAAAAAGTGGGGTTTAATTCGAACAACAATAAAGGGCTTGGCCGTTGATTAAGGTTGGGTTAGGTGTGCCGCCTCTTGTCACTTACAAAGTGTAATTTTTCCTTCTTTGTTTGTAATGTACTTGTTGTAAGTTCATGTTATAAGATGATAAACATTATTCATATAACATATTGATAATTTTAACATATATATATCTATCTTCATACCCGTGTCACTTATCTTTTATGCTGTTATGCACGGTTACAATAATATGCGTCCAAAAAAATTAACATTATTAATTTTAATCGTACTTAATTTTTTCTACCAAAGCTTTTGTATACTTTAAGTCTTTAATAATTATGTGTTGTACTCTGAATAACATGCCACAAATAAATTAAAGTTATTTCGCAAAATATTTTATGTAGGAACGGAATAACATTGTAACTTTACCCAACGTGCTGTACAAACTTCGACATTGTACATTTCCCAAGCTTTCCGTTTTTCAGTAACTTCGTTGTTTATCAGCGATGCAATGCACAATCTGCTTTATTGTAAGTTTATTGTTGCAACTTCGGGCATAGAACAAAGAATCCAGTAAAAAATTGTAATGTAATTAACCTAAGTTTGTGTTTGTCAACACTAACAAATGAGTATTTTGTTTGTGCAGTTTTGTACATTCAATTTGTATTCTTATAATGTCCAGTCACGTCGCTTTTGGTTGATACAGTGTTGGTATTACTGATACATACGAGTAGGTACTGCATTTTACTTCACTGTGACTTCAGATGTTCTGAAACATAGTTTACAAAAATATAATCTTTATTGCGCCGAGATATGGTCGAAATATCTCTGGCGTTATTTTGGTTAATTTTACAGTCAGACAATGAAGTAAACCAGCAACGAAATTTTATCTAAAATGATTTAGCATGTACCTACTTACTATCAGAAGGACAAAACTTCAAATTTCATTTTTTGAACCAACACAAGCCCAACACGAACATGGCTTCGTTATTTGATACATCCTCAAAGGATTACAATCGTAGCTGCATTATTGCTACTCATATTATAGCTCAACCGGTTGATAAAAAAAAAGCGGAAAAAGTAGTAGTGTTAATCCAGGTTACGAGCTATAATATATTCCAAGTTTCATCCAAATCGGACTATTAGCTACAGCGTGATTGAAACACAAAAATCCAAACATCTAAACTTTGACATTTATAATAGTAGTGGGATTTCATGTCGATAATTTCATATAATATTTTGTGAATGTTTTATATCAACGCTAACTTTTTAATAAATGTAAGTACCTACCTATTTATACCAATAAAACAATAGTTGAGCTATTAATAAATCGTTTGCAATGGTTTGTAGATACCTGTTTCATGTCTGTGTATTTTGTAAATTGTGTAAATACTAAAATACTGTATATGTCGTATTTTCTTTGTGAATAAAATTTAAATAAAACGAATTGATAGCTACTGATAATATGCGCTCTCTTATTATTGGGCCACAGGATGGTCACAGAGCAAAACAATCGCAGTAGTAAAACTGGATTATTCCCTAATCCCCCACGAAACCAATATCCCCCATAACCGTGCTTTACGAGACAGACTAAGACAGAAAATGTTATCATAAGTGTCTACAGGAAATATGATCATCTTATATCGTTTAATCAACCTCAGGCAAGTAAACTGAGGGATACTGTCCACTAAACCATTATCAAAATGTCATAGTAATATTTGATCGAGTGAGCGAAGTCGGTGTATATATGTTTTATATATCGAACATAACTTTTAAACCGCTTATCCGATCTTCATAGAATTTGATAGGTCTATAGATAGTAATTTTAAGTTTTATTGGTAAGAATATGAAGTAAATCGACCAAGGGGTTGTAAAGTTATAAGGGTCCAAAAGGAAGTCAATTAGGTGGGGTGTCATATGATATGGCTTCGATAAGACATTTTAAATTCGTTTACCTATATTTTTGTTCTACATCAAATAGATTTTGAGCTATACTTAGTACAAAATGTAAAGTAGAAGAGACGAGTGTTACGCAGGCTTCCATTATTTAGAGATTCAATGATTTTGTTGTTCAGGTAAAACTGGTAATTAGCTAGATCGAGGTATTTCATAGTTTTTCCGCCGCTGAATTCCATAAAAATTGAAAATTTATAAGCTTTTAACTATTACGTACTATTACTTGCTATGGTGGACGATGTCTTTAACACGTCCTGTTCTAAGAGCAAGATTAAACGGACCTACGTAATAAACCCACCACCACTAAAACTTGGCATGTGTGTGGTATGACTTAGAACGCAGAACGAGGTCAGGTTACAATGGCGGTTATAACGGCCGAGCTATTCTGTCGGACGTTTATGAATAGTGCTTATATTTCTTTTAATTATAAACCCCTTGGTGTCTGTTGACGCTTTTTATAAGGTGGGTGCACATTGCACGCTTTGTTTGTTTTATTAAGGTGAGTGCATATTAACCTTCGGGCTGTGTAGTTTTTTCGTTTGCAAAGCTGATGGATTTTCAAATAAAAGCTCTTACAAAGCTTTATCAATCGTTTTCAATATGCACAAAATCTAAAACATCGATCTACAAATATTTTTGTTTAAAATTCAACTTTTTATGTTATCTGCTTTTTTTCATATCGACGCTAAATAATGCCTGTTGTTGCGTACAATTCTCTTTGTCCTAGGCTTTGGTTCTATATAAAAACTCAAAAATCCATATTAAATTTATAATAATTTTCGTGCAAGGTTACAAGATTTGTATGTATGACGGCTTTTTGTGAAATTACCGTAATGCTTATTAACATTGTGAAGCAATATTTTAACCCGTTGTCGACAAAATAATATATTTACGCAACAAACCAGCGTGTAACAAACTGTCTGAAAACTAATTTGTTGTTCAAAATATCTTTGCCTAAAACAGACACGTGGATCTCATATCTTCGCCCTACACACCTGTTACGCTTTCATAAACCCTTTATTGAGCATTTCATCTATATCGTGGTGTGAAACATAGCCTTAAGTTAACCACAGAATTATAATCGGTAAACTTGATGCCGCTTTCAGTCTGTGCTAGTTACTTACAAAATTGAAATTTTCACTAGACTAACTTTTTCAAACACTTGCTGGTCTACGTAATTCTTCTCTGACCCTATGGTCGTGGGTTTAAACCTATACCAAACCTTGATTTTTGTTTTTCAAATAATATTAACTTAATTTGTTTTATTTTATGTGACAGTAGGTATTCTTTCTTAAAAAAAAAAGAGGAAGAAGAAAGCAGTATTCCTATAGTTTAATGTTGTAACTTGTAGTTTTAGGTTCTCTACAAAATACCTACTTTTAGAAAGCCTGACAGATAGCTCAACTACTAAAAACACCACAAGCACGAACTAAATCGCCTACAGCATGGATTGGCTACGAGTTTGTGGCAAACCCAGAAACTTTATAAGTTACTGGTGAATAGGTGGATAATAATATAAAATTAATATAAATCTTATTTTACAACAGAATTCAACTGGCACCACCCATTTGTAACGAATTCCAGTCACGTAGGATACCTATAAACTGGTCTGAGCTCAGCCCTATTCTGGGCCCTAGAAGGGTATTATTTCAAATCTTTCATGAGTAGGGTTGTCCGCTCTATAGAATCCAAAGCGCTGTTAATACAGATTTATACCAATTTACCTTTATTTATTTGTTAAGTAGGGTAAAGAGGGACAATCGGCTACGTTGATAAGTGTTTGTATTAGCATGGAGTGGTGTGTTGGCTGTTAGACTTCTTTTATTTTTTAAGAACTGAATAAATAAGTAAATATTTCTATCATTGTGTTACTTTTCGGTATTTTTAAAAAAGCTTTATACATTTGCTGAATCTTGTTATGGTAATTAATTTTTGGTGGGTTTATTGGCATCCATAAATCATGCATTGAAATTCAAATATGATATCTGTACCTACCTACTGTCTAAACGCAGCGCATTAAACAGTTTTATTTTTAAAAGACTATTTGGATTTTAGAAGTAATAATACCCTGTTGCGATCACGACCTGTAAAAATATCACAGCGAGATATAATAATATATCTACTTAAAGAATAATTAAAGGTTTTATATCTTCACTAGCGGCTTCCCGCGGCTTCGCCCGCGTTGTGGCTTTTTACCCCGTTCCTGTTATTGTTTCTTTTTAAAAAGTAGCCTATATTATATAGGCGTACATTACCCAGTCTGTATCTCATGAACCGTGATAGTTCATTACAATATGCAAGCACTTATTGTTTCTCATAGAAAACACCACCTTTGGGTGTACATAAAGGCGAACCAAGTCGCTCTTTTCGAATAGATGTGATGAAAATAAGTTTTATATTGGGTCGCGGTGACCCATTATAAAACTTCTTTGTAAACAATGTTTTTTACTTTTTTATCAGCAGGCACTAAAATTACCAAGCTTGTAGGGGAACTAACTCTCGAGCAAGCTACATAAAATTGGCCGTGGGAGAAACAGTTTTCCCTCAAGTCCACTCCAGCATATTTTAATGTTTGCCCTTGGGACTTATTTATGGTCATGGCGAAACATAGTTTAATTGGAAATTGTAGCCTTTTAAATTGGAATGGGAGGTCGGTAGGAATAAGAGGCAAGCGCGGCACAAACACTGTTTCTCCCCTAGCACACCCGGTTAGTATCACGGCTTCAATAATGTTTTGGTGAAGGGTTTTCACTTGTAGCCTAGTGCCATTACAAAGTTTTGGAGGCCTCAAATTTCGTAATAACATAATTGGTGACCCCTTTTTTAAAATAAGCCTATGATAGGGTAGACCCGCTGGTTTTAAAGAATTTAAAAACTCTACTGGGTAATTCACAGCGTCATCGTCACACACCGTATCTATAGACATATAGATTGTATTTTCACCATCGATTAAATTTAATAAAACGTCATTTATATTCGCCGCTTGGTCATTTTTTGGGGTCAAAATGGCACGTTCGCAATGCCATTTTGAACCATGCCATGCCAAATGTCGTCTATGAGCTCCTGAACTGATTCCACAACTTTGCACAAATTCTCCGTCACAGTGACCTTACCACCTGTAGCAGGATAATCGCCGTTTCCTATTTTCAAAAGAACACCTGAAAAGTGACCAGCTGATACATCTCCCCTCAAATGTACTCTCATATTTTTGGTAAGCGTGTGTATTCTCACCGAAGACCACAAAATCGATTTCTTCACTTATATATATATTTTTTTTATTTATCTACTTTTACTCTTAATTTCAAGTCAATCGCACTACGCGTACAAAAATTCTCGTACAAACTTTGACATCTCTTTGCACCCTTATTAAGGGTAGTTTACAAAAACTAAATATGTCATTCTTAATTATTTATTTAGAAGTATATTTACTGCAAGTTTGAAATCAATCGAACCACTCATTAAAAGACTCCCATACAAACTACAACACCCCTTTGCACCCTTATTGGGGGTAGTTCTCAAAAACTAAAAATGACATACTTAATTATTGAATTTAGAGTATCTGTCCTCTAAGTTTCAAGTTCATAGGTTGAAGGAATACGATTTTTCATACAAACGTTTTCAACCCTTTTTACACCCTTAGGGGTTGAATTTCCAAAAATCCCTTCTTAGTACACCTCTACGCCCTAATACCTATGTACTCCTTAAATTTCAAGTCTCTACGATCAGCGGTTTAGGCTGTGCGTTGTCTATATGTCAGTCAGTCAGTCAGTCAGTCAGTCAGTCAGGACTTTGATTCTTATAGTATTAGAGATTATCAATTCAGATAGAAGTCTGCTTTGCGTCATTACGGTCTTATTCTGGATTTCTGTATCAAAACTCATTAATTTCTCGAATCCTCGTGAACCGAGGATGTAATAGACAGTCCAGAATGCAATTGAAACGTAGAATCCGGCTCGAAGCTATCAAAGCTTTAACAGCGAGCTGATAGACTCCTTGGATCAATAGTGCTTAGTTCTCTGTATTTGCTTTTAATTAAATTTATAAGAACTAGAGGAATACCTACTGCAAAAAAAATATTCTGTAAAAATGTCATCAATTTTTTATTGTGTAAAAATGTTAGCTTTTTCCTGTACCAAACCAATTTTTTTTTTACATTTGATAGAGCATTTTTTGACTTCAATCTCACCTGATGAAAAGTGACGTCATACATTCTGCCCTCCTTATTTAAAGTGCAATAACTAGGTTCAAGCTACTTTCGAGAAAAACGCGGTTAAAGATTTTATTTTTGTTTTTTTTTATATCTCCATCCCTATCCATGATATCGACTTGAAACTTTCACGAAATTATAGAAAACAATGTATAGAATATTACGTAGTACCTCGAATTTGGAAATATGTTGATTAAACTATTTAAAATCACGGTATTGTACTAATGATTAGGACTGTTTCGTAAATAGACATAATGTTTACTAATCAATACTGCAATAAGTAGGGTAGTTATTGCACTTATCATTAGTAAATCAACATATTGCAGTTTTAAGTAACTTGTAGGTACTTTGTTCGTTTTAGATGTTCTAACTATAAGTGCAATAAGTGTCTCACCTAGCGGTATTACAAGCAAGTTTAACACAATAAAATGACAGTAAGTATGTTAGCTTAGTAATAATATACTTAGTCTTAATAAATTCTGTATAAAAAAACAAGTTGGTGCGTAAGAAATTATTTATTTTAGTACAAAATAATTAATTCTTATTGCAAAACGTTTAAAAGTCTCTTTTTAATACTAAAATTTATATCAAATGTATCATATTATTAATCTCACTGTTGCAATAACTCTAAGTTATTGCACTTATGTCTAGTTAATGAGACCTACAAATTTTCAATGTACTTATCAAAAATGAAATAACCATACTTGTTGCAGTTATCGTTGGTAATAATACATTATATTTTAGCTTGGCTTGCCACAACTCTATTTATTACACTCTTGATAAGTAAACCAGGAACAAATCTCTAATATATTGCGGTTATGCTTAGTGAAAAACCTGGATCCTCAGTAGATACGTAAAAACGGTCTAAGAACAAAATGTAGAGCTCGTTTCGCTGATCACGAATGTGTATCTAACTCAATTTGGCCCAAAACCCGAGTTATTGCACTTTAAATAAGGAGGGCAGCATTATAAATAATATTCTGCAAAAGAATGTATTTCTCATACACAAAAATGAGTTAGTATAAGCTAGTACTAACAGAACTAAGAGAAAGCCATATATTCCGTATTTGTTTTAAGGCTTCAAAAAATCAAACTTATTGCTTGCCATTATTTGTAAAGTATTCTATTTTTTTTACATTTTCTTAAGTATTTGTATATAGTTATTGTTTTGAAACAAATAAAATATTGGTTGTAAAAAAAAAAAAAATTTGTAAAGTAATAATTATGATCAGATCAACTCCCAAATAATTATTGTATGTTTTCCTATTTGAACTTCTGAATATTTCACTTAAAATTTAACAAAAGCCACAGGAATACAGTAGATTATTTCACTTAAAAAATGCTTACAAATAAATGTCATGTTGGACCTTCGTCAGCGTACGTCAGGAAACAAACCACTTCTGTCACTGATTCCCAAAGGAATTTTCGGATAGCGACGGTATTTTCCGCTTCATGCTTTGAAAATTTGATATTTTGTCGGCTTAGTCTTTTAATCTCAAACCACTTACGACTGTTATTTTACTTACAACATTTTTCAGTATAAAACCGCCGAACAAACCAATAATGTCCGTCGTCGGTAATTCCGTTATTTTGTTATTTATGTAATTTAAAAAAAAACAAGCCATGAAAAACCACAGCCGGAATGAATAGAAAAATACAGAACTTAACTTAAGTAATAATGTAGTTTATAGGCTACGGTTTTTCATACAATAGAGAATGTATACTTATTGAAGTAAAATAAAATATTGAACCAATGTTCGGAATTGTAAATTCAACAGATTTTTTATAAAAATAAGTACTTATAATTGCTATGTTTAATTTGATCGGGAAATTCTTTATCTTATTACGATAACTTTAGTGTACGGTGTCGAATGTGTCAATAGTGTTAAGCGATAGCTCCGGCGAACAAAACGGTATCCCAAAGAAACACGCTAATTATAATATTCTGTCTCTTTCAGGTACCCTGCAAATAGTGAAGAGTGAAGAGGATGACCATGGCAAGTTTGAGTGCGTCGCTGAAAATTCCATTGGTACAGAGTTTTCGAAGCCGACCCTACTTTATGTCAAAGGTAACTTAAAACAGTGTCAAGTTGAGCATTGAACGCTTAAAAAGGCAATATTGTATAGGAGAAACGAGAAAAGAACAACAAAAAAGATAAAGCTAAAATAACTGCTAAACTAAATAAGAGTTTACCATTTAATCTCTTTTTCTTCTTTTCTTATTTTTGGCCTCTATCCGTCATTTCGACAGACAAATTTGTTAGAGTCAAGTGAATAAATTGAAATTATATTTAATCAAATCGAGCATTTGTTGACATACTTATTTACTAATGACAATAACAGGCTCTTTCGTAGATCCCATAATATGGCAGGGTATTATGAATGATCAAGACTTGATCGAGTCATAGACCCGATTTTAATAAAACTAATAGTATACTTACTCTAAATACTCAAAAAGAACGCATAAACTAAATTATGTTGTCCCTTCGGTATAGTAGTAATTTAGGTATAGCGCGCCAAATTGGACCATTTTAGCCCCTATGGCGAAAAATCCCATATATCCCGTTTATGAGTTTTCCGCTTAAATATACGGTCGTAAAAGTGTTACAGCCATCCAAATACTAAAATTTCTTGATTAACCGTGGCGTGACCATCGCTCAAACCCACGCCAACGCTAGAAGAATTATGTGGTGGAATTACTTACCTCCAAATTCATAAACAGATTTCTGCCGCCAAGCAGTGATGCTCGCATTGCTGTGTTCCGGTTTGAAGTGTATGGATGCCGGTGTAATTACAAGCACATGAAACTTAACTTTGTGTCTCAGAGTGATGGGTGCAGTGCAATGCATCACACGACACGTCCTCAGTGGACATGCTCAGTGAGGCAATGCATTGTTGTATTAATTGTAGAAAAAAACAGGCTGAACATCCCGCCAAACCGTTTCAACCAGCATACACGTAGCGTAGTGCCTGGATCCGCCTCTAGAGAAGCTTTTACATCGTCTATGAATTCGATGGTAATGATCCATAGGTCGTCACACGCCACTGTGATTATTTACAAAAGAGACATAACATACAGGTACTTACAGGTAGAAAGAGAAGAGAGATGCCCCAAATGCAGGCGTGACTTTGAATGAGCTTGCAGTGTAAAAAGAGTCTTATGACATTCAATTTAGCTTCGAAATGACTGTGCTGCGTTTCAAAAAGTCTTATTAGCTTTCTGCAAATTGGTCTCATGTAAGATTGTCCAACGAAATTGAGCGTTAGCGTACTAGTTTTAGGTTTCAGTATCGTTTGGCAATAATGACCGCAGTATTCCGAGGGTAGTCGCAGCAGTCTCTACTCCGAAAAATTATTAACGAAGATTCGGTAGTGGCATTTAGGTTAGGTACACTACGCGGTCGCCTTGTACGTTGACGCAGGATCATGCTAAGTGACAGCGTCACTGAGCAGTGTAACTCAAAAAGATACGACGTACCTTTGAAAATCGATTTTCGTAGTAGCCACTCTGGTACTATTAGTGGTTCCATGTCGAAAGTACAGTTTGAGCGCTCTCATTATAGTGGAGTACCAAGGTTTCATGTAAAACTCGTAATCAGGGTTGGTTTCGGCAATCTTAACGTAAACGAACTTGTTAGTTTAATTGTTTATAAGGGTTGCGAGTAAATTAACCGACAGGGCTCTTGCATTTACAATTTGGATTTTGTGTAAAGAAGATTGACAAAGAGAAATGCATATAGCTTTGCCTGTTTTCATATCCAGTCCACACTTTCTGGGCCAATCTCAATGATGGCACATTTAGGTACATCGGGTCTAAGGTCATTTCATTACTAGTCTTCAAAAATGTCCTATAGGTAATAAAACAATGCCTTATTGAAGTATTATTGGAGAATTTATATTTTTATCTGCAAAAACGATAAGTAGGTTGGAATTGGGGGTCCTTATTACACCGTATTTTATCTAAATGCTAAACACACAAAATACATGTTTTAGCTAAATGTAAACAAATGCAGCGCGAAATATAACGCTTCCATTTCCCGCCTCCATAAGTGGTCCACATTACAAAGTAGGCTGAAACGGACGGACGGACGTAATATTCACAATATATCTAACACGATAGTGTCGCCCCTGCCGGCGTGAATGCTAACTTTGTGCATTAGGAAATGGAGCTAGGAAATGGTACATTGTAGCGTGTAAAATTAACCTGGTTTATTTTTAAAGTTAAGTCGGTTAAAAACTACGCCACAGCAACGCTTTGAATATGAACTGTCTATCAAATTGATAGTTTAGCTGTTTTGATATCAAACTTCAGCCATTAGTCCAATTCCGAAAGTTCAACATCGGCTGGGCTAGACCGCTGGCTGGCAACGATTGCCGTCAGTTGTTTGTCTTGCTCATATTATTATTTGTATTATTTGAGTATCTTCGTAATTGGGCCCAGTCCCGATAGCCCGAATGGGCTCAGATGATAATATACAAAAATCTATTTTAGCTCAACTGGGCCCACATTTGTATGTTTTTTGTAATTTTGTTGCTCTTATGATCCGATTTCTAAATCATACTAAATCATTTATTGCTTGTGAATCCGGGTGGTATATCTTTGTTCGGTTACCTAATCATTTGCTAAATAGCTATTATTTTATTTCAATATTAAGTAGTTCATTTTGGTATTTAAGGTAGGTATGTCCTAGATATAACGTGCAAACCGCTTATCGAACTGGATATCTGGCAATTTTTAGTTTCCATACAAAAATTCCCTGGTAAAATAAATCGTTGTCTCTTTTACTTGACATTTTTCTATGCCATTTGGCTAATGAATCCTCAGTGTTTTACAGTAAAAAGCTTCGTAGAAAGATAAATAGGTACATTGTATTTTCTAAGAGACAATTCGGTCAACATAAGATTTCTGTAGTCGCTGTACAAAAATGGTGGCGAAAACGAGACCCCTTATCTTTCTGTCTGTCCATCTGCCTTCCTGCAGGGGTATTCCAATCTCAGTTGAACTGCAAAGTTTTAAATCATGGTCTGTTCATACTAACTCATAGTTATTGTGTGACTAAATAGTGACATTATGATGTTATTTAATTTGTTTCCGCGCCTATTTTGCTGTCAAGTGTCTAAAAAGAATGATCACGTGGCACAAGACTAACATTATTTTATTAGTACAAATGTTTTAAAGTATAAAGTGTTACTTGTATGATACCTATCATACTCTCCATCACAGACCTCACTGGTAAAGTCTTTACACTTGAATCCTCAATTCAAGCAGATAATTCGAAAAAAAAAAATTTTCGACTCTCATAATTCTTTTTTTCAAAAACATGTTTTTCCAGCATTATTAAAAGTTCAGTTAGGATTAAAACACGACAGTAATAACATTTGAACTCCTGAAACACCATTTAATTAAGAAAAAAGCAAATAAAAGGACCTCTCAGTGGAACTAATTTTAATTAATCGCGAAAACAAAGTGGGAGAACACCGGAACCGTTTTTGAATAAAAGAATAATAACTTTCCTTGCAGCTATGGGTGTGTGGTCCAAGTATAGTGGATCTTAAAAAAAAACATTCTTTTTTGATGGCTCTGTATTATCGACAATTTTTTTATATGATTGAGTCGTCATGGTCGTATAGTATGCTTTTTGTAAGAAATCACTATAGATTTCCGTTAAAACTTAATTTTTTGAAGGGAATCTTGAAACAAATAGCTTGGAACTATATTAAATATAATGTTTTAAGCTGATCAAAGTCTTCGTTGCGTGTGCGTCTTCGTTTGTACTTATTGAAAAAACATCAATAGACCGTAATATAAAAAAATACCAGCCAAATCCAATAAACTGTTCAATAAAGTACAATATAATTTATCAAAAAGCGTCAATTTATTTATTTCTCAGATATCTCATTATAAATTCTAGGTGCATGTCAAACGGGTTAGTATAATTATTACAATATTGAAAATTAATTAATAAGTAGGTAGTAAACATCAAGAAGCGTACAGATAAACTAGGTGAATCTAAGCGCCAGTTCTACGCGACCGAAGCCTAAAATAGTCGTGTAATCCGCTTATCCAAAAGTGTGTGACTTGGGGCGGCGCCTCATCCATCGCGTCAGTAAAGAATAGCCACCGCAGATCTAAAGGATGTCTCACGAACGCCAACTCTGTCCACGTCTCACCTTAATTAAAAGAGGGTAGAACTGAAGCTTACCCTTAATGAACTGTCCAGAAAACAGGGATAATTTTGCCTTAATAAGTCGTTTGTTTGATTAAAAATAATAAAAAAACTAAGGGCTTTTCGTGTTGCGAATTGATTAAAAGGTTGTTGTTAATAGAATGAAAACTCACAGTTGGTAGTCATCATGATCTAAAATCTCTTATTAGGTTCCTCACAACCTTGAAAACTTTTCAGTACAAAACTGATGTGGCCTAAAGATTTTTTTAAGTACAAAAGTAAATGGAAATAAACTTATCTCAACAAGACCAGTTTAACAAGTTCACCAAGAAAGTACCTGTCTATGTTGTGATGACATTACGTTTATTGCTCTATGCCATGAATCTGTATAGGTACAAAAACAATGCTAGCTTTGAATTTTAATATCATCAGTTAGCTAAATCGATTTCTCTTAGTCGGACCCTCAGGATACAGCGATTATGGTTATGAGAGGTTCGGTAATAGCGGCTCCAGCGATGCCTCTCCATTGGTCTCTGTTTGTGGTATTGTGAGTGCATTGCCACATTTGTGTGATCGATTTCATCAGGTCTGATTATCTCGTCGGAGAGCGACCACGGGATCTCTTGCTCTCCATCCTGCCTTGTAACATCAGACGCTCCATCGAGTGCTCTTTGCGAGTCACGTGGTCAAATAACTTAAGAATTCGTATATGCACAGTCGACAATATCTATTTACAGGACTAATAAATGTTTCTGAGACTTCCCGCAACCTTAATCGTCGCTCCATTGAATGGGCCGTCCTACACTTCGTCTACCAGCTGGAATACTATTACACTATTCCAAAATACCAGTAAATACAAGATTTTTTTCTAAATACTTATCTACATTCATTGCTGCCCTTACTTCACCCTTACAGCTATTACAGGACCCTAAAGGCAGGTACACATTAGTCAAACAAAATGTAATTACTACATTGAATGGCCGGCTTCTTTGTGAGGCTATCGACCCAATGTTGCCATACCTATACTAGTACAAAGACTACAAAGCACTGAACAGGTATTTTTCGCCATAGAACCACAACTTTTTATATGTCTGTGATTGGCGCGCTATTGGTTCTGTGGTGGCCACAGATAAAAGAAGAATATAATCCTAACTTTGTTCAACTTTCTTTTTTGTTTGCAGTGAGACGAGTGGCGCCACAGTTCTCGATTCCACCACCAGCTCGGTCCGAAGTCATGCTTGGAGGGAACCTGACGTTGAAATGTGTTGCGTTTGGATCGCCCATGCCTACGGTCAAATGGAGACAAGGTAAGAAGCAATACCCAGTAACCTACTAAACAACCAGTCCAAGACAAGCCTCTTCCTTACTATACACGAAGAAATACGACCAAGTAAACGTTATTGAGAGACATTGGGTCCCGCACAAAATTGGTGGTTCTACAAATCAATGAAGGAGATCTATGCTCAACCGTGGCTAAAATACCTTTTGCTGAAATATTGATAATGATGTGACATTTTCTCAACATGATCTTTCTCTATTTCTTTCATGTCACACTATGCGCATACATCAGATATCAAATAGATAGATATAAATTATTCAAACCTCTTCAGATTGCAAATGAAAATTTGAATCCATTTCACGATTATAGTGACCTTACACGATGCCCGAAACGCTCTTTATAATATTGAAACTCAACTTTCATTCATTTTCTCACAGGATTAGCAAAATGGCTCACACCTGAGGATAATCCTCCCTTTGGTCTGAACACCCTCAAGTTAGAAGATATCAGAGAGTCTGCCAACTACACCTGCGAGGCTGCGAGCGTACTAGGAGTTATAGAGGCTATGGCTGAAGTCAAAGTTCAATGTAAGTATTTTATTATCTATGGATATCCTGAATAATAGATGAGAAAGTAATGGAGAAAGATTAAGAGCTGGGCTTTAGTTTTTTTTCACAGTTTCGTAAGTGCTACGTCGTCGGAGTACTTTTATTCAGAAACATTGGTATCAGCTAGTGTGTAAACGTTCATAGCGGCAACGTTCGTGGTCAATATGGGTGCTCGCTCTTTTAAGCTCTTCCGTGCTACTGAAAGCACGTCTGCGTGATGTGGTAACACGATAGGTAACACTCATAGTTTCTGATATCTACAACCTATCGACAGATATCTATATACCTACATGGATCAGGGAAGCGTAGAGTCAAAACCACGTTTACAATTTTTCTGCTAGGTATTCCTTGTAATATTTAGTCAAGATAAGCTTGTATTTTCATCTAACAAGGCCAATTTCATCTACAATTAATCATTAATCAGGCGACATCCGTTTGTCCCCGAGCACCGCGCAACTTTGCAACCCTTTCAAATATAATTTATAACACTAATTCATAATGGATGGGCCCGTCTTACAATTTATCAAATTGATTTTCGCAAATCCCTCTTTCGCGGAGAAGTTATTACCATAAATTTGCAACAGTTATCCTAAGAAATTATGAGTATAATTTCATTTGTTGTGTCTCTGAATGAGTAATTGAGCTTCCAGATGTGTAGACAGCCGATACAATGTGTCATCATCTACCAGTTCTACAACTGATGAAATGGGAGCGAGCACACGTGTCTTTGTTTGTCCCGCCAACCACGGCTAGGCTAACTACGCTGCCTTCAATGCTAAAACAATGTTGAAATTACCTCACGAAAACCATTATTTGATTTATTTCTGATAAAACCTGAATATAATTTTTTTTTGTTCTGGCTACCCACCGTTATAAAAGATCCTTAAGATTCTAGATTTTTTATCGGTCGGGGGATAGGAATAGCCTTTCTTTTTTATCGTGTCTTAGAAGACTTCGCCTTAACCACTTTCAGCTGTTGCACAAAATAAAGTTCGCCAAACATCTAAGGTAAGTTTAATAAGACGTTTATTATCATATCTAGTTTGAACAGGCAGACAGAGATAAGGATCCAACAGGATGGAATCTGTTGCTGGCTAATCTAAGGGGAAAGCCTAATTTTCCGGAATTACAAGAAAGCTTGTACAGTTAAACAGAGTAAATAATCGCGCAAGTTTTTGAAATGTAAAAATAAAAATACACCTAGAAATAGCCTTATATAGGTAGGTACCTAATAGCCTTTATCTAAAGAAAAAATTTCATACTTTATGAGCTTGAAGTTCAGACATGTCCGAACTAAAGAAAATTTTGTTAAAAACCCACATTATTACAGAAAGTAGCTACTTATATTAAATACGAGTTCCTGAATCGTAAGCTAAGATTAGGTGCACTTTATAAATCACTTTGCATATAAATTCGCTTATGTTTTTGTAACCTGAAGTTGTAACCAAATGGGAGTCGAAACTACTAAACTCATTTCTGTACTTCTAGGTAAGTAAGAAATGTATTCTACCTACGTAACTTTACCTACACAGTTCCTACAGTAGGTGAGTGCAGGAAATGCTTGATGCCCTCTTTGGACCGAGAGTAAACGCTTCGAACCCATATGTAAGCATACTTTATACTTTGGCGGTTGTTATTCGTACACAAAATTGTGGTACGCGATGACTAGGTACCCATCACCACGGCGCCGCCGCTGCGTCGTGTTTCACAGCAATAAGGTGGATTTTTCAACTGCAGAACGAGTGCGCTGTAAATATAATTAAAGCACACTTTGAATGCTTTTTTTTTAAATGTATGAAAAAAACACGTGTTAAACACTACGAAAACACTGAGCGAGGGAGTCCGAAGTGTCAGCAAGAGAGCCAACATACGAGTACGCCTTGGTGCTCGGTCTTTTCGCAAATGAATGGCAGGATCAAACATAAGAAGAGATTGCATGCTTGCATATGTGTTTAAAGCCTAACCTTAAAGTACTCAGAAACCGAGAGGGTAGGTATACAATTAACTTGCCAAACACTCCCGGGACTTGTGGAATTTGGTTTTGGTCAAAGTTGAACATGTTGTGTGGTCGGAATTGTAAGCTTAATACCCGCAATTTATACACTCGTGGGCTTCTGCCGATCGTACACGAATCAGTAGATTTCAGCCAGATGAAAAGATATGCATAAAACGAACTACTTTCAATTCATATTGTGACAGGCGTCACAGCTCAGTCGGTAATGGCTCTGCCTTCCGTGCTGTGGGTCATGGGTTCGATCCCCACCGAGAACAAACATTTGTGCATGGAAAACATACATGTTTGTTCTATGTCTGGGTGTTACTATGTATTATAAGTATGTATTTACAAAAAAAAAAAGTATATTAGTATTCTATCAGCCATCTAGTTCCCATATCACAAGCTTTGCTTAGTTTGGGACTAGAGGGCGTCGTGTGTAAAGTCCATGAATATTTATTTATTATTTATTTATTTATATTATTGGTCGCTGAGGGATCGACGTATCAAAATCAATTCGCGCCTCTTTTCGTTAAAAAAGTTAGGTATTGTATTTTGATTTTGACAACCTTTGTAGTGTTGCTGGCAATAAATCTTTACAGCTCTATTTTTGAGATTTTTTTTTATTTATTATAAAACAATTGACGGATTTGAACACTGGCTGATTTAATAGTTCTTTATTTAAAGTAATTCAAATAGACTGCGTGTCTGTTGTAATGGCGGGCAGAAGCCATAGATGACAAAAGAAGAAGACAGAAATAAACGTGACACGAGAAAAGACACAAGTGGCGATCATAATAGCCCATCTAGGTCATCAGACGTCTAAACCATATTTTTTCTTCTAGCACTACCTGGACCACCGACAGAAGTACGACCATCAGAAGTGACGGCCACTACCGTCCGGCTTGCATGGACGTACACCGGGCCAGAAGAACCTCAGTATTATGTTATACAGTACAAGCCGAAATACGCTAATCAGGTGAGACTTCTGAACTTTTCAACCTCCCGTTGCCAACATCTAAGCAAGGATACATAACAGATGTTAGGGGGGTTTCCAAAAATTTGCAACCAGAAACAGTGGGACTAGTCAGCACTCTTTTACCCACTGTGTTACAGTGTGAATGGATTGGATGTACCTCATTGGAAACCCATCGAAATATTTGCACGAACTGCAAATATTTGGTTTTGTCAAATCGAAGCAAACAGATATTAGAAAAACATGCGGATGGTTATGTTAAACTCATTACAACTATATCTAAATACACTCTATCCCCTTAGGGGGGAAAGTTTAAAGAGGATTTAAGAGACTAACTCCTGCCTAGGCATACCTATATAGAGTTGCTATAGGCAAATGCCTAAAATATATAGATAACGAAGCGAATATCAACTTTATTTCGGGTCAAAACACGCCATCCGATAGATTTGCAATCTACAGCAGAAATGGCTTTTCATAATGAGCGGTTTAATAAGTTGTTTTTGCATGAAAGCTGAATTGCAATTTGATTATTTACAATCGCTTCGTTGTATTTTTCATAAAAGTTGGGTATACGTAATCCTCTTGCTCCCTCAGGCATTCAGCGAAATCTCAGGGGTGATCACACAGTACTACTCCGTCACAAACCTGTCTCCGTACACAGAATATGAAATGTTTGTCATCGCTGTCAACAACATCGGACGAGGACCCCCGTCTTCGCCTGCCGTTATCACCACTGGTGAAACTGGTATGTGGTTGTGGTTTTATACGTTTTTCTTCCTCATTCCTTTCATCATACGCTTCATCCCTTCTATCCTTCAATTTAAAAGTCAAAGGCTTTTACAGAGAATTTCCTTCCATCACCCGCTTTTCACCAGCCTTTCAAGATATGCCACAATTCATCGACCTGGTTTTTCCATCTGCAAGCTTAAAATTGACTCCTTCCTCCTTTAAGTACAATCACTTACAAGAAAATAAATGAATTGAATTGAATCCTTTTATCTTCACTTGATCAACCGCTTTCCACCTGCCTTCCAAGATAGGCTGCTTCCTCGGTGTTCTTGGACCTCGAAGACATTTAATTCAGTTCCAGAACCCTCATCTCATCATCTTCTTCTTAAATAGACTCAACCAACCACTATACATATTAATATTTCGACTTTAATTTGTCTGTAGTAGAAAAGTAAAAAAAAAGTTGACGCTCAAAGGTTGAATGTACAAATTCATTCATTTATTAAAAAGTGGACTAGTACTTTAAAAGGAGCTATGAATTTCATGGAATAATAATCATAGTGGTTTCTTTAGTCAAACAACCATTTTATTCATCTTGCAAGTCAACAAGATACAGATAATTGTGTCATATGTGAACATTAGGTTCTTATATATAAGTTTTACTAATTTTTCCAAGTATTTTGAATGATCATATGACATGGATACATTCGCTTTTTCTTCGATTAATTTTTACATTGCTTGAGACTCTTATTCTCAATTGTTTAAGTTTATTTTCCTTGCTTTTGGAATTCGATAAATAGATTTTCATTTATTCTGCTGAACTCGGTCTTATTTTAAAGGATACCTACTGTCTGCCGCTGGCCTATGGCAAAAACGCTTCCAGAAATGTCTCATAATTATGTAGTAGGTACTACAGTTACCCTTACTTTCTGTGAAAAAATCAAAAATTTACTACTAAAAAAAGTTATCTACATAACATTGCTTTGTCAGCCATGATCATAGTTGGTTTTTCATTTTTTTAGTTCATTAATAGTTGGTTTTTCGTTTATCTAGTACATTATATAATCAGTTTTACAAATATTACAAATCTGAATGCGTTTTTGTCGATTTACTTACTTTTGCCCAGCATTCCTTAATTAGTTTTCTTTGGTCGTTTTTACATGCTACGTATATACGACGTACGTGGGTCGCTTTCATGTAAGTTTCGCTTGAGTTGTACATTATTTATTGTTTATTTTGCACTATTTATTTCATTTTTAGTAGTAGTTGTAGTGCGTGGTTTTATTTTTGTTTTCTCATGCACCATTACGTTTTTATAAGTGTTAGGAAATTGTTTTTCACAGTGTATTAGGCTATTTTTAAACTTTACAGCCAATTAAAAAAAAAGTCCTGGGTTTTTCTCCTGTGATAATCAATTAAGTCGTGTTATAAATAGGTACTCCGTGCTAGAAGTAGGTATACATCTCATTAATTGACCATGATACCTAGCTTATCGAAAAAATATTTAATATTTTGATTTGTAAAATTAACGTCAATGCTATTTTTATTTTGAGTATTAACGAAGATTTCTACATAATTATTGTAATTATTATGGTCACAATATTTTTTATTGTTTTGTTACTTCTAGCACAGAAGATACTTTAGAAAAAATAGTACACACGGTTTTACAATAAAGCACCTTTGTGTGAAGTTCTGTACGTAAACTTTTTATTAATATTGCATTTGTTTTTGCGTCCGTCTACAGTGGATCACTTTAATGAAGGAGCCAGTAAGTATACCTACTGTATAATATTAGCGGTTTGGTGAATAATTCGGGATTCGTAAATGGGTATCTCATTGTATGCGAGATTGCTAATATTCGACCTCCATTGTCAAATGTAGGTAGGTACCTTACGTCATCATGTAGAAGATACGCAAATCATACTTCACGCAAGCGAATCAGCCAACTCTCTCTTGAAAACAAATAAAGAGACAAGTTAACCTGAAATCTTAGCAAGGTATAAATAAAATAGTTTATTTTGTGGTCGATCGAGTGTCAATGGTAAAACAACACACCATAGTACTATCCAAACTGCGCAGTGTAACTCCTCATATTTTGGTAGTCAAACATCATTGCGGTTCTAACCGGGTTATATGTACGCTTATTAACTTACACCACAATCGGTTCCTGATCTTCCCCTTCATAATTAAATAACAGCAAATTTTATAAAATTAATTACATACCCCACTAACCGTAAATAGGTACCTCACCATATCAGAGAACTACGTACCAACTAATTTTCTAACAGCAAAATAATACTTTATATATCGAAACGTTCACTACAAATTACAAACATCACAGGAATAAAATTCGAAGTAATGAAAACGTGGTCATATAAGATTGCCGGCATTTTTTTATCTTTACGTTTCTAATAAAGGGAAAGTTAGCCAGCGACCCGGATTTTCGCTTCGAAACGAGATTATCGCGTTTTAATATTGCATCGTCTCCTGAAACTCTGATTGTTTCGGCTTTCTGTATCATGAAGAAGAGTTTTTTCATTGAGTAACGCTGACTCCCTTTTCATCGTGTTAGGGCCTGCGATTACAAATCCTATTAAGATGGCTATTGTGCCCGCGACTCTTATTGTCTCGTTATTTTTATTTTCATTTCGTACGTAATTGAGACGTGGTTCTACTCTTTTATTTGATGTAGCGCGGTTTGCGTTATTACTTTTATGATATAACGTAGGCGTTTAAAGGATTTCAACGAAATTAATATCAAAGGGTGTATTGTTATTTTCTTTCGTTATAATATCGTCGCCTCGTTTATTTGAGAATATATTTGCTACTTTTATTAAAGTTAGTGTCATAATTTTCTTTATTCAATAAAATCACAAGGATCATATAGAATCGTCTTATATAACTAGGTGATTCTAGGTGCCAGTTCCACGCGACCTATATATATATTTATACTTATCGTAAAACTTAGTAACAAAAAATCGTATCATACGGTTTTATATTTCGAAGCGATTTAATTATTGGGAAATTCCATTTTCGTCATAGCTTCAAAATGTATATTTACTTGGTCACTAAATACATACATACCAACTATTCACGTAATGACAACGTAGTACCTAGTGTATCTTGTATATTTTTTTGTACCTATGTATGTTACTAGTTCAAACATATAGGTTCATAGATACGTATGTTGTAATTAACTTATGTAGAAGCTCTTAACCCATCGAAGAGCAAGAGTTATGTGTACTTATCATATTGTTCTTTTGCAGAACCGGGTTCAGCTCCGAGAAACGTCCAAGTTCGCCCTCTTAGTTCCAGCACCATGGTGATACAATGGGACGAGCCCGAAACGCCCAACGGTCAAGTAACGGTAAGAAAGCCTTGAATGAATGAATGAATGAAAAACACTTTATTGTACAATACTATAATATTCGGTGATATTTTTGCTAGCGACTTATAAAACTTTCATAAATTTAATCACCTGTCCCATGATGACGTATCCTCGGTAGCAAACAGAATCCAATTACAACAAGCAACATTTTTAACATGTTCCTATCTATGCTATGTACGTCGTATGTAACATTTTTAACAAGTTTATTTTAGGCAAACACACAACGCTTTGAAAATTACGTGCACAAATACCTGAGTAGATAAAGAATTAAAAATATTCTTTCAGAGGATTAACTCTGTGTTATTTTTACAGCTTTACAAAATCTACTTTACAACGGATCCATCACAACCCCTTCAGTCCTGGCTTTCACAAAAGGTTCGTACTTAATATATTTTTAGGACCCTATGTTACCTTCAGCATCATCATCAATGTAAAGCACAAAATACTTACGAATGACTTCTTTTTTTTGGTCTTGTTTTAAGGGTTAATACGAATCTATTTATTTAAGGTGGACAACAGTCATCTGACAACGATAAGCGAGCTGACCCCTCACACGGTTTACACGATACGGGTCCAGGCGTTCACTTCTGTGGGACCCGGACCCATTTCTGCTCCTGTACAGGTCAAAACTCAGCAAGGTAAGTGTAACTACGCAATCTATCGTGTCGTAAAAAGTATAGCTGTGACGTTCTAAACTTCAAAGTAGTCAGAAAACTTGGAAATATGAATTTTCTCTACCTAAAATGATTGCACTGTCTTTTTCCAACCGGATGGTCTATGGGCAATGTTTCATCCATGCTAGGAAGTTGAGTTGATGATTTACATTTGACAGTACAATTTCAGACTCTTCATAGTTTGAATAACGCTGCGTTTGGAGGAGACTGAATATTTTACAAGTTCAGAACAAACTTACAATAAACTGCACGCTATAGTTTAAAATGTTTGAATAATGTTGTGCCATGGGCTACCTACCTTCGGATGAAAAACAACTAGCTACATCTTCAAACACACCAATTACCATTAAAACTGAGAGTCGTCTCATTATTATTTGAGTATCTTGAGTCATTATTTTTTATTTTATTAGGTGTACCTTCTCAACCTTCAAACTTAGTAGCCGTAGAGGCAGGCGAGACGTCAGTGACGCTATCATGGAGACGGCCAGCGCACGCTGGAGACAACATCGTGTCTTACGAACTGTATTGGAACGATACTTATGCTAAGGAGCATCATAGGAAGTAAGTTCTACTAAAAAGACAGAGTTTGCGACCTAACAGCACTTTCATCTCATATGCAAAAGTCCACTCGGTATTGCACTACGGAATCAATGTCTGGGATGGTGGCAACAAAACTATTGATAGTTTTATATCATTGATTGATGGAAAGAAAACTCTTTTAATGTATTACTGTTTATTTTACGCAAAATTTATGGCTCTTACTTATCCCGATGGGGTTTTTTTATTTAAAATAAAAAATAAAATAAAATTATTGCCTCAGTTCGGTAGACTATTCTGTTACTTGTAAGTCAGCAGAATGACAACAGATTATTTAGGACTTTTAGCTAGTGGAATCTAAAAAGACCAATATGAATAAGGTCGTATGAGAAGAGCAAACGGACATAGACATAATCGTGACAGCTAACCATAAAGATTAAGAAAAAAGTTGAAGTTGAATTAGATCGTAAAGCTGACACAATATTTCATCGTAGGCGGATACCAATAACTGAAACATACACTCTCAACGGTCTATATCCCAACACGCTGTACTACATTTGGCTGGCTGCGAGGTCGCAACGAGGGGAAGGCGCAACCACCCCACCTATTGCCGTCCGGACGAAACAGTATGGTATGTGGAAGAGTGGTCATGAGTGTGGTAGGGGGGGTCGTACAAGAACTTGATCGAAAACTTTATTTCAACGAGAATTTTGGTACATGAAGTCGAACAGAAAAGCATAAACACCCTTGTACACTTTTCAACCTCGTTATATTCTTGTACGTCTTAAATTATATAAAGTAAGTCTAATACAGCTAGACTTTGATCTGACGTTGAAGATTGAATACCCTTTGAGAATTAGAGTCATCAATCATAAGAATAAGCTTTAGTTCTACAAACTTTATAAATGTGAAATATGTAGAATTTGTTTTTTCATCGTGTGAATATGGTAACATAAAAGTTATCGTGGTAGTGTATAAGGTAATAATAAATATACATAGACATTTTACACGATGCCCTCTAGTCCCAAACTAAACAAAGCTTGCACCTAATATGGGATCTAGATGCTGACAGAATAGGTACTTATATAAGTACACTTTTTTTGTTAATACTTACATATAATACATAAGGGTAAGGGATTATTAATGTAAAAGTTAATTTACAGAAGTTAGTAAACGTCTTTATATTTATTACAAGAAAACTCAAACGTAAACAGTTGTCCTAAGTAAAACATTTCCGGGTCTTACGTAAATAAAAGTATCCCTTTGAGTTATAAAACCTTTAGAGGAACATTCTGAAAACGTCAACCCATCTCAAGAGTCGTCTAGTGTAAAATGTAAGTAGGTTTACACTTCCACCAAAAGTATCACTTGTTTTTACTACTAGGTTAAATTACCTCCGACTTGACTCGACATTTAAGTTCACTTTACACGGTTCCCAGTTAACAGCTAACCAGTTGAATCCCGAGAACACTAAACAATTTATGAGAAATGCTTTCAACTCTCCGACTTTGCAAAACCTCGCGCAAATGCATAATGAGATCAAGTTCTTGAATGAATCTCCTCCCCGATGCTTTGTGGAGTTGTGTGAGTGTGAGTCCAAGAGGATTCTAAGGTAATTCCCTAAAATAATTCACAATTAGCACCTGCCCGGCACGCCGCCAGTAATAAAAGCACAAAGCACCAAGTTTTTATATCACAATATGTGTTTTGTAATCGTTATTGTCGAAACGGTAATGTGTACGCATATCCTAAGTCCCAAGCGAAGCGTACACGGTACCTTAGTAGTAGCTTTATGTTGTACGTAGGTCAGTTTTTATGAGGTTTTCACCTCGAATTTAAATTATTTTTACCAATTTGCTCGCGACGTGAAAAGCATCGCGTTTCCGTATTGAATGAAGCTCAGTTTTCTTAAGTAAATTTTATAAATCGTGTCGCGAGCAAACGGCGTATTTTTTGCAGGAGAGAGTGATGAGAAAAAGAGATGTATGGGCGAGCGGATCAACTTGCATGCGTTTATTTTGGAGCACATTTTCGCATTCAGTGATTGCATCGGCTAGGGTAAAGGTTCTGAGTTTCAGATTGCGCGGATACTTAATGATGAGATATTTTAGTTCCTGGAGCTCCTCCGATGAATGTTACGGCTGTTGCGGCTTCGCCTACCTCTATTCGGGTGGCTTGGCACCCGCCGCCCGCTGAGCGAGCGAACGGAAGAATTGCATACTACAAGCTGCTTTGTGTGGAGTCGGGCAGAGGCGACTCTGAGGCGACGGTGGTCAAACTGAACCAGACGTCGTTCCTCCTCGATGAGTTGAGACGTTGGACGGAGTACCGGATCTGGGTGCTGGCCGGGACCAGCGTGGGCGACGGCCCGGCCTCCTACCCCGTCACTGTGCGCACTCATGAAGACGGTACGTGTCTTGGACGAACATTCAACTGTTGTACCTACTGATAGTGACGCTCGATCTTTTGATGATTCTTGATGTTTTGAGGAAAAAAAAATGAGTTTTTGTTTTATACAAACAATAGAAACACATAATTCTAACAAAGATAATTCAAAGTGTATCATTTTTTTTATTTTAAAATAAATAATATTATGTTGTTCAGTTTGGTTTTTTTTTTCTTTTATAAGTTTTTGGTGTCACCGCTAAAACATTAATGACATGTTGATTCACATTCAATATTTGGTGATTCTAATGATCATTTCACAATTAATAATTTCATATTTCATTATTCATATCATCAGAATGAAATAGGTACTGAATGTCAACCCTGAATAATAAGAACAAATAAATCACAATATCGAGCGTTTTTGAGTCAAAGAAATAAGGTTCTAACAATTAAATTCATTAAATTAAATAATCATTTGAAATAACTACATTCTTTGACTATGTAATATCAAACGAGTTTTCACTAATACGTTTTTTGCAAGTACACAAAAATTAAAAGCATACTATTTTCATGACATTATGTTTAGTAAATAAAAAGAATAATCCTCCTTTGATATTACATTTCGTTTTACAATATTGAAATATAAATTCATTAACCAACAAACTAATAATTTTCATGAAATTCTCGGATCGCAGTGGTGGTAAACAAATCTAAAATCATCCATTAAATATTTCCATTAACTGAAATTCTGTCTGTGATATGGATAATTTTATCGGTGGAGGAAACAGTCGAAATGGATAATATTATTTGATTTTCTGTAAATTACTTGAATGAATAAATGGAGTCACAAATGAACGATCCATTTCGACTGTAATGCAATTAATAATGCAACTGGTGGTGGTAAAAATAATGTGAGCAACGGTTCAGCTCATTATTTATCTTGTATCAAGCTCAGTTACTACCAAAATACTAATATCATTCTTTTCTTTTGTTCCTTTTTGTGAGCACATAGCAGGATTCTAAACAAGGAGGGCAATTCTCGTAACAAAACTTTACTATGCTTGCTGGAAATTATGTATTTATCATCACAATTTTGGTTTCACTGTATCTTAGCCGCTACACTGGCGGCATAGAGTCGATATTTCCACTCACTGTCACATGTAATGATTTCATTCCGATGATTCCGTCGACTCGCTAAGATGGCACTCACTGAACTGCAAACTTTATAATGCACCTGGTCTAGTGTCAAAAGCACCGTTCTTTGATTTTGACGCACATGTTGAGTATTTAGCGATGGACACAATTTTGCATGCTTTCTTACGACACCGCACCGTTTTCGTTGAGTTTTATCATCGGGCACCAGATAGGTAGCGTGCGGGTCGCCACCGGGACTCGGGTCCGGTTGCGGGCCGCACGCGCAGCACCTCTAGGAGCACGAGCACTCCGCACCGCACATAGCGACGACGCGAGGTGAGAGAGCGAGTGCGTGCCTCGGGCTCCCTCGCACACGCGCCACCACGCCCCGAGCGCCGCATTTGAATACCAATACCGTCCCCACACCACACGCGCGCATGCAACTCACAACTACTTCTACTCACTATACCTACTCTACTATCTAACTATTAGCGGGCGCGTCCGGGCCGAAGCAGAGTCCCGACGATCCACTAAATTCCACCGAACCCATTGGCCGCACACGGATCCGACGGATTCGAACCGACTACCTTCGCCCGTACCCCCGATGCTCGGTACTAGACTACGCGCTACCTCTATCTTTCTCTGTCTCTCTGTCTATCACCTGCTCTTGTGCTACAACTTCTTGGCAGTAGCGGTTTCAGTCTCGCCTCTCTTCTTTCTTCCGTATCTCTATCAGACTATCGTGCATGCACACTAGATAATTGTGACATATATACAGAATACTATTGCCTAAAGTGCGCTAATTGCCGTTTCTGATTGACCGGCGGGGAATGCACGTATCGTCACCGGCAGGCACCGAACACTCCTGTTAAGTACCTACCTACTATTATCTTACTTACCGAAACAGTATATTCGAAGAGCACAGCAAAAGGACACACACAGTAAACTAACATCACAGAGGATAACACGAGGTACGAGTCACCACACACACAGAGGCATCGGTGGGCGCACATTGACAACAAGACACAAAGAAGCACACACACAAAGACTGCTAAGCGGCCGTCGCGTTAATCAATACATGTGCGTGTGAGTGTCTGCTCTGCGGGGCAAAGAATAGATACGTCGGCATTCGCCTTGCTCAGTTCCCTCTGTTCACTTTAGTTACTAAGTGTTTTCACGAGCTGTTTTCGTATTTAAGGATTCCTTGCGAAGAAAGCTCGCGCAAGCATTTTCAACCTATTCACGAAATGAATTTTCCATTTGTGCAGTGGGAACAGAAAAAGGCAATGCACGCGAACGTAGACCGGCGCCGCCCCGAGCGGCTTAAACGAATGCGCCTCCTAAAGAGCTCAAAATATACGAGGAAGTAAAATAAGAGAGCCCCTATTTCGCCGAAAAGCGTTCTACTCGTAATCTCTCACTTAGTAGTTCCGTTCGCCCTGCAATGTTCGCACAATTTGTCTTAAATGTATTTGAATGCGTTTTTCTCTTTTTTCTCTCGTCACTGACTTTGTATGGGCTGCCGGTAACCCGTACAGCTATAAAGAGTGAGTATAAGTTACTTTAGTGCTTGTATTGGTGTGCGTTTGTGCTTGTGCCTATGCTTAATGTAGTATCTTCCTAGTAATAGGTACTCTAACTTCTCGAACAAACTGCAAGCGGTTATCTGACAAGCATGTCTCCGTAGACGTATTTGTACGAGTTTAAAGACTTGGTGTGGTATTCACTTTCAACTTTACGCTCCCAAGTCTAACGTCCCAAAGCATGATCCCTTGCAGTGTGTGGATACCGATGTTCTTAGATTTAGACACGCCGCTTGGATAACAATAGATTACTTTACTAAATGTTTGACTCTTTGTAAAGCTTTACGATTTAGTTGTTCTATGATGTGGATTGGAAGGTAATGGTTTTTAATTGGTTATGGTGATGTGAAAGGGCGTTTATGTCTCAGTGTGTGTTGGTATTCAAATGCCCGATCGAGATGCTGAGGCGTGTGTAGTCACTCGCCTTTGACCGAAATACTCTATCAGCATCACCGACGGGATTACCGACCGCACTATGCTTCCCAAGTTCGTTTGAAGCTTTACTCCAAATTTAGACCCTTTAAAATTGATGCTTAAGGTAGATTTTCTAGTGCTCCCATAGATGCTGATAGGGCATTTAAGTCAGTTCAAACAGGTTCGGCTCAGTTATCTTACATTCTAAATGTGTGCTCACAGTGCCCGGAGAGCCCCAAGATGTGAAGATAAACGCCATCAACTCCACCTCCATCCATGTAGCGTGGAAACCGCCACAAGAAAAAGAGAAAAACGGCATCATAAGAGGCTACCACGTCCACGTTCAAGAACTGAGGGACGAGGTAGGTATTGCATAACTAGTTTCACTATATGCAATAGTAAGGTTACGTTTAATTTAAGAAATCACTGCCTCAGGGTAAGGGTCTTCTGAACGAGCCGATGCGTTTCAACGTGATGGATGAGACGATCTTGGAACTGAACGTGACGGCACTCCAACCGGATACAAGGTACAGCGTGCAAGTGGCTGCACTCACACGGAAGGGAGACGGAGATAGAAGTCCGCCAACGATGGTAAAGACTCCTGGTGGCGTGCCAAACAGGCCTATCGTCACCCTCAAGTAAGTTTATTAATACTTCAACAGCTTAAAAAAAGCACTTCGACCTCGAAAACATTTTGGTAAACTACTGCTTTTTTCAGGGTTTTGGAGAGAGAACCAATAGTCTCGATAGAATTAGAATGGTTAAAACCAACTCAAACGTACGGAGATTTACTTGGCTATCGGCTGAGGTACGGCAACAAAGACCACAAACTCACCGAAGAAATCAATTTCCCTCCCAAAACTGCCAATCATAAGATTACAGATCTTGAAAGAGGAGTTCAATATGAGTTTAGGATAGCAGGCAAGAATCACATAGGTGTTGGACAAGAAGCTGTCAAATACTGGTTGACTCCAGAAGGCGCGCCAAAAGGACCTCCAACAAACGTGACGTACCATTTCCAAACACCAGATATCATCAGCGTCAGGTGGGAGCCTCCAATCCGAGAAGACAGAAGTGGCCAGATAAAGAAGTATGATATACAATTCTACAAAAGGGGAGACCAATCTTCACTCGTTGAGAAAACATTGGAAACAATGAAGGCTGTGTTTACCGGATTAGAAGAAGATGCTCACTACGTCTTTAAAGTCCGGGCGTACACCGACCAGGGTGCTGGGCCTTATAGCAAAGACGTCACGGCACACACCGAAAGAGATATAGGCAGAGCACCGATGTCAGTCAAAGCCGTCGCTACATCAGAGTCAGGTGTCGAAGTATGGTGGGAAACCTTCAGATCGAGAAAGAAGATCATAGGTTACGTCATATTTTACACAATGACTCCCGTAGAAGACTTAGACGAATGGCAACAGAAGAATGTCCACGTAACACATTCCGCAGACTTGGAAAACTTGGAAAAGTTTGCAGAATATGCTATCGCGGTGGCTGCTAAGACGGCAGATGGGTTGGGACGGTTATCTGAAAAGGTTACTGTCAAAGTAAAGCCAGAAGAAGTGCCTTTGAACTTGAGAGCTCAAGACGTGTCCACGCACTCCATGACATTATCATGGTCTCCTCCGTTACGTTTAAACCCCGTTAGCTATAAGATATCCTACAACGCAATCAAGGAGTTTGTCGACTCGCTTGGAATGACCCAAACGCAAGAAATCCCGAGAAGGGAAATCATTGTGAAGCACGAACGGACGGCGTATTCTATTAATGATCTCTCACCGTTCACAACGTACAACGTAAACGTAAGTGCCATACCTAATGACGACTCGTACAGACCGCCCACGAAAATTACCGTTACCACTCAAATGGCAGCTCCCAAACCAATGGTAAAGCCCGACTTCTATGGCGTCTACGAAAATGAAATTCTCGTCATTCTACCTCAAGCCTCCGAAGAATACGGACCTATTTCACATTATTATTTAGTTGTAGTGCCCGATGATAAGGCCCATAATCATAAGAATCCTGATCAGTTCCTAACCGAAGATTTAATTAAGAATAATGCTAGAACAGATGACGAAAACGCACCATATATTGCTGCTAAGTTCTTACAGAGAAATATTTTGTACACATTCCATTTGGGAAATGACGAGATGTACGAAGGCTTCTCAAATAGAAAGTTGAACTCTGGAATCAAGTATCGAGTGTTTGTAAGAGCGGTTGTGGATACTCCACAAAAGCATCTATACACGTCAAGTCCGTTTTCGGAATACTTATCGTTGGATATGCGAGAAGCGCCGCCTGGCGAGGAACCCAGCAGGCCTGACCCGAAGGACATCAATGGAGACCCCGAAATTAGGATAGAAGAGAACAGAAAAGAAGCAGGTATGATTTGGGTGATTGGTCCCATTATTGCTGCATTGATGCTTTCGTTGCTGTTGGTACTTTTATTCATCGTGAAGAGACGAAGACAGCCCTGTAAAACTCCTGATCAGTCTGCAGTCACGAGACCGCTGATGTCAGCTGATGTTGGGTTTGGTGCGCCGTCCGACCCCGTGGAGATGAGACGATTGAATTTCCAAACTCCAGCGATGATCTCTCATCCACCTATCCCAATCTCCGAGCTGTGCGATCACATCGACAGATTAAAAGCAAACGACAATATGAAATTTTCCCAGGAATACGAAAGCATCGAGCCCGGTCAACAGTTCACGTGGGACCACTCCAATATGGAAATAAACAAACCCAAGAACCGTTATGCTAATGTAATTGCTTACGACCACAGCCGCGTAATCCTCCAACCGATGGACGGGGTGCTCGGGAGCGACTACATCAACGCCAATTACTGCGACGGTTATCGTAAACATAACGCTTATGTCGCCACTCAAGGGCCCTTGCAGGAAACGTTTGCGGATTTCTGGCGGATGTGTTGGGAATTGCGGACGAACACGATAGTAATGATGACGAAACTGGAGGAGCGGACGAGGATTAAATGCGATCAGTACTGGCCCAGTCGCGGGAACGAGACCTACGGGAACATGAACGTTGCGATTGCAGAAGTTCAAGAACTTGCAACTTATTGCATCAGGACATTCCAGCTGACGAAGGAGAATAACGTCGAGCGGCGGGAAATTAAGCAGCTGCAATTTACGGCTTGGCCTGACCATGGTGTGCCGGATCATCCAGCGCCGTTCTTGCAGTTCCTTCGTCGAGTCAGAGCTCTGAACCCCCCCGACGCCGGTCCGCTAGTCGTTCACTGCTCCGCGGGAGTGGGTCGCACGGGTTGCTTCATCGTCATCGACTCCATGCTCGAGCGCGCCAGGCACGAGCGCACGGTCGACATCTACGGACACGTAACCTGCCTCAGAGCTCAACGCAACTACATGGTTCAAACCGAGGACCAGTACATCTTCATTCACGACGCGTTGCTCGAAGCTGTTGTCTGTGGGGACACTGAGGTGCCCGCTCGCAATCTCCACGCTCACATCCAGAAGCTGATGCGTATCGACACCATTGAGAATATAACCGGCATGGAGTTGGAGTTCAAGAAGCTAGCGAACATGAAGGCTGATTCAAACAGATTCGTGTCCGCCAGTCTGCCGTGTAACAAGCATAAGAACAGGCTGGTGCACATTCTTCCTTACGAGTCGTCGCGAGTTTGCCTATCACCCCGCGATGGGTCTGACTACATAAACGCTTCGTTTGTGGACGGGTACCGGTACCGAGCCGCGTACATCGCTACTCAGGGACCTCTGGCGGACACTACGGATGACTTCTGGCGCATGCTTTGGGAGCACAACTCTACCATAATCGTGATGCTGACTAAATTGAAAGAAATGGGACGGGTTAGTTTCAAAACACTTTGATACAACTATAAATTTGCTAATACCGGTTTCTTTCGTATCCAGTTAAAAAGTAGCCTTCCAGATTACAAACTATATCTATTCCAATTTATATCCAAATCGGTCCAGCAGTTACGAGATCATTGAGTTACCGAACATAATTACAAAACTACTTGAAATAATTTTAATTAAAACTGTGATTGGTACTTTTCCTTCCATTAGATATGTGAATGACCATTTCTCTACGTTTTTTAGGAGAAATGCCATCAGTACTGGCCGTCGGACCGCTCAGTGCGCTACCAATGCTTCGTGGTCGACCCCATCGCTGAATACAACATGCCTCAGTACATCTTGAGGGAATTCAAGGTTAGTTTTACTCGCGGACTTACGTACGATATGAAAATAAATTGTGTAGACTTCTAATTTCAGTGCAAAGATGGGTTTGCGAAAATAAAATTACGAAAAAAACATACCTTTTCACTCACATCCACCGAAATTGTGCTCAGTATGACATTATACCACGCCAGATATTAATATCATGTGCCTGTAATTGTACAAATCGGTTCTGTTTTATACAAATAAATGATACAAGCCGATGGCCCACCTGATGTTAAGTGGTTCTGCCTATAACGATGCATTGCCTCACTGAGCACGTCCGATGAGGACCCTGTGATGCACTGAAAGAAGAAGAAAGAAGAAAGAAAGAAAATGAATTTATTAACCCAGACTTAGACTACAATAAAAAAACATAAACAATAATTATAGGTTAATTAGGTCCCTGACTCAGCATACGTGCACTGTGACCAAGGGTAACAGTGCACACTGGTATTCTGTCAGAGCCTAGTGGGCAACATCACGGTAGCCTACAGTTAACATAGGGTAGTAAAATAGGTACTTATTAATAATAGACACACTGCACTGCAACATAGCGGTTTTAAGTCTCATGTGCCTGTAATTGCGCCGGCACCCATACCCTTGAAACCGGAACACAGCAATGCGAGCATCACTGCAGAAATTCCGCCAAGATACGGTAACTCCATGATATGGTACGATGGTAGTAAGTACTTCCCTGGACGAGCTCTTTCACAAAAAGCTGTGAAAGCGTTTCGGCGTCTGTGTTTCCGAACACTTACAATTTGAATATTTTCAAGAGGAGAGTGAATAGGTTTCTTCTAGGCAAATGTGCTACATCGTCGACCGCATCGTCACTTACCATCAGGTGAGATTGCGGTCAAACGTTTGTCTATAATGTATAATAAAAAAAAAAGCTCTACTACTACAACATAGACATGAATGATGGCTTCTTTCCTGACCCCTTATTATTCCTGCAGGTAACAGACGCTCGGGACGGAGCCTCCCGCACCGTCCGTCAGTTCCAGTTCACGGACTGGCCCGAGCAGGGCGTGCCCAAGAGCGGGGAAGGGTTCATCGACTTCCTGGGGCAGGTGCACAAGACTAAGGAGCAATTCGGCCAGGATGGACCTATCACTGTGCATTGCAGGTGAAACACTCTTCCAAATTACAGATTCGCGAAAGGTTACCCAACAACAAAAATAACAAACGAACAAGTGATTTCTGAATGGATTTCGTGTGAATAGGCACGTGTGGATAAATGAGTAACCTAATTTATTGTCTCTATGGGATGTTTTTTTTTTTCAAATTTTTTGAAGTTGTAGCTGCTGAAATGTGATCAATACTTTTTTTGTTTGGTTGTTGCAAAATAGCGGTGTATTTTTCTTATTGGGGTATGGATAACGAGATTTGTTTACATTTTTTTCAAGCACAAGTCTACTACCTAATTCTCAAAGTATATCTTGGTATTCATTTTGAAGGACAAGTTATATGAAAAAATTTTATAGCACTTCAGTAAATATCTGATTTGGATTTTATCTGACTGAGTCAGTATAATTTTTTCGAGCTCTATGGGGAGCGCGGTAGAATATTTTGTAATTTTACTGCTACAGTAAAATTACGTAGCAGTAAAATTACAAAATATTCTAAAATATATATTTATTATATTAAATATATAAAAATAAAAAATACAAAAAAAAATATATTTTCTACGGCGTCTACATAGACGCCGTAGCAACACACTGTCTACGCCGTAGCATTGCTACGAAATCTTGTAACACATTTTATTTCTGCATTCCGATTGCGTTGCATTTTATTTTATAAGTAGTTTTTGACATAATTTTATCCCTTCGTTCCCTCACAGATATTTCTTGATATTTTTTGATTAGATGTTTTTGATAATTTATTTAATTATACCTTTGTTTCGCAGTGCGGGCGTCGGTCGCACAGGTGTATTCATAACTTTGTCCACCGTGTTGGAGAGAATGCAGTACGAAGGAGTAGTTGACGTTTTCCAAACTGTGCGCACACTTCGCACGCAACGCCCCGCCATGCTGCAAACTGAGGTAACGCAGGGGACAATATCAAAGACAAACTTGAGTAACATATTTATGGGAAAATTGGGTCACACTTGGGACAATTTGAGTAACAATTGGGTAACGCGGGGGAAATTAGGTAACGCAGGGGACACAATTTCTGTAACGCAGGCGGAGAAGTACGGTAAGAAGAGAACAGAATTTGGGTAACGTAGGGAAGCAACGTTGGAGGCAAAATTTTAATAATTTACACACGGCAAAGTACAAAGTTATAGTAACGCGCGGAACATGCAGAACACGGTAACGAACACAAAACTTTGGTAACGTAGAGAAAATAATTGGGTAACGTGGGGGAAGTTGGCGAACCCAAGACACTCATGCGCTATAATATTTTTATTTATTTTTCATTTATTTATTTCATTTAATTAATTAATTAACAAGGTGTTAAAACCAATTACATTAATTAATACTAATAGTCAAGAATTAGGTTACAAAAAATGTCATAATTATAGATTATATACATTAGATTAGAATTATTAATATAAATTTGAAACTATTTTATACAGCAACACGTTCACAAAATTGTAGACACTCACATAGTGTCCTCTTCCATCCGTCATGAAAGTGTCTATTAATATCAAGGGTTTCCGTTAAATTAATTTAAAATAAAAATGCCTAAAATTCGTCTTTACTAAAATGAGTAAAATCTTACTGTGTCTTTGCGAGTCATAGATAATGTTTTTTTTTGTTTGTCAACAGGACCAGTACGAATTCTGCTACCGCGCCGCTTTGGAGTACCTAGGTTCGTTTGACCACTACACGAACTGTCGCTGAGACAGGCTCGTCTAAACGCGCCTGCGCGGGACTCCTATTATAATGTACTTAAATATTAACAAGGAACGCGGTGCGGGACAAAGGACGTAATGTTTATTTTTAGACTTCTCAGTGACTTAACGTTAAAAATGTTTGCTTTTCGACATAGGTATTTTTGTACTATTTAATCCGTGTGAGAGCGGATCATTAATATAGTAAAACAAACAAAAACAAAACAAAAGTAAACAAAACAAACTAAATAAATACTTGCTTTGTAAATTTTTTAAGAACTATTTATTTTGACAGTCATACGAGTGCAGTAGTTATATTAAATTGAATATCAAAAATCTGTCCACAATACATTAAACCAAAGTAAAGACAATAATGTTTTTAAAATATAAAAAATAATATAGAATAATTTACTCTACAATCACCTCTTCAGAATTAACGTAGTAAAATCAGGTTTTTTTTTTATAAAATATCGATTCACGCAATGCAAGTGTTTTGTCAAAGAAAATTGTCTTGAATTATTATGATTAATCTTGATCTTATCTGAGACCTTTCTAGCCAAGTTGACATTTAATAATCGCATGATATTTTTCAATGATGAAATCTCGTGAATACATTTTTTAAGTTTTCGATCCCTTACCGATTGTAGAATGTCAATTTGGACTGAGGGCCCTCCTTTGTCCCGTACCAAATAATCAGGTAGACTGACCGATATGGAGTCCCTATAGCGATGTAGATATCATCCAATCTAAAACTGCACACCCTCTAAGTCATTCAAAATTAATACTTATTCATAAAAATTATAAGGATTATTTTAAAACATCCGGCTATGCGTCAACGTGAGGATTTTAGATTGGATCATCTCTACCTAAAATCCGAGCACATCGCGATGTCGGCCACATGAGGCTAAACTAACTAGTGCCTACGAACGCTACTTATGATAAATTAACTATTTGTGACCATAAAAATCTTGATTGTGAGTCGAAAGGGTAATAATAATAATGTATATTATCCTATGAACTTATGATAGTCATAAAAGCTGCTGTTCACGCTATTTTTCTCTTAAATCGAACAGTTCAGTGTTAAAGTCCATAAACGGTTGATAATTAGATGCGTTTAATGAAACTTTCTATAATATCGGTCAATGTTATCCATTCAATAATTTGCTATTGATATAAAGTAATCTAGTGAAATCAGTGCGCTTAGACTAAACTTATGCGATATATTGATATTCAATTCTGATCAAATATACAGACATAATTATTGTAAAATGTATAAATAGTTATTACAGCTGTAATTAGAAGTTTATTTTTCATATCGAGTGTTGAAAATATGTTTAAGTAGTGTAAATTTGTGGTAACAAGTTTCATTATTGCAATATTACGGAACTCGACGAATCGGCTGTGTCGTGTGAATTATATTTGTGTCAGTCCTATGTGTGCGTAGAACCTACATTACATTATGTAAATACTTAGTTGTATTTCCATAGTATCGTAAAACAATGTTATGTTAAATGCATTTAGAATTTTCTTGCCCTGTTTATTGACCCAGCCTGAAGAAATCTGTCATTAAAATTGTAAACATATTTTATATCAATTTTAAGTTTTTACATCAGAACCATGTAAGTACTAGATAAGTTTGTATGAATTCATTTAGAAATTTAAGTTTTATAATCACTGCTTGCTTTTAGGAATCGTGATTCGATGACATATCTATTTGTAGGTAGAAAAAAATGTTCTTGTCTATATGAATATCTATGTAATGAAGGGGAAAATACGAATTAGTTTACCTATTTCGTATTTCGTAACTAAATTGTATGAATTTCTTGAACATGATGTTTTGCTGTCAAATTTGACTTTTTTGAAGTCATGTTTTTTTCTTTTACCTAATTATGAATTGAATTGAGAAAGGAAAGAAATTAAATATTTCGACTGCCAGGACTTATCTTATTCTCACTACTGTAAGCTATCTTTAAGTGTAGTACTTACCTTATACTTTAATATTTTACAATAATCTCCTTGCATAGTAAAAACTAAGAACTTTAGGTTTTTCACTCGTTTTATACAATTATACCTACTTGTATTGATCTAACTTACGTATAAGTTAAATTTGAGCTTGTATGTAACTTAGGAAGTAATACGCTGTTTTAAAATGTTAACTGTAGTAATTGCAAACAATTAAATTAAACTCATCTTAAAAATTAATGTGCGGTCGATGTTACTGCCAAACATTCGTTAAGAATATCGGAAAGATAAGATACAATACGAGAATTAGATTTAAACAAAATAATTGTTATATTGGAGGATAGTAAAATTTAATAATCGTTAATTAATCATGTACCTATCTATTTAGGCGTCAGCTGATACTACACACTAGTGTATAGGCTTTGTTCAGCTAACTCGCAGCTCGTGAACTTACCTCCTCATTCAAATGAATTAAGCTTTACAATTTTAGAATCATTCCTTTTTAATTTGTTTATTTTTAAATATTTTGTTTTTATACTCCTGAGGCATATAGTTTTTAAATGTTTCCGAACGCACATTACGATCTCTTGTACAGATTTTCAAAAGGCTTAGTAATCTATTCTGCCTAGCTTAGTTTCTTAATAATAGATATTTTTAATTGCATTAATAATTAATTTTCATGCCATATATGGTGCTGTTGTGATTTTTAAATGATTTTCCATTCAATCATTTTCATTGTCAACAATCACCCCATCCGTTAAATGTTTATTAAAAGACTGATTTTTACAGTTGATTTATATGCCGATAATCTTTAATGTTTGTATTTTGTTTGATTAATTTGAATTAATGAATTGATCGATTAAGTTGTATTTGTTGTAAATGGCAGCAATTATTGTAATTTGTTGTGTAAAAATATTTTTATACAGTAATTTTATAAGTTGGAAATAGCCCGTAGATAATGGTCCCAGTAATCAAAAAAGAAAAGAGAAATATCGTGTTACCAATTTAGAATCTGTTAAAAACCATGAACTCAAACATAAACCTACCATTTATAATGATATTCTCTAACGTTTAGAACCAACTCGCCATGTTAGCGTAGAGAATATAGTTTGCGTATTTTTGAATCAAAAACAGGCAATTATTCGCTCTAGCTTTACATTTGTAATTAATTTAGTGCAATTAAAATGGCGGACGCAGTTTTGGCGGGAGTGTGTATGTAACTGTAGGTGTTTGTAGACGAATATTATAATTATTTTGTAAAATACTCGCGCTGCGTCTCGGGCACAGTGGATTCGCAAATTATACATAATGTATATGAAGAAATAAATTTATGTGAGACCATTACTTAACATCTTATTATTTTTAATCAAAACCTACCCAATGCTTAGACCACCAAATAACGTAGCTAGGTATTAAAAAGAGAATACAATTATTATCTTCTCTTTCTTTTTGTGTACTGCATGCAACACACAGAGCATGAACAATACGAGAACATGTAGGTAGGTAGGTAGTCTTGTTTTTCCTTATTCTCAGTTGGTTTTAGTTATTAGTTACATAGTACCTATCTACTTTCATTTTATTGTAAATTTTGTGTGTTCAGTATCAAATAAATAAGTTTATCTAACTATCATTGTGTCACTAAAACTGACACAACGAAACGGAATGATTTTTAACAAAGTGGCCCTCATACCACACGCACACACTATTGATTCGGCAGGTTGGTAACGTCGGTAACATACCTACACAGAAAGTAGGTAGGAAGGTTTTGAGCGGAATTCAACGACATAATATTATAATACGCACTTCGTATTACTAGAGTATTCAGTCAACATCTTCCACTTCCCTCTAATTGTACTAGAATAATCCGGTTACTCAAATATTGTCGGACCCCAAATTGGCACAATGAATACGTACGCTGAGCGTTAATTATAATATCTGAGACGTGCCCCGTGAGATTGGTCGCCATTGTTTGGCCACGGCGCCAGCTATGGACGGGCCGGAGCTTCAGAATAGGTACAAGCTGCTAGCTATGGCACATTCTGACGGTCTAACCGACCCATTGTTCTACGAGTTATCGAATTTAGATTGAATATTGTTCAAACTGAAAAGTTTCCTACTAAACACTACTTAACAACTATAAAACCACCGAATCCACACGTATAGTTCCTATGAGAACTAGGTATCCACAGAATACCTAGTTCTCACAGGTATTCTGTGTTATTATTGTGTCAGACATCCCAAGCCATTGAAATGCAACTCGATGATAGCAACATAGTTTAGAAATTCAATTGCCATCCAAAGCTAGTGGTACCTACGCCGTTCTCCGTTATCCGTGAATTCTATTCATCTGGCACGAGTCTATTTTCATCTATGAATCGAAATTCTACTCACCAAAGCTAGCTTGTCAAATTCATCAGGCCTACGGTCTACCACTAGGCAAAACTACGTAGGAATTGAAACTCGATTTATTAACATTCAGTTATATAAAACCACTAAAACCCAAGGCCTGTTTACCTACGTTTAATTGATAGTAAGTATAAAAGATATTGGTAAAATAACAGTAACAAATATTTCATGATGTTTATCAGTAGGAAGGTAGTACCTACCTACTTAATACTTAAGTACCTAGGTACCTACTTATGTAACCACAGTCAAACGACAAATAGATATCTAAGTATTTATGAAAATAGTTTAAAATAGAAACGTAGTCAATCACAAAAGATGCTTTAATTCGCTTTTTTTAACCTACCCTTATCTACCTCCTACCATTTATACCTACCTACGTAGTTTAAAAACTACTGACGTTTTTACCTACGTTTTCGTTAATGTTTAGTGGGTTCTTATTCTGAAATCTATATTAAGTAGGTACTACCTCCAGTAAAATAATCCTTTTTCCGCCCAGAGCGCCCGAATAAATCTTATTACACTGAGAGGCCTCACATTTCCAAAGATATTCAGTCAATAAACCTTAAAAGTACACCCTCTGAGTGAAAAATTAATTTATCCCACCCCTATGCCATATGTAAATGAAATTGAGCGAATCCTATTGATGGAGGTACGGAAGACTCAGTAGTTAGCTATCTGTGTTTCACTGATCTCCTAACGGTGCTTTTAACCTTATACTTTGCCCTCTTCATATCTCGGTACACCGATTTGAGAGGGTTGAAAGGAAAACGCGATGAATATTTAGGTCACATACAGAATTTAAAATGAAGAAAGCCATTTGCTGAACGACTAACACACCGTATTAAACATAAAGAAAATAAAAATGGAGGCGAACTTATTCTAAAATAACATCTTACTAATTCCTATTCCTACTAATATTATAAATGCGAAAGTTTAGATGTTTGAATGTTTAGATGTTTGGATGTTTGTGTTTCAATCACGTCTAAACTACTGAACCAACTTGGATGAAACTTGGCATATATATATAGTTCGTAACCTGGATTGACACATAGGCTACTTTTTATCTCGAATAATTATCAGGATCTACAAGATAAAATGAACGAAAGGATTAGCAGCACCAATTGGCAAGAGGATTTCATTGTCATGTCATGTCACGTCAGTTTGACAGGGCGTAGTATTACCTCTTTGGTCTAACGACTAGCGTTTGACATTCCAGTAGGTACGAGTTCGGTGTAATGACGTAATGAGGTGTAATGTCAAGTTTCTCAAAGTATCCGCTCGGTACACGCACAGATAATATAATGTACACGGAAACTGTAGACGCGTACGAAGTCGCGGGCAACTGCTAGTTATAACTAAAACCAAACCTTAAAAAAAATTGGTTCCATTCATAACATAACGCAATTTAGTCCTACGCATTAGGTCGTAACAATAAAGAAGGTTGCACGCACATGCTAACTTTGACTACAATATTTTTTTAAGATATTGAAGCACTTTAGTATACTGAATCTTATAATTCACATAGTAAAGCTGAGATTACATTGCAAGAAGAGTAAGAGTGAGATGGGCATCAATTGAAAATCCGTCTTTCCGTATATGAACTTTTGTGGAACGAAATGAGAAAATAGGCTCGGGGGGTTTTTGTTTAGTGGAAAAGTTTTGATTTCGCTTTTATTTTCTGGGTATTATCCGTCGAATCAGCTGATGTAGGTTAGTATTTAACGTAAGTATTTATGACTTGGATTAAGTAGGATTACTGTTTTATTTAGCTCAGTGGTAGGTACTATTTAATCAGAGGTTGAGGTTTGAAACTTTTTACTAGATGTGTTTAGAAGTTATATTCTGGGTCATAGTCTACTACAATATGAACTTACATTTGGACGTGTATCTGCCTACCATCGCCAACAGACATCCAAAGGTTGTCTAGAAGATATCGCTTATAGGGATATGACCGCCCATTATACTCCATGTTCTAAATTGTGATTTCCTTCTTCTTCTTCTTTTAATTCTAGCTGTTCGGTGGCTAGGGCTGCCATGAATTTGCCAATGTCAGTGTTTATTGGCGTTTACTAATCAGTTTTTTTTATTTGGTATTCAAAAAAAGTATAATCTATCTATCGACCTTGGACATCCTTATAACATGGATCTTAAATAATGTGATAGTAGGTACCTACCAAAAAAAAAGTTTTCGATTTGGTAATAAAAAGCGGTCCTGTGAAAAAAATATGTCTCCTAAACACTGTGACTACTTTTTACTGTAGTGAGAAAGGAAGAGAAAAAACCACCGGTAAAATTAAATTGGCTTTCTAATACAAATTAACATAATTAGTACAATCAACAATAACTTGTCGCAGACAAATCGTCAACATGACACAATCATAATAACATTTTAGATTTTTAAATGCTTAGAAATGCGCTGTCTGCGTCTGCGCAGTGAATATAAATGCGGATATCACTCTTCGGTGGTCATCGTTTCAATGCAGGTCTGAAACAAGAAAATTATTATTTATTTTAAGGCGCCATCTAGTTTGCATTTAGAATACTACTTTTGGAATACTTTTTTAATAAAATTAACGATTTCGAACCTCTACAATCTAGCGATCTTCCTGTGGGTACATTAATTAAATCAAAAATTTAAAAACCCACCGTATCTTGGACCGATTTTCATCAAACATAGCTAAGAACACTCCCGACTAATTCACCTTTCAAACAAAAAACAAAATCAAAATCGGTTCATCCGTTCGGGAGCTACGTTGCCTCAGACAGACACACACACACACACACACACACACAGACACGTCAAACTTATAACACCCCGTCGTTTTTACGTCGGGGGTTAAAACTCACTTTTTTTGGAATCCGAACTTGCTTAGCAAAGTTGGTTGGTTGTTTGGTAAAGACGTGGTTCGTTTTAAACCGGGAACTCTGCACGTAATTCGCTTCGCATTCTTGATTGGTTGGCTAGAGGGCATGCGCTGTGATTGGCTGCCCCAGATTACTGATTTAGGTGGTGATTGGCCAAATGACTCCTGGGAAGAGAAATTATTTTATAGCACCTTTGTTACCAGTAAATTACAAAGTGGACGAATTAAGAATTTTAAATTAGTCAAAAAGTAGTTGTACATCTTTTTTTTTAATTTATGGACATTTTACACTACGCCCTCTAGTCCCAAACTGAGCAAAGCTTGTACTAAGGAAACTAGATTGCTGATATAATACATAAATACTTTTTTTTTGTAAATACATACTTATAATACATAGTAACACCGAGACACAGAACAAACATCTATGTTTGCCACACACAAATGTTTGTTCTTGGTGGGGATCGAACCCACGACCCACAGCACGGAAGGCTATTACCGACTGAGTTGTGACGCCTTTCTTTATCTAGTAAACACTGATTATACCACGAATTCTCAGTTACGGAATGTCTAAATGGAAACATATAAAAAAAAAATATATATATATAATGGAAACCATATTACAAGCTTTGCTTAGTTTGGGACTAGAGGGCGTTGTGTAAAAAAACCCTATTTTTATAAATAGGGTTTTTTTTCTACAACTTTTTTTTAATCCCTTTTGGACTTTTATAACTTTGCGACTCCTTTGCTGATTTACAGTATTTGTCGACCTTTTAAATCCTATACATACAAACATACCATATAAAGAACGCCGATTTGCCCAAGTTAAAGAGCTTCTAATGGAATGTGCCCCGAGCGCATCAGTGAGAGGAGTTGGAACGTAATGTTAAAATTAATTGGCTCGATGTGGGCATTCTGCAGAGCATGTTATCGGCACCCACCTCGGATGCGGCTAACATGATCTGTCGGTCCATACTACTTAAAGAGTAGTTATTACTTAAAGAATGCACGATGGAACTGGCATAGTCAACCGACTGAAGTTCCTTAAAAAATAGATAACGAACTATAAAGAACTAAAAAAATAAAATATATAAAGAACTTTACTCGCTTCGCTTGCTCGATCAATTTTTCATACATACCTGAGAATCGACCGGAGTGACCAACGTTTCCATCGGATAGGTATTCTCTATTACCGTATCTTCACTCCAGTTTTTATCCAATCTTTTCACGACATTATTAAAAACACTCTTTGTTCTCGGACTTGGTTCTAAAATAGGACTAGTTTTCATAGGACTATTGCACGGTGAATTTTCTTTCTGAGAACTATCAAATTCTGCGTACGTTTCATCACTATTTTGGAAGTTATTTTTAATTGGAGATTCTATTATAATACTGTCATTTGATGTATTTTCACTTTTATTGCTATCTACAGATTTCTTGAAGGGATTTTTGCTTTTCTCAGGTGATTCTTCTACAACTATGCTTATATTAGATTTCTTCGCTTCACTTATATCTGAGGTAGTATCCGTGTATTCTAAGCACGTGTTTTCAGACTTTCTAAAAGGGTTTCTGCTTTTCTCATCAGATTTGTCATTTTCGTTAGTTTTTGAGCAAATGGAGGTTGGGAAAAATTTGCTTTCGACGACATTATCGTCTATAACTGTTCTTGGAAACCTACTCAGTCTTTTCATTATGTTAAAGCTACCGTTTTTCATACACTTTCTGAAGGATCGCTCTTTGTTTTCTAGAATGGGTGATGGTGATTTTTCCTTCTTGATTTCGCTGAGGATGTCGCTATCAGCTAAGCGTTTGTTCAATTGATCAGTTCTCTGGCGTTTCGTGGACGGTTCTATGCAATACATGTTGCTTAAAGATTGTATTGATAGGCTGAAAAAATATTGAACAGATAAATAAAAATGTTACAAAAAAATCTAACAAGTTTGGATCAAAACCAGTGGTTTGAACTTGTCGCTCAGAGATTAATACTTCCATACTTTTAAATAGGTACTCTCCATCAAAAGGTTGTCTGGAAGAAATCTCTTTAACCAATAAGAACGCCCATTGAGTACATTTCGTTTTATTGTTTATTTGTATTTCTATTCTTTGATTGGTCTACTGTACAATAAAGATTTCATTTTTCAATCAAAATTTTTGAGTAAACCCATATTACGGCATATAATAAAAATCTTATCGCGATAGGCCAGTGAGTACCTTTTTTTTATTTATTTATTTAAACTAATATAATAACTTTTTTTTCGTCATCACTGCCATTATATTATACTATACTAAATATATATACTGCCATATATTTATATCCACTGCTAGAATTAGGTCTCATTCAAACTCCCAACTTTTTAATTTTGATTTTTTAATTTTAATTTTGTACCTTTCATCTTGATCCTGTGTCTCTGGCACAACTTTACTGACCAAGTTGACCACTCTCCGGGTCGGCCTACGAGTGACGGTACCAATGCTAGCAGTTTTCTTCTTCCACGGACAAGATTCTTGAAGATATGGAACGAAAGCTCGACTCCATATACTAGGATGGTTCGCGATGCCTTTTTCCTTCCAGTTACTGGTTTTAATGTGCCCATTCTGAAAACGATAGACCATTGTAATCTACATTAACTTTATTTTCTAAGGATCATACAAACTGGCTTGAATCATCATCATAGCAGCCTCTAAGGCCCGTATGCTCATTAATTGCTTAAGAGCGCTATCGCAGTTTGGCCGCGCTCGAATTCCGGTTTCTGAGCCGCCAAACTAAAAAAAAATGCCCACGCACAAATTGAAGCCGCTTTCCGCTCGAGTTTGTACATTAACGGGGTTTGGCATGGTCAGCTAGGTATAGCAATGACACTAGATGTCCAAATTGTCCCAGTTTAACGTATTTTATCGTTTTTATAAATGAAAATAAGTGTATTATCACATATTAATATATATTCCGCTTATAGTGAATTATTTTTATGTACCCAGCTATATTTCAGGTTTTTTAGGTCTAAAAAGCACTCGAATTTGTGAGAATTCGCAATTCCACATCGCAGCCATTCGCAAAAATCTATTCACGCACACAGACAAGGACTTTGTTTTATTCAAACTATGCGCTAATTTCAACTCTTTCAGAATCTGAAGTTTGGCTCAGGGGCTAGGACATTCGCTTAGAGATCTACGCTACTGAGTTCGATTCCCTGCAAATGTATAGTATCTTTTTTCTTTTCTTTACTTTTAGATATATTTTTTATTTATAATAATTTTGTAAGCCAAGTAAGAGACTAATATTACCTATAATAGAAAGGATGTGGTCGTTTGTTTTTCTAAAAATAAAAACAATTTATTGTATGAAGTTCATTTTTATTATTTATAAAGATATTTACATCAGACTTTATTTACAGATTTTTACTTACAAAGAAAATTACGACTGATAATACACATGAAACAAATGAGCCATCTGCAGACCGTTGCACAATACTTATTTATAGGTACCTACTACCAATTTGTTTATATAATATCCTGATTCTAATTAAAAAAATTGTTCTGATTCCGTATAGTTATAGTTTATAGTGCTTCTATTATTTCTGATGTTCTTTGTCTGAATATTGTTTTAGCCTGTTTTTGTTCACCGCCGATGGGGTTTGCCTATCCAAGCCTATTTCTCATGTCGTTGGAGGTTGGAGTTGATCCTGCTCTGGCTAGCACTTTCGGTTACTGTGTATCCTTCTAAGAACAACTTCAGACAATATGAGCATATGCAGTTTATAAAATATCACTAGCTTCAGTAACATATACTGACTCCGTTGCGCTCTATTTCCAATACGGTGACTTGGGGAAAGGCACCCCATCAAGTAGCATTTCTTCATTGCTGAAATTGCCGTAGTTTACCCTAAATCTGCAAAACAAAACATTTTTTTATAAAAATGTCTTACTAAATTTTTCGTAAATTTTACGATAAAAAATATAAGTAGGTAAGTAATCTAAACCAACCTGCTAGAAGTTGTATTTTTTTATTTATTTGCAAACTTTCGCACGCGGAATGTAAAGCATTTTAAAAAGTAAAACAGTAGGTAACTAGGTAAGTACATCATACATACCATCAGGACTAACTCCTAAAAAGTCAAATTTTTTGTCAATATAGGTAGTCCTGGGTCGTTACAGTTTTCTTCACTTTTTTTCGAACGGTTTTCGCGACTCCGATTCATTGTAATTTCTCGTTAGAACGTCGCTTTTGTATAAAAACCTCTTCACATAGTTGTGGCAGGGTGTGGTCGCTTTTCTGTTACATAGGTATCTGTAATAAAGCCAAAATTAAGCATAGGCTTAAGTAGGGTACATTTCGATCACTGGCATTGTGCACATAAATTTTCCGAGAATTAAAATCCATTGGTGCACGACCGGATTTGATCCCACTACCTAAGGATCGGAAAGTCTGTTTTTTTTTGCACCATAGGTACTTCATTTCGACTGCAACAAATCAAAGAGGTTGTATAGGTTTTAGGTACCCATACCTAACTAAGTTGAAATCGTATTTATCTACGGTATTATTATGAAATGTACCTACCTATTACAACAATAATGAGTACTTGGCGTACATAACACTTCCCCCCCCCCTCCCTCGCCTCGGTTGAACCTCTAGTTTCTCCACGAGTTTTATTGTAAAAAATTTGTTCCCCACATATTTCTAAAAACAAAAGGCAAGGTAGGAGGGCAAGGTGGTGCGGTCGAAGCCCATTGCGTTGTTGGTCTGAGCAGATCCGCACCACACTCAACACATCCGTCTTTACTACAATGCACTGCAATTAGAATAAACGGGATATATAAACTAACCTTTTAATTTGTTCATGAAATCATTTCATTTGTCCATGACTTCGTTTGCAATTTTTCCTAGGACCAGAGTAGGTGTACCTTTTGATGATTTTTGTATTAATTTTCGAAATTCGTGACTCCATGGTTTCTACTCATTGATTATGTAAATAATACTTCGTATTATTAATCAATGAAGTAGAAAGGGCACTCTTTTTTCACAGTCCTAAGAAAACTCAAAAATTCATGGAAATCAAGAATGAGCGGAATGACATAACCTACGTATTTGACAATTTTGACATACCTATTGTGCGGAAATTATGCGCAGCGCAGCGAAATGAGTTCAGTGAGGCCATGCCTTGCCAATATGCTATTCCTGAAATCATTTATCAACGTAATATTTTTAATATACACTCGAGAGCAATGATTCCGGGTCACTTAAAGAATGTTAAAAATCTCGGAAACTAAAAATGATAGGTTAATGCAATAAATTGTATTTAATAGACAATGTAATACTCCTTAAATGAAAGTAAAAAAATATGAGTCACCATACATTTTATTAACACAAAATTACATAAAGAAAAAAACTGCTGATCTCTCCTTAAAACAAAAATAGGAAACATGAAATTTTTGAACTTTATTACGATTTGACTTGAATTTTAATACTTCGTATTGCCTCCTCGTGCTTCCATTACTGCGTTTACGCGGTTTGGCATGCTGTACACCAAGTTCCTTATACGATTTTGGGGAATATTCTCCCATTCCTCTGTGAGAGCAATTTTGAGCTCACGAAGCGTGATTGGGGGAGGGTTTCGTTGTTTTACGCATCTGCCTAGCTCGTCCCAAGCATGCTCGATCGGGTTGATATCCGGGCTGCGCGCTGGCCACTCCATACGAGTAATGTTCATCTCTTGAAGGTAGTCATTCACAATCCTACCTGTATGAGGTCGGGCATTGTCATGCATAAATATAGCATCCTCACCTAAATTGACCATAAATGGACCAACATGATCATTGAGGATTTCTTCCACATATCTTACGCTAGTTAAAGAGCCGTTTTCTATGATCACCAGCTCTGTGCGACTTTCAGAAGAAATTCCGGCCCACACAAGTACAGACCCACCACCGTAGGCTACTTTTTCTTCGATGCATGCTTGCTTGAATCTTTCCCCTGGTCTTCGATACACTCTGTGTCTTCCATCGTGCTTGTAGAGCATAAATTTTGATTCGTCGGAGAACATAACTTTTGACCAATCTTCAATACTCCAATTTACGTGGCTCTGGGCATATCTTAGTCTTGAAATACGATGCCCACGCTCCAGTTTAGGGCCGTTTGCAGGTCTAAGGGGTTTTAAGTTAGATTCAGCAAGCCGACGTCTTACTGTCCATGCACTTGGGTTACTTCCTCCGAGGCGTCGAAACTGATTTGTGAGTTCAGTTCCTGTGAGAAAGCGATTTCGAAGCATGGTGTTCACCAAGTATCGGTCTTCTCGTGCTGTGGTACACCTGGTTCTGCCCGTTCCTGGTCTGCGTAGGTTAGAACCAGTTTCTTCGTAACGTCGGAGAACTCTTTGTACTGTTGACAGCGACACACCGACAGTCCTGGCTGTATCGCGCTGACTCCGGCCGGTTTCCAGCATTGTAAGTATTCTGGTGCATTCTTCAGGCGTAAGCGACATAATTTCAGCTTGAATAATGAATATAGAGCACTATCAACATGGTTTATATACCCACATAAATTACAGATTACAAACAAAAGCAAAACCAAATGCTGTAATTTCGTAGTTCCATCTTCGAAAGTGGCCCTTTTTCAAATTTGATTTTTTTAAGATATAACTTTACAATAACTAAGAAGTTTTAATACCTTCATTTAAGGAGTATTACATTGTCTATTAAATACAATTTATTGCATTAACCTATCATTTTTAGTTTCCGAGATTTTTAACATTCTTTAAGTGACCCGGAATCATTGCTCTCGCGTGTACATAAATTTTTTTAAAATATGCCTTCAAAATGCAAGCTTCGTACTTCTTTTCAGAGCAGACCTACATGCTCTGAAAACAAATACGGTACAAATAAGATCGAACAAGTAAGAAAATGTTGCTCTAAAAAAACATTATGTACTTATGAATTATTTTAGAAGTGGATCATAATGTATATTTACTAAAATGATTTTAAGATATACACGCGAGAGCAATGATTCCGGGTCACTTAAAGAATGTTAAAAATCTCGGAAACTAAAAATGATAGGTTAATGCAATAAATTGTATTTAATAGACAATGTAATACTCCTTAAATGAAGGTATTAAAACTTCTTAGTTATTGTAAAGTTATATCTTAAAAAAATCAAATTTGAAAAAGGGCCACTTTCGAAGATGGAACTACGAAATTACAGCATTTGGTTTTGCTTTTGTTTGTAATCTGTCATTTATGTGGGTATATAAACCATGTTGATAGTGCTCTATATTCATTATTCAAGCTGAAATTATGTCGCTTACGCCTGAAGAATGCACCAGAATACTTACAATGCTGGAAACCGGCCGGAGTCAGCGCGATACAGCCAGGACTGTCGGTGTGTCGCTGTCAACAGTACAAAGAGTTCTCCGACGTTACGAAGAAACTGGTTCTAACCTACGCAGACCAGGAACGGGCAGAACCAGGTGTACCACAGCACGAGAAGACCGATACTTGGTGAACACCATGCTTCGAAATCGCTTTCTCACAGGAACTGAACTCACAAATCAGTTTCGACGCCTCGGAGGAAGTAACCCAAGTGCATGGACAGTAAGACGTCGGCTTGCTGAATCTAACTTAAAACCCCTTAGACCTGCAAACGGCCCTAAACTGGAGCGTGGGCATCGTATTTCAAGACTAAGATATGCCCAGAGCCACGTAAATTGGAGTATTGAAGATTGGTCAAAAGTTATGTTCTCCGACGAATCAAAATTTATGCTCTACAAGCACGATGGAAGACACAGAGTGTATCGAAGACCAGGGGAAAGATTCAAGCAAGCATGCATCGAAGAAAAAGTAGCCTACGGTGGTGGGTCTGTACTTGTGTGGGCCGGAATTTCTTCTGAAAGTCGCACAGAGCTGGTGATCATAGAAAACGGCTCTTTAACTAGCGTAAGATATGTGGAAGAAATCCTCAATGATCATGTTGGTCCATTTATGGTCAATTTAGGTGAGGATGCTATATTTATGCATGACAATGCCCGACCTCATACAGGTAGGATTGTGAATGACTACCTTCAAGAGATGAACATTACTCGTATGGAGTGGCCAGCGCGCAGCCCGGATATCAACCCGATCGAGCATGCTTGGGACGAGCTAGGCAGATGCGTAAAACAACGAAACCCTCCCCCAATCACGCTTCGTGAGCTCAAAATTGCTCTCACAGAGGAATGGGAGAATATTCCCCAAAATCGTATAAGGAACTTGGTGTACAGCATGCCAAACCGCGTAAACGCAGTAATGGAAGCACGAGGAGGCAATACGAAGTATTAAAATTCAAGTCAAATCGTAATAAAGCTCAAAAATTTCATGTTTCCTATTTTTGTTTTAAGGAGAGATCAGCAGTTTTTTTCTTTATGTAATTTTGTGTTAATAAAATGTATGGTGACTCATATTTTTTTACTTTCATTTAAGGAGTATTACATTGTCTATTAAATACAATTTATTGCATTAACCTATCATTTTTAGTTTCCGAGATTTTTAACATTCTTTAACTGACCCGGAATCATTGCTCTCGAGTGTACAATATTTTCCCCTACAAAATGTAGTTTCTACCTAATAATATTAGGTATAGGTAGATTATTCGTAATTTAATTTTCTCCCATAATTTATTCAAAAATCATAAACTGGCAGCACTCTATTTCCTATCCTATAGTTTGATTTTTATGGTATCAAAGGTATATTTCATGTATTTGGAGACAAGCAAATTATGAGAGAGAAGACAGGAGAAGATAGAGGAAGACAGACAAGATCGAGAAGATCGGCAACAGCTCATAGTCCGCGAGCTGGCAATGTCGCAGCAACACAACCGTACATTGTCAGATCAGCGTACGACATTATCTGTGTTCACTCACACATTGTTAATTTTTAACTAAATTTTCGATTTTAGTTTAGCTATTTATCGACTGTATTTTTCAACTAAATATGATATACAGCAAGTAAAAACCAATATAAAAGCCAACAACAGTTATTTCAATTCAAAATTATATTCTCTTCGCCCATAACTGGAAAAATCCGTGTAGAAAAATTTGTATGAAGATCGTTCCACCTTAACTAACTAGTCTTGGTACTTGGAAGTTAGGTAAGTAAAGCCATTAAAATTATAAAAATTTTCAATGTACCTAAAGATTTATAATAGTTTAGATGGCTGTTTCTATTTAGGGTGTTTCTATGTATTATAAGTATGTATTTACAAAAAAAAAGTATAAGTATTCTATCAGATCTAGTTCCCATATCACAAGCTTTGCTTAGTTTGGGACTAGAGGGCGTTGTGTGTAAAGCCCATAAATATTCATATTTATTTATTTTATTAGATAGAATTTCTATCTAAACTTTTACAAATCTGTACTTACATTGATTTATTTTTTGATAAATTCTTTGAAGGAGTTGAAGTATGTCTGTCGGTTTGTCGTTTGAGCACAGTTGACGCTGAAACCGCCGAACAGATTTTGATGAATCGTATCATGGTGATAGCTTATAGCACCGATCAACATTAGGTACATTGCACACATTAGGTAATTATGTCAAAATCAACTTCAAACGGCCGAGTTATTCGTCAACTCGCGAGCGTGAAACTCGTGATTTGGCACTTTCCAATTAAGAGCCTACACTACTCCAGCTCAAATCCAAGTTTCACGGCCCATTCGTGCAGATACCGCGCCGCGCACTCGCAGCTATCTCACTCGCACAGTTCATCACGCAGCGCAGAGGTCACGAGTCGACCGCACGATAGAGTAAATACACAGTTATTGTACATCTAGTACCGAGCTATGGAAATAAAAAAATTAATCATTGTACAAATATACTAAAGCGCCGTAGGTAGTTATGATACACGTTATTGTACACCCAGTAAGTATGGCAATAAAGTGAAAGGAATATTGCAGAAAAGTGGTCCATAGTTGGCCACTTTTTCTAAGGCCTGTGGCACGGCTCCTGATCATGCTAAATAATTTGTATTATGGAATGGACACAGTAGTAAAAAACAAGGAGAAATCAGAAAATTTTATTGTATTTCAAGAGGGAGATCTCAATTCGATTGTATTTTGTTTGTTACCTAAGAACACCGTTCGCTTCTCACTCGATCAGATCATCATCGGTTCAGATCAAATGGGTTGTATGCTTATTCGAAAAATGGGAAAACCTCAGGAGGAAGCTTATTCCACATCTTATATGAGAAATATTTCGCCTATTTACATGCATTTATTTATTTACATGCACATCATCGGGTGTGTAGAATGCTTGTTTGTCTACTCATCTTCAGGTGGGCTGAACGCCTGTTTACCTACACATCATCAGGTGGGCTGAACGCCTGTTTGCCTACACATCATCAGGTGGGCTGAACGCCTGTTTGCCTACACATCATCAGGTGGGCTGAAAGCCTGTTTACCTACACATCATCAGGTGGGCTGAACGCCTGTTTGCCTACACATCATCAGGTGGGCTGAAAGCCTGTTTACCTACACATCATCAGGTGGGCTGAACGCCTGTTTGCCTACACATCATCAGGTGGGCTGAACGCCTGTTTGCCTACACATCATCAGGTGGGCTGAAAGCCTGTTTACCTACACATCATCAGGTGGGCTGAACGCCTGTTTGCCTACACATCATCAGGTGGGCTGAAAGCCTGTTTACCTACACATCATCAGGTGGGCTGAACGCCTGTTTACCTACACATCATCAGGTGGGCTGAACGCCTGTTTGCCTACACATCATCAGGTGGGCTGAAAGCCTGTTTGCCTACACATCATCAGGTGGGCTGAAAGCCTGTTTACCTACACATCATCAGGTGGGCTGAATGCCTGTTTGCCTACACATCATCAGGTGGGCTGAACGCCTGTTTGCCTACACATCATCAGGTGGGCTGAACGCCTGTTTGCCTACACATCATCAGGTGGGCTGAAAGCCTGTTTACCTACACATCATCAGGTGGGCTGAAAGCCTGTTTACCTACACATCATCAGGTGGGCTGAAAGCCTGTTTACCTACACATCATCAGGTGGGCTGAACGCCTGTTTACCTACACATCATCAGGTGGGCTGAACGCCTGTTTGCCTACACATCATCAGGTGGTGCTGATTACGGAAATGGTATCCATTTTGAAATCCAAGATGGCGGACATTGATTTTTTTGAATAAAATGATATGGGTGTCGTTTTCAGAATATTTTGGGGTGCTGATTACGGAAATAGTATCCATTTTGAAATCCGAGATGGCGGACATTGATTTTTTTGAGAAAAGTGATATGGGTGTTGTTTTCGGGATATTTTGGGGTGCTGATTACGGAAATAGTATCCATTTTGAAATCCGAGATGGCGGACATTGATTTTTTTGAGAAAAGTGATATGGGTGTTGTTTTCGGGATATTTTGGGGTGCTGATTACGGAAATGGTATCCATTTTGAAATCCAAGATGGCGGACATTGATTTTTTTGAGAAAAGTGATATGGGTGTCTTTTTCGGGATATTTTGGGGTGCTGATTATGGAAATGGTATCCATTTTGAAATCCGAGATGGCTTACATTGATTTTTTTGAGAAAAGTGATATGGGTGTTGTTTTCGGGTTATTTTGGGGTGCTGATTACGGAAATGGTATCCATTTTGAAATCCAAGATGGCGGACATTGATTTTTTGAGAAAAAAGATAGGAGTGTCGTTTTCAGGATATTTTGGGGTGCTGATTACGATTTTGAAATCCAAGATGGCGGAAATTGATTTTTTGAGTAAAGTGATATGGGTGTCGTTTTCAGGATATTTTGGGGTGCTGATTATGGAAATGGTATCTATCGATTTTGAAGTTTTTGTTTATGAATCGATTTCTTTTAAAATCGATATCTGAGAGTCCTCCTTAGCCATTAAACGGATTACCCATATCACTTTTCTCAAAAAAATCAATGTCTACCATCTTGGATTTTAAAATGGATACCATTTCCGTAATCAATATCCCTAAACGACACCCATATCATTTTATAAAAAAAAATCGATGTCCGCCATCTTGGATTTCAAAATGGACACCATTTCCGTAATCAGCACTCCAAAATATACCGAAAACGACACCCATATCACTTTTCTCAAAAAATCAATGTCCGCCATCTCGGATTTCAAAATGGATACTTTTTCCGTAATCAGCACCCCAAAATATCCCGAAAACGACACCCATATCACTTTATTAAAAAATCGATGTCCGCCATCTTGGATTTCAAAATGGATACCATTTCCGTAATCAGCACCCCAAAATATCCCGAAAACGACACCCATATCACTTTGTTCAAAAAAATCGATGTCCGCCATCTTGGATTTCAAAATGGATACTTTTTCCGTAATCAGCACCCCAAAATATCCCGAAAAGGACACCCATATCACTTTATTCAAAAAAATCGATGTCCGCCATCTTGGATTTCAAAATGGATACCATTTCCGTAATCAGCACCCCAAAATATCCCGAAAACGACACCCATATCACTTTGTTCAAAAAAATCGATGTCCGCCATCTTGGATTTCAAAATGGATACTTTTTCCGTAATCAGCACCCCAAAATATCCCGAAAAGGACACCCATATCACTTTATTCAAAAAAATCGATGTCCGCCATCTTTGATTTCAAAATGGATACGATTTCCGTAATCAGCACCCCGAAATATCCCGAAAACGACACCCATATACTTTATTCAAAAAAAATCGATGTCCGCCATCTTGGATTGCAAAATGGATACTTTTTCCGTAATCAGCACCCCAAAATATCCCGAAAACGACACCCATATCACTTTTCTCAAAAAATCAATGTCCGCCATCTTGGATTTCAAAATGGATACCATTTCCGTAATCAGCACCCCAAAATATCCCGAAAACGACACCCATATCACTTTATTCAAAAAAATCGATGTCCGCCATCTTGGATTTCAAAATGGATACCATTTCCGTAATGAGCACCCCAAAATATCCCGAAAACAACACCCATATCACTTTTCTCAAAAAAATCAATGTAAGCCATCTCGGATTTCAAAATGGATACCATTTCCGTAATCAGCACCCCAAAATATCCCGAAAACGACACCCATATCATTTTTCTCAAAAATTCTATGTAAGCCATCTCGGATTTCAAAATGGATACCATTTCCGTAATCAGCACCCCAAAATATCCCGAAAACAACACCCATATCACTTTTCTCAAAAAAATCAATGTCCGCCATCTCGGATTTCAAAATGGATACTATTTCCGTAATCAGCACCCCAAAATATTCTGAAAACGACACCCATATCATTTTATTCAAAAAAATCAATGTCCGCCATCTTGGATTTCAAAATGGATACCATTTCCGTAATCAGCACCCCAAAATATCCCGAAAACAACACCCATATCACTTTTCTCAAAAAAATCAATGTCCGCCATCTCGGATTTCAAAATGGATACTATTTCCGTAATCAGCACCCCAAAATATCCCGAAAACGACACCTATATCGTTTTATTCAAAAAAATCGATGTCCGCCATCTTGGATTTCAAAATGGATACTTTTTCCGTAATCAGCACCCCAAAATATCCCGAAAACGACACCCATATATCACTTTATTTAAAAAAATCAATGTCCGCCATCTTGGATTTCAAAATGGATACCATTTCCGTAATCAGCACCCCAAAATATCCTGAAAACTACATCCATATCACTTTACTCAAAAAAATCAATGTTCACCATCTTGGATTTCAAAGTAGATGCCATTTCCGCAATCAGCACCCCAAAATATCTCGAAATCGACACCTGTATCATTTTACTCGAAAAAGTAAAGTACGCTGTCCTGGATTCGAAAACGTAGTAGGGGAGATAAATTCTGTCAGAGTCAAAATGTTCCTTCATTTTGGCAAAATTCATGTTTCGATTCGAATGGCTCCAAATACTGGAGGTCGAATTCTGCTAATAGCGGAGATACGGCAAGGGGGCTACAATATCTCTGAGAGAAGAGGGGGTTAATGCCCCCTCTGGAATTATAAGTACTGTTAGGTATAAATAGGTCAATAAAAAAAATGATATGGAGGGGTTGCAATATTTATTTTATTTTCTACAATCTTTTTATTACAATTCGTACAACAGTTCTACACACGTCACGTGGAGATAGGTGACCTACAACATACCAACTTAGTAATTAGACTACAAATCTATGGTACTCATCCAGTGAACGAAAATGTCGAAAGATCAAATTCGTTTGTCCTTTGCGCGCCGCAAACGCATAGCGCAGCGCGTCGAGTATTCATAAATGCCTAAACTTGACGTCGTCAAATTTCAATACGGCTTCATAAGGTCCTAACCAAAATGCGTACCCGCGGGCACCTAGGTAGGTAAAAAACATTTTATGACTCATTTGAGATACTTACTTCAAAATATTATTCATGTTTTTAGCAATTTCTTTTCTCCAATCCCTTCTCTTTTTTTTGTACTGGTTATTTCCTATTTTACTTTACTTTATAAGTAAAATTATATTTTACGTATCTACGTAGGTAGGCGTGCGAGCAAGCGACGCGGGTTCCCTCTTCGACTGCCGGAGCTAGACTGAATCTGAGCGATTGCGACGTCTCACGCGCAATATTTGAGAACTTAATTTCTTAAAATGCAAAAAAAAACATTTTAATAAATCTAAAACATATGATGTACGTGTATTGCTAAGTTGAATTTATATACAAAGTTTCAATAGTATAGGTAAAGTATTGACTGACTTCTGTGGTTTCTTAGATTGATTCAGAGGGAAGTTTGGGATTTTTTTCTATCGAGAAAATTTTTAGTAATCGTGTTTTCACATCATATGATGTATCACAAATATTCTCAACTGTAATATATATTTTTTTCAAAATGATTGATTCAATACTTTTAATGATATGCGGGATCAAAAATGAGAGATTGGGGTACTATAAGCTCTTAAACCTATTTTTTTTGTCGTCAACTCGCGCGCACAATATTATAAAGTACAGTCTTATTTTAAAAACGGATTTCTTTCAAAATCGATATCTGAGGGCCCCTCTCAGCCATTATGTGTTACTATGTATTATAAGTATGTATTTACAAAAAAAAAGGTATATAAGTATTCTATCAGCATCTAGTTACCATATCACAAGCTTTGCTTAGTTTGGGACTAGAGGCGTCGTGTGAAATGTCCATAAATATTTATTTATTTATTATCAAGAATCTAATCTCAAATTAGAAAAAATCATAGCCGCCATTTTTAACTTTTTTTGTTTATGGACCGATTGCTTTCAAAATCGATATCTGAGGGTCACCCTCAGCCATTATCAAGATTCTAATGTCAAATTTGAAAAGTCATGACCACCATTTTTAACTTTTTTGTTTATGGACCGATTGCTTTCAAAATCGATATCCGAGGGTCACCCTCAGCCATTATCAAGATTCTAATGTCAAATTTGAAAAATCATGACCACCATTTTTAACTTTTTTGTTTATGGACCGATTGCTTTCAAAATCGATATCTGAGGGTCACCCTCAGCCATTATCAAGATTCTAATGTCAAATTTGAAAAGTCATGACCACCATTTTTAACTTTTTTGTTTATGGACCGATTGCTTTCAAAATCGATATCCGAGGGTCAACCTCAGCCATTATCAAGATTCTAATGTCAAATTTGAAAAATCATGACCACCATTTTTAACTTTTTTGTTTATGGACCGATTGCTTTCAAAATCGATATCTGAGGGTCACCCTCAGCCATTATCAAGAATCTAATGTCAAATTTGAAAAATCATGACCAACATTTTTAACTTTTTTGTTTATGGGCCGATTGCTTTCAAAATCGATATCTGAGGGTCACCCTCAGCCATTATCAAGAATCTAACGTCAAGTTTGATGAAAAATCATGGCTGCCATTTTTAATTTTTTTTGTTTACAGACCGATTGCTTTCAAAATCGATATCTGAGGGTCACCCTCAAGAATCTTAAATTAATGCCGTTTGAAGTTTATTTTGACAGCTGTCATCAAAAATGTAGATTTAAGTTGTCTCTGTCATTTAGTGATGAAACGAGCAGTCTAGGATAAGTAGTTTCCAAGATATGACCGTTTGAAGTTGAATTTGACAGCTGACATCAAAAATGTAGATTTTAGTTGTCTCTGTCATTTAGTGATGAAACGAGTAGTCTAGGATAAGTAGTTTCCAAGATATGACCGTTTGAAGTTGAATTTGACAGCTGACATCAAAAATGTAGATTTTAGTTGTCTCTGTCATTTAGTGATGAAACGAGTAGTCTAGGATAAGTAGTTTCCAAGATATGACCGTTTGAAGTTGAATTTGACAGCTGACATCAAAAATGTAGATTTTAGTTGTCTCTGTCATTTAGTGATGAAACGAGTAGTCTAGGATAAGTAGTTCCCTAGATATGACCGTTTGAAGTTGAATTTGACAGCTGACATCAAAAATGTAGATTTTAGTAGTCTCTGTCATTTAGTGATGAAACGAGTAGTCTAGGATAAGTAGTTTCCAAGATATGACCGTTTGAAGTTGAATTTGACAGCTGACATCAAAAATGTAGATTTTAGTTGTCTCTGTCATTTAGTGATGAAACGAGTAGTCTAGGATAAGTAGTTTCCAAGATATGACCGTTTGAAGTTGAATTTGACAGCTGACATCAAAAATGTAGATTTTAGTTGTCTCTGTCATTTAGTAATATAATAACAGAAAAGTTAAAAACGGCGGCCATAATTTTTCAAATTTGTCATTAGATTCTTGGTAATGGTTGAAAGGGACCTTCAGATATCGATTTTGAAAGCAATTGGTCCATAAACAGAAAAGTTAAAAATGGCGGCCATGATTTTTCAAATTTGACATTAGATTCTTGATAATGGCTGAGGGTGACCCTCAGATATCAATTTTGAAAGCAATCGGTCCATAAACAAAAAAGTTCAAAATGGCGATAATGCTATTTCAAAAGATCTGGGGCAACGCAGGTCTCCACTCGCAACAATTTAATGTGGCAGTAAATTAGTTTTGTTATTTTTAAGTAGTTATTTGTTCTATCGAAATCTCTATTGCAGCGGGAATTATAAAAATGTAATAAAAAGTCATTCTTTTGATAACACGACAAGAAACCGGGACGGTGACATCTTTTTTTCATTCCTAATAGAGGGTTAGAAAAGTCTAGAGACTCTTTGGACAGTTTGCTGACTCATTATATACCTACAAGGCCACTACAAGGCAGATAAACTCCGAACTAAACAATAATTTTTTTCTTGAGGTAGGTATGTGTACCTACTATAATAATAAGGAAATCAAATAAAATTTTTTTTTTTGTTCGGTAAGTACCTACATACTTATCTAGGGAGGTATCTAACAAAACAAGTGACAATGTAGCTAATAAAATAAACATGAAGTATTATTTAGATTAGGTAAAACCTTTTTTTTCCATCACCTCTTCCCAATCACTACAGGCCATGTACAACTTTTTTTTAAAAAAAGAACGCCGTCGAAGTGTGTTCTGAGAACTTGAAAAGCGCACGCATAACTATACATACTTTTTGTTTGGCTTTTCTATTATTGATTTTCCGGATTTTTAAACTGATAAAAAATATGGAAGAAGGAGAACGGTGCATCAATTGTACAATATGTTTAGGCCCTAGAAGAAGAAGATTTTTGGTGCAGGCTCAACCAGTTAATATTGTTGAAGCTGTGTCATTGTGGATAGCCCCAATTCAGGTATGTTTGTGCTATTTTATTTTATTGTTATGAGACGAGTGACGAAACAAGTCCAATCCACAGAGGACGTATCCTATGTGGCATTGTAGCGCGTCCATAACACATTAAGCAATGCAAGCATGGGGCGTAGAGACGTTCTGTAACTTCAACAATGAGCGAGTGTTGTTACTCAACAACACTCGCTCATTGTTGAAGTGAACAAACATGCAGGCGGGTAAGTTACTCAACTTACCCGCCTGCATGTTTGTTTTTGATATTTTGATAATGTAGCTACACAGGTACGCTAGATGGGTCGCCTTATGACTAACTTAGGTAGGTGCTAATGCTTATACCTAACTACCTAGCTTCTTACATTTTAATGAGTTAAGTATCGGTGAGGCAATGCATTGTTATAGGCAGAGGTAACCACTTAACATCAGGTGGGCCATCGGCTTGTTCCATCACTGAGTTGTATAAAAAAAGTATATTCGTATAAGTTCTTATATTTTCATTTAAAAGGTTCTCAATAATTAAAACTTATTTACAAGAGGTAAGTACCTACCTACCTACTTACTTATTTTCCTTTACGCCTTATTCACACTTTTTATACAAAACTTCTTGTATTCGTAGGTTTCGCCTAATAACAACTTATGCCAAGAATGTTTGGTTTTATTACGAAATCGACTAAACAATCCTGGCCAAGCTGCAGCTCGAGCATATGGACACACAAGAGTATGCCGAGGTTGTGGAAGCTCTATATTGAGATCTAGATCTTATGCCATCTACAATACCGCAGAAGGAAATATAATAGCGTCATGGATTATTCCGTACCAGGTAAAATGATTTCTCTATTTACTATTTATTTATTTTACTAGCGCATTGTTACTCGCGATTTCGTCTGCGCGGAATAAGTTTTTTAAGTTTTCATTAAAATAGGTTTATTTTATATTCAAGAAAACGTCGCATATCCACCCCCAATAACCCAAAGTAACTACCTACTCTACTCTACCTACCTACAACTGCGTGATCTCGCTGAAATGTAGATGTAAAACAAAATAATCGTAGGTAACTTGTCTTTGTCCTGAAAATGTTACCAGTAGGTAATTACCTACTTGAAACTCACAAACCACTGTGGAACTGACTAAACCAAGGGTTTCCTCACGATGTTTTCTTTCACCGTTTGAGGGTACTAGCATTGCGCACATGTAAATGTACACCTATTGGATAGTAAAACATAATGTGAAACAATAAAATGAAGCCATTTATCACTAACCACACATATTTTATTTCAGGTCAATAACAATGATCAAGCATGTAGACGATGTTTTAGTAGAGCTCAGTTTCTCAGCTCAGGATATGCTCGAAATTGTCGAACAAGAGCCACATCTCGGGCCCAATCCAGGAATCCCACAACCACCTCCTTTACCTGCTGCACCTTTGGGAATACCTGCCGCCAACAATAGAATGCAACCCACCATATTGCTACCACATTATAAGCGGCCAGCTGTGACCATATCTCGCTATACGCCTAAACGATGCCGATTTAAGAGGAGTTACTCCAATCTTAATTAGAGCAAGAATCAAGTCACGGCACGTTAGTAGGAAAATCTACTATAGCTACGTTATGTTTGAGAGTGAACCGGCTGACCGCAACAACGTAGAAAATATATTAGGGTACTGCTGTAGCTGCATTGTGGGCAACAGAACAGTTGGCTGTTGCACCCATGTTATGACAGTTATATGGTTTCTTAGCTGGGCACGGCATCAAGACAGTATTGTCGCACCAGCTATGTTCCTAAACCATGTAATTGAAGAAGAAACTGAAGATTCTGACGACGAGCAAAACTTGCAGTAGGAAAAGTTATTGCTAATCGAGCAAACGAAGCTAGCGAAGATCTTAATAACATTGCCATAACATAAAAAGCGGATATAACAACCGACCTTGGTCGATGTTGTATGTTCCTAGTGATTAGATATGATCTACCTATCAAACTGAGATGTAATTGCTAACTACCTAACAACGATACCTAACAAACGTCACAAACGATAGCATGATATTACCTATTACTTATCACAAACTTCAAGAAAAGCCGCAGGTGAAAGCTAGTAAGTCATACAAATACAAACTGTCAATTAAGTCATCGAAAAATACCATTTCCTGGCAGACAACCTTTGTTTTTTGTCGAAGTTTGGATGTCGAATAACTAAGTATTCCCGTTGCTTTTTAATAAAACTATTACTTATATTAAAACTACGTTACAAGTACATTGTAACAAAGAAAGTTTCATTAATGCGAGTTTAAAAAAATCGGGACCTGGGCTCCATAGAGTTTTGCCCCAGACCCTTTGACATTAGATTCTTGGTAATGGTTGAAAGGGACCCTCAGATATCGATTTTGAAAGCAATCGGTCCATAAACAGGAAAGTTAAAAATGGCGGCTATGATTTTTCATAAATAGGTACAAATAAAAATATATACATTGACATTTTTACACGGCGCCCTTTAGACGACTCATGGAACAAACGTCTATGATGCCACACAAAAAATAATTATGTTTGTTTTTGGTGAGGATCGAACCCACGACCCACGGCACGGAAGGGAGAGCTAGTACCGACTGAGCTGTGAGGCCTATCAAAATATCTTTTCATTTTAGCTCATCATCATGAATTTCTATTCTATTCAAGTACACGTTCTTCATTGCACTGCAGATTGTACTGTTTGGCACAGTACGCACAACGGATCTTCATCCCTCTGAAGTAAGGTGTAACAATCGATTTTGTATGTACTACACAAACATCCAAACATCTAAACTTTTGCATCCCATCCCACTAATATTATAAACTAGTAGTTACCCGCGACTTCGTACGCGTCTACAGTTCACGTGTACATTATATTATCTGTGCGTGTACCGAGCGGATACTTCTTTGAGAAACTTGACATTACACCACACCTCATCACACCGAACTCGTACCTACTGGAATGTCAAACGCTAGTTGTTAGACCAAAGGGCGCCCTGTCAAACTGCGCCCTGTCAAACTGACGTGACATGACATGACAATGAAATCCTCTTGCCAATTGGCGCTGCTAATCCTTTTCGTTCATTTTATCCTGTAGATCCTGTTAATTATTTGGGATAAAAGTAACCTATATGTAAATCCAGGTTACGAACTATATGTATGCCAAGTTTCATCCAAGTTGGTTCAGTGGTTTTGACGTGATTGAAACACATCCAAACATCCAAACATCTAAACTTTCGCATTTATAATATTAGTAGGATGGTAAGATAAGATAAGATTTTAATTGTCCCCAATAGGTATGTACAGGTGTTAATGATTGTCATGAATAAAAAAGTTACTAACATCAAAACTAGGTAGTCAGTCACACTCCACGTGTACACGCACGGTTATGCTCGATCTTTTTGGCGCGGAGAAAATCGACACAGGTCCGACTTCCACGAGCGCTGGCGCGCGTCTGAATTCGAGCGGCCAACGCATCGCATTTTATGCAGTTGTAAATTAAGTTTATTCAAATTAATATAATAAATTATGTAAATAAAAAGTATACAATTTTATTGATAATGAACTAACGTTTATTTTGGTATAATTTTTACCTAATAATAATAATGTAGTATGGAGAAATTAACGGCTAATTCTGAACGTTTTTAGAAATTTTATGGTTTTGAATTGATTTTTTTTTGTACATATCCCATACTTATTTCTAAATTCCGGGGCCGCTACGGTCAATGGCAGTATATAAGAGATATTTGTTGATATTTTTCATTTCGTTTGCTTTGCAGAGTAGTTCAATCCAGGAGCTTGAAAAAGTGTCTGCGCGAGTTTTATTAAAAACTTGTTTCGGAATTTTGGCTTTATTTAAATATATAAGGAAAAATTGCAAAAAGCGAGGCCGCTACGGTCAATGCGAATAACTATTCTACACCATACAATAAATCGAAATTATCTAAGAGTTTCAGTTTCAGAGATCTAGAACGTCAAAAATGGGCATTTTCACGGTTTGACCGTAATACGCGCCTTAAGCACTGATCCGGACTCAGATTAGCTGAGTACCGACAGATTCAAACATACATCGAAACTCAAATATCACATAGTGAAGCTTCCAGCATATTTGTAAGTGAAGAAAAACATATAGAACTGAAATAGAACTAGTTGTTCTGATACATTTTCGGAAAAAAATCAAAAATGGATTTCCCCTCTTTCCCCCCTTTTTGGATTTTTTTGTACCATATTGTGCTGAATGAAGTCATTAGTGTGCTTTTCAAATTTGATTGAAATCCGTCGATAAATAACGCTACAGCAAACTTGCCCCTTGTCCCCCTATTTTTCCCACAATCAAAAATCGCGATCGACTAAAAAATTTAAATAAATTATGGAACGTGTGTGCCGGTTTTCATCAAAATCGGTTGATAAATGCGACCTGTAGGCGAGAACTGACAGACAGACGGACAAAAGCATTTTTGGCCAATCTCGAAACTGAGAGGCTTCGCTCGCTCGATCAATTAGTAGAATAGCTTACTTCTGTAGGACGAAGGTCAGGATGCCAATCGTCCATTTTCCTGAGTGTAAACGGGTCCAAGTTACCCAGCGCCAGTTGGAATGCTACCTTGGGATCTAATAGCTCTCCTGCATTGACACATAATGCTTTCTCTATATCTGAAACAAATCACAATTATTACAGCCACGACGGAGACCTTAGAGGCCTAAAAACTCACTAGAGTTAGTCACACCTGATGGAAAGTGACGATGAAGCCGGCGATGGAGCAAGACGGTCTAGAAGACACCTATTCACTCTTGCCTTGCTCTTTCACTCTTTCACAAAGAGCTCTAATAAATAATAATAAATATTCATGGACATTTCACACGACGCCCTCTAGTCCCAAACTAAGCAAAGCTTGTATTATGGAAACTAGATGCTGATAGAATACTTATATACTTTTTTTTGTAAATACATACTTATAATACATAGTAACACCCAGACATAGAACAAACATCTATGATTGCCACACACAAATGTTTGTTCTCGGTGGGGATCGAACCCACGACCCACAGCACGGAAGGCAGAGCTATTACCGACTGAGCTGTGACGCCTGTCAAAAACGCCTGGCTTTTTGTGTGCGAGCTCGTCCGGGGTAGTACTCCCACCGTACCTATTTCGTGCTTGGCACAGTGATTCTCGCATTGCTGTGTTCCGGTTTGAAGGGTATGGGTGCCGGTGTAATTACAGGCACATGAGACTTAACACCGACATGTGTCAGAGTGATGGGCGCAGTGCAATGCATCACAGGCTTGGACGAATACACGGGACACGTAACTCGGACGATCTCGCCTTTACCCCCGCTCGCCACGTACCAGCCTTTTTGCCTAACAAGCAAAATTGTTGCGTCAGTGTTGACACGACCACTACGTTGATTCTCAAGACAAGATAATGCAAAAAAATGACAAAATGCGCCGTATTATTTTGTAAAAACTACAGTGATCGCGTAACTAATATTTCTTTTCACCTGTGAGTACAATTTTATGCCGATAAAGTGGCTAATTTTTCATAAAACTAATAAAATTGAATATAATTTTTGCTTATATGATGCCATATTAACGAGTACTCAATTTTTTCTGCAATGTAACTATATTTATGACTTACTGAAATGAGTCGGGTTTTACCGTTCTTTTTTCATTCGTTCAGTGTTCGTTCATTACAATTCTTTCAAATAGGGTTTGAAACTATCGATTAAAAATATCGATGTAAATGAACGAACGAATTTATTCTCACTCTTAGGTTTCCAACTAATCCATTAAAAAAATATGTAATCGTATGTACCAAAAGATAATTTATAAGTTTAAAAAACTAGAAAAACTGACTTCAACTCTACTACCAGCTTCATCATCAGAGGGGCGATTACGAGTTGACAATGTAAAAAACCGGTGTCAAACATCTGACGCCGAGCACACCGGTGTGCGCTGCTTGGTATGGAAACACTGAGCGGAAGCTTGACGAAACCAAGCTTCTCAAAAAATCGATTCAGTGTTTCCATACCAAGCAGTGCACACCGGTGTGCTCGGCGTCAGACGTTTGACACCGGTTTTTTACATTGTCAACTCGTAATCGCCCCTCTGATGGCAATGCAATGCAATACAGAGGCAATGCGTGTATTCAAATATCAGATGATGATGATGATGACAGTTCCTTGGGAATGTTCTACTCACTATAAACACCACTTAAAAGTCACAGGAAAGCAAAATACGCAATTTCGTGCACGTGGTTGGTGTTGATTCTTTAGAAGAACAACTGGTGGGTTTTTGCTTTTCTCCAATTAAATGCGGTTTGAATGTACAAATACTGCGTTTATTGACAAATTTAGAAAAATGAAAAAATTAAGGTGTGCACAGCACAAAGGGTCCGATTTATATTAATGTTGGTATTGATATTAATACGATTTGCTAAGTTTATCACAACCATTGTTAAAAATAGTGTCTTTAAATTGCTTCATCATTAAAAAATTAACTAGGCAAGGCGCAAGTAAATCTTACGCATGTAGTGTTACGAGTTAAGAACCCAAATCATTGTAAAGTAAAATTATAAAAATCCTTTCGTTGCCAGCTCCCAAAGTCTCAAATTACCGCAATACCAAACTTGAACATTCAGATTTGACAAACCTGAGCACATACTCCAGGGTCTGATGATAGGTAGCACTGATGAAGAGGATCTCTGAAGCTATTTTTAATTGTTGTAAAAGTGGCTTATGGTTACAATGACATGTCTATGTAAAATTATCAAGTAAAATGTTTAATGCCTAAGTTTATTTCCTTGTGATTTTCCATTATTATTATATCATCAACCCAGGCATCATCTTACCTTACTACAATTTCAAATTTAATAAAGTAGGTACCTACTACCTAATTCAACTCCTTCGTTTCCCGTCATTCATTCATTTTTATCGATACTATTTCATCGAATGCGTCAATCACTAGTGTCAATTTACAATAATTGTTAGACAGTGACAACGCTATATGCAGAACTAATGCAGCAATAGATTACTCCTCCCGAGCCCCGCAAAAAGTGGTCGACGGTGTTTTCATACTTTTTTCGAGCATGACGTGTCCCGTGTATTCGTCCAAGATCACAGGGCACGTCCTCAGTGGACGTGCTCGGTGAGGCAATGCATTGTTATATTAGATTAGATTAGATTAGAAAATTCTTTATTGCACATTTAAAAAACAGTACAGAGGCGGGCTTAATGCTAATTAGCATTTTCTTCCAACCAACCTTTGTGTAGTGTGGAGGAGGCATTGTTATAGGCAGAGGTAACCACTTAACATTAGGTGGGTTAACAACACTATCGGCTTGTTCCATCATTTAGTTGTATAAAAGAAACATCAAACAATATTTATTTTTCATACCTTCATCATCAGGTTCAGTCAACCGCACCATGTTCCTCTCCAACGGATCATAAACATACTGATGTTTGAAAGTGGCTTCCGCTTTTAAGAAGTTCTCTCGATACTCATCTGTCACTGTGAGGTTAGAACGGTTGAAGAAACTGGGCAGCTTTTTAAGAGCCTGTGGAAAATAATATAGTTTAATCCTCCAATTTTTACTAGCATTTGCATAGCATCTGAATTATTTAAGTCTTAGGATAATACAAAAAAAAAACGCTAGAAACCGGGTCATAGTTTCTTGCCCGTTCTTCTACTTAAGAATCACCTATAACAAGACGATTTTAAATGATCCTTGTGATTTTACTGAGTAGGATTTATGACTTTGACATTAAATTCACATACATTAGCGAAATTAGGATCCTGTGTGGCAGTAACAAACTGCCTCGCTTTAGCCAGACCGATTCCTGGCAACGACGCGAGATAATCACATCCAGACATCACACACATTTGACGGAACTTATCGAACGAGTAATGTTCAATAGGACATTTCATTACCAAGGGTAGCTTGGCTGTTTCGACCAGAGTGCCTGTACCGTCAAGATCCATTTTGAAAAGCACCTGGAATTAAAATTTGTTTGTCACAGTTTTGACCCCGATGCCCGCAGACGTAGTTCTACCATATAGAAAGAGACGAGGTAACTATGAGCCGCCGATAATAAATTGTTTTAATTACAACAATCATAGTATGTTATACAGCCTAATCTATTGGACTCGTCAAAACAAATTATATGAGCCCGAACTCGAGGGGAACCAGTAGTCACTGAAGAGTTCCACTATCCATCTCCTGGCTCCATCATCAGATCAGCTTCGAGATACCAAATTACAGTATTGTCATCCGAACTACATATACATTACATATACATACCAAGTTTCATTTCGATACGACAATTAAGTAGTAGTACGTTAAAATTGACTTCTAAGATCTTAATAAATTGTTTCATAGATAGCTTGTTGGATAAGTGTGTTAATAAATTATAACTTTTATTAAGTTTAAAAACAGAAAAACCAACTTATATTCGACTACCGGCTTCATCATCAGATGATGATGATGATGATGATGGCAGTTCATAGGGAATGTTCTAGTGACCATAAACACCACTAAAAAGTCACAGGAAAGCAAAATACGCAATTTCGTGCACGTGGATTGCATATTTTTTTCCAGTTATTTCTATTTATAAGCCAAACTACTGAACCGATTTTGATGAAAATTTAATGGGACCGACCTGGAAGTACATCCTTTCAGATAAACAAAGAATTTTTGAAATCGTTTCATAAATGGCGGAGTTCTGAGGTAACACACATTAAAAAAATACAACTGAATTGAACCTCCTCCTTTTTTGAAGTCGGTTAAAAATACCTTAGTACATCCAAACAGTATGAGATCCGAGTCCTCAGTGATCACAACCTGTGCGATATTCTTAATATTCAGATACGCTAGTTGAGAATCAGCTTCGTACGGTGCCACAATGCAGTCAACATTCCGTTTCCGACATTCCCGGATTAAGCTTAGCGCCATTTCATGGGTGATATCGACACTGCGTCGCATGTAGGAACGGGCTTCTTCTATCTGTGGAAAGGTACAAGATACAAGTTTAAAAACCTGAGTTTGCAAAAAATTAGTGTTATAAGTTTGAGCTCTAAGTGTGTCTGTCTGTAGCCTTGTAACTCAGAAAATGGTGCTCTACAAGGGAGTATGGCGATGTTAAGACACGAAAAAAACATGCAGAAGTGGACTTCAACAAGGAGTTATCATAGTTTTTTTTATAAAAAAAAGGTGTTTCAGTCTGTAAGATTTCAGAACAAAATAAACAGAACAGCAAGTCTTGAAAAACTTATATATATAAAATACCTTTCCAAGGCTCAATAGTTCAGCAGCTCTTTTTTTTGATATACTTCGGGACCTAAAAATAACAGATTTAACTTTAGGACTGCAAAAATATTTTTTTTTGCTCTCATTTAAAGGTACCTACCTACAATAATTGTTTAAAGTTGACGACTTAAACCCAACCATTAATTTGAATTGATCATTTGAGAAATTTTCTTTCAGTCTAGGTGGGTAAATATTAAAAAAATATATTCAATTCTCTTTAATGGGGTTTTATAAAACTTTGTGAAATGATTACTTACTCTCTCCTTTTACTCTCGGTCATAGCTTTGGCGGGCAAGTGCCTTCCATCGAACACTAGAATAGGCTTCACGTTCTTCGAGAGCAGCATATTTACATACTTCAAGCAATATTTAATGTGACTGAAATGTAAATAATGCTTGATTAAAAGAACACCAGGTCATCTCTTATATATATGTACCTATTTAGAATTAGAAATATCATCCGCTTAAATAATTTTAACTATCTGAGCCTCACTTATTACTGGTTAGTTACCTACCTTTAAGTTGATATAGAATCTTTAAACTAGAGTAAATCTAATATATACTTTCATATACTTTCAGAGCTAAACATATAGATTTTGTTAAGTTTGTATGTGCTATGTTGAAGAACAAATGCTACTTTATTTTAGGAAACAGGTAAGTAGGTACAATCAATTGTTTTATTAGAAAAATCAACAGGACTAAAATAGTAAACAAAAGACAGCTGGTAATAAAATACTTGGTAACTCACATATCAGTCTCTTCACCTCGGACCAGCTTATCGGCACAAGCAAAGGCACCTTTGTGAAGCCAACAGTATGAATCTATAGCCACGGTACATCCATTGAATTCACTTATATTGGTCCGTCTTGAAGCCTTTTCGATGAAAGGCAGCAAACCAGTGATACCCATAATTTGTTGTTGTTTTTGCAACACTATTTGCACAAGGAGCTACAACAGCCAACAGCTTTATCGGGAATATATTGACTTCATGCTTGCTTGCTCTAAAAGCGTGGCGAACAAGAAAATAAAATAAAATATACTTTGCGATCGAACAAACAAATTAAATTAAACTTTTTATTTGTTGGTCCTTTATTTTATTTGTAAGTAATGTCACTGTCAGACAGTGTCAGATCAGAATACTCGCGCCTTTTCGCGGCTAAAAAGCGTTTTACGAAGTGAGATTGGATCAAACTTGTAAAAAGTACCTAATCTACCTTTATTGCTAGGAAGTAAACAGCAACGGATATAACGGACATCAACAAATATAGGCTGGAGTGGAGGTTCCATTTGTTACCACATTCTATACCTACGTTCTTCTTCTTCTTCGAATTTAAGAGCTACGCTCTTGTCGGCGTAACATTATGCATTTCCCGCCAGGTTCTTCTTTTCAGGGAAGCTTCCTTGACGTTCTTATACTTACGTGATAACACCTATCTACGTTAGGATAATGTTATTCGGTGTTCTATACTAACTAATACCTATGTTATGTACATACACGTACATATACATACACATACCTACACATTTTAGTTGGCATAATGTGCTGAATCTTTATACGTGCCTGTGACTACTTCTCCGTAGGTTCGTAGCGGTACATAATGTAGGTACCAAGAGAAGGATTTTTGCGGTGCCTGAGAAATTTACCTACTTACCTCTCTATTGGTTTTTCTTTTATAAATTTATAAGCAAGCGTTTCTTTTTTTGTTTACTTTACAGAGACAAAATATTTCAGACACGCTGCGGGTAGTCTACAAAATAATTTGGGGCCGTACGCAAATGGTGGCACAAAAGTTGGTCTCTTCTTAGCTCACAAGTTTGTTCTCACTGATAAACACTAGCATTTATGTACGAAGTCACTTAAAATGCGATTTAATCCTCGCGTGGTGTCATCAGCAGCAGCCATAGCGCTTACTTGTGCAGTTACTGTTGCCGCGTACTTTTACAAAAGCCGAAACCCGGGTGTAAACGAAGTGATGGTGTTTTGTAAGCTACAGTTCAACGCTCACAACTGTTTTGATAAACTGATGAGCTACGTGGAAGCGGCTAAGAAGAGTGTGCATGTGTGTATGCCTGGAATCCAGAATCCAGCGATACAAGGACGATTGGTCAAGGTCCTAATGGAAAAGAAAGTCAAAGTCTGCATTTTAATTGATCGGTCTGGATACAACGAAACCAATGACTTTTTTATCAAGGAACTTATCGATGCCGGTATGTTGTTCAGGAACCTAGGTACAGCAATGCCTTGAGCTTTGTATCCTTTGGTTTCTCATAAATCATAGCTTCTTCGGAATTGCCTTACTCCTAGTTGTTCTCACGTCCGGCATGGTACGGACAACAGGACCAAGGGTAGTAGTACCTACATCTGAAGGTCATCTTCCAGTTGGAGGTCTTTTTATACAGTTTCGAAGAGAGTTTCAATGTTGGCAGTCTTGGCTCCGATTCTTCTGTCTGATGATGGACCAACATGATGAACAGAATGGTTTTTTCTTAGGTAGGGATAGTAATAATTTAAGCTTGTCCAGCACCTATGCCTACCATGCTCAGGCAAGTCGGCCTTTCCCAGAGGAAAGACATAGTCAGTACAGTACACAGAGAGCTCACCCACGGGTTTTCTCAAGGTGCTTTCTTTCACTAGCAGTGCCCAAATAAATATTCTGAAAAGATAAATATAGGTACCTACTCCATTCCGTGGTACAAAGTCAATTTCCTATAATAAATAAAATCACGAGGATCATTTAGAAGGTACCTACAGCTTGGTATGATAATATTATTATGTATATATGTAGGTACCACTGCACTTAGATAAATAGATGATGATGATGTAATACCTACACTATTTCAAAAAAGATATAAATAGGTAGGTTATCATTATCACCTATCATTATTTTTTACTCTGGATAGGTAAGTACCTAACTATGAACCTATTTATGTACCTAGGTCTTAGAACAATGAATGTTGTAAAGAAAACTAAAAATTGGCATTCATGGCTTTGCTTCTTAGTACCTACCTAGGTAGGTACTATAGCAGTTAAAACAAGTTGACCGGCTTGTAGTACATAGCTAAATTATTTTTCAGGAGCAGAAATCAAATGTAGCACCAACCAACATAAAATGCAACACAAGTTCTGCCTGGTGGACGATAAAGTGCTTATGACGGGCACACTGAACTGGGGCAATGATCGCTCATCAGATCATTGGAATTATGTGTACATCACAAGTAAGTCACAGCTCGTTGACCCTGTCAAAAATGAGTTTCAACAGATGTGGAACAAATGTATTGACATCAATAGCTGTGACCAAGAAGATTCAACGGAGGAAAGTGAGACAGACTCTTGTAGTGCAACAGTAGAGGTAATGGAGGTACTTGAACCTTTTAGAGAAACCGTTGCTACTCCAGAAGTGTACATAGTGTAAATCGATATAATACTAAACATGTTTACAGTTACTTTACAAATGTTTTGCCCAAACATGCCCTGTTTCAATGAATTTTAACGAATAATTTTTAAACCCAGACTTATTTTTTTATTGTTGTTAATTTATAAATCAAGGTTGGCATCTACCTTTTTTATTTTCAAGTTCTAATTTAATTTGCCTTTATTTCCAAATCGAATTAATTTCGAAACTGCTTTTTAGAAGAAAAGTGTTTCTTCTATCTTTATACAATTTTATGTCCCATCTCTTTTATTACTCTCTTCCTTTCTTTCAATCAACTTATTTTCAATTTTATTGTTATTTTTACTTTCGGTCTACATTGATTTGATTTTTATTGTTTATGAATTTGTATTAATTTATTGTGTATTAATTAAAATTTTATAGCCAGATTAATGTTGTATTTTAATTCTCATATTTTTTATCTTCACCAACATAAAGTTAAACTTAAATTCTACACATACATTTTCTTACAACTAAACTATTCACTATTCACCACCCCTGACAGCTTTGTACTTGGCAATTTCATTAGGGAACGACTTGGACAGTTCAGACAATAGACCACTCTTAAATCTCTTGTATGAGTCAATCTTTCCCTTCACCTCCTCATTTTTGGCTAGAGCCTTGTCAATGCAGTCTTTCGTGTACAATTGAGGGTTTCTACCTTGGTCTATGTAGCTGAAAGGAAAACATGATTTACTTTAGGATTTCAGTGATAGTATTCAAACTATTCTTTCACAATATAAGCGTTATATGATGAGCCTAAATATTAAGACCTGAAGGGGTCAGCATGAGTTAAATGTGACAATCGTAAACATATTGTAACAATAGCATATTCGCGATACACAGCTCGCTCAGTAACCATGATCTTGCAATGTTCAGCAAAATAACTGGTAATTTATGTGCAGTGTGACTCAAATGTTAGGTCTGCATAGCGCAGCGACTGTCAGATTTGTTTGTGCTTACCCCCAAATTAATATCCTTTTACTTAGTTTAGAACTCTAAAGGAAGGACGAAGTTTGTTTGACTTATTAAGACCGACTATATTTTTTTTTATTAAAAGGTACTTACTCAAACACCTCGGTTGGCACATGAATATCATGGACTTGCGACTTGAGTTTGTCCACTTCTTGCAATCCAGTCACTAGTGATTGTCTGGAATGTAAATAAAGGTCTATTATCAACTTGTGTAGTTTATAGAAGACAAGGCTAGTTGTAAGACTATGCTATCATTATCAGCCTGAAGAAGTCCATTGCTCGATAGACACCTGCCCCAGACTACAGGCTCTGGTCTGTGGTTGCCAGCGATTCTAAAACTTACAGTTCTACGTTCAGGTCAAAGAAAGGAATAGGTACCTAGGTATTGAAACTTACATTTTTTGGTTCAAAACACTTTGTCCTTGTGGTTGGAAGTCACTGACGATGATTCGAATCTGTCTCACGTTTTCAATGAACATTTCCAGCTGCGTTTCTAAATTTTCCAGTGGCGAAGACATGTTTAAGTTTAGTAGTTTGTTTGTATTTTCAGATTCTTACAAATGCATGAAACGTAAATCAATGCAAACGATGCAACCTGCCTGCTGCATGAAATGAAACGAAATAAAAACAAACATAATTTTAACTTCAACTTCTTGGTTTATGGCCTCTGTCTGGCCTCTAAGGCCTCTGTGTCATTTTATTTAATTTTCCAGCCAAGTGGGATTGAATCGATCCATCCATATTACTTTTTACGTCTATGCATGCATGGTGTCTTCTATTATTTTCCATAGAGAAGAGGAAAGAGTATTTTTTTTTTTCCATGGAGAATAGTATTTTTTGGTATTTGACTGACTATTTCTGTCTATGTCTATGGTGTCATTTGCCCATCTACCCAAATTATAGACGTGTAGATTGGAAAGTGTTTAATGATTGTATGGATACCTTGTTGGTTGATTTTGAAATAGATGCTCGATGTCCACAAGATTCTTATCAAGAATTTTGTAAAATTTTACGTACAGCAGTTGCGAAATCTATCCCTAGCAACAATTTAGCAAGCTCTTCTATTGTCACTGTCAATAGTGTCAGTCAGCAGTCATGTCGTCTTAGAAATGGTGAAATACCACCCCTTCCATGGTGGAATCAGAAATGTTCTGATGCCGTTTTAAATTCCAAAGAAGCGTATCTTAATTTTAAATCTAATCCAACAGAAGAAAGTTATTGTGAATTCAAGAGACTTCGGGCTCTTAAAAAACTAACCATAAAATTAGAAAGACAAAAAAGTTGGTTTTCCCTTTGTGAAAAATTTAATCGTTGTACCCCAATTTCTTTAATATGGAAATTTATTCGTAAATTTAATAAAACATACATTTCTCACGACAATGAAGACGACACATGGATTTTAGATTTTTTAATGAAGTATACTCCTGACTTCGTGTCACCCAGACAATACTGTAATAACTCAATTAGTGTAAATACCAGCAATGAGGAAGATGAGCGTATTTTTTTTTTAATGTAGATCGATAGATTTTTACGTCCAAAACACAACAGTGAAAGAATTTTGGCGATAGCTCAAAAACTGAATTTTCTACGATTTTTTAAAGTTTGGATTTTCAAAATGTGTTTTGAGCCCGGCGATTTCGCGTGTGACGTCAGCCGGTCCGACCGCTCACCCGCGCTTTCTAAGCGTTTTCTGCCTTTACGTTTCTATTTATATTTCTGAAAAATTGGGAGAAAAGTACCAATATTTTTATGTAATATTGTGCCTTTAAGTCCTAAGGACACGTTTAACGCTTCAGATAAACTTTTTAACCACCGACTGAAGAAGAAAGGTGTTCTAAGTTTGAGGCTTTTTTGTGTCTATGTGTCTGTACCTTTCAAGGCTCGTAGCTCCAAAAAATCACTCGTAATTTTTTTATAACTATTCTTGAAATGGAAAGCAGATAAATCTGGCATAGTTCTAAGCCAAGTTTGGTAGAAATCGGTGCAGCGGTTTCCAAGTTATGAGGATGTTTATCAGCCCTCGACACGCATTTTGAAGGGTTCTCAGGCATATATTGATTGTAGTTTGAAACATTTGGTTCTTATACCAGTATAACGTGAGCTACTATTTCTTAGTGTTTCATTGATTTTGTATATCAGGTAAGACTGGTAATGAGCAAGATTGTGTTATCGACGTGATTAGCAATGTTTTTTACCCCCGACGCAAAAACGATGGGGTGGTAAAGTTTGACGTGTGTGTGTGTCAGTGCGTGTGCGTGTGTCTGTGCGTGTATGTGTGTGTGTGTCTGTCGAATGCGCGCGTTGGTGCGCGTGCGGATGCGGATGGTAGTAGTCTAAGTCACATTGTCTACTAAGGACGTGCCTAGTGAGACATTGTACTGTCAAGTACAATGCCTCACTAGGCACGTCCTTAGCAGACAATGTGACTCGCTAAGAAGAAGAAGAATGTGACTTACACTAGGACGTGCCTAGTGAGACATTGTACTGTCAAGTACAATGTCTCACTAGGCACGTCCTTAGTAGACAATGCCTACACATACATATAGTGCAATGCCTCACTAGGCACGTCCTTAGTTACGAAGGACATTGTACAGTAGGTACAATGCCTCACTAGGCACGTCCTTAAGCAATGCATTGCTAATGCCTCACTAAGCACGTCCTTCGTAACTAAGGACGTGCCTAGTGAGGCATTGCACTATATGTATGTGTAGGCATTGTCTACTAAGGACGTGCCTAGTGAGGCATTGTACTTGTACAGTACAATGTCTCACTAGGCACGTCCTAGTGTAAGTCACATTCTTCTTCTTCTTAGCGAGTCACATTGTCATTGTCATGTGACTTAGACTACTACCATCCGCATCCGCACGTGCACGTCCTTAGTAGACAATGCCTCACTAGGCACGTCCTCAGTAGACAATGCTTCACTAGGCACGTCCTTAGTTTCTGAGGACGTGCCTAGTGAGACATTGTACTGTCAAGTACAATGCCTCACTAGGCACGTCCTTAGTTACGAAGGACATTGTACAGTAGGTATAATGCCTCACTAGGCACGTCCTTAAGCAATGCATTGCTAATGCATCACTAAGCACGTCCTTCGTAACTAAGGACGTGCCTAGTGAGGCATTGCACTATATGTATGTGTAGGCATTGTCTACTAAGGACGTGCCTAGTGAGGCATTGTACTTGTACAGTACAATGTCTCACTAGGCACGTCCTAGTGTAAGTCACATTCTTCTTCTTCTTAGCGAGTCACATTGTCATTGTCATGTGACTTAGACTACTACCATCCGCATCCGCACGTGCACGTCCTCAGTAGACAATGCCTCACTAGGCACGTCCTTAGTAGACAATGCCTCACTAGGCACGTCCTCAGTAGACAATGCTTCACTAGGCACGTCCTTAGTTTCTGAGGACGTGCCTAGTGAGGCATTGTACTTGACAGTACAATGTCTCACTAGGCACGTCCTAGTGTAAGTCACATTCTTCTTCTTCTTCTTAGCGAGTCACATTGTCTACTAAGGACGTGCCTAGTGAGGCATTGTACTTGACAGTACAATGTCTCACTAGGCACGTCCTTAGTAAACAATGTGACTTAGACTACTACCATCCGCATCCGCACGCGCACCAACGCGCGCATTCGACAGAGACACACACACATACACGCACAGACACACGCACACGCATTGACACACACACACGTCAAACTTTACCACCCCATCGTTTTTGCGTCGGGGCGGGGTTAAAAACATTGCTAATCACGTCGATAACACAATCTTGCTCATTACCAGTCTTACCTGATATACAAAATCAATGAAACACTAAGAAATAGTAGCTCACGTTATACTGGTATAAGAACCAAATGTTTCAAACTACAATCAATATATGCCTGAGAACCCTTCAAAATGCGTGTCGAGGGCTGATAAACATCCTCATAACTTGGAAACCGCTGCACCGATTTCTACCAAACTTGGCTTAGAACTATGCCAGATTTATCTGCTTTCCATTTCAAGAATAGTTATAAAAAAATTACGAGTGATTTTTTGGAGCTACGAGCCTTGAAAGGTACAGACACATAGACACAAAAAAGCCTCAAACTTAGAACACCTTTCTTCTTCAGTCGGTGGTTAAAAAGTTTATCTGAAGCGTTAAACGTGTCTTTAGGACTTAGAGGCACAATATTACATAAAAATATTGGTACTTTTCTCCCTATTTATCAGAAATATAAATAGAAACGTAAAGGCAGAAAACGCTTAAAACGCGCGGGTGAGCGATCGGACCTGGCTGACGTCACACGCGAAATCGCCGGGCTAAAAACAGATTTTGAAAATCCAAACTTTAAAAAATCGTAGAAAATTCAGTTTTTGAGCTATCGCCAAAATTCTTTCACAGTTGTCCTTACAATCTTCTAGACTTTTGATTTAAGCTATAAAAACAGGAAAAAATGCCTAACTCATCTTCCTCATTCCTTTTTACTCGATGAATTCTCAACTAATGAACTAATATCTGCGATTAATTCTAGAAGAGATACAGCTTTTGGTCTTGACGGAATACCGTACATTATTTTTAAGAAACTGAATAGTAATGGTTTGGAAATTTTTCTAATGATTTTGAATTCACTCTGGACAAATAACGACATACCTTCTGATTGGAAAATCGATTGTTTAGTACCAATTTTGAAGCCCAATAAACCCAAGCTATGTCCTGATTCCTATCGTCCTATAGCGCTTACGTCATGCGTCGGTAAAATATTTGAACAACTGCTAAAACAACGCTTGGAATTTTATGTGGAACACAACAAAATTCTATCGTCAAATCAATTTGGTTTTCGTAGAAATCATTCAGCTCGTGAAAGTATTTGTCAATTACAACTTGATATTCATAATTCTTTGGCTGCAAACAATCGTTTGTTGGCCGTTTTCTTCGATATTTCTGGCGCTTTTAATAGTGTCAATATTGATGTACTGTGTCGAGAATTGCTATCAATAGGTATTCCTGGAAAAATTGTCAATTGGGTTCAAGCTTTTTTGAGAAATAGAGAAGTTTACGTAAAATACAATAGACATCTATATGGGCCGAGGTCATTCTCTGTAGGTGTATGTCAAGGTGGTATTTTGTCACCTTTAATATTTATATTGTACATACGTCGTTTAAATTTAATATTGGGTTCGCAAGTCAAAAATTTACAGTTTGCGGATGATTTGGTTGTTTATGCATCGGGAACAAGTTTAGCTCAAGTAGCTGAAATTGTTAATGATGCATTGACAAAGCTTAATAAATATTTTTCCTATCTAGATGTTAATGTAAATCCATCGAAATCTAAAGTTGTTGTCTTTGGTAAAAGGCATATTATTGATATGCCAGTTATTCAGTACAATAATTTGCCTTTGCCTGTATCACAGGAGGTTAAATTTTTGGGAGTATTATTCTCCCATAATTTATCCTGGATGAATTATACTAAGCATATAATTAATAAAGCTAACAAAGCTTACAACATTTTAAAGTCTTTGTCTGGATCCTATTGGGGTGCAGACCCAAAAATACTACTAACCTACTACTAATCTTTAGTTCGCAGCCATTTTGAATATGGTTTCTTTTGTTACGCTGCAGATGTAAAAATTGTAAATAGCATAAACGTCTTTCAAAACAAATGCCTGCGTTTGATTTCAGGGGCATTTAGGAGTACTCCTGTAAATGCAATGCAAATCGAATGCAGACTTCCGCCAATTCCTATTCGTTTCAACTTTCTAAAACTTGGACGAATACACGGGACACGTCATGCTCGAAAAAAGTATGAAAACACCGTCGACCACTTTTTGCGGGGCTCGGGAGGAGTAATCTATTGCTGCATTAGTTCTGCATATAGCGTTGTCACTGTCTAACAATTATTGTAAATTGACACTAGTGATTGACGCATTCGATGAAATAGTATCGATAAAAATGAATGAATGACGGGAAACGAAGGAGTTGAATTAGGTAGGTACCTACTTTATTAAATTTGAAATTGTAGTAAGGTAAGATGATGCCTGGGTTGATGATATAATAATAATGGAAAATCACAAGGAAATAAACTTAGGCTTAGACCCGGCTGACAACTAGTTTATAAGTAACTAGCTAGTTACTTATAAACTAGTTGTCCTATGAGAATATAGACCTCGCGAGCCTTTATAACCATGCAATAACCGACACTTTCCTCTTTCCCCTGGCTAAATCGAATTTCAGGTGCTTGAATTTTCCAATAGGTCCTACCTATGTACACTTTTGAGCAAAATAGGGGTATAAGTTTTAGCGATTACTTACGTTCCTAAGGGTCCTAAGAGATCGAATCTGGTGTCTACGGATTTGTCTCGTAAAGGCAAAGAGGACTGTGTAGTCTCATTGATATTGGTAGGAGTATATTTTAGGGAAAAAAATTAATAATTAATTTCCCCTTTTTTACCCCTTCCACTCCCTTTTTTTGGAAATGTTTTTACACCATCTTATGTAGGATTAAGTCTTTCGTGTACTTCTCAAATTTGATTGAAATCCGACGATAAACAACGCTACAGCAAACTTTCCCCTTTTTCTCCCATATTTCGCCCCCAATCAAAAATCGCGGTCGACAAAAAAAAATGTAATAAATCAAGAAACTTGTGTGCCGATTTTGGTCCAAATCGGTTGATAAATGAGAACTGTAGGCGATTACTGACAGACAGACAGACAGCCGGACAAAAGCATTTTTGGCCAATCTCGCAACTGAGTGAGACGCTTCGCTCGCTCGGTCAATAAGTAACTAGCTGACCCGGCGAACTTCATACCGCCATATTGTGAGATTTAAAAAAAGTTTCGATTTCACTTTTTAAAACTTTCTTTTATACATACAAACCTTGTCCTGACAATCTGTTGATGATGATGAATATGAAAATTGCATAACGGCATTTCAAGCTCTACTTACAAATTCAGGCAAGTGTAATGTAGGAACAGCATCGTTCCAGAGTCTTTTGCTTTTTTTAAAATTTTTGTTGTAGCACTCTGGTTCAAAATGTATACTACATATACTGCTATGTTTTTTTGGAATCCATGCCTGTTCTCTGCGTACTGCTTTCACCCATTCTCTTTTTTTTAATGGATTAGTTGGAAACCTAAGAGTGAGAATAAATTCGTTCGTTCATTTACATCGATATTTTTCATCGATAGTTTCAAACCCTATTTGAAAGAATTGTAATGAACGAACACTGAACGAATGAAAAAAGAACGGTAAAACCCGACTCATTTCAGTAAGTCATAAATATAGTTACATTGCAGAAAAAATTGAGTACTCGTTAATATGGCATCATATAAGCAAAAATTATATTCAATTTTATTAGTTTTATGAAAAATTAGCCACTTTATCGGCATAAAATTGTACTCACAGGTGAAAAGAAATATTAGTTACGCGATCACTGTAGTTTTTACAAAATAATACGGCGCATTTTGTCATTTTTTGCATTATCTTGTCTTGAGAATCAACGTAGTGGTCGTGTCAACACTGACGCAACAATTTTGCTTGTTAGGCAAAAAGGCTGGTACGTGGCGAGCGGGGGTAAAGGCGAGATCGTCCGAGTTACGTGTCCCGTGTATTCGTCCAAGTTCTAAAAGAAAGATTCGTCTTGAAACTTTTCAGTGTTTCTGACAATGCTCTTCTGGCCAATCTGTCCAGCGCTCAGCCTGGCTCAAAACCATTTTACATGTTAGAGGGTTTCCAAAACTTTCTAAATTTTCTTCAAAATTTAAACATCTATCAATCAAGTCTTATGCTACCTTGTTACGAAGGATCTTTTAATAGTAAATTTCCAGCAATTGATATACTGATCAATAATGATCTGTCAACAAAAGAAGAAGTTTATGTAATGCTCTCCGAGTTTATAGATTGCAAATTTATTTACACCGATGGATCTAAAAATGAAAACGCTGTGTCCTTTGCCTTATTTGAACCATCTTTGAATATTGGTGTCGGTCACAAAATTGATAAAAACGCTAGTATTTTTACTGCGGAAGCTGTTGCAATCCTGAGTGCTTTAAAACATATTAAAAATCGTAACTTAGGTCATACTAAATGGGTTGTGGTGAGTGATAGCCTTAGAATATAATCTGTGGTGATAGCATGAGTGTTTTAAAAAATTTAAATAACAATAAACTGCATGCTGATACTAACTACATCATTTTTCTTATAAAACAACTGTGGGTTGAGCTGGCTGATTCTGATATTAATGTAAGTTTTGCGTGGGTCCCTTCGCATAAAGGTGTAGAGGGTAATGAGAAGGCGGATTATCTAGCCAACACTATAGTTAAATTAGCAGATACTATAGATTCTAATCTTGAGAATGGTGACGCTGATGTAGCTCTACCATACACAGACGTTGTAAGTCTTTTAAGACAACGAATGTGTCAATCTTGGGGGAGACATTCGTATCACTGTACACAGGTTGAGAATAAGGGTTCCTGGCATGCTGCTTTGGATGTTCAGATTGATTCTGTACCTTGGTTCTGTAAGAGTAAAATTTTCATGAACAGAAAGTTTTACTCAACTGTTTGCCGCTTGCGATTTGGTCATTGTCGTTTGAATTATCATCTCCATCGTTTAAAAATGATAAATTCCCCTTATTGTGATTATTGCCAATCACGAGAAATTCAATCTGTAAATCATATAATTTTCGATTGTTCATCTTTCAATATTCAGCGCCTTGTATTGATAGATGAACTGCTTCAAACTTATCGTGAACCTGATTTAGTCCCGCGTTGCATTCAGGAATTGCTCAAGGATGAGTCAAATTTCATTCATTTGTACAAATTTATTATTAATACAGTAACAGAGATATAATTATGTCTCTGTAAAGTATCGTTAGTTGTAAATAATATTATTAATACTTTTGTATAGTTAAAGGAAATGTAAATGTAAATAATTTATAATTAGGTACGTGCCTAAACGTATAGTCAAAATAGACGAAGAAAAAAAAAACATTCAGATGTGTATCATTATTTGATATAATTTCTACTTAGAAAAAATTACGTATGACAAACACATAAACAAAATAACAATGGAAAAAAAATATAACGTCTGACTAGGCGGTATGGTTGAAAAACTATAGCCTGCACTCAGGAGCGAACAAAAAAAAAAAAAAAAAAAAATGTCTATGGTGTCAACAGCTGACAGCTGTTTGTTTGAGGTTATGTTTTATATTGTCTATAATTTTTATTTTCTGTTTACTACTATGTGTTTTCGATGGTTTCGTATTTTTCGATAATTCTATTCTGAAGCAACGAATTACAGTTCAATGTCAATAAACCAAGAGTAAAGTGATTCTAATGATCACTGCAAACATGCTCAACATGGGTCTACTACAGAACTCTGAATCAAAGACCACAGTTCTGCAGTCGGCTTTTGCCGGTGCCTTTGCGGGCTCTTTTACGAGAGCGGTAGCACAGCCTCTCGATGTTCTGAAGATTCGGTTTCAACTGCAACTAGAGCCTATCAAATCAGGATCCAAATACAGTTCTATTCTGCAAGCATCCAAGTCCATTATCAAGGAGGAAGGTATTACTACACTTTGGAGCGGACATGTTCCGGCGCAGCTCCTCTCAATCACGTATGGAATCATTCAGTTTTCAACTTTTGAGAAATTGACGCAGATGTGCCAAACTGCCGATCCTATGTTTTATAAAGAACAGAAGCATTGGATCAACTTCTCAAACGGAGCAGTGGCGGCTACTACTGCCACAATGGTATCATTTCCCTTTGACACGGTGAGGACGCGACTGATTGCTGAGCAGAAAAGGCATAAGGCTTACAAGGGGTTCATTCATGCATTTTCATCAATGGTTAAAAGCGAAGGGCCCGCAGCTTTATTCAAAGGTCTAGTACCCACTGTGGGACAAATAGCACCACATTCCGGTATACAGTTTGCTATTTACAAACTCTTCACGGAGAACATCTTTAACAGGTTTGAGTTTTTTCAACGGCCAATCAGTCTCACAGCTACAATAGAGTCTACAATGATGGCTAATTTATTTGCTGGCTCTATAGCAGGGTTTGTGTCAAAAACTGCCATTTACCCATTTGATTTAGTCAAAAAAAGGTTGCAGATTCAAGGGTTTCAACAGCATAGGAAGAGTTTTGGCAAGCAAATGTACTGTAATGGATCTCTTCATTGTATCAAGCTGATTATCACGGAGGAAGGGTTTCTCTCATTATATAAAGGTTACTGGCCGAGTGTTCTCAAGGCTGTTTTAGTCTCAGCATTACATTTTGCTGTGTATGATGAAGTCAAGCATTTATTTTCAAGGCTGCAAAGCTAAGACATTTAGAGCCTAATTTATCCTTGTAGAGATTGAATCTGTTGTTTGGAATTCGCGCACTATACTGTGATATTATGAGTAGTTGTAGTTTCTAAGGATTTCATTTATGAGTACCTATTAAATTTATTTAAAAATATTCTTATATTTTAAAAACAATGACTAAGTAATTTAGGGCTTACAAAGATACAATACATAGTTCACCACAGTATTAAACTAACAAATCTATGATTATAATTATACTGATCTCTTCCACCATTTACAAATAAACCAACTGAGCAGTTAGTAGTCCATAATGTATAACCTACTAGGTAATGGAATAAAAATATTGTAACACTCCCCCCCCCTGGCTAATCTAATTTTTTTTTATTTCTAACTAACTGACTAACTAATTAAGGGAGAAGAGATATTAACTAAAAGCCTAAAAGAACTAAAAGAGATATAGATATTAACCTAGATATTAACCTAAGAGAGAGATGAACCTAAATCAATTTAACCTAAGCAATTTAAACTAATTTTAACTACGTTGCTTTACTTTAATCTTATGACTTATAACTAACTTAATAACTAACTTATTCTAATGGCCTTGTGATCGTATAGTGGTTGTGATTAGGACGCCTACTATTATGAACCGATAGGAACTCAGATACTTTAAAGGAATTATGATGAGATCTCGTTTAGTTAACCTATGAATCTACCTAATATGAAAGTAACGTTTTCCTATCTACACTATTCCTTATTATCTATCCAATCGTTGCTAATAAGAGTAAACCGTAGGTAGAAGTTTAGTTAATCGCGAGGATTATTCCTGCTATTGTAGCCTGATAAATAAAATATAATCGGTTAATTAAAAGATACATATTATGTAAATCCTAGATAATTAGAGGCAACAGAAGTTATCTTAAGTAGATACGACTCTTTATCAATGAGATCCTTTCATGAATCTTATATAGGATGGAAGACCTAAACCTCAATTGTTTTGTCAAGTACTAGCTTTAGGAAGAAATATATGTTCGGAATTATAAAATATTTGACTTTGCTGAAATACACGTAAATAGAAAAGCCATATTTCCTTTAGTAGAAACCTACTTATAAAAATTAATATCAAATATATAGAATGATTCTAAAGTCTCAGAATATAAGTTTATTATAACTTTGTTACTAGAATGATGTTAAATTGTGTACTATGAAGCTAATGTATTTACAATAGTATGTATTTACATTAGAGTGACGCTCCTCCATATAGAATGATTCTAAAGTCTCAGAATATAAGTTTATTATACTTTGTTACTAGAATGATGTTAAATTGTGTACTATGAAGCTAATGTATTTACAATAGTATGTATTTACATTAGAGTGACGCTCCTCCATATAGAATGATTCTAAAGTCTCAGAATATAAGTTTATTATACTTTGTTACTAGAATGATGTTAGATTGTGTACTATGAAGCTAATGTATTTACAATAGTATGTATTTACATTAGAGTGACGCTCCTCCATCCGCGCCATCTAGTGATTTTCGACACCAGACTACGAATACATATTATTCACATGTATTCGTAATAAATCCCCTCTTCACAGTACACTAGACTTTAGCGGATGTGTGATTAAGAATAGGGGAATGAGTAAAATCTATTTTTACTATTTCACTAAACTGAATCCAACATCAGTGCTACTATGGATTAACAAAGATCATGAAACTAAATTATCTTTAAATAACTTTAGTTACTCAAAGCCAAAATAGATCCATGCAATTTTATGCTGCAGCTAAAAGGCAGACTGTTAGAGAACCACTTCTAACATCTGAATCTAAATTTAAGTAACCTTCCTAGTTCATGGTTCACTCAAACCAGTCTTTCTAGATAGCTACGACAAAGCCAAGATAAAAGCAATAGAAGTAGATAAGGTCAGTCACATAGCTAATATAAAGTAACCCTAGCTAGAATCGGCCTAGGGTACTTCGACAACGGAAATGTCTAGCTTGACCACATATACTTCATGTAAATTAATAGGTATCGGACTAGATAGAATAGATCATAGACTCTTTGTAGGTAGTTATCATCCCTTTTCCATAAGTTCAGAATAACCACGAGACACGCGCTCTAGAGTAAGATAAATAGTATCTGTACAGACCTTAAAACATTTGAGAATGACTTTTCTTTATAGCTTCTCCTTCAAGCACATAGTTTGAGGAAACCAATCAGACAGGTCAGTAAAAGACAAAAGGTTGAAGTTAAATGTCACTATAAAACAAATAGTCAATGCAAGACTACAAGACAAGTAGGAATAAAGGTTCCTTTTAATTTTAATAAATACTTTACTGAATTTGAAAGATATAAGAGAGAGCTACTCAAGCTGTCTCAATGGCACAATAAATATTACCACTAGAATAATAAGTGACTTCACTATGATTCAATTCAAAGTTGAACAATAAAAATAATTTGATAAAATTAATCTGATATAGTAGGTAAGACTACCTATTGTAGTGTATGCATCTGTTCTAATCCAGACTTAATATCCGAAGGTAAAATAAGGTAAAGTTAGGTTAAGTTGTAAAAGCTTAAGTTTCTAAAATCATAAGGTTCAAAGTCTGAAATTCAAACTAGAGGTTAAAATCCTAAGGTCTTAAAGGTTAAAAGGTTTAAAGTCTAAAGCTTAAAAGTCGCAGATGTTTCTAAAATTCGAATTTGTCAAATAATCAAAGTCGCTATCGCTTAACACATAGGAGATAAGACGCTGTTCTACAATGTAGTATGTACTTACCTAACTATAGCTCGTCTTATAAGTAGGTATGTATTATGAGGGTAAGTACATAGAAGTAGTCGTAACTAAGTATTGATCCTATCTACTAGTGTATGTAAAAGTAAGTAAAATAAGTAAGAATATGTAATTAAGGCATTAAAATAAACTTCTAGGAAAATAGCTGTACTATCAAGGTAGTAAGTATGTAAGGACAAGTGTAGTATGTAAATATATAACTACAATAATTCTCCTTACTTCCATTGTTGAATGCAATATTAATTGAACGCTCATACTATGAAATATAAAACAAGTAATAAGAAACACTAAAAATAACACACAATATCTCAGGTAAATCAAATAAAGAGGTACACTCACATTAGGAAAAACATAAAACACAATATTTCATTTAACCAATTAGGTACACATATACACAGTCAAGACTCTGTAAAATGCAGGTATTTGAAAATATAAAATTCCTCGAATTAATCCACGTTGAATCTTCATCTGGAACAAATGCTAGAACCTAGGGAATCCTAACTCTGTAAACCCCTCCCCCAGATCTCTTCCTTCTTGCTCCAGATCTTCAGGAAGTTTTATTCCCTACAAGATCCTGCTTGCTGTGAACCTAAGGAGAAATAACATCTAAAATCTAACTCACTAAAATAGTGCTGTAAACGCAGGTTTCACCTTTAAGTGAAAGGTTATTTATCGGATAATATAACTTGAATCGAACAAGATTACAATTATCCTAGAATTCCTCTGCCATTTTTGTACTTGCTGCTTGAACTAGATGTTTGCCCAGAACATGTATCGAGCAAGCTTGTACATTAATTTTCTATTCTAAAGATCCTGAAACAAACACAAACTTATAATTCAAAGACTTACCTTGAATTCCTTCATGACGGAAACCAATCATGAATCTCGTACTATGTGGCTTTACCTTTCTCCCTACAGCTAATGCAAACCTATCCTACTTAAATACCTAGCCACATTTCCTATATCCATCAAGATGGAAACCTTTCTTGATATACGCACAAGATAACGCATGCTACCTTCCTATAGCTAAAACCCGCCCTATCCTATTGTGTACCTATCTTCCCCCTATTCTAGCTAGATGTGTAAAATAGAGCAAAACTAGAAGCAAGCTTCACATTTACATTTAATTGCGATTGTCATCCATCTTAGTGCAATGATGGATTACCTAAATATTCTAAAAAGGGAATGCAAGATAGTAAGTCTCGGCTTTGTCCTATCCCTATAACTGTGTGCGTGTTTATCAGTCCAGTGGATTGGGTGGGACGTCAAAACGGACCAGGGACAATATTTTAGTGTGTGTATTATATACATATATAAATAGGATCAAGACAAGTCTTCCATTACTCAGAGAGCGTGTGTGCCATACTGGCAGATTCACTTCACGACAATCCACACAACTGAGCTCAAGAATACTTGAAATGAGGGTCTGCGCTATTAGCAATCAAGTACTAATAACGTCCAGCTCGACCCAAAGGTACTGGACCTACCAAATAAAAGGCTTCAGTAATGTCACCGTTAGGTTTTCCAGCCTTTACCAGATAAACCTCTGGATTTCTAATGAAGCTAAGGTGTAATCTACTTTATTCTATATTGAAATAATTATTAAACCAAGAACGTCTACTCGATATAGTAGAATTTATTGCATGCATTATAAAGAAAATTAATGAATTAAGAAACTTTCAAAACATAACAAAATAATTAATGAATTTAAATTAAACCAATTAATCTCTATATTACACCTTGTTAGGTACTTACCAGGGTTTGTCACTGCCTAACCAAAGGAAAATTGAAGAAAATATTTAAATTAACACTGAATTTAAACCCTATCACTCCTAGCTGTAAAGAAATCTTACTATAGCATCTGCTTGACTCACTTCTAAATGCAAGATATCAGTCAGTCAGTCCCGCACAATGGTTTAGCAATCCTAGTTTGCTACAAGACATGTGTAATGAACTCAGGTCCATTTTGGTCCGACTGTCTGAACCTTGCCCACTAAAAATAGCATCTGCTTGAACCTAGCTACTTCTTACTCCTCTGAAATTCTCAAAATTAATGACCCCCATTTACAATTTGTACGCCTTTTTATAAGCTTTGCTTCCGTGCGTCACAAAGCCACTGCCTACTTCATAGTTAGTATGCGATCCCCGTCTGTTTAGTTGCCTGCCAATTCGCTGCCTCCCGAATCACCGCCGACTCAAAACGATGCCTACCATTTCGTATCAAAACAACTTTTTATGATGGGTGCCATTCGTCCGGCATCCAAATATACCCCCAGATATAACTCAATGTATACCTAAGTTGGTTCATATAGTCTATAATAGTATTGTTCTTTTGGATGTTTCTTTTGGTTCTAGACCGTTTTCTGAATGAAAGATGGTGTCTAAAGACACTAATAGCTTGTATCTACTCTCCTTGAAAATATCTACATTCTACGTTACGTTTTTCATACTGTATTTATCAAAATTCCCTACTGTGACGCAATGAAGAAGCCGACCTTTCTGAGATTCTGAACATAGATAGTTTAAAGCATTTACTACCAATTTATTTAGTTTTCAGCTCTCAAATGTACCTAGATCTATCAATCTGATAGCCTATTTTGGGAGGGAAACCGCCTGACATTTTTATCAGAGCAATTCGCAAATGTCATTGCGAAATTGTAAATGAATTATTACTAAGTACAATTAGTGGATATAATTTAACTGCTACAACTATGTATACCTTACATTCTATTATATTGAACCTTTCTAGATAAACTCGTACAGTTAATATTATTCATTCTTTATACTATGAAGTTAACGGTTGCTACAGATTCAGTATGTCTCACTGAAGATAGTTTCATCGTCCGGTGAAAATTGACCGAATCTAGCTAAATTAAGATTAAATTAACTAAATAATTTGTGGGATACCCAAGGAACGTGGACAGTCTTTCTGGACCGTTACAGCCGACCCCAAAGTTATACGAGGTGATTAACTTATGAACCGGAGTAAAACTTTCCCAAATTAATTTCATTAATTAAAATAAAACACAAATTATTTCTCTCTTGAACAATCATTATTGGTACAAATTTTATTTGTTGATTTCTAGTTCCAGACAAATATTTTGCAATGACTTGCACAGATTAGATCTATGCTAGCCATCACATAAGTAATGTTATTTTTTTATTTGATGTGTAAAATTTAAACCGAAACCCCAAAATGATGTGAGTTTGATGCCGTTTTATAGCTATAAATGAATACAACCACGAAATATTATCATTGCAGCGAGAACAATTGTTAAACTGTGTAACGGAAGCCTGTTGTGATCCAGACTCAATCCTAGTGATATAATGTATTTAGCTCTTTAGCCCGTCTATTGACTCTCGCAATTCGTAACTGAGTTTATCATACATCACCCTTCACAGTCCAACTTAGATCCTCAAAGGCGTGCAACCATAACTTAACATGATCGAACCATCCAACGTAAAACCGATCTCAAAATAACAACAAATTGCAATTCGGAGCATGTGCAGTGTGCTTAATCAGAACCTAATTTGTATAGTGTGAACTTGTATGAAATCAGCCGAAACTGATGAAATTGTCAACTGACCTAACCTAACACCAATAACTCCTTCATACAAATTGTTTGTCAAATGTAAAGTTTGTCCAGATTTAGAAATCAAAAAATATTGTCCTATTCCAAAATTCTGTTGAAATCTTGAGCCCCTCAAACAGTTAAAATTAACATAATTCTCACTCGTTCATCACACAATGTCTCGATCCCAAATTTTACTAAGATTCATTCAACCTTTCAGAACTCCAACATCCGTAGTCATTCATTATACCCGCAAAATCAACAGATCGTATAGAAGTAAGACTGTTAAGAAATCGGTACCATATTTGTTTATATTCATTTAGATATTTTTATGATTTAGTTACAAGTTAAATTCCTGAAACCCCAATTCAAAAGGCAAAACATGAACAAAAGAGGAAGAATTTGTAAAGGAACAAAGAAAAAATTTTATATCTTAGACGTCAATTACTAAATGATATCCTCCTTATTTGTATAAATTTGATCATTACCCATATTATACAAAATTATTGGTTAAAGAATAGAACTAAAAAAATTTAAGCAAATTGAAGGTTCCATTTCCCTTGATTACATGATTGATCAACCTGGTAATTTTTCGAACTATACTTGTGTCCTTGAAAACAGAACTATGTACGAAACAGAGATCAAAATTTGAATCATATTTCATATAAATTGAAATCTTTAGTACGCAATCCTGATAGTATGAAACCCCGAGATTCTTATTCAAAATCTCCCTACATAGAACCTACATATTACAACCTTCTTGCTATTAGTCACCAAGACATGACGAACAAGAAAATTCGAGTAAGTATACCTAATGAGGGTAGATAAAAAAAATTTTATTCGTGCACTCGTGTGCTAGCTTGTGTAACATTCCCTACTCTTGATTTAAAATAAAATAAAAATGCCGTACTATAATGTTTTTTTAACCAAGGTGGAAAAATATCCCGTATTATGGGACGTCAATCACCCGCAATACTATTCTCATAAAACGACAAAAATTCTCCGTCTCCTGGATGATATCAATTCTTCGCGCCCTCCTGCATTATCCATTGAAAAGTTGAGATTAATGCTTAAGCGTTACCGACAATCTTTGAAACCAACAAAGGTCTTATTTCTATTGATATGATATAAATGTAAAAAAATCAATATTTTGCGTAACAGCTTATACCAGAACCTAGTACGTAAGTCTTCCGAAGTGCTTCTAATTACACAGATTCAAGCATAGTCATAATTTATTACGTTAGTGTTTATTGTTACTTACTACATTTTATACTTACCTACCTACTAACCGCACTGCATAGTGTTTGTTTACCTATATACCTAATGAAACCTTACATCTGTATCATTTATCATGAATTAAATACATTTTTTTTTTTTTTTGCTTTAATTAGACTCTAATATTATGTTTATGGTTTTATAACTATTTAGTTTTGATTATTGGTAGATACGAGTAGTTCAATACCTATTAGCTAAAGTAAGATAATAAATTTAAATCCGATCCAATGATTATGTTATTAATTATGCTTTATGTTTATTAATTTTAATTATCAAGAAACTAAACCATCAAAAATGTGACATTTACTTATTTATATATTACAGGCAACGTTTCATAACCTAGATAGATAGCTGTAACTTAGCTAGAGTGGGTGAAAACAAAATACTGAACCGTTTTAATATGAGTGATTGCAATCCAGTCTACACACCGTGTGAGCCCAATTTACAGCTGAAGAAGGCTGAAAACGATGCAGAAGTTATGAAGAACATTCCATACCAAGAAGTGATTGGATGTCTGTTGTATTTATCACAAGGAACCAGACCAGACATTGCTTATGCAGTAAATATGCTAAGTAGATATAACAATAATCCGACTGCTCAACATTGGGTCACATTGAAAAGGATATTACGATATCTAAAAGGAACCATTTCAAAGAAACTTGTATTCAAGAGAAACAGCGGCAATATAGTTGGCTATTGCGACGCCGACTGGGCTACAAATTCAGAGGACAGACGATCCTGCTCTGGATACATGTTTATTTTTCAGGGTGCCGCCATTAGCTGGTGTTCAAAAAGACAACCGACCATAGCTTTGTCTAGCACTAAGGCCGAATATATGTCTCTGGCCACAGCCATACAAGAAGCTATCTGGCTTAAACAATTAGAAGAAGATTTTTGGCCTAGTTTATCAGGTACTCCGATTACAATGTATTGTGATAATCAAAGTGCGATTAGTATTTCAGGTAATGACATCTACCACGCCCGCAGCAAGCACATTGATGTCCGCTACCACTTCGTGAGGGAAAAAGTCGCCAGCAAACAAGTTTCCATTCTTTACAAAAGCACACAACAAATGGTGGCTGATGCTTTGACGAAAGGTCTACATCGACCAAAGCACGAGACGTTCGTCAAGGCAATGGGTTTGCGTCCAGAGGAGGATGATGGAATATGAACGCAAACTATCACCTGACGTAAAAGTACAAGCAATCCGCTTGCTCTGAAAACTATGTAGGAACTACCTACTTCCCCTTCGGCATCAACCGCGTTCCATCTCACTTGTCATGTCAAATATTTTTATCGTAATAAATCAAACTATAAGTCTAACCAAAAGTCTCGCGTATTATTTCATCACTAAATCTTATTTTTACGCATATTAGGTATAACCCAAGGTGAAAAATTGTGGACAATTTTATCTAAATGCTTCCAATGTACATACAGTCTATCTGACCCTAGCTACGTAAAGAACTAAACTTAGTCTCGGATAAGTATATTTATTATGATAATTATGACTGTCTTTCCTTTTACAACCCTATTTACATAGACACCATATCAATTTAAGTATATATAAAAGACTATCTTTAGAGAATGCTAATTACATGAAAAGTCACACACGCCTCTGCCTAAGATAAGAACTCCTAAACCAAAAGTTCAAAGTTATAGTTTAAAGTTAAAGTTCAAAGTTAAAATTCAAAGTCAAAATTCAAAGTTAGAACTTAAAGTCAAAATTCAAAGTTAATATTCAAAGTCACAATTTAAAGTTAAAATTTAAAGTTAAAATTCAAAGTTAAAATTCAAAGTTAAAATTCAAAGTTAAAATTCAAAGTTAAAATTCAAAATTAAAATTCAAAGTTAAAATTCAAAGTTAACACTCAAAGTTAAAATTTATTAAAATTTAAAGTTAAAATTCAAAGTTAAAATTCAAAGTTAAAATTCAAAGTTAAAATTTAAAGTTGAAATTCAAAGTTAAAGTTCAAAGTTAAAATTTAAAGTTAAAATTCAAAGTCAGAACTTAAAGTTGAAGTTCAAAGTTCAAATTCAAAGTTAAAATTTAAAGTTAAAATTCAAAGTTAAAATTTAAAGTTAAAATTAAAAGTTAAAATTTTAAAATTTAAAGTTCAAAGTAAAAATTAATAGTTAAAGATAAAGATAAAAGTTCAATATCTAAGGTTTAAAATTCAAAGATTCTAAAATCCCAAAGTAAGTATGAATAAATAAACGTAGTAGTAAAATAAACTTCTCTATGTTTAAGTAATTCTAATGTAAATAACCTTTATATCTGGATCATAATTGCTTAGCATCAAGAAGGTAAGTAACTGACGCAACTGAACGATTAATGTTGTAAGTATGTAAACACCGGTGTAGTAAGTTGTTATCTACCTATAGCTCACTTTGTAAGTAAGAATGTAATAGAAAATAAATGAAAGTAAAAATAACTGTTACTATGTATTGATATAAGGTATACTAAAGCAAACTTCTAAAAGGTAAGTAGCTGCACTATCAGAGTAGTAGGTATGTAAGAACAAGCCCAAATGTGATATGTAATTATCTAACTATAGTCCACTAAGTAGTACTGTAAAAATGGTGTACAATAAAGAGTTTTTAATCTATCTATCTATCTAGTACGAGGATAAATAGACATAGAAGTAGCCGTCACTAAATAATGATTCTACCTACTAGTAATCTCCAAAGACATAGGCATTCAATAAACCAGTCAAGTATTAGTTCTCAGACAATTGGTATCTCAGAACTACCCCTATTTTTACGCTAGACTTATTCCTCTATGAGAGTTGAATACTTATAACCTAAATTACCTACTATTAATTATATTACTAAAATTTTATCTTGTTACCTATTAGTTTACCTAATAGTTTACCTAATAGTTTACCTATTAGTAATTTCTCAACTAGTAATTTAGTAAAACTACTTATTTAAATTAAATAGAGTTAAGCTCAATTAGTCAATGGTTATCCCACGCTAATATAATAAATGAACCTAAAAGTGACTAATCTGTAAATATAATTTATTTACTTACGACCTTTCTCTAACTCTTGAAATCTATAAATAATTATTTTGAAATTCTAAGTCATTTATTTACGACCCCCCGCTCATAAAAGTATAAAACTATAAATAACTATTTGTAAATTCTACATTATCTATTTACGACCCCACGCATTTACAAATATGGATGTCACTTAATCTTACCTCACCAACGCAATAATATGAAACTCAATTAATTCCTTTACATTACCTATTTACTACCTATACGTATTAGTTTTGTCTAATTTAAACGAATAAAATCTAGAATAAAACTTCTAAACAGAATGAACTAAAATTAACCGATTTACTTAATAAACAGTTATAATCTAAATAAAATTAAGAAATCTCAACACAAAACCCCATCCTTTATTACGGCAACAAATTGTGCGAAAAAAATCGCACTACACAAGATTAAAGTAAGCAACAAATTAAATGAAACATGAATTTAATGGAAATAAAATATGAATTTAATAAATATAAGGTATGATTTGAATATAAAAATGATTTAAGCTACTGTAAATAACCTAAAGTCGATATCCTGGTCACGCGGCACCTAATCGTAACACTCCCCCCCCCTGGCTAATCTAATTTTTTTTTATTTCTAACTAACTGACTAACTAATTAAGGGAGAAGAGATATTAACTAAAAGCCTAAAAGAACTAAAAGAGATATAGATATTAACCTAGATATTAACCTAAGAGAGAGATGAACCTAAATCAATTTAACCTAAGCAATTTAAACTAATTTTAACTACGTTGCTTTACTTTAATCTTATGACTTATAACTAACTTAATAACTAACTTATTCTAATGGCCTTGTGATCGTATAGTGGTTGTGATTAGGACGCCTACTATTATGAACCGATAGGAACTCAGATACTTTAAAGGAATTATGATGAGATCTCGTTTAGTTAACCTATGAATCTACCTAATATGAAAGTAACGTTTTCCTATCTACACTATTCCTTATTATCTATCCAATCGTTGCTAATAAGAGTAAACCGTAGGTAGAAGTTTAGTTAATCGCGAGGATTATTCCTGCTATTGTAGCCTGATAAATAAAATATAATCGGTTAATTAAAAGATACATATTATGTAAATCCTAGATAATTAGAGGCAACAGAAGTTATCTTAAGTAGATACGACTCTTTATCAATGAGATCCTTTCATGAATCTTATATAGGATGGAAGACCTAAACCTCAATTGTTTTGTCAAGTACTAGCTTTAGGAAGAAATATATGTTCGGAATTATAAAATATTTGACTTTGCTGAAATACACGTAAATAGAAAAGCCATATTTCCTTTAGTAGAAACCTACTTATAAAAATTAATATCAAATATATAGAATGATTCTAAAGTCTCAGAATATAAGTTTATTATAACTTTGTTACTAGAATGATGTTAAATTGTGTACTATGAAGCTAATGTATTTACAATAGTATGTATTTACATTAGAGTGACGCTCCTCCATATAGAATGATTCTAAAGTCTCAGAATATAAGTTTATTATACTTTGTTACTAGAATGATGTTAAATTGTGTACTATGAAGCTAATGTATTTACAATAGTATGTATTTACATTAGAGTGACGCTCCTCCATATAGAATGATTCTAAAGTCTCAGAATATAAGTTTATTATACTTTGTTACTAGAATGATGTTAGATTGTGTACTATGAAGCTAATGTATTTACAATAGTATGTATTTACATTAGAGTGACGCTCCTCCATCCGCGCCATCTAGTGATTTTCGACACCAGACTACGAATACATATTATTCACATGTATTCGTAATAAATCCCCTCTTCACAGTACACTAGACTTTAGCGGATGTGTGATTAAGAATAGGGGAATGAGTAAAATCTATTTTTACTATTTCACTAAACTGAATCCAACATCAGTGCTACTATGGATTAACAAAGATCATGAAACTAAATTATCTTTAAATAACTTTAGTTACTCAAAGCCAAAATAGATCCATGCAATTTTATGCTGCAGCTAAAAGGCAGACTGTTAGAGAACCACTTCTAACATCTGAATCTAAATTTAAGTAACCTTCCTAGTTCATGGTTCACTCAAACCAGTCTTTCTAGATAGCTACGACAAAGCCAAGATAAAAGCAATAGAAGTAGATAAGGTCAGTCACATAGCTAATATAAAGTAACCCTAGCTAGAATCGGCCTAGGGTACTTCGACAACGGAAATGTCTAGCTTGACCACATATACTTCATGTAAATTAATAGGTATCGGACTAGATAGAATAGATCATAGACTCTTTGTAGGTAGTTATCATCCCTTTTCCATAAGTTCAGAATAACCACGAGACACGCGCTCTAGAGTAAGATAAATAGTATCTGTACAGACCTTAAAACATTTGAGAATGACTTTTCTTTATAGCTTCTCCTTCAAGCACATAGTTTGAGGAAACCAATCAGACAGGTCAGTAAAAGACAAAAGGTTGAAGTTAAATGTCACTATAAAACAAATAGTCAATGCAAGACTACAAGACAAGTAGGAATAAAGGTTCCTTTTAATTTTAATAAATACTTTACTGAATTTGAAAGATATAAGAGAGAGCTACTCAAGCTGTCTCAATGGCACAATAAATATTACCACTAGAATAATAAGTGACTTCACTATGATTCAATTCAAAGTTGAACAATAAAAATAATTTGATAAAATTAATCTGATATAGTAGGTAAGACTACCTATTGTAGTGTATGCATCTGTTCTAATCCAGACTTAATATCCGAAGGTAAAATAAGGTAAAGTTAGGTTAAGTTGTAAAAGCTTAAGTTTCTAAAATCATAAGGTTCAAAGTCTGAAATTCAAACTAGAGGTTAAAATCCTAAGGTCTTCAAGGTTAAAAGGTTTAAAGTCTAAAGCTTAAAAGTCGCAGATGTTTCTAAAATTCGAATTTGTCAAATAATCAAAGTCGCTATCGCTTAACACATAGGAGATAAGACGCTGTTCTACAATGTAGTATGTACTTACCTAACTATAGCTCGTCTTATAAGTAGGTATGTATTATGAGGGTAAGTACATAGAAGTAGTCGTAACTAAGTATTGATCCTATCTACTAGTGTATGTAAAAGTAAGTAAAATAAGTAAGAATATGTAATTAAGGCATTAAAATAAACTTCTAGGAAAATAGCTGTACTATCAAGGTAGTAAGTATGTAAGGACAAGTGTAGTATGTAAATATATAACTACAATAATTCTCCTTACTTCCATTGTTGAATGCAATATTAATTGAACGCTCATACTATGAAATATAAAACAAGTAATAAGAAACACTAAAAATAACACACAATATCTCAGGTAAATCAAATAAAGAGGTACACTCACATTAGGAAAAACATAAAACACAATATTTCATTTAACCAATTAGGTACACATATACACAGTCAAGACTCTGTAAAATGCAGGTATTTGAAAATATAAAATTCCTCGAATTAATCCACGTTGAATCTTCATCTGGAACAAATTCTAGAACCTAGGGAATCCTAACTCTGTAAACCCCTCCCCCAGATCTCTTCCTTCTTGCTCCAGATCTTCAGGAAGTTTTATTCCCTACAAGATCCTGCTTGCTGTGAACCTAAGGAGAAATAACATCTAAAATCTAACTCACTAAAATAGTGCTGTAAACGCAGGTTTCACCTTTAAGTGAAAGGTTATTTATCGGATAATATAACTTGAATCGAACAAGATTACAATTATCCTAGAATTCCTCTGCCATTTTTGTACTTGCTGCTTGAACTAGATGTTTGCCCAGAACATGTATCGAGCAAGCTTGTACATTAATTTTCTATTCTAAAGATCCTGAAACAAACACAAACTTATAATTCAAAGACTTACCTTGAATTCCTTCATGACGGAAACCAATCATGAATCTCGTACTATGTGGCTTTACCTTTCTCCCTACAGCTAATGCAAACCTATCCTACTTAAATACCTAGCCACATTTCCTATATCCATCAAGATGGAAACCTTTCTTGATATACGCACAAGATAACGCATGCTACCTTCCTATAGCTAAAACCCGCCCTATCCTATTGTGTACCTATCTTCCCCCTATTCTAGCTAGATGTGTAAAATAGAGCAAAACTAGAAGCAAGCTTCACATTTACATTTAATTGCGATTGTCATCCATCTTAGTGCAATGATGGATTACCTAAATATTCTAAAAAGGGAATGCAAGATAGTAAGTCTCGGCTTTGTCCTATCCCTATAACTGTGTGCGTGTTTATCAGTCCAGTGGATTGGGTGGGACGTCAAAACGGACCAGGGACAATATTTTAGTGTGTGTATTATATACATATATAAATAGGATCAAGACAAGTCTTCCATTACTCAGAGAGCGTGTGTGCCATACTGGCAGATTCACTTCACGACAATCCACACAACTGAGCTCAAGAATACTTGAAATGAGGGTCTGCGCTATTAGCAATCAAGTACTAATAACGTCCAGCTCGACCCAAAGGTACTGGACCTACCAAATAAAAGGCTTCAGTAATGTCACCGTTAGGTTTTCCAGCCTTTACCAGATAAACCTCTGGATTTCTAATGAAGCTAAGGTGTAATCTACTTTATTCTATATTGAAATAATTATTAAACCAAGAACGTCTACTCGATATAGTAGAATTTATTGCATGCATTATAAAGAAAATTAATGAATTAAGAAACTTTCAAAACATAACAAAATAATTAATGAATTTAAATTAAACCAATTAATCTCTATATTACACCTTGTTAGGTACTTACCAGGGTTTGTCACTGCCTAACCAAAGGAAAATTGAAGAAAATATTTAAATTAACACTGAATTTAAACCCTATCACTCCTAGCTGTAAAGAAATCTTACTATAGCATCTGCTTGACTCACTTCTAAATGCAAGATATCAGTCAGTCAGTCCCGCACAATGGTTTAGCAATCCTAGTTTGCTACAAGACATGTGTAATGAACTCAGGTCCATTTTGGTCCGACTGTCTGAACCTTGCCCACTAAAAATAGCATCTGCTTGAACCTAGCTACTTCTTACTCCTCTGAAATTCTCAAAATTAATGACCCCCATTTACAATTTGTACGCCTTTTTATAAGCTTTGCTTCCGTGCGTCACAAAGCCACTGCCTACTTCATAGTTAGTATGCGATCCCCGTCTGTTTAGTTGCCTGCCAATTCGCTGCCTCCCGAATCACCGCCGACTCAAAACGATGCCTACCATTTCGTATCAAAACAACTTTTTATGATGGGTGCCATTCGTCCGGCATCCAAATATACCCCCAGATATAACTCAATGTATACCTAAGTTGGTTCATATAGTCTATAATAGTATTGTTCTTTTGGATGTTTCTTTTGGTTCTAGACCGTTTTCTGAATGAAAGATGGTGTCTAAAGACACTAATAGCTTGTATCTACTCTCCTTGAAAATATCTACATTCTACGTTACGTTTTTCATACTGTATTTATCAAAATTCCCTACTGTGACGCAATGAAGAAGCCGACCTTTCTGAGATTCTGAACATAGATAGTTTAAAGCATTTACTACCAATTTATTTAGTTTTCAGCTCTCAAATGTACCTAGATCTATCAATCTGATAGCCTATTTTGGGAGGGAAACCGCCTGACATTTTTATCAGAGCAATTCGCAAATGTCATTGCGAAATTGTAAATGAATTATTACTAAGTACAATTAGTGGATATAATTTAACTGCTACAACTATGTATACCTTACATTCTATTATATTGAACCTTTCTAGATAAACTCGTACAGTTAATATTATTCATTCTTTATACTATGAAGTTAACGGTTGCTACAGATTCAGTATGTCTCACTGAAGATAGTTTCATCGTCCGGTGAAAATTGACCGAATCTAGCTAAATTAAGATTAAATTAACTAAATAATTTGTGGGATACCCAAGGAACGTGGACAGTCTTTCTGGACCGTTACAATATGGGCAGATACTTTTTTACAGTTCTTGTTTTAGCACTTTGTGTTGCCACATCAATCGAGTGAATATTAAAGCCGTAAAACCTAATATAAAAAATCGGCATAGAGATTTTATAGGTAGTTAAGTTTTAACCATAAGATATCACATAACCCATATTCCTCATGAGGGTATCTTTGATCGCTGGCTGCAGCTCCTTCTTCATGTAAGTCGTCAGTAGAGTCCTAATCCCTTTCGTGAAGATATCCTCCATTTCTCTCGAGATATCCTCGATATCTTCCAATTCATCTTCAGGTCTGAACAGCTTGCTACGTTCGTAGTTGATCCTGGACCGCGGTTCATACACATCCCAATTCTTATCATCAGATCTTCCTTCAAATCTGTCGGAGTCCATCACGTCGGAATTGAACGAAAACTCGTCAGATCTTCGTCTTCTTCTCAACGGCAAATCCTTATTTCTTGACGATTTTTTATTAATATACTTTTCGCATCCATAAGCGTAGACGCTTATGAAACCTGGCTCAACGAATTCCGAGTCTGTTTTCACATTGAATTTCCCAGGGTGTTGGTTCAAAGGTCGGGTGTGGAAACCTATTCCTGCTTTTCTTAGTCGGAGTATCATGTTACAGCCGTCTCCTCGTCGACGATAAGTCTCTTCAGGATAGTCGTACGACCTCGATTCAGCGTAATGCCTCCTTAACCTCCGGCTTTCGGGAATCGTCCTATCTAAATCGTTGGCGTTGTAAAGGTCCACGTTGCCGCTGATAGTCAAATCGTGGAAGAGTAGCATGGTGTCCAGAGAAACGTTTCTGGGGTCGAAGTAGCATTTCTCCACTCTGACCCAGTTAGAGTTTTGTGGAAGACGGACCCGCATTCGTGTGACGTACATATCCACGGGAGCTGACCTCATCTGCTGGTACAAGCTATAGCCGTCGAGCTCGATACTTTGACTCTGCGAGAAAAAAAAATTGAATTTTTCTCACGTTTTGTATTGAATAAAAAGAAATACAAATCTCTCAAACATAACGTCCCGCGTATAAGTAGGTGGTATACTACATTGTATTATACATAGACGTACCTACCGACAACGTTAGTTTTATAAAGTTACGACATCTGGGACTTAAGTATAATAGGCAGACCAGATATCTAAATAGTAGTAGGTAATAAAAATCGATTTATTGATATTTTTTCAGTATAAAAGACATAAACGCGCTCCTTGTATGTGGGAAGCGCGTTCAAATCTTTTATTCGAATTTAAAACTATGCAACCGATTTTTTCTGCGCGATAATACGAGTTCTAAGTTCTAACCTATACTTACTAATATTAGGTTAGGTGGACCCTACTTAGCTAAAAATCAAAGAAAAAAAAAACGTTACTAATCAGTCAGCACTATCCCCCGACATGACATAGTGGCCATCTACTGGTCTTCTTACCAAAGGTGTATCCAGGTTCTTAGGCTGCGTGCGCTTGCGTCGCTTCAGCTGGTCCAGCGCTGACTCAAGGCGGGCGGAACATCTCTCTCCGGCGATAGGCACATTGGTCAGTGGAGGCAGTCCACCGCTGATAGACCCAGGCCTATTGTCAAATCGCTTCACCTCGAACAGTGGAAGAAACCTGGATTCTGAAATTCAAGATTTATGAAGTACTAGCAGTTACCAGCGACTACGTCCACGAAAAAAAAATATAGCCTAAAAAAACGCGGGAAAAGTAGCCTATGTGTTACTCCAGGTTACGAAGTATAATATATTCCAAGTTTCCCCCAAATCGGACCGTAGTTACAGCGTGATTGAAACACAAACATCTAAACTTTGACATTCATAATAGTAGTGGGATAGGTACAAATTTTTTCGATTTTCATCACGATAGTGAAACTGGTTCCTACGTCCCTCTTTGATCCAGAGTTCTCTGTGTTTATAATCTTTCCCCTTGAAACCACAAAAAATTAGCAGGCTACAGGGGTACGGTGAAACCCCACTATATGCATTTTAACTAAAGATCACGGGTAGACAGGTATTATTTGTTTGTAACTAAACTGTAAACAATTTATTGCCTGCGAATAAAATAAAACTGTTTTAAAAATACTCTTCAAGCATTATCCAAATAACGTAAAATTTTAAAAAATAAATTTAAAGTTTACTTGTATGTAGGTAATTATTTAGCAAGCGGCCCCACAGTTTTCACTTCTATTGTTTGATGCTCAGCACCGTAAAATCGTCGTGAATCTACTCGTGTCTATTTCAGTCGTGCCATACGTATTTACCAACCTACCTACTGGAAATTATAAAAGTAATTAAAGAAACAAAGGATGATTTAGGAGAAAGTAACTTTATTATCGCGTACGAAAGTCTGTTGTTTGACTACGGTGCTATGCAGGTGCCGCCATCCGGTTTTTTCAGTGTGACTGGTTTTTGGCAGGAGGTAGGTATATCAATAGTAAAAGTGGTAGGGTAGTAGTTAATCAGCTATTATAAAATAAAAAAAATAAAATTCATTTATTCAGGCAACACAGTAAAAAAAAAATATGTAGTAAGTTACTTGAAACAACTACCTAAACTAAAGCTCTGGGCTCTACCTCTACTAACTCTTAACGAAGCTCTTGAAACTTAAAGCCTGCATCTTTATACAGAAAGATATAGGTAGTCATTAGTCGACCCCTACCCTGCAAAAACTAATGCTCTGTCTTATCCCTGGGTACACTCGCATGATAATGTTGTCGAAGTAAATTTTTTGTTACCTTTTTCTGGTTCTGCACTTGGAAGCTCATTTCCATTAGCCGACGCCGTTTTCGCAAATAATAAAAACATCCACCAAAATCTGTTCATTTTCATCACAACAAATCATGAAAAAATTACCACTGGCTGAATAGAATTATTTAATTTACGCGCGAACAAACCGCAAAAAAAAAACACAAATACCGCGAAATACAAAATGGCCGGTCTACGCGAGACTGGATCGTTGAATAAAGTAAGAAAGGTAAGACAAGAAGCAACCTTTGGAAAATAATCCCCGCTTTGATGGTATGGGCTATGGAAGCAAAGCAATCCGCGATTCGCAACACGACAGGTGCCAGCTTAGCTACAGCCGATGATGGTAAGTTGCAGTTATCAGACCGAAGAGATGCTTGCAATGTCTCCAAGATAACGAGATGGTTGTTCTAAAATCTAGGTTAGTTGTTAGGTAGGTACTAGGTACCTAGAGGTATAAATACCTGCATCGATGTTATCATACACTTTCAGACACCAGTTCTAAATAATAGGTAGGACCTAATCTTAGAGTATAGCTATAATCTGAGGACCAGAGATACATTATATCTCTGTGTTGTTGTGACCTCTGCTATTTTAATTTTGACAGTTTTGACAGAGAGTAGGCAATAAATATTATTTTATTCCATTTAAATTCGAATACCTACTTATAATTTTACAGTGCTACCTACTCTCTCCTACTCATTATTTATTACCTATCATTATTTTAACTTTATTATTATCTGATGGGATATTAGCTCGTAGCCGGGTTATGATTGCAAGTAGACTGTGACTCTATTATGAAAAGAAATTAGGTTGAGTCGCTTCATGGTAAACGGGGGTAATGAACTCTCTGGTTTTATGGGCACGTTATCTGAAGGATTAGGCATATCAGCCGTATCATGTAGGTACCTGACCTATACCTATTACTTAACTACCATACCAACCTACGTGTACCTCCTTCTGTTGGTTTTCTAAGACTGCTCCGCTCAGATCTGTAGGTATAGGTACTCGTACCTAAGGATTTGATGTCTCAAGGGGGTAGGTAGTCAAAAGCATGGCCCTTTTTGACTACCAACAGTACCAACTGCTTTTGTATAATTTAGTGAAAAAGAGGGAATTAAGATTAATTTACGTTGGAGAACAAGGATAAGCTAAGCTAGACCTACTACTATTTTATTATGTGACCTAGGTGCATACCTGATAATTATTGTGTGAAGATTTACTTGATCCCAGCCTTGCAGTTTTGAATTGAGGTTCTATCTCAAGGTACCTACCTAGTCTCAGGTGTTTTGAAAGAAATATTTTGTATGAGAACCGTCACTGTTGTTTAGCTAGGCAGTAGCCAAACATTCGTTTTGTCCATTGTTCAGCGTTTCATTATAATAGTAAGAGACATTTTGTGTAATCGTTGACGCTATTGTTGTTTGTGTTACATTTTTCTTATGAAATTTCCGTGAAATAGAAGATTTGACGCAAGAGACAATATACATTCAAAATAATGAAATATATAGCCAGATACTTGAGACCTAAAGTGAGATAGGCAGACGACATCAAAGTCGCGGGCGATACCTACCTAAATGGGAGAGATTAGGACCGCAGTACCTAGATGGCACAAATTTATGAAGACCTGCCAGCAGTGGGTAAAGTCGGGCTGCGGATGATGATGATTAGGTATATTAGCTAGATAGATAGATTATAATATCTTTATTGCACACCAAGAAGAAGAACAAAACAAAACCAGGAGAAATAACAATCAACACAGAGACAGAACTAGACCTCGCCGCTGATCCATGCTGAATCCATGTAGGGGTGGAAGTAGGAACTCTGAAACTACGGTAGAGACTGACGAGACCGTTTAATTTTTAACTAAACTACCCTCCACTGCCTTTTTTGCTAGCTCGATGATGATGACACGCACAGCTGGATGTTTTAAAATAACTCTTATTTTTACTCTCAGTAAGTAGGGCTACTTGCCTTTCCATGAAATAAGGTGTCGGGAGTTCATTGCTCGGACAACAGTAGGTAACTCCTAAAAACCAGTTAACCGAATCATAGCAAGCATACTGATCGTAAAGTCCTACATGAGGGTCATACGCGAACAATGTCATTGTATTAGGTAGGTAGGTACTTACCTTCATTGTGCAAGTGTAGGAATTCATTAACGGAGTTAGGGAAAAAGGGGGCCTATCCCCCCTCTCCCACGTCCAGTCATGATGTTTAGGTAGGTTTAGCCGAACAGTTCAAACTTTCTGTCTAAACTCCAAACAACCAACCTCAACTAAGTATTACCTAGGACTTCTTGTTCTTCAGATGATAGGTTAGCATAATTCCTTATTGTACCTACAAGCAGTAGAACAACGTTGTACCACGGGTCGGTAGCGGTTCCCAGGTTATAACGCATTTGCCTCAGATCTCTACATTCAAACGAGCACTGACTACGCCCAGTCCACGCTCTATCCGATGGTGCAAGCAACGCGGCATTGTACCCAAACAATGGGGAAAGCACGTCCACTCCGGCTTTGGGGCCGTAGGAAGCTAGGTCTAGTTCTAACGCATATCTAGGATTGTTCGCATTTTAGGCTATCTTGGACAATGAACATTGTTTACTGCGAAAAATATTTCCAATATTCCAAGTCATAAACGAGCCCGTATCAGCATACCTTTTCTGGTTTTATTGAGATAAAAATCCAATGAATAAAAATTAGTCATGATTTATGGATTTTTTCGGAATACGAGCTCAGTAGGTAGATCGTTCAATGTGATTGTTTATTACGGGAACTCTTCACGAGTCCATCTTTAAAAACAATTGCTGACTAACAAACAAAATCAATACAAAATCAAAGAAGGGTAGGTACCTACCTAGTACTTTCCTTCTACCTACCTACAGTTCACTACCTACCACAGGCAGGCAATCAAACCACCCAACCCAGGAAAAGAAGACAACAAGCATACAAATGCGTCTCGTTGAACTCTTTTTAATAAAAACTCAAATGTCATACAAAAGATATCGACGCGTTCGTTCATTTTACCAGAATTTACTAATTATTTATTCTTTATGAAGGCACAGGCACCGTGGGCAGGCATTTTAGCTCCCGTGTCCGTGATGATAACAATGACATTATTAAGAAAATGGGAGATGGAGAACGCTGAGAAAAATAAAACATTAACGACCCCACCTATCTATAGGGAGTTACATCGTGCCGTAGAGTAGGTAAGTAGGTACCTACCAACTATTATTTTTATACTACAATCTACGGAGCCACGCCACATGTCGCTGGTGTGCAGTAAAGTACCTACATACGTACGATACGATCTATCCCCGCCCCGCTGTACTGTACCTACCTACAATCTACATGCAACTCCCTCCATCTTATCTATTTAGTCCGGTCAATTTAGACCAAAAAATGAGAGTGAAGTTACATAAAGTCCCAACAAGCTGAATTTCAGTGAAATTGTTCAAAATATAATTACAAACAATGTCTAGAAGTTCCCCATCATTCCCCTGTAAGGAAAAAATTTAATTCAAGGTCAAAGGTCAAAAAAATGAGTTTTTCGCGATTTTCAGCAAAACGGTAAGTTTTATCATAAAAGTACCTCAGACAAAAATTGTAGATCATAAAATTATCTATAAAAAATGTATCAATACTTTTTTCTTACGAGCCACCGTTTCTGAGATATAACGATTCAAAAAGTTATAAAAGTCGCGCTAAGTACACTACCTTATAGGTGGCGTGGAAACGTGTGCATATTATGACGATAACAACTTTTATAACTTTTTGAATCGTTATATCTCAGAAACGGTGGCTCGTAAGAAAAAAAGTATTGATACATTTTTTATAGATAATTTTATGATCTAAAATTTTTTTGCGGTACTTTTATGATAAAACTTACCGTTTTGCTGAAAATCGCGAAAAACTCATTTTTTTGACCTTTGACCTTGAATTAAATTTTTTCCTTACAGGGGAATGATGGGGAACTTATAGACATTGTTTATAATTATGTTTTGAACAACTTCACAGAAATTCAGCTTGTTGGGACTTTATGTAACTTCGAATGTCTAAATTGACCGGACTAATTCTCATCTCTTTGGCGCGTGCAGGCGTTTGCAGGCAGTAAGGCCTTCATAAACAAGTATGTTTTGCAGTCGATAGATAGCTCTGGGTACCTATATTTTGTATGTTTGTAATAATTGAACCAAAATCTCAATTAAGTAGGTATAGTCTAGATAAGTACCTACACCTATGTTTTTAGATTTCGAAAAGCTTAGATTTATTAGCTTAGAGAAAATTTTACTAGTTCTTTGCATATTACTAACATTTTAGGGTGTATTTCCTTGGAAGGAAAGGGAAATCAAAAAAATATTGTAGGCACATAAGTACTATTTTTAACACTATTGATTGAACACAGATGTCGCTTTAAACAACGTAAACTACCTTTTTGACAGATTTATCGTTCCATCTCTTTCACACTACACTGAGAATTAGACAACCATTCATTCATTTTCATAAAGGTACTCACTCGCTCACTCTTTATCTTTTTCATTTATTTTATTATTTTACAAAACCGAGCAAGCGAAGTTTAGCTAGCTTTTTTGGATTTTTCATAAAGCTTCAAGGTTTCCAGCTGCCTTGTGAATATAAATTGTGTACCTCGTTGTGTGTGCTACATTATGTGCTATTCAAATTATCCTTACGTGTGTTATTGTAATGGATAGGTATAATATTACCATCGGTTGGATCGGCAAGGTAACTGAAGACGTTCTTGTTATGATGAGACAAAAGGCTCGTCCTTCACACATTAGTAGAGCATCGTTGTGCAAACAAGCCTCTTATCTACACGCCGAGTACATTTAGAGGTGATTATGGCTATGTTAATGATGTTTACACACTGCAAGTAAGTACAAAAGTATTACCTCCGTTGAAAGTTTAATTTACAACGCAGATACTTACTAACTGGTGGCGGGCTACTATCGCTTGTAAAATAGCAATTTTCTAATATTAGAGCGGTCTCTATGCCTCTTCTACTACAGTATAAACAGTCATGGCTAATGTGAAGGGTAGAGTAAAAGCACGCAAAAGTGGCACCAGTAGGAGGGGCCGCGGTAATCCAAAACAATCCTTGACAGGTCAGAAAAACGCTTCGAATTCAGCAAAAAATGTGAAAGAAAATAGTGGTCCAAGAAAAGCAGGGGATCTAACAGCTTTACAACAAGTTCTGATGCAAAATGAGTCGATTGACTTCAATAAGTGCACTGAAAAACTTCTAAAATTAAACAAACCATCAAAAGCAAATCTAAAAAAAATTGACAGAAAATCTCAAATAGAAAGACTCCCAAGATTTTATACACAAAGTGGACAGCTCGTCGGACCCAGAAAGTCCAAAGGCATAGAAAGCATAACAATGATCGACAATATCCTTAAGGGAGAACTAATGATAGAAATAGAATTGCCAACAAAAATAATTGAAAAAGCAGTTGTCACAACTGTAACCATCAATAATGAAATGGGAATAAGTGACCAGAATGGCACGTTCAGTTTACCCATCCCTCCACCCACTGATGAAAAAAAGAACAAACCTCAAGGTAGAAATAAAATGAAACCAACCATCCTTGCTGAAAATAACAATCAGCATGGTATTCAAACAAGAAGTAAAGTCTTACTTCCAATTAAAAACGAAAACATGAAAAAACCTGCTAGAAAACCTAAAACTAAAAATTCTAACATAAACAACAAAATCATTTTAAAAAATGAGGAACAGAAAATAAACAGGATGAAGAAACAAAATGATAAAGCAGTAAAAACAAAGCAGGTTACCCTCAGCAATGGCTTAGTGCTCACTCTGGCACTCTTCCAGTGCGACTACTGCCAAAAAATGTTTAGCAGTAAAGCATCTTTACGCAGGCATATGTACATTCATCTCAAGTTGGAGCAGCACCGTTGCAAATTATGCTCAAAAAAATTCCGATACAAAATGCACTTACACAACCATGTAAGCAAGCACCACAAAGATATAAAGAACCTTCAACCCATGCTTTGCCAAATATGTGACAAAGAATTCCTGCTACAAGAAAATCTAGAGCTTCATCTATCCACCCATATCAAAAACGAAAACTCATTCAAATGCGTCTACTGTGACAAGAAGTTTTCATACCACTTACTATTGACACAGCATGAGAAACAGCACCTTCTCACCGGAAAGTACCAGTGCTCGGTCTGTCAACTGAGTTTTGATTCAATCAACCGCTTGAAATTCCATATGAAAACCCATCTAAAGATCAAAGACTATATCTGCCAACATTGCGGAAAGGAGTTCTTGAGAATGAACTCATTGAGAAGGCATGTGCAGATATGTCACAGTGGTCACAGGCTTCAGTGTCCCGTTTGTAAGAAGAAGTTGAAGGGGCATTTGACGGAGCATATGAGGACTCATAAACAAGCGCGCCCACACGAGTGTGATCAATGCGGTCAGCGTTTCACGCAGTCCACACAACTGACGGTGCACAAGAGGTGTCACACGGGAGAGAGGCCATTCGGCTGCAAGATATGCCACCGACAGTTCACCCACTCTAACTCCCTCATGCTGCATATCCGCCGCCATACGGGAGAGAAACCTTTCCAGTGCACCGTCTGCCCACTATCCTTCTCGCAACTTCCTCACATGAAGACCCATTTAATAAAAATCCACAAGCAAGACACTCCTTATAAATGCCAGAAATGCCACTCGTTTTTCAAGATGAAAAAGCAAGTTCTACTCCATGAGAAGAACTGTAAAGTCGGCGACCGAGAACTGACTTTTGAGGAGAAGATCCAAGCTTCCGTGCAATATGAGGAGGTTGTAGTCGAACACCCGATGTCTCTATCTCGGATGCGGTATCTGATCGCCCTTCTACTGACGATGGTGGCCAACAAAAAGAGCCTGAAGTTTCTAGGTGCGTAAATTTTTAAATACCTACACTCTCATAAACCTAGCACAGTTTTCGTGTGGAACATTGCTTCCTGTGTGCGCGCCAATAACGGGAGCCTAAATACCCCCACACGTCTCCATAGTCATTTACAAAACACTCACAATCTGTTACAGTCTTATTGCCTCCATACATTAGACATCAACGCGCTCCATGTACCTGCGAGCATTATCTGAGGTCATTGATTTAATTTAATGGGTGGAACAAGGTTAATCAATAACAAACGATGCGCTGTGTCATTATTACAAATGCAAGCGCGGTCAGTCTAAAACCGAGCACTGTTTATTATTATACTCGTTGATCTGTGGGTGTTAGATACGACGTGTGTTTGAGTGTGGTGTGCTTGTGTGACGTAGCACTTATCCATTATTATTCCAGAGCTTTTATTATTATCATCATGGTTTTTATTTTAGCGAACATTCTAGATCTAAGGCGAAGGAGCTCCAGCGACATGGTAATGTTCCGATGAGTGAGTTCGTTCATTGTGTTATTAATTGGTGTCGGACGGTGACGGGATAGGGAAATGGTACTTATTTTAAGGTGGATTCGGCCGCTTTTCTTTAGAAAAGACTACGGGTGATGGAACAGAGCTACATTCTTTTAATTTAAGCTTCGACTTGTAAATATTCTAAGCTTTCGCATTTTATTGGTACCGACTGACTGAAACGTTCGATTCGGACTTACCAAGGATGCTGTAACATTGGCCTTAAGAATGCGGAACCATAGGTGTGAACTGAAACTTGTGCAAATACATACTATTACGTAAATAACGTCCGAAGTTGTGTAAATAGTGAGAACCGCTTATTCGCCTCAGTCAGTCAGGACCCAGCGATTTTTAAGATTCTAATGCACTTCCTTCTTCAGGGTTTAACAAACGACCGATAGAAGAACTGCTCACGGAGTCGATCGAGGCTATCGGTCAAACGCCGTGCAAGGACGAGTCTCTCACACCCATAGTACGGCTCAAAAACAACATCCGATTACTTCTAGATGGAACCATTCCTTCCTACCAAATGGAGAAATTTAAGAAAGAACACAAGACTACGGAAGAAATCCTCGAGATTTTAACTGATGAGAAGAAGAATATATGAGGCTTTTTAAGTAAGTTTATTTCATGGAAACAATTAAAGGGGTTGTGCAAATAATATTTTCAATCATGTTGGTTTGGTTATAAACTACATTTTTAAAATTACTGTCTGTATTACATTATAAGGTGTGTACAGAGAATAATAAAACACTGTTCAAATTGTTATAATAACGATAAAAAATAACGGAAATCATAATTTACGTTGGACATAGATATATAGATGCGCAAGCTTGACCTGAGAAAAATCTAATATCTAAATCTACTAATGTAGTAAAGCTATCCAAGTACAGTACGCACAACGGATCTTTATCCCTCTGAAGTTAGGTGCAATAAACGATCGCGCATGTTACTGTTGTGCGGAAAAATTAGTTTACCTCCAATTACCCAAAAATAGGTTCTGCTCAGATACTTCAAAGGGACAAAGATTCGTTGTGACTACTATAAGTAGTTATTAAGTTAGTAAATGTAAGTTTAGTGTAAAACCAATCACATTATTTAATATTTGACGTTTTAAAAGTTTACATAATATAATCAATCAATATTCTTTATCAAAATGATGCAAATAATTTTATCATTTGTCTTCTGTGTTGTACCTACTTGTATGTAGAAAGCTTATTTGCATGTTCTGTAAATTTTAACGTGTAAGTATTAAATGTAGGTTGCAAGGACTAAAGAAAAAATTGACTCGAAACGTTTTGTATGAAAAGTCGATATTTTGAACTTGATTTTTACGTGGTGTGGAAGTTTAACTCTGAAACACTTTGAAAGTGAATTCTAAAACGTTACGCAGATCTTCATGAATTTTGGAACCAAGATGTTGCGCAGATCATAGGTCCTTTATTTCGGAAAAAAGATGTTGCTCATATCATAGGTCCTTTATTTCGGAAACAAGATGTTGCGCAGATGATACTTGAATTTAGTTACAAGATGTCACACATACCATTCTTCAATTTGTTAAAAAAATGTCGCGCTGATCATGCTCGAATTTATAAACAAGTGGTACAAATTATGCTGCTTCTTCAATGTCTATGTCAGCCACCTAAATCTTAAGGAGCATGATAGAATTTTATTCAAATCTTCAAAGCCTGTAGTCTTGAGTTTTTTTTTTGGTTTATTCACGGAGTAATTTTTCGCAAAACAAGAAAATAAAACACTACGGGCTCTACGAGCCACAATAAATGAGTATGCAATGATCATGCTCGCATTGTAACTCACACGCTCTCTTTGCCGAGGGCGTAGGAAGTATTCATAATTGCTATAACACCTATTGATTTTCCCGGTGGTGGCAACCGCCTGTTATAAAAGTGACGCACACAATGTGTACATCAAATGTCCCGTCTCAAAAGTCAAAAGTTATATCTGTGGTCGTTATGTATATTTCGATCTAATCTGAGCTATTTTGAGACTACGCTACGGATGTAATTGTTGACAGGGTTTTTTTATTTTTCATAAAATCAAGCATAAAAATCGGAGCAATGAATTTGCTGAAAGCTAGCAACTGAGATAAAACATTAGATAAGAATATATAGGGTCACATTAACATTGTGTGGAAATAAGCAATTTAAGAATTTGAACTGTAGCAATAATTGCACAATATCTTGAATGTGTGAATCTTGGATTTTTTGAAATATTTTAAACAATAGTGAATGAAGCTTGCCATTATATCAAAGTGATCAGTCCAAAGATATAATTTTATTGCATTTTATTTAATATTTATATTAGTTATTTTAATGTTATTTATACCATTCCGATAGAGAATGATTGTGCCATGTTGTTGGGTGTTTGATTAAGTTTATCTATTATTTTTATTTATATGGATTTAATTGTTATTAGATTTCATTTTTAAGCTAATTTTGATACTACTTAACTATAAATACTTATGTGGATATCTTATGCATAGACTTTTATACATAGATGTGAAATAATAATTATCTTTAAGAGCACTTTAAAAACAATAACCCCTCAACCCTACTCGGTAAAAGTCTAGCACATCTTCAGAGCAAATTACTAACACATTTTCCAGTGCCATGCTTATTTATGAGAGCTCAGATTTTATTTATTTTAAATTGAAAATTTATTAAAATCAAAATGTTGGTGTAGTACCATCGTAGTTAAGGTAGGTACCTACTCATAGTTTCTAATATCCACAATGCATTCAAAATTATCATAGTGTGGGTTATATTATAAACTATAAGTAAGTAGGCACCTAAGTTACGTGACTGTTGAGTGTTTAATTTTTGTTTATATTGTAATATATTTTTATTGTTAAGTTATATTTATTTAGGTGCTTCTTTATATTGTGACTTATTTTTTAAAGTTATTTGTTTTACATGCTGTATAATTATTTAAAAAAAAATCATTTAAGTCTTGATTATGGTAGGTAAATTAAGAAAATTGTGAACTACGTCCAAAAATAGATTTAAATTGTGGGTAGCCAAAGAAATTGTGTACCTATTGTTACTTGTGACCCGCCTTTGTTCAGTTTAGTCAAGTAAGAATGATGTCACATAAAGGCCATTAGGCATAATATTATAGGTATTATTTCTGTTCACTTAGAATTGTATCCTAGACAACGTTTCTTTATATCAAACAGAAGACGAATCATACTTTGCCCTTATTTGACCGAAAAAGGCAAATACTTTTTCCCCGTCCAGACCTTGGACGAATACACCCATAGACACATTGTTGCTTAGGGCACTGGATGAGGATTTCTATTTACCAAAAATGTTTCAGAGAACCTAGTTATTTGCAATAAGGTCAACACCAAAATGTGCATGTGCCCAGCATAAATAAAATTGGCAAACTACTAGCCTTTTAAGAGAGCTGGCTAGAAGTAGGTACCTACCAAAGAAAAATGTGTGAAATAAAATAATATTTATCATGTGAATATGGCTTTTAATTTTTATCCTATATGTCAGACAAATCTAGGTATATCTGTGACAGGCGTCACAGCTCAGTCGGTAACGGCTCTGCCTTCCGTGCTGCGGGTCGTGGGTTCGATCCCCACTGAGAACAAACATTTGTGCGTGGAAAACATAGATGTTTGTTCCATGTGTTACTATGTATTATAAGTATGTATTTACAAAAAAAAAAGTATTTAAGTATTCTATCAGCCATCTAGTTCCCATATCACAAGCTTTGCTTAGTTTGGGACTAGAGGGCGTTGTGTGTAAAGTCCATGAATATTTATATTATTATATCTACAGGGAGGGAGGTAAGCTGGGTGGGTAGTGTGGGTACTGGGTACCTAGGTGCATGAATGGGGAAACCGTCGTTTTTTATGCGAAAAGCGCCAAAATTTAAGGTTGTAGGTACCTACCTAGATAGACATAGTAGGTAGGTACCTGTCTGCATTGTGCCACCTCATTACCTATAGGTACCATTGTGAATTTCAACACATCCTTCAATATTCTTGAGGAGGTGGCGGCACGTGGGCATTATGTTATGTTACTTTTAAGGCTGAATAAATATATACTAATAGGTACCTTTAGATTTGGTAGGATGTCTACCGTGCCTTGATACTTAAACCTGAGTCGAACGAAAATGGCGCAAAACTTCGCTTTCTGGAAAAAGTCTAATTTGATGGCCCTCAGATTACCAAAGATGCTTGTTTTTCTAAGCGGAGCTCCGGAGGCCTATGTCTTGCTCTAGACTCTTGTCTTGAGGCTGATGAAATTTAATGTCAAGTAAAATCCCAGACAACATTCTTCTTCTTCGGATTTTATGTTCCAGTCAATACGAATTATCTTTAGCGTAAAATTAGTGTGTTTCTTCTCTTTCTCAAAAAGAGTGAAAGAGAAAACCGAATTCCATAATGCTACAATCTTTTAGCTGAAAACGAAACAAAATATTCCTAGGTATTTGAAATACGAAAGCTATTTCAAAAACAAAGATGTGATGTGGATGGCGATTTGAAGAAAAAATACAATATATTGGAGTTTCCTTGATTTTCTAACAATAACGCTACGTAAACATGGGGTCTACCGGCCAATCAATAACATTGGCCAACAGCATCATTGGGGTTGGAATTTTGGCTATGCCCTTTTGCTTTCAACAAGTAAGTTTACAAAGTTATTTTTCTAAAAATGAGTGTACCAATAATAAATACCTAATAACTCTTTAGATTCAAAGTGCAAAAAAGTATAGGTCTATCAAAGTTTAGCTAGCAGAATAGTTCAATTCTTATCTATTTCTATGACTAACATATTTTTTTCAGTGCGGTGTCCTATTAGCTGGTCTAATCTTAATATTAATGGGTTTGATATCCAGGCTATGTTGCTACTTCCTTCTTAAATCTGCTCACATAGCAAGAAGGCGTAATTTTGAGTTCCTTGGTAAGATTATTAATATATCTAGGTACCTAGGTATACTTTTTGTAGATCTATTTAAACAGGTGCCACTTTATTTATACTTCGTTGACCTACATCAAATTAATAATAGGTATTGAATAACCCGCAAGGGACCGACGTTTTATAATACACTTGGGTGATTTTGTCTGTCTGTTAAATTATCAAGGCTAAAATGCTGAACCAATTTAGATGAAAATATGACCAAAAACATTAGGTTTTATTGTTTAATTTGACCCATGCATAGTAAAAATGGGTCAACCAATAATTTAAACCTTACTCATTCTTCTAAAAAAAAGTGATTTTACAAAACAAATGAATATCTTTTCCAGCATTTCATGTATTTGGATCAGCGGGCAAGTTAGCTGTAGAGCTTGGTATAATTGGATTCCTAATGGGCACTTGTATTGCCTACTTCGTGGTGGTCGGGGACCTCGGCCCGCAAATAGTTTCTAAAATGTTTAATATTAACCAGAGTGATATACTGAGGTAAGTTATAATTAATGATTTCCGTGTTATCAAAAACAGATAAGGAAAACCATAATGTACATACACAGAAATGTTTTTCTGTGTGTTGTTATAGTGTACGATTGTTAGGTACCTACTTGTTATATCTGAAAATCTGATAGATTTTCATAAATAACGTATTTGGGCCATTCATTTTACATTATTTTTATTATGAGAAATAGTAGGTAAATAATGAGTAGGTAGGTTAGATATCCAGCCTTTTTCCACCAACTTCCCGCGATATTAACAATGTCATTGGTCTGTCGGTTCGTCCACAGACTACTACGTCTTCCAGTTTGTGGTCACCTTCAGAAACATCTGTTCCCCAGCTGTTGTCAGTAGTTGGAGCTTGTAGAGCAAGCTTTATGTTACCCACTGCCAATTCGGCTTGCTAACTCTGATATTGATAACATGTGGTTCTTTTACAGATTTCCCCGTATCAGATTCTGTCACATATTCTGTTACATTGAATTGTTTATACATAATATTAAATACTGTATTTTTTTTAGGACATCAATAATGGTTATTGTATCGTTAGTGTGCGTGCTTCCCCTGGGTCTTTTAAGAAATGTGGATAGTCTCAGCAACGTCAGTGCAGCTACAATATGTTTCTACTTCTGCCTGGTTATAAAGGTATGTTTTAAATGTAGCCTGTCCCCCATGTTGCGGTAAACAGAACCCCGACGAACCAAAGCGTTGCTATTCTCCCACAGACAATGCATTATACATACAGTTTTCTGTGAAAACCTTGACTCAAATCTATGCTTCAGTGTCAAGTATTCTCTTAGTGCTTTATTTTAACTTAATAAAAAAAAATCGAATTAAAAAACAATTCTACAATTTTTTTATGATTTGAAAAATTTATATTTTTATTTCACATATTAATTTTAGTAGGCTGTAACAGGTACGGAATGCATGTAATTTTGTGATAAATTGCAGGTGATAGCGGAAGCAACATCCCAGCTCCCTTCAGGCGCGTGGCACCATAAAATGGAGCTATGGAGGCCGGCCGGGGTGCTCCAATGTGTACCCATCTTTTCCATGGCGCTGTTCTGTCAGACGTAAGTGACTTAAAACAAGGGTGTTACCAAGTTTACATGGCAGACCTGCGTCCATCGCCACTGCCACTTATGGACGGGTGGCATATTCTACGAGCATCCGTTAGTATTGTTGTCAATGTGGGTAATCTTTCATCTGATTATCAAATATAAAAATAGAAAGATATCTATCAAAGTTACATATGAACCTCACTCGACACTTAAACATATTCCATCTGAAAGGTATGGTACAGCCCTAAATATTCATGGACCGTCTAGTCCTAAACTGAGCAAAGCTTGTACTATAGAAACTAGATTGCTAATAGAATGCTTTATATACTTTTTTTGTAAATACTTATAATACATAGCAACACCCAAACATAGAACAAACATCTACATATGCGGCACACAAATGTTTGTTCTCAGTGGGGATCGAATCCACGACCCACAGCACGGAAAGCAGAGCGATACCGACTGAGCCGTGACGCCTGTCATTAGAAATATCCTATAACAAAACTATGGTGAATAGTTACCTCGCGAATTTTTTTTCACTGTTTAATAATTTTCAGTCAACTATTCGAAATCTTCGAGTCACTTCCGTCCCTATCGCTTGAAAAGATGAACGTGGTTACCAAAAACGCGATAAACATATGCACGTGCGTTTATTTCACGCTTGGCGTGTTTGGATACATCGCATTTTGCTCGCATCAAATATCTGGTAAGTTATCTAAGGTCATGGGTTCAAATCCTGTTGTGCACCAATTGATTTTCTATTCGAAAAATTTAGGTAGGAACGCAATGCTAGTAGTACTTTCAAACGGTGAAGAAAAACATCGTGAGGAAAACATCTGCCTAGTCAGGTCCGCATGTATACCTTGTCTTTCCTGTGTGTTTAAGTATTGTAATCATCATCACAAATCATGAGACAGGCGTTACAGCTCAGTCGATAATAGCTCTGTGTTCCGTGCTGCGGGTCGTGGGTTCGATCCCCACCGAGAACAAAAAGTGTGTGCCAAACATAAATGTTTGTTTTGTCTTCTATTATCTTTATTGTGTTTAAAGACAGATGTATTGTTGCAGGTAACATCCTTATGAGTCTAAGCCCTACTATGGCGAGTGACGTCATAAAGCTCGGCTTTGTCATGTCTTTAGCATTCAGTTTTCCTCTCATTATATTCCCTTGCCGGGCTAGTCTCTACTCGCTACTTTACAAGAAGGTAAAATGTTCTACAAAAACAAACTTTTTTTATGAAAATAAGTGATGGAACGAGTCTGATGTTAAGCGATAGATAACCTCTGCTTGAATACATTACCTCAGTAAGCACGTCCTTAAGAACGTGCTCTATGAGCAATCATTCTGCCTGTAAAATTGCACCGACACAGGCACATACCCTTCAAACCTTAACATAGCAAAGCGAGCTTCACTACTTGGTGGCAGAAATAGGTGGTAGTACTGCCCCGGACGAGCTCGCACACAAAAAGCACTATTGCTAATAAGCTATAGTTATTTACTCACAAAATTAAATGAAATAATTATTATGTTTATAAATTATCCACAATAAAATATGATGACTATGAATAAATGATTGATTTTTAAACAATTTAAATTCTTTCAGATCCATTCATCTCAGCACGACCACATTATAAACCATTCTATCCCTGAGACCACGTTCCGTTGCATCACTGTTGGCATAGTCGCAGTAGCTTTGTTCATCAGCCTACTGATCCCAGATATAGAACTGGTTCTAGGATTGGTTGGTTCCACTATTGGAGTGCTGATATGCATGGTGTTTCCAACGGCTTGCTTTGTTAATGTGACCTTTAAGAATACCAACGAACGGGTACTGGCTAAGGTGAGTATCTTGACTTTTTTATGTGAAAATGTAATTGAACTAATTGATGGACTTCAACTATCTTTGTTACTATTAGAATCTGACTAATTACAATCAACATATTAGTTTAGCGGTCGATCATTCGCTGAACTATCATTTTAAGTAAGTTTTTATGGACATAACACAATGCCCTCTAATCCCAAACTAAGCAAAGCTTGTAATATGGGAACTAGATTTTTTTTATAAATACATACTCATAATGGATATACAGGGTGGAATTTTTTAACGCCACCTGAAGGGAAAGTACTTTAAATACTGAAGATAAAACATTTTACTCAAAGGAAACATTCCGTAAAATGTTCTATCTCCAGTACCTATTTAAAGTCTTTCCCTTCAGGTGGCGTTAAAAAATTCCACGCTGTATACCTAGACATACAACAAACATTATTTTTACAACATCATTTTGTTGTTTCAGGCCGTTTTATTATTGGGTCTGATTATAATGGTGCTGGGAACATACGCGAACCTACAAGCAGCAGCCGAAGACAAACTGGTCAAGTACGACGACCGGTACATCACGCAGGAGCGTATTGATAAAATAGTTGAGGACTTCTTTGAGAAGAGAGGAGAAAAAGTTGATGGTGAATTACTGACGTTTAATGTCCATTGTCAAATCATGGAGACCTATGTCCAGCTTATGACTTTCACAGGATGATGATGTTGATTTTGATTATTAGAAGTCACTTATGTGCTGCTTACTATAAAGGATTGCTTAATATATTGAATATTTAAATCTATTCAAGTTAGGAAGACTTATTTGTTTAGATGGGTTCGTTTGATAGTCAAATCTTCTTAGCTTTTCTTAGCAGTGTTGAGAGATAAGAAGAAGAGTAGATTAAAGCGTAACTAAAAAGAGGTACTAAGATGGTTTTAATATTTCAGAACCATATCTGAAACAATTGCCCAATGGAGAGACAGTCAAGCTAGAAGTGCACAAACCAAGCAAAACAATAATGAAAGACTCGGAAGTGCAGCCTCCGAATCCAGTTCCGCCTGAATCAAACTCTAATGAAGTTAAAAACCTTGATACAAGCAACGATATAGATAAAGTTAGCAAAGATAAGTTACTGAACGAAGATTTGTTACCAGAAAAAGTTAAAGAAGATGAAGCGGCTGATAAAGTATCAGAAACACATCCTAGGAACGTCAAAGGTAGGATGGACGAAGCAAAACTTACAAACGGAAACACGGAGAACAAAGAACCAGAAAAACCAGACCAGAAAATAATTGAGGAAGTCAAAGATGAAAAGATTAATCTAAAGAAGCAACAGGAACTTATAGAAACAATGAAACAACACGGCGAAGAGCAAAAAGAATTGATGCAAGAGCAAAAAGAAATCATGGCTGAAATCATCAAAAATAAGGAAGAAGAAAAACCAAAAATAGAACCATCTTCCGAACCTAAAATTGAACCGTCAAAGGTCTCAAAAGCAAACAACGAACTGAAGTTGATAGAAACTATCGAAAAGCAAGGAAAGGAACAGAAAGAGATTCTGAATGAGATTATAAAAACTAAGAAAGAGTTCGAGCGGAATAAAGAAGTCGATAGCAACCAAGCTAAGAAAATAGCAGTCGAAAGTATTAAACAGATTGCCAACATGGCGATTAGAAGCATAGGGGGTGTTTCAGAGAAACCAGTCGTAAATAAACAGGCTGAAGACGCAGATAAAAAAGCTGAACGATTGCAAAAATTAACGAACGATGCTGTTGAGCAGATAGCCAAAAAAGCCGCCGAAACTATCGAAGCCATCAAAGAAATCAAACAAAACCCCGACGAAAACGACAAAGTAAAAGATCCAGTCAAAGCTAAACCTGAAGGTATTGAGCAAATTATAAATCAGAATATTCCCAAACCGAGTCCACAGCAAGTTGTTGAATACGTGAATAATAAACCCAAACAAGACATCGTAGCTCAGTCAGAAAACAAAGAAAATAATGTAGAAAGTCCACAAATAAAGAAACATTCTCATTCACCAGACGAACCTAAATCTTATAAAGAAGGGGAGGACGCACAAGATAATAAGAATGAAAACAAATTCAATCAAAACATACCAATACCTTTAGCTATGAAAAATCTTCAAGCGGCAGAAACTGCAAAGAATCTAGAAAATCAAAATGTAGATGCTTCTAGAAACGCACCTAGACAGAAAAGAGAGGTAGTGGATTGCACAAAAACAATATCTTTAGATCCAGCTGACGTAAAAATATGCGCGAGTCTTCTTAGCTCAAACGATAGACAAAACGTTATTTTACCAGAGGTAAATTTCAACAACGAATTATCCAGAGTGAATTTAGATATTTTGCATCACGTTGGCAGATCTCTCCAAAACTATGATGAAAATGAAAAAGATCGGGATAAAAAGTGATTTCGTTTTTTTTTTGTTGTAATTGCATTTATTTATTGTTTGCAATGTATTAATATGCCATAAAGTTAAGTGTTTTTTAGCAAGAACTTGCATTTTCAGCATTTTATATGTGATCTCAAAGATGTATTTTTATATCTAAGTGATAAAAAATAACTAAACATATTTTGGTTTATTTTTAGTACCCTTTATTTTACAATATTTTTACGTATAAATTCCAGTTGGCTTATTTTAATGTAATTTGTTAACCATTGACGCATATTTTTATTATTTAATAGAAAACAAAATAAACTAACGATTATACAGGATTATATCATTAGTAAATGCAGGCCTTTTAACTTAAATTCACTATTTTATACAACTTAAAATAAATCACTTAGTTTCTCAATCTTCCTCTAAAACAGGCATTTTCTGGGGTCTGTAAAAGAAAAAACCCCGTTAGTATACACAGCACGGCGAGTAGAAATAGGTAGGAGATAGAAGCATAATACATGGCATTATGTCTGATGATGAAACAAGGTTTCAAAAATGTTTAATTACTGAAAACTAGCAACATTTGCTTAGTTTGGGACTAGAGGGCGTCGCGTGAAATGTCCATGAGTATTTTTATTTATTTCCTTTTTCATAACGCTCTGTTTTAAAAGTAGCAACAAAATGAAAAATTTTGATCAGAGCTAAAAATATGTGGGTTCATGTGATACCTACCTTTATTTAACTATATTACAATATGAAAGCAATAAATGTGTTGAGTATTGTAATAAACCATTTTGAAAAGTTAAATAAAGATCTAGCTGCATTTACATCTAAAGGGCCATACTATTACTAAAATGTATTAAGCATGATGAAGAATAGTGGAACGAATGATGAATTGATGACGTATATGAGTCATATAGAAGCAAAGGTAGCAAAATCCCATTTTTTTTTCATCCTAATTGTATTTCCTATTTTTGGAAAATAGAGAGTTTATTCAGTAATTCTGGTGGTGGTATATCTGATAATAACATCATTGGTTATTATTACTGTAACTCATAATTACTATTCTGCTACTACACGCAAAGAAAACAAAAAAAATGCCTACCGTCATTTTAGTAGACATGGATGTTGCTACCTTTGCTTCTATATGACGTATATGATGATTATTTACCTCGACCTGCCAGTTTGGCTAGTGTTGGAGGCGCGGCGCGCGCGGCGCGGGGTGGTGGTGGGCGCGCCTGCTTCAGACGTCGCCGGAGACCCTACAGGGCTGCCGGCATCACTTTTCTGAAGAATAAAACATTATCAGTTAACTTGTACATGTCATCTATGTCTGTATTTTGTTTATGTACTGTTTTATGTGCAATTAAGAATTACACTTTTAGTTGAATTACCTATACAATAATAAATAAATATTCACGGACGTTTCACATGACGCCCTCTAGTCCCAAACTAAGCAAAGCTTGTGATATGGGAACTAGATGCTGATAGAATACTTATATACTTTTTTCTTGTGAATACATACTTATAATACATAATAACACCCAGACATAGAACAAACATCTATGTTTTGCCACACACAAATGTTTGTTCTTGGTGGGGATCGAACCCACGACCCACATCACGGAAGGCAGATCCATTACCGACTGAGCTGTGACGCCTGTCAAAAATAAAACAGTATCAGTTAACTTGTACATGTCATCTATGTCTATATTTTGTTTATGTACTGTTTTATGGGCAATTAAGAATTACACTTTTAGTTGAATTACCTATACAATATTACTATTACTGTTAATGGTTTTCATATCAAAGTTAGTGCATTCTTCTAAGCTAACCTAATTTGACAGCATTGGTATCGATTCTGTTGTTGCATTTTTCTAAACTAATCTAATTTGACAGTGCTTCCAATGACCGTGCCAATTTGCACTAATGTGACCAATTTTGGTACACATTTGGTCAGAAAGAGGGGCAGCAGCATTTTGAGTCTGTCAAATTAAGTTTTAAAATAAATTAAAAGTCTAGGTATCAATCATTCTAAAAACTATTTACCAGCCATGGTAGAAAAAGTGTTTTGTGTACATTCGGCTACACATCAACCTATCCACTGTTTGAACTATTATAATTAGAATGTTGCGAATCAGGGATCGCGATAGGTGTAGGCACGTGGCGCGCAAGCAGCGAGTCTCACATGTAAACATATCGTCCCTCTCGCATGATTCGCAACATTCAAATTATATTAGTTCAAAGTTCGAACCGTTGATAGGTTGATGTGTAGCCGACTGTACATTGCGAGATCTACTAGTTGTGTGACATTACGTACCCGTGAATCGGTAGACTGGCGTCTGCCTTTAGGCGTGTGCAGCGCTTCGATAGCTCGGTTGAAAGATGCGCGGCGACTGCGCCCCGGACTATCCGTGCTTTGTGATGGCGAACCTAGTGGACTGGCTTCTGAAACATTCACAATAACTACATGAAAAGTGTGAAAATTATCACCTCACGGCGTGCTATTATAAATTACGTATTATAAATTAGGTATTCTGTGATTGATAAGTGGCGTTATCGTCCAAAATATTGATATACGTACCTATAGGTCACTGAATTGTATTAATAACTAGCAGTTACCCGCGACTTCGTACGCGTCTACAGTTTCCGTGTACATTATATTATCTGTGCGTGTACCGAGCGGATACTTCTTTGACATTACACCTCATTACACCGAACTCGTACTGGAATGTTAAATGCTAGTCGTTAGACCAAAGAGGTAGTACTACGCCCTGTCAAACTGACGTGACATGACATGACAATGAAATCCTCTTGCCAATTGGCGCTGCTAATCCTGTAGATCCTGTTAATTATTCGAGATAAAAAGTAGCCTATGTGTCAATCCAGGTTACGAACTATATATATGCCAACTTTCATCCAAGTTGGTTCAGTAGTTTAGACGTGATTGAAACACAAACATCCAAAGATCTAAACTTTCGCATTTATAATATTAGTAAGATAAGATTTGGACCATTTTCAAAAATTATCTAAAATTTGAGAACATTAGAGCTTAATTATCTCTAATTCATTGAGTATAGCGCAGTGGAACACTAATCGTATTTTAAATCTAAGGACGACTATTGGAATTAGTGTGTAAGAGGAAAAAGCATTATCAAAATGGCCGACCACACAAATTATTTGTAAATAATTCAAATACGTACCGGGAACATCTACAGAGGCGACCCTTCTGTTTATTTTAGCTGGTTTCACTACTTTTGTCTCGGATGCAGCTCGCATGCGCGCTAAAACATCAAGGAAATTAATTTAAAAAAATGTACACAATAGTGCCGATTCTGTTGTAACATTTTCCCAACTAACCTACTTTGACAGCATTAAAATTATAGCCGTCTTTGTCATTTCAGTTTATGAGAAAGGGACGGCAACATTTTTAGTGCAGTCAAATTAGGTTAGTTTAGATAAATGCAACAGATTCCAATGGTAAACAAGAATAAGATGAAATTAAATACATTTATCGAGGTTAATTTGCCCCCGATAAGGTCCACAATGTAACTCATTGTATAGAACAGTCTTATCGTCTCCTGACGAACAGACGAACGGACGCAACAATGAGGCATATTTAGTAGGCATTTGAGACCTGTTGGTAAACCCTATAAAATTTTTATTTGTGAATTTTTTTATTTTAACTATACTTTCATCTCAAAATTGGCTTCATAAGAAATAGAGATGAGAAAAATACAAATTGATTAGTGTAGATAGATAGAAAATATTTTATTGCACACCTTAACCTAGGGACTACTATAACATACAAAACAAAACTTAACTAATGAGGAAGATGAGTTAGGCATTTTTTCCTGTTTTTATAGCTTAAATCAAAAGTCTAGAAGATTGTAAGGACAACTGTGAAAGAATTTTGGCGATAGCTCAAAAACTGAATTTTCTACGATTTTTTAAAGTTTGGATTTTCAAAATCTGTTTTTAGCCCGGCGATTTCGCGTGTGACGTCAGCCAGGTCCGATCGCTCACCCGCGCGTTTTAAGCGTTTTCTGCCTTTACGTTTCTATTTATATTTCTGATAAATAGGGAGAAAAGTACCAATATTTTTATGTAATATTGTGCCTCTAAGTCCTAAGGACACGTTTAACGCTTCAGATAAACTTTTTAACCACCGACTGAAGAAGAAAGGTGTTCTAAGTTTAAGGCTTTTTGTGTCTATGTGTCTGTACCTTTCAAGGCTCGTAGCTCCAAAAAATCACTCGTAATTTTTTTATAACTATTCTTGAAATGGAAAGCAGATAAATCTGGCATAGTTCTAAGCCAAGTTTGGTAGAAATCGGTGCAGCGGTTTTCAAGTTATGAGGATGTTTATCAGCCCTCGACACGCATTTTGAAGGGTTCTCAGGCATATATTGATTGTAGTTTGAAACATTTGGTTCTTATACCAGTATAACGTGAGCTACTATTTCTTAGTGTTTCATTGATTTTGTATATCAGGTAAGACTGGTAATGAGCAAGATTATGTTATCGACGTGATTAGCAATGTTTTTAACCCCCGACGCAAAAACGATGGGGTGGTAAAGTTTGACGTGTGTGTGTGTCAGTGCGTGTGCGTGTGTCTGTGCGTGTGTGTGTGTGTGTGTGTGTGTGTGTGTGTGTCTGTCGAATGCGCGCATTGGTGCGCGTGCGGATGCGGATGGTAGTAGTCTAAGTCATATTGTCTACTAAGGACGTGCCTAGTGAGACATTGTACTGTCAAGTACAATGCCTCACTAGGCACGTCCTTAGTAGACAATGTGACTCGCTAAGGAGAAGAAGAATGTGACTTACACTAGGACGTGCCTAGTGAGACATTGTACTGTCAAGTACAATGTCTCACTAGGCACGTCCTCAGAAACTAAGGACGTGCCTAGTGAAGCATTGGCTACTGAGGACGTGTCTAGTGAGGCATTGTCTACTAAGGACGTGCCTAGTGAGGCATTATCTACTAAGGACGTGCCTAGTGAGGCATTGTCTACTAAGGACGTGCCTAGTGAGGCATTGTCTACTAAGGACGTGCCTAGTGAGGCATTGTCTACTAAGGACGTGCACGTGCGGATGCGGATGGTAGTAGTCTAAGTAACATGACAATGACAATGTGACTCGCTAAGAAGAAGAAGAATGTGACTTACACTAGGACGTGCCTAGTGAGACATTGTACTGTACAAGTACAATGCCTCACTAGGCACGTCCTTAGTAGACAATGCCTACACATACATATAGTGCAATGCCTCACTAGGCACGTCCTTAGTTACGAAGGACGTGCTTAGTGAGGCATTAGCAATGCATTGCTTAAGGACGTGCCTAGTGAGGCATTGTACTTGACAGTACAATGTCTCACTAGGCACGTCCTAGTGTAAGTCACATTCTTCTTCTTCTTAGCGAGTCACATTGTCTACTAAGGACGTGCCTAGTGAGGCATTGCACTATATGTATGTGTAGGCATTGTCTACTAAGGACGTGCCTAGTGAGGCATTGTACTTGTACAGTACAATGTCTCACCAGGCACGTCCTAGTGTAGTAAGTGTAGTGTAAGAAGAATGTGACTTACACTAGGACGTGCCTGGTGAGACATTGTACTGTACAAGTACAATGCCTCACTAGGCACGTCCTTAGTAGACAATGCCTACACATACATATAGTGCAATGCCTCACTAGGCACGTCCTTAGTTACGAAGGACGTGCTTAGTGAGGCATTAGCAATGCATTGCTTAAGGACGTGCCTAGTGAGGCATTGTACCTACTGTACAATGTCCTTCGTTACTAAGGACGTGCCTAGTGAGGCATTGCACTATATGTATGTGTAGGCATTGTCTACTAAGGACGTGCCTAGTGAGGCATTGTACTTGTACAGTACAATGTCTCACCAGGCACGTCCTAGTGTAAGTCACATTCTTCTTCTTCTTCTTAGCGAGTCACATTGTCTACTAAGGACGTGCCTAGTGAGGCATTGTACTTGACAGTACAATGTCTCACTAGGCACGTCCTTAGTAGACAATGTGACTTAGACTACTACCATCCGCATCCGCACGCGCACCAATGCGCGCATTCGACAGACACACACACACACACACACACACACACACGCACAGACACACGCACACGCACTGACACACACACACGTCAAACTTTACCACCCCATCGTTTTTGCGTCGGGGGTTAAAAACATTGCTAATCACGTCGATAACACAATCTTGCTCATTACCAGTCTTACCTGATATACAAAATCAATGAAACACTAAGAAATAGTAGCTCACGTTATACTGGTATAAGAACCAAATGTTTCAAACTACAATCAATATATGCCTGAGAACCCTTCAAAATGCGTGTCGAGGGCTGATAAACATCCTCATAACTTGGAAACCGCTGCACCGATTTCTACCAAACTTGGCTTAGAACTATGCCAGATTTATCTGCTTTCCATTTCAAGAATAGTTATAAAAAAATTACGAGTGATTTTTTGGAGCTACGAGCCTTGAAAGGTACAGACACATAGACACAAAAAAGCCTCAAACTTAGAACACCTTTCTTCTTCAGTCGGTGGTTAAAAAGTTTATCTGAAGCGTTAAACGTGTCCTTAGGACTTAAAGGCACAATATTACATAAAAATATTGGTACTTTTCTCCCAATTTTTCAGAAATATAAATAGAAACGTAAAGGCAGAAAACGCTTAGAAACCGCGGGTGAGCGGTCGGACCGGCTGACGTCACACGCGAAATCGCCGGGCTCAAAACACATTTTGAAAATCCAAACTTTAAAAAATCGTAGAAAATTCAGTTTTTGAGCTATCGCCAAAATTCTTTCACTGTTGTGTTTTGGACGTAAAAATCTATCGATCTACATTAAAAAAAAAATACGCTCATCTTCCTCATTGTACAATGGGCGGTCTTATCGCTAATGAGCGATCTCTTCCTGACAACCATGAACGGAAAGGACTACGAGGTAATAAACTACCTAATTATTGATTATTGTGTACCTAATTATTGATGAAAAAAAGTTTAAACTTTCATTTATGACGAAATTTTATTTCAGAAAAAGCGTTCTACTTCTATTGCGGACTGTACAGTACCAGCATGCATAGTGTTTAGGCGTTAATACTCACATCTCATTCGGCTAGCGTCAGAGGCGATGGAATCCGGAGACATACTACTTAGTTTGAGCTCATCTTCATCCGGGGGGCCTAAGCAAGCAAGTTAGTACAGTGCACGTTACAAGGCAAACACTATTTTGATACATCAGACTATGCATAGCTAAGAACTTTAGGAAGTGTATTAAAGACTCAAGTACTTATAGATTTGACAGCTCATGAGCTCAAAAAACTCAAGCCTGATTAGTGTAACATTATTTTACAAGAGTTATTGGTAGATTGATTATGGCAGCAGTGAGATTTATATAGAGCTAACTCCGAAAATTATAAAAAAATAAGAAGTCAAAAAAAGGTAAGAAAATAATTTTTTGCTGGATAAAAAGACCAGACTGCGACAATGGTGTCGATTATGTTGTTGCATTTTCCTAAACTAACCTAATTTGACAGCGCTAAAATTATAGCTGTCTTTGTCGTTTCAGTTCACAAGAAAGGGACGGCAACATTTTTAGTGCTGTCAAATTAGGTTAGTTTAGAAATATGCAACAACAGAATCGACAGCATTATCCTTTGAGTTAGGATATAAGCGGTTTTTTTAGAGTTGGAAATACTCATAAAATGCATGTTTGGAATCTTTAGATGATGTACTATCAGCAAAATTGGAACGGATTTTTTTTGCGTTACATGCTTAAGCACTAACTATTTACAAAAGGTGAACTACTACTAGAAGTTACTATCAAAACACAAAAATATAAATAAAAATGTGTTTTCTAGTTTCTCTATAAGCACTTTTAAGTTAGTAAAGTTTTAAATCAACCTGTATTGCATAAGACAATAATGTTTATACTACAAACGCATTGATACATGCTATTAGCATATTATTAATGTGATGGCGCATACGTTTTAGGGGAAATACAATGTTATCTTTATTTAGCAGTCTAGCTGGAGTCATAAAATAGTAATTGTTAGAATTTTTTTTAATCCCCGGATCAGAAAACTTTGTGGCACTATAGATACAATTTAATATCTTTCATTTTCGTTGTGTGAAATGTCCATGTATATTTATTTATTTATATCACTCGGGGTAATTATCTACACTAAAGAGATTTCTTTAAAAATTAATTTGATCTATTATCTTGCATGCAGAAGGTAATTCTCCTAATAATATAACATGGCGATTTTGTTGGGATGTTACAAAAATTAATTGTTCTCTTCTGTCTCCGAAGACAATGAGACAAAAAAGTCTGATCTGTCGCCCTGTTTGCAGCGGGGTGACAAAATCACTAATGTGCCAAAACCCGAATCCATGGGTTGGAATCTAACTTTTAGAATATTAAGCAAAGTGTGCTGTCCATAGAGACTCCTACAAGTTTCCAATATTGCGAATTAGTACTTTACACTTACCGTCATAAGATTCTTTCTCGAGCAAACTAATCCTGTCTATCGGCTGAAGATCGAAAGCTGGTAATCTTTCATCCTCATCTTGTTCAGACACAGAAGATCTGAAATATTTAATTTTTATGAGTAAAAATTACCTAAAATCGTCCTTTCTGGAATTTTACGTCCATGAAAGAAGCCCATGTTCAACAGTGGACTTCTACAGGTTATGATAATGATGATGACTAAAATATTAGTTAAATCAAATATTGCTATTCAGCGCGGTAAAGCAGCCAGTATCTTCGGGCACGCGTCCGATTGGTACTAATTTGGATCAGTTGAGCTACCTATAAATCGTTTGCAACGGTTTCTAGATAGCTCAACTGTGGATTTTGTTTGTAAATACTGTATTAGGCGTAAGTTTCTTTGTTAAATCTTATATCAATTAATTTTTATAGATATCTTATTCTAGATATTATCTTATCTGTATCTTACCTAGAAGTACGGGAAGCATTGCTGGGGCGACGGCCGCGCACTGATTTTAAAAACGATTCTTGGCGACGAGTTAACCTGAAAAATATTAGTAACTAAATGACTCTGTCCGTAAATATTGCTATTATGGATAGAAAACCAATTTTTATTACATTAACATCAGTAAAAGTATGTTTAGAATCTTATCTTTTGTCCAAAGATTATCTCCCCCCCCCACCCCCCGCCCCACCCTTCCAAACAAAAAAAGTTAACCTCTTTAAAATAATTGTATGGCTCTCGTTAAACTTACCGTCTTGAGGCGGAATACTGAAGGTCCAGAGTACTTTGTTCCCCCTCTCCCATCGCCTCAGGTATCACCGACAGGTCTGGTTTAGTCGCCAAAGTAGATTTCCTGCCCCTTTTTTTCTCAACACTCAAAACACTCGATGCCATTGAACTTTCTGACGCTACACTTTCGTTATCGTCGATATTTTTTGAGTCGTCGTGCGATCGATTAGATTCATCAAGTTGTCTCATCTCTCGAGACATTCGACGAGTGATGATCTTTCGGACTTCCGGATTGGGTGTTTTGCGACGCGATGGTGTATTTTCAGGACTCTCATCTGATTGGCTGGATGGAGCACGCTTTCCTGTGATTGGTGTTTTAGGTTCGTCTTCTGTTTTGTTTGAGGTTATAATTTGTTCGGTGATAGTTTCATCAGTTTTAGCTGCTCGCTTGCGTGTGATAGGAGTTTTTGGCTCATCAATGGGCTCGTTAATTTCTTTAGCTTCGATATCAATAGATTTAGCTCTAGATTGAGCGCGCTTTCGTGTTATGGGTGTTTTTGGCTCAATTTCAGCAATGCTAGATGTCGGTTCTTCAATATTTTCTTTTGTAACTTCAACGTCAATTGACTTTGCCCTGGACTGAGCGCGTTTTCGTGTTGCAGGTGTTTTTGGCACATCATCTTTTGATTCAATTTCTGTGTTAGAAGATGTGGACTTCACGCGTTTACGTGTGCGTATTAATTTTACTGCCTCTTGTTCTAGAACTGAGTCAGTGACTGTGTCCATCTTTTCTACAGTAGATTCTTTTGTATCTTTAGGTTTTGAAACTGTTTCAGCGACTTCAGACTTAATTGTTAAGTCAGATTCCATTTCTATGACTGCAGTTTTGATTGATTCGTCACTCGATTTTGGTTTAGGTGTTTCTTGTATTTTAGGTTTGGATACTTCTGCACTTTTAGTCTCTAACTCTGGTATACCTTGGGAGTCAGTAACCACCTTTTCAATTGTATCTTTGATAGTTTCTGGGTTTGGTATTTCTTGCACTATATCTGGTTTCGATGTTTGTACAGTTTTAAGTTTAAATGTTTCTTTTATAGAATCGGGTTTAGTTTTTTGAACCTGGGATTTTGGATCAATGTCCATCTTTTCAGATGATCCCTTTTCAATGACTGTAACTGCTTCGAGTTCTTTAATTTCAATTTCAGATGCGGATGAGTCGACGACATCTATGCTTACAGGCGATGTTTCTTCAGTAACCATTGCTTCAGGTTTAGGCATGTCTTTGACGATTATTTCACAATGCAATTTAGTTTCTGTAAAAAATATTTAAGGATTATTGTACTACCTTATTATGTAACTTGAAAAAAATTTAATTATTAGAGGAATTAAAAAGAATAAATCATAGCAAACTTTACCTTGTTCAACTTTTTCTTTTCCAGGCATTTCAATTCTCTCGCTGGAAAAGTCGAGGCTAATATTTTCGGATGAAGTAGAATTATCTTCAGTCATTATTGACACCTGCGCTAAAGGATCGAGTACTTTTTGGGAACGTAGGTCGGTTACGATCTGTTCAGAAGTTTTATCACTCTGTTTTTCATCTTGTTTTGAAGTTTCAGCATGAATTTGATCTTTGCTTTCAATTTGTTTAGAAATTTCATTTCCAGTCTTTATATCCTTATCAGCAGAAATAGCTTTACTCGAACTTTTGGTAAAAATACTGTCTTCTATTATTGTTCCGTCATCATCAGTTATAAGAGAAATTTGAGCTTGGTTTAAAGGATTTGGTGTTGAGATTTCAATGTCATCATCAATCACTATTGAATTATCTTCAGTCATCACCGAAACATTTTCATTGTGTTTTGTAATTTCTTTTTGCGTTTTGTATTCAGTTTTATCTAGCTTTTCTTCAATTTCATCAGAATCAGAACTTGGATCAGATTCAGAATCGGATTTTTCATTAGAATCATCAGAATCAGATTTCAATTTCTTAGATTGTTTTGAATTGTCAGATTTCACTTTTTTAGATTGAGCGGAGTCTTCAGACTCAGAATCATCTTGGGATCGGCTCGAATCATTGGAACCATCCTCACTTTTCTTCGACATCGATCGGTACTTAGCTTCCATAATTTTGTCTAGCATTTCGGTTGAGAGTAGCGACGGTTTGTCAAAAGCTGATGGCGATGGCGGTGATTCTTCCGATTCAGAATCTGAATCATTCGAGCTGCGTACAAAATCGCTACTATCATTTACTTCTTCAACCGATTGTTCTGAAGACTCATCGCTCGAATCTTCTTCGCTTTCATTTTCATTTGACATGTCTTCGATTTCATGTATCTCTCTCTCGATTTCAACTATCTGCTCCTTCTCCTTCTGTTCCGCCCTTTCTTGATTCTCCGTCTCTGTCATTTCCACGTCACTATCATCGGTGACCAGACTTGAGACGTTCAGCGGCCGAGTGTCAGCTAAGCTGCTTTGCTCACTGTGAAGTACTGAGCCGAATTTTGTGGTTATAGATGTTTCTAGGGAGAATGGTTTTGTTTGATCTTTCTTAGGTGTTTCTTCTTGAATGCTTTGAGAGCTTTCAGCGACGCTGCTTTCGTAGCTATGTAGTACAGATCGTCCCAAATCTTCGTGTAGAGTCGTGAACGCTGGCATCGGTTTAAGATCTACCGACTTGGTTACTACCTCCTCTTCAGTGATGCTAACTGAAGAGTCGCCTACGCTGCTTTGGTAGCTGCGTAATACAGACTTTTCAAAGTATGTTTCTTGTAGCGGAGCGAAAGCGGGCAACGGTTTTAGATCAACGTCTGTATTGCCGCTGTCTTTATGTTGTTTATCGACTGATACGGATAGAACGCTATCGTTCGAGCTCTGTAGGATTGATTTGTTGTGAATTGGGGACAATGTTACATCCATGAGACTCGATACTTGTTTCAAGGACTTCATCGGAGTGCATTCTACCGCGCTTTCTTTAGTTTCAACGTTGTCTGATTTAGCTTCAGCAGACGTTTCTGCTTCGAGTTGTTCTAGAGTTTGTTTCGTTTTGGCAAAAGTGTTCGCTTCTAATACTAAACGCGATAGAGACTTTTTGGTCCTAACAGAGTGTTCTTTTTTAGGTGACATAAGTCTTTCTGGTGTTTTCGATCGACTCCTACAACAAAAGACGGTTGGTTTAGACACATTTATTAGAAAATATCACATTATCACAATTAATTTAGAAAAGATTATAAAAAAGTTACCGTAAGCTGCGAAGACTAGGTTTCATGACTTGTTCTTGGATAACTTCTACCTCAGGGGTTCTTGATCGACTCCTAAAATGATATTGTACTTAGCGTTTTTCGACGAGTGAATAATAAAATCATAATTAGATAAGTAAGATTTAATTTGGGGTAATAGGCAAGTCGTGCAATTTGGTTTTAACATTACGGAAAAAATCGTTGCTTAGTCAGCTTAACGCGTGTTGAACTTAAACATAGTATAGGCTAATTTAACTATGATTTGACTGAAAGGATGATTTAAATGATGGGCAAGCGTACTCCGGCTAAAATAATTGGTACGTTATTAACCTAACAGTGTTTTTATGAATAAAAGGTATAAAAAAGGCCAATTTACTTTATTTAAGTAAAATGTGACAGATAAGTTATTAAGGAAAATATACCTGAGGCTTCGTGGACTGGGCGAAACAGGTGGAGAATTAGTCGGAGACTCTTCGACAACGTCTCGTTGAGGCGACTCACTCGCGTCTATGACCATTCGATCCGGAGTACGAGATTTGCTCCTAAAACACATGCTATAAATTAATAGTGGTTTATATTTCACTGTGAGACATATGGTAAGTTACTGGAGCTAGAAGGGAGTGTGCGAGTGAATGAAACGGGGCATCTATGAGCCGCCGAAAGTAAAGCGTTTATAGATTGGAAGTCAATCCGAATTCTGCCTAAATTCTGTGCAGTTACAGTCGTTTTTTCATCGCTTCTACAACGTTAACTTTCTATAAGTAGTACTCATTTCTCTATCTATAGTAAGTAATGATTTAGGTAAAATAAAATACCTAAGTTTTAGTCGAGTGGGCGAGGCAGGTGGGGAAGTCCCGACAGATTTGGACTCCTTAATAGTTTCCAGTGACTCGCCAACTTCTAAGATCATTCGTTCCGGAGTACGAGATCTGCTCCTAGAAAAAACATTAAAAATAAAGTGATTTGCAACAATTTCTTGACCGAACCTTTATCAGCATTTGATAGTAACATCTGTTGACCCACTAAATTCTATAGCAGTTTGAAAGTTATGTTTGGACAAACATGATGATGTATACCTACTTACATATAAGAATACTTAATTACTAATTACTTAATTCAAAAATATTCGCAGAAGTTAAAGCTAGACTAAGAACTTCGCTGTGATGTAATTTGAAGCATGCAGTGTTTACTTATAAATAGATTGTTTGTAAAATTAGTATTTGTTGGGTTTATATTCAAAATTGGCTTTGACATGACAACTCCTACCTACCGAGCAAAGTTACCGCTCGCTGCCACCCTGCGCGCGAGGGAGCCACTGTCTTCGCGACTCTCAAAGCAAGCACGCGCAGCTCTGTTGAGAATATTCAAAATAAATCAAAAATACTATTCCTACACCGTGAAATCCATCATACAAGTGCCAGTGATATTAGTGGTCACCAGAACTGGTGGAAATACGTCCCGGGACAGGAGAGGAAAGGTGGAGAATCTACGTGAGTCAAATACAGCCATTTCATTTTTTTTTCATTTTCAAATTAGCTTCAAAACCATACATTTTGGTCCTTCGAGCCGGATTATCCAGTTACGAAATCAATACAACTAAATATCTTGTTATTTACACGTATTTATTGGTATAATTCTCATTAACTTTGTTCAATTTGTTACAACGACAGTTTGTAGGTAGGTTACGTTTGCAAATTTTCGTACACAAAATCCTTAATATCTCAGTAAATACGCAAGTTACAAACTTCAAACCTATTATAAACCCATTTTTATACGTTCTATGTCCTATTTCAACGGTATTTTCAAGTCGAAACTCAATCTTTCAGATTTTCAATTTCATTTTTCTTTACGTAAAATTACCGCTACGCGTTGTGCGGCCGCCATTGCATTGCCCTTCGTGCGTAGTTACCGCGTAGAAAAATGCCTAAAGCCGATGCTAAAACATCTGATATCCCCGACAACAGTGAGTATGATGAGTTGGTAGAACCACATATTTCTTTGAAAGAAATGTGTTTTATGAGATTGCAAGCCTTGTTCGAGATTTCTAAAACTGTTTGTAACAAACCCCAATTACTAAGCGATTTCCATGCTCGTTATAGTGAATTGTCGAGTTGGCGGGATAAGTATGAGCAGTGTATAATGAACATTACGGCCCTAAAGAAAAAGTATATACCTAACTATGTTCCGTCATACAAGGAGATTGAAACTTTCGACGAGATTTATTTTTTCATTCGAGGTATCCATAACAGCTTGAGCATATACGCAACAAACAATAAAGTCGAGTCTAAATCGGAAGGTAATGGTGTAAAAGCGAGGTTACCTAAATTGGAATTGTTTCCTTTTGACAGTAAACTTGAAAACTGGCCTACCTTTCGTGACACGTTTTCTAGCCTGATTCATGGTAACAAACAGATCGCGAATATTGAGAAGTTTTATTACCTGTTATCGGCAGTTAGCGGGCCCGCCTTGACGATTGTTAAGTCTATGCCTGTTACATCAGATAATTACCCAATCGTTTGGAACGCTTTAGTCAAGCGTTATGAAAATAAACGCGCCTTAGCAACTACTTACCTCGACAAGTTATTTACCTTCAAACCTTTGACTACCGAGTCAGTCTCTGGACTTAATGCTTTCCTACAGACGTTTCAAGAAAACATTAAAGCGCTCCAGCTGTTAGATATCAAAGATTTGTCGGAATTTCTTTTGTTCTATGTTGCATTGCGTAACCTTGACCCAGTAACGAGGCGTGAACTGGAGCGTGGACTAGGGCAGGATGAACTACCTACTTATAATGAATTGATTACTTTTATTGAAAAACATGTGCGCGTTCTCGAGATGTCAGAGAATACGACAAATTCCACTACTAAGAGTGTACCGTATTCTCGAAGTCAGGCAAAGGTCAACCCACCTTCAGGTGTAAAATCAACTAATTCAACCACGCAGCGGCCAACCTTGTCGTCAGCTGTTGTCAATGCAGACCAACCTGTAAAATCAACTAAGTCCATGGAATGTCTGTATTGCAAAAAAATGCATTCTATTTATCGATGCACCGAGTACATTGACCTTACACCGGCGCAGCGTCTTGACAAAATCAAACAATTAAAATTATGTGAAAATTGTTTACGTGATCATTCGGTCAACGACTGCCCGTCTAAGGTACTTTGTACCATCTGTAAAAAGAAGCATCACCACACATTGCACATAGATTCTGTTACAAATTCGAGTTCTAGTGCTATCGCATTGACGTGCTCGGCTAATTTGACAGTCTTGCTCGGCACCGCGGTTATACACGTCGCAGATTGTTGGGGCCAGTACCAACCCGTACGTGCTATAATTGATAGCGGCGCTATGTCGAGCTACATAACTCAAGACTGTGCGAAACGTCTAGGGTTGTCACGTCGTAAATGCAACTTTGAACCCATTGGTTTAGGTGGTAACCCAGTGCGTGAGTTCGGCTTAACTACTTGCAATATTAAGCCGCGGCATTGTTCTAGTCCCGTCCTATCTACTGATGCGGTTATAGTTTCTAACATTGCAGGTAACTTACCTACAATGCCCCTCTCTGACAAAAGTATTGTTGAGTTTCAACATCTGATGTTGGCCGACCCGGCCTACTATAAGCCCGCACCCGTCGACTTACTGATCGCAGGAGATTTGTTTCCGTATATCTACGACGGAAAGAAAATACTTCCTCGTCAAAGTGGTTTACCGGTTGCAATGAGCTCAGTATTTGGCTATGTCATTCTCGGTCAGACTGAACTCGACCGCTCCGATCAAAGCGTCCCATTGGCTACTGATATAAATCGAGATGGTTCCTTTTGCGGTTTTTCTATGAACCTTGACCAAATAATGAACTCGTTCTGGGAGGTAGAAAATGTACCATCCGAGGTACCACGTCGTAGCCCAGACGAGGAGTTAGCTGAGTGCTTATTTGCGAAGGATCATCGTCGCGACGATACGGGTAGGTATATAGTAAAATATCCATTCAGACCGTCTGTTGAACTCGGCGACTCGAGTCAAATGGCAACTCGTCGACTTCTCAACTTAGAGTCAAAGTTAGAGCGGGAGCCCGCGTTGAAAACGCAATATCATAAATTTATGCGCGAATATGAAGATCTCGGTCATATGACTTGTCTTGGTGATGTCCAGAACGTGGATTCGAAATATATCATCCCGCATTTCTGCATTATCAAACCGACAAGTACCACGACGTCTCATCGTGTGGTATTTGACGCATCCGGTAAGTCGTCAAATAATATGTCGCTCAACTCAGTAGTGTTACCGGGTCCGAAACTTCAAGCTGACATCAATCAACTTCTGATCAATTTCCGCTTGCATGAGGTTTGCCTCTCTGCAGACGTCTGCAAGATGTACCGGATGGTGGTCCTCGATGAAGTTCAACGACCATATCAACATATTCTATGGCGTTATTCATTAGACCAGCCCATCCAGAAGTACGCTTTAAATACTTTGACGTACGGTGTCGCCAGTTGTCCCTACTTGGCAATCAAGGTGTTGCACACCCTAGCTGATGATGAAGCGGACAGGTATCCAAAAGCAGCTCCACTCTTGAAGACAGCCTTTTTTATGGACGATCTTTTGTGGTCTGTACCTACCGTAGACGAAGCGCTGCAGCTTCAGGGTGAGCTCATGGACTTGTTAAAAGCTGGAGGCTTCATCCTTCGTAAGTGGTCAAGTAATTGCGCACAGGTAGTCGACCATTTAGATGAGACTCATCGCGAAACGCCAGTTGCATTCGACGATGAATCTAACTTATCCATAAAAGTACTAGGTCTTCAGTGGTTGCCAGCGTGCGATGCGTTTTCCTTCGCCACGACTCCGCCAAATCCTGTAATTTCAAAAAGAACTGTTCTTTCTCAAATAGGTCGACAGTTCGATCCGCTCGGTTTCGTAGCCCCATGTGTTTTTTATGCCAAATGCTTCATGCAAGAGCTTTGGGCTCGTCAGCTAGACTGGGACCAACGCTTACCGGCGGACCTTGAGGCTCAGTGGACAGCCTATGTCAATGAACTTCCACTGCTGTCAAATATAAAACACGACCGGCATGTCAAGGTAGTGCGCCACGCCTACTGTCAGATTCTAGGATTCTGTGACGCCTCAACTCTTGGCTATGCTGCCGTTGTTTATCTTCGATCTAAAAACGCGGATGGTGAGACGAAAGTCAGTTTGGTCATTGCAAAATCTAAGGTCGCACCCTTAAAGACTGTCACTATTCCACGTCTCGAATTGATGGCTGCGCACTTGCTCGCAAAGCTTGTCAAATACGTTCAATCCGTCTTGCTAAATCGTCTCGAAATCAATGAAACTTTGTTGTTCACGGATTCATCCGTCGTGCTTGCATGGCTCAATACTCCCAGTCACACACTCAAAACATTTGTGTCCACTAGAGTGTCCAAGATCAATGACTGTGTGCCAAGTCAAAGTTGGTACCATGTCAGTGGCGTGTCTAACCCGGCTGATGTATGCTCCCGCGGCGCCTTGCCGTCTGCCCTGCTAGCGACGCACGAATGGCTTAATGGTCCTGATTGGTTGGATCTAGACCAGTTACAATGGCCAATAAAGACCATGGATGAATTCCGCGACTGCACTCCGCTTGAACTTAAAAATACTAAAACGGCACTCGTTACTTCTGAAGCCGTCTCATCTGAGCTACTTTACGAATTGACAGAAAAGTATTCTAGCTTCAACAAACTGCTTAATGTTGTGGCTCGATGTTTCCAGTTCATCCGTAACTGCAGATTGGCTGCCCATGAACGAAGGTCACTTTCGGTCGCTGACATCAGAAAAGCTCATGATGTATTAGTAAAGTCGGTTCAAAAACATCATTTTTCAAGTGACATACTAGCGTTAAAAAAGGACGGTAGCTGCAGTCAATCCTTGAGAAAGCTCAACCCTTTCATAGATTCCCATTGTTTCCTCAGGGTGGGGGGTCGACTTTCCCAATCGGACTTGACCTATCAAGCAAAGCATCCGATTCTTTTACCCAAGAAGTCGAATTTCACCAATATCTTGATTGACCACTTTCACAAACTTCACTTGCATGTAGGTCCACGCACCCTTCAAAGTTTGATCAATCAAAAGTATTGGATAATTTCTTCACGTAGTGCTATTCGATCGCGCACGATTAAATGTATATCTTGCTTTAGGGCGTCTCCTACAAATCGACAACCTAAAATGGGCGAACTGCCTAAGTTTCGCTCTCAAGATATACACGTCTTTCACACTGTTGGTGTAGATATAGGCGGTCCTTTTCCTACGAAAGAGTCAACTCGTAGAAACGCTCACGTATCCAAATCTTATTTGTGCGTCTTTGTGTGCTGTGCCACACGAGCTGTACATTTAGAAGTCTTGTCTTCTCTAAGTACAGAGTGTTTTCTCGCATGTTTCGACCGTTTCACGGCAAGAAGAGGTCTATGCCACTCTATTGTATCCGACAATGGCACCAATTTTGTATCGGCTGGTAAACAACTTAAGGAAGTCACAGACTTTCTTAACGCTGACTCAGATAATCTATCCAAAGGCTTCGTCTTTCGTGGTGTAACATGGAGACATAATCCACCCACGGGAAGTAACTTTGGTGGTTTGTATGAGGCTGTTATAAAGTCTGCGAAACTTCACTTAAAACGATCTGTTGGTACAAGAGCTTTATCTTTTGAGGAACTTGGTACACTTTTTTCTCGCGTGGAAGCTGTGCTTAACTCAAGGCCCCTCTGTGCTTTATCCAGCGATCCCAACGAGTTCGAAGTTCTTACTCCCTCTCACTTCCTCATCGGTAGGGAACTCTTATCTGTACCTGAACATGATATAACGGATATTTCTACTTCTAGACTAAACCGTTGGCAAACTGTCCAACAAATGTCACAGCAATTTTGGAAACTGTGGAAACAGGATTACTTGCATACGTTGCAACTACGTCAAAAGTGGTTTACCAACTCTCGTAATCTCAAAGTCGGTGATCTTGTGCTCATAAATTCTGATGCACCCGCCTTGAAATGGGTTTTAGGACGCGTTTCCAAATTGCATAGCGGTCCGGACGGCGTTGTACGAGTAATAAGTGTACTAAACTCTAATAAACATGAATTTACTCGTCCGGTCTCAAAAGTGAGCCCTCTTCCGTTGGATCAGGACTCAGAATAGCTTAACGATTCCTAAAAATGTACTATGTTACAGTTATATGTAAATACCTGCTTGTTTATATATAACTTCATATTTATTTATCTTAGTCAAATATACAGTATACAGTCCACTTACTACATTCACAATTCTATTTTTCAACTAGGTACACATTATATTCAATAATTCAAGGTTCAACTAATTCAAGTTCCATTTAATTTTGTCCTGGTATCGTAACTGGGAAATCCTATCGGATTTCGGTGGGGGGAAATGTTGGGTTTATATTCAAAATTGGCTTTGACATGACAACTCCTACCTACCGAGCAAAGTTACCGCTCGCTGCCACCCTGCGCGCGAGGGAGCCACTGTCTTCGCGACTCTCAAAGCAAGCACGCGCAGCTCTGTTGAGAATATTCAAAATAAATCAAAAATACTATTCCTACACCGTGAAATCCATCATACAAGTGCCAGTGATATTAGTGGTCACCAGAACTGGTGGAAATACGTCCCGGGACAGGAGAGGAAAGGTGGAGAATCTACGTGAGTCAAATACAGCCATTTCATTTTTTTTTCATTTTCAAATTAGCTTCAAAACCATACAGTATTCATGATGAAGTTTTTGGTAGACTTAAATAAATAAAAAACATAAAATTCGATCAAGTTGTTTGTAAGATCAATATAATTATTGAAAAAAAAAGAAAAGTACCTAAGGCTTGGTCGCGCGGGCGAGGCAGGTGGGGAAGTCCCGACAGATTTGGACTCCTTAATAGTTTCTAGTTGAGGTGACTCGCTGACGTCTAAGACCATTCGTTCCGGAGTACGAGATCTGCTCCTAAGAAAGAGTCACGTTTCATTTTCTTAGCAGACATGTACAGTTAACGATAACGTCATAGGAGTACCAGTTTTTTTTTAATTATAGACAAATTTTGATGACGATGACGTAGAACATTTATCTCGAAGAAACCTATTCACTCTTTTCTTGAAACCCCCTTAATTGTGTCTAAATTTTCAGTTTAAACTCGCGTTTCATAGGATTAGCATCTGCAGTTTGTGCAAAATAAATACTAGAGAAATTTTATTTTTTTGCACGAACTGGAAAATCTATAATACTCATCCGCTTTCTACATTTTTGTAAATAGGAATTAGTTTTGTGTAAAAATGTCAATGTATAATGTATAAAAATGTCAATGATTATGTATAAAAATGTCAATGTATAAAAATGTCAATGATTATGTATAAAAATGTCAATGTATAATGTATAAAAATGTCAATGATAATGTATAAAAATGTCAATGTATAATGTATAAAAATGTCAATGTATAATGTATAAAAATGTCAATGTATAATGTATAAAAATGTCAATGTATAATGTATAAAAATGTCAATGTATAAAAATGCAAGTCTGTTGTGATTTTTACAAAAAAATACGATACATTCTTAAAGCATTTTGTATAAATAGAAATTTAGGGAAAACAAGTTACTTGAGAGTTCGTCGAGCGGGCGAAACAGGCGGGGAATCGCCGACAATCTTCGTAGGTGACTCCTTAATAGCTTCTAGTTTAGGTGACTCGCTGAATACTTTATCCATTCGTTCCGGAGTACGAGATTTGCTCCTAGGAAAACAGACACGTTACTAATTAATCTTCTTCTTCTTCGAGTCGATTGGCTCCCATATGTATTTTTTATTATTTAGTAAGTACCTAGGTACCTACTAAATATCCCGTTTTGCCCAGAAACGGGCCACGTCTATGGCATTTTCCGTGGCGTCACACAGATCCTTCCGGGTGCAGGTGTTGGTGCATTCTGGGCAAGACAGGAGGTGAGCCATTGTCTGTGGGGCTCCGCAGTCATATTGTGCTTGGTCGGAGTTACATCGGAGTCGGAGTCGGAGTTAATAGTAAGGCTCTTTATGAAAGAGTTCGTTCGAGGGACTATTACCACCGTACCCATTTCGTGGTTTGCACAGTGATGCTCGTATTGCTGTGTTCCGGTTTAAAGGGTATGGGTGCCGGTGCTATTACAGGCACATACTACACCTATACGTCTCAGAATGATGGACGCAGTGCGATGCCTAACAGAGTATATCCTCGATGGATGTGCTGTGAGTACGCATTGTTATAGATTGAGGTAACCGCTTAACATCCGGGCTATTTGCTTATCCCGCGACATCCTACTAATATTATAAATGCGAAAGTTTAGATGTTTGTGTTTCAATCACGTCTAAACTACTGAACCAACTTGGATGAAAGTTGGCATATATATAGTTCGTAACCTGGATTGATACATAGGCTACTTTTTATCCCGAATAATTAACAGGATCTACAGGATTAAATGAACGAACGGAATTAGCAGCGCCAATTATTAGCAAGAGCATGATGTCATGTCATGTCAACTTTGACATTACGTAGTACTACCTTTTTGGTCTAACGACTAACGTTTGACATTCGAGTACGGGTTCGGTGTAATGTCAAGTTCCTCAAAGAAGTATTCGCTTGGTACACGCACAGATAATATAATGTACACGGAAACGGTACTCGTACGAAGTCGCGGGCAACTGCTAGTATTATCATAAAAAGAAATGTTATTGCATAATTATACTATTTTCTTTAATTCATAAATGAGCTTATTTACCTCAAAGTTCTTGGCACGATGAGCGTAGATCTTTGTGCGTGTGGTTCACTTTCAGTCTCTTGCTTCGGCTGTTCCATTATAGGGGGTAGGGGGGATGACCTTGGGCTTAGTTCAGGCGTTTTAGATCGGCTCCTATTTACAAAATGAACATAGAGAAACACTCCATAGCTGCTAATTATCATTTCTGTCACAGAATAGGCACCACTCCTTCCAAATACTTCGAATGCCACTTGATTATTTATTTATGGGATATTTTTTGCAGATGCATCTAAGAATAGAATTTGAAGAGTGTTTTACCTGGATAATCTGCTACTTCGCAATGGAGTCATGACAGGAGAGTCTTGTCGTTCTGGAGTTATCGAACCACCTCTGGAAAATTTATTGAGCATTTTACCAGTGTTTTTAATAAATAAATATTCATGGACTTTACACACAACGCCCTCTGTCCCAAACTAAGCAAAGCTTATGATATGGGAACTAGATGGCTGATAGAATACTTATATACTTTTTTTTGTAAATACATACTTATAATACTCGTACATAGTAGTAGTAGTAATGAAGAAAAAACATCTTCAAATTCAAATATACTTCATTTTTTTTAAAGTAGCGAGTAAACAAGCAAATAAATAACTCATGAAAATCATCATCATAATTTCAGCACACTGCTGAGTATAGTCCTCTTTTAAGCCATTACGGGTCCATGCGTCTAAATCGTAAGAAAAAATAATAAATCGGATTTAAAAAATAGTTACTTACCTCAAAGGAGTACTTTGACCACTGACTCTAATGCCCCTTCTTCCTCTCGGAGTTATAGGCACTTCCAATCTATCTACCTCTCTTTCTTTCACATCTATCTCACTCTTTGTTTCCACAGAACCTCTATTACTTTCAGTGGACAAACTGCGTTGTCTCTCTCTCGTTTTGACATATCTGAGTGTGATATCTTGCGTCTCTATCTTTTCTGCATAGTTTTCAGTGTCTATTATTCGTTCGGTCTGGCTTCGGCTGGTTTCGATAGAGATACGTTTATCTCTCGCTCCAACATATCTGAACGATGTATCTTGTGTCTCTGTCTTTTCATCTGAGAATCGGGATTCAGTGGATTGGTTCCTTCGTCTAGTTCCGGAATACCTCGGGTTAATGAGAGTGATGGGGATATCGGCGATGCTTTCGATCGATGTATTAGGATCGTCTGATAAGCTACTGTTGGCTGATATAGAGAACGATCGCCTGAAAATGTATCAAAGTGATATTGGGATAAGGTTTAAAGTTGTTATGTACTCTATTTTGTCAAACATATCGTTGGTTGTTGTAAATTAAATCTTATAACTACTTAAAAATAAGGTTCATAATTACCTGGCACGTACGGAATCTTTGTAAGCTTTCTTGATATTTGCTTCTGTTGCAAATTTCTTAGGCGGCGATTCTAATGGGTTACTTTCATTCTGTCAAAAGGAAAACATTATAAACGTATGATATGTTTATGCATTATTTTTTTTTTCACCATCTAGTCCACAGGACGAACATGTCAGTTTTGCTACTTTAAAAAAATATTACCATAGCGTGAGAAGTGGTGGTAACATAGCTCTCAGTGGTAGATATATCTTGGTCTCTCTCTAGCTCGGTAGAAACGGATCGCTCCCTTTCCTTCGGCATTTCGAATATAGGCATTTTTCTAGACGGTATAGGCGACGGTGTTGTATCTGTGCATAGTTCCGTTGGCGTTGGGATTGTGAATCTTAGGTGCCTGGAAATAAGGTAAAATTTTGTTAAAATTACTACAGCTATTATGGAGAACCCAAGAAGGTAAAAATAAAAAAAATTTAGTACATTTTTTGATGCAGACAGACAGACAGGCATTTATTTGCACACTAAGTAACACACAGTACACTTACAGAACAAAACCAACAAAAATAAAAATAAAGTAAAAAGTAACAAAAAATGAATATGTAGATGTAGATGCAAGACTTTCGTCAAACATGGTTATGGGCCCAGAAAAATTATATATGAAAAAAGCATACTTGTTAGTGGTATCGCTGTAGTGTGTATGGTTGCTTGCTGTTTCCATTCCCAGTTCATCATCAGTGTCGTCCAAGTACCTGGACCCGGTGGGCGAAGGAACTTCACATCTTGAGTTTCTCCGTAACTATCAAAAATAAATATTCATACTTGAGACTGGAGACTTCAGATGTATTCATCACACCAAACAAATATTTGTGAATTTGAAAAAATTAAAAAAATAAGAGTATTTGATATTGCGCCTCCTGAAACAAACGATTGTAAACACAATAATCGTTTCAGACTAGGTATATTTGTTTTTTTTTTCTGAATTAAAAAAAAAAGCATACTTTAAATAGGTCTAAAGAGGTAACTCCTAACATCCGAATATTATTAATTTACGCTTGGTTCACATTTTCCACCGGGTCAGTTCAGATTTAGACAGATTTAGATTATTTTCAATATTATAATAATTATGTTAACCCATTTGTCATTTACCGTGAATATATACTAACTAAATATGAATTTAGATATCTGAGAAATAAATATTTGTGCAAATCTTTGTTTACTTGGATACAAATAAAAAGGTTTTAACTGACGTGTTTTATTTTATTTACAGTAACTAACCTTAGGTCTCTCCCAAGACGCGCCTTTGAGCTCGGTCTTCGGCTCTTCTCATCCAGTGTCCGCCAGTTACATTTCGCAGATCGTCGCCCCATCTCGCCGGAGGGCGTCCTACACTACGCTTGCCTAAACGTGGTCTCCACTCCAGTATTAGTTTGCCTCAACGATTGTCGGTTCTACGTCCAGCAGTGGACGAGTATAGGTTGATGATGAACTAACCTTAAGAATGCTATGTGGTGTGTCCGGCCTTTCGTAAATTCTCCCCACAGGACTCTGCGCCTCCGGCATATCAAGCAATTTCTCCATTTGTCCGCTCAACTTATCGCTCACTTTGAAAGCGCTGCGCGGACTTTTAGGCGTTGTGGTGAGGTTAAGACGGGGGCGTTTTGGTGGCGTCGACTCGGATTGTAAGTCAGTGAATATGCTAGAAATTTTACCGTATTATAAAAATTGTTGGCTAATGTTGTGGGAGTTTTCTTGCACTCCTGTAATTATCCTACTATATAATATATATATAAATCTTACTAATATTATAAATGCGAATGTTTAGATGTTTGGATGTTTGTGTTTCAATCACGTCTAAACTACTGAACCAACTTGGATGAAAGTTGGCATATATATAGTTCGTAACCTGGATTGACATATAGGCTACTTTTTATCCCGAATAATTAACAGGATCTACAGGATAAAATGAACGAAAAGGATTAGCAGCGCCAATTGACAAGAGGATTTCATTGTCATGTCATGTCACGTCAGTTTGACAGGGCGTAGTACTACGAGTTCGGTGTAATGAGGTGTAATGTCAAGTTTCTCAAAGAAGTATCCGCTCGGTACACGCACAGATAATATAATGTACACGGAAACTGTAGACGCGTACGAAGTCGCGGGTAACTGCTAGTATATTATAAATGCGAAAGTTTAGATCTTTGGATGTTTGTGTTTCAATCACGTCAAAACTACTGAGCCAACTTGAATGAAACTTGGCATATATGTAGTTCGTAACCTGGATTGACACATAGGCTACTTTTTATCCCGAATAATTAACAGGATCTACAGGATAAAATGAAAAAACGGGATTAGCAGCGCCAATTGGCAATAGGATGATGTCATGTTATGTCACGTCAGTTTGACATTCGAGTACGGGTTCGGTGTAATGTCAAGTTTCTCAAAGCTCGGTATTCAGATAATATAATACACAGATAATATAATGTACACGGAAACTGTACTCGCGTCCGAAGTTGCGGGTATCTGCTATCTGCTAGTCCTATCCTACTAATATTATAAATGCGAAAGTTTAGATGTTTGGATGTTTAGATGTTTGGATGTTTGTGTTTCAATCACGTCAAAACCACTGAACCAACTTGGATGAAACTTGGCATATATATAGTTCGTAACCTGGATTGACATATAGGCTACTTTTTATCCCGAATAATTCACAGGATCTACAAGATAAAATGAACGAAAAGGATTAGCAGCACCAATTGGCAATAGGATGATGTCATGTCATGTCACGTCAGTTTGACATTCGAGTACGGGTTCGGTGTAATGTCAAGTTTCTCAAAGCTCGGTATTCAGATAATATAATACACAGATAATATAATGTACACGGAAACTGTACTCGCGTACGAAGTTGCGGGTATCTTCTAGTATATAATAAATGTTCGATAGATATAGAGATACTAAGTTTATTGCTCAGCAAACGGTAAAAACCAATACAGCTCACAAAATAGTGAAAATAACAGTAAGGCAAAATCTGTTAAACGGGTTTAGCGGTTGTTGTGCAATATATTTTTAGTAGGCCTCGCGAGTCCATCCAGGGAAGCACTTGTCTTCAACCGTACCTATTTCTGCCGCAGTGATGCTTGTATTGCTGTATTCCGGTTTAAAAGGTCCGGTGCAATTACAGCCACATGAGACTAACCTTTAAATGTCAAGAGTGTTGGACGCGTGCCTTTCCTCACACAGTACGTCCCTACAGGTAATTCACCTGATGTTGAGAGGTTATAACTACATTATCAAAGCTACATACCTTCTCGAGCGGGATAGCTTTGGAGTGCAAATAAATGGTGTTTCTTCTATGTTGAGGATCCGTTTCAGACCTTTACGGATTGTAGGTCGGTGCACCCAAGTCTCGCTGGCATTTTGTATTGTGTTCTAAAATACACAGTCAAATATACAGGCACAAACTTAGGTAGGCAGCAATAGGTTTAGGTGCACTTAATTTTATTAAGACGAACGGAACTCCGTAAGTGAGGTGTATTGTGATAATTAAACTCGAAATTCACAACTAGGAGAGATTTTGACAGGCGTCACAGCCGGTAATAGCTCTGCCTTCCGTGCTGTGGGTCGTGGGTTCGATCCCCACTAAGAACAAAGATTTGTGTGTGGCAAACATAGATGTTTGTTCCATGTCTGGGTGTTACTATGTATTATAAGTATGTATTTACAAAAAAAAAAAGTATATAAGTATTCTATCAGCATCTAGTTCCCATATTACAAGCTTTGCTTAGTTTGGGACTAGAGGGCGTCGTGTGAAATGTCCATGAATATTTATTTATTTATTTTATTTATTATAATTTATAAGTTTATGAACTAGGAAAACCGATTTCAATTTGGTTTTGCCGTCAGATGATGATGTAGTTCGTTGGGAATGTTCTAGTGACCGTAAACAACACTAAAAAGACACAGACAAACAAAATACGCAATTTAGTGTATGTTATTTTAATTTAAAGGCCAAACTACTAAACTGATTTTGATTGAAAATGGAACCAATCTGAAAGTATATCGTTTCGGACAAAAAAAACAAAATCAGTATAGACATGACGAAGTTCTGAGGTAGCATACATTAAAATAAAAATAAAATACAATCGGCCCTCCTTTTTTGAAGTCGGTTAAAAAGAGAGTTATTGCCGTTTGATTCTTACCTGAATGAAGGAAGATTTGTATGTGAAGCTGTTTTTCGATGTCTTCGCTTGAACATACACTGACATAGGTTTCGGCGCCTCCACTGAAATACAAAACATCGTTAACCTGTGTATGTGTGTGTGTGTGTGTGTCTTTGCGTGTGCGTGTGTGTGTGTCTTTGCGTGTGTGTGTGTCTTTGTTACGTTCGAGGTTAAATTTTTGTTCAAATGTTTTGTTCCAATAATGCTCTAAACCAACTAAAACACATATAAAACTGGTTTCTAAACTAACTTATCGATTTGCGAGTAAAAAAAACACAGATGAATATCAACTTTAAAGATATTCGAAATCGTGCTTTGGTTGTAATTTTCAGAACTAAAACCATCAACAGCACGAGGTCGAGTCGAGGCGAGGATTATTCGAGGTAACGGCGACTCACCGTGCCAATTTATGTCCTTCTGGTCAAAAGCGCAATGCGCCACAGTTTCCGCAATAGTCGGTAGGGCGGCGCACATCGCTTCGACCAGATGATCCCTGGCGCTCTCTCTGTCGGTCGACTCGAACAGAGATTCTACAGATGCACTGATGTCTTTTATTTTTGGTTTTGTGTGACGCAGTTTGATGTTGTATCGCTCTGCTTCTAGATATCTGTAACGAATATAATTATCACCGATTGAATGAAAAGCCCTCAGTTGAGTCTTGAACCCTCATTTGAGTCTTGAACCCTGAGTTGAGTCCTGAACCCTGAGTTGAGTTTTGAAGCCTCAGTTGTGTTTTGAACCCTGAGTTGAGTTTTGAACTCTTAGTTGAGTTTTAAAGCCTCAGTTGTGTTTTGAACCCTGAGTTGAGTTTTGAACTTTTAGTTGAGTTTTGAACCCTGAGTTGAGTCTTGAACCCTGAGTTGAGTCTTGAACTCTCAGTTGAGTTTTGAAGCCTCAGTTGTGTTTTGAATCCTGAGTTGAGTTTTGAACTCTTAGTTGAGTTTTGAACCCTGAGTTGAGTCTTGAACCCTGAGTTGAGTTTTGAACTCTCAGTTGAGTTTTGAAGCCTCAGTTGTGTTTTGAACACTCAGTTTAGTCTTGAATCTGCAATTTAGTCTTGAACCCTCAGTTGAATTATGGGTAGAGGTTTTTTGTGCAAAAAGGTCGTGAAACAGAGGATGTATTTTGTGAGGTAATGTAATTAATATAGGCAGAAGTTACTATTCAACTTCAGAATGGTGCCATGCCAGATAATACTTCTAATAGTTAATTTTCTGAGTTAAATTACCTCGATTGTTGTAAGTAATACATGATGAGAACATCAGATGTTTGAGGTTCATTGCAGTTCTCTAAGTATTTGATGAAGACTTCCTCTTCAAATGGTAAGAAGGAGACGGACAGGATTTTTGACAAGTTTCCAGTGTTGCGACATCCTGAAAAAAATTATAATACAAACACTTCAGGCATACAGTCCACCTGATGCTAAGCTGTCACCGTCGCCTACAAACACCGACAACACTAGGATAAAATTATCCTGTTAAGTCTATTTAATTCGGCTATGATTATAAATAATGACTTTCTATGATACTACATACGACTGGAGTATTCAAAGGTTCTAATAAAAAGTCAAAAACAGCAATAAAATGATCAAATTAAAAACGACTTGATAAACTTTGGCGGATGCGAAACGAGTTTTTTTAACCATTAATCTTTAACGATATCGATACCTACCTTTATATTTTGTAAGTGCATTTTATAAACATTTTAGTCCGCAATAAAGAATTTATTTATTATTATTTACATTTTTATAAAGCAGTTTGTCTGTTAGTCAAGCTTACTCCATCTAAAACTATATACCAGGCACAGCAACGTCCCGTTTTTTTTTTTTTTTTTTAGGTATAAGATGCCTGTGAACGTTATATAAATCAAAGTTATTATTTAATTAAATTTTGTGGGTAGGTATACAAATAGAAACTGTGTTACGGCAAGGTTAGTGATTCTCGTCCTATAGGAATACGGGTCATTTTGATTTGAACAGAGCACTGAGTATTGTTGTCGAGCCGACAGGCTCGAATGTAAAACATATGCCGTTCATAGGGGCATACGTATAAAGTGGCCCCTGACTCTGCATACATCATCTAGATCAGATACCAAAGCCTAGTTATTGATTATTTTGTCTGTTTTCTATTTAGACGACTGTGTATTTTATTTATCAAGTATGACTGAAGCACGCTTTTATTCAAACACTTGTGAGGTATATTCTAGCACACCTTGATCAATGTAAAACCGAATAAATGACTCTTGTTTATACAAATATTTACGATTACCAAATTATAAATATAATTAATCATTACTATGGCACCTAGACATATTAGGATTCAAGCCAGGTAAAACCGCGTACAAAATCCAGTAAAAAGTGCACTCACCTTTGAAAAACATGTTCAACACCTGAGTCTTATCTTTCAAACTCCCCGCATTCTGCACGCACATCCTTATCACATCTAACGCTTCGTACACCAACCCCCTCGACAAATACAGATTACAGCAAGACTGCCAATCATCGAGTTTGTCATAATCATTCACTCTAGAATAGTCTCCATCTTTGATGTTTTGGATAGGGGCGGGTTTCCGTACGTGGAGGTATTGCAAGGCAGCTTGCGTCTTCTTCTGTGCGAGTAAAGAGGATAGAACGACGTTGTGTTGCCATTCGGATAGAGTGTTACCAGTTAGGCATTGCAGTTGGTCCAGGGCGAACTGTGAAAGAAAGATTAGACGAAGTTACTTTTTATAATAACCATTTTTTTTAATTTTTTAAGTACACCATATTAGTCAAATTCTTAGGGCGGCTTGCACCAGAATCACTAAACGTGTTTAACAGCTAAATATATTTAAATCTGATGTATTTATATGACTTGACAACTCGCTAAATACTATTTAAGAGTTAAACGCGTTTAGCGATTCTGGTGCAAGCCGCCCTTAGTCTAGTTGTTAGAAGTCAATTCAATTAAATATTCATGTCAAACAATATTACGTAATTCATTTTCATTATTATTAATTTTTAAGAATGCAATAAAAATATTATGTCAAAACTGCTTTTAAAACCCTGTTTGAAGAAAAGAGGGGTGTTATAAGTTGGGGTAGTGCGTGCCTGTAGACTTATAGCTCCGGACATAGTGTTTCGATTTCAATGCGGTATGTTTTGGTTGGTAAACAAGTTGTTTTGTTTTTTTTGTTTTGGTTGGTTGGTAAACAAGTTGATTGTTCTGGAAGAGGTCCTAGCCAAGTTCGGTGCAGTCTTTGCCAAGTTATTAGTTCTAAGGACTTCATCCTTATCTGAATCCGTTTTAAAGGGATTTCAACCATAACTGCATGCTCTTAAAGTACTCGGAATTTTCCACCTGCAGTCCAAACTTCATCCTACTAATATTATAAATGCGAAAGTTTAGATGTTTGGATGTTTGTGTTTCAATCACGTCGAAACTACTGAACCAACTTGGATGAAACTTCGCATATATATAGTTCGTCACCTGGATTGACACATAGGCTACTTTTTATACCGAATAATTAACAGGATCTACAGGATAAAACGAACGAACGGGATTAGCAGCGCCAATTTAGCAAGAGGATGATGTCATGTCACGTCAGTTTGACAGGACGTAGTACTACCTCTTTGGTCTAACGTCTAACGTTTGACATTCGAGTACGGGTTCGGTGTAATGTCATGTTTCTTAAAGAAGTATCCGCTCGGTACACGCACAGATAATATAATGTACATGGGAACGGTACTTGCGTACAAAGTCGCGGGTAACTGCTAGTGTTCTAATAATGACCAGTATTAAATAAATAAATAAATAAAAATAAATATTCAGGGACATTTCACACAACACCCTCTAGTCCCAAACTAAGCAATGCTTGTAGTATTATGAGGATCAATCGAGTTTTTCAGGGTCGATGTTTTTTTTTAAGTTTTTGCTTAATCAACTTGTACTTACATCAAAATCTCTGTGATCGAGATGCCAGAAGGCTTGCGTGGCTTTGATCGCCGTGTTGCTGAGGCCGAACATTGTAGGGAACTGCATCAGTCGGCGAATCACTGCCTCGTATCTACAACCAAGTACGTATAGTACTCAAGTATCTACAACCAAGTACGTATAGTACTCAAGTATCTACAACCAAGTACGTATAGTACTCAAGTATCTACAACCAAGTACGTATAGTACTCAAGTATCTACAACCAAGTACGTATAGTACTCAAGTATCTACAACCAAGTACGTATAGTACTCAAGTATCTACAACCAAGTACGTATAGTACTCAAGTATCTACAACCAAGTACGTATAGTACTCAAGTATCTGCGCAGAACCCATTTTTGGGTCGAATTGGAAGTAAGCTAATTGTTCCGTATCTGTACATGCGCAATCGTTTGTTGCACCTAACTTCAGAGGGATAAAGATCCGTTGTGCGTACTGTAAATGATCATATTCTTATCATGGTATTTTCAATGTAATTTTTTTTTTATATTTATATTTTATCACATAAAAACATATCTTCCCTCTCGCATGATTCGCAACATTCAAATTATAATAGTTCAAAGTTCGAACAGTTGATAGGTTGATGTGTAGCCGACTGTATAAGTTAAGATAAGAAAAAGTTTATTTCGTGTCACTAATAAAACTATTAGGATAGATTTTTTAATTTCTTACCGCACATCGTCATAAATGACAGAGTAGTCGACCAGTAGGTACAGCACTAGTGAATGTTTGTGTTCCTCCGCGATGTCGGGCAACAAGTAAAGCCGGAGGAGGGCGTATAGCGACGGCGGCGGGTACAGGCCGCGGCATTCGCTACCTCCTTTCATCCACATTCTGAAATATAATACGCGTGTTAACAAGTAATTAAATTAAAAATTTGAAAAAGCCCCGAATCTTGGACCGATTTTCATCAAACATAGCTAAGAACTCTCCCGACTAATTCAACTATCAAACAAAAATAAACAAAATCAAAATCGGTCCATCTATTCGGGAGCTACGTTGCCTCAGCCAGACAGACACACACACCCACACACATACACGTCAAACTTATAACACCCCGTCGTTTTTGCGTCAGCGGTTAAAAAGTAGATGAAACTCCCGTAATTTAAAAAATACCCCATATTTGGTAATTTTTTTATGTTCAATCATGGGACTACTTACTGATGTATTCTCTCCCCACCAAACTCTTGCTCCAACAGCTGATCAATGTAGAGAAGCGCACAGGACTTGTGCGCACTGTTCTCCTCTACAACACCATTGTCTTGAATGCGATTTAGTTTCAAGCGCCTGAAAAAATAATACATTTTTAAAATTTCTTCCATGAGTCTAAAATTAAATTAAATTAATTTTTATTTCGGACAACTTAATCCATATTACAACACATAAAACAAAATAAAATAGAATTATAAAAAGGAATTTAAAACTAAGAGTAGGTCGAAAACAGAGGCCGATCAGTGAAGGAATAGAATTCCTTCACTCATCGTCCTCCGCACGAGGCTCTTCCAGAGTGGAGATGTCCAACAGTAGATCTGTCTGCAACAGTAGATAGGACGCTGTTCAGACTGCCCCTCACCCTACTGATCAGCGAGACTGTTTTCTTGCGCATCAGGGCATGAATTCCGTCTGTATGATACTGCGCAAACATCCCTAATGCGCTACAAAAACGAGGCAGTCCCAACATCATCCTAAAAATATTGTTGTATTGGACGCGAAGGGCATCCAGCGACTTCTTGGTGTCTAAAAGAGGTCCACTTTATTTTTATACAAAACTTTTTCATTATTTTCATTGTTTATGAGTAAATATGATATGACTATTTGGTGCCTTGGTGGGTTCGGAAACTCCAACATTTTTAAGAGTAACATACATACTCCTGATTGTTAAATGTTTCTCTTATATTCCACGCTTAATTAAATTTTTATCTTAAGATTATTTACATTTTAGACGCATTTAATTCATATTTAATTAATTAATTTACTTAAACCTAGTTAAGGACTTTGTACGCCTTAGGGCAAATCACAGTGCACAAAAATATCTATTATGTCACCATTTTACTTACCTGTTTACAAATAAATAAATTGAAACTTATTTTCACCTTTTATTGTAAATCCCGTATAACTGTCCAGCGGGGTAAGGCAAGGCTTCGGATCCATCCACTCTCTCCGGCAACAAGCCCACTCGAAGGAACCATTGCACCACTTGGAAGTATAACGACACTGTGCCAATGCCTCTGTGTTTTTCTTCCATTTCGCTGAGCGCTGTCGAGTGAACAAGAATATTGTTATACACACTTCTTGAACGGGAGTATTTATTTTATTTTAGGAAGATTAACAGCACAACAATATACGGAAAATGAGAATTTTAATTTAATTAGAAGCTATATGACCAAAGTGCTGGCGCTTACCTTGGACAGAGAATTAGTATTGCCATACAAAGAGGTAACGTTGCCAAGCCTTTTGGGCACCCTGCCTGCAGTCGGTGATTTGAACTCTGTTTTCTATCTCTAGCATTTAGAATTCAGAGTTCATATTAAATTTTTTTTTTTTTGTTAAAAATGCTATTTTCTTAAGTATTTGTATATAGTTATTGTTTTGATCAATAAATAATCAACATTAGAAGCTAAAAGCACTTGAGAATATATCATTTTAAACTAGAAGGTTAATATTGACATGTTCACAGTGGAAGTACAATAGAAAAGCAAAACAATGCTAGTGAAATAGTCTCACAATCATTCACTACAGTGATGTCCAGGTAAATATTGTCATATCCAAAATTGTACGCCCCACATTACCCTTTCAAAGTAGAATGTTATTTATTCAGTGCATCACAAGGATCATTCTGGCTGTGTTAAAGTAAAAATAAATCCGTGGACTAAAACACCGATTTTTTTTTGTTTTCACATTGCGATTAGCCTACTAGCTATAAGCAGATCTTGTGGAAGATAAAACTCCACCTATTTACCGCAAAAACGACGGGGTGTTTTAAGTTTGACGTGTCTGTGTGTGTGTGTGTTTGTGTGTGTCTGTCTGAGGCAACGTAGCTCCTGAACGGATGAACCGATTTTGATTTTGTTTTTTTTTTGTTTGAAAGGTGAATTATTAGTCGGGAGTGTTCTGTTTGATGATGTTTGATGAAAATCGGTCCAAGATTCGGGAGTTTTGTAATTTTTAATTCAATTACTTGTTTAACTAGATATTTATTACGCTTACCATCAGGAACAACTAAGTTGCAGCATTTAGTGAGAATCGCATCCATGAGGCCGGTGAGTTGAGTGAGTTGTTGCACACAATGTTCTAAGCATCTCACTATATTCCTGCAAACACAACCAATATGACTAAATTGTTAGTTTATTCAAGGTTTTGTCGCTTTCAGTGCCAAATTAAATTATACCCGTCTTTGTCTTTGACTAGTCTAAAGTAGAGTGAGATAGCGTAATCATGAGATGGTACTGGATTTCATAAAAAAAAATAGTATGAGTATTAACATACCTGTCAGGCAATGAAGAAGATATAAACAAAGGAGCGGTCAGTTCCTTCGCGTTTTCTTTCAATTCAATAGCCCTTTTCCAACACCAATCCACCTGCAAGCGAAGGAAAATTATACGACTGACTGTAGATTTAAATTGAACTGTAATACAATGGGAATAAAGCATAAATTGCATGACTTCAATAGGGATGTCTATAGGAACTGTTGTCATGAATCGTGATGCGAATTCGTCCCTTCTGTGCGTTAAGTATGAGCTCCCTAGACACTGTTGCCTTCTACTGAAGTGAAGGCAATACATACTTCGTCCCTTTCTTTCATTTGGCGCAAAAAGAGACAGAAAAACATACTCAACTCTTTCGTTTTAAAGACAAGACAAATTGTTGACCCTCGGGCTAAACTAATAGAACCTTAATTCAAACGCAATAACGTACAAATTACAGCAACGTTCAATCACCAACAGGTCATTGTAAATTAAAGCATAGTACACTGGAAATAAAGTACAAAGTACCAAGAAGGGAAGTGTGCATCCGACGCCACTATGGGTGCCCGTAGCCCAGTCGTGCGCGCATCGCTTCAGAAACCGCGAAAGTCGAGCTTCTAGTGCGACCGATAGTAGATATCTGCGTTGATCTTCCTGAAATAAACAATAATTTCAGTACATAGTAGAGTATCATCATGATAGAGAAAGTCAATGCTATTCGGCAGTAACACTTTTTTGTATAGTGACTAATTAAACAAATGGCCAACCCGATGGCATGCCTATGACAAGAGAAAAGCTGTTCAGTCACTTTTCCTTGTACCATCTGCATTTTCCATCACTTTTTTAAACGACTTCTAAAAAAGAGTTACACAATTAAGTTTTTATCAAAATAATTGGATAAAATATGTTATCCATGTACACTACGAGATTGCGTATTTTGGTTTCCTGTGATTTTTCAGTGTTTACGATCACTAGAACAATCCCAATGAACTCCCATCATCATCCTCATAAAAGTGGAAGGTAGCCAAATTAAAGATGGTTACCCTAGTTTTTTAAACTATCTCGTAAAACTATAAGATAAGATAAGTTTTTATTTCACACCAAAAAAAACACATAAATCAAACTATGGCGTTTCTCTGAGACATTGTAAAGATCAGAAAGCAAGCAAGCAAGCAGTTAGCTACCTGACCCCGCCTTTTTCTTTTGTCTTCTTATTTTGACCAACCAGAGACCTAAACATCTATTTATTTTTATGACGGCCCATTGTTTTCATAACTTTTAAACCCGAAATATTTTTCTTCTATTGGTATTCAAAAATGAACGGCTAGTCGGTTCACAGGAAATGCACCCTTAAGGTGATAAGGTAGAACTTTTGGTGATGGTACAGGCTGATGATGTACTATCAGCAAAAGTTCTACCTTACCACCTTAAGGGTGCATTTTCTGTAAACCGACTAGCCGTTAATTTTTTATTTAAAGGGATTTAAGGGAGCTATCATAAAAATAAATAGATGTTTAGGTCTCTGGTTGGTCAAAATAAGAAGACAAAAGAAAAAGGCGAGGTCAGGTAGCTAACTGCTTGCAAGCGAAACAGTTTCAAAAGTGGTAAAGCGGAAATTTTGCTGATGGTAGATAGATAGATAGATACGTTTATTCAAACCACCACAAAAGTACAATATTAATAGGCAAACAACATACATAAAAACAAAGCAAAGCATAACTTAAAACTAAAAATAAAAGCGAGTAATAACTAAATCAAAACTAATATTCAGATCTACTCTGTGTGGTGGTGAATCGGCCTCAGCTCAGCTTAATGCTGCAGTATGTTGTATACTGCAGCGGTGGTTTTCTACTAAAGCCGGTGTTGTTGACATCACGCACATCCCGACCCATAAATAGCTCTACCCATAACCTATATACAAACAATACAAAAACAAAAAATAAAATAAACTCTAAGCGCCTGGTTTTAACACAAAAAATAAACAAGTAGCAACGCAATACCTAATACCCACTCAATAATACCTGCACAATTCCCACACAATGCCAACCCAATGGTACGTAGGTTACCTGCGTGATGCAGTGATGGTGTGCGTAGAGCGGCGCGAGTCCGCACGCAGTGCACGCGGCGTACAGCCTCGGCGGGTGCAGGAGCGCGGTGGGCCCCGCCTCCTCGATCGACGTTATTATCTGACGCTGGATACCGATCGCGCCTAGTACGCACACCTCGGACGTGTTCAGGCATATGCAGTCTGGAATACAAGCCAACTGTGACTATACGAACAAAGCACGAGTTTTGAGCCGATATTTGCACTGCCCATCTAATTTACACAAACAAGTTGTCTGACCAAAATCTGTGCACCAACATTTTTAACCCCCAACGCAAAAACGACGGGGTGTTATAAGTTTGACGTCTGTGTGTGTGTGTGTGTGTGTGTGGCAACGTAGCTCCCGAACGGATGAACCGATTTTGATTTTGTTTTTTGTTTGAAAGGTGAAGTAGTCGGGAGTGTTCTTAGCTATGTTTGATGAAAATCGGTCCAAGATTCGGGGGTTTTTTAAATTTTAAATTGAATTACTTGTTTGATCGGAAAACTTGTTAGGATCAAAATGATATCAACTTGAGAGGAATAGAAAAAATTCAACCAATAGCGTCTTTTAATTTGTCTTAAGAAGTGTATTGGTCGATTTTTTCCTTGCACATCTCTGGTGGAGCATAATGGAGTTTTAAGTGTAGTAACGGAACTATTTTTGAAACGGTAGAAAAGTTACTTACTGAACAGTAATGAGTTTGGATAGAAGTGCTCCTCCAGCCTAGTGGCGTGCGAGTACGGAGTCACGGACGCGGGATCGAGTCTCGCGTGCAACGCCACGCTGCCACTACCTCCCGACGTTTCTGCCCACGACGACGCTGAGAGAAACGCATTGCTTTCCACCCTGTATGTAGCTGGGGAGAAATATTTGTTATGAATCTGGTGCCATTTTGTTCAGTAACCAATGGTGGTGTAATTATATAATTTCATTTTCCCAAACTAAGTCACCCAAACTATAGCTATTTGTGAAATAGATTTATCGGGATGTATTATACCATCATGACTGGGTAGCACGAATTCTGTTGTCAGCCAATGATGCTCTCATTGCTGTCTTCCGGTTTGAATAATGTGGGCGCAATTACAGGCTCATGTCATGACACTTGGTGTAGCAACTTTATGAAAATGCGTCCAAACATGATGATATTTTCAAGTTTTATGCAACTTTGGTGCAATACTCTTTTTCTTTTCAATTCTATACTATGACATAACACTTACAAGGCATTTGATCCTTGTACCATTGATCCAAATCGAACAGCAACATTCCATATTGGGTCGGTGAATTTCTATTCTCTGCCCAACACTCCCAAACCAACTGACAGAGGTTCAACATATCTGCAAATTAAATAAGCAAAAACAATGTTTATTTTCTGCTCAAAAGGTTCAAAGTTAGATTAGCCAATAGAACAAACGAGATAACGTTTGGTAGCATGAAGTGTAGCTGAGGGCTTAGTTAGGGTACGAGTTTCCAATAACCATATGAACACAGTAATACTATACTGAAAATTAAATTTATGATAGCCTGGTAACTGTATGAACTGACAAAAAGAAGTAAACAAACTTACTGTCTTCTCCCTCTTCCCCAAGCGTAGATTTGATGGAGTAAGTGTGACAAGAGATGCATTTGCCTCCTAACAGTGGAGCATCATTTACATTACTGAGTTCCACTTGGAATCTTACCGTGGCTGATGTGAAATCCTGTGACAAAAGATAAACGTTTTTCAAATACGCATAAAAGTAGCTTGAGTGCCTAATACAACGTAAGTCTATCTAAGAAATCAAAATGATTTTTAATTTTTCCGTCAAATAAAAAAAAAAGGTAGGTAAGTATTTTGTCCTTTTTTTTTCGTAGAAAAACGGCGCCGATACTAGACGAGCAAGCTGTAAATCCTACTAATCCTACTAATATTATAAATGCGAAAGTTTAGATGTTTGGATGTTTGTGTTTCAATCACGTCAAAACTACTGAACCAATTTGGATGAAACTTGGCATATACATAGTTCGTAACCTGGATTGATATATAGGCTACTTTTTATCCCGAATAATTAACAGGATCTACAGGATGAAATGAACTAAAAGGATTAGCAGCGCCAATTGGCAAGAGGATTTCATTGTCATGTCATGTCACGTCAGTTTGACAGGGCGTAGTACTACCTCTCTGGTCTAACGACTAGCGTTTGACATTCCAGTAGGTACGAGTTCGGTGTAATGAGGTGTAATGTCAAGTTTCTCAAAGTTTCCGCTCGGTACACGCACAGATAATATAATGTACACGGAAACTGTAGACGCGTACGAAGTCGCGGGTAACTGCTAGTATTACATATCTATTTTGAAAAGATACTATTGGAAATTTCTTTGGATTTACAGAACATAATTGCTGACGATGTTAGCGATAATGACACACGACTGACAGAGACTGCAAGAAACTGTACCTGATAAAGACACTTGGTGTCAGACAGCATCCGTTTTCCTTGATAGGTTAAAGAGTACATCACAGCTAGAGGAAATTCATCTTCCTCGTATCTATCTACCACAGAGAATATGACCCAGAGATAGCAGAATGCCCTTGGGTCATCACACGGTTCCTGAAACAAAAAAAAAATGTATAAAATCTCTATTGAAACTAGAATTTGCCGATCATTGTGGCGCGGCTGTCGACTTTCCGGTTGTGACGAGATGCGAACTCGATTTCCACGGCGAAACGAATGTTTTTATGATCTGCATTATATTTATTTCTCTTTCACAGGTTTTTGCAGTCATATAACAGGTGAGGTTAAAAGTTAGACCACAGAAATAAAACTAAGGGCGGCTTGCACCAGAATCGCTAAACGCGTTTAACTCTTAAACAGTATTTAGCGAGTTGTCAAGTCATACAAATATGTCAGATTTAAATCGATTTAGCTGTTAAATACGTTTAGTGATTCTGGTGCAAGACGCCCTAAATGTCGCAAATTGACTTGATTTTCAAGATACGACATATTAATTTGCGATTGTCAATGCTACTCTTTACCTATACTTACCATTTGAAGCAAGCTCATTTCAAACAAACTGGTTTGAGTGGTAATTTTATGCCAAAAAGTAAACAAAAGGTAATTTAAAACAGCAATAAATTAGTTGACCATGATCTCACTCATCTGACTCACCTGATACCCAAAATGTGTAACCGGCAAACACTCTACATTAACTTGCGATGTAAACTCCAAATCCAAATTCATAAGATTCCATATTTGAAATGCTCCAAAGTTGAAACCGGCAGCCACACTACCTATTTGAGGAATGTACTCCAAAACGGACACTCGAATATGGTCTCTTTTAGCTTTCATACGAACAGTGCCATCTGGGTTTCGAAATATGTACTGTCCATCAATAAAGGAGTTCTCATTGAGGAGCACGGCTAAATGATGGTCATTTTGTAATGCCAGTTCACGCTGCTCTTCAATGCGATGAATGGAATCCAACGGTAAGAAACTCAGGTTGGTAGGTTTAAGCTCATTTTGGACTAGGTCTTCATAGCCTTGGGAAATGTGTTTCAAAGCTGTAAAAAAAGTAGTAAGGTTTAGCTTGTAACTGATAAAAGTATTCCAAGTTACAACACAACTCCATCCATCCTTAGTTCCATGTCTCCATCTTAACTCAAGCCAAAACAGCTGGATAGATTTGCATAAAACTTGGAGTATATATAGTTTCTGAGAAAGTAGTGAAACCTTACAAGTTTGGAGGGAGGGAGAGGGGGGGGGGGATAATTTATTGAACCCCCAAAGTTTTTTGTTAAGGTATACCAGTTTTGTTACTATACCTTGAATCAAAGTAGCTCTATTCAAATCAAATGCGAAAATCTCTCCCCTCTTTGTTCCAGCTATGACGATTCCATCAAAACATGTGAATATCCCATCAGGTGCATTGTCACATATAGTCAGCTGGGTTACCACAACATCTGAAAATTTAGTATGTAACCATCTTTATTAGAGACAGGCATCACAGCTCAGGTGGTACTAGCTCTGCCTTCTATGCTGTGGGTTGTGGGTTCGATCCCCACTGAGAAAAAACATTTGTGTGTGGCATACATAGGTGTTTATGCTATTTCTGGGAGTTACTGTGATATAAGCATAAATTTACAAAAAAAAATTATATAAGTATTATGTCCATACTACAGATACGACAGGTATTTTATGAGCAATCTAGTTCCCCTATTACAAGCTTTGCATAGTTTGGGGCTAGAAGGTGTTGTGTGAAATATCCACGAATATTTATTTATTATTATAATTTCGGTTGCTGCTCCTTCTCGAAAAATAAGACACTGATCCCTATTCTGTTATCGCATTTATCTAAACATTTCAAAGCCAGTTCTCAGTGAGAATATGGATGTGCACGAGCATATGGACTATAAGTTACACGACTTTCTAATATAAGGTGTGTTTACCTGTTTGTATGCATCGTAGAATTTGAGAGCCATTGATATTGAGTATAACAATGATGCTGATGTCATCACATTGCAGGCTAATTACCAGTTGTTGAGAGTTCTCTGTGAGTGGAGTCGGTAACTCTACTACACTAGTTACAATGGCATTATTGCTGAAAATTATATAAAAAGCATTTAGTTTTACATGCTAAAATATATACTTCTGCAACAAGTTGTAAGCCTGAAGAGCATGCAAACACTTTCACGTAAACAACTATTGGTACCTATTTAATCTGTGTAATATACCTCAATGTCGCTCCGAAAGTTCGGGCAGCTACTTTCATCCCAGTCCTAAGATCAACAACACAGAACTTGGGACCCAAAGCCAGCCAGCCATGTTTCGTGTCTTTGAGAATACCTCCGAGAGGCGTCTTATCTGAAAAGACCGCATGAGATCATCATCACAAAGAAATATACAGATAAAAATAACGTTTTAATCATTTAGCGTTACTTACCAACAGAGTCATCAGTGGGCTGAAGAAAACTGAAGACCGCAGGTGAAAGGTTTATTGTTTTCACTAAGCTAAACACGCTATCTTGCAGTTTCTGCATTGTAGTGGTTTCCAAGGAATCGGGGTAAATGAATAGGATAGAATAAACCGAAAGTTACTCTCGTGCGAGGTTAGAATACATAATTTTAGTTTTTTAGTGATTACGAAAGTAACATTTGAATAAGCTTTACAAAGTTTTCAAACTAATCTAATCAAAGCCATATTAAGATGAAAAGAAAACTCAATTTATTTTCCGTTATTTTTATCACACGCGCGGCGGAATTTCGAGCAGTTTTTTTTATTTTGTTTGACATTGACATCATAATTAATTATGACTCAATATTGACATTCGTCAATGATTGTGTCAAATTAAGTTACTGTCACTGTCGTTATGTTTCCTACCTCCATGGTTTTACCTCATACAAACAAGACATGGAGTATTAGGGATCAGGATCAGGCAGAGCTATACCTAATCAAAGGGATCCTGGTATCATCCCAATATTATGGAAAATGTCACAATCAGAGGATGCTAGATCTTGCTACGATGCTCACATAAATATAATACCTATATTACCTAGTACAGTATTCAAAATAACAAATTATTTGTAATAATTGGTGTTTGCACTAGACATAAGACTACCTACTAGAATAAGAATATAATGTTGTTTCTGTGCACAACACTGTTGGTGATCCTAATAAATAAATAAATAAATTATTAGAGCACCGGTGGTTTAGTGGTAGCAACCCCGCCTTTCGATCCTAAGGTCGTGTCGTGGTCGTGATCGTGGTCGTGGTCGTGGTCGTAGGGTGGACAGTCAGCAGCAAAGTAAAATACCTTTAAGCCTCCAAAAATAGTGACACATTTTGGCTTAGGTCAGTTTTGAGAAAAAAACTTGTTCGAACTTGGAAAATTGGCCGCGTGTGTAAATGTAAACTAATAAAACGACTTCAATGTGTTCATTATATTTTTTCAAACTGATTTAAATAGTTATTTTGAAACCGTGTCCTAAAAGCTATTTACAAAACGGTGGTATTTGCATCCTTATGCTAAAGAACTTTGTAGTCGGCAAGTGAAATAAAACTAAAAATAAAGGAATGGTGCATACATATTTTATTAAAAATTTAAATTAAATTGTACGTAGGTAGGTATACCTGCCTAATTCGCTTACTAGGTACGTAATATTACTTAGTAGTATTTTGGTCACTGATTCACTGGTCGAGGAGACTGAGGGGTGACTCTAGACCGATAGACTTTTTATTACAATAGATATTATATCCCTCAAACTGTCAAAACTCCATACTTTTTGAAATTTTTTGGGAGATAAGTATATCTGTCGTGACAAAAATGTTTATCGGTCTAGAACCACCTTTCGTTGGGCCCTTAAACAGCAAATTATTTCTCTATCTAGGAAGAGAACCTATTAATTCTTACAATTTCTTAGTTGATTAGTAATTAAGTAAAGAAGATATCTGTACCACCAGTGTAAGTGGGTACTTTCTAACACCTAACATAAGAACTAACTTTTGGCTTTTAAAAGCCTAGGTTAGGTTTAGATACTACCTACAGTTTTTATAAATAAGACTCACTAAATCATAGTTTGTAGAAATAAAAAAGTATTTTTAATGAACTGCTGTGACTTACTAATTTATAGGATTAAATTAGTTACCTATATTTTGGAATGGGTAGGTATACCTAACCTAACTACTTATCTACTCAATAGTACTACTCCGCTCAGGTTTCGCAAAGTGTAATTTGATTCAATTTGAAAACTGGGTGCTTTGTGCATCTCAATCTCAGTAGAAATCAAATGCGGTGGAGAACTTAATATGTATAATAAGTAGGTACATTGTAATTTAATAACTTAACCTAGTAAATTATAATAAAATTACATAAATAATTGTAATAATTAAAAAAATATATAATAATCTACCTACTTTGAGCATTACGATTTCTTTTTGCGAGCAAATGATGTGACCGATACATTTACAACATTTCTATTAGTTTCGTCTTCATGTGGGCTTATTTTTATCTGTCCTTGTACAATATTCATCATAGATGTGTAAGGGCTATGATTATTATGAGGAATTTCTGTTAAATTATTTGTTTCACCACGACTGTTTACATTATCATAAACCGTACTTTTCATTGATACGTATTTAGGGTGGCCTGCATGCTTATCCTTTACGCCTGGACTGAACCCATTTTGTGTTACAACTGGGTTGTTAGGCCGCGGTGGTGTATTGTTTTCACTAGGTGGAGGCATATCATTGCTTGCTGTTGAAGGGCTGTCTAAAGAACTATTTCGTGTTACTTGAATGCTGTTTGATCTGGAAGAATTAGCTAAGGAATGGAGTGTCGATGAACTACCTTTCATGCTTTCTAACTCCTTAGAAAACACTTCTTCACTTCTTTGTATCCGTTGTGCATGACTAGTCATAGTTGAAGGAATGGATTGGTTTATTGAAACAGCGCTAAGTGACCGACTTGGAGAATTTTTGATGCTACTGTCGATTGAAGTTGTAGCATGTCTGGAGTCATATTTATAGGCTGTTCTTGCATTCACTTTTGCTTCCATTGAGCCGTAGGCGCTGTCTTTTGTGGAACTGTGTGAAGAACTTTCTTCTTTAACTCCATACCTTCGTACAACATTATCGGGTGCCACTGGTTCAATATTTTGAGCATCGTAGGATAGAGGATTTTTTTCTACTTGTTGTTTGTGTCCATCAATAACTTCCCCTGTTCGAGGGTTTATATGCTTTTCTGTATCAAACCGCAGCGTAACTCGATGTGCTTCATCAATAGGATGATTTCTCGATCTGTGTTCCAATTCGGTGTCACTATCTTCATAGGTATTTTGCTCACAAGATTCTTCTTCCTAGAAATTATCAAACAATGTTTTAGTAGGTACCTACTAACAAAGGTAGGTAGGTATAGCTAATATGTTATAAGTAGGTGTTCAACCACTAGTAGGTACAACTTTGTTTACATCATGGTGAGCATTAGAAATAATTATATTATTACAATTAATACAAATTATTATTAATTCTATTGCAAATAATTTGATTACCTCTTCGTCCGCTTCTTCTATGACACTATTCTGAATCCACTCTCGTATTCTTTGCTTTTTCGCCTGACGATCAACCGTTGTTTCTATGCCGTTGTCTCTAAAGTGTTTTAATAGTATATTTTTTTCATTAGGATCACTGTGGAAACTGTACATTGAAGGACACAGCTCGTCTATATCTCCACCAGCTGGAATGAGAAATATTGACACTAAATTAATTAATACTTTCAAATAATAATATTATAGGGAATTTAACAGTCTAGAATCGTTTCTCGTCTTACCAACTCTGTCCGTGTAACCTTTTGCCATCCATCGATCATCAGAATATCGGGAAAGTTCTAAGAAGTTAGAAGATCTTTTCTCTACACGTGGTTCTATAAACTTTTTGAACATTCTTTGAGCTCTCGAGGAAACCATTTTCCAGAGTTTTGGCTGTTTTTTTAGTGGGTTGGAGCTGTTGTACCAGCTGTAATAACTGAAAATGAAATACAATATTGTAGCTAGGTAGGTGCCCGTAGATTTTGTGCAGATGTCTGAAGTTGTTGCTGAACTCGTGTTTAATTTTACCTTGTGTAGCGAGGATCGTCGAATGCTGCTTTCTGCCAAGGCAAACACCCTGTGAGGCAAATGAAAATAACTATGCCAAATTGCCAAATATCATGAGTAATTAATGCTCTGAAAGCAAAAATAAACCAAATTCATGAATGTTATGTATAAAAATAATTTTAATTTAGCAGTATTTATTGAAAACAAACAATAAAAAAAAATTTAAGGCAAGCGATAAACCGCCCAGTTACTATTAATGAGAAACTAAAAATAGCTCACTTGTAACTACTGTCCATGGATAATTTTAGAACTTCGGGTGGGGAATACGGAAGCCATTCATTTCGTCTTCTGACTGCTGACTGAACTTTTCTTGTTTCTCCAAAGTCACAAAGCTTTATTCTAGAGAAATCAGATCTAAATATCAGAATGTTATCGAGTTTCACGTCTCGGTGGACTAAATCTCTTTGATGTAAATGTTCTAAAGCAGCAGCCAGTTGTTTTGCTACCCTCTTTGTATGGATTTCTCCTATACCTGTATCCAGCATGTTTGAAGTTAAATCACCTGGAAAAATTAACAGCTTGTGTAAATTATCTGAACTACATAGATTTCGGAGTTAAATAAAATTGACAGGTGTAATTGTTTTGGCTAAGATCCAACTGAGTAAAACGCCACCGAAACATAGCCAGATCAGTCGATAAACATACAATGATACCAGTACATGTTTAGTGGTACAGGAGTAAAAAGCACGAACTTCTAACAGAGGCTCGTTGGAAAAAATAAAATCTAGTGTAAGATAAGTAGACTTACCTAAAGGAGCATACTCTTGACAAAAAACATAAAAGCCAGCAGTCTCAAAAGCAACATCAAATGTTGTCACAATGTTTTTATGTGCACTTAAATGTAGGCTATAATGAAATTCTCTGTAAAAGTCTCTGATGGAAACATATGGTTTTGGTAATGCTTTTAATACAATCTCAGTATCAGAAGCTCTGTGTTCTACGAGTAGGATTTTACCGAACCATCCTTCACCTACGATTTGCAGTATATCAAACTCTTCCACTAAACTCACCTAAAACATAAGAATAATATTAACATCTTAGTAGGCTTATGTTTAATAAATAGTCTATGTTATAAATAATGAAGAAAACTTACTTTTTCCAACTCAAATTCTCGAACCTTGTGGATTGAGCCCGTTAAGGCTCTCCTATTTCCACTGTTCATATTGAGTTACCTAACCCTCATGCTAGATGCTGAAACAAAATAAGAGTTGGTAACTAACTTAAATGTACCAGGGTCCTTAGATTTAATACTGATAAATAAGAGGTATATTCATGGTGGTCTCGGATGTTAGAAGCCTAAGCGTCCTCATTTCTCATGAATTTGTTGAGTGAATGCTCTTGGCTGATCGCCAGGATCTGATGTCTACTCTAGATCCAGACGGCCCTTTGACGTCATTACACTACGTCATGATGATGCCACTTCACCTCAAATTTAATTGTTCAGTGATGTAATGGAATGGAGCTTGCTTAGAACGCATGTCAAAAACCTCAATAAGAAACAATATTCAAAACAATCAATAACTAACGTCGGATACTACGTTCCTTATTATTTTTGTGAATATTTAACCAACTTCAAAAAAGGAGGAGGTTCTCAATTCGGTTGTATGTTTTTTTTTTAATTTTTTTTTGTTATTGTTTGTTGCGAGTTTTGGTTCATAAACCCTTAGAGTAGGTAGGACCATCGATCGGGCCAAACAGTATTGAGCTAGTTAATAAATCAATAGAAGTACCTACCTAGTTTATTCTTCCGGTTACTGCGAGATTTTGTTTTGATCAACATTCAGATGAAAATGGTCAATATACAAAGAGTTTGAGAATTCAAGGGCTCCAAAAAGATTTTGGCTCGGTCTAAAAAAATTAAAACGTATGCTCAAAGTATAACTTAGGAAGTTAAAAAAGTTACAACATTACAAAGGTAACAAAGGGACTCCTTTGTTAGCACAATAATAAGTTCTCTATCTTCTAGTTCATAAGTTTAGTTTACCGCACACATAGTGCCTAACAATAGCATCATCCAGTCAGATAGGTCATAAACTACTGAAGAAAATTACTGTGTCAAGTCGCTACTGTTCTGCAAAAATTTTTTTTTTAAAACATGATAAGGACTCTATGTAAGTGTTAGTAAGGGCATTTTGTGTAGTAAGAAATCCCAACTTAATATTTTCTTTTGATAAATTACCTACTGACTTTAAAAACCTTCTCATGATTTAGAGGCCTTATATCCACCGCGGGATCCTTAATTTTTAAGTTTTGTGTTTTTTTAATTCATTTACATTTGTTAAGTATTTTTAAGGAATTATCGAGGCGTTGTTATCATTATTTATTATCATGATTTAAAATTAGATGTATTAACTTTAGCCCAAACTGTGTAAATAAATTGAAATTGAAACTTTCGTAAGTTACTGCAGGTAGAGTTGCACCACCAGTCAGGTGGTGAGATCGGAGTTTACTAGATTCCGGAGACATAGACTTTTAAATAGGCCTAGATAATTATACCCCGCAATGATTGACCGAAAGCTGCAGATTGATAGTGTAGTGTAGACCCACTGACTGACATATCCTTCCAAATGGTAGGGTTTTTAATGTATGTTTAGAGATATAGGTACAATAAATTCATTAATCTAGACACACGACACGACAGAATTCATAATAATTTGAGTTAGATACCTATCCAAAAAATTGAATTGGTTTGACTAGGAAGGTAGGACGTTATATTAGACGGTACTAGGTAGGTACTTGTATGATAATGCTGATTCTCATTCTTGCTAGAATCATCATATCATCATATTATATCATCTAGTTCCCATATCACAAGCTTTGCTTAGTTTGGGACTAGAGGGCGTTTTGTGTATAGTCCATGAATATTTATTTATTTATCATAAAGTAACATACAAAATGATTAATCACTTTCTATGTCCGATATTTTTATAGATAGGGGTATTTTAAACCTAGCAGACGTATGACGTTTTAAGATGGTCTGCTGAAACTAAACTAGGTAAATGAAAGTTTTAATATTTTATGAAAATTACCAGGCCGGCACACAGGGTTAAAGCCCTTTCTTCAAATAAAACACAATGCACTTGGACTATGTCCAATCACTTTTTGTCACAAAATTCACATTAGGTAAGCACCTATGGTATATCCTTGGTATTCACAATACTATTAAGCTCTTTGTCAACGTGAAGTAGATAGGTACTCAAATTTCCTTATAGAAATGCTGTGGTATTCGTATTGAGGTGTATTTGTGATCTTAGGCGGGACAGGTTGGGCGCCCGACAGTGGTTCCTCGACTGACGACGCGTACGCAGCGGCTCCCGGGCGGTTATTTTCGTGCTACTGCACATACAAAAATCAATTTGTGACGGAAATGTAACGATCAACGACCTGGTAGGTAAGTGAAAACTTCTTGTGCATTACTGAATGCAATTTAATGGTCTATTTCTATTACAATTTTCTATTTTGGTATAGATAAGTAACTAGTGACTTCATCTTGATAAAGTACCTACTTACCTGGCAAGGTAGGTTGCGTTATTGCGTTGATTATGAGAACACGTTTGTGGACATCACTTTTTAATTATGTAGATTGTAGGTAGGTACTTTTTATTGCGGTTCAAAAAAACCGTCGATTGTGATGTGATCGCCAGAAAAAATATTTTTCTATAATAACTTAAGCATACATACAGATTGATCTAATACCGCTTCAAACACCGCCAGCGCCGCCCCACCGCTCCGCGCCGCCGCCGCCGTTGTTACGATTTGAGTTCATTCACTATTTGTGGTAGGTATTGTATTATCGCCCAAATTTCAAACAGCGCGTAGGGCGTAAGGGCGAAAGGGTAAACTATAACTATAAATAAATAAACTATAAATAAATTCTGGCTGTTCGGTGGCTAGGGCTGCCACGAATTTGCCAATGTCAGTGTTTAATGGCGTTTACTAGTTTACTAATCTTTTAGCAAAAGGCGGAGATCTGAGTAGGTGATGAAGGGAGTCAACTCTTGCTTATTTCAAGTACTATTCCTACTGCTGCTGACTGTACCTACGTCGTCGGTAGACTATGATTGTGAAAAGTTGGAAGCATGTGTCAATGTCATTCAGCCATCTGACAGACACTAGACATGACAATGACAACTTGCTTGCCAGAGCAGAGTGCCAGTCAGTCAGAGTAGTCAGACAGCTGTTGTCTGTTTATTTGTTTTATTCTTTTAGTTGTATTTTTATTTATTGTGAAGACCACGTAAGAAAAGCCATGCTAAATAGTAAACAAATACTGTATTCTTGGTTATAGGCTGTCATGGTTTTATCTCTATACTAGGTAAGTGATATATACATTTCAGCATTTAGCATAATTTATTTGGAGGTTATGTTATTTCAATGTGTTTTTGGTTTATTTCATAGTCCGTGGCATTATTCTCTATAAAACAAAACTCGGTCATCAGTTTACGTACCTACCTATAACTTGGCATACGCAATATTCAACAATAAACTTAGATATTTTTTATACCACAGATATAAGTATAGTGCTAGTATTAATTAGGTATGCCATCCACTGCAATGAGCTAAGACGCTTTTATTTACATAAATATTTTGTAGAATATTTGTTACCTATAGTCTTCTGTGTTCGGTGATTACTATGGCCAATAAACTCATGTGCCTGCAATGGCACCGGCACCCATACCCTTCAAACCGGATCACAGCATTACTGTTTAGTGACAGAAATAGGTATGGTGGTAGTACTTCCCCGGATGAGCTCTTCTACAAGAAGCTCTGCTTATACAGAATAATTAACCACTTTGACATACATAATATACATGATTACATTAATGTTAGTAAAGTAGCTATAAATTGTTAAGGAGTTATCTGCTCTGTGGTTTAATTTATCTCAATGGGTATATTAATTAGGTGAAATGTAAAAACATAGCATCTTGAATCAACACATCATTTGACTTTTACTGAAAATTGTATTATCTGTACAGAGCGGGTCCCAGGTATAGTATTAAAATTCTATGTCTGTTACCTCTAGAACACTTATTTCTTCTCTATCTTATCAAAAACAAGCTATAGCCTAAGTCTAAGCTAAACACCCTTCTGCTACGAAATATCATAGCACAAGGTAATAATTATTCTTCTAGTATTTGATCTTTTTAATTTAAGTTTTACTGCAGATACCTACCTGCTTTATAAAATGTTATTCATAGTGTGAAGCAAAGATAGACAAGAACCATCAAACAAACGTCAAACGTCATCAAACGTGCTACATCGTCGACCGCATCGTCACTTACCATCAGGTGAGATTGCGGTCAAACGTTTGTCTATAATGTATGAAAAAAACCATTATTATGTAATAACCTACCCCTCGACTTTTGAACTATTTCTCACCGTATTATCACCGTACCTATTTCTGCCACCAAGCACTAATAGCATATACTAGCATTACTGTGTTCCTGTTTGAAGGGTATGGGTGCCGGCCGGTCCACTTACAGACTTCACGCCTTTGCGTCTCAGAATGATGGACGCAGTGCATTGTTTCACAGACCACATCCTCAATAAACTTGCTTTATGAATTAATGCATTGTTATAGGCAGAGGTAAACGCTTAACATTAGGTGGGCCATTAGCTTGTTTTATTACTTCTCAGAAAAAAAGTATTCTAGATTTAGGTATTAGGTGCATGGTTTTATTCCAATACCATTCTTTACGACACACTCTCATGCAGTACCAGTTCCTCCAACCGTTTCACCTTTGTCGGTTAGCAGTAGGCAGTATTGCCAATTTGCAATTTACTTTTAGCACTAAAAACTAAACTTAAATGCCCATAAAAACGGATACCATCCCTGCGGTTTATTGCCTGTTTAGGCTTTAAACAGGAGCGTAGTCAGGATCAAGGGGAACATTGCTTGCTAATCTTGCTATACATTGTTTTGTACTAAATGACGTATTCAATTTAAAATCGTCAAACTTATGTTGTGCATCAGGTCTTTTTCAAAGGTATTTTAGAATTTAATATTCTATACCTACATACATATAGATAAAAACTTCAAGTAGGTAAGGTAGGTATTTATTAGGTACTTCTCAAACTTTAGATCTAAGCAGATAAACACAAAAACAACTTTAGTCTACTAGAATCTACCATGAAGATGATGTAGGTAGGGTTACCATATCTCAGGATTTGTCCTGAGATTTCAGGATTTTTCGACTCTTCTCAGGATTCCGGCCGGATTTAGAAAATCTAATGATAGCTCAGGATTTTCAATAAAACACAGGTTACATTTTAAAGATCTCTCTTATTAAACTACTAAAAATAATTTTCTTTTGGTAACGATTGAACAGTTCAAATCAATACTTATTTATCAAAGTAAAACAAACTAAAAACGGGCGCCCCCCTCCTCCCTCCACCCCGCTGTTTTGAGTGCGATAGTACATACAAGCTTGCAACGCGTCGCGTAAAACGCGTGCGCAAGATAATAATACGTTTTTGAGAGAAAATTCTCAAGCTGTAGAAAATCTCAGGACTTTTCCATGGAAATCAGGCCTTTTCTCCGGACTTTTGATTTTTTCATCTGGTAACCCTAGATGTAGGTAAGTATTTACAACATTCGGAAGCGGATCTGTTATACTGGGGGAAACCAAACCCACACGTTTCGCGCGTCTAACGCTCAACCCAGATGTTTTGGCGCGGCATAAAAGCCGTCCATAGATCTCTACATTTTCTACAGCCCCTTTTAAACCCTTACTACGCTCAAGACCATTTACCTTGCTTAGGTAGTTCGTAGGAGTAAAAACTTTTTTGTCGGAACTAGTGGGAACGGGTGTCACGTTACTTTCGATTTATAGACTCGTCAAAGGACTCTTTGGTATCGCCATTAACATTGTCGTGCGGGGAAATCGTGGGTGTTCTGTATTTATCAAGCTAAAGTGGTTTGTAACTATTCTACTTTACCGCACCCTTAGGCTGCTTTTCCGCCAGAGATGTGCTGCGCTGTTAAACGGTGAGCGATGTCTGCTAAGGTACGTATCTATGTGACCATTTCCACTAAAGCTAAGGTAAGCGGGTAAGATGAGCTATGAAGCAAGTTAGCTGTGCGAGGAGAATAGCATACAATACATAGCACGCATTTCTAGCTAGTAGTTTCAGAGTAAAACAGCTTTCATGCTTTGCGTGCCAGTCGTCACCATACATCGTCGTGAACTTTTTCAGTCTCTGTGTCACCACTTTTGCTTTGCCATCTTTCAATTTTAATCTCCATTACATAGTCGCTAATGCATTTAGTACCTATATCTATCTACTATCTAGAATCCTAATGGACTTCCTGTTATAGCTTAGCAATTGGAAATGGTTAACAAACGGTTCAAGACACTTAAATTCTATTTCTGCGAATATCCCATCTTGTTTAATAACTATGCGCTCGGATTTATAGATCAACGTTTATTCAGCTAGTTCACTTTTCTCCGATGATCTACAATATACTTTGCTTTTTGCTTTGCTTATCTCATTTTAATATTCAAACTGGTGAAAGCTCAACCCCTTCTATTATGTCTTAATCAATATTATTTATAACCTAAAAAGCTTCTCGGGAATTCATTTTAAAACTTTTTCTCATAAATAACCCTATTAAACTTGATATGGAGACCAATCATCTTGTTTTAGTACCGAGTGATTTGTGGATGTCTTGATGTGTATTTTACAAATCAAACTATCATTAATTTCTATACTTGGAGTAGACTCCAACCATGTTATTTCGATGCTCCAACTTTAGTCTACCGTACACTATACAATCCTCGCGTGATTTCCGTTTTTTTAGAGAGTGATCAAGCTTTTCTCATTAAAATTGAAGTGCCTACAACGGTGTTAAAGTTTAGTAACCACAAATAGCATAAATGATCTTCTAATAGTAGCGTAATAGTACAAATTAGTGTTTAAAAGCAGACAATAATAGCTACTCATTGCAGTTGAATGGGCATTTGCAATGCAAACGTTTATTAATAGCTTAAACAATGGTAGATCTTATAACGGGATACTAGAATTGAACACTAATTGCGTTGCAACAATCTAGTTAAGTATGTAGGCATTATTATTTGGTCTAAGTCTTTACTAATATTCTGTGGTATAAAGGAATAAGTAGGTATAAATGGCCCGAATTGTATGTAGGTAGAGCAATATACTACTGCAAAAATGCAGTTGATAGCTTGCATGGTTCAGCATGACTTGACTCTGTCAAATATGCTTTGAATCTAGTTCTGATTAACCTACAACAAGTAAGCAGCAAGAAAACCGATTATAATGTTTTGTTTTGGACGTGTTTCTGACTAGAAACACGTAAGTAAGTAAGTCGGTAAGTAATTAGAAATTCAATGATTCAAAAATCTTGAAGTAGGTACCTAAAAAAATCTAATTTTAAACGTCTCTACCATACTTATCTAACTATTAAATAAACATTGATTTCGAATTCCGAAAGTATTAATTCCGTACTCGATTACCAGTTAGCGAAAGAATATGCATGAGGCAGTAACCTACTAAGGGTTTCTGGGTTAGGTAAGCTCTCATTCAGACTATAAGCTTTAGATATTCTACATCACGGTAGCTTAGGGTCACAAAGCTTGCGCACACGCACATGTCTTTAAACAGACATATAAACCACTACAAAAGGACACCCGAAAACTCCGAAGGATGTCCAATTTAGTAATGCTAAGATAAAATATGACTGAGATAGGTATTTGTCGTTCGAAACTGCGTTTTTACTACGAGAATATAATTAACACAGGTATTAATGATGTCCCCATAAACATAACCAAAATAAGTTTTAAGAAATGAAATTTTTCGGGGTTAACCAACCCAAAGAGCTGAAAGACCCTTCGAAGTTTTCGGTAGTAGTTTTTGTACACTCTGAATCAATTGCAGAATTAAGCGATGAAGAAACGCAAGGCGATAAAGTTGACAATAGTTATGATTTCGCACGTCTCTGTTTCCATATAGGTACATAATATCCTTACATTCTCGGCAAGGTATTTCGATTTCGCAATTGTATCATGTTTTATTAGGTTCGGTTTTACCAAACACCAGTATCAAAATCGGTACCAGTATCGGTCATATAAAAAAAATATTACAATTCTACTGTATGTAAATACAACGGATTCCATGGGATTTTCATTTTGTAAAGCAATGTCCAAGTTACAGATATTGTTAAATAAATAATTTCAAATATGAAATGCTTAAAAAACTGCATTAACATAATGATGATAATCTCACTTGTAAGAACTTTTAAATATTTTCTAAAGTTGATATTTTTTAACCCAGTCACTCCAGGATATACTAATACTCTTTGAAAGTAAACTTAAACAATTCCAGTGTCCCAGGTTCTAGTTGCCCGTTAGTTAGATGCACGTTGCGGCTCGCGATACTACGATTTAATTAACGTATTGTGGGCACCACTATTAACGTCTTTGCATAAGGTGAGGCTACATTACTCAGATTACCAGAGGTATTCAGTATTCTGAGCATTACGCCAAGTGTTTAGTCCCAGGACACATAAAAGAAGGCTCATGTTTTGGTGGGCATGGTCAAAGAAGTCTTGGGTTGGTTTGGTCATTGAGTCGAAACTCAACACGAACGATATACTTGACTTACCAATTTTATTTACATTCTTTTGCGTAATTTAACTTGCTGGATAAGTACCTTTGTTTCCTACCTTTTTCTAGCATTCTTTGGTCATTTGCTAAATCACAAAAAACTAAGCAGTTGGTATTTCCAGAAAGATAGGTTGGTTAGAAAAACCAAATTCTTCCAACCATATCTATCATCGCAGCACCCCGCCATCCTCTCTTCAAAACGTTGAGGTCGTTCTCCGGTTGATATACGATGCGAAATACATTTAGCTATTTTGACCATGTGTCCACTGCCTTAAGCACGATAAAAGGATTATGCACCTCTATTATGCAGCGCTCTAAGGTTTCGGGGAGTCAAGCTCTCGTCAATTAAGGTATCGCTACAGCCCATCTTCCACCCATTCAGGCTGCAGTCTAGCCTGAAACCTAAGCACAATGGCTTGGAATAATGAGGCGAGCCGTAAAGCCTTTGCCTGACGCGGCGGGAGAACCGAACTGCACGTGCGGCAAAATTTTTCTTGGTTTCCTTGGGCCGGAAAGACAAGAAAATTGCGCTAGTTACCTTAGATGGCTTACCATCAGAGCTGTTCGAGTAAGCCGGGCCGTGAGCAAGGGATTTTTTTTGATTTTTATTTCATTGACATTTCTCCAATGTTCTGAAATGTTTATGAAAATTTCTCTATAAGCTTTTATAGTTAGTGAGCTTTTTTGATGAATCTGAGTTTGTTGAATTAATCGTACGTTATGCTGCAGAATATGATAATGTTATTTTGTACCAAAATTGGAAGCTTCATCATGTTTTCATCAATAACCCGGCTATAAAATTAAAACGTCCCGCACTCGCACCGCAAACGCGCCTGCCGTGTTGTATAGCCAAGGACTTACCATTACTTAAATGGTTTTCGGTAGATGAAAAGGTTACAGAGGTTATTTAATGGTTCTTAGTAGGTTTGAAAGGATTTAGAAATGGTTAAGACTTCCAAATTGGAATAACTTAATTTAACTTTCCTTTTAGCAATGTTGTCGTCCACATTGAGATTTCTGTTTTTGGAATTCAAAAGAGACTAGATTTGGTCCTAAAACTTTTGAAATTCAGATCGATTATTCGACAGATCGAAGCTATCACATATGCAGTTTCAGATGTTTTAAAGACTGATGTTAGCTAGAATTTTGATACAGCAATAATCTGAAAAGTTGTATAGCTGTCAGCGTAAATACTTTTACTGATAGCTTTTCCGTAAGTAGGTGTGCCCTTCATCTTCTAGAATAACCATCCTGTATGTTTTCTAACCGTTTCTATTATTCCATTCTCACACGCCGCGCCTGTGTTCATACGACATGGATTTTAATCCCCAGCAGTGTCATAGCCGATTTATTGCTTGTGTTTTGGTTTGGTCTCCGAGGAACTCAAGCTGTGGTGATGGTCTATGTATCGGTTTTCCAATAGTTCTCACCTACTTTGTTATAGAGACGTATAACACTAATACATTGTAGTAAGTATTAATAAATAGCTACTGCTGCTTGTGTTGTTGATTCATTTATTCATTGTAAGAATGTATTACCGAACCAACTATCGAGCAATGCACAGTATGTTATAAGAGCAAAACTTTGAGGTTGTTCTGTTGTCCTGAGATATATATATATATCTAGATTGAATGTAGTACTCTTTGTATCTAATTTACCCTTTTGCAATTGAGTAAAAACTGGCCGTTTATTGTATAGCTGTTTAATCCAATTTAACCAAACCAAAGTCTTGATCTTGTGATTGTGTGACATGTTTTACACCAAAACTGTTTACGAATCTATCGTCCATGACAATGCATTGCATTTGTTATGCAGTCATGTATCACAGCCTTCATCAACAGAATCAGCAAACACGAAAGTTTCGTAATATGTTGATACTACTCCGCAAAACTATGAAATAAAATTTCACTATTATTTTAGTCGCACTGCGCGGTGACGCAGCCACTCTCCGGCCGGTCGAACACTATCCCCAGTGCAATCGCAGTGTAACTCAAAATATTAATAAGTATCTTCGTTTATAGTTTTGCGCAGTAGACCTCAGTATATTCTCACGGAGTTGCCTTGTAGCATTCTGTCCGGCACGCCTGCCGGCCTATCATGTCCGGCTGTCATCCGCCTCAAATGAATAACCTATTGCATGGTATAACGTACAACGCAGGGTAGACAAGACACCTAGACATACAGATTTATCTAAGAGAATAGAAAATACTGATTTGTTGGTTTTGTATCTGGCACGGCAGTAATGCAGAAATGTTACTGTCGAGGTTTCAATTACATTTTAGGTGTTCGAATTACATCTGTTGAGAGATTCTCTGCTATTTAACATTTCACAAGGCATAAAAACCTTCCACTCAAGATTTATTCTCCCTTTAAAAACTTAGAGCTATAAAAATAAAAAATAAAGTTCAATTAGATACTAATAACAAGAAATACAGAAAACTGCACTAATTTACTTGATGAGCTAAGATTTTAATCAATAAGCTTTATAGCATCTATTTCGTCGTGTGTTTATGGTATAAATAACTGAATTACCACAGTGCAAATTGAAATGATCGGAGCAGTAAATCCACAGGCTAAAGTGAGCAGCTAGCTCAGTCTAAGTGAATCACTAATCTCTACCACGAAGCGAATAAACTACATAGGTTTCGTCATAGCGTTTGCTGACATCAGTGACATGCATGCAGTTCAGCCTACGATAGAAAATCAACGAAGCTAGTTCTTCCAGAGAGATTGTTTACTAGGAGATAAAGTAAAAAATGCTGACTAAATCAGTGACGATAAGACTAACAACTCATCAACGTTTTAGTACATAATTCGCTACAATAACTCGTATTGTTTAGAAACCCCCTTGAAAGATTATTAATTTCAAATATTTTTAGGCGCAGGCGGATGGATTGATTCCAGTTCAACTACACTACAAACGGTAAGTCCTAACTCTTAAATTATGAATCAATCCAGCTATTATTTGGATGCTGTGGTAAAATATTTAGTACCACAATTAAAATTGGCATCACTGAGTTTCCTGCACTATAACCGGATTGTTAGTCGAATATGTATACGAAGTAGGTTGTATGTTTTAAATGAATATTGATGTTGTGTGATATGGATTTCTAATGCAATTTTAAACTGTGATAGTGAGATTTTTATGGAGTCGTTATTCCCTATCTCTTATGCAGTTTACTGCATACCAAGTACATTAGGTATTCTGTGCCTTTCGGTAAGGTGCCTAGTGTAGTACTTAAATTTTTGCGTTCGCACTCTTTACTTATTAAAATCAGGCGCAAGCTCTGTAGAGCTTAGGATGCAAACATATTTTTTTTTGCCATATACGAGTAAAGTTAAACGATTTGTCAAAAGCATACATGAATTTGGAAAATATGTTAGCACTAAGCCGTCGACACCCTACAAATACTAGATACTATTATCAAGTGAACCATCTGCCTAATTTCCATAAACAGTCTAGATTCTAGGCTGTTTATGGAAATTAGGCAGATGGATTCTAGGCCCTAGAATCTTCCATATCGCGATTATTAGTTTCCACTAGATATTAGCATTCAATATTGCTTGCACAATTTATGCATCCTTTATTGGTATCAGAATAATAATACGAAATACAATTTAAATCAGTTTTTGAAATGCCTCTGTTTGTAAACTTGCAATAAATGGAATATGGAAAGGTCATATTTTTATATTTTACTGATAATCAAACTCAACGTTTCAGTCTCTTGAAATTTCTAAAGCTATTTAGCTTTGCATTTGCTTATTTGATTGAGAAGCTCGAAAATGACGGATTTCTAATTCTGACTAGACATTCTGTTACACCCCGCATAATCTCAGTGTTCTCTGAAGTAGGTACTCTCGCATCGTTCGTTGCAGGTATTGCACATTACAAATAATCGTCTGCTGCAGTGCAGCCTCGTGTCTCGCTTTTTAGGCGACTGTGATTACTTGTGCCTGCGGGTGTGTTCCTTAATCCATCAAATTACAAGCCGGCCATCATCTTAATATCCCCCGCCCCTTACGGAGCTTTCAATAAACCGGTACCGCATTGATAGACCGTAATTATAGTTAGCTGGCACGGCTTCTTTCCAACCGCACCTATGTTCTAAGCACGGCCAGTGATCATCACCACGTATGGCAATTGACAGCTATTCTTTTAATTGACAGGTGTCAGTCGTTGAAAAATGGACATCCATTCATATCCGCTTAAAAATTACGTGGCCAGAGGCTGGTATATCTGTGGACATCAAAGATCTGTGAACACAGTGGTCTCCTTTGACGCAGAATTGTTTTGAATTTGGACAAAAATTCAATAAACCTAGCAAAATATGAGTATATAAAAGGTATAATGTAGATTTGGTTTAGGTACTGTTTTAGCCTAGAGTGCGCCAGTCAGTGGGACAGTCAGTGAAATGTTTCGTCTTTACTGAATCGCAATAGGCAAGTTAATCAGGTGATAGGTTATTGTTTTTAGGAGCTCTTGAGAACAAGCTCTTAGATGAGAGGCTGTTGTATCCAAGCGCCTTCCAGCGAATTCGTTCGGTAATTCGATCTGCTCAAGCATTGTGGGTTTGTTTAGATTCGTAGATATGGAATGTATGTTTTGCACGCCCCTAGCCAGCGGCCAGTGTTTCTATAAATGTTTAAATTAATTTATTTCTCTTGAATTGTTTCGATAAGTTCGAATGTAATGAAATCATCCAAGTCTATTATTTTCTTTAGATGTTTTTGAGTTTTTTGTTTTAATCCACTAAAAAATTAATACGGAACGAAACCTCGTATTTCTTCTAAACAGATTAGGTAGGTACTTGTATCAAAACAGGAGGAATAATGTGAACAAAAAAATACTCAAATGTTATTCTACAAAACCTTACCTATTATGAAAACACAACATTTTTTCGTACAAAATATCTTGCACCTGCATTTCAATGAGACATTTGCATACAAAGTTAGTTTTGAGAAATTCAATGCTAATGTTAATTATGTTAAATATGGTAATAGATTCGGTATTATCCTTTTGACTTTAAACGATGTGGATTGGAAGGAAATACGCCGTAAAACGAATCATTTTTAAAATAATTTTATACATTTTGTTTAACTTTTTATTTTAGTCAATTTGTAAAAACAGGAAGTCGTTTGTAATAAATAAAACGACCTAAATAAGAAAAAAAAAATGTTATAATCTGACGCCCTAACGTCGACGACGACGACTACTGTCCAGCCAAACACCATCAGTTCTATTGAAGCCTCACTTGATGCCAAGTACATTCTTCGCGACACATCACAGTTTTTCCGACACCGATCGTTCACTTACCCTGAGATCTACAAATGGTCCCCGGCTTTCTCCGGTAAACGTCCTATGAAATTGCCATCGTGAGTCCCGATCCGGCCATAAACCAGGAACGACGCGTTTATGATACGATAATAATGTGCTAAGACAATATCACAGAGGGGATAGGATAGCCAGGACGTTCCAAAGAAACTTCCATGAGGAACAGAAAGTTCCAACAGAGAAGGTTATTCACAACTTCCGTAGTGTCTTGCGAAGTAGACACTTTTTTTGTCATTATATTTGTCAAGATAATATATTGCTAACAGTTTAATCTACATCCACCTGCTGATCAGTGACTTCGATACCTGTTGTCAAGGCGTTGCAATTTAGTGGAAAGAACCAGCTGTTTCCTTTAGATCGTGGCTGTAGCATCCACTTTCGACGGACGTCTTGTCGCCCAAATATTTAAAGCATTTTACCCCTGAACGTAAATTGCAGTTCATGTAGCCATCCATTTTGAAAGGCTCTCAAATCAGACGTCAATTTTATTTATACCCTTCAGGCTACATGGAGGCGTCGATGTTAGTCGTTAGAGCGAACAGATGCCAATTTGTAGACGATGCAATTTAAATTTTATACTAAAGTGATACAGCTCGTGAGCCGGAGCTTTCCGCAATTCCAAGAAAGTTATGCTTTTCTTATTAGCATAATACCACCACATTACGTGCTGATGGTATTATAATTGCAATTTTAACTGGGAATAGAAATCTACGTGTTGATGTTGATGTCCAACACAAGTAATTGACGATGCGTGTTTCAGTTTGTGCCCTACTGACAGACATCACTACCGTTCCAAATAGAGTGGGGTCGTTTGTGAAATTGTTCGGATCCTAGCCGCAGGTCTCAACGGTACCGGCCTGCGTGACCGTGCCTCTGGCTTCTTCTAAATTAATACTCGATTGTGTTGCACTGGGCACATTGTCTCGCTGAAGTGGCGTGACACCCTGTCGTTACATCGGAGCACTTTCTAGTCGTGTTGCAGCTCTGATTTTACTGGAATTTGTTATACAAATCGCTGCAATTGTAAGCCTCAAGTTTTAAAACTCCGAGTTATTGCATAGTATAACTTCTTTTTAGCGCGAAGTTTCCATCAGCACGCACCGCGAAGTCAATAATTTCCTTTTATCGTTCGCTAACACCACCGACATTTCGCTCTGCTACTGGATATCTTATTACTGAATATCTTTTCCAGTAATACCAGTACTATTTATTAGATTGAGTCGTGAGACCGTGCGCAGTAGCCGAGCCTCTGAGCAAAATAAATAAACAGAAATGAATATTATCCATGCCTTCAGGCGATTCAATAAACTAACGGTACGTTTGGTTTTCTACCGGTACGCCTATCGTTTTGACGAATGTATCATACGAGTATTTGTCTCTTTTCTCTTTAATATCTTTATGTATTTTGTTTTGCAGCATAACATAATAAATAATGAATGACAAGTAGTTATGTGACTATATTTAGATATCTTCGATTATTATCGAGGTAAATGGGTCCCAGATATCAAATGACACGCATGTAATTATATTGAATCATCCATAATGTTTCTTGTTTATTTGCAAGGTACTGATATTGGTAACGATTGGTTTAATTGCATCCAGCTCATGTACATTATCTACGTCCATACACATATATATATATATATATATATATATTACATACATATATTATGCATACTTTTTGTAAAACATGGCTCTATTACACAACTTCTATTTCATAGGCCGATGTTTTACCGTAAGCCGTAATAATGGGTTTATCTCTCACAAAAAAGCATCTAAAACGACGCATATTCATTCACAGCATCATTGACCGTCTGGTACTCGACAGCTAAGTTATTACCCCCTAATTTGCTTAAAGGAGGATTATTATGTTTAATTTAATTCAATTTGAAATCACGCTCAACAAAATATATTAAAGAATTTAGATATAGTACCGTATTCGCTTATTAAGTAACGTAGGTAATATATTTTGTTTGTAAATAAGGCGATGACCATAACTTAAGCTTCCACTTAGATATTGCTCAGTTTGTGTCGTTGACTTATAAAATTGTTTATGGCAGTAACAAATATTGCCGGTTTTATGTCAGGGATATGCCTTTCTACTTCTATAGTTTTACTGGCTTCTTTATTATGGCAATTTGGTGGTATTTAATCGATAATACATGTTGACTTGTCTTGTTTGTCAACAGAATTTATTACCCACTTCGTTACGGTGTAAAAGTCTGTAGTGCTTAGTCTAGACTAAAGATAAACAATATTACGCAGTTACAAAAACAACCATAGAAGTTATTGAAATACGATTAGTACTTATATAAGTTGAGTGGTAAAAGATCGAATTATATGATGGTACCTAAAATACCATTTTTTTTAATAAAAAATGGTACAATTTGGTACCCAACAAAGTAAATAAATATGTCGTTAGATGGAGCTGAATTCGGGCCAAATGATAACGATTCAACACCGTTCCTTTCTATATTTCTCTATAGACACTATATAATATTCATCTGATCTTAAGATCGCTTTCCAAGCCGATTACTAGTTCCCTTGTTATTGTTGGTTACTATTTGCATAGAGATTAGTTTCGGATTGCTTTCTGGAAAACCGCGGTTCCTGTTACCTGTTGTAATTAATTTTGCCTTGCATGTTTAAAGTCATTTTACTCTTAGTTGAATTGAATACGAAATCGTCAACGCATTGTGAATATTTTTTTTACTTCAAAATATAACATACATTTTGCATTCTGCATATTATACCACACAGTGTAAGTAAATATTTATACAATTTTTTGTTGCAGATAACTGGAAGAAACTTAGTACGCAATCATGTACGGGTAAGTTTTCTTCTCATCACCATTTTAACGAATTTAAATATTACGTATTCAAATTATGTACTGTGCTCATATTCTGCGCTTGCATAGTTAGACGTGGTTAGAAACAAGTTTAATATAATATAGCATCACGTAGACGTCGTCACTATCACCTTCATAAAGTTAGCATCGTAGACCGTTGTACGTTGTAGACTTGTAGTATCAAGAATCCCGTAGAACCCAAACAGTTCACCTTTCAAACAGACAAAGGTCCCAGAATGGGGCGCATGGAGATCACGAAGCAACCTCTCAATTTCTAAAACAAAGCCGCATCAATAGATTATTCATTCGATCGGTGGCTACCGTTACATCGCAATGTAGCAAAAATACAGTATTGTAACTTTTTTACTCGACACACATTTTTAAAAGCTTTTTATCTACAGACTTCCTTCTCTGCGATGTTAGTTCATCGTCTGTTCGTACAATGTACTGTCTTATTTATATATGGTCATATTGGTCACATAATATGCTTTAATCTACATAGTCCTGTGCGATGTTGGTTCATGGCCTGTTTATACACTCTATTATATAAAAATACAATATTATGACATTTTTACTCGACACAAACTTTAAAAAGCTTTTTATCCACCGTTTTCCTACTTTGCGGTGTCATCGGTTCACAAAATGTTTATACTCGTACAATGCTGTCTCACTTCTGCCTGATCATACATAACATAACATAGGTATGTAAAGATAATCATTGCCAAAAGCTAGAAATAGAAAGCGGACAGTGACACAGTGCACTTAAATGTACTCGTCTAGACTGCATTGTTAGAGGAAATATAAACATTATGTATCTTTCAGCATGTTTTACACTTACCTCTTCTGGTTCTTCTTTGTTTAAAAGCCTCTTCTTTGTTACGCTATTTTTCTCAATCCCATCCATTGATTTCTAGCTCTCTCATTCGTGGTAGATTAGATATGTAGTAAGCTTCCTTGAAATATGTACTTGTGTTTCGAATACTTACCTGTTTACTCTGTCTTTAGCCAAGAACAATTGCTCAAAGATCCCTTACTGTTACTTAAGGTTTATTGTGGTTGTACGATCAGGGGTAGCCCGTACCACTGGTCTGGTTAGTGTAATTAATCTGTCAAACTAGACAATGTATGAATTAGACGATCAGAAGCTTGTAAAGATCAAAATTATGGTGTAATTTGCCTCCATCGTTTCACATGATAATTGAAGCTAGTCTGACTTGTAATTCTGTCTTGAAAAAAAAATTTATACCACGCGTGACTTTAGTATCTTCTCTGTTAATTAGGTACTTACGCTACATTGTAAGTGTCCACGTTACAATCTTACAATGTTGTTTATGTAGGTATTCTACTATCTACGACGGCGTGCATTGAATTGATAAAGTGTAAGACTTGGATTTATTTTTTGCGCTTAAAAAAAATCTACTGTGTGCTTACTGACCAATTGAACTGAATACTAACTAAAACGAAATGAGTAGTGTTACCTTTTCATAGAGCCATCAGCTCAACACTCAGTAGATATCAAATCTCTCCGAATTTATTTGGAGAATTCGTGGAAAGTATTTTTACCAGTAAAAAAATAAATCTCGTTTCGCGTTAGGATTAGTGAGAGTTGTAATGGAAACTCATAGTAGAAGTAACATGAAGGCGCAAGAAATAGAAGCGCCCGACTCCATAAAGACATGTTCGATTTAAAATTCACTCGGAAATACAGGCAAAAAATAGGTCTCACATTATACGGGCGTGCGGCACGACCAAGCGAGGTTGGGCATCGGAGACAGGGGTTCCAAGCTTGGTACAATGGTTGTTAGGTTGAGGACATGTGTCTGAGACCATGTGGCTTCTTGTTTCTAAGCACATCTGTAGTTTTGAGTTTCACTTTTTCATAGAACTAGATATGGTCAAAAGATTATTAAAGTTTTCACGATTTGCTCTAGGTGAGGTTGGTCATCTTCTGAGACAGGAGTTCCAAGTACAGAGGTTTTTGGCTAGAGGGCATGTGTCTGTGACTATGGAATCTAACTTTATATCTTGTAGGTTATTTCAAAGATTATCTACAAAATATACAAATGATTTCAATTCAAACGTTATATCACAGCTGTAAATCTTCAACGTCTAAAAATAAAACTTACCAATATCTCACTCACAACTTCATCCAACTCGTGTCTTGTACGTGTTGCTGTTGACTCTTCTCTAGTGAATACGAGTTCTGTTATATAATTTATCTTTGTAGTTATCGTGATGTATTAGAACATTATTAGAGATATCTTATTTATTTGTTGACACAGCAGATCTCTCATTTATTACTGGTTAATGTCAAAATTCTTAACTTCTAAAGTCTTATGAATAAGATCTCTACGTTGTTACTTTATAAAATATACGATTAAAATAAAATCTATTTCTAGTTTTAATATAATATCTGGTACGAGTAATGCGCTGTTCGCTATGCGCCCGACTCCGCCCGTCGCCACACCCTCATAATCTGCCGACTATCTGTCTGATACCGTGAACAATGTTATGATGTTTTGAGAAATTAAATTAGTAGTTGCTTGAGTTGAGGCTGCCTTTTGGTTTTGTTAGTGTACAGAGTCTTGCGACTATTGAGCGTTTTCTGAACATTGCCGGTATAAGACTTAAAATTTATCGAGAATCATCCCCTTTTTTATCAATTAGTTATTTTCGCTGCTCTTTTGCTTGCCAAAATTAGTTTTTGAGCAGTTGATCAAAGAATTTTATGTCTTTAGTTCGATTGTCAAAGTTCTAGATTTATTCCGTTTATTTTTATCAAAATAAAAACTTATTAAACCAAATACTGTGTATTAGTAATGAACCAATGAGAAAATTTGTTACTCAGATTTGTTATTAAGATTACGACCGAGGAATTAAGCTAGTATTTCAAGTGGCAGACGCGACTTCGCACAAGCAAAATGATATCAAATTCGGAACAATTGGAAAATTGTATGTTTAAGTTTGAGGATTATTTATCACTAATTCTTAAACATAAAACACCGTCCACCTTAGAACGACACGTGTTTGTGGTTCAGTAAGACTCTAAATAAATTAGTAAAAATTCCACGGTCACTTATATGCTGACTGTTCACTATTAAGATAATCTATGTGTACGGATAACTAAGAGATTTTACAATAGATGATAAATAGATAAAAACTTGATTGCACACACAGAAGAAAGAAATTACAGAAAGAGAGAAACATAAAAATAGAGAGTACAATAGTTCCAGAGCACCTATACTAGAAACAATATATTTGTTAATCATGCTGTCAAACAACTGTCGCGTATCAGTGAGCACGCCGGGACGCGGCATAGAGATCGTCAACTATAAGCATGTTATGTTCTTGCGACCCGAAGTCGCGTCCGAAACATTCCCAGCGTTATTTTCGATATGAGCCGTATTTATTGCGCTCGCGGGATTAGTTAAACGGTTTGTGTTGGTTCTATAATTTATAATTATTAAGCATTAGATCTGTTTCTTCGCTTAGGGTTATATTTCATTGCATTCACTTCCATTTACTTCTTTCTGTGAGTTATGGTGATGCAATATCGTGTTTAGCCGGTAAACTTTTACTTCATTAGTTTGCGTCTTCGTTTTGTTTGGCAAATCGTTTAAAAACGTACGTGTATCTATCGAGTGGACAAAATTTGGTATAGCAATATGAATAAAATGTTGAACATTGTCGAAGTAAAATAATTTATCAAAAAAGCCTAAAATCCTATACATCTAAAATAGGGAAATATATAAATGTGCTACAGCTACAGTACAAGGTGGTCCTCCATCCTGGAACCTGGCACTGAAATAAGATATCCAGATGAATGTCAACCATTTGTACTGGTCACTCGGACCCTCGCGCGAAGGCGTGAACGCTCGCTTTGAAAGATGGATAAAAGCCTCAAGCCAACTGCTGTACAACACTGGACACTGCCTAGTATTTTTAAACGAGTTACTGTTAGGATAAGACTCACTTAATCAAACTGAAACTTATATTGACCGTAGTAATAAATTTCTTCCAAAAAAATTTGGTTTCCAAATATGTATAATAATGTATGGACTATATTTACTAAGATTTTAATACTAACTCCATAGCATTCAATACAAAATTTAAAGCATTAGCAGATATTAATGTAGCGAATCAATAATCTGTAGTAACTTTCCTTAATTACCTCCTAAGTAATTAAATTACAAGAACCTTTGACCTTATTAATAAATTTGCTTTACCAACTGAATCACTTAGATAACCCAAGATTACAATATTGATGAGCTTTCGAATCTCTTAGTAATGTCGGAAAACTGGACAAAGTCCCTTCAGTTCGCATCTTAAGGGATAAACCTTTAAGAGAACATTGTAAGTGTGCTAAATGGAACAGTTACAGCAAGTGGGTGTAATTTGATGAAATTGTTTACTTCATCTATTCAAGCACTCCATTTGAAATGATTTCTCTTAAATCTATTTGATCTCGCATACGTACAATGTAATATATGTATATGAATATTGTATGTTTTATCCGACAATTTAAAACCAGAGTCAGGCATTAGTCAAAGAAATTCCCAAGTTTTAGTTAGTTATCACGCTTTGTCATAAAAATAAACCATTCAATTAGGGAATATGTAGCATGATGTAGGTTAAAATGTCATCTATATCGATCGTGGTTCAATTTATATGATAACCTGAAGGATTTTCCATATATCATTTCATTCAACGAATGCTAGTGCATTCGTAAAGTCTGGAGAAAGTAGTAGTTCCAAATGTTTTGATACTTCGTCGTGAATTTACTACCACACATCATAAAGTGTTTTAATGTCTTGATTCTTGTTTTTTAAGAAACATTTTTGTTCTACTAGCATTGGATCTATTTCATATTAATGTTTGATAATAATACAAAATGTTCTATTATCATCTCACCTCTAGACACTTGTACCGTATTTTCAGTCGCTGGGCGGTCCATCGGCTAATCGGTTTAAGTAATGTACATTAATTAACGTCCATCCGTAGATTACCGAGGCCGGTGTCCACTTGCAAACAATATTTTGTCAACCAGCACAGACATGCGCTGTTACAATGTAACACGTTACTCGATAGTTCTCATCCTCCAACAAAGTACAAGTTTCGAAGAAATGCAAAACTTCGTAGTCGAGACCATTCAGTTTTACTTCTAAGCAATTTATCTGACGTGCAAAAGTCCTATACTTATTACTTTAAAGTAATTGACGTGTATCGGAGAGTAGAGATTACATAATTATAGAAACAGTGATAGAGATCATAGTAATGATCATTTAATTTATTATTTTCATGGTAAACAAATAAATCTTTTTTGACTGTCTGCATCATCACCGATTTCTTCTTAATCGCCCAGTTTAGATTTGTGACTTGTAAGACAGATAATTAAAAAGAAGAGCAGTCACAGTGCTTATCAAAAAATAGTTGTATTCGCGTAAATTTACATGTCTCATAAGATTAATTTTCTTACTAACAATATTGATACTCTCCACAAATTGCGCAAATATGCAAATGTATCTAACAAACTTCTTGATATCATCGTCTGCGGTTTTAGACAAATGTGGGCCATTTGTTTCGGCTGATTGGGCCGTTCCATGGATGTGTTGCAGCTGATTGTTTTTCGCGAACCCTTCAATTCCCGGATGATGAGAAGCCGATGGTTACAGGAGATAGGCAATCTCAAGCTTGATGTATGATACCCTATATGTTTATCTTCGCGAATGTAGGTTCTATTACCGTTGGGTGATTTATTGGAGATGCTAATATGGCTTTTTTATCGTGCTTATAAATTCAAATTCTACCGTTACTTGCATATTATTTAAATAAAGGAAACAAATGAGTATCATATGGATGTGCTCAAATGTTATGAGAACACACTTTGTTCAGATGCTCTATAGCAGCAGCAAATATATAAAAACCTTCACTTAGTTATACGCAATATTCTAACATATTATATATCGCGTTACTAACAATGTAGGTAATATATTAAAAGTTTTTGCAATATTTCTCCCTACCCGGTTCATTTGTTACCGCCGCGTCTAGGATTTATACGCAAGCAACATTATCTCTACCCTTCAAAGTGACTAACGTCGTATACACGATATATTTATATTAATGGTCACCGGCGCCTTATTCATATTTTACACGGGCAACACAGCGAAACAGATTGTGTGTAATAATTGGACATGCGTCAAGCGTGTGACGGTAATGCGGTCGTAAGTTAGCCGGTGGCTCGGGGCGCGTGTCATTATGCCAATCTCGACAATTGAGTCTCTCGGCTCGCCTGGAGCCGTCGAGATGATCTATGAGCTGGTGAATTGGCTCCCGCTCAAATTAGCCTCCAAATCAGGTGGGAGTGGAATGCCTCTGAGTTCTGGGCCATTATTGCAGTAGAGGTGGAATATACGACGGCTAAGGTGTTTTATCGAGCTGTAGATAAATAGGTCAATCTCTTTCTTTCCTAATGTTTGACAGAGTATGAAAATGTATTTTTGGTGTAAATTGTATTTGCTTCTCATAAAAGAACAAGGAGTAACGTTTGTCTTCGTACATATAGGCCAGCTCAGCATTGTATGTTATGGTATCCATATAGATAACTTATATCCTAGGAAGCAAATAAAGTCATGTTTAATCTGTGCTCACCAGCTGGTGAATAATCACTAATAGAAGGCATCGTGCCGTTAACACCCACCGCAGACGTTTGATTAAGAGCGAGCTAATGAAATTAATAACCATGGAACAGAGTCTAGCGCCTCCTTTGCTCTTGACAAATGACCGCGTGTAATTTCACACGGGTCAGTAATAACACGGCTTTGCATTACCACGGTAGACCCTTGAAGCTATTGGACGTGTTGCCTGTCAACTTAATATGAACAATGAAACTACCATTTCTGAATCCTTCATGTGTTTTAATTTGTAGTCTACTTACGATTCGACTATGTAGGCCGCATACAAATATATATGTGTATATTTTGCTCTTCTGTTAGGCAAAGGCCTCCCGCATACGTAGATCTGTGAAGCATGAAACGCGTTAAAAGTATATGCAACTGTAACAAACCTACACAAGGAAAAAGATTGACATTCTAATCTTCTTTAACTTTTAAAAAAAATGTATATAGACAAATGTATGATAGCACCCCTAGTATACCTCGTAGTCCTTTCCGTCCATGGTTGTCTGGAAGAGATCGCTCATTAGCGATAAGACCGCCCATTGTACAATTAGCTAAGTTTTGTTTTGTATGTTAAAGTAGTCCCTAGGTTAAGGTTTGCAATAAAGTATTTTCTATCTTCTATCTATCTATCTATATAAGTATTCTATCAGCATCTAGTTCCCATATTACAAGCTTTGCTTAGTTTGGGACTAGAGGGCGTTGTGTGAAATGTCCATGAATTAAAAAAAAAAACTTTTCGGGCTTATTAGTTTTATTAAATCTTTTTACAATCGTTTATCATAACTTCATCTTGCAGTGATCTTTCGGCGCTGCAGTCGATAAAGCTCTATCCTTTTAAAGTGGACGTCAATACCACTTGAAATGATAAAGATGTTCCCACATTTAAAAGTGTAATGAGCACCCATTGTATCTTTTGTGGGGTTTGTTTGTTTTTTTATTTGGTTTTGTGGTTTATGTTGTGTTTTCGTTATGACGAGACATCGAATGAAAGTGAAGGAATTTGATATGTTATGATATTTTACTTTTTCGCGTCCTTGCTCTAAACATTCCAGTACGTGATATATAGTTAGATGTAAATGAAATGATAGAGCATCGAGTTTATGACCTCCTCAACGCGATCTAAATATTTGTGTCGGCATGCGCCAAGCATCAACATAAAATATTTATTACGGGTTGCGTTGCAACATACTCAAATTGTTTAAAGGTCAGTCTATATAAAATCATATGCTTCAGCACTGTCTTGCTATTTGACTAGTTTACGAGCTTAAATTAGAAGCTTATAATAAGATCGCGTCTAAATGTGATTGCTCGTGCTATATTGGTATGGATAAGGCCTTTGAATTATAATGTTAACAGGGAGTATTTGCATGCATATAATCACGTAATGTGCCCAGTAAATAGTTGCACTGCACTAACAAGCTTCATATATGTGCTCAATGCTATCGTATATCATCAAACTACAATAGTTTATCATCGTGCTCATATTATAAGATATTGAAATCAAGGACAAACCTATCAGACCATGATTATACCTTGGTAGCCCACAATCACCAGAAAGATCCCTTCGCTGCAATTATGTATGCACTCAAAAGAGATTCATATAGCGTGTGCAAAGAATAAGCTACAAACTAAATAAGACAGAAAAACTAGCTAAGGGTACTTTTGTGATGGTTCTTGGTAACTTGTATCCGATCACAGAAGAGACAATACCATGTAGATTTTCCAAACTCTTTCAAACCAGCTATACCTATCTTTGCGGTCTTAGTAATAAATGATTATGAAAAGATTAGTTCAAGCAAGACTGATTCCTAAAAGACGTTTTGAACTTTTACGTACACGCTGTATTATTCCGTGATACAGTGGTATCATCTCCCGGTATTTATCACAGTGCACTTGTGGATGGGACGCACTGAAACGAGATCGTAGGCGCGGGCGCAGCACGATAAATCTGCCGCACTTAGCTTGCAACCGGTAAATAACTATGGGATTTCCGCGTGCGAGAGCCGAGCATAAATCTATGCCCGTATTGTGATATTGTGTTGCCATTATAGGTCGCCGGGAAGGCTGGACGTGCATAAATACCCCGGGATCGCTGGTCGTACTTGTCGCCTTCTCAATGCACATCAGAATAGCTCCGCTGCTGTTTCCATATCTCAATGCCCAGCCACACTGTTGCGACGCCAGTAACAGTCAGCTTCTAACTCGTATCTGCGTGTTGTATCTAGCTAGGAGAAAATATTCAAATAACGTCGTGATCAGTATTATTCGAATCAAACACCATCTTTCATGTCCGCACCATCGATAGCCAAACATTGTATTGAATAAACTGAAAGAGAATTTCGAGATTAAAAGGTTGCGCGCCGATGCTGTCGTCCAGTTCTCCTTTCACGTCCTAATAGGGTCGGTGCGCGATCTCGATCGCTCCACCGGGAACGATGCTACACGTGTTCTAGTCGAAATTACCATTATTATCGATCATCTCGCGCCAGCGTCTAGTAACGACCCTCAATAGGCGTGAGTTGGACTCTGCAAATCTTATCGATTGCGCGTACGGCTCCAAGCAGAACCGAGACCTTTCGCCCATCCTAATTCGGATATGTTTATCTTCCTGCTTTGGCACGCTGATATTCATAGATGATTCTAGCAAATCGACAACTACGCTTTGATAATCCACCTCATTACATAGTTCATCGCTTTGAACTTTAAGATCATCATTATACACACTTAGAAATTGAAAGAAAATTGAATTGTAATTGCGCTCAGCGTATGCTAAACGTTCCATTCTCCACGACGACGGTGCTTATGGCAATTATTGCATATTAAGTGAATTGAATACTCTTAGCAATTTGTACTTACTTTCATTAAATTATTATTGAGCTCGGGCATGTGTTGTGTGATTAATAGGGTGTGTCCGTACGTTCGTAGCTCGTTCTTGGGCGAATTATTGAGACCGCTTTGTTACACTGTCAGTTTGATGCTAATTTTATTTAGTGTGCATGAAATTGGATGCCGTGAGCTTTTTGTCCATAATAGCCGTCTTCAGTGATAATTTGTATTGAAATGTTTTATGCAAAACACCATTGCATTGAGAGAGTGTTACGAGTATTACCTAGCCAGCAGCGGCCTGCCTCGGCGATAACCGATAGTCATGTCTGGATATCTTTGTAATAAAATGTTAGAAGAGTCTATTTGATCCTTTAACGATGGTTTGCTTTTATCATTATCTTTAATTCACGCTGTTATATTCTTATTATTCAAAATAACATAAATTTTAGTTAACATAAAGCACAAATATGAACATTTTTCCCATAGAAACTTCTTGAAGCATTTTAACTATCTCCCATGCATTACGAGTTGTCTCGAGTTTCCATGTTTATTGGTACCTCAAGACCAGTGGTAAATCTTCCAGCCTCTCACATTCATTTGCGTCTAATGCCACACCTCACAATCCACGTTAATATCTCTTAACATAACATTTAAGGGCATGCTGCTTTCGCGGGACTAGCGACTTCGCTTTAAGACAGTCGGCTGAATGTGTGGAGCTTGAATGTATGTAAATGTTCTCTTTGCAAACAACTCGTGAACTCTCTTTATTACGCGTTCTCTGGTTTCTTTTGCCTTTTACTGACTATTTATTCGCTAGAGATGCACTTAAGGGGCCTTCTTTTGATTTTGGCCTATTCAGCTCATTTTTCGAACTCGATTTTTATTACAGTTAACGTTTTACGATTACAAATATAAATGGAAATTAAAGTTTAGTTCAATAAAATTAGAATGCTGGGAGAACATTTTAAATTAGGCAATACACAACTGAGAAATAAATTAATTTGTAACGCATGTCTTCGTAAAATTATCAAAAATGTGAACTTTTCGTCTTGATTTTATCATATAAAAAACTAGTTTATAGATAATTTAAAAATGCAATTAAAATATTTATTTTGTTAAAAATAGAATGCTGGGAAAAAATTGCTACCCGTTCATACAATATGTTAGAGAAATTATTTTTTGAAAACACCGCCTTTTACGTAATTTTACTCTTCAAACAAACTGTGATTTCTACGAAAGTAAGAAGTTTAAAGTTAAAATACGCATACTATATAAAAGAACAGGTTTTTTTATTGCAAATAAAAAAAAAATTATAGTCTTCTACCTTGTACTTATTTTTATAGGATTTTTCTAAAATCACCTATATATCATGCAGCGCAACGCTGCGGGTGGCATTCCGCGCTGAGCGGCCGTGGAGGGAGGACGTATCGCTTTTCGTCGTGCGCACTATACATATACATATATCGACAAATAGCAGTATCGGCACCAAATTATAGTGTGACCGCGTGATTTGATCTTTCGTGCGGCCGTAGGTACTTGGTAGATGTTTTCTATCTACATTATTTAGGTTTCATAAAATGTCGGTATCTTCACGATATTTGAACTTTTGTAAATAATAAAAAACACTATTTCAATCAAGTACCTACCTACTTAGTATATAGGCCGATTTATAAATTACTCAAATGTACTTACTACTTTCTGCTACTTGCCTACTTAGCATCTACTTACTGCTGACTGACTTGACTCCTTGTGAAGTCCCCCCCCCCTCTCTACCCCTCTCCAATTTCTCATAGAGGTACCACACACCCCATGAGGTATTTTTGGAAAAAGTAGAATTAGATTGATTTTATCGATCAATCGATTAGTGACAAAGCGAGGAAGGCTCTCACAAAATTTATTTCCCTCCTCCACTATCATGTCTAAGATGGCAGACATTGATTTTTTTGAGGAAAGTGATATGGGTGTCGTTTTCGGGATATTTTGGGATGCTGATTATGGAAATGGTATCCATTTTGAAATCCAAGATGGCGGACATCGGTTTTTTTGAGTAAAATATATGGGTGTCGTTTTCGGGATATTTTGGGATGATTATTATGGAAATGGTATCCAATTTGAAATCCAAGATGGCGGACATTGGTTTTTTTTAGTAAAGTGATATGGGTGTCGTTTTCGGGATATTTTGGGATGCTGATTATGGAAATGGTATCCATTTTGAGATCCAAGATGGCGGACATTGGTTTTTTTGATAAAATAGATATTGGTGTCGTTTTCGGGATATTTTGGGATGCTGATTACGGAAATGGTATCCACTTTGAAATCCAAGATGGCGGACATTGGTTTTTTTGAGAAAATAGATATGGGTGTCATTTTCGGGATATTTTGGGGTGCTGATTACGGAAATGCTATCCATTTTGAGATCCAAGATGGCGGACATTGGTTTTTTTGATAAAATAGATATTGGTGTCGTTTTCGGGATATTTTGGGATGCTGATTACGGAAATGGTATCCATTTTGAAATCCAAGATGGCGGACATTGGTTTTTTTGAGAAAATAGATATGGGTGTCATTTTCGGGATATTTTGGGGTGCTGATTATGGAAATGCTATCCATTTTGAGATCCAAGATGGCGGACATTGGTTTTTTTGATAAAATAGATATTGGTGTCGTTTTCGGGATATTTTGGGATGCTGATTACGGAAATGGTATCCATTTTGAAATCCAAGATGGCGGACATTAGTTTTTTTGAGAAAATAGATATGGGTGTCATTTTCGGGATATTTTGGGGTGCTGATTACGGAAATGGTATCCATTTTGAGATCCAAGATGGCGGACATTGTTTTTTTTTTGAGTTAAGTGATATGGGTGTCGTTTTCGGGATATTTTGGGATGCTGATTATGGAAATGATATCCATTTTGAAATACAAGATGGCGGACATTGGTTTTTTTGATAAAATAGATATTGGTGTCGTTTTCGGGATATTTTGGGATGCTGATTACGGAAATGGTATCCATTTTGAAATTCAAGATGGCGGACATTGTTTTTTTTGAGTAAAGTGATATGAATGTCATTTTCGGGATATTTTGGGATGCTGATTATGGAAATGATATCCATTTTGAAATCCAAGATGGCGGGCATTGGTTTTTTGATAAAATAGATATTGGTGTCGTTTTCGGGATATTTTGGGATGCTGATTACGGAAATGGTATCCATTTTGAAATCCAAGATGGCGGACATTGTTTTTTTTGAGTAAAGTGATATGAATGTCGTTTTCGGGATATTTTGGGATGCTGATTATGGAAATGATATCTATTTTGAAATCCAAGATGGCGGACATTGGTTTTTTTTAGTAAAGTGATATAGGTGTCGTTTTCGGGATATTTTGGGATGCTGATTATGGAAATGGTATCCTTTTTGAAATCCAAGATGGCGGACATTGTTTTTTTTTTGAGTAAAGTGATATGGGTGTCGTTTTCGGAATATTTTGGGATGCTGATTATGGAAATGATATCTATTTTGAAATCCAAGATGGCGGACATTGGTTTTTTTGATAAAATAGATATTGGTGTCGTTTTCGGGATATTTTGGGGTGCTGATTACGGAAATAGTATCCATTTTGAAATCCAAGATGGCGGACATTGTTTTTTTTAGTAAAGTGATATGGGTGTCGTTTTCCCGAAAACGACACCCATATCTATTTTATCAAAAAAACCAATGTCCGCCATCTTGGATTTCAAAATGGATATCATTTCCATAATCAGCATCCCAAAATATCCCGAAAACGACATTCATATCACTTTACTAAAAAAAAAACAATGTCCGCCATCTTGGATTTCAAAATGGATACCATTTCCGTAATCAGCATCCCAAAATATCCCGAAAACGACACCCATATCTATTTTCTCAAAAAAACCAATGTCCGCCATCTTGGATTTCAAAATGGATACCATTTCCATAATCAGCATCCCAAAATATCCCGAAAACGACACCCATATCACTTTACTCAAAAAAACCAATGTCCGCCATCTTGGATTTCAAAATGGATACCATTTCCATAATCAGCATCCCAAAATATCCCGAAAACGACACCCATATCTATTTTCACAAAAAAAACCAATGTCCGCCATCTTGGATTTCAAAATGGATACCATTTCCATAATCAGCACCACAAAATATCTTGAAAACGACACTTCTATCACTGTACTCAAAAAAATCAACGTTCGCCATTTAGACTTCAAAGTAGATGCCATTTCCGCAATCAGCACCCCAAAATATTTCGAAATCGACACCTGTATCATTTTACTCTAAAAAGTAAAGTACGCTGTCCTGGATTCGAAAACGTTGTACGGGAGATAAATTCTGTCAGAGGCAAAATGTTCCTTTATTTTGGCAAAATTCATGTTTCGATTCGAATGGCTCCAAATAATGGAGGTCGAATTCTGCTAGTAGCGGAGATACGGGAAGGGGGCTACAATATCTCTGAGAGGAGAAGAGGGGGCATTAAACTGGAATTATAAATACTGTTAGATCAATAAAAAAAATATATAGAGGGGTTGCTATATTTATTTTATTTTCTACATAATAGAGGGTTTGCAATATTTATTTTATTTTTTACAATCTTTTTATTACAATTCGTACAACAGTTCTACACACGTCACGTGGAGATAGGTACCTACCACATACCAACTTAGTAATTAGACTAGAAATCAATCGTACTCATTCAGTGAACGAACATGTCGAAAGATCAAATTGGTTTGTCCTTTGCGCGTCGCAAACGCGTAGCGCAGCGCGTCGCGTATTCATAAATGCCTAAACTTGACGTCGTCAAATTTTAATACGGCCCCTTAATATGGCCTTGAGGTTCGATTCAAGGACTTTTTGCGACTTCGCGTCTATGGTCTGGTGAATTTTCACATTCTATTTAAGGTTTTCCATTCGGTATCAATCGTTTCTTTACACACGTTTGTGAGCTTTCAAATTTTTCCTGTAAGTATTTATCTACAAAGGCTTTTATAGACTCACAAATGAATATTGACAATAGTTGTGACGATTTTAAACAACGCAGCCATGTATATTTAGCAACTAATTACAACAAACAGTCTATTTCTAGAGTCACACGCCAAGAATCTACAAGGTGTTTGAATGAGTGCTCGAGCATTTGACAGGTCATGCGTAGGTCTGATCGATTGGTTTTGTAATTGTATGGTAGTAGATAGGTCGTGTCTATGGTTTTCAAATACATGTTTTATGAATATTCATATGTGTTAAACTCAGTTCGTTAAAATGTGTCGTAATCTTTTCCTTTCGCTATTCTAAAACGTACATATCTGACAAATCTATAAAATAAAAATTAATTTGAATTGCGCAAACCGATGCTAGAACTTGTTGCGTTCTAAAATTATGATAACGAGAAACCATGTCCATAACACCCTTACAAAATGATCAAACAGTAACACACCCACATAGCGTTTAAGTTATTTTATATCGTTGTATTTTATTGATAATTCAACACGAGCAATCCAGTCCTAACATAAACCTTCACTTATCACATCGCCATGGGATCCCGTTTGTTCTCAGTTTGTACACGGCCCGATTTCAATTCGAACCCTATGAATATTAGAAACGTAAAAGTTGGTATGATTGTAAACTTTCGGTTCAATCGCGCTGCTGCGGTTAAATCGATTTGAATGGTTCAGTCGAACAAAGCCACGGGCAAAAACTAGTAGGAATTATATGAAACAGTAGACATGTATGTAGGTACCTTACTGCGTGTTGTTCGTAGCTCAAAATGTTCAACGATTGGCGCGTTGTTATAATCGTAGAGTTGTGAATAGTTGTGATTTGTGAACGACATGATGCGAAGAATGTAGCAGTATCTATAGCACTAACTTAGGTTGGTAATGTACTAACCAAGTAAAAGCAAGGTATACGAAGTATACAAAAATTGTAGTTTACAAGAAACTGCAACATAGTTTTTTATATTGAAAAGTCCACTACTTGATAATATAATTGTCCTCTTCACTCTGATTTTCAGAAATAACGATTTGAGCCTTCTCTCCACTGACACTAACTTTCTAAATTTATACCAACATCATTGCATCAGCCTGTATAGTAAGCTCACTCCCTTTACATAGTTTTCCAATTTTGGGCTACCACGACTCCCGATTTCTCCTAAAATAAAATAAATAAATAAATATTCATGGACATTTCACACAACGCCCTCTAGTCCCAAACTAAGCAAAGCTTGTAATATGGGAACTAGATGCTGATAGAATACTTACATACTTTTTTTTGTAAATACATACTTATAATACATAGTAACACCCAGACATGGAACAAACATCTATGTTTTCCACGCACAAATGTTTGTTCTCAGTGGGGATCGAACCCACGACCCACAGCACGGAAGGCAGAGCTATTACCGACTGAGCTGTGACGCCTGTCAAAAGTTTCACCTCTGCCTAAGTTTAACTATTTGGCAATTCAACCGAGTGGAAGTCGTCCCACGTTTAAATTTTTGGTTCGTACATACATAAGATACAAGATTCATTCATCAATAGACTTGTGGTAGTTGCTTCTGGCTTGCGAGGATACTGACTCACCGACAATTGGCTTTCTGCAATCCCACGCGATATTGTCATGCGAATTGGCCACTATCAATGTTGTTTGTAGATTTTATTTAGAGATTTCCTTTGAATTTGCTATTTTTAATGTTTTGATTTGCTCTTTTACTAACGGCGCTTTGTTGTTTTTAACTACTTCCCGCTTGGTCTTCCTACAAGCATTTCTGTTGCTTTACATTTCTTCCTCTTCAATTCCATTTAATCCCATTTTCGCAATGTCGTGCTTGTGTATTTTATCTTGCACTACAAAACTTTCAACTAATTCGAGACCTGTACTAAAGTTTACTACCACCTACATATCTCATTAGGGCGCGTTCTAACAAGCCAGTAACTCGTAAAATTAACCCCATATCGCATGCGGGGCAACTAATCGCGAACAAACTCGTGAGAACCAACTTTACCTAAGTGCTGCCATCTTTTCCATCCAAAATTTTAAAACGTTTACTTTTTATATATTTTTAAGGGTATTTAATTTACCATTTGCGCTCCAGTCGATACTTACTTATAGCACATAAATAAACAATCACATACAATGTCCTGACATTAATATTCTCTGTCTGGGTCACCAAACACCTAATAACACTTATAACACTAAGACCAGAGAAAAAATATTATCATGAGATACCCACTTTTTATAAGAACAAGTAGCTTTCGCGGTTTAAAATAAAATATTGAAATTGATAAATGCTCGTATCGTTTGAGTTGGCAACACTACCAGCCCAATAGGTACAAGTGTGAAATGACATTTTACGATGCGATACCAACCGGTATTCGTATAATTAGCCAGTAATTCTATTCGCACAGAATTCTGTGCCAAATACCGTGCACTCTACTCTCTCGACCGGATGGTCCTCTCTTGCATCGTTTTAATCAGATTAACCTGATTCTAGTTTGACCTTCTCATACGCTTACTAGAGGCAATTCTCATGCCATGGAACCACTGCAACTATAATTTTATTCTCTGAATTGTTTTATTTCAAAGGTTTCGGAGCTAATGTGCAGCACATAGAAACAATGATATTGAGATATGATTTTGAAGATGTTTGTGTAATATGGGACGAAGCACGAAATAATAACTTTAGTTATTATTACATTCACAAAGTTTAAACAAAAATTCCAGCTTATTAGTAAAATAATTCTAGATATTGAGCTATATCGACAATGGTACAGTTATTAGTCTACATAAGATAAGTTAAGCTTCATATAATTAGCTCAATAATGTTTATTATGTAAGTGCCAATTACTTTGTTATTATTGTCTTCAATCAGTTATGTAATTTAAGATCAGATTGTCAATACGTTCATACTTCAAGGTTGAGAACGTGCTCAATCCATGGAAACACTTAGGTGCATATTTTGCAAATATGTTAGACTTAGTGAGACAAAAGAAACCAAGCAAAACATATTTTCAATATTTACAAAATGCACAAGACATAGTAACCACTGTCTCCACGTCGCGTCTCCAAAACGCTGGCTTGTCTGCATTACCACGCGCTGAACGATAATAAATTATTTGCAATGCGAAATGATAGATAGATAAAAATGAATGATGACGAATGATGATGATGATCATAGAATATGCTTTATTGTATACCACTTATAAATATGTTTAATTATGTTTGCCGTAGAACCGACAATCGTTGTAGCAAACTAATACTTGAGTGGAGACCACGTTTAGGCAAGCGTAGTGTAGGACGCCCTCCGGCGAGATGGGGCGACGTTCTGCGAAATGTAGCTGGCAGACACTGGATGAGAAGAGCCGAAGACCGAGATCAATGGCGCGTCTTGGGAGAGACCTACGTCCAGGTTTGGACGAGTATAGCTTGATGATGATGACTTATAAATAATATAGGTAAAAATCAATTAATGTTCATAACTTCGATCACTTCATAATAATTTAAACTGTAAGAAAGTCTATTCTGAATGATTAGCCGCCGTAAATTTCACAGCTCAACGTAAACCAGAATTCAGCTAGCTGCAGAGAATTCTGCCCTAAGGAATATTAATAGACAATTGTTACTTTCCAAAAGTTCCTCTCACATACAATACGAGTTTAGTTACTTTCTCATAGGAGATTGGGTTCTGATAAAAACCTATTGGTGTCAGCCTCCGAGATACCGGGCGTACCTGAAAGCGCATGTACTGCACCTATCGCACTGACACGGGCCATGGGCTAAGCAAACACTATAGTGATGTGACGCAAGGTGGAAGTGCAAGCGTTTTGCAGTATTTACATAGATCTTGAATTGTCTTTGCTCGAATGGTCGCTTTTTATAGTCATTTTGAATCGTCGTAAGCCACGGTTTTACCGTTCTAAAAGAGGCCAGGAGCCAACCATAATAGTGTTACATCATATGTCATTTATGCTGGATAATCTGGATATATGATTTCTTTTTCATATATTGGATTTGAAAGTTTTATGTATATTTCATTAGTGTTCCAGGACATATTACAATAAAATACATCAATTAGCAAAACTGTTGACTTAGAAAATATAGAAGCATCTACAAAATTTGCTATCTCACTTGTAGATTTATTTACAGCATCTTTCATAGCATCGACTCGTCGTCCGTTCACATCTTCCACCATCCACATTTTACCTTTCACCGTCGAGAGATATTGTCCGTGCGACCGCGATCCCTACAGCTCATTACCATATACTGTGCTAGTGACAGCATCGCAATTAACTATCTGTTTATTGTTGTTGAATTATAAACGGCATTGCGTGACACCAGTGATACTGTACGGATGGTATACTGTGGCATTACTTCTTGTACTAGTACGTGCAGTAGCTTGTGACTTTTGTTTCTGTGTTACGACTAGCTGTGTTTGTGATTGTAGAAATGGTAATTTGATTCTTGTTACTATGCTGGCTAAGTTAACTATTTTAGTTTTTAGTTGGATTTGGATCAATCGGGTTATCTATAATTCGTTTGCAACGGTTTGTAGACAGTTCAACTCAGACAGTTTCTGATATCTAATTAAAATTTTAGTGGTTTTAATTTATGTTTATTAGCTCTATTTTTTGTAGATTGTACCTATCTTAAACTGAAGTTTTTGACTGGACATCTACTCGTGTACTTGGATTTCAGTAAAGGCGTTTTATTTGAATGTTTACTGTATTTCATTATAATATTGTTATTAGGATTATTTGAGGCCTCATCACATAATCCTTTTCACATCCATTGCGCAAAACTTGATTCTCATCAGTTCTCATGTTGTATTGGAATTCGGTCGGAGTGCTTGCGAAATACTGAAGGATTATAATTAACTAAATTATTGGCATAGCGCGGGCGCTCAATAAGACATTCTTTTACAATTTCAAGTCTGACTGGTCTCATAAAAATATATCTTGTTTACTACCAGACCTACGTACCTAATGATAGACATACACGTTACACATGCACTAGAACATTGCAAACTTCTAACAGCTCATAAGTAACCCTAAGCAAAACGTGGCCAAAAAGACCTGTATTATGTAGTGTTGTATTGTAACTTTTGCTTCGGAATGTTACTTGCAGAATACCTCGCAGGCTTCTGCTCTATGATATAAATTGCATCAAATATAAATTACTGCTCTGCTGCTCGAAGATAAATTCTAGTATTGGGTTAAATGTCAATTTAGTTTACATTGTCCCAAGGCTTCCCCGGCATCGTTGCACAATGTAATAAAGGTGTACAATAATGAACAACCGTGATTGTATTCATATCAAATAGTGCAAATATTTAGTTGTTTAGCGTAACAAATCTCTCGTTCACTAGTCTTAAATGTCTATGGCTCGCTAACTACCACAATCCATATCCAGTCCAGCCTCTTGTAGTTTTTCAATGTTATGACCGTCATTTTTACCTTTGTCACCATTAAATTACAAAACATTTTGAAGAAGATTAGGCTCGTCTTCACTATAATGCTCTTATAGAATGTCGATTTTGTCCAAAATGAGTTTGGAATTACCTTATTCCTGAGAAATCTAACTCCGTTCGCGTCCCGGACACCGCGTGGTTGTGTGTGGGTGGATATACCCTTAGATTTAATGCCTGTGCCATTGTTTGGTATTTAAGTCCTATCAGCTGATTCCACACACTTAACCTTTCACGATTGTACGAGTTCCCGTGTATTTAATTTAAAATATTGTCATTCTGCTTTCCGTTAGCTTACTTGGCGTTTGACGAAAACGGAATCTTGTCGTATTCATATATACCATTTCGAGACGTTTGTGTTATATTTTGTTTTTAGTAAGAATAATAGAACAAATAGTAGTTGTAATATGGGAGGTTTTGTAGCGTTTTCTCTACGTATAAAACAGTTTTCGTGATCTTGCATTACCTACCGAATTTATTTTTTACTTCCTTCCACTCCTTGCAATATAACGTGGTTGCAGGCTTAGATGTTGAGTTAATAAATGGCAAAAAACTCTCTATTTTGAGTCTGATTTTCAAAAATTGTTTATTGTCACTACGTTTATTTTTAGAAACTTGTTGCATACAATTCTTCTTGTATATTAGGTTGATTTTACATTACTAGCCTTCGATCTCCGAAGTAAATGCAATGCCCTCCGGCATCGAGTTGCCAATTGGCCTTGGTAATTTGTCTTTCGCATCCTCGTGCCCCGATTGTCTAAGGTGTGCGTTTGAGTTATCGGTTAATTAAGCAGTTCTCAGCAGGTATGCAATTACCTTTACATTTTGGAAACTTTTAGGCGTTGCGTCTGATTTATTTCTTGATTTATAAAGTTTAATTTACCGAGATTCTGGTTAATAAAAGCCTATGATGAATGTAGATTCTGTAAATCTACACTAACCGAAGGGGTGCTGAATATGATATGAGGGTTAGGATATAAAAAAAAAATTCACAGCAATTATTTGTAATGTAGTCATCGACGTGGAATTACGATCAAAGTATGATAATTTATCTATAAATTTTCTGTTATGTTTTCTACCGTTGTTAACATTCTCTCATCACTTCACACTCTGAGAAGCTAGATAAGATTGTGTTTAATAATTACTCTGTCACTTTCTTTTACTCGTAAAATATAATCTTGTGTCCCATCACATGTCGATTCTGACACACAGATCCTAAAAAAAAAAGAGCTGTGCAGTGTTTGTTATTATTAATGTACCTCAGAGTAATGCACTTTCGCTCTCATACAAACAATTAAAGATTGACTTCAAGGTACGTGACAGTGAGGCGTGTTCTTATCCAAGTGTTAACATGCGCATATATCATTGTTCGGGTGATACACCTGCGAAGCCACGCCCATTGCCTCTCACCCCGCACCTCTCCCGCCCTTGTCTTTCGCTTCACCATCATCAAGATACCATTCCACGTTGAGACGTCCTAGTGAGCGGTCACTGACGCCTTCGTTAAGTTTAGTGCATGAACTGTGTGCGGTGATAAATGACTCTTGGTGTTTGCGTTACTGTTTTTGTTGGCGCTGGCTTTTAATGAAGATTTGAAGAAATTAAAGCTAGTAAGTTATTTTTTTATGTATTTAAGTTTTTGTAGTGCCGGCCAGCAGCGTGATATGATAACAGAAGCATTACTTTTATGTAATGCTTCTGTTATCACGCGGTTGGCCTGCTACGATGAAGTAAATGTACTTTGGTTTGTCATTCATAATTTACGTGATAACAAGTATAACAAAACAACATGGTTGTTGCTGGTAGCGCATCACGAATAAGTTTTCGTTGTAAAGTTTTCGCAACAGGTAAAATGACTAAAACCCGTTGATTAATTAAAATTGTTGTGGGCGGAGTTTGGCGCTAAAACTTATTCACGCAAGCGCGTTTGTCACTTTTTCCGCGGCAAGAATTTTTTCGTTGTTCACATCAAATTTTCAGATTTCATGAACGAATATATATTTTTAAACATTGTTGTTATGATATAATAACATCAGGCGTTTATTGATGTTATAGTCGGCACGGTTACAGATGAATATAAACAGAAAATCTTTCTCATTTCATGCTAAAATGCAAATTGCATACGACGTATAATGTGATTTTCAAGTTTAATGAAAATTTGCAATTGTGATAACTTAAAAATTCACTAAACCCTTTTATAACCAAAAGTTTTTTCAAATCACAATGAATTAAAGTGGTATACATACGAAGCGATAACAGAAGTATTTTTATGAGCTTTCGAATCCAAATAAATCTCCAAGTCGCGTCGAATACAAAACAGCTGATAAAAATCTCAGACAATTAATTAATTACTGCTTATGAAGTAGATTTAAATAAGTTTTTAATTTAAATTATACATATATTTTGTGAGACATTATCTTTATCAAATTAGGGACAGTCAAATTATTACATTGACTATATTTATTTAAGTAGGTACATATTTAACACGACCAATGTTATCCAGATTTTCCGCTAGATTTCCCCGAACAATTTATTTAAATTTCACGCGTAAAACAGGGTCATCCCCACTGGTGGGATTTTTCAGTGGGGATCTCTGGAATATACCATCTTAATTTAGGTGTAATAATATTGTTGAACCAGAAAATACTTTAATGATAATCAAATTAGTTTATTATTCTTATGTTTAGTAATATTTCTTATTACATATTTTATACATTTCAACTTCAATGTAAAAGTATTTATTGCTATTAAGTTGAACTGAAACCAATATGAACAATAAATTCTCATAACTATTCAATATTTACTTACGCTCTCAAAGGCATACAAATGGGTTCTTCTTTTTGACGTTTTGAAGTGGCTGAATAGGATTCTGCTCTGAATAAATCCAAATTACAATGACCCGTGCTCGGATCTTCGACACTTACAATAACTATGTCATAGGCGTCCTATTAACGTGTCTATCTCGTGTGGGCGTCTTGCCAGGGTTACCGGCGCAATGTTTACGAGTTTTATGATTGCTAATGGACCATAATACGCACCTTTTGACTCGAAACGTGGAAGGTTAAGTTATTGGTGCGGCGGGGAATTGATGACCCTGTTAAAGTAATTTGAAAATTTAATTTGTGGACCGTTTCGCGCGTCTAATTTTATTATTTAGCTCAGGCGCGTGGCGTATGAAACAAAAAAATATTGAGGAAGTTGTTATACTAGCCATATTATATCAAGTTCAATGATCTCGGCAATGTCACTAGAAGCCTGTAATTATGTTTTAAAAGATTTGTCACATTGTGTTGTAGGTAACCGAACTCTCGCATGTCTTCGAGTCTTAAACCCTACGGCTAATAGCCGCACCGTGACTATATGTGCTTGGATCTCGACCGTTCATCAGTTAAGTTACCGTTGAAGTAATAGTGCTAAGATACTGAAGTTTCACTCATACGAAACTGCTCATTCCTTACAGCACTTCAATACGAAAAAAATATAAAAAGTTTTAGTAAGCTTTCAGATACCATGAATAAAAATGCAGATATGACAGTTTTGCAATATCAGGAGACATTACAGTCTAAATGACTGTAATGTCTCCATTTAGTGGGTATGCGAATCTTTTTAGCCTCTACATAGTGCACGCTATACTCGTATATAATGGAAAGCTGATTAAGAGAGACACAGGCATGCCTAAGCACTTACCAGAATCGCTACATTCGATTCTCAATGTCTTGCTGATTTCATATTATTTTCTGCTTTTATGGCTTTAGATTTAGCCCGAAGCCCCATGGCATTATGTTGCAAACACTGTCATGGAGCGATAGACTTATCTACCATTGATTTGTTGCTTTCGAACTATCTTTCTAGATTATAATATGGATGTTTGAAATGTGGAGCGATTTAAAGACCTATACTACGAAAACGATGGTAGATTAACATTCTAGGGACGATATCTTATCTTAATAAAATCAATAAAACCCATATATAAAATCCAATAATAATGAACAAAAGTTTATTAAAATCACGGAATCAGTGCCATACAATCAATATTTTCATAACGTGCTACATAAATTAGAATTGCCCTTTTCTTTTATGGACATAACATTTACAGAAATGTGTCTAGCGATTCAAATTATATAATCAAATTATATATAGAATATTAGAAATTATATAGAGAAAATTATTTATTTTACAAAAAAATATTGTATAGCAACCAACCGAATGCACTCAGCGTCGCAATTTATATAATTAAGTAGATGTTCTTAATATAAAAATACTAATCGAACATGGTTTTAAAGTAAGCACATGATAAAAATCAATTTAAGATTCGCCTGCGACGGGAAGTCTTTAATTATTGCCCGTCATTCGCACTTACGATTTTATGCGTATCGTACATGACTAACATCCGGTGATGAACATCTGCCCTATCTTCTTTACCGATTGCACATCCTTGTGTATCACTTCATGTCGATCCATAAAATGAGCTTTATTATGAACAGAAAAGAGAAGCTTATGCCTCGGTCATTGTTGGTTTTAAAGACCGATTCATTAAAGTCAAAGTTTTAATTTCACAAGCGCGCGGCGGATCCAACAAACATAAGTAACTACACGGAAAAAAAAGCTTGTGGAATTAGTTTTCTATCAAGAATATTATTATTCTCAGGAATATTGTTTTATGTTTAATAAATATGTGAATAACTTATTATAGTATAAGTAATAATAATGGTATTTAAAATAATACCTATATTTTAAGCATCATCGAATAAAAACATTAGGTACCTATCGTTAATATTTCTTCTGTGCTATCGTGTTGATGTCATCTTCGCTAATTGCTTCAATAATATAAAAACTTTACTGTAATTGCAAACTTTGCAAGCTTCCTCGTTCGATGTAGAATCGTAAATATGGAAATCTATTTATTTAGTGCTATCCACTAACAGTTCTCGGTTTATTCTCCATTTAGTTCCTTATTCATCTTTATAACCTACCCGTTGATTTAAAGCCTAAGATTTATATCAATAGCGTCATTCATTCATCTCATCTCTTGAATTTATGTAAATTGAAGTAATTTCATTTCTATTCGGTCTGTATTGTGAACATCCGAATTTGATTTATCGTGTAGTCGTTCTCGTATGACTTATCGCATCGGCTCTTTATAGAACGGCTGATAGTTGACAGGAGATGGATGTCTGGTAGATGTTCCTTATTGCTGTCGTTTGTTCTTGAATTTATTGGACACGAAGTAACGGTTGCGCCTCCGCCGACCCTAAGGTGGTCGTCCGTGCCCTCCTAATATATTGTAAGAGGAAACAGCATCCGCGTAAACCTGTTGACTTATAGCACAAATGAATGTAACTGTTGATACTGTTTATTTGTGAATTAATTGAATTTATTCTACGATCCATGTTTTATTTATTTATTTATTATTTTAAAATTTCACACAAATAGGTAGTGCTAGGAGGAATGCTAAGAGCATTGTCTGCCAGTCTTCCTGGGCGTGCAAAAAGATGGATGGATGGATGGATGGAAGGATGGAAGGATTTATTATGTTTTATACTTTCTACTGTCATTGAGAATTCGAGAAATTCATTCATACGTATTGATGTTGTATGAAATGCATTAGCATGTTTAAAAAGAAAATTAATACTAATATAGTACCTATTTACAATATTTATAATATGTACAAAGTACACATGAAGCAGTTGAGCTATCTACACACCGTTTATAGTGCAACGTGCGTAATATTTTTATTATACGTAGGTATTGGTGAGATAAACACTATGTCATCGTCGTGAGAAATTCGTGACAAACGATTTTGCTGAGATAAGTTTTATTCGCAGAACTTTTATATTAGTAACTGTGATAACTCTCGCTTCCTTCATAAAGTATCGAAGAAATAATGAAAGAATGCTCTAGATACATTTCTCATGTCATGAAAACAAAGATAGAGCAATGAATATGTACTAACTAGAAGTGGCGTTGTTATTTATGGATGGCGATACCATCGCATCGGTACGGACTTGTCAATCACTTGTATATTCCACATGTCATAATTACACTTGACCATGATAAAAGATATTCATGCTTCAGTACGTCGGAATAAGACAGGTGGTTGGGAAAAAGCTGGAGCGTGCGCTCCGATCCGCCACGGCCATCCATCATTCATGAACGCGAACGCGTAACGAGCCCATTTGAAGAAACCGAGTTGCAGTCCATCCTCTGCTTACTCTTAAATCTTACACTACAAACTGTTCTCCTTATTGATGGATCACAAATTTCTACATTTTACAACTTACATTGTTATTTATCTTGATTCTCCAAAGACCTTAAACATTCATATTTCTCTTTCAGTTTAAATATTACCATATTTTAAGTCGTCATGAATGCCCATTGTTATTCCTCTTTCACTAGCGTCATTGATGGAAATACGAAGCTAAGTTTAGCCATCTGATACTAGGTACGGTTTATTTGCATATTTGAATAACGAATGTGAACTTTGCATCTTTCACAAAAAGGCTCTACTAACGATGGTCAGATGGTATCTCCTGTGTGACGTTTCAATACAACGTGGATCAATCGGCGTTTGAAGTATGAAAGTATCGGCCAATCAATCGGTCCTCGGCTCCCTTGGTTGCTTATCGTGCAATCGCACCACCCACTCGGCTGCTTAGTTGAGCACGTGCGTTGCTTACCTACTGGGTCTGGCCGAATACTCAATAGCCAAACTCCTTACCTGTAGTTATTTTAAAACATCTCGCATGCATGGCGGTATTTATTTGTATTCTCTCGTGAACTTTGCTTAGCTCGGATCCAATCCAGGAAACTTGGTGTTTCGCGGAATGTGAGGAGCTTCGTGAGAGGTGCATTCATGATACGATCGCTCTTTATTTCCATGAGAATCTTCAAATGTTTTTCATTCTTAATCCTTTGAGGTACTACATTCGAATGACGTGAAACATTATTCGTGTTTGAATCGAACGGGACATGCTTATTGAAGACGCACTCGTACATCGGTATCATCGAAAGCTCATCGTTTTCTTGTCTCGTGCATACGCTATCAAATTAAACTCTAATGACATCACGAGCGCCTGCCATGAATTCACAATTGAATGCGTTCGTTAATAAAAGTTATTTTTATTATATTTTATCTGAATGTTGCGACGACGGCGTCGTCATGTCATGGAATGCTTTTAGCTTGCCGCATCTTGAGATACGAAACTGGGCTATTGTCCGTTGTTTCCGATTTTAGTTTATCATTCTTACGTTGTGTATTCTAATCAACAGACAGAACTTGTTTTAGTAATATATTATCACTATCAACGTTAGTAAGGGTACCTACCTATCGTATTTTATTTTTAAAAGTTGTTGAAGAGGTTTTTATTGATTCGTTATTGTCTATTGAATATTAACTACGAACGTGATATGCATAAGCAAACAATACCTAATTTAAGCAAAATGTGCTCATGCTCACTATGCTTAACCACATAATTAATTCAGTCAGAAATAGTTAGAATTATTTAAATGACCGTATAATAAGTTCAAGCGAAGTCTTGTTTAGAACGGCAATAGATATTATTAGATAAAGATAAAACATTGATACCTACCTCAACGTCTATGGATTTTAAAACCATGTTTATTGGGAAATTATTTAAATAAAAAAATTATGTCTTCTTTTTCGGAATAATCGTTTATAATAAGTATGTTTTTTATTCGAAGACAAGTAAAGATATCTTAAATGTTTTGCATGCTGCTCAAAAACATTAATGATTTGAGGTTTGAGTTATCTTGTACGCAACAGCAGACGTGTGATGTAACATTCACGAGCGTAATCTCAATGTTTTATGTCGGCTGGGAGAAGTGACGACTGATTAATGACTACCAAGAGATAGTGACAGTGGTAAAGCGAGCTATCGACAATATTGTCATATTTATTGCTAATGTAATGATCTATTGAATACTTACCGTTTCTATAATCAACGCGAAACTTTCTAATACAAACGCACTGAACGTTGACAGCTTTGACGCCAACATCATAATCAACATGGAATGTATCTTATTTCTTTTTCAAAATTGCAGTCACGGCTTCATACTTTCCATAAACACACGTTGCGTATCAAGCTCAACATGTAATTTCACAAAAACGTTGTTATAATGCCCCACGAAATTGCTGTGATTTGTTTCTGAACTTTGCGAGCTATTGAGGCATCAATAGCACTACTCGATTGCTCGCAATTACTCAATAATCCGTGTTGATTCTACAAAATATCATTGTTGTGTCTTTACAAGTTGTAATAGGTTTGTGTTACTTTCACAATATTGTTACAGCCAAGTGTTTCTGCAACAAAGTATTCGGCCATTATTAAGCACACTTCCGTTTTCCTTATAAGCTAGACTGGCGTTTTGCCTTACAAGTTTGTAGTGTACACAAAATGTGCTACCACATAACCGACTGGATTTTACTTATAAAAAATTGCCATTAATTTAACTGGCGTCGTTTCGTCACCAGACTTTTTTCGATCTCCATTCTGAAAATTAAGATAAGCGGTCGAACCAGACGATGACGTGTTTTTATAATGAACCCATGCTTAACCATTTTTTTAGGATTTATCATATAAAAATTCGTGAACAACCCGTAGTTGATATTGATAAGCTATTTTATGTGGCGCTACATTTGGAGATTAACTTGAAGTTTAATAAATTACTTTTGCCGATAAAGGTGGTTATTCATAGCTCTTTAAATTAACAGCTTTATTTTAGAACGTGCATTTCTCTCATAATTTTGGTTGTGATTTGTTTCTCTCACATTTGTTACGTCGCCTGGCAGCCAAGTGCATGCATCTGCAGCTAGCTGAATAATCGGTAATTATGTAATTAGGAACAAGTATGTTTAAATTGCATTGCGCTTACTGTTATTGTAGTTCTTTACAAATATTTTTAAAAATAAATATTCATGGACATTTCACACAACGCTCTTTAGTCCCTTTGGTTTAAGGAAACTGTTTAGTACAATATTTCTAAACATACAGACTATATTGTCATGAGGCCATGCCTAACATGGTAATATTTTAAGTTTAAGCTATAGCAACATTATAATAGTAGAGAAAACCATATTTTTGTGTAATGGCAAGGTTTTCTCCCTTCCTGTTTGATTTACTGAACCTAGCGGATTGTTTCTCTGACTTTAATTTCAATAAAACCTTAAAGTAACCTTTTCCCACGCATTTTATTCCATACATGCGTGCGGTGGTCCTTCTCGAAGCTAAATTAGAATCAGTGTCGAGCAATTCGCAAAAATTGTGAAAAGTTGTGTTCGACGAGGCCGGCTTGCCATACAAGTCGCCATTGCCGGGTTGTTGTACGAGGCCCGCAACTTCGTTCTATGCCATCATAGAACGAAAATACAAGAAGCATCATCAAGAAGAATCATCAGATCATCAAGAAATCGAAAGATTTTGCGATTTCGGGACAAGTTTGGCTTTTTTCAAAACACCCTCAACATTTATTATTTGAGAGGAGTGAAGTTCGTGCAGTTGCAGTGTTGGCAGCATTGGTGTGCGGCCATATCCGTCAAACCACAGACATAGACTTCGGCGGCCATTGCGCAGGAGTTCGTCGTGTCTGTCATTCACTCACCTGTCATCTGTCAGTGTCATCGGTTTGTAAACAAAACAAACGTCTTCACTTCGCTTCAAATCAAAACAAACAAGAAAAGTTCGTAATTCGATAAAGTGCGGCTTTGTGTTATAAATAAGAGTGCGCGGAGTGTTCGTCAATCGTAAAATAAGACGTCGTGCTATCTTTTACCATGGAGTCCAAGGATACATTGCGTAAACATCGTCTTCTTCGGGGACAATGCAAAGCTACGATCACGCGCATAGAAATGTTCGTGAACGATCCTATCAGCTTTGCGTCTGCGACCATCGATGTTCTGGAGGCGCGCAAGGAGAAACTCATCAGCGCGCTCAAAAGCTACGAAGCGGTGCAACTGGACATACTAAGTATCGACGAAAGCGACTCTGAAGAGGTTGGTTACATAGAAGAAAAATATTATTCTGTGCTTGCTAAAATAAACGCTTCTTTAAAGCAAATAGGCAAAAAATCGGTTTCAGAATGTCATAATGTTTCTACATGTAAACTACCAACTATTGATATAACCCCCTATGATGGGAAAGATTTCACTAAATTCAAGCCATTCTATGATTTGTTCTTGGCTGTTATCGATAATAACAGATCATTGTCTGATGTCCAAAAGTTATTCTATCTAAGAAAGTATGTAACAGATGAAGCCTTGGCAGTCATTGTCAATTTACCGCTAGTAAATCAGTCTTACAGGGAAGCACTAGGCTTGTTGGAGAAGCGTTTTGATAACAAAACGCGGTTAATAGGAAATCATATTAGCGTTCTATTGGATTTACCTACAATGCAAAAGGGCACTGCAGCCTCTATAAGGTCTTTTGTGTCAGATGTCCAGCAACAATTGCATGCATTGAAAAATCTGGAACAGCCCATCGATAAATGGGATATGTTGCTAATTTCCATTCTAACAAGAAAATTAGATCAAATAACTAATCGAGCTTATCAATTAGATAGGGATTTAGAAGTAATGCCTTCCATGGTAGACTTTTTGAACTTTCTTGAAAAGCGCGCTATAGCGTTGGAGGATAGTTTGCCCCCTAAAAGTACTTGCTATGAAAGTACAAGTAGATTCTATAAATCTACACCATCAAAGGTGACCAATGTTGCCTCACATGTTAAAAAATTGTGTAAACACTGTAACAAAAGTGACCATCCTCTTTTCAGCTGTCCGGAGTTCAAAACGGCAGCACTAGAGGTCCGCCAATCATTTGTGCGGGACCATGATTTATGTACTACCTGTCTAAAAACACACAGCGGGAAATGTAAGTTTAATTTCAAATGTCAAATATGTAAACTAGGGCACAATACTTTATTGCACGAACAACAAGCTGCTTCTCCTATAGAGCCTGCAGTCACTTTGTTGTCGAACCCTGTTTCCAATAACATTTTGCTTCCGACTGTAAAGGTTAATTTACAAAATCAACATGGTGAAAAAGTTTCTGTCCGAGCATTGCTTGACACCGGCAGCCAGGCATCTTTTGTTACAACCAGCCTTGTTAATAAACTTGGATTGATTGCTATAAATCAAAACCATAATATTATAGGTATAGGTAATAAACAAACACAAATCAATAAACTTGTGAATATAAGTGTGCTTCCATGCCACAATAATGTAAAATTAAATTTAAAATGTCACATTGTTGACCAAATAACAACAAAATTGCCCCAACAATTTATAAATGTATCCGGGTGGAATTTACCAAAAAATGTAAAACTTTCAGATGATGAATTCAATATCCCAGCAGAGATTTCTTTGCTACTGGGTGCAGATGTTTATTTCAATGTTTTGCTAGATGGTTGTATAAAAATTCAAAATGGACCCGTTTTACAAAATACCCTATTTGGGTATGTAGTTGGTGGCAATATTCCTGAAAAAGTGTCTGAAGATAATGAAGTAAGTAATATAACTTGTGAAATTGTATCTAACTTTGCTATCCATGATCATAAAAAATTAGAAAATGTAATGGAAAATTTTTGGCTGTCAGAAAAGGTACCAGAGCCTGTAAAACAGAGTTGTGATGAGTTTGTGAAGGCTGAAGAAAGTTTTCAGAACTCAATGAGTCTGAAAGACAATAGATTCCATGTTGATATGCCTCTCAATACACCTCTGGAAGAATTGGAGCTCGGTGATTCATTTTCAGTAGCCTATCAAAGATTTTTAATGTTAGAAAAAAGATTTAAAAAATATCCTTTGTTACTAGAGCAGTATAAAATGTTCATAGATCAGTATGTAGGGCTAGGACATGCTAAAAAGGTGGATATTGCGAACTATGATATTGATAAAGATCCTGTATATTTTCTAGCACACCATGCGGTTATCAACGAGGCAAGTAAGACGACCCGACTTCGTGTTGTGTTTGACGGGAGTATGAAGTCGCGCAGCCAGGTGTCCCTCAACGACGTCATGCTGAATGGCCCCGTGGTACAGAGTGAGCTTTTCGATATTCTAATTTTATTCAGGACTTTCATTTACACAATAATTTGTGACATACAAAAGGCATTTCGCAACGTGTTTATCAATAGCCACCATACTTGCCTTCAAAATATTCTATGGCGAGATGATCCTAGGAAGCCTATCAGCTGTTTACAGCTTCAGACGGTCACTTACGGACTGAAGGCTTCTACATTCTTGACCACCCGATGCCTGCTTGAATTAGCTCGTAGGTATAAAGATAGTTACCCACTCGCTGCTCAAACTATGATTGAGAGTACCTACGTCGATGACGTATTAGGCGGCTCAGATAATATAGAGCAGTTGCATGAGCTGAAATCCCAATTGGTAGACCTCCTCAAGTTAGGTAGTTTTTCTCTACACAAATGGTGCTCAAACAGCCTTGAGGTTTTAGATGGTATTCCAGATGAGCAAAAGCAGTTTGAAAATATAGACATGAGTGGTGATAATTTAGTTAAGACTCTAGGTTTAATGTATGATATAACTTCAGACACTTTCACTTTTTCAAGCCCCAATTTTGATGAGGAGCATAAATTAAATACAAAAAGAAAAATTCTAAGCTTTATAGGGAAAATGTTTGACCCTCTTGGCTTAGTAGGCCCTATAATAGTGGTAGCTAAAATATTCATGCAGGAGCTATGGTCTTTGCAGATAGGATGGGACTCAATAGTACCCGAAGAACAGTTTCTATACTGGAAAAAATTCCTTAACAACTTAAGGTTAATGGGCAAAATAAAAATAAATAGATGTGTCAACAGTAAGGATGTTTCTACAGTAGAGTTGGTGGGGTATTCAGATGCATCAATGAAAGCCTTTGGCTGTTGTATTTATCTTAGAATTTTTAAAAATGATGGTACAGTGCAAACAGATCTACTCTGCTCTAAGTCCCGTGTTGCTCCTTTAAGTAAAAATCTGACGATTCCTCAGCTTGAGCTCAATGGTGCTCTCTTGTTAGCCCAGCTAGCACATAGAATTGGTAGAGTCATCGAGGGTAGGTTTCCCCAGGTAGATAAATTTTTTTATAGTGACTCTCAGATAGTGTTAGCTTGGATTAGGTCTGGCAATGTAAAATCAAATGTTTATGCCAACAATAGAGTCAAGCAAATTGTAGAGCTGACTGATCAGTCGCAGTGGGGTTTCGTTAGGACAAGTGACAATCCTGCCGACTTATTGTCGCGGGGAGTTTTGCCGCACAAGTTGCAGCAAAGTGAGCTATGGTGGCACGGACCAACCTACTTATTAGATGAGAAACACAAACATACTACTTTTGAAAATTGTAAATTGTCTGATTTGCCCACAGACACTGAACAGATCGATGAGCCAGACATGCCGTGCAACTTGACACAGGTAGAGCCATCGTTTTCAACAAAACTATTTGAAAAATATTCAAGTGTTTATAAATTACAGAAAGTGATAGGATATATTTATAGGTTCTATAAAAACTGTTCGAAAAAATTCAATAAAATAACGGACAGTAGCCTAACGCCTCACGAGCTTCGCGACTCTATGTCAGTCATCGTGCGTTGTACTCAGATGCAACATTTAGGTAGAGAGGTAGAGTCACTTTCTTCTGGAAAAAATATAAAAACAGGAATAGGTAATCTATATCCCTTTCTTGATAAAATAGGTATTATTAGAGTAGGAGGTAGGCTCCATAATGCAAAAGAGATGTCTTTCGATAAAAAGCATCCAGTTATCCTCCCGAAAAATAGTCACATTACTAATCTCATAATAGAAAGAGAACACTTGCGACTTTTACATGCAGGTCCCAGATTAGTATTGAGCTCTCTATCCCAAAGGTACTCTATAGTCAGCGGTATTCGAGAGGTCAAGAAGGTGGTGCGCAAATGCGTCAAGTGTTTTCGTTTGAAAGCTGAGGCTGCTAAGCAGCTGATGGGTTCCCTCCCGCAAGAAAGAGTTACAGCGTCCAGGCCATTTCAGCATGTCGGCGTTGATTTTTGTGGACCCTTCGATATGAAGGTAGCTAGGGTTAGAAAGCCTATCGTTAAAAAAGGCTACATCGCGCTTTTCGTTTGCTTTGCTATCAAAGCTATACATGTAGAGCTCGTATCGGACTTGACAACTGAAGCCTTCTTAGCATGTCTCAAGCGGTTTATTTCTAGGCGTGGCATGCCCACAAACATATTTTGTGACAATGCTAAAACTTTTAAAGGAGCATCAAATGAGATGAAAAAATTGTATGAACTCCAATCCTCTAAAAATCACAGGGACAATGTTAACGGGTTTTGTTCTCAACACTACATAAAATTTAGATTTATACCCAGTTATTCACCTGAGTTTGGAGGGTTGTGGGAAGCAGGTGTAAAAAGTGTGAAACACCATTTAAAGAGAGTAGTAGGGAACCAATGTTTAACCTATGAAGAACTAAATACAGTCATTGTACAAATCGAAGGAATTTTGAACTCTAGGCCTCTACTCTCAGCAAATTCAAATGATTGTAGTTATTTAACGCCTGCACACTTTCTGATTGGAACAGCTCTGGCTAGCTATCCTGAAGTAGATCTAACAGACATTTCGGTTAATCGTTTAAAGTTTTGGAATCTTTGCACCAAACTTAAACAAGATTTTTGGAAATTATGGTCAAATGATTATTTAACACAGCTTCAAAGCCGTCCCAAGTGGAAATATCCGCAGCCAAACCTCAAAGAAGGTGATTTAGTAATTGTAAAAGATTTAAACACTACTCCATTAAATTATAATATGGCTCGTATTGTAAAAACTTATCCTGGTAAAGACAATGTAGTACGAGCGGCCGATATCAAAATGAATAACAAAGTGTACAGAAGGTCAGTAAAACGACTCTGTCAGTTACCTGTAGAGTAGCTTATTGCCGGCCCCAATTATGTTTAGTACAATATTTCTAAACATACAGACTATATTGTCATGAGGCCATGCCTAACATGGTAATATTTTAAGTTTAAGCTATAGCAACATTATAATAGTAGAGAAAACCATATTTTTGTGTAATGGCAAGGTTTTCTCCCTTCCTGTTTGATTTACTGAACCTAGCGGATTGTTTCTCTGACTTTAATTTCAATAAAACCTTAAAGTAACCTTTTCCCACGCATTTTATTCCATACAGAAACATTTATTAGTTCCATTATTCAAACACGAACGATAAATGAGTTTTAAACTTTATCTTGTCATCATTTTTTCAAACTACAGCTATGATTTTCTTGGCAGATGCATGCCTTTAATATAATATTCAAAGCTTCACGATATAGGTTACCTCTATCTACATCTTACCCATCTCCATCATTAGCATCATCCATAATGTTCTCAAGCTGCACTATATCCAGTCTAGAATTAATTTCATAGTTCCCGCAGTCTCGAGCCAGTAATTATCTGCATCGATATTGTTCTGCTCTGCTCCGTAATGAAGATATCGGCCCATCTATTTTATTGCAATTATGATGAACGCTCTCTTTCTTATTAATGTATACCATTTCTCTTTCGTTGTTGTTCTTTGTTGTTACTGCATCTAGATGTTCGTATGTACAAGTATTTTGAATTATGTTGACCAATATTAGTTTTTAGCATTTAAAAAAACTGTACTTATGTTTAACAATTTTAATGTTAGTTGAAATGAATATTTTGGTAACCAACTAAAAATACAATATAAATAAAATATTTGATTAACGCTTAGAAGTAAATTGGATTAAATTAAATGAGTTTTAGTTTTCCTTGCTAAGCCCCCTGCGCACGCGATTCTTCAGTCTCTGCGTTGACCGTTCACCGTCCGACGTGCATAAATAATCGTCCGTAATCACTTTTTATAAACGACACACTATTTAAGAGGTTTTTGGTCTCAGATAGACTCCGTTTTCTGATAGATGCGCTTTTTGTTTCGAGTGAGTGCCGTCGAAGGTATTTTTTCTTTTAATAATCCATCGTTTCCTTTAAAAAGGTACAGAAGCAATTATTTTGTTTAATTACCCAATAGCTTATAGTTTTTTGAGGTTACTATTGTCATGCCTGTCCGGACTATATTTAGCTCATTATTATGTGAACGGAAATTTCTCAATATATATTTATTCTTCATAAATTCTTGTTACAGAAATCATACACCATACGTATACAAATACAAACGGCAACGTGTGAAACCAACGTGATATAAATGTAAGTACCCACTTAATTTACAGCAATTATAATTTAGCAATTTGCCCAAGGCAACGTCTTGACTAAGACTGAGATTAACAAAATAATTAAAAGTTTACCGGCGGCTTACAAGCATAATATTGGTTACTTAGTTGTTGTTTTGCTTATTATGTATTTATGAATGCCTCTTACTTACCAAAAATAATTAGCACACTTGTGTTTTCATCTGTCTTCTGATGATGAAAGTTTTAAATAGTCGTTATATCATGTTGCAAAATGATTGATTAAAAATAAAAAGCAACAGTATTATTTTCAATACATTATGTTATATTCTAATCATAGTTTCCTCGTTAACAATCCCACTAAACTAGTTCAGGAAATTGAACATAGACGGTTTTACCATATTATTTCTTCAACATAAAATGTTATTACTGGTTTATTCATTGTAAATTTTAACTATCTGGTTTCGCAGAAAGTAATAAAAATACTTTCTGCGAAACCAGATGTTTTATCTTAACAATAAGTAGGTATAGTTAGTAATATGAAGATATTACTTTTACTATATTTTTATTAATGGCTTGTTTCATACCAATTTAAGAACTACACTGCATTAAATTACACGTTTTGTTTTTACTATTTGTGTTGTTTTTTTTGTGCCGTAATTTTGTGTTTTTGTACATTGATGGTAGAATGCTAAGTGTTTTATAAAGTCTATGATAGAGAGGCAAAGTTACAAGTCAAACTAATGTGTAAACAAGAATATATCTCAATCAATATTACACCTTTATAATATTGTTGCAAATTAGCAAACGAGATGTTTGCTAATAAGTGCACAAGAAACAAAACATCCATCACAAGTAACATGCAACAAGCTATTCTGAGAAGCAGCTAAACTACTCATTAAAAACAATAATTACATTTCTAAACCAGGATGCGTCTGTCCCTCTCTCGTGCCTAAGGTAGGTACGTGACAAAGCGATCTAGATATACTTGTCAGATCAAGATCAGGTATAGAATGAAACGTCTCATTATTTATAGATGTATTTCTTGTTGTTAATAAAGTGTTTATTAAAGTCTGTAATAAGGTGCGCTTGCTCAATGGTGATGCAACTGCGCTTACCTCGTTAGATGACAAAGTTGCTGCCTGATAGTAATATGCATGATATACGTCTTCCAGTCACTAGTTAATATTGATAAATGATAATTGAAATATATTGGATTAGGTAAGATAGATATTACAAGCGGAAATGGACTTGCAAGTTTCTGCTAGAGGTGCTAGTTCATGATTGGAAATTATTGAGCGGTCGAAGAATTTCGAAACCAAAGTCGGTTCAAACCGATTACGAAATAACATGGTAGTTTTGAGATTAAAATATCTCCTTTCAGACCTAATTAAGACTACGTGATTTGTGCTTCAAGAAAAATAGATCTGTGTACTGTAAATAACGGAAGAGAGTTAATCAAGCGATTGTTTGTTCGAATATAATGAATAAACTGTGAAAAAATTGATGATTATCCTCGATATTAATGTTCTATTATTACCGGCTTAATTTTATTTGACGGTTGTATAAATGTAATCACAATCGGCCACAGTATTCCAAGGTTTGATTCTCTCTGGTACCGCCTCGGAACCGACGTTTGCACGATTAGACACGCGTTTAGTTTAGAATCTAAACTTAACGCGTCTAATCTAATCTAAACTTTAGATACATTGAGGTCGAACTACGCTCGAACTACCTTTTAAAAAAATTAAACATCCTCTGTAGTAGTCCCTGTTGCTTGTTTGTTGGGTTTAGTAAATACCGGAACAATAGCGTCATTTTCATTCGACTTCATGTTTTTTTTGTTGCATCAATATTTTGGCCTTTATTTTCTCTTCTCGTACTTTTTGCAATTTACTCGTAAATAATAAACCGGTTAATTAGATTTGACTTCCTTTCAATCTTTTGTTTTGATTTTTTTACGATGTCTTCTAAAATTTCTAAAATGTATTTCAATGTCTTATATTTTTCAATAAAAAACCCGAATTGTGTTTGAAGTTTATGAAACACCGCCGTAAATCATATTTTGTTGCTAGTTTTAGTTTCAAACTAGTTTACAGTCTTACTGTCGAGTTCAAGAACCCGAAAATTGTAAATGGAGGTGTGCATAGAATTTAATCAGTATTAAAATAGCCCAACTGCTTGATATTTTTAGCTTATTTTATTTTAAGATTACCTAGAGCTGTAGCATGTATTTAGAACTTTTTGCCGTCGATGACACAATTTACTTTCTATTTCCTTATACTCATTGATTTTGGTTTGAATATTCTGGATGTTAAACATACAGTCACATCGATTTAAATTCATTGCCTTTTGCTTCATATAGTTGATCGAAGCATTTATGCTAGCAGATTTATTTCCACAAGAACTATGTGTGATTCGAAACAAAAGCTCTTTAACATCTGCATTTTGTCGTGCCTTCTTACTATCGTCTTCATCTGGTGGTCGGTGTATAACGGGTAGTTCCCACGCGTTTGGGACATGTAGATCTCCCTACACTGCATACACTTGTGCCCTCTAATGTACAATCCGTAGGTCTTGTTAGATACTAGTGCCAGGTACATTTCGTACTCCAAAGTGCCTCATTAATTAGCTAATTTGGTTTATTCTTTCGTCGTAACGAATACTTCCTATCATTTGCATCTAGTTGGTTATGGTATATCTGGTGTTACAACTGTAGGTTTATCTGTGTTCAATACTAGTCTAGGAAGATTGCTGTTGCTTTGTAACAGCCTATGAAAGCTTGAGGGCTTGAAGAGACTGATTAAATTCTAACATTTCCCTTTAGTCCTTCGTTTGTGTTTCAATTTACAATCTACTTGTAACACGTTTATGAGTCCATCTCATCTCAACTTGACAGATTCGTAAGCATGTCTATTCTGTGGCATAAGGTCAGTACTTGCCAGAAATACCTTCACAGCATAAGCTGTCAAATACAACTTCTTCTTCTTCTCTTATATGGCCTCTGTCCGTCATTTCGACAGATACACAAATGTAAATAGCAAACACCGTTACTTCACGTCACTCATAATTTGTACCCGTCGCGTAAAAAAACTAAATTATCTTGTCACAGCCGTGACTTTGACACCGGTTTTATAGCTGAAAGCCACGATAGTCGTTTTAGATTGTAAATGTATTGAATTACTTTAAACTGTAAAGTTTCTTTTGCTATCCATACATGTCTAACATGAAATTCTATTTATGCGAATCACGTGAGGCTTTCACCGTCTGTACCGTACTCGTGGCGAATTGAATGAAAATACTATTTAAATGCCTTCACCGTTCATGTTGACTGGTCAGTTACGTGTGTTCACTTGTCCGATTAGCGTTTTATACTCTTTATTGAAGTCTAGTAATGTTTGCTTTGTTTTTTTCTAGACTTTCTAATGTGATTGTACTAATTGGTTACCGTCCGACTGAGAATGTTCTAAATATCTCGTTTTATCTGTTTGCTGTCGGTTACTAACAACTAGTTTTTAGTTACTACTAACAAAATGGATTGTAGTAAAATTGTCCTAAATAAAAACTTTTGATTTTTCGATATAGGTACCTACTACAACTAGCCTCATTTGCCTTATTTTGTGCATTAAGAAAAATTATTACATGTTATAAAAAACGTTTGTTGAAATCGTGCTCGATATCAATGATGTCGTGACAAAATGACAATCGATGGAATTCGATGGCTTCTGATTTAGTTGTTAGTTTTTGTAAGAGCTTTAGGCGTGAAGGAATTTATGTAAACTACCGATAATTCATAATAAAGTACCTAGTAAACGACTGGAATATTAATCGATATTTATAAACAGTAAAAAACAAACTGAACTCTACAAATTATATGTGTTCATATATTTTTTGGTATACTTATGTATTTTTAGTGTTCCGATCCAGTTTTGAAAAAACGGAACAATTATTTTATAACTTAATCTGATTTACGAGTACTGCGATACTTTCTGCTTTTACACAATCTTATACCAGCTTATAATTAATCTAAAAAGTTTTCTAAATAGTTTTTGTGTATTAGATCCTGTCCATCCAAAGGTTGCCTGGAAGATATTGCTTTTAGCAATAAGGCCGCCCATTGTACTTACCTCCTAAAGAATCTGTATTATTGTTGTATTAGTTTAAGTGGAGAGTACAATAAAGAATATATCTATCTATCTAAAATATAGATTTTTTTATTCATCTCAAATGTATAGAGTTGTCGATTCTAGATAGGCCAAAGGTCATCGGACCAAAGCGTCCCGGATAATTGCACATCCCGTTCTGCTCATGCAAATAATTGTTGAATTTTTGGCAAGCAGATACAAATTATTAGCATTCCACAGCTTTCTGTCTCCGGTGTCTAGACTAGACTCATTAGTTACTGATTTACACCTGACTGTCTTTGTTATCAACAAGCAAGATATTTGATAATAAATTAATAGACATTTTACATTTCAAAATATCCTAATATTTTTGCCATATGTTATGTATTTATTTGATAATTTTATTTAATTTTTATTATGTAGGTATATCATTTGCTGGATTGAACTTATTTAATAACTTGATGATTTTGATTGTACAGTTAAAATAAAGTAGATATTTACCATAATATAGTAAAAAATAACCACAAAACACGAAAACAGCGCTGATCTAATTTAGTGTTCAATATACTCAAACATTTTACACGTTATCTAGAAAATTTTATATGAAGCTAATACTATGAAGCTTGTCGGTAATTATATTGCGTTTTAAGAAATATTACCTAACAGTTGAAGCAAAATTCAAACAGACGCGTTGTATTACGGATGAGTAACAAACGTAATTCATAATTCATGACGTAATTCACTAGAAAACGTCTGATAAAGCCCAAGATAGTGTTCCGATAATATCACATCGCTCCTTTCATCTGCCACTACCATGTTTTTTTTAAAAACCAACTTCATCACTTCACACTAATCTATCAATGACGACATTATTGTGAATTCGTGGTAAAATGCTATTAATGTCTGATAGTATTGTATTATTAACAACCGAATTTGAAATATTTCTATAATAAATATAAACTCTATCTGCCTTTCTATAGACTAACTAATAACTAATAATCATGTGTATTTTGTAAATATTATAAATATTGTAAATACTTTATTAGTCATAATTTTCTTTGTGAATAAATATTAATATTATTAAGTCAAAATTATACCAAAATAAACGTTAGTTCATAATCAATAAAATTGTATACTTTTTATTTAAATAATTTATTTTATTAAATTGAATAAACATAATTTGAATGTTTTAATTGAAATAGTTCGAACATGGGCTGAATTTTTAGTTTGACACCACTATTATTAGCAGTGTGGTTTCATACCAAAAATGCATCTCATATAATTTTCCTTTCACTCGATCATCAACCCTAATCTATTTGCAATAGGATATCAGTATTAATTTAAAGTCCCGTAACAAGATCGCGTGTACTGTCGCCCGGTGTCGCGAGATAGGCGTTTATACGGATATATAGGACTTCCTGTGTTTGTGAGCAATGGTACCGTATCACGCGAATCTCGATGGGAGAGTCGATAAGACTGCATGGCAAGATCGTATGATTAGTGATGCAATTTTGATACTTACGCAACTATTGATAGTACTTTCTGATTACGTTGAGTGTGTGCGTGAGTCTGTGTGTATGGTCTCAGTGGAAAATAAGCAGAAGCTTACAGAATTTAACGAATGGAAGAATGGTTTATCAGCATCATGTAGTTGGCGGTGAAACATTAAACAATATAAACGCACGAACTAAACTACGGTGTAAATAATTTTGGATACCTATTTTTCACAAATATCTAAATGTCTAATACGCCGTACTATATATATTGTTAGAACCGTACATTAGTTATGTGAAGCAAAATAATAAAAACAATAGAAACCATAAAAAGAAACTAAACGCGAAAGGAGTATAGTTAATGCTATTGTAAGCTTTCTAGAGCCATGTAAAAAGTGTCGCCATCAAATCCCACTTTCCGAGTTTCCACAATTAGCGCAAATTGTGTTAATGCAAGAGACATGTTAGATAAACTTCTGCACAGATCCGATCACCACTGCGCAGAATTGTGGAGAAAGCTGTGCAAGCGCAAGTGATCTAAGAGATGTTTTATTCAACGAAAGTCATGTTTTACATAAATCTTGAAGTATTTGTTACCTAGCTTTCAGAGATATTAGAAACGAAGGGAATCCTAAGATCAAATCACTAGGTAGGTATACTTTGTTTTCATAATTATATAAATTTGGAATAGCATAGATATAGGCTACTTTTTATTCGGAAACTACGTGAAAGAAACCGTGAACGGAAGCTAATAATTCTATACAAATGTGTATTGATTGACCCTAGATCAAAATTTCAATGCATAATATTTTATATTCATACATTTTAATTTTTTATATACCGTTGTTGTATTGAATCAGCATGACAATCGTTTTATAGCTTCTAATATATTTAGGAATTAGGAGTGAATTTTAATATATGTTTTCTCCTTTTGTGTTACGTACGACCTGTAATGTCTCTTGCACTCCAAGAGGCAGGCAGGATCCATACGGTTAGTATTGTTTTTATAAATCCTAGGTATTGCATTTAAAACAAGATTTTACCAAAGCTTACGAATGGCATAATACAGTGACACGACACGACGACGACGACGACCAACAGACCAACACGATGCGAAAACGACGCTATATACGCTCCAATTTTATTAGCACATCCAACCGAGATATGAGCAACTCGTTTGTATTTAATTAAAATTTATGCGAGAACATAACGTTCCTCACTTATCTCAGCACTTCATGCTTATTTATACTCCTACATATCGGTATTTTATAATCCAGTCGCGTTGACACGCGCAATGTTTTCGTTCTGAACGCACATAAACCGGACTCGCGTTAATACCTAGATGCTTTCAAACCCTTCCGCAGACGCAGCTAAATCTTTATCGCCACCAAATCGACAGTCGTAAATCCAACTCGGTCCATTGTTACCGCGGTTTGCCGTACACAGCTTATATGGGAGCAACCAAAATAAATCACGAACAAAACCATATCGGTGCGATCGTAGACTATCTCGGGATCGACCACGGGGAGTAAGAGACCGTATCTTTCGATATTACGTTATTGAATTAGCATTACCGCTGTTCTCGATATTGTTTCTCGTGGATGCATGACTCATAATTCAGTGTCGCATTATTTTAATTTTCGTCGTGCCGCGGACGGGTCGGGGATCGTGCGAGATGGCGCCTCCCGATAGCAGTAGATGCACTCACATCTCTGTTGGCTACCTCCTTAGCTGTGGATCGCGTGCCGCACGAGCCACGTGCGTCTGCTATTTACATAGCTTCTGTTTCTGTAGCCGCTGGTAACTGTACTGTGTAATCTTGGTCTGGGTATTCACCAGTGACCTCCGGAAATAATAAATGTTCAAAATGTTCAACTTTACTATCGACTTTAGATGATATGTTCATATTTCGAAACGTTGATGATGAAGTACCTGATACTCGTAGTTTACGACTGTAGAGTCGTCAAGAGGGGTTGGTTAATGCGTTGTACTCTAATAATGAACTTATTCCCACCCAGCATTAGCATACCTTAATTATAATCTCATCAATACAATTATAGTGTTTTTGTTACAGGTGGCCCGACCTGAATGATCTTGACATCCACAGCTCCACCTATTAAACGTAAGTACTGTCGCAAGAAATATTCCATTGTTTTTGTAATCTTGTTTATTTCCTGATGTCCCAGCCAGGTCATTGATTTCTTTATTAAAGTTGAGTAATTCAGCTTTTATTGCCTATCAGTTTATTTAACCAAATAAAACGCCTATGATAACTTATCTCGTTGAAATGAATCAAAATTGCCCTGAATATTGACGTTTCGTAAACAGATTTCTTAATTTACGAACCGAATATAAAACCGTATCAGCGAGTGCTTATAGATATGGAGAACTCCATATTTCAAATGGTTTAACTGTTTTACTATTAGAAAATGTGATAAAAGTTGAACGCTCATAAAAAGTTACATCATTGCGGGTCAATAATAATAAAGGCAGCGATACTTTTATTGCGACACCAGTAATAGTGCTGAAGAAATAATGTCTTTCGTCCACTAACAATAAAATTAACACCTTAAATACAGACAATGTCTCGTGTGAAATGTTCCCATGCCTTTAGCATCAGAAAAGTACACTAACAACGCACAAAACTGATTACAAATCATAAAAACATCGATCCCACACACAACGAGTATATACTCTATCATACAAATACCTACTTATATCTTCACAAAATATCACTATCATATGCATCACCCACTGATTCAATGATAAATCAATCGATACTATAGTAGCCGTTATTCAATTATCGATAGGCACTTGTCACTTGACCGGTACGGACCCAATCAAATCAGAAGTTAACCCCAATGTAGGAGAGATACGCTGTGCTTCGATCTCTCCGATTGCATTGTTATCCTGTCTAAAATAGTTATGTTTATGTGTAAGATGATTCTCAAGATTTGGCTTGTTATACTGTTTTATTTTAACGTATTCCTTCAATTAATTGAACATTTGTCTGGCATTTAACACCAGAACTGTTGTAATTCGTTAGAACCTCTTTAGGCTTGCTTTTGCGGTCAGTCCTGTCCAGTATACATTTTAATTTTAATCTCTAAGATTATAGTCATAATGACATCTAAGATAACTCACGATTCAGCAAATAGATTTCAAAGTCATACTACTTTGATGACGCATCATAACCATCATTGCTAACCTTCTTATCAGCCATCTAAAGTACTATCGTTAGCATCAGGTAACTGAAATATTGAATAATAATTGGTGCACATAAGACTGGGCGGTGCACGATAGAGATGGTATCGGTGAGCGTGCCGCATCCATCAGGGCTGACCGTATCTGTGGCCGTATCGCGTTCGAACGATAACCATTGTCTTACAGACTACAGTCTAACCGCGTTGTCACAATGGGGAGCAGGCAAGTTCGCGGTTGTCGTGAATTCAAACCAGGCGCTGTGTTCACTCACCATATATCTTGTTAAGAGGGCTATCACAGTTTGGCCGCGATTCAAGGGCTGGCGCGCGTCTGAGTTCGTCTGAGGGTCTGAGATCGCATTTCATGCAGTTTTAAATTACGTTTATTCAATATAATAAAATAAATTGTTTAAATAAAAAGTATACAATTTTATTGATTATGAACTAACGTTTATTTTGGTATAATTTTTACTTAATAATATTAATGTAGTATGGAGAAATTAACGGCTAATTCTGAACGTTTTTAGAAATTTTATGGTTTTGAATTGATTTTTTTTTGTAGATATCCCATACTTATTTCTGAATTCCGGGGCCGCTACGGTCAATGGCAGTATATAAGAGATATTTGTAGATATTTTTCATTTCGTTTGCTTTGCACAGTAGTTCAATCCAGGAGCTTGAAAAAGGGTCTGCGCGAGTTTTATTAAAAACTTGTTTCGGAATTTTGGCTTTATTTAAATATATAAGGAAAAATTGCAAAAAGCGAGGCCGCTACGGTCAATGCGAATAACTATTCTACACCATACAATAAATCGAAGTTATCTAAGAGTTTCAGATTCAGAGATCTAGAACGTCAAAAATGGGCATTTTCACGGTTTGACCGTGATATCCGCCTTAAATGTCGATAAAAATTTCTATAGGATTCCTTTTTTTTCATTGTGCTATATTATGTTTTAAACAGGGATGTTGTTCACATTGCACAGGTACAATGCAACTGAATATACGCCTTGTAGATCGGAGAAGACTGACAATCTCATGTCTCTAAGGATAACAACGATGCTGTCTTCCCAATGTGCTTTCACTCCCAAGCAGTTCTTTACCTTCCTAAATCTTGTCTACAATCTCATTGATTGATGAGTGATACACCTGTCCGCTGCACCGTTATCATTATAACCAAGCCCTTACGAAGTCTTTCCATTGATAGTATCGCGAAATATGTGCTCGCCCCCAATCGGCCGTTTGTATTCCGCCGCAAATGAGCTAAGTAATGGGACATGGTCCGCATAAAAGGAGTGGGTCTTTGCTAAACTTTTGCCTAGTCATTAATATACCGTGAGAACTAAATTTCTCGAACAGAAATGCTGTGTCTGGTATTAGGCCAAATGTCTTTACGGTCAACATTATCTAGATAGCATTACCGGTAAATTTTCTATCCATATCGCGGATCTCCATCGGCACATCTTTCCGCGTCATTCATTAAATATAATTTTAAAGGCACAACTGACAGTTTTATATGCCCATAATTTTAGCGTAATACTAAAGTTACTGCCGTATTAAACTTTCCACTCGCATTTGAAAACTAAAGGTCTATTGAAGATGTAATAAGCATAACTTACTGCATGGAACCAATAATGGTGGTTTAAGTGGTTCCTAGAAAATATCATTTTCTAAAGTTTCCTAAACTCCTTTCTAACTACTATTTTTTTGAAATAATTCACACCCAGCCGGTTGAAATTGGACAAGCTTCCAATATACTGTCACATAAATTCACATGTCGTAATTTCGTCGAATCATCCACGCCGCACGCGACCATTTAAACCCGAGGCTACCTATTGCCACTGCTTAATAGCATTAGCGTCATTGTCTAGCGGTCATTAATAAGTCGCCGGACAGTTCTATTGGCCTGCACTCCATAACCGGAGAGACGATGTGCTTTGCGCTTTGGCCCTCGATGTCACGAATTTGTATAGCCTTATAAAATTATGGAGCCGTTCCCGCCATGTTCAAGTATGTCCCATCTAGATCTTGGAGCGTACCGATAGCGATATCTTTCTGTATTTTAGATAGCAGTCTTGCGGTTAACATATTTTATTGTAGTTTTAATGGCCGTGTGAGATTTAATAGTCCGTGTGGGAGATGGTTTAACTGCTTAGGCACTTGCCCTTCTCTTCCACTATTCTTTATCGATCGTGTATTTAACTGGTAGGCGGTTTGTTTTAACTACCGTTGAGGTTTAGTCTACTATTTCTGAACTCTTGCCTGAACAAGCACTTTACCACAAGTAGTGTAGATTAGAGCTTTATTTTTAAGTGCTTTGCTGTTATTGGATAAGTGAGGACTGTGGTCTCTACTACTTACGCAATCTGATGCCCTCAATTGTTGTGCAACAAGTAGATACAGTGTGAACAATTTATCTCGTTTTGTAGAACTTGTTTGACACAGATTTTCTTTAGACAATTGCTAAATCGTTCAATTCGGTTCACCAGCTGTAAATCCACTTAGTACAGGGACCGTACGCGCGCATCTGTCAATTAAGTACAATTAAGAGACCGATGGTCGGATTCCTTTGATCTGCCAACGGTGAATGTCTACTGGATTGCTTGATGTTAGATTTTGACTGTAAAAGTTTTGCTGCAACTAATTGGCAACAAAGTAATTGACGTGTAGCTATTTACAGAACATACCTTTCTTTCTATACCATTTACGGAATGTGGCTATAAGGGTTCAAACTATTATTTTGTATACATAGTAGAGCTTTGCTTTTAACAAATAAGTTAAGAAATAGCATCTTTTTGTTTTAGTCATTGCGTCAGCTTTATCATGGGTATGTTTGCTATTAGTTTCACCGTTTTCACCTAGTGTGGTGTCAATATTTCTTTTAATAACTAGTATTTTCTATCAGTGTCCTCATTCTCACATTCATGTTCTATAAACAGTGTCACATCATTTTGCAAATTAAGTTGATAAGCTGTCATTAATGGAATTTCCAGGAAGATTATGACAATTATCTCAAGTATGGACTCGTTGTACCGACTAGAGTTGTTCTTGTTTATTACCAGCTTTATATAATGTAAGAAATTGTACTATATCTTTGCGTTCCACTCTTATAAATGGATTGTACTGGTGTTATGTATGTAATTGTGAACCTTAGGAGTTTGAGTTCTTTACTCAAAAGTTGTTGAAGTCCACACCGCATACCGTCCTTCTGTATATCACAAAGCTGATATACATATAGGTATGTATTCTGGTAAATATGTATCTATCGACGGACTCGTCGTAAACGTGGCCTGCATTGGTAAATATGTAAAAGTCAAAAAACAAACTGAAGAAGAATGCTATAACAATTTATGAATTGTACGGCTCCATTTGGTCGGTTTTTTATTTAAACGAAGTCGCGGACAAAAGCTTGCTTGTGATAAAGATGACGGTATAGTTCTTAATTGCCAGCACAAGATACGGCTATCGGAGCACTATTTCCAACATAATAAGCATTATCATAACAATAACAAGCTAGTAACTTCACGGCATTCGATGCGTTCATGAGCGCGATAACCTAGCCAGCGGGCTCAGTTGCTCCGTTTACACGACACTTTACATTCGTATCATTCGTGACACGTATCAAATAGTTTCTGGTTTGAACCGGCAGTTCTATATCATCAGTTTTATCAGTATCAGTGATTTTTTTTTATAGTAGTGTAGTTTGTGGTTGTCTGCAAAAAACTACTAATTGTACGCCAATCTGTAAGTCGGTTGACAATCACTGTTCTTTTCAAGGTCTTAGCGTCGTTAGAACTATACTATTACTATTATTATATTACTATGTCAGTTAGAAGTCCGAAACAAAGCTTATAAAATTTAAAAAAAAAGAAGTCTTTTGATAACATTATCAACAACCTAGTCAATATCAATTCTATATTTGAATACGGATCGAAATCAATATTGTATCGATCAAGCAATACGAAAGTAGTGATTGATGGCACAAGTTATTTATTTTTGTGGCTGTTTAATTAGACTATTGTTGCCATTGACCGTCCACCTCCAAGTTTACGGAGCTAATGCTGTGTTCGTTCGGATTCCTCGGATGAATGGGCCTTACCTACGTGTGACTGAATAGCTCGAAATGTTGAGATGCTGTCTCGATTTCCCAGCAGGTTGGGTCATTAATCACCTCTCCTTTGTACAAGGACGACAATTGTTTTTAAAAAGTTCCCGACTATTCTTTTCGATTACGAAAATCAGGCTTGCTTTTGTATGTAGCGTGTGGTCATGATGAAACTGCCATAGTAAACTTGGTATGTACTTTTTAAGTGTTTATTACAAGTTTTAGTGATACTTAAATATAGTTATTTGCAGCTAATTATTTCACATTACCTAACGTTTGATTCTGCTGTGAATTTATTTTAATTATAATGCCTACTTGTTTATTTCCAATATTTGTGGGGTATTTTAACGTTGAATATAAACGTACATAGCTATTAGGTATTTCAATGGGAAATATTTTACCTGTGAATATGTAACTCATGTTCCTGTATTTGTCGGGTGTAGGTTAGGTACCTACTCTTGGAATGTAACTATTATTATATTTGTAATCGTTGTCCACAAGTTCTCTATTATGTTGTACCTAGTAATCAATGGTTTCATTATTTACTTCCACGTAGTTAATAATTTGTCTGGTATTTTATAATGTTGCACTTGTATTACAAAACCAGTTAAGAATCTTATCCTATGTCTTAGTAATTTTTGTTGTTCCTTTTTGATCGTATACGATACGAGAGAAACTTCAAAAACAAGGATAAGTTTATGCCTAATGCTCTAGAACTCACTGAGTACATTTATTTTCATCACTAAGTGCGTCATTCATATTTCAAAAATTAGATGTGAGCTGTCTTTTCCAAGTGCAGACTTCTTGAAAATATACGTGGGTACTGGCCACTTTATTTATTACCATGGTTGGGTTAAAAGCAGCCTTGTATATTAGCTCTTTAATGAATGTGATTTATGTCTAACTTTGTATAGCGACATTCTAATATACAGTTTCAATTAACATTGTAGTTAGTGAGTTTATACCTATTTCACCATTAGCTGTTGTAATTGCTTGTTTACTTCTCAATTTTTTATTGATGAGCCTTGACGCAGTTGGTTGTCGTTACGAAAAACCATTTATAACTGATTTGTAAACGCATTTCATCATTATACTTTCTGATTATTGATCAAAGCAGTTAGTATAAGCAAACGTGTAGCTTCGCTACCCATTTTTTTAAACCGATAAATACTACTAGATGCTTTGTTTCACACTTTTGTAGAAGTGTTAAAGTCAGACTACAGACTTTCTCTCATGGCGTTAGTTTTTTTCTGTCTGAATTTTGCTAATATGCCCATCTACCTAGTAGGTAACTATAAATTACTTTATTATCACATCCAATCCAAGGTTTTAATAACAAAAACGCTTTTATCACGAAAGTATTGGTAGTAATGTTGTTATCATCGTTTTAGTTTAGTTTATTATATGTTTACGTTCTCCTTCATTTAAAATATCAAACATGAGTTTTATTTTTAAAACGACTTTTTCAGCTTTTACAAAAACTACCTACAGTGATTTCCGTCCAATAAATTTTCATTACTAACACATTTTGTTCTCATGTTCAGGAAGGTTGTGTTACAAAGTTTTTGAGTAGTACAGTAGTCAACAAAATGAGCAGAACTGCCTTCAGGCTTTTATCATTTCATACTGGTATTCAATACACAATAAGTATTTATTTGTGTACAGTTTAACTTTCAAGCTTACTTGAGTTTCAACATAGATAATTAAGCTACGACTCATTTTATCAACACCAATATTATAGTCGTGTGCCACAAACTGATGTTGATTTTGTTATCAGAGTTAAATAATCTGTACATGCATAAGTGATACTTATTTCTACCGTAGCTGGGGTGTAAAATGGTTGCCGGTGTCATTCATATGACCCCGCGGCATTCGGAATATATTATCCACAGCAGACAATTGAGCAAGAATAACGTCGCTCATGTTGTCCTCGTCACTTTTGAATATTTTCATAACCTACTGCGCACTATCTAATGAAATTCTAAGGAATATTCGATTCGTGTAAAATAGAAACAACAGAGGGTCTTTGGTAGAGCCTTGAAGTACACCGCATCTCAAGACCGTTTTAACTCGTACAGAGAGGTATAGTTGATCGAAGCGTACAGATATAAAATCTCAGCATAAGTGCGTGATTCAAGCATAGATTTTTCGACTTTACTCAATGAAATATTTAAAAATCTATGCGTTACTCTTGATGCAGACTTCAGTATTGTGTCCAAATACGGATCAACTGCTTCCGTAAAGTATAAAACTGAACACAGACAGTATTTGATTGACAAACTTGTTTTCAGCGTCAGCATGGTGGTCGTGCTGAACGGTGTGCTCGCAGACGACTGTCCGACGTCAGTCCGCGCGCTGTTGGCTGCTCACCCCGGCTACAGAGATGCCGCTGCTCAATTACTGGCTGCAGCAGCGCGAGTCGTCGGTCCACAAGGACTATTGTATGTGGCGCAGAGAGAGTTAGCTGCGGTAGTACCGCATGACAGTGAGTATCTAATCTAACTTGCAATAATAGATTGTACATGTAACCCGACTGAGACTTTGCTGTGACGCGCGCTTTAGGCAGTACCTAGTAATTCTGTAGGTACAATATGCGTATGTTCAGTCTACTTTGCTCATCTTTGTCAGAAAGATACATAGATACAAAGATACATAGACTAATGCTCTATCTACTGAATTGATTTGTCGGCTTTTGAATCGTCATCTTCTCGTCCTTATCCCATTTTATGTACGGTTTCTATCTCAACTCTCTCTTGTCAGGTCTCATTTCCTCTTGCTCATGTTATCTTTCACACAATCCATCCATCTTTAAATAACAAAATTGTATTTTATTTTCCCAGAAAATGTCAACATCATCGGATCAGACGACGCCACATCATGTATTATAGTTGTAATCAGGCATTCAGGTAAGACGTCACTACTATTGCTTTCTTAATATTATAGGATGATAGGATAGGATGACGGTGAAGTGTACTTTTGATGTCCGCAACGGGACAATTATTTCATGATTTTGATTGGCAAATAACTGTCTCCAATTGAATGACATGGTAATGTGGCATACTTGGTTTAGGACCAATCAATATTTAGACGTGCTAAGTCAAAGCCAAAAATTTTGTACTCAATAAAACCACAATAACACTTGGAAACATCTTTGAGCTCGTCCACCAAAATCTGAAGCTTTTGGCCAACATTTCCGCGTGACCTGATTATAACTGACACATCAAGGATGTTCAGTTCTAAAAGATTTAAGGGAATATCTACTATACATTATGGGATTAGATCTCATCAACGCAACTTTCAACTATTTCAGGGTCAGGAGCTGTGGCTCTAGCACATCTAGACGGGTCTGGAACTGCGGAGGCAGCCGCCGCCATGGTCGCCCGAGTTCAGCAACTGGCCGTGGGCTACCCTGAAGGAAGACTCGAGCTGCAACTTGTTGGGGGGTTCACAGATCCACACAGATATTCCGATGAGCTGTTCGCTAATATTATGCGTAAGTTTCCGATAACATGGTGAAGGTCGCTGAAAATCAGTGGATGTAGAAAATGTCACAAATCAAATTTAAAATTTGATTTCAAATTAGAAAGTTCAAGACCCTTTTTCATGTGTTAGAGGTCCAGCAATTAGAAAACCATCACATTTAATCATCTTTTATCAGAATTATTTTTTGAAATATTATTTATTTGGTCTTTCGAGCCGGAGTTCACTACAGCTAACTACGCACCTAATATTTTGCTTTTAAATTATAAGCTTCCATTTGGCTAGGAGACGCTATAAGTGTGAGAATGTGACAAACATCTGCGAATCTGACCTGGAATCCAATCTTTGTAGGTACATTGTAAATTGAGTCTTCACCAAAAACTTGTAATATTATAGCCTGTCCAATAAAACTACTTTCAGGGAATTTTGATCCATTAGTGCAAAATCGCAAATGAACGTCGGAAATAAATTATTAGTATTGACGTCTGAGGTCAGAAGACTTGTCAGGCTGCCAACGAGCAAATGTTTCGGATTTTAAAGCGGTGTACTCATTAACGCTGGCACTGAATTGAAAAGTGAATGTAGTTTTCCGATAGACATTTCCTCTCTCCAAAATTAGATGATTAGCAGGATTTTGGAGTGTCTAAAATGCTGACAATGAAAAGAATCACAGATTTCATATAGCTAGGGTAATGTTCATTGAAAAACATAAGTTTCCTTAATATCGCAGTACCGACAGCAATAACTTAGCTAAAATTTAGCTTTTGGTTGATACCTAGCCCTGCCAGTCTTCAGCTCTTCTCATGCAGCGTCTTTTTGTGTACGTAGCTTTAATTTAAAGTGGGCGTGGGCGATTCGAGCAATCCATTGTCGTCCATCTACCGCTAAGTGTCTGTAATGTGATAGGTATTTGTTGATGAGTGACGATTTACAATACTGTTGGTAGAATGACCAATACAACATCTGCCTTATGCCTAGTTTCGTACCTATTATAAGTAAAAATAGAAAATAAGATGGCCGTTGTTGCGATGAACCTACTACCTATGTAAAAAGTGTTGTGAACCTGAAACCTACTATGTGAACTTTATAATAAAACTAAAACTACAACTAATAAATCGTGTTTATTGAGATTACAAGAGGTTATGGGCCCACGACACTGATTCCTGCGGGATGCGTAGAATAAAAACTGAAAAGAAAACTGCTTTGTGAAACGCGTGCTACGCGGGAGCCGTACCTTGGCTGGCTGTGAATAAGCAGGAAGGGTTACGAATAACAACAATGATGGACGGTAACGGGAACATGAGTGTTCAGAATAACATCAAGTTGGAAGGGGCCAGAAATTGGAACATTTGGAAATTCCAGACGACTGTTCTACTGCGTGGCCAGACTTTGATGGACGTGGTGGAAGGGAAGGAGAAAAAGCCGGAAATCGGTGATGATAAGATGACAAGCTGGGAGACTAGAGATGCGAAAGCACAAACGCTTATTGTGATGAGAATGACAGAGGGTGTGATGTTACATCTGATTACTTGCAAGACGTCAGCAGAGATGTGGAGCAAACTAATGAGTGTGTATGAACAAAAAACAGAAACGAGCATCCATATTGTACAGCAGCGATTCTTCCAATACAAGTTTGAAGAAGGTATGGAAATGTCCACATTCATGTCGAAAATACAAGAGTTACAAAATCAACTGCGACAGATGGGAGAAGAAGTATCGGACAAATTTGTTATCACCAAGGTACTCATGTCATTGCCGGATAAGTACAAACATTTCGTTTCTGCGTGGGAGTCTGCTCCAGATGATAAACAAACCTATGATAACCTGGTGGCAAGGTTGTTAATTGAAGAAGAGAGAATGAAAGAAAAATTTAGTGAAGAAGTTCAACCCTCATCAGCATTTGTAACACAGAAGCCAGATAAGAAAAATGTGAAATGTTTCCGGTGTAACAAACTAGGGCACTATCAGAATGAATGTATGAGTAATGAAAAGGAGACCAGCAGGAGTGACAATTGGTCAAGCAAGAAGTGCTACTACTGTAATAAGCTGGGCCACATCAAGAGTGAGTGTCGCTTTAGGAACAACAAGGAAGGCAATGCATTTGTTATGCTAGAACCGGAGAACTATGAAGAGTCTAAATGGTTGGTAGACACTGGAGCCAGTGAACATATGTGCCGAGATCGAGGACTGTTTTCATCATTTTCAATCGTGACACAAAAGTCTGTAATTGTTGGAAATGGAACTGCAATTAGTGTGTTAGGATGTGGCCAGGTGGCAGCACAGGTATCTGATGGACACAAATGGATTAATACAACCATGGACAATGTATTGTTTGTACCTGATCTGAAACAGAATTTGTTCTCTGTCAAGTGTGCAACACAGAATGGCTATGTCATGATGGTAAATGAAAACCAATGTAAATTCTATAAAAATAATAAAACTTGTGCAGTGGCTAATAGACTTGGAAACATGTACTACATGGATATGCGATCTAAATGTGGTGAAGCAAATATTACAAAAAATGTTCTTCAATTGAGTGAGTGGCATGAGAGACTAGCCCACCAAAACATTGGTCATGTGCAGAAAGTGCTTGCAGATCAACACATTGAGACAATCAATGATGTGAGTGGCAGTTCTTGCCTAGGCTGCCTGGAAGGTAAAATTCACCGTTTGCCATTTGCTACAAGTGAGACAAAAACTACAAGACCATGTGAAATGATCCATGCCGACACATGTGGACCAATGGAGGTGCCCTCAGTAGGAGGTTCCAGGTACTATGTTTTATTCAAAGATGACTACTCAAATTACCGAAGTGTTTACTTTGTGAAGGGAAAAGATGAAATTAAGAATTGTGTAGAGAATTTTATAAATAAAGCTGAGAATGTAACAGGAAATAAAGTTTTACGATTTAGATGTGACAACGGGACTGAGTTTGTGAACAAAGATGTTTTGAAATTATTTTCAGACAAGGGGATCATCATGCAGAATACAGTGAGCTACAGCCCAGAGCAGAATGGCAAAGCAGAGAGAGAGAACAGAACCCTAGTGGAAGCTGCTAGAACTCTATTGTATGCCAGAAAGCTGCCAAAGAAACTATGGGCAGAAGCAATTAATACAGCAGCTTTCGTTTTAAATAGAACTGGAAAAAGTAATGATTGTGAGAAAACACCGTATGAAAGTTGGTATAACAAGAGTTTTGATATTAATGTTTTGAAAGTCTTCGGTACCCCAGTGTTCGTGCATATACCAAAAGAAAAGAGGAAAAAATGGGACTCCAAAGGAGAAAGTGGTATCATGGTTGGATATGGAGAAGATGTGAAAGGTTACAGGATATACTTCTCAGAAAAGAATGTGGTTGACATTAAACGAGATGTTCTGTTTATCCAAGAGCAAGAGTCAATTGTAATCCTACAAAAGAAAGATGAGAGTATACAGACTGACGAGGCAGAAACTTGTGATCAGAAGGAGTCAAGTATCCTAAGCACCGACCAATCAAAGGCAAGTATCCTAAGTACCGACCAATCCTCTGAAGGAAGCTTATATGAACCGTGCATAAGTGATGAGGACTCAAGTCAAGAAGAGAATATAACAGTGAATGAACGCACAAAAAGAATCAGGAAACAAACAGATTTCTACAAGTGTAACCATACATATGTGGAGGTTGAGCCGACATCATATGAAGAGGCAGTGAGTGGTGAAAAGTCTCATGAATGGAAAGTCGCAATGGAAGAAGAGTTAGCAACACTAGCAGAAAACCATACATATGAATATTGTGATCATCCAGTAGATAGCAAGGTAATAAGTAGTAAATGGGTATTTAAAATTAAAAATTCTAATAATGTTAAACAATATAAAGCTAGATTAGTAGCAAGAGGATTTGAACAAAATGATGAGTTAGATTTCAATGATATCTATGCACCAGTTGCGAATCTATCAACATTTAGGTTGTTTGTTTCAGTAGCAACAAAATTAAACTTACCAATTTATCAAATGGATGTCACTGGTGCTTTTCTCTATGGAGATATTCATGAGGAGGTATTTTTAAAATTACCAGAAGGTGCATATAAAGAAAATAATAATATTGTCAAGCTAACTAAGTCTTTGTATGGTCTAAAGAAATCACCTAAGTACTGGAATGATAAATTTAATTCTGTAATAACTAAAGTAGGTTATAAAAGGTCAAAATGTGATTCATGTTTATATACAAATAGTGATGGTAGGGACCAAACATATGTTTTGTTATATGTAGATGATATTTTGATGTTTGGCTCCAATATAAAACAAGTAGAACATCTCAAAGAAATGTTACGTAAAGAATTTAAAATGAAAGACATTGGTTTAGTGGCTGATTTCATTGGAATTAATGTAAAACAAAATTTAGAAACAGGTGTAACTGAATTGAGCCAAAAAGTATATTTAGAAAATGTATTAAAGCGTTTTGAAATGGATAAGTGCAAACCAATGTCAACACCCATGGATAAAAATTTCAATGTTCAAACATTAGAAGATAATAATTGTTGTTCTAATAAAAATACAGAAAATCTATGTAGACAGATTATTGGATGCTTAATGTATGCTGTTTGTGGCACAAGGCCTGATTTAAGTGTAGCTGTTTCAATTCTCAGTAGATTCCAAAGTAAAGCTAATAATGCATTACTGTCAGCATTAAAAAGGGTATTAAGGTATGTAAAATACTCTATAGATTATAAGTTAGTTTATAAATGCATTGATGGCAAATTAATTGGCTATTGTGATGCTAATTGGGGAGGTGATCTCATAGATAGAAAATCCACTACAGGATATTGTTTTAAGTTTGCTGATTGTTTAATAATGTGGTGTTCTAAAAAACAATGTAGTGTTAGCTTGTCCTCTACAGAGTCAGAGTATGTTGCAATGAGTATAGCCGGGAGCCAAGCCTGTTGGATTGTAAATATACTGAAAGATTTTAATATCAAAGATATTTGTCCGGTTCGGTTATTCTGTGACAACCAATCCGCTATAATGGTTGCAAGTACTGACTGTGTGAAGAGACTAAAACATATTGATATTAGGTTTCACTTTGTAAAGGAATTAGTTAGGAAAGGAGTGATTTGTTTAAAGTATCTAAAGACTGAAGAACAAATAGCAGATGCACTCACTAAACCTTTATGTAGGGATCTGCTAATTAAGTTCTGGAGTAGGTGCGGGTTATGTTAAGATAGGCAGTAATGTTGCATTGAAGGGGGGTGTTGGTAGAATGACCAATACAACATCTGCCTTATGCCTAGTTTCGTACCTATTATAAGTAAAAATAGAAAATAAGATGGCCGTTGTTGCGATGAACCTACTACCTATGTAAAAAGTGTTGTGAACCTGAAACCTACTATGTGAACTTTATAATAAAACTAAAACTACAACTAATAAATCGTGTTTATTGAGATTACAAGAAATACGACTACGACTTAATTGTAATTGTAATATTCTTTTACATGCTGTAATTTTAAAGTCTTTCGAATGTGTACTGTATTGGGCTAAGGATCTCCCAATAGTGCTGGTACATCTTCAAAATGGTTGAATGAATCGGCAAGGTGAGGGCTCGTATGGCTCGATTAGCCGAGCATAGATTCAGCCAATTGCGACTTCATGTTCTTATTCCGAAAACAAAACAAAATCTCAAGCGTTTTTCTTAGAAAAATGACAGATGAAATTGAAACATGATGAAAAATTCAATGCTTCAGTATCGGCCTGTGAACTCAACTTAAATATTCGACACTCAAGCAACGTTTCCGAATCAAAGCCCGACTCAAATTAATGTTCAAGAATTAATGAGCATACAGACCTTAAAGTGCCAGAAGAAATTAACTTTTGAAGGACCGATGTGTTTGGAACCTCAATAGACTGGAGTAGTTTACCTGCCATACTAACCAGCGTCCATACTCTATGACAACCTTCTCGTAGAATCAGTGTGTATTATACAAAGTGATGGTAAAGTATGGATAGATTTCCCGCTGCTCTGTCGAGTCTCCCGAAAACTATTTAGTGATCACACATCGCAAGGGATTTCAATCAAATCAAATCAATGGGGTTTATTTGTGACCATGTACACAAAAAATAAAAATAATAAAAGTTACAGACACTCGTAACTAAAGTGATTCTTTTCCAATTCCAGTGTCGTTCCACCGTCTAACAGTCGAGATCGACCTAACCCTCGCGTGTTGTTGCGAGCTGAACACCGCTCTAGGTGGGGGCTCGCCCGCGCCCCTCGTCACGGGCGTCGGGGTCGACATCAGAGCTGGTGACCTGTTCCCAGCCACCTTCCCTGATAAAGGACCTGAGTGCCCATTGCGAGGCGCCAGGACTATCACTGGAGGACCGCACTCTGCGCAGGTTAGTGTTATCTACACTCCATGCTTACATATGGTATTCAATCTTGGGGTGTTTGAATATAATTGTTGGAACATCATCATCAACCTATATCAGTTCACTGCTGGGGCATAGGTCCTACTGAATTTCTGGATAGGATTATGTAGGTAAAAACGTTATTTATAAAAAAGTTTGTTGTATCTTGCCGCTAAGCAACGATGCTCGGAACTGTGTTCCAGTTTGAAAGGTACGCATTATAGGTGCTGGTGCAACTACAGGCACATGAGACTTTACGTCTTAGAGTGATGGGTGCAATTACTTCGCAGAGCACGTCAGTGGACGCGCTCAGTCTGTATTGTTATTATTGTTACAGGCAACCCTTAACATCAGGTGGGCTATCTGTTCAGTCGCTATCTAAAAGAAACCCTATTTTGTTGAACCAGCCTTAATGATAATGTTAATATTCTAGGTTCTGGATATATACGACAACGGCGTAGGAATGCTCCGCATAGGTCCCTTCAACTATGACCCGCTGCGCGGCGCGGACTTGTGGCTCGAACAGTCGGACGACTTCATACTCCAGCATCTCAGCACTACGCCAGCTGTCGAAGCACCGCATTTCGTGCATAATGTAAGCTGCTTAATATTGCGAAGGCTTTAAAAGTGTTAATGAAAGAGATAAGATAGATAACTCTTTATAGATTTTTAAAATTTGAAAATTTACCTTTGTGTATGGACGGGAATTAACAGAAAAGAAATAGGAGGGTGGGGGGTGGGGTCTCTGAAGGGTATGCTTGCCTGCTCTAACTCTGGTTTGCTTTAGAAATAAAGAGAACGCACTCTATAAATCAGCGAAATAATATTTAGGGCGGATTGCACCAAAATCGCTAAACGCGTTTAACTCTTAAATAGTATTTAGCGAGTTGTCAAGTTATACAAATACGTCAGATTTAAATTGATTTAGCTGTTAAACACGTTTAGTGATTCTGGTGCAAGCCGCACTTAGAATCAATGCTAATAGTTCTGACGATTACTAACCAAAAAAAGCAACCAAAAAAAAGATACCAACGAACTGTGACGCCTGTCTAAATAATGTATTCTTTCTTAAATAGTAGTTTATATTTATTTCAGATCCGCGTGACGCTGAAGTTCATCCAGCAGCATCCATTTCCGGCCGTGACCGTGTTTCCGGATAACCGGCCGCACTACTATCGGCGGGATGAGCAAACCGGATGTTGGACCCCCATGCGATTCTAAATTCTAATCTTCGATCCCTGCGAACGCATTTTTCGAACCCCCATGCTACTCACACATTTTTGCCGGGCATGGGTTCTCTTTATCTTGTTAGAAAAAAAAAACGATGTAGAAAGTTCGTTCGTGGCTTAACGACTGCTAGAGCTGAACCGACAGTTTAACGTGCCCTCTGAAGCACGGAACCGCTAAGATGTAAATGCCACTAGCGGTCACCCATCCAAATAGTGACCGCGCAGAACGTCGCTTAACTTAAATCGGTGAAGATTGACTAAGCAAGCGACGCGAGCGCTACGGTAGAAATATACTTTTATTTTGTTAAAATGTGTAATGACAAATTGTTTTTTTTTAACGTATTTCAAAATGTTTTATTTAATATTATATTGGTAATGCAATCACTTGAGAAGTCATGGTGGATGAATTTAAAATGACATTCCAATTTAAGACTTTGCACTTTAAAAAATGTCCAGCACTTTTGGATAGTGTAGTAGTAACTACAATCTTTTATTTTTGTAATTTTTTGTATCTGGGGGGTGATTCTGGGTATGGCAGAGATTTTACTCTAATAGGGATGACGTCAAAATGACGTTGAAAACTCCTGTCGCTAGTGGGTGAAACCAGTTTTCGACCGAGATTGCCATACCCAGAATCACCCCCCAGGTCGGCATCTGCCAGTCAGTACTGGTTACTGTTAAGTTGGTATGATTATAATAATATGATAATCTTATTATTGTATATTTTGTGACCTTATAAAAAAGTAGATTATTTTAATGAATTATCTTGTAAATGCACCACTTGCCCATTACTTGGTTATTATGATAGAGTTATACAAAAGTAGTAGATTTATATTCGAACAAAGTTGTAAATATTCTTAGTGAGACATTAGGTAGGTATAGTTAGTTGACTTTAAAAATACTTAGTTATTGTTGTGTGAAAATATTATAAAATATATTGAAAGTTAAAATGCTATGCGTTTTTCATTCTCTATGGACTACATGCCCCTACATGCACGTGAAATCGCTACTTACGTGCTAAGCCAAGAAAGAAAGAAGAATTAGTAAGTAGGTAGCTACCTAGATAATTAAATGAAGAGTTTATTCTATTCAAAATAGACATTTTATTTCCACTTTTAAAAATGCCTTTGCATCTAATAGGTAGGTGCAGATAATTTATACAGCGTCGGAGGCCATTTTTTCATGCCCCTGATGTAGTGCCTGGGATATTTTTAGATTGCCAAACTACTGAATCGATTTTGATAAAAAAATATTTTTTAAATTCGTTCATAAATGACGGGGTTCTGAGGTAACACACATTACAAAAACAAATAAAAAAAAACATAACTGAATTGAGACCCTCCCCCTTTTTAGAAGTTGGTAAAAAAAATAGTAGAAAACAATTTTCGCAAAAGCTGGCAACATTTGTTAGACAGTAACACAGACTGAATTATTACATTGGCACTTGACACTGACATCTGAGATGACATAACAGTAACAGCAGTGCGTTGATTGATTCTTTGTCTCACTCATTCAGTCTTTTTTTACTTTTATGTTGTTGGTGAACTGAAAAGACCAAAGTGTTTATTTTTATCTGAAACTATTAGAAATTCTGTATTGTTCTGTACTAAATAAATTAGCAACAATGGAGAAGCCGACCATCACGGATCAACCACCACCATACTCCGCCACAATGTCGCAAGGTAAAGAAAGTTACAAACTTATTTCGTGAAACCATACTCAATGCCAATGAATCACAGATAAGCATTTGTGATGTTCACTGCGCAAATAAATCACTTTATACTACGACGTGATCAAATTAGGGCTTACACCCTTGTGAAGACAGGATCAAAAAACTACCTAATGTGGATTTCAGGTTCGCAACCCTACGTGCAGACACAGCAGCCGTATCCTCATCCAGCGAGCGCTCCGGGGGCTTCGTACCCGCCCCCGCCGCCCGGTTACACTCCACAAGGCGTTCCAGTGGGGACGGGCTATGTGCCCAACTATGGAGCTACCAACATCATTATCCAACCACCCATCATAGCCGTCGGGGCTTGTCCAGCTTGTCGAGTTGGAATGCTGGAGGATGACTTTACATGTCTAGGTATTATGTGTGCTATTGTATTTTTCCCGCTCGGAATCCTCTGCTGCCTCGCTCTCAAGAACAGAAGATGCTCGAACTGCGGTGCTTTGTTTGGATAAAATAATGAATCAGCCTGGTTAGTTGTTCCGATAAGAGCTATAAACGTTTGAGTATCTAATATGGAGTGATTTGGTAGACCATTACGTTTCTTTTAGGTTTGAAAGGTCAATTACTTGTAGGTAATTGGATAAAATTAATGGAATAAAGGAATTAAGATAAATGCTGCCGATTCAGACTTCTTCACATTGGCCAGTTTGATAAACCTAAACATTCCTCGTGCTAATAAGACTTAATCTTCTTGAATAACCACTTCAAAGAATTGATTAGTATGCATAAAAACTTGTCTAGAGGAGACATGCTTTTGCATAATGCCAATATTGGCAAATGATATGCCTAGTTGGGCTGTTTTATCTATTTGAAAGTCATTTGAATAGATAAGGATATCATAATTACCTATTTAATGACTGCAATATCTTTTGTGGGTGTGGTGTGAATGAACATCTCCAAGAAGGATTTGTTGATAGTTTCATTTTAATATTTTCATCAGCTATTGATAAGGAAAACCACAATAGTTCGTGTGAAAGAGTCAGCAATGTCTAACTTGAGTTAATTTACTGTAAGAACCATGTGTCCTGTTTTGTACTCTTAAAATATTAGATAGGTAGACCTACTTGACATTTGTAACATTTACCTACAATCAAGGGGTATAGAAGAGAGAAGATGAAGAAGATACCCAATGTACCTACTCTGTTATGTTGCTGTAGGTACATTGATAAATACCATTTTGGCTTAGGTACCTTACAGACATGACTTTATATTATTTTTTAATGTCACACAACAAGTCGCAAAAGCCATAAATCAAAAAGTTGAAGTTGATTTCAACATTTTATCTACCTTTATGTAATACTATGTTTAAGTGGCATTTCTCAGTACGACAGTTAAACCCTAACATCCGAGTTTTACGGATTCTTTGTCTACACCTAGCCTGTATTTGCATGTCTACACCAAAACTCGTACTAGGCCCTCAGGAGTTGTTATTGTATGCAATGTGAATAATATCACACACTATTGTGTTAATATTACCGTAATTAATAATGTAAAAATACAAAACAATGTAATTGTTTAAGCCATAACCATTTACAAAATAAAAGTTGATTAATGTTGCCATACATTATTATATAATAAGATATCGATTTATTTAAATGTTAACTGCAGAGTGGGACTCGAACCTACATCTGTGCCTTATCACGAATAAAGGTAACACGTTGCGCGTCAACACCAGCTCGACTGCCAAACGTTGTAGCGTCACCGCGCAGTGTATCTCGGATACACGTTACTACATTTTATTTGTGAGTAAGGCTACGAGTACCATCATCAAGGATTTTCCTTCCAAAGTTAGGCATTCACGAAAATGTTTTAAAATTATAAAAAGTTATGAGAATAGTGATTTGATTTTATCAGTTATTATATTAGCGGTTATTTTAAAATAAAGTTATGTTACTAGATAAGATATAGACAGCCGGAAATGCCTTACATTATCATTCATAAGTAAAAGCTGTTATATTGTTAGTTATACGATTGAAAAAATATTGATTTTAATCATGTATACATATAGTTTTGCAATAAAGTTTTGGGTACAAAAAATGAAGTTTTAAATTCATCTTTTTAAAAAACAGGTTCGCGCGGTACTAGGCAACTTTCAAGGAACTCTTATTTGGAATAAGTAGGTAGTAAAGTATAATGTTACGGAAACGGGATATTTTCGGGAAACAGATACTTTGCCCACCATGTTCCGAAAGGCTAACAAGCCCTCTCTTCTGTCAAGCTAACTAGGGCATAGGTACCCTAGTTAGCTACGTATATAGAAGGTGTTAGGTTATAGTCTACCTAGGTAGACGACTAGGTAGTTAAGTCTGCAGTCAATATTGAATGATTCACATCTATTCTGGAGCGCCTGTGGACGTGGAGTGTTGATAAGAACATGATGTATCGTATCGTGTAAATGGTACTCAAAATAATTTATAAGTTTAAAAAAACCGACTTCAATTATATTCGACTACCAGCTTCATCATCACATGATGATGATGATGAAGTCACAGGAAAGCAAAATACGCAATTTCGTGCACGTGGTTGGCATATTTATTTTCAGTTATTTAAAAGTTAGTTATTCCGTTAAAAATAGAATTCTGTCAAAAGCGCGAAAGTATTAAATCCACTAGTAGACCTCTTTCATGCTATTGTAGGTTTAGTTTAGTTAGAGAAACAGGTCCCAGGGTAGGAAGCAATCATTCTGAACAAACAATCCCTTCTGATGTAGCAAACTGTAATAAAACATTCGAGCAGCCTCAAGTGGCCTGTGCGGAGGTAATTAAAATTCTCTTCAGGAGTTATTTTATTGCAACCTGTGTCTAGGCTGTTAGTGGTAAGTAAGTACTAAGGTAGGTACTTAATGTACTATGAGCGCCTTTTATGCCCTGTTAACTTCAATTCAGTTAGATAATGACCCGATCGCAGTATTGTTCAGTAAATTATCATTCTGTACAGTCGGCTACACAGACCAGTACCTAGGCAATAGCCTAGGTACTCGTCTTTTCCAAGCGAAGCAAAAGGAGGTAGGCACTCAAAGACAATGAGGAAGGTTAGGTAGGGAAGGTGAGTTATGAATTTTTTTCCTGTTTTTTTAGCCTAAGTAAATCAAAAGTCTAGAAGATTATAAGGCCAACTGTGAAAGAATTTTGGCGATATCTCAAAAACTGAATTTTCTACGATTATTAAAGTTTGGATTTTCAAAATCTGTTTTGAGCCCTAGATTTGTTTAGCTACTAGAGAAATCGTGGCTAGCTATTATTTATTATTTCGAAGCTTTTGGTTCGATAAAACTTTGTTTGAAACTGTAAAATGTAAATGTATCTAGGTACTTACCTACTTCGTTCTTTCGTCTATCTCTTTCTTACCTTTATCTTTGGAGGTAAATGATGATGAGATAAAGTGTTAGGTACATTTTGTGACTGAAAAAAACTAGCAATTTTTAATTTTTTTTTTTCAACTAGAAAAGTTCTTGTAGGTACCGTAACGATGAAAAATTATGATTCTTTAGATATTTTTTTATGCAATCTTGAAAAAAATGCTGAAATTGCCATTTCCGATGCTGACTGTATCTACTAGACCAGGTACGTATACGATAGAAATAGTATAATGTGGGTTATGAAGTAGGTACTATACCTAACTGTGCTTATACTTTTCAGAAATATGGGTAAGTCTTAGCATGTATATGCATGTAAAACATTTGTAAAGCTTTCTAAACTCTGCAGCGAACCGCACTGAAAAGATTCTTTGAAAGCAGGCGGAAACTGAAATTACTCTCCTTCAGTTAAATCCAACGTTGACATGAACAAAATTCTTTCTAAGTCGTTAATCTTCATTTCCTGAAAATACAGACAGAAGAATAATGTCCCGAGTTAAAAGTTCATATTTCCAAAGTTTTCTTTCAATCTAAGCTTCCAAGAAGTCCCATAAAAGTGAGGCGGATCGCACTTTTCTAAAGCGGCTATTACAAGCTTTGCGGCTTAACTTTTAACATTTTGTTTCCCATAAATATTTAAGGTGTTATTCTCATTTTATGCTCAATTACTCTTTTATAAACTCGTTTCAAAACGAATTCTTGACTACCGAAAATGTTCAACGTCGTCGACTCGTAGCGCTCTCGTAGATAAGGGGCAGTTTTCGTAGCGCTGCTACGTCGTTTCGTATCGTGTTTACGTGTTGTATATTTTATGGACGTGGAATCCATTTTAGAAGAAAATATCAGTTTGTGTTACACTATTAAAAAACTTTCCACAATCCAATATGACTTTCATTCATTCACACTACAACTTATGCATTATAATGTATGTATGAAATGAAACAACATTCATGTTCACAAATAAAATAGATAAAAGGGTGAATCAACTTTTAAGGCACTTCTTTTTTGTCCCTGCCATGGAAATAACGATAAAATCTGTATTTCAGTTTAGAATAAGATTGTTTTCATGTAAATGTAAACTTAGATTCTCCGCTAATATGGTAATTACATACTTTTTATAGTTTATAGCAAAATTTTTGCTTTTTCTATGGTAACTCAGCGGAACTCCATACAAAAAACAGGTGTCTTTAGACGAAGGTGAAGTAACAAAGTACGATGTTACTCAATAAAAACATATGAAGACACTGCATTTTCACACATTACTACGCTTCAGAAAAGGTTAGGCTTACGTTTTAAGTAAAAATTAACAAAAGTTTGACTTAAATTGTGTATTTTACATGCACCTCAACTTTTTGTCCCAAACGTAGATTAAATCATCAGGTATACTGAGTTACCGTTAAAAGTTCGGAGTAATATCAAGAAATGGCGTCTAACTTGGTATCATCAAAGGCGATTAGTATCTAATATTTCGTTGGTATGGTCTGACCAGGCCTACCTCGCTTTACCCGCCTCTCAGCCCGCAGTAAGCTCTCAACTGGTGCGCGTTGGTTTATTAGCGCTCTGCAGCGATGTTTATTAGGCACACTCATCAGGTTTTCTTCAAAAACTCGTTTAAACTAGCTTAGATGTCATGCCACATAGCAAAACCTAAAGATAGGATAAATAGTGCAAATGTTAACACTATATTTGCTTAACATTTCGATAATTCATTTTTATTCACAATGTTGTCAAAGGAGTGCCTTAAAAGTTGATTCGCCCAAAAATGTTAATAACACCCAGAACAAGGTAACCAACATAATAATCAAAAGCGACATTCCTATTTACACAGCAATCACAATTTGCCATCTGGGAAAACCACAATAAAACACAATGTTGCAGAGATGAATAGAATAAATAAATCATGCCAAGATTACAATCCTGACAGCATTTATCACTGGAATAGTGTCTGAAAATATGTGACATGAAATTATGATGACAAAAACATCACCGGATATTTTTGTTTGGTCTGGTTTTGATAGGTATGTACGTAAAGAAAACGTTATTTACTGACGTATTATCAACGTATAACGTACGTTCAATACCAAAGCGAGCTTATGTAAGTATGTACCGTAGGTATGTGTTGTTTGTGTTGTAATGGACACGGTAAAGATGGACAAGCATCATCTATTCACGGCGGTTATTGCGGCCGCGGGAGGGACATTCAAGAACAAAGAATACAAATCAGTGGAAACGTGTCTCAGGACCGGCATATGGACATAGTGTAGACCAGTGTAGTCTACCAATATTATAACAATTTATCAGTTACATTCGGGGCTGGGTCAACGAGTGTTGGCCGATGTGTCTTCTCTACCAAAATACTACGGTTTTTCGTAGAAAAGTAAATATTTGCAAAACAGTTATCGAGTGACGGAAGACCGCAACGCCCGAAAGTTGTTCTGCAAAAGTTGGGATGCTGGCGGGTTGGAGTGGAAGCACCTGAAAGTGAGGCTGAAATTCCAAAGTTCACTGCTAAGCACAAGGAACAGAACTGAACGTCTGTTCTAGGACTGAAATGATAATGATTTTATATTTTGTTATTTATAACCTTATTTATATTTTTTCGACATCTACAGCCGTTCTACTAAGAGTAAAGTCTGCGGAGCTACCAGCTGCGGCAAAGATCGTGTGACTATTGTACCTACCTGTATCGATGGGTTTTATCATTTCCAGTTTCCCCGATCCGCGTTTACGAGTGAATGAAATGGGAACATGGGACGCGCAAGCCCGACAACACTTCCGGTCAAATGAATAGCCATTTATGATCTATATACGTACAAATATGTTAGGGAGGTATTCCACTCTTTGTCCAACTTTAGTTTCTTTTATAAAAAGTTGTGTGTGTGAAACAAAGGTACCTATCTATTTGATAAATTCACCACTTTTTTAACCATACACTTTCGGCGTTTTCTTATGCTTTCGTCAAAATAGATTCGGCTATGGAATAAGATGAAACCTCTGAAGAGATTCTTGGACGATTTTAGTTATCAAATGGAAAATTATTCATACAGTACAGTAGACCAATGCATAATATGCAATTCATGTAATTCACGGCTGACATAAACTTTTTACTAGAGTTTGTTGCCAAAGTGTTGTTGAAATAAATTAAATAAATAAATAAATATTCAGGGACATTTCACACAACACCCTCTAGTCCCAAACTAAGCAATGCTTGTAATATGGGAACCAGATGGCTGATAGAATACTTATATATATATTTTTTTGTAAATAAATACTTATAATACATAGTAACACCCAGACATAGAACAAACATCTATGTTTTCCACGCACAAATGTTTGTTCTTGGTGGGGATCGAACCCACGACCCACAGCACGGAAGGCAGAGCTATTACCGACTGAGCTGTGACGCCTGTCAAACTGTAACCAATCTTTAGAAGTACCTATAATTATCAACCGGGTTCAAAGTTAACAGTTTTCGACTGCAAAATTATTATTTCCAATCAAAATAAATAGACAGTAAACGTACCTACCATCTCTAAGTAAAAAATCACCAGCGTTTTGCGACTCAAAAATATAATAATAAAATCTGTGTTATTTCCAACAATATTTTAACACCCCAGTTTCCGCTTACGCTCGCGAGTTTTTCATTTAGTCGCATTGCTGAGGGAAGACCAACATCCGTATCCGTAGCTTTTCACTAACCTCTCTCAGTCCTTGATAGCTAGAACTCAACCGTAGTATTTTCAGACTCTAATGTTGTTTTTTATTAGAAACTAAATAATAACATGCATAGGTGATACTTATAGAGGTTTTCAAAAATATATAGAGCTACCTAACCTAGAAGCTATAAGAGACGACTAGAACGTATAAAATATAATTGACACGAGCCCACAGCAATGGTACAAACAAAACCACGGGTTCCAATTACTGCGAGAGTAGGTATAGACTTGATATTCATCTTTATGAAACGCTGTAATGAGGAAACCAGATGAAAGCCTCAAAGAGCATTGTTCTCAATCTGACGACGAATACCTCCTTACGGTCTCTACAGAGGGGTAATCACGAACAAATCTGACAGTTGCCGCGTTACGTAAACCTAACGTATTCGAATCGTGTTGCGCGTCAACGCCAGCTTTACTGCCGAACGTTATAGCGTCACCGCGCAGTGTATCTCTAGAGTTACGATACCAAGTTACGATACGATACGATTTTGTACCAAGTGCAAAATTGTACCACGTGACCTGAAGAAATTACACTGGGCAGTGAAATATAACTTGACAGCAAAAGATTGGCATACGGGGGCTGGACGTTCTGGTGCAACTTGTCTCTCGACAAAGGCCTCTTCTAAAAGTTTATCCCTATAAGAAGGTGGAAAATCTCGATCTTGCGTTTTACCATTACCCTTGTAGCAGCTGTTACCCCAACTACTCATAGTCTTTCATCATCACTGTCATCCGTAGGCCAACTTCACCCACTGCTAGGTAATAAGGCTCATTTTGTTTGTACCACTCACTACGGTCCTGTGCTAGTCTCATTGAGGTGCGACCTGCAACGCTAGCCTAGCCATCAAGACGTAGAGTTGACAGGTTTAAAAAGATCATTTTTTTTTTATTAACTTAGAGCTTTCAACAAGGGTATCACGTAAATTCTTAAATCTAAGGTAGTCAATACCTTTTGACTACCTTAAAAAATTTGGATCAGTTGAGCTATCTATAAATCATTTGCAACGGTGTGTAGATAGCTCAACTGCTTCATGTGTATTTTGTACATATTGTAAATACTGTATTAGTCATAATTTTCTGTATTAGTTTTAATTTTCTTTGTGAATAAATAGATATTTGTCAATGCCTTGTGCATTCCTAATTAGTGGACGCCACAGCGTGCGCAAAATTATTATCAAAGCTTCTAAACTGATAACAGCCACGTAGCTAGTTCTAAAAGGTGCGATCATGTGTAAGCAATTCCACCGATGTGGAACATTTCACCCTCACAATGAATGGTAACGACAAAATATGGGAAGACCATTCTTTAGGTAACACAATGAAAGGTACCTTTCGAATCTCTGGGGGTTCATATGTAATGGAATGGTGACTACCAGTCGTTTGAAGCACTGTTTTCACAAAGCTGCAACCGTTTTCTAACAGCCGTCAAGCCGTTTGATGAGCTTTGCAGCTGATGAGGATATTAATCACATCTCTGAAAACCAGTATTGAGGAATTTCAGGCACAAATTCCAGTTATGCCTCAATCAAGTTTGATAAATCAAGTTAAATCTCAATATGTAGACGGGTCTGGTAATGACCAGCTTATGATGAAGAGGATCGATAGGGCAATTTTCAGATTCAGGGTTTAACTGTCAAATTCAAAACTTATGCTTTCTACCGTATTTTCCGTACAGCCGGACGTTTTCAACTGTACGGAACATTCATTTAATTTTTTTTTACTGTGATACAAATGTATTTACAATATTTATAATATATACAAAATACACATTAAGCAGTGGAGCCATCTACACACCGTTGCAAACGATTTATAGATAGCTCAACTGATCCAAATCAGTACCAATCGGAAGCGTGGCCAAGACACTGGCTTTATTGCCGCGCTGAGCGGCCTTTACACGCAAACTCTATCGCGCGCGCGTGAAACAGCAATCGTGTGCGAAAGAGCTAGCGTGTAAAGATGTTGGACGGGGAAGGGAAAGAACGCGTGGCTGCGCTCATCAGTCGCACGCGGAATCGCGCGTTCCAAAAGTCTTTACACGTAAATTGTTGCGCACAGGCTTACTGACTTACTGGGGGGTGATTCTAGACGTAGTGAAACTGTGTGAAATGCACACGCTCCAACACGCACTAGCTCTGGACGATGTATCCCGCGCGATTAGCCTTTACATTACACGGTCGCTCTTTCTGTTTTGACAAAAACTGACGAGTAATCGCGCGCAAATGAACGCGCAGCATAAACAGCTTCAAAAACGTAATCGCGCACGATTTTGTGTAAAGCCTTTCCGGCGTGCTATCCTGTACCTACGCTCCTGAGAGCGCGCGATAGAGTTTGCGTGTAAAATGCGTTGGCCCAGATACTCACCAGCCCTCGTAGTGTAGTAGTCGTCTCAACGGATCTTTGTCCTTCTTAAGTACCTATCTGCGCAGAACCCATTTTTGGGTGATTGGAGGTTCGAATTTTTCCGCTTAACAGTAAGTACATGAGCAATCGTTGTTGCACCTAACTTCAGAGAGATAAAGATCCGTTGTACGTATTGTAAGTTCTTTTTGAATTGACAGTCTCAAGAGTCACCTAACTAGCGAAGTATAAAATTGCTTAAACGAGTATTCTCGTTATTTTCTTGGTTTTGGTGTCGAGTGACGCGGATGGCGCGATGCGATCGAAATTCAGCCATCTCGCGCCCAATTAGGTTTTATCGACCATTTTCGATGCTTTGGTGACGTTTCGGGTTACGTACCTACTAGCGTAACGCAGAATTTCATAGTTACTAACTCCGAATAACGCTATTCGTCACCCGTCTCTATTTCAAACTTGTCAACAACTCAAGGACGGACAACCTACTCCTATTTTAATTTAAAGAATAGCTTTATTCGGGGTTGGTTAGTAGCAGATTTACAGTCTTATTTTTATTTGTTTAGTGCAGGATAGTACTTCAATACAAGAATAAGAAAAAGGATCTAAAATACCTCTAACGCCATTTGTCTTTTTACAACATGGTTATGGTCCAAACTAAGAGCATTAGTGCTCGTAGGGTCCAAACCACAGAACAAAGAAGTAAGCTGTTCTGTGGTCCAAACTACCCTTCGCACATCCCTGTACGCAGTCGATCGGATCTATTCTGCTCGGTTGACGGGACATGTACGTCAAAGGATTTAGTGTACTGTCACTGACGGGATTGGCTATCTGGCTTTGCCAATTTTGTCATGCGATGTTTGTTTGTGAATACATAATCTATTTTGTAGAGCTAGATCAGAGTTTATTGGTCTGCCATCCCATTTAATCTGGTTAGCTGGATTGGGATGCAACTTTTAATCATCCAACAAATAATCTTACATAATAATATCAACTTTAGTGGTGTAGTAATAGAGGGAAGCTCTAGTGGCGTAGCTTTCTGAGTAAATCTTCACCGATTTTCTAAGTTAAGCGACGTTCTGCGCAGTCACTATTTGGATAGGTGACCGCTAGCGGTTACACGAATGTGATCAATTTTGGTAAGACATATTTTGGTCGTAAAACTTGTTCAGTCCCATATTTTGTAACATGGAAGAGATGTAAGTTTATAGTCTGTGGTAGAGGTGCAGAGCAGGGGAATGGACGAATGGTAGAGCGATGTGTAGTATGATCCCATTAGTTTGACAAAATGGATTCTGTCAGGGACATAAATTAGTTTTCAGTTTGAACTAATTATAAGTTTTCCATCTGGGGGGGGGGGGATAACATTTTGCTAACTTTTGCAAATTATGTAGGTAGGTAGGTACCATGTAAATTCATTTCCTCTTTCACATTTACCTAAATTATTTACGTATAGCTCCTTACGAGTAAAATCTGTATTCGCGGTTCTCGAAGTGCGTGCAAAATTATATTGTATCCCTCTCTCCTCCAATAAAATGAATTGCTACCATTATTAGATTTATGGAAAAACAAAACATGTGGCCTGAATTAATGGGATTTTATTCATACAAATAAAACTCTTATAAATACTCGTAGGTACACCAATCTGAACGTAGGGCACTTTAAAACTAGATCAATGACTCTGTGTTGAGATTGAAGTATTGAGCTGACTTACTAATTTGAAAAAGTTCGGGGTGAATACCTAATTCACCTGATATACATCACCGGGTGCACTACTTAGCAGACTTCTTCTATGTACCTATAGTTTTAACATTTACTTAGTTCTCGTAATCGGTTTCAAGACTAACCAAGCTATTTGGAGCTTTTTCACAGATAAACGGTGAAGCCCAACCGCACCATACGTCGTTCAAGTAGCCGTTTCTAATGATGCTGCCACAGGCCTCTCCCTCAAGCGCCCCATCTGTCGCGTTGTCAGGCTGGCCTTCATCCCAATGGTTGAATCCAGCTTGGATCAGAGTCTTACCTGAAACGTCGACATAGTTATTAGACTTTAAGGATAAAGAAACCGAGTGTAATATAAATTAACGAATGACCCATCGATTCATAATACATAAATATGTGCTCCTGCATATGCTCAGTCGGTAATAGCTCTGCCCACCAAGAACAAACATTTGTGCGTGGCAAACATAGATGTTTAGGTGTATTAACACCTAAACACAAAACTAAAAAACAGTTTTTCCAAAACTGGATCGGAACACTAATAAGAATGTAGGTATATAATAAGTATTCTGTCATCAATCTAGTTCCCATATTATAAGCTTTGCTTAGTTTGGAACTAGAGGGTTTTATGTGACATGTCCATGAATATTTATTTTATAAAGGTTACAGTGAATTTTGGTAAAAACTGGCTAATCTTACGAGTAAAGTTGTTTTGCATGGAATTTTTTCACTACGAATTTCGGCAGTTTCAGGATAGAGTAATAAGCTTTTACCATGTACAGTCATCCAAGATCCATCAACCCTCAGGTCTCGGAACCCGATGTGACAAGTATCAGGGTTTCTGGAGACTATATCTTCACGCCTAACAGTGGCAAAGAGATCCCTCAAGACATCATGTTCTTGGTCGCTATTGATGATGGCCAGGTATCCTCCTTCGGCCGCGCAAGTCAGGTAAGCTGTGGACCAAGCCTGACCGCGCCGGTGGAACTTGTAACAGTGTCCCGTGCGTGCATCCAGTTTGTACGCTGTAAGTTTTAATAAAGAATTGCAGGCTCTTCAATCATTCAGAAACATTCGAAAATCAAAGAATCCAAAACCATTTTCACCTATATCGGAAGTGCCGCACTCAGTCAGTGTAAGATTTTCGTATTTCTTGTAGCAGACGTATGGGAGATAATCGCTGCAACTCTTGTCCTTAATGGTGCCGCCACGCGTGTTCATGGCGAGGCAGTTTCTCGAGTTTCCTCTGGGTTCGTCTGCAGCCCAGGTAATGGGCAACTCTGATAGAGGCACACCTGTACCGAAATCACAAAATACATAATTATATTCCTTAAGATATAGAAAAATAATCTGAGTTATATTCCATACTAGGTATAGCACTCAGCTGTTGTTGCGAATCCGACCAAACTGTAACACTTATTTTGGCAAATAAATGTCCTATCTTGTATCCGAACGATGTATCCGAATTGTTGCGAAGCGTCAAATTTGTTGACAGCTGCTGTCGCGCAACAACATACAGGTATTAAATTCTCATTGCAACATACCGTTAGTAGTCTGCGGAGACAGCTCTTATGCTAACGTAGTGTACTTAGCCGCATCTGTATTTTTTGTCAGTTTTCTATGTATTGTATATGTCTACTCAATGCGTGAAGCACGCTTAAGTTTGAGTATTGTTAAAGCATACGCATCAATTAATTACTTAAGTATATCACCTTCAACTGATGCGAAGTCCCCTTCGGAGTAAGTAGCATGCACACCGGTAAATATCTCATTATATTGTTCTTTGGACACAAAATCCGTTATGGCCTTTTGCAACTCGATGGTTAGCGGAGATGCTAAAATAGCTCCTGTAAACATGTAATTGATGACAATACGAAAAGTGTTGATGTACATTTTTGTTATTTTATTATGAAAACGGATCCCAGAATCCGATTACAAAACCATTCGAGATCGGTTTCTACTTCATTCTGATACCGGTACCAGATGCCATAGACCCAAAAATTCAATTTAGGTCCATCTAAAATTACTAATTAGCCTGCATTGTGGCTAGATCGTAATAAGAATAGGGTATAAAGTGTTATCTGATCTAGGTATTAGTACATGTAAATGCTAAACATGTAAGTTATTATTTATTTATTATATTTATCCTACATAAATATTTAACTGCGTTCAAAATATCTATTCCTAAGTATAATAGGGGTATGTGGGTAATGAGTGGCTCCTAACTTATTTTGCTGTGCTCCGACGCTGTGAAAGTAGCAGGCATAGACATAATGTAGACAACACATTGATAGGCTGTTTACCTTCAGCATGGCAACGAATCATGGCGTCATTCCACTTTGATGGGATCCGGTGGAACTTCAGCCATCCGTCAGCCGGTTCGCTGAACGTGTAGTCATGTCGGAACGATGGGCCTGCAATGAAGTGGATGTTAGAAGGCTGGAAACAAGAGCTTACTATACTTACCTACCTATTTATTATAACTCTTATTGAATTATTGATACAACTGGCAGAATATTAAACATGAATTAGGTACCTATGTAAGTAGATATCTATATTTACCTAAGCTTGACATTGTTCTCACCTTGTGTTTGGAGTTCCGCCATTATTCCATTTCCCAAAGTACCTACCTAGCAGGGTTAGTAGGTAGGTATAGGTACCTACTCTAGCACAGATAGTTAACATAATACTTACTTACTAAGTAGGTGCCCATCTAATCTAATCTACCTCTGCATATAACCCGAGTCTCAAAGTTAAAGTCAAAAATCTTTTATTAGTAAAATCACGACTGCAGACTCTTGGTTGTAATCACGAGTCTGCACTCTGCAGTCGCGATGTTTCTATACAACGTGTAACATTGTCCCTATAAGCCGAAAAGGGGCTTATTCAGACCAAACACGTGAATAGATTGGCATATTATGCAAAAGTTGAATACAACATGTTTTAAATTTCAATTTTTTTTATCTTCGACGACAACCTTAAGTGTTTATTTACTTTGCATATGTATCCAGCCTGTTTTTCACTTAATCGCGTGGACAATGCTATTTTTCAGGAAACTTCAAGACGCTTTCATGAATAAAATAAACTTCGAAATATTTAAAGTCGTTGAACAAGTGTTGTTCGCCATGACGTGTAGAATACCCCCCTTTTGGACTTACAGGAACTTTATGTTACACTCTGTATAACTAGGTGATTTTAGGTGTCAATTCCACGCAAGCTTGCCTTGCCAAGAACGGGCAAGAAACTACGGCGTTCCTACCATTTTTTTTATTCTTACTAAGTATGAATTTATTAATCCATAGTGGCTGAGATACAAAGAGGCTGTAGTGGCAATAAGTAGTAAGTATAGGTAGGTACTGTGCACATACGCACAACGGATATGTATCCCTCTGAAGTTAGATGCAACAACGATTGTGCATGTTGTACGGAAAAAATCGCTTACCTCCAATTCTACCCAAAAATGGGTTCTGCGCAAATACTTCAGAGGGACAAAGATCCGTTGAGACCAGTACTGTATTTAATATAAATATACTACTAAGTACCTATATATGGGTAGGTACTTAGCACTTACCAACTTGCACATTTACAGTGAATAAAAATTAATGATAAAAGATTCGCTTTATAACCATCTTCACTTTTAAATAAATCCAATGTATGAAGAGCTCCCATTTGTAGGATTTTTAATAATGGTACGGTTCAGGTTAGGCTGGACAGTTAATAAAGTGGTTTTTATTTAACTTTTCGAAATATGTTAACTTTTAGAATTGCCTATAGTTATCCTTTCATGAGACCATTATGTTACACGTTTTCTGAAAAAATCACCCATTTTTGCCAAGTACTTTAAGAGAAACCCGTCTGGAATGAAATATTTCACACTCAATAATTTTTTTTCTTCTGAAAACTCTGACGGAATTCTGAGGTAACAAACATTAAAAAAATACAACCGAATTGAGAACTTACTTTCCTGGCCTCCAATGTTCACAGCACATAATGTTGTAACAAGGACGATTATTTTATAAATCATTTTAATTTATTAGGGATCTAAATCAGATCACAAAAATCAACAATTTATCAACTAATTGAACGAGTAAGTATTTTCGCGCGTCCGCTCATAAATGCAGTAACTCTATACGATGATCGGCTTTTATACACGCAAACTCTATTGCGCGTGAAACAGCAATCGTGTGCGAAAGAGCTAGCGTGTAAAGATGTTGGACGGGGAAGGGAAAGAACGCGTGGCTGCGCTCATCAGTCGCACGCGGAATCGCGCGTTCCAAAAGTCTTTACACGTAAATTGTTGCGCACAGGCTTACTGACTTACTGGGGGGTGATTCTAGACGTAGCGAAACTGTGTGAAATGCACACGCTCCAACACGCACTAGCTCTGTCTGGACGATGTATCCCGCGCGATTAGCCTTTACACGGTCCCTCTTTCTGTTTTGACAAAAACTGACGAGTAATCGCGCGCAAATGAACGCGTAGCATAAACAGCTTCAAAAACGTAATCGCGCACGATTTTGTGTGCGGCCTTTCCGGCGCTATCGTACGCTCCTGAGAGCGCGCGATAGAGTTTGCGTGTAAAGGCCGCTCTTGGTACATATAAATATACTTTGCGAGCGTTTGGCTATTGTTCTGTAACCTTTCCAAGAGTTAAGTAGATTTTTAAATCTTTATACTAATTTCTATCAAATAACTGATTATAACACATGATTGCATTTTCTTGGATTTTAAAAACTGGATTCGTATGGACTTATATTGCTAACGCTATTGAAGCTACTTCTTCAATCACAAATTGGCACATCGACGCGTCAAATTATAAAACAAAGATTCGAATGAGATTCGAACGTTTGTTTATCGTGGTACTATTAGATAGTACCATTGATGGTACTGTGGCAAATTTTATTTGCCATTGAACCATTAATTCGAACCCTTCTCCGTTTTAAATCGGCGAACCTACGGGGGTTCAATTCGATGCATACGTCTCGGCATAAGCACACTCGCAGAGATTTATTCATTGCTATTATAATTCAGTTTGAATGGTGGAACATACTATTCACGATTGTAGATTCATGTCTGGATTTAAAATGTAAAAGCGATGTCATAACCGTCGCGTTTGTAGCAGACTTTACTATAAAATTCTTCCTGTTTCAGGGTCCCGTACCTTGACAGGAAACAAGTAATTAAATTAAAAATTTAAAAAACCCCCGTATCTTGGACTGATTTTCATCAAACATAGTTAAGAACACTCTCGACTAATTCACCTTTCAAACAAAAAAAAAACAAAATTAAAATCGGTTCATCCGTTCGGGAGCTACGTTGCCTCAGACACACACACACAAAACACGTCAAATCTTATAACACCCCGTCGTTTTTGCGTCGGGGATTAAAAACAGAACCAATGCAGTATTGCTTATAATTTAAAAACCACCCGACCATGAAAATCTATATAAGTAGGATAAAATTTTCAAGAAATAACGGTAAGTAGGTAGGTACAATTTTCTTTGATTCCCATCCCATACGTTTTTATTAGAATTTAATAAACCGATTGTGAGAGGTCTACTTGGATACAGGGGATCCCTCCGTAATATTTATAAAAAGTTTCCGTTTGATCCTGTTGATTTTTAGGGATAAAATGTAACCTATTATGTTAATCTAGGTTACGAACAGGTTATATTCCAAATATCATCCAAATCAGACCAGTAGTTACAACGTGGATTCCTGGAATAAGCCGATTGAAACACATCTAAACATCTAAACTTTGACATTTATAATATTATTAAGATAAGTAGATACTTAACTTGAACTGTGATTATCGTATCAAGGTGTTCTGGCACGTATCCAGCAATATGATACGTGGAATTTATTGCTAAACTTCTCTATAGCTCTACATTCGATAAGGACTAAGATTGACGACTTGGAGCCTTAGCAAGTTGGAAGCCTTAATTTTTATAGACCCTCTTTTTGCTGGCACAATCTAAGAATTGCTAGAAAATAGAAAATTAATCAAAATGTATGGAAACGACAATTCCGAACGATAAGTCACGTGACTATTCCTACATTTTTTGATGTTTTATTAACTTTGTATCATCATAATCACTTAGGTAGGTATACTTAGTAGTCACAACGGATCTCTGTCTCTCTGAATTATCTGCGCAAAACCGATTTTCGGGTCAAATTGAAGATAAGCGTATTTTTCCGCACAACAGTTCATGCACATTCGTTGTGGCTAACTTCGGAGGGATAAAGATCCGTTGTGCGTACTGTAGGTACTTATAATTTTAATGTAGGTAGGTACCTTATGCCACCACTAAATTGAAGTTGAGGGGTAAAAAATCCCATTGGTATTTTTACTAGATTTTATTGAGATAATTAACCTCTATTCGAATCCTTCACCACTATCATATTCAACAACTAGAATTTGCGTCCACGTCTCAGTGTGAGTGACGTCACAGGAAACAATTTTAATAACACAGGATATTGGCTCTCCAAGTTATCAAGCCGCTGAAGTGTTCGATACTCATTGTTTGTGAGGCTTGATAGCTTTGACCTTCATAACTTTGCAATGGTTTGATTTTAGCGGGATGCCTGTTTCAAACTAAATAGAACGAGGTCAGTACAGATACATCCCAGATAGGCTATACAAAACTGCGTTTTTATAAAGAGGTCCTAGTACAAGTTTCTATGTATAAAACCGGTGTACTCGTAAAACGTCTAACGCCCAGCAAACCCAGTGTTAGCTGATTGGTATGGAAACACTGAGCGAATTTTATGAGAAACTAAGTCTAGGCACTGGTCTAGGCACACCGAGCCCGTCAAGCTTCCCAAAAATTCCGCTCTGTCAACAATCAGCGCACGCTGAGCGGTTTTTGTTTGTATGTTTTTTTTCTGTTATTTTCTTTCTTCATATTGGTCTTCTAAAGCTATGCTAGTTAAAATAGCTGCGTTCATCGACGAAGCGTAATTCGGAGAAGCGTGGAAAGCTCGCTATAAACACAATTAATTTTTCAAAAAGCGTCCATTACAGACTTTTAGCAAAACATTTCGCAATAAGCAACTCACCAACAAAAAGTAGTAACTTTGAGTGTTGAAATGAGCAATCTGGGTTCAGCGGTCACGTTTCAGAAGGCGCCTATTTTTAAACAGCGTCCAATTTTAATGCTAATCCTCAATTTAGCTCGTTCCATTTCGATTTGAGACCTTTAAAGTAGGTACGGTACAGAGGGGCGATTACGAGTTGACAATGTACAAAACCGGTGTCAAACGTCTGACGCCGAGCACACCGGTGTGCTCGGCACACACAGATTTCAGGCTCACGCACACACTTTGGCTTTAGCCAACTCGAAATTGTACAATCTCTACATTCAACATAATGTTCTATAGACTTCTAGAGAACAGAAAACCAATCTTGTGAAAACTGTGGAAATGATATTTCTTTAAGGATGATGTTGTAAAAATCTTTGTCATCACCGTTATGTCGTTCAGAGGAAAAATAGAGATGGCCTCGTTTTGTTAGGCATTACTCAAGTTTCAAATCATTTAACACTTTGCATATCAAGTATGGTACGCAAGTATTCATTGAGTACAATAAGTAGGTACCCACTTGAACCGAAACTTGAAAATCTTTCACATCGATTAAGTTTAACTAATTCGGAATGTGCTTTAGCTTTTAGAAGTTGGATACAAGTTTCCAAGAAACTAAGACTGGTATACATTACGAGTCGACATCATCATCATCTGCCTGAGGAAGTCAACGGCTAGACAGCGTGACAACGGGGCGTGACAGACGTCACAGCTCAGTCGGTAATTGCCCTGCCTTCCGTGATGTGGGTCGTGGGTTCGATCCCCACCATGAATAAACATTTGTGTGTGGCAAACATAGATGTTTGTTCTATATCTAGGTGTTACTATGTATTATAATGTAGGTATTTACAAAAAAATATGTATCTAAGTATTATATCAGCATCTGGTTCCCATATTAGAAGCTTTGCTTAGTTTGGGACTAGAGGGCGTCGTGTGAAATGTCCATGAATATTTATTTATTTATTAGATATTAGACATTGGCTTCCTCCATAGGTTTTCAGAAAAAAATCTATTTTGAATCTTATAACTACCAGATGGCCTACTTGATGATATGCGGTTATCTCTGCTACAGGTAACATCCTCTGCCTATTACTGAGCGTGTCCCCACACTGAGGACGTGCCTGGTAAAGCACTACCGCCTGCTTCTATCACTTTGAGACATGTGCCAGTGACACCAATTTAACTTTATTTGAATAACTAGGTTTTACCTTGATGTGTAATTTAGAATCACCTCTTTATTACGGTAGACAAACAACTACGCCTGTTTCGAAACCAAGGCTTATCCTCAAGTAATAAGTAGGTCTGTTAAGAATCTTCACACTTAGGTAAAACTTGGCTATTGCTTAGTTCAAGTTAGCTTAAAGCATCTTCAAAGCTTGTTATGTTAGAACGGTCGGTCGGATACTCAACTTTGGTTATATCAACCCCTCTGTAGCTACTTACGTATCAGTTTATAATGTAAATTGAAGCAGCCCCCGTATGCCAATCTTTTGCTGTCAAGTTATATTTCACTGCCCAGTGTAATTTCTTCAGGTCACGTGGTACAATTGTACCACGTGATCATTCTTTTTAGACACTTGACAGCAAAATATGCGCGAAAACACATCAAAGGACGTCATAATGTCACTATTTAGTCACAGAATAACTATGAGTTAGTATGAACTGACCATGATTTAAAACTTTGCAGTTCAACTTTGATTGGCATACCCCGGCAGGTTTTGTTTGATGAGATTTTGCCGGATAAGGAACAAAGAATAAAGAACAGAAAAACTTGTCAAATAAAACTAAGGGCCAACGCACATCTATCGACAAAACTGTTTTGTCGCGTACTTAGTGACGTGAAAATAAATTTTCTGTTATAACGAAAACAGCATATGCTGAATGCTTCCTCGTCATATGCTGTTTTCGTTATAACGAAAAAGCTAAAAAAGCGAACACAGCATGCATAAAATTATGTTGACCTATCTATTATAGCATTGTTTAGTACCTACCTATTAAACATTGCTTTATACGCACATACCTAGAGAATCAACTGTGCTTTTTTAATAAATAAGAATACAGTGTAATTATGTAGTGTACTTAATAATATTATTAAGTACTTAGCATGATTCTCATTAAATAAGCAAGTAACGAAAACAGCAAATAAGACGAAGCATATCGTAACTAAAAAAGTTTTACTGAGAAGTTTCACATCACTAACTGTTCGACAAGACGTTTTGTCTTTGGTTTGCGTTCTCCCTTAGTGATTTTTAAAAACAAACCAAGAACTATTTTTTTATACAACTAAATGATGGATCAAGCCGATGGCTCATCTGATGTTAAGTGGTTACCTCGGCCTATAACAATTAATTGCCTCACCGAGCACGATGCTGGATTTTTTAACATTTCATTAAAACAATGGTACTCGTGAGCCCCGACCGTTCGTATTAATTTTGCAAAGAAGTGCATTTTTTAGCAATGAGGAAAATCAGTTAGGCATTTTTTCCTGTTTTTTTTAGCTTAAATCAAAAGTCTAGAAGATTGTAAGGACAACTGTGAAAGAATTTTGGCGATATCACAAAAACTGAATTTTCTACGATTTTTTAAGTTTGGATTTTCAAAATGTGTTTTGAGCCACAATAATGCTGAGCTGTCACCCGTTTGGCAACATTTAGTTTTATGTACTTTGTTTTGTTTGTGTTACGTTTTGTGTTTGAGGTGATGCCGAATAAAGCTTTTTTTCTTTCTTTTCTTACAGATGACCTTATTCTAGAAAGACCAAATTGTAACACTTATTTCGGCAAATAAATGCATCTTGTATTTTGTACGTAATTGACTTTGTTAAAATGAAACTGTAATGAGTTACGCTTCGGTGTGACTTTGCCCTCGAAAGCGGGATGTGAGCCGTTTAATTTAGCGGAACAGGGCGAGCAGATACCGCTTCGGAAACTATGTCAAACGTCTGCCACTTTCCATAACTACTTCCCCGTGTATGAACTATGTATGAACCCAGGCGACATCGGTGTTTTTTAACAATTTTTCTGCCCTATGGGCTTTTATGGCCTTCCTTCCTTGTTGTCCTTTTTAACCGACTTCAAAAAAGGAGGAGGTTCTCAATTCGGTTGTATGTTTTTTTTTTTTTTTTTTTTATGTTTTTTTTTTTTTTTTTATGTTTGTTACCTCAGAACTCCGTCATTTATGAACCGATTTCAAAAATTCTTTTTTTATCTAAAAGGATATACTTCCAGATTGGTCCCATTTAATTTTCATCAAAATCGGTTCAGTAGTTTGGGTGATAAATAGAAATAACTGAAAAAAATATGCCAAGTTGCGGCGTAGCGCCTACCATTTTACTGCTAGCAACGATGCAATATGTCAAGTTGCGGCGTAGCGCCTACCATTGTACTGCTAGCAACGATGGACCCTTTGTGGTGCACACCTAAATTTTTACATTTTTCTAAATTGGTCTATAAACCCAGTTTGTACATTCAAACCGCATTTAATTGGAGAAAAGTAAAAACCCACCAGTTGTTCCTCTAAAGAATCAACACCAACCACGTGCACGAATTGCGTATTTTGCTTTCCTGTGACTTTTATGTGGTGTTTATAGTGACTAGAACATTCCCAATGAACTATCATCATCATCATCATCATCTGGCTGGTAGTCGAATTGAAGTCGGTTTTTCCAGTTTTTTAACTTATAAATTATTCCAAACAATGTCTATGTTTTTAGAAATAAATAAGTACTCTTTTCACATAAGTAGGTAGCTACTATAGAACTACCTGTATTCTTCTTACAATTTTATTCATACTCCAAATAATATTAAAACTACTTGTGTACAATCATGTTTTCGTGAAATTAGGAAACTGTATGACATTCGCATCTTGGCAAGTCTCAACCAAAATTCTCCACTTATCCTGGTATTTGGCGGTGTTCCACCATAACCAACTACGATAGTGGGTACCATAGGGTACAAATAGTGGGTACCATAGTGGGTACCATAGGGTACAAATAGTGGGTGGGGAGATTATTCAACACTGATGTTCAACAAAATACTAGCTGTGACTCAATGTGAGAGGCAACTAGGCCACAGAGCGGGCGGGTGGTTTCCGCTCTAACAACGCTGTAGCAGCATCCAGTTTCCTGTATTATCTCTGCTAACTTGACAGTGTAAAATTGTTTGAAGGAATTTGATAGGCATGAAAGGAAATTCTTTTTTTTATGACAGCTACTTAGTGACGAAGTAAGGCGAGGGCTATTGTCAAAGCTCGCACATTTCAACATTTTTGAAAATATAAAGTCACTGAATTTAATTATGAAAAATCCCAAAGCTTTACGGTCTAGATAATAACAATGCAAAGGTTCAGCATGAAATATCATATCGATCCAAACAAGTTTTCTGACCAAAAAATTTGTACGAATGTGATCAATTTTGGTAAGACATTTTTTGGTCGTAAAACTTGTTCAGTCCCATATTTTGTAACATGGAAGAGATGCAAGTTTATAGTCTGTGGTATAGGTGCAGAGTAGGGGAATGGACGAATGGTAGAGCTATGTGTATGACCCCATTAGTTTGACAAAATTGATTCTGTCAGGGACATAAACTAGTTTTCAGTTTGAACTACTTATAAGTTTTCCATCTGGGGCATAACATTTTGCAAACTTTTGCAAATTATGTACCTAGGTAGGTACCATGTAAATTCATTTCCTCTTTCACATTTACCTAAATTATTTACGTATAGCTCCTTACGAGTAAAATCTGTATTCGCGGTTCTCGAAGTGCTTGCTAAATTATATTGTATCCCTCTCTCCTCCAATAAAATGAAGTGCTACCATTATTAGATTTATGGAAAAACAAAACATGTGGCCTGAGTTTATGGGATTTTATTCATACAAATAAAACTCTTATAGGTACTCGTAGGTACACCAATCTGAACGTAGGGCACTTTAAAACTAGATTACTAATTTGAAAAAGTTCGGGGTGAATACCTAATTCACCTGATATACATCACCCGGGTGCACAACTTAGCACACTTCTATGTACCTACGCTTGATATATTTTTAACATTTACTTATTTCTTGTAATCAATGTCAAGACTAACCAAGCTATTTGGAGTTTTTTCACAAATAAACGGTGAAGCCCAACCGCACCATACGTCGTTCAAGAGGCCGTTTCTAAAGATGCTGCCACAGGTCTCTCCTTCATCCCCCCCATTTGTCGCGTTGTCAGGCTGGCCCTTAGCCCACCGGTTGAATCCAGCTTGGGTCGGAGTCTTACCTGAAACGTCGACATATTTATTAGAATTTACGTATAAAGAAACCGAGGGAAATATAAATTAACGGATGACCCATCGATGCACACTACATAGAATATATCATAGCTCAATTGGTAATAGTTCTGGTTTCCGTGCTGTGGGTTGTGAGTTCGATCTCCACCGAGAACAAACATTTGTGCGTGGCAAACATAGATGTTTAGGTGTTAGGTACTATTTATTCAAAAAAACTAAGTATAAATCAATCTAGTTCCCTAAGCTTTGCTTAGTTTGGGACTAAAGGGTTTTGTGTGACATGTCTATGAATATTTGTTTTATAAAGGTTACAGTGAATTTTGGCAAAAACTGGCTAATCTTACGAGTAAAGTTGTTTTGCATGGTATTTTTCACTACGAATTTTGACAGTTTCAGGATGGGGTAATAAGCTTTTACCATGTACAGTCATCCAAGATCCATCACCCCTCAGATCTCGGAAGCCGATGTGACAAGTTTCAGGGTTTCTGGAGACTATATCTTCTCTCTTAACAGTGGCATAGAGCTCCCTCAAGACATCATCTTCTTGGTCGCTATTGATGATGGCCAGGTATCCTCCTTCGGCCGCGCAAGTCAGGTAAGCTGTGGACCAAGCCTGACCGCGCCGGTGGAACTTGTAACAGTGTCCCGTGCGTGCATCCAGTTGGTACGCTGTAATTTTTTATAAAAAAAATGCAGGCTCTTATTAAGAAACATTCGAAAATCAATGAATCCAAAACCATTTTCACCTATATCAGATGTGCCGCACTCAGTCAGTGAAAGCTTTACGCGTTTCTTGTAGCAGACGTATGGGAGATCATCGCTGCACCTCTTGTCCTTGATGGTGCCGCCACGCGTGTTCATGGCGAGGCAGTTTCTCGAGTTTCCTCTGGGTCTGTCTGCAGCCCAGGTAATGGGCAACTTCGACAGAGGCACGCCTGTACCGAAATCACAAAATACATAATTATATTCCATTGTAGGTGTAGAACTCCTGGGCTCTTATGCTAACACTACATATTATATACTACGTAATCGCATCTGTATTTTGTGTCAGTTTTCTATGTATACTCGTATGTCTACTCAATGCTTGAAGCACGCGTATTTTTTGAGCATACGAATCAATTAATTACTTAAGTATATCACCTTCAACTGATGCGAAGTCCCCTTCGGAGTAAGTAGCATGCACACCGGTATATATCTCAGTATCTTGTTCTTTGGACACAAAATCCGCTATGGCCTTTTGCAACTCGATGGTTAGCGGAGATGCTAAAATAGCTCCTGTAAACATGTAATTGATGACAATACGAAAAGTGTTGATGAACATTTTTTGTTATTTTATTATGAAAACGGATCCCGGGATCCGATTACAAAACAATTCGAAATCGGTTTCTACTTCATTCTGATACCGGGACCAGATGCCATAGACCCAAAAATTCAATTTAGGTCCATCTAAAATTACTAATTAGCCTTCATTGTGGAATACAGTATAAAGTGTTATCTGATCTAGGTATTAGTACATGTAAATGCTAAACATGTAAGTTATTATTTATTTATTGTATTTATCCTACATAAATATTTAACTGTGTTCAAAATAACTATTCCTAAGTATAATAGGGGTATGTGGGTAATGAGTGGATCCTGACTTATTTTTCTGTGCTCCTGACGTTGTGAAAGTAGCAGGCATAGACATAATGTAGACAACACATTGATAGGCTGTTTACCTTCAGCATGGCAACGAATCATGGCGTCATTCCACTTTGATGGGATCCGGTGGAACTTCAGCCATCCGTCAGCCTGTTCGCTGAACGTATAGTCCAGTCGGAACGATGGGTCTGCAATGAAGTGGATATTAGAAGGCTGGAAACAAGCTTATGCATAGTCATTGTCTAAGTTAAAACATACAATTAGTTTGCCCCAAACTGAAGTTTCGAACCGATACGATACGAACTACAAAGTCATTGAAACTCTAAGAAATGGTAGCTCACCTACTGGTTTTCAACTTTACTGCTTGTACTATAACTCAAAATCTATTTGAACTAGAATAAAAATAAAAATGTTTTTGGAATGTCTAAACAAAGCCCTATCATAATTACGCCCCGCTTGATTTTTTGGTTCAACTTTATTTTTTTTTAATCCTTTTGGACCCTATACAACCCCTTGGCCGATTTACTTAGCTCATAAGTACTTAGACGTACCGTTGACATACCGAATTCTATGAAGATTGAATAAGCGGTTCCAAAGTTAACATACAATGCCGATTCGTCCAAGTTTACACAAAAATACACAAATAATTTAAAAGTTAAAAAAACTAGAAAAACTGACTTGTATTCGAGTACCAGCTTCATCATCAGATGATGATGATGATGATGATGACAGTTCATTGGGAATGTTCTAGTGACTATAAACACCACAAAGCAAAGTACGCAATTTCGTGCACGTGGTTGGCATATTTTTTTCAGTTATTTCTATTTATAGCCCAAACTACTGAACCGATTTTAATGAAAATGAAATGAGACCAACCTGGAAGATATAATTTAGCTGTACTTACTTATGTAGTAGGTACCTATTTACGTTTTTAATTAAAAAAAAGGACCATGTTTTTTTGTTAATAATAACCTCGATACATTAGGTAAGTACCTACCTATACCGTGGTATACCGTAGATAAGCTTTGAAAAATAATTAAACTTTTGCATAGGTACTTAATTTTGATTGAAGATAATATTAATATTTTGGAATTTGCTTATACTTACATTGATATGTTTTTGTAACTACTAACTAAAATTACCTACCTATTTAATATAATTCTTATAGATACAACTGGCAGAATATTAAACATGAAGATGTAAGTATCTATATTTACCTAAGCTTGACATTGTTCTCACCTTGTGTTTGGAGGTCCGCCATTGTTCCATTTCCCAAAGTACCTAGCTAGCAAGGTTAGTAGGTAGGTATAGGTACCTACTCAAGCACAGATAGTTAATATAATACTTACTTACTAAGTAGGTACTCATCTAATCTAATCTACCTCAGGATATAACCAGAGTCTCAAAGTTAAAATCAAAAATCTTTTATTTAGTAAAATCACGACTGCAGACTCTTGGTTGTAATCACGAGTCGTGATGTTTCTATACAACGTGTAGCATTGTCCCTATAAGCCGAAAAGGGGCTAATTCAGACCAAACACGTGAATAGATTGGCATGTGCAAAAGTTGACTACAACATATTTGAAATTTCTATTTTTTTTTATCTTCGAAATTTACGACAACCCTAAGTGTTTATTTACTTTGCATATGTATCCAGCCTGTTAGTTAGTACACATGCTCACGCACCCTGTTATCACGTCGCACTCACACATGGACACTTAAACGTGTGTGCAATGCTATTGTTCAGGAAACTTTAAGACGCTTTTCATGACAAAAAACTTCGAAATATTTAAAGTCGTAGAACAAGTGTTGTTCGCCATGACGCGGACGTGTACAATAACTCCCTTTTGGACTAATATAAACTTTATATGTTACACCCTGTATATCTAACTAGGTGATTTTAGAGGTGCCAGTTCCACGCAAGCTTGCCTTGCTGAGCGAGCAAGAACGGGCAAGAAACTACGGCGTTCCTACCGTTTTGTTTATTCTTACTAAGTATGAATTTATTAGTCCCATAGTGGCTGAGGTACAAAGAGGCTGTAGTTACGGATATTTATCTCTAATCTAACACATTTACCTCATTCATTGGCGATTTTTAACTCCAAATATCTCGGAAACGTGACACTTTAGGATAATATAATATAGAAAATTTTTTGCTTGTATTAGTGTTTTCTACTCATATATACTACTTTCATCGTGCGCGGAAACTTTGAAAAAATTTCAAAATGGCGGGCGGGTCAATATACCACAAAGGTTCTATCCCCTTTCAACTCTCTAGCTTCTACGGTTCAGCTCTGGTGGCGTGTGGTGTGACAGACAGACAACCAGACGGACAGACGGACAACAGAGTGAGGCCATAAGGCGGAGTGTTCCGTTTTTCTAAAACTGGATCGGAACACTAAAATGCGACAAGTGAATTTTAATAAATATTTTTAGGTAATATTATGGAATGATTAAGTATTGACATAAGTTGACGTAAGTACTGAATATACTATTTATTTTACTTACATTCATTTGATGTAAATACCTAGGTTGAAACAGCTGGTAGGTTTATGAGTAATGTGGAGTAGGTTATGCAATATACTCGTTTATCAAAGAGTGTGAACTGTATGAACAGGAAATTCATACAAAACAATACGCCCTCCAAGGTCTGCCCTACCCCTACCCGGCTACACAAATTGGTATTCTAGAGTACCTAGGACTGGAGACACAGGACTCACACAAAGAGCTGTTTTTTATGAGAATCTCTACTTGAGTTATAGAGTAGACTCAAGAGAGTAGGTAAGCTGTAAGCTGCTTTTTAGCTGTAAGTACCTACCTAGTTCCATACATTTGTAGATAATTTATAAGTTTATCATCAATGATGATGATGATAACAGTTCATTGGGAATGTTCTAGTGACTATAAACACCACTAAGGGAGAACGCAAACCAAAGACAAAACGTCTTGTCGAACAGTTAGTGATGTGAAACTTCTCAGTAAAACTTTTTTAGTTACGATATGCTTCTTTTTATTTGCTGTTTTTGTTACTTGCTTATTTAATGAGAATCATCCTAAGTACTTAATAATATTATATTATTATAAGTATGTATTTACAAAAAAAAAAGTATTTAAGTATTCTATCAGCCATCTAGTTCCCATATTACAAGCTTTGCTTAGTTTGGGACTAGAGGGCGTTGTGTGTAAAGTCCATGAATATTTTTTTTTTATTTTATATTATTAAGTACACTACATAATTACTTTATATTCTTATTTATTAAAAAAGCACAGTTCATTCTCTAGGTATATGCGTATAAAGCAATGTTTAATAGGTAGGTACTAAACAATGCTATAATAGATAGGTAAACATAATTTTATGCATGCATGTTTGCTTTTGAAGGCCGCTCGGCCAATTTAATTAATTAATTAAATTGTTTTAACGGCTGGTTTGCGAACCTATTAATAAAAAAACGTAAGAAAAGACTGTCGTGTCAATTGATGTGAGTTTCGTTACAACGAAAACAGCATATGACGAGGAAGCATTCATCATATGCTGTTTTCGTTATAACAGAAAATTTATTTTCACGTCACTACAAGTACGCGACAAAACAGTTTTGTCGATAGATGTGCGTTGGCCCTTAAAAGTCACAGGAAAGCAAAATACGCAATTTCGTGCATGTGGTTGGCATATTTTTTCAGTTATTTCAATTTATAACCCAAATAAGTATATCCTTTCAGATAAAAAAAGAATTTTTGAAATCGGTTCATAAATGACGGAGTTCTGAGGTAACAAACATAAAAAAAATACAACTGAATTGAGAACCTCCTCCTTTTTTGAAGTCGGTTAAAAAATTAATCAAACTTACTTTCCTCGCCTCCAATGTTCGCAGCACAAAACGTTGTAACAAGGATGATTATTTTATAAATCATTTTATTTAATTAGGGATCTAAATCAGATCACAGAAATCAACAATTTAACTAATTGAACGAGTAAGTACGTCCGCTCATATATGCAGTAACTCTAAAATAAACGATGATGTTGATGTACAACTTTGATAATCTAGCGTTGATGAAGTGGTAAACCAGTTCTTAGCCAAACAAATGCAGGTAAACGTACGTACCTACCGACTATCCGACGACTATCTATAGGATTTTCCTCATAACCTTCAAGGCCAAATTCAAAACAAGATGTGATTCGCAGAACATCAGCTTTTTTCGATTCATGTATCTACCTATGTCAACTTTTTATAGAGGTCTCAAACTTATCAGTTATACCATACCAGTGCCTGTCTGTCAACATTTTTAGAACTACGTTTTTAAGTAGGTAGGCAATATTGAACAAAATATCTCCTCGGTGGTACATTGTAAAAATCCTTTAGGCCCAGGCCACACTTGTAAGGCAACTGCGACGCGACACGACAGCGGCACAACGACTTCGCTGAAAAAAAACCCAGTCTCAAACTCAAAACTGGCCGCACCACATAACTGACGTACTTACTAAAAACTAAAACAACTGAAGGTGTCTGCATAATATGCGTAAATTTTGTTAGACCCTATTAAGGCTGGGGATCTGCCAACTTGCCAAAACTAGCGAAGTTCAAAGTGTGTTTAAAAGAAAAGTAAGATAGTAACTTCATTTATTTTGGTTGCAAATCAATATTCAGGATATGTGTAACAATTACATATTTAATTTAGCTTCATTTAGCTGGTTTATAATAGATAAATCTGGGATCAAACACAGCTCTCTCGCGCCCAAACCGTTTCGAGTCAAGTTTGTGCACTCGGATTAAGGAAATGAAAACAAAATCGCAAAAAGTACTCAGCGCGTCTTGATGTACATATCCTTGTCTCCAAAACGCCCTGAATACATTTTGCGATTTTGTTTTCATTTCCTTAATCCAGGTGGCAGAAGATCTTCGAAATTTTGGATTTTAAATGGTCTATTCCACAATATTCCCTTGTTTTATCTACAAAACAACTAAACTTACGTATAGGCCAAATATTTAAGTATATAAAAAGTGTAAAATCTTTACTTAAAAAGTCTTATTTTTTTTAATATTTAATAATTGCTGAGACTAGTTTTTAACCAAATATCGCAAGAAAATTCTTCAGTGGCCTCTAGGCGGCCGAAATGTTCGGACGTCAGGCCCACGCCAAATTTCTCAGGTTTTTTAAATGAAGAACACGCAAACGTCTACTCGACAAAAGTCTACAAATCATGGTTCTATTGTATCATTTGAGTACACTACGTAGCAACATGGCAGTTTTTCTCGCGGCTGCGCGTAACGCGTAAGCAGACCGCGTAATAAGCTCATTTGACATTTACGAACAGTCACAATAAAATTTTATCGAGTAGAACTCCTGGTTTGCCAATTAATACGCATTGAAAGTGGCTTTACTTTTTTCTCTTGTATACATGACAATATCCAACAATAACCATACCAATGTAAACTTAGTTTTTATTTCTTTTAAGTCAACTCCGCCAATCAGTCAGTAGCTGTTATTTGTTTACACGGAAAATAGATTTTTCTATCCTAATTCCAATTAAATTAGGATAAGTAAGTACCTACCTAATTATTATCTTGCTACTGCTCATACTTGTATTGCATTTAATTCAACCTATTTTATTGCTTTTGTAAAAACCTTTTTGTGAACAACCTTATTTATTCTAAAGAAGGATCTAACATGGACCGGAGAAGAACATTTGATGAAAGTAGAATACATAGAGAGAGACATTGCCTTCTGGCAAGACAAAATCTACCATTTTATCTTGCCAGAACGCAAAGAACCACATCCTATCCTATCCTAATAATATTATAAATGCGAAAGTTTAGATGTTTAGGTGTTTCAATCACGTCTAAACTACTGAACCAACTTGGATGAAATTTGGCATATATGCCAAGTTTCCTAAAACTCAATCCAATCCAGTAGGCACATAGGCTACTTTTTATCCCGAATAATTATCAGGATCTACAGGATAAAATGAACGAACAAGATTAGCAGCGCCAATTGGCAAGAGGATTTCATTGTCATGTCATGTCACGTCAGTTTGACCGGGCGTAATACTACCTCTTTGGTCTAACGACTAGCGTTTGACATTCAAGTACGGGTTCAGTGTAATGTCAAGTTTCACAAAGTATCCGCGCGGTACACGCACATATAATAATACAACACAGATAATACAATGTACATGGAAACTGTACCCGCTTACGGAGTCGCGGGTAACTGCCAGTTAACAATATTTATGCAAAAAAACTAAAATAAATACTGCTGGTTTTTATTGCGCGTATATTTTGGAATACTTATTTCTTCTGAAATTACCTACTTACTTACATCCAATTCTGTATCAATGATCTGTATCTGTCTCTCACAATTTGTGTTAAACTCTCCGCAATATGTTAATGTTAAAGATGAGTTTGGAGCAGTACCCTCCCTATCCTTTTTCATATTATTTAGAGAGTTATTTTTCAGTAGTACCTAAGGTTTTAGTTTTTAAGCTTATCTACTATTTATCGATTTGAGAGTTTCCGTAGAATTTACTATGACCTAAATATTAACAAACATACCCACTTAATGTACTTATGTCTACGCCCAGCTACTTTGGATTCACAAGACGGGATATAATTTGAAGATACAATTTGATAAATAAATTTAAATTTGATACAATTTGGAGATAAATGGAGTGTCAGAAAACGAGACCGAAAATCTACTGAACACAATTAAACAACTAGACACAGTCATATAACTCCCTATTGATAATGCGGACATACTTTCATGCTCCAGAGTCAGAAAGATGGATGAGTCTAACAACCATCATCATCATCATCATCAACCTATACTCGTCCACTGCTGGACGTAGGTCTCTCCCAAGACGCGCCATTGAGCTCGGTCTTCGGCTCTTCTCATCCAGTGTCTGCCAGCTACATTTCGCAGATCGTCGCCCCATCTCGCCGGAGGGCGTCCTACACTACGCTTGCCTAAACGTGGTCTCCACTCGAGTATTAGTTTGCTCCAACGATTGTCGGTTCTACGGCAAACATGGCCGGCCCACTGCCACTTCAGCCTGCTAATCCTCTGAGCTATGTCGAAAATTATGATCAATGATCGTATAACCCCAGAGCCAATCACTGTCGCCGGAATGCCTCTCGAAGTTGTGCAGGAGTATGTCTACCTCGGGCAGACCCTGCGTTTGGGTAGACACAACTTTGAGAAAGAGCTAAACCAGAGAATCCAGCTGGGCTGGGCTGCGTTTGGGAAACTCCGTCAAGTCTTCTCGTCGCAAAAATATGTGTGGACTAGGAATGGTCGCATATTCATCCGCAGAGATGACCAATCTCCTGCAAAGCAAGTCAAAAACTATGAGGCACTGGCTGATATGAACTCCATACTGATATGAAACCAGGCTCTGCGAAGTAAAAATGAAGAAGTATAGATCTCACTAAAACTCAATAATACTCTGCCAAGAATATTTAGATATGTGCAGTATACAAACAAACCCCAGTGACTATACAGACTTTGTTTCTCGTCATGGATAATATCAGTAGATAAAGTGACACAGTCAAGTGATATAAGTAGAGACTATAATTTGTTGCAGATTTTAATTTTGACCGGTCTACCTCTAGTGAAGGACACAAAAATTCAAACCCTAATAATAGTAAATATTATGTAGTTTATAAAATACTGTTCAAAGAACTGTAGATTTAGTGATAAGCAATTTTAGTGGTGTAACGGAGTGTGAAAATAAACTACCCCTCAGTAAGTTAGATCCTCATCACCCTGCATTAGATATTATAATTAATGTATGATATAAATGTAATGATACAAAAAATGTTAAAAGGGTAAAAATATGCCACACATATTTTCAAAAAAGTTGATTATTCAAAAGTAACAAAAAACCAATAAATACTTTCATTCCTGTATGATTTAAAACCAATCTTGGCAGATTTTATCCAATTAACTGACTATTTGACACAAACAATAGCGTTCCTTTAATTTTGTTATCATGAATGTTATCATGAGCACTTATTACTCGTATATTGGAATCCAATCACACACTTAGTTATAAGTTGTTGCTTTTTTTTTTCCTTAAAAAATAAGTACTAAATTTTTTAAGACATCAAATCTGTTTATGCCTGTAATGGTATATCACACTGTAGAATGTTATAAGTAATATTTTTCTCCTAAATAACAATTGTGAATATGCCATTGGTGTAACTAACTAAATAAATAAATATAAAGATCGCAGTAAAGCATTTTTCAGTTTAGTTTAGTATTCGATAAAATTTACGAATTGCTTTCCGCGCATGTCATGACAACTCGATTCTTCTGTTTTGCACAGAGACTATCCCCTTAATACTTATTTCTCCTCGACTCGTCTGATAGGTAGGTACCTAACCTACTCCTGCGCCACCGTCACCTGCCGTCACGGCGTCAATACGGACAAATCGCCTGATCTAACCAATGCAATGAGTCAATACGCGATGAAGTTGCGAATGTTGTGGTTCGCTAGCTGATCGCCACTCGCGACAAAACATGTGTTCACACACATGTTTTGTCGCGTCACTGTCGTCGCAAAGAGATGACCACAGATTAGCAGTCATTTAAGCTAGTGTAGTTTTAGTTAGCTTTAGTAGGTTTAAAAGGGTACTTATATTATAAAATAAAAAAGGCCTTTATTTGTACCTACCTAAAAAATATCTATGAGGTGGTAACAAATATTTATTTATTCAAGGAACTTTATTAAAAGCACACAGCAGCATGATTACAATTATATTTAGAGATCACTTTATGTATTATACAGCGTGTAGCTACAATGGCGACATTAAATTAACCAGCGTATCCGGTTTCGCGTTTTCAGAATATAGACATATTTTTTATTTCATTAAACATAAGATTTATCGAAATAAATCAATTTTCTTAAATAACGCCTCGGAGCAACCTGTACGTAAGAGCAGAGGTCATCTGTCGGGTTCACGGGTCATAACCGCGTGTAACCGCGTATGAAGAGCAAGAAAGTATTGTTAGAATAGGACACCCGAAATTGCGACCTTGTGCATGAAAGGGATAGCTAACTATTGAAGAGCGCCGCCCGCGCCGATCGCTCGACCGACTCGTCCTGCCGCCTAGCCAGTGATACGCGGGCCGGTGTCCTTGACACACTTTATTTTAATAATTTTGCTAATTATCTACCTATTCTCAATGTTTCGCGAAAAAGACGCTTGGTTTTGTTAGTTTAGCTTTTCTATTCTAAGTACCCAATCAGGTCTACGTAGGTACAGCGATAACGACGCTTTGATTTATTATTTGTTTATCTGTCTACCTTTGCGACTAGGGAGCGGGTAAATTAAATGTTTGGTGCTCAGTGGATACTGGATAGGACGACACGACACGGAGCTCTTAGGTGGCCCAATGTCACCTGACCTCAAGCCCCTCGATTTTTTTATGGGGCTTTGTGAAAGACGCCGTTCATGCAAAACTAAAATAAAATGTATTATCAAAAGCGAGGGCAAATATTCAGCGCCGCCGGTTACATCTTTGTGTCCGACGTGGTGGCGGCGGCGCGGCGGCTACATTGAGAACTTGAAGATTTAATAAGTGTAAGGCGCTAGGTGCATAGGTCACAATAAAATTAATAGTAAAGTGAACAAGGTGAAGTGAAATTATTTGATTTCTTTGAATTCCTTGGTGTCGCTTGATTTCCCCGCCCCGCGCTCCGCCCCGCGCCCCGCCGCCGCCACCGAGCCGCCCGGGCAGGCAGGCGCGGGCGCGGTAACACGTAGGTAAAGACACTCATAGGGTGATTAATTTTTGTTGCGTATTTTATTATTAAGTTTGTTTGAAAAATTCGAAATTTCTATTTTGGACTATAATTATTTTTTTATTTTTTTTATGAATACTTATAAGTAGCTCTACCCGTGTGTTCATTTAATGTCGCCATTGTAGCTACACGCTGTATAATTATTTGTTTAACTTATAGTACATCCAGGCTATTCGGACTCTTCTCGCAGAAAAATGGACAAACCCCACCGCACCAGTTGTCATTTAGCAAGCCGTTCCTCAACATACTGCCGCAGGCTTCTCCTTCTCGATTCTGATCTTTGGAGTTGTCAGGCTGACCACCAGCCCACCGGTCGTATCCAGCTTGTGCCAGAGTCTCACCTGTAATCGTCATCTTCAAATTTTATTTCGAGCTACTAGCGCCCAAGGAATGTTTGAGGATGGAGGCATTTGTCTCCTTCCTCCAACAATGCCTGTAATGCTGCCTATAAAGGTATTGATGATGATGATGAAAACATGAAAAAGTAAACTTTGTAGAAAGAAATCTACTTTCTTGCAGCTGTTGCTTGATAGGCTCTTACCATGAATCGTCATGAATGATCCACCATCCTTCAGATCGCGAAATCCAATGTGGCTAACATCTGGATTTTTTGAGAGTATGTCTTCATCTTTAATACCAGCATATATTTCTTTCAGAACCTGCACCTCCTGGTTGCTGTTAATGATTGCTAGGTATCCTCCTTCGGCCACACATGTCAGGTATGCATTGGTCCAGTCCAGAGCCCTCCTGTGAAACTTGTAGCATTGCCCTGTGCGTGACTCTAGTTTGTATTCTGTCGAAATTTTACAACAATAAGCAAAACTGGTTATCCTCATTTCTACATAAATAAATAAATAATAGTTTATTTACCAAACCACCAGTTAGAAATAAAAACATCGGTAGCAATGTACGATGATGATTATCAAATCAACATTCTCCTAATTTTGCTTTTACTTATGTTTAGGAAACTTTTCGTGCTGCACCTTTTGTGGGTCCACTACTAGAATGTTTTAGTACAAAATAAATAAAAAAGATGAAAAAAACTACGGCGTGTGACCTTGATCGTGAGTGCCACACTGCGTCATAATCAGATTGGTTTTCGGCTTGTAGCAGACGTAGGGGAGACCATCGCTGCATTTCACATTTGCCATGGTGCCGTCGCGTGTCATCATGGCTAGGCAGTTCTTCGAGACCCCGTTGGGTTGGCCAGCAGCCCAGGTTAAAGAAAGTCGCTCAAATGGCACACCTGGATTAGAAAAAAAATGATTTTATGTGTGGGCACCGCGGCACGCTCATTCCACATTAGATAATTTTTCTACCATCAATTGAAGAGTAGTCTCCGTCAGAGAAAGTGGAGTGCACACCGGTGAATATCGCCGGGAATTGCTCGTTGGTCACGAACTTGAATAGAGCGTTTTTTTGCTGTTTGGTTGTGGGGGATGCTAAAATGGCTCCTGAAAATGAAATTAAATACGTTTTAGTACCTACTTACTTGGTACTTTCCTGCAGTTTTGGTTATTTCTTATTCATGAAACAAACTGAGCTACTGCTGATGCACAATTTTTTTCAGTACCTACTACAACACGGTCACCGGATCTAGACTGTAGTGAAGTTAGTTAAGTAGTTTTCGATGCGCAATGAAGCCTTTTCAAGCTATGTAGAATTGTATATTGTTTGTTTGAATTGAATTGTTGGTCGGTGGATCTAGACCTTAGATCCACCGACCTACTTCTACTTGTGTTGTTTACCTTCAGCATGGCATCGAATCTTTGCTTTATTCCACGTAGATGGCATTTTATGGAGCTTGAACCATCCCCCTGCTTGTTCATTATACGTGTAATCAAATCTGAACGATGGACCTGGAATAATAAAGGAAAAAATAAAAATTAGAATTATGAGATTTGGTAAATTTATCAAATAAAGTAGGTACCTACTAGGTATCTACTTATTAGTTTACTAAATAAAGAACTTTTGGCCAAGATGAAATTGGCCAAGATGGCCAAGATGAACGTCATTCTAAATAATGACGGATCGTCTGATATACGTTTATAAAAGTATTTTTTATTCTATTAATTCTGTTTTCTAAAAACATCTGCTACTGCTACCCATTCAACATCACCTAAAACAACTGAAGTAAGCAAGAAAATTCCGATCTTCTGTAGCATGTATTTTTTTAATCTAAATATAAACTATACCCAAATCAGGATGTCCTTTCCCTTTACCTTTTCTAATTATAAAGTCAAATCAAACTTTTTAAATATAATGAAAAATCAAACTTACCTTCCTCGCTTCCAATCTTGGTTACACAAAACGATGTCACAACCACAAGGATGATTATTTTATAAGTCATTTTAATGTTTAATTGTTCAATATTTTTATAATGAGTCGATTTCACTTGTTACTTGTTGTTGTTGATTGAAAAAGGATTTACCTCTACGTGTATATTACACTAAAAATACAAAATTACTAAGATAAATTTTGCATAACATCTTTAGAGCGAGATAGTAAACCAGTTTCAAACTAGTATTTGAAAGATTTTCCTTATACCTTCCTTATTCCTTAAGCTCGTATTTTTAGGGTTCCTATACCCAGCGTCTACTAACAAAACCCTCAAGCTGAAACTACGCTGGTTTATTCGAATGAACACTAAGATCTTTGCTCACTTTTCTCGCTCGAGACATATCTTATCAGTTTTACCGTAGTTTTTGTCTTTTAATCGGAAACTACTTTAGGTAAACTTCTTGTCAATGCAAAAGATAGATTAATAATTACTAATTTTATTTCGTACCTACACTGGTTTTCTAAGTACTTCTCCTTTCAACCCATGATTTTTCATCCTAGTAAGTATTTATCCCGTTTCAACCCATCTTAGTGACAGCATAAAAACATTTTACAGGTATCCTGTTTATTTATTTATTCCAAGCTATTCGGATTCATTTCACAAAAAAACGGTGAAATCCAGCCACACCAATTGTCGTTCAACAGGCCGCTTCTAAATATACTGCCGCATGCCTCTCCTTCTGGATTCGGGTATGTAGCGTTATCAGGCTGAGTGGGTTCCCAGTTTTGGAATCCAGCTTGTTTCAGAGTCTCACCTGTAATCATCATCATAAAATATAACTCACCTATCACGGTCGTCTCAAAATTTGAGTGCTTCTCCGTTCAACCCTAGATTTTTCAACCCAGTACTTATTTATCCTCTTTCAACCCAATTTATATATTACATTTGCAAAAAAATTATCACTTATTAGGTAAGTAGATCAAAATTCTAGTTTACTGGCAACATTAGGTAGGTCCAACTAAACCTTACTTTAGTGGCAATGAGTCAAAAACGAATTTCACTCGCACTTGTATAAAAAAAAAATATTCATGGACATTTCACTATTATTATATTTCATTTGAATGAGTGTTAAGTTTATAAAGAAGAGGTTCTCAAGCTATTACCATGAATTGTCATCCAAGATGAACCATCTCTCAAATTGCGGAACCAGATAGAGCGTTAGCGTTAGGGTTTTTGGCCAATATATCTTCATCTTTGAAATTAGCATAGATCTCTTTTAGAACCATCGATTCCTGCTCGCTGTTGATGACCGCCAAGTATCCTCCTTCGGCGATACATGTCAGGTATGCTTTAGTCCAGTCTAAACCCCTTATGCGAAACTTGTAGCAGTGTCCCGTGCGTTCGTCTAGCTTATATTCTGTTGGAGTTTTACAAGCATAAGTAAATCAGGCGGAACATGTTCTTGTTCCAATACCTATTCTTATAAGAAAATCATAAGCAAAGTCTTGACACTTTGTTGTGAACAATTTATGTTATTATCTCCTTAAAAGCAGAGACCGTGTCTTTTAAAGTTGCTCTGTCTCAGAGTCTCCAGACACAGCTTTTTCTATGACACTGTCTTACAATCTAGGCTTAGTTCATCAAATCGACATAGTAGACATGAGTGACGTCATCGGCATGACTAATCTTACCTTCATCGTGAGTGCCACACTGCGTCTTGACCAGTTCTGTTCGTTTCTTGTGCCGTTCTGCGTCATCATCATGAGGCAGTTCCTTGAGAGTCCGGTGGGCTGAGCCTCTGCCCATGTTATGGGTAGTCGGGCAAATGGTACGCCTGATTAGAAAAAATAGCAAAAATGAAATTATAAGGGTACATAGTGCGTGATCATAATATTGGTGTACCAGTGGTATATGACACCTTTACGGGCCGAGGTATACATTATACATATTTAGGTAGGTAGATAGGTAGGTAGGTACCTACTCATGGTAGGCAGTAGTAGAGAGAGATTCAACGTTTCTGACTCACTTGTATGATTTTTCTAGGCCTAGAGGTTGCAAAAATTTACCATCAACTGAAGTGTAGTCTCCTTCAGAGTAAATTGCGTGTACACCGGTGAATATCATAGACCCTATTAATACTTATTTCTTCTCGACTCGTCTGATAGGTAGGTACCTAACCTACTCCTGCGCCACCGTCACCTGCCGTCACGGCGTCAATATGGACAAATCGCCTGATCTAACCAATGCAATGAGTCAATACGCAATGAAGTTGCGAATGTTGTGGTTCGCTAGCTGATCGCCACTGCGGTGCGAACACAATATGTTTTGTCGCGTCGCTGTCGTCGCAAAGAGATGACCACAGATTAGCAGTCATTTAAGCTAGCGTAGGTTTAGGTAGCTGTAGTAGGTTTAAAAGGGTACTTATATTATAAACTCTTGTTAGGGTTAAGCTCGCCTTTGTACATGTCATCTATTTCTGTCTTTTGTTTATGTCCTGCGTTGTGTGCAATAAAGAATTAAGAATTAAAACAGGCCTTTATTTGTACCTACCTAAAAAATATGTATGAGGTGGTAACAAATATTTATTTATTCAAGGAACTTTATTAAAAGCACACAGCAGCATGATTACAATTATATTTAGATATCACTTTATGTAGGTATGCAAGTTAGTTTCTTTTTGTAAAAGTATTAAATGATTTATTGAACAGTCATTTAAGATATTTATACTACATTTTTATAGAATTATTTGTTTAACTTATAGTACATCCAGGCTATTCGGACTCTTCTCGCAGAAAAATGGACAAACCCAACCGCACCAGTTGTCATTTAGCAAGCCGTTCCTGAACATACTGCCGCAGGCTTCTCCTTCTGGACTCTGATCTTTGGAGTTGTCAGGCTGACCACCATCCCACCGGTCGTATCCAGCTTGTGCCAGAGTCTCACCTGTAATCGTAATCTTCAAATTTTATTTCTAGCTACTAGCGCCCAAGGAAAGTTTGAGGATGGAGGCATTTGTCTCCTTCATCCAACAAGCTGCCTATAAAAGGTATTGATGATGATGATGATGAAAACAAGAAAAACTAAACTTTGTAGAAAGAAATCTACTTTCTTGCAGCTGTTGCTTGATAGGCTCTTACCATGAATCGTCATGAATGATCCACCATCCTTCAGATCGCGAAATCCAATGTGGCTAACACCTGGATTTTTTGAGAGTATGTCTTCATCTTTAATACCAGCATATATTTCTTTCAGAACCTGCACCTCCTGGTTGCTGTTAATGATTGCTAGGTATCCTCCTTCGGCCACACATGTCAGGTATGCATTGGTCCAGTCCAGAGCCCTCCTGTGAAACTTGTAGCATTGCCCTGTGCGTGACTCTAGTTTGTATTCTGTCGAAATTTTACAACAATAAGCAAAACTGGTTATCCTCATTTCTACATAAATAAATAAATAAATAATAGTTTATTTACCAAACCACCAGTTAGAAATAAAAACATCGGTAGCAATGTCCGATGATGATTATCAAATCAACATTCTCCTAATTTTGCTTTTACTTATGTTTAGGAAACTTTTCGTGCTGCACCTTTTGTGGGTCCACTACTAGAATGTTTTAGTACAAAATAAATAAAAAAGATGAAAAAAACTACGGCGTTTGACCTTGATCGTGAGTGCCACACTGCGTCATAATCAGATTGGTTTTCGGCTTGTAGCAGACGTAGGGGAGACCATCGCTGCATTTCACATTTGCCATGGTGCCGTCGCGTGTCATCATGGCTAGGCAGTTCTTCGAGACCCCGTTGGGTTGGCCAGCTGCCCAGGTTAAAGAAAGTCGCTCAAATGGCACACCTGGATTAGAAAAAAAATGATTTTATGTGTGTCCACCGCGGCACGCTCATTCCACATTAGATAATTTTTCTACCATCAACTGAAGAGTAGTCTCCGTCAGAGAAAGTGGAGTGCACGCCGGTGAATATCGCCGGGAATTGCTCGTTGGTCACAAACTCGAATAGAGCGTTTTTTTGCTGTTTGGTTGTGGGGGATGCTAAAATGGCTCCTGAAAATGAAATTAAATACGTTTTGGTACCTACTTACTAAGTACTTTACTGCAGTTCTTGTTATTTCTTATTCATGAAACAAACTGAGCTGCTGCTGATGCACAATTTTTTTCAGTACTACAACACGGTCACCGGATCTAGACTATAGTGAAGTTAGCCTTTTCGATGCGCATGGAGTCTTTTCAAGCTATGTAGAATTGTATATTGTTTGTTTGAATTGAATTGTCGGTCGGTGGATCTAGGCTTTAGATCCACCGACCTACTTCTATAATAACTAATAAATAAATAAATAAATATTCATGGACATTTCACACGACGCCCTCTAGTCCCAAACTAAGCAAAGCTTGTAATATGGGAACTAGATGCTGATAGAATACTTATATACTTTTTTTTTGTAAATACATATATACATACTTATAATATATAGTAACACCCAGACATAGAACAAACATCTATGTTCGCTACACACAAATGTTTGTTCTCAGTGGGGATCGAACCCACGACCCACAGCACGGAAGGCAGAGCTAATACCGACTGAGCTGTGACGCCTGTCATAACTTGTGTTGTTTACCTTCAGCATGGCATCGAATCCTTGCTTTATTCCACGTAGATGGCATTTTATGGAGCTTGAACCATCCCCCTGCTTGTTCATTATACGTGTAATCAAATCTGAACGATGGACCTGGAATAATGAAGGAAAAAATAAATATTAGAATTATGAGATTTGGTAAATTTATCAAATAAAGTAGGTACCTACTAGGGCATGCAACCGGTAATTCTCGGTATCGAAATTACCGGGAATTACCGGTACTTTTGAAAAATTTCGGTACCGGTACTCACGAAGCCAGTCTCGGTTCTTTCGATACTTTCGATACTCAACTTTTCTGTTATTTATTGTCGATTTGTTACTCAAAAACATACACTCTGGCTAAAGTTTCATCTAATTTTTTTAGTTATAAAATGTTTTGACGCAATAAGAACATAGCAAACGTTATATCGAGTGATATTATCAGAGTTGTTGACAGCTATTGTTGATTTGAGTCAAAATATTCTAGTAGTTAGGTTCAACTTCGTTTATAGAGGTCAACAAACCTCACCTAACTTAACATATTGACCTGTTGTTCGTGTGGGTAAGGTCAAGTAGCCTGAGAGGATGGTATAGGTGCTGGGCAAGCCTACTTCATCTAAATCATGTCCCAGGCACTGCAGCGTCCCGTTCATAGTGTGAAAAGTGGCCTCTGACGCTGTATAAATCATCTAGATTCGATGCAATGGCCGGATTACCAGTGATGACTATAGGACTCAGCCGTAGTCACAATTTATTGGTTTTAAACACGAACTGAAACACGACTGTATCAGATGGCAATACCGCTGGTCTGTTCTCGAGGAATCTGGAGTACCCAATCATATAGAGACTATTATCAGAAACCTTTATGAAACCGGCTATGCTACTACAACTTTGGGGAATTGCACTATTAAACCGTTCACTTTTGAGAAAGGAGTACGACCAGGCACCCATGCTATACAAATAATGGTGAACACATGCGTAAGACCTGAGACGACTGGAAAGTCGGTGTTAAAGTTGGAGGCGTCAAAATTTCTAACCTACGATACGATGATCATACGACGTTGTTCGCATCCACGGATTCCGAAATGGTTGCCCTTCTGCAGCGTCTAAAGTCGGCTAGTGCCGATCTAGGCCGGGCTATTAACAAAAACAAGACTAAGTTAATGATTCTCGATCGTTTTGAGTCCATCGAATTGTCGAATGCACTGGAAGAGTATGAAATTGTCGAAGAATTCCAATACCTTATCTATGAACAACAAAGGAAAAATAGTAACTATTCAATCTATGTTTTGGTATTAATCTTACATGTTTAACTAGGTCCAATAACCAGGGATTCACACAACAGACAACATACAACGAGACACTGGTCCCCGTTGTATGAAACTCATCCTGTGCCAATGTAATCTATGTAATAAGCAAATAAAAATACTTTTTTTCTTCTTTCTAAAAAGCAAACTTTAAATATGCTGTCGTATTGGCATGGGCAAAACAGCAATGAACCAACATAACTGAATATGGAGGGAAAGCAACATTCAGAAGACGAAGAAGGTCCACGTGATTCGCACACTGGTCTTCTCCATATTTCTCTACGATACTGGAACGTAGACCATGAAAGCCAATGACCGCAAGTGCATCGATGCTTTTGAAATGTGTAGTTGGATATGCTTCCTGAGGGTTTTGTGGATGGCCAAAAGACCCAACATCTCCATACTAAAGAACGTGCCCAATGCCTGTCTTCCATTTGCCTTCACCGGATACTTATACGGACATTATTGCGCGCAGAAATACGAAGAAAATGGAGAAACTTTTGATAACAGGTAAAGTGGAGAGCAAGAGGGAGGAGCCCAAAGCGCTGGTCTGTCCAGGTGTCCAAAAACTGGATACATCCGCCAACGTCGCGATCTATCAAGCTGTAGACCGTGACAGACGAAAAAAGCTATCCAATGATTCTATGCACGGAGTCACGATCCCAACGATGGGGAAACGATTAAGGAGGAAGAGTAATTGTGATTTGGCGCAGGGCGCATAGCTAGTAGAACTAACATTTGTTGGGGTAAAGATATTATAACCCATGCTCCATAGCCACGTGAAGGTAATGCGAAGAATGACCACATAACCAAAGAACCAACGACTTTGTATATTATTATGTAGATTGTGTAAAGTCGGTATGTAGATAAAGAACGCTTAAAATCGTTTTTGCCGCAATTTTATGGGGGACTTTATGTCCACCAGTGGGCTAATTTAGGCTGCCAGTGTAATAATAAAATTAGAAATAGCCAAAATTCGCTACTTTTACAGGTTTTTACTTCATTCTAGTCCTTTTTTAATGAAATTTGGGTCAGTATCGAAAGTATCGAAAGTACCGGTAATTACCGGTACCGGGTCCAGTACCGGCCAAAAATTACCGGTACTGAGACTGGTACCGGTACTGCATGCCCTAGTACCTACTAGGTATCTACTTATTATTTTACTAAATAAAGAACTTTTGACCAAGATGAAATTGGCCAAGATGGCCAAGTTGAACGTCATTCTAAATAATGACGGATCGTCTGATACGTTTATAAAAGTATTTTTTATTCTAATTCTGTTTACTAAAAGTATCTGCTACTGCTATCCATTCAACATTACTTAAGTTTAATTAATACAACTGAAGTAAGCAAGAAAATTCCGATCTTCTTGAGCATGTATTTTTTTAATCTAAATATAAACTATACCCAAATCAGGATGTCCTTTCCCTTTACCTTTTCTAATTATAAAGTCAAATCAAACTTTTTAAATATAATGAAAAATCAAACTTACCTTCCTCGCTTCCAATCTTGGTTACACAAAACGATGTCACAACCACAAGGATGATTATTTTATAAGTCATTTTAATGTTTAATTGTTCAATATTTTTATAACGAGTCGATTTCACTTGTTACTTGTTGTTGTTGATTGAAAAAGGATTTACCTCTACGTGTATATTACACTAAAAATACAAAATTACTAAGATAAATTTTGCATAACATCTTTAGAGCGAGATAGTAAACCAGTTTCAAACTAGTATTTGAAAGATTTTCCTTATACCTTTAAGCTCGTATTTTTAGGGTTCCTATACCAAGCGTCTACTAACAAAACCCCCAAGCTGAAACTACGCTGGTTTATTCAAATGAACACTAAGATCTTTGCTCACTTTTCTTGCTCGAGACATATCTTATCAGTTTTACCGTGGTTTTTGTCTTTTAATCGGAAACTACTTTAGGTAAACTTCTTGTCAATGCAAAAGATAGATTAATAATTACTAATTTTATTTCGTACCTACACTGGTTTTCTAAGTACTTCTCCTTTCAACCCCAGATTTTTCATCCTAGTAAGTATTTATCCCGTTTCAACCCATCTTAGTGACAGCATAAAAACATTTTCCAGGTATCCTGTTTATTTATTTATTTATTCCAAGCTATTCGGATTCATTTCACAAAAAAACGGTGAAATATAGCCACACCAATTGTCGTTCAACAGGCCGCTTCTAAATATACTGCCGCATGCCTCTCCTTCTCGATTCGGGTATGTAGCGTTATCAGGCTGAGTGGGTTCCCAGTTTTGAAATCCAGCTTGTTTCAGAGTCTCACCTGTAATCATCATCATAAAATGTAACTCACCTATCACCGGTCGTCTCAAAATTTGAGTGCTTCTCCGTTCAACCCAAGATTTTTCAACCCAGTACTTATTTATCCTCTTTCAACCCAATTTATATATTTTATTTGCAAAAAAATTATCACTTATTAGGTAAGTAGATCAAAATTCTAGTTTACTGGCAACATTAGGTAGGTCCAACTAAACCTTACTTTAGTGGCAATGAGTCAAAAACGAATTTCACTCGCACTTGTATAAATAAAATAAATATTCATGGACATTTCACTATTATTATATTTCATTTGAATGAGTGTTAAGTTTATAAAGAAGAGGTTCTCAAGCTATTACCATGAATTGTCATCCAAGATGAACCATCTCTCAAATCGCGGAACCCGATAGAGCTAGCGTTAGGGATTTTGGCAAATATATCTTCATCTTTGAAATTAGCATAGATCTCTTTTAGAACCATCGATTCCTGCTCGCTGTTGATGACCGCCAAGTATCCTCCTTCGGCAACGCATGTCAGGTATGCTTTAGTCCAGTCTAAACCCCTTATGTGAAACTTGTAGCAGTGTCCCGTGCGTTCGTCTAGCTTATACTCTGTTGGAGTTTTACAAGCATAAGTAAATCAGGCGGAACATGTTCTTGTTCCAATACCTATTCTTATAAGAAAATCATAAGCAAAGTCTTGACGCTTTGTTGTGAACAATTTATGTTATTATCTCCTTAAAAGCAGAGTCCGTGTCTTTTAAAGTTGCTCTGTCTCAGAGTCTCCAGACACAGGTTTTTCTATGACACTGTCTTACAATCTAGGCTTAGTTCATCAAATCGACATAGTAGACATGAGTGACGTCATCGGCATGACTAATCTTACCTTCATCATGAGTGCCACACTGCGTCTTGACCAGTTCTGTTCGTTTCTTGTAGCAGAGATAGGGGAAACCTTCGCTGCACTTTACGTCTGACATAGTGCCGTTCTGCGTCATCATCACGAGGCAGTTCCTTGAGAGTCCGGTGGGCTGACCCTCTGCCCATGTTATGGGTAGTCGGGCAAATGGTACGCCTGATTAGAAAAATAACAAAAATGAAATTATAAGGGTACATACTGCGTGATCATAATATTGGTGTACCAGTGGTATATGACACCTTGACTTTACGGGCCGAGGTATACATTATACATATTAGGTAGGCAGTAGTAGAGATTCATCGTTTCTGACTCACTTGTATGATTTTTCTAGGCCTAGAGGTTGTAAAAATTTACCATCAACTGAAGTGTAGTCTCCTTCAGAGTAAATTGCGTGTACACCGGTGAATATCATCGTTACTGGCTCGTTGGTCAAGAATTCCAAGAAAGCTTTTTGTAGCTGAACGGTTAAGGGAGATGCTAAAATAGCTCCTGAAAGTTGAAATTAATACGTTGGTTACCTACTTAGGTAAGTATTTACACCCTAACATCACCGCAAAATAGCTAGCCTATTGCTCTTTTACAGGATATATTTCGGAGAGTGCGCGTTGTAACTTTACAACTTAGTGCCCTCATCTCCATTCTACCGTCAGACCACCAGACGATCAGAGATGAGACACCCATTTATAGTAAATATAGGTAATAGGTATATTTACTATAATATGGGTAGGTAGGTACCTACCCGCACTAAGCGTTTCACTTCAACTTTTATGATGCGGACAGCTTAGGAATAGAACTCTTTATCGGCGTCTGTGTTTCCGAATTTGTACAATTTTGATGTTTTCAAGATACGAGTGAATAAGTACCTATCTTCTAGGTAAGCGTGCTACATCGTCGACCGCATCGTCAATTAGCATCATAAGATCGAGGTCGAACGTTTGCCTATAACTTGTAAAAAAACCCAGAAACCCTGACATTTTAGTAGGTTGTTACCTTCAGCATGGCATCGAGTCTTGGCGTCGTACCACGTAGATGGCATGCGGTGAAACTTTAGCCATCCGTCTGCCTGTTCACTAAACTGGTAGTCAAACCTGAACCATGGACCTGGAATAATGAAGTGAACACATACTACTGAAAGGAAACGATAAGCATCAAGGTTGTCTAGGTATTTAATTTAAAAATCTAATCTGAAAGCCTAAATTTGCTTAAACCATTTCCGAATTGATAACATAGAAAGTGTTCTCAAAATCGTTATTTCTGGAAAGTTGAGGAGAAGGCCTATATCTTGCAATAGTTACTTTTACAGCAATATTGGTGAGTAGACGTGGATGATGGCTGTCTAACATCTTTGCTAATTCCAAATCAAATCGAACTTTTTGAGAATAATCAAAAATCGAACTTACCTTCCTCGCCTCCAATCTTGGTTACACAAAAGGCAATCACAAGGACGATTATTTTATAAGCCATTTTAGTTATTTTATATTAGGTATAAGTCGATGGTGTTTGCACAAGCATTTACCGCGAGACCTAGTCAGTCATACGTGCAGTATCTACTTAGATCAAATATAAAATAAACGTTGCATCAAATAGACTTTATGCGAACAGTTTATTTGGCGGATTTTCCTTATTCATTAACTGTTGAGCTAAACAAGCAAGCTAACTTTTAGGTTTTTCTCAGAATACCTAGCTACTTAATTCAGAGTTTGATGAGTCATAGATAGATAAAAAATACTTTATTGCACACCTTAACCTAGGGACTACTACAACATACAAAACAAAACTTAACTAATGGTACAATGGTTATGGTAGTCATAATGTGATGAAATAAAAAATTTGATACTAGCAGTGTCTCTGTTTGTCATTACTCAATGGTAAGAGATATCGATAGACTAATTGCTTGGATTCATCATCACGGAACGGCGAGCCGCCGCTGGCGCCGTCTAAATTTACGGCGCATCCGCGTTGCAGTTGAAAAATACACCTTATAGTCATTAAAATAAATAACAACTGATTGTTGCTGCCGTGAGACGGCGGCGGCGGTGGCGGTGTCTCGGTGAATGGTAAGCGTTGATTGGTTTCTCTACGCCTCTTGAGTATGGCAGTTAGACACGTAGCTACAAAATGCCCTAATCAGAAATAACATTTTCCAGACTATCCTGTTTCTTTTCGCAAAGAAACGCCAGCTTTAGACTGCACCAAACGTCGTTGAATAAACCGTTCCTATACAAGGACACACAGTCTTCTCCGCCAGGGTTTCGGTTCGTGGAGTTGTCAGGCTGACCTTTTGACCACTTGTCATATCCAGCTTCAGTCAACGTCTGCCCTGTAATCAAATATAACACAATTTGAATAACACCTATTGTTATATTTAGGGCCTGTTTCACCATCTCTGAGTAACGCTGACCGTCAAATAAAAATATTTCTATTTTTGATTATGACAAGTCTAAAGTTGAGATGGAAATATTTATAACAGATGTTTAGCGTAATCAGGAGATGGTGAAAATAGCATTTATAATACATGTAATGTAATCGTCACATAATTGGTACTGATTTGGATAAGTTATCTATAAACCGTTTGCAACGTTTTGTAGATAGCTCAACTGCTTCATGTGTATTTTGTATAGGTATATTATAAATATTGTAAATACTGTATTAGTCGTAATCTTCTTTGTGAATGTAAATTCTTGAAAAAAAATAATAAGTAATTGCTAGCTCTTAACAGGTAGTAGTCAAACAAGTGACAGCCCCCGTATGCCAATCTTTTGCTGTCAAGTTATATTTCACTGCCCAGTGTAATTTCTTCAGGTCTTTTTAGACACTTGACAGCAAAATATGCGCGACAAATGACGTCATAATGTCACTATTTGGTCACAGAATAACTATGAGTTAGTATGAACTGACCATGATTTAAAACTTTGCAGTTCCCCTGCAGGCATACCCCTGCAGATCTAATTTGTTCTATTGTGTGTTCTACAAATCGCTACTAATAAAAAACTTCGCTTGACTTATTACGGAATCTACTCTACCATCTTATGCAATGAGGAAGATGAGCGTATTTTTTTTTTAATGTAGATCGATAGATTTTTACGTCCAAAACACAACAGTGAAAGAATTTTGGCGATAGCTCAAAAACTGAATTTTCTACGATTTTTTAAAGTTTGGATTTTCAAAATGTGTTTTGAGCCCGGCGATTTCGCGTGTGACGTCAGCCGGTCCGACCGCTCACCCGCGCTTTCTAAGCGTTTTCTGCCTTTACGTTTCTATTTATATTTCTGAAAAATTGGGAGAAAAGTACCAATATTTTTATGTAATATTGTGCCTTTAAGTCCTAAGGACACGTTTAACGCTTCAGATAAACTTTTTAACCACCGACTGAAGAAGAAAGGTGTTCTAAGTTTGAGGCTTTTTTGTGTCTATGTGTCTGTACCTTTCAAGGCTCGTAGCTCCAAAAAATCACTCGTAATTTTTTTATAACTATTCTTGAAATGGAAATCAGATAAATCTGGCATAGTTCTAAGCCAAATTTGGTAGAAATCGGTGCAGCGGTTTCCAAGTTATGAGGATGTTTATCAGCCCTCGACACGCATTTTGAAGGGTTCTCAGGCATATATTGATTGTAGTTTGAAACATTTGGTTCTTATACCAGTATAACGTGAGCTACTATTTCTTAGTGTTTCATTGATTTTGTATATCAGGTAAGACTGGTAATGAGCAAGATTGTGTTATCGTGATTAGCAATGTTTTAACCCCCGACGCAAAAACGATGGGGTGGTAAAGTTTGACGTGTGTGTGTGTCAGTGCGTGTGCGTGTGTCTGTGCGTGTATGTGTGTGTCTGTCGAATGCGCGCGTTGGTGCGCGTGCGGATGCGGATGGTAGTAGTCTAAATCACATTGTCTACTAAGGACGTGCCTAGTGAGACATTGTACTATCAAGTACAATGCCTCACTAGGCACGTCCTTAGTAGACAATGTGACTCGCTAAGAAGAAGAAGAAGAAGAATGTGACTTACACTAGGACGTGCCTAGTGAGACATTGTACTGTCAAGTACAATGTCTCACTAGGCACGTCCTTAGTAGACAATGCCTACACATACATATAGTGCAATGCCTCACTAGGCACGTCCTTAGTTACGAAGGACATTGTACAGTAGGTGCAATGCCTCACTAGGCACGTCCTTAAGCAATGCATTGCTAATGCCTCACTAAGCACGTCCTTCGTAACTAAGGACGTGCCTAGTGAGGCATTGCACTATATGTATGTGTAGGCATTGTCTACTAAGGACGTGCCTAGTGAGGCATTGTACTTGTACAGTACAATGTCTCACTAGGCACGTCCTAGTGTAAGTCACATTCTTCTTCTTCTTAGCGAGTCACATTGTCATTGTCATGTGACTTAGACTACTACCATCCGCATCCGCACGTGCACGTCCTTAGTAGACAATGCCTCACTAGGCACGTCCTTAGTAGACAATGCCTCACTAGGCACGTCCTCAGTAGACAATGCTTCACTAGGCGCGTCCCTAGTTTCTGAGGACGTGCCTAGTGAGACATTGTACTTGACAGTACAATGTCTCACTAGGCACGTCCTAGTGTAAGTCACATTCTTTTTCTTCTTAGCGAGTCACATTGTCTACTAAGGACGTGCCTAGTGAGGCATTGTACTTGACAGTACAATGTCTCACTAGGCACGTCCTTAGTAGACAATGTGACTTAGACTACTACCATCCGCATCCGCACGCGCACCAACGCGCGCATTCGACAGACACACACACACATACACGCACAGACACACGCACACGCACTGACACACACACACGTCAAACTTTACCACCCCATCGTTTTTGCGTCGGGGGTAAAAACATTGCTAATCACGTCGATAACACAATCTTGCTCATTACCAGTCTTACCTGATATACAAAATCAATGAAACACTAAGAAATAGTAGCTCACGTTATACTGGTATAAGAACCAAATGTTTCAAACTACAATCAATATGCCTGAGAACCCTTCAAAATGCGTGTCCAGGGCTGATAAACATCCTCATAACTTGGAAACCGCTGCACCGATTTCTACCAAACTTGGCTTAGAACTATGCCAGATTTATCTGCTTTTCATTTCAAGAATAGTTATAAAAAAATTACGAGTGATTTTTTGGAGCTACGAGCCTTGAAAGGTACAGACACATAGACACAAAAAAGCCTCAAACTTAGAACACCTTTCTTCTTCAGTCGGTGGTTAAAAAGTTTATCTGAAGCGTTAAACGTGTCCTTAGGACTTAGAGGCACAATATTACATAAAAATATTGGTACTTTTCTCCCTATTTATCAGAAATATAAATAGAAACGTAAAGGCAGAAAACGCTTAAAACGCGCGGGTGAGCGATCGGACCTGGCCGACGTCACACGCGAAATCGCCGGGCTAAAAACAGATTTTGAAAATCCAAACTTTAAAAAATCGTAGAAAATTCAGTTTTTGAGCTATCGCCAAAATTCTTTCACAGTTGTCCTTACAATCTTCTAGACTTTTGATTTAAGCTATAAAAACAGGAAAAAATGCCTAACTCATCTTCCTCATTACTACCATGAACAGTCATCCACCATCCACCGTCTCTCATATCACGGACTCCGATATAGGTATTGTGTGGATGTGGGGAGAATATATCCTCGATTCTATACTGGGCAAGGAACTCTTTCACGACCGATGCCTCCAGATTGCTGTTGATCACCGCCAGGTGGGCTCCTTCGGCAATGCATGTCATGAATGCTTTATTCCAGTCCAGTCCTCGACGGTGCATCTTGTAGCAGCTTCCAGTGCGCGTTTCCAGCTTGTATTCTGTAAGGTTTATGTATTGCATACATAATAACGACTCAGTCGACTCAGCAGTCTAAAGGATGACTCACCCTATACTGTGCCGGGTCCAGGCCGTGTCCGAGTACAACTTTTTAACTCTATCTATCCTACTAATACTATAAATGTGAAAGTTTAGATGTTTGGATGTTTGTGTTTCAATCACGTCGAAACTACTGAACCAATTTGGATGAAACTTGGCTTATAGTTCGTAACCTGGATTGACACATAGGCTACTTTTTATCCCGAATAATTAACAGGATCTACAGGATAAAATGAACGAACGGGATTAGCAGCGCCAATTTAGCAAGAGGATGATGTCATGTTATGTCACGTCAGTTTGACAGGACGTAGTGCTACCTCTTTGGTCTAACGACTCACATAGATATGGTTTTGATACTTGTTGTTAAAAAGCCAACAGCAATCTTAAAAAAAAATTAGCTGATATTTTTTCTTGCTGCCTATATTCAACACACCTGTATCATGGGTCCCACACTCAGTCAACGCCAACTCCGTCCGCTTCTTGAAGCAGAGGTAGGGAAAGGTTTCGTCACAATTCACATATAACATACTTCCGTTGTTGCTCTCTGTTTTCATTGCGAGGCAGTTTTTGATACCCTTGGGCTCACCCGCCAACCAGTTTAAACGTAGCCTTGACATTGGTATACCTGCAAAAATTAGCCTAAGATTACTTTTGACAATAAAAAAACCATCTTTTTATGTACTTACTGTGAAAAATCAAGTTGATTCAACCCTGCTTGCGGCAAACCTCAGGAAACATCATCAAATAGATTCCTTCGTTTCTAAAGTATTTTTTTCCAATGTTCAACACATTCGTACAATTTAACTTTTGTTATTGTACTTAGAATGTAAATCCGTTTTTGGCTATCTGTTTTAAATATAAGTTTTTTCGCCATTATTTTTAAGAGCTGTGAATTTTGTTACGCAATAAAATAAAATAAAAAAATTCACACAAGAGAATGAGGATTAGTCTCAAAATCCTTTTTGAGTTTTCCCCCTTAAGGGGATTTTAAGAGTGAGCTACTGACTGAGGATCTTCGATTACTATGCCGCTGCGTCTTCGAGCACATTCGTACAATTTAGCGACCTTTACGATCATTTAGTTGGTTCAAATGCATCAATCTGAGCCAGTATGGGTCGTGCCAACTCTATAATTACCTTCAATAGAAGTGAAGACACCATCAGAGAAAGTGGCGTGAATGCCAGTGAATATTTCGGCGACTGGTTCATTGGAAACCTGCTTGAGTATCAATTCTTTTCGTTGGTCGGTTAAAGGGGAAACTAATATAGCTCCTGAAACCAAAATACAGCTGATTACTGATACAAAAATGATCGGTCTTTTACCCGATAGACTCTGATGAGTTGATGGGTAAAGAAGGCCCTAATAGTTATGTCTGGAAAGCTATAGTGAAGGGTTATGTTCAGGTTAATATGATGAAAACAGGTGCTCTGATTTGTTTACCTTCAGCATGACAGCGAAGCTTAGCGTCATTCCATGTTGCTGGCACTCGGTGGAACTTAAACCATCCGTCTGCTTCCTCATTAAACGTGTAATCAGATCTGTACTTTAAACCTGGAAATAAAGATACAAAATAGCGTTATTCATTAATATCTTATATTAATGAATATAACTATCGTAGGAACATCGTAGGAACATCGTAGGAAGGAAGAATAATATGCCCAAAACCGAACAAAGGTTATGAACTCCTCAGAGACTGAGAGCGTAACACAACAATTCTAAAATGCTATCACGGAAATGCTCAAATGAAAATGCCTCACTCAAGTGATCAGAACAATTTAATAGGATATTGATGGTGGTCTTTAAGATAGACCAACTATATTCTGTGGTCAGACCACGCAAATCTAACTTCGATACTATGTGGTTTTTTGAGGAAGGATTTAAGATAATATTTGGGGCATCTTGTATTAATTTGAAAGACTTACCTTGACTCTTTGCTGCGTAGACCAATAGTACAATGATAATAGTTTTACATAACAATGCCATTGTTGTTTTATTTACTTTTTACACACAACTTGAACTTTATGCAAACCCAACTTATACGAGACGAATGAGGCAAACGGTACAATATAATAACTATGATATTAGTTTTTAATTACAAGACAACACTTACATAGCGATATAGCTCAATGTTTTATTTTTTATGAGAAATACGTACAGCTATTTCAACGTTCGTATTTTCAATCGCTCTTTCCTCAATACATATAAAACTTGTGTAACTCGTTCTCGCCGGTTCGGATTACTATGTTTTGATTACATGGATCATAAAAACTGGCTTTCAAGGTGATGCAGATGTTTCCTATTATGCCCAGTACTATGGTCTAGGTGCCGGCATCTCGTGAGACTGTGTAGCCCAAAATTGCATAGGGCGTTTATTTTTTCTCACTAAGTTTTAAGATAGCTCTCAATAAGTAATTCGTCTGAACTGCTTCATGATTTATTTTACTGTCATAACTTCAGGCACGCTATGCTGCATCATCTACACCATCAGGCTATTACATCTAGGTAGGAGAAAATTATGATATTTAGGTGCGAAAATTCAAGAAAATATTGGTCTTTGAAGCTTTTTGGATCTGGAAGGCCTATTTAGTTAAATTGTATGCCTAAAAAGGAGGATCGCGCTCGTAATAATGCTATTAAGGGCAGGTGCCCTATCTCCGATCAAACGATCGATTTGCGACACGAGCGCGACAGTAATTTGGAAAATACAAACCTAATCGAGCTTTTCTAAGTACGTGAATGTAATTCACTCGTAACAAAAATGTCTGCGTAAGTATGTAAGCGCTAAATTCAAATTTTTTGACCAAACCCGATGTTTTTTGATGTTTTCATCACCCCGCAAGAATTGAACCTGCTCAGTAAATGGTGAATGGGAAATTTAGAGCTCAGGCCACTTGTGGCCTCCACCACTAATGGCTAGCGGAGCGGACACTCTTCACACTTCGCTGGAGTACGGATAGCCGCTACCGGCTACGTTTACTAGCGTCTACATTATCAACGAAAACATGCAGTCTCTGACCACAAGTGGCTGTTACAAGTAGCCTTTATCCACCGCACGAAGGTTATTAACTCGCTCTAATTCAGCGTGTCCTAAGGGTGTTAAACAGTTTATCAGTCACCAGGCAGTCTGTCGCTCCATTGAACCGTGAAATGACACCACACCCTTCGCGTTTCCGATCTTAAGCCCAAAGCTTTTATATTTTCCTATTGGATAAGCCTCAGTAAGTTGAAATGACATCACATTGGATCTTTAAATATAATTCTATAGGAAGGACCTACCTCTATAGTCACCTCTCTCTAGCCTCAAAGGTTTGCTGGAAGAAAACTCTTGTTAGGGTTAGGCTCACCTTTGTACATGTCATCTATTTCTGTCTTTTGTTTATGTCCTGTTTTTGTGTGCAATAAAGCATTAAGAAGGATCATACAAAATAAAACGACTCAGGAACCAAGCTATATTTTAGATTAAATTTCATAAGAAGTTTCAAGACTCTTCGGGTTCTTCTCGCAAATGAATGCCAATGTCCGACCACAAATATATGTCGTTCAGCAGGCCGCTCCTAAATATAGAGCCACACACTTCTCCTTCAGGTTTGAATTTCGCGTTGTCAGACTGGTTGTAATCCCACCCGTCGAATCCAGCTTGTGTCAGAGTCTCACCTAGAATCATCAGTTTATTTAGAATATCTTTTTCAATTTATTAAGCTATTTTTATTTTTAACCTACTTTTAAAAAGGAGGAGGTTCTCAATTCGGTTCTATGTTTTTTTTTATGTTTGTTACCTCAGAACTCCGTAATTTATGAACTGATTTCAAAAATTCTTTTTTTTATCTGAAAGGATATACCTACTTCCAGATTGGTTCCATTTAATTTTCATCAAAATCGGTTCAGTATTTTGGGTTATAAATAAAAATAACTGAAAAAATAAAAAGAACTATAGTTTTATGAAACATTTTAATATGAGATGCACGCTTTTCACTGTTCAAGCCACACAGCGTCGTGCAAATGGCTATATTAGGTAAAGTATATACTTAGGTAGGTACCTAAGTCGAATAACATTTTGCGTTCATTGTAGGTAGGCATCTGTCTCGTTTCGCTACCGAGATATGTTCAAACAAAAATTAAAACCAGTTTCGGTCGTCTGTCGTAGGTACCTAGACCTAGCCTCCATATGAAGATTTTCCTCATGTGCAAAAAAATTAGGTTTCGTAAAACTAGGTAGGTCTAGGTAGGCTTGGGGGGTAAAAAGGAAGGGTTTGAATTAGTTTATTATTATTTGATTTATTTGATAATGGATGAAGCGTAAAAGAAATAAGTACAAACAAGATATAAGATAAACGCAGCATCAGGGTTTTTAATCGTCCCTTTAGCCAAAATTGCATTTTACAACCGCTAGATTTAAAACTAATCAAAATATATGGAAATTACATTTTTATAATAGAAAGATAAGTATGTACTTTTAACTTTTTCTATTCATTATAGCTATTTCCACTTATAACTATAGAACTGTAGTAATAGAACCAATAAATTAAGTCTAAACGAATCAAATACAGTCGATAAACCATAGTTATTCGAGGCTACTAGGTTCTTTCTCGCATATGAACGCCAAAGACAAGGCACACCACACGTCGTTGTATCTGCCATCTTTAAAGATGCTACCACACAATTCTCCTTCTGGGTTCGATTTACTCGTAGCGTTGTCGGGCTGGCCGCCACCCCACCGGGCAAATCCAGATTCTACCATTGTTTGACCTAGAACCATGAAGTGTCAATTATCAAGATTATCTCGTGACGACGAAGACGAAAGGAAAAGTGGGGATGAACACCAAAAACTCAAAAAACATAGTCCAGTCCAGACTACAGATTCTATCTCTTGAATTCATAAACACTGTAAATAGTGGTTTTTATAGAGGCTGATCTACGAGGCCTGCCCATTGGATAATCTTTCATCGCATTGAAGGATGGCAGTGACAGTTTATATCAGCCAATGAGAGAAGAGCCTTTCAGATGAACATCGAGTGCTACAGACTCTACAATAATATAATAGAATCTAGCCATTATTCTATTCGACAGCACGGCCCGTATAAAAAGACTAGGAAGTTTTAGAAGGATAGGAATTCAAGGCTACTTAGATCAAGAATCTCTCTCGATCAAGACTCTTTGAACCTTACCATGAATGGTCATCCAAGAACCACCGTCTCTCATGTCACGCACCCCAACATGAGCCGCTCCTACATTCCTGACTAAGAGTTCGTCATCTCTAAACTTGCCGTAGAGTTCTCTCAAAACCTTTGACTCCTCGTCACTGTTCATGATCGCCAAGTATGCTCCTTCGGATGCGCAAACTGAATAAGCTTTTGGCCAGGACAGACCCCGAGGGTTGAATTTATAGCAGTGTCCTGTGCGTGCGTCCAGTTTGTATGCTGTTAAACATAAATAAATATGTAGTAGTGGACTCCTAACATCAGCCAAAGAAGGTCCTTTATTCGACTTTTTGGGCTTCCGAAGCAAGTCGGTTTTCACACGATGTTTTTTACAAACAAAACTCTAATTCCAATTCGAACTTTTTTAAAGGAGTTATATCTACGTACTACCGACTTTCCCTCATTGCTTCATCATCAACCTATATTCGTCCACTGCTGGACGTAGGTCATTGCTTCGTACTTGCTAATTATTATTCACAATCTTCTTTCGAGTAAGTGTATGATGACCACGAGTTTTACCTTTGTCAATAGTGCCACATTCATTTAGCGTCAGCTCCGTGCGCTTCTTGAAGCAGACGTAAGGGAGAGGTTCGTCACACTTCACGTCTGCCATAGTTCCATCTTGCGTCATCATCGCCAGGCAGCGTTCGGAGTTATCCTTGTTGTCTGGCTCGCCTGGCGCCCAGGTTATAGGCAGCCATGGTAATTCTAAGCCTGAAATGGAGCACAGTTTAGTACCAAATTTTTTTATATGCCTGATTGAGCGTTTGCACACTGCCCGATACTGATACCGATGTCAGAAGCTCAAACAAAAATACCGTGATGGTACTGTGTGGAAGTGTCCAGCTAAAAATGTATGACATGAGCAGCTCTCGGCCAATCGTGTGTTGTGTTCTTGGCAGAATGAAGTAAATAGATAGATAGAAGATAGAAAATACTTTATTGCACACCTTAACCTAGGGACTACTATAACATACAAAACAGTACCTTTCTCCTTTTGAGTTTCTTTAAAACTAAACATAAGTAGCTACGCTGGCTTTAGTGATCATGGTAATCATTCTCTAGTAGTCTAGTCAATGATCTTGTATCTAATAAAAAATATTTGTAGTACACAAATTGATTTAGAGAGATTAACTTTTATCAGTGGCTGTGATATGATACGCGTCACGATAGCTCACCACTTCTCTCCATTTGCAGTCATCCAGGACCATTTTTGCAAGTTTCTACCCACCGTCGACTTAATCTGGTCTGGGCTGGAGACCTTAGTTTAATTTAAATACTTCTAATATTTAAAGTATTTCAAAGATCACCTTCGACAGATGCGTAGTCTCCTTGAGAGAAAGTAGCGTGCACGCCGGTGAATATCTGGGGGATTGATTCGTTTGAGACAAACTTCAATATCGATTTTTTTCGCTGTATGGTTAGAGGAGAAGCTAAAACAGCTCCTGTAAACATAAAAATAAAGATAACAATCAAACTACGTTCGAAGAATTTATATGAATTTTATGAACCACTGTTTTCAGTGAGTACCTAATGTGCTCGTAGTCGTGGGATTTTGTGAACGGTAAAAACAACTAGTAGGAATTTAAATATCCGTCAGAATTGAGGGATCAAGCTCAAAATTAGGCAGTAGGTATATAGGCCCATTGGACGAGGAATAGTCATTCAGGATCCGTATGCCAATCTTTTGCTGTCAAGTTATATTAAGTAATTTTTTCAGGTCACGTGGTACAATTTTGTACCACGTGATCATTCTTTTTAGACACTTGACAGCAAAATATGCGCGAAAACACGCCAAATGACGTCATAATGTCACTATTTAGTCACAGAATAACTATGAGTTAGTATGAACTGACCATGATTTACAGCTTTGCAGTTCAACTTTGCAGTTCAACTTTGATTGGCATACCCCTGCAAGAGAAACTACTTACAAAGCTAAAAATGCTGTTATTCAATGAGTATTAATGTTCAAAGTGGGTATGTACCTTCAATCTGGCATTTATTTTTTGCAACATTCCACTTATCCGGCACGCGGTTAAACTTCATCCACCCGTCAGCATCCTCGTTGAATGTGTAGTCGAACCTGAACTTTAACTCTGAAGAATTAAAAGTTTATTTTAGTCAACACGCAAATCATGGCTAAAAATTCATAAATACTATTTTATTACAAAACTACTTAGCATAGTATATAATAGATACTATTATAAAACTGTAAAAAACCTAAAAATTGAAGAGTATATAATAGATACTATTATAAAACTGTAAAAACCTAAAAATTGAAGATCGAATCGAATTGATATTGTGGAATCGAATCTTGTTGCTCTGATAAGACTAATATGCCAGAAGCAAACTCTTTTCTATGACAAAATCAACGTTTGAGCAGAATTTAAACTCACCATCTTCGCATCCAATCAGCGTTGTGATAAGCACTAGAAGGAGAACACTTTTCTTCAACATTTTAATTGTTTGCGCTATGTACCTTTATGCGTTCTAGATTAGAATAAAAAACACTTAAATTATAAAATAAAAAACGCGCGGAGTTCCATGCGAACACTGCGAACTGTTAGTATAAACTAAGTGTTTAGGTATAATATTTTGGTAGTATGAACGTCCCTTGGTATGAGTACCTTAATAGGTCATAGTACATTTTGTATATAGGTAAATAAAGACGTGAATTTTAACTGTTCTCTATATTATCAGTCTATAGAACTCCCTTAGGCAGCAAGTGTCCCGGACTGATACTATTTAATTTACCTATACTTTATCGACCGTGTTTATGTACACTACAAGCAACGGGTTCTCAACATTATCCTCGTCGTCTGTATCATGATCTCAAACAGGTTTTGCATAAAACTTGTCTTAGCGATGACTGTGTATAATAAAAACATCTATAGGTTTTGTTGATACTGACTGTTTATTGAGTTGATCTAACTTCGTATGCCACTAATATTATAAACTAGTAGTTACCCGCGACTTCGTACGCGTATACAGTTTCCGTGTAAATTATTATCTGTGCGTGTACCGAGCGGTTTGAGAAACTTGACAATACACCTCAGTGATTTTTTTTATAACCAGCTGGCTAGTAAACTCTGGGGTGAAGTCCCGCGATTGAAACCTTTTTGTAATATATTTTCTGACAAATAAACTGTACTGTGATTACCACAGTGAGTACTAAGAAGGTACTAAGTGATTCACTAACGTAATAGATGCGAGTTTAATTCCCGCAGCAGAACACACGTTCCCATAATTAAAAGCTAAAAAAAATAAAACAAAAACACAAAAAAAAATATTTATTTATCGACGAGAAATAGTAGACATAGATAATATTCTTATTAACCATACATTTTAGTTTTACAGATAACATTTATAAATACGACAAGACGCATTAGCATCATTGCATCACATTTTTTACAAGCTTTTATAAAATACTTTTTTAATTATGCTTTATTCCAAAGTGATAGAGTTCAGAGTTGATATTTAAATGTAAATTAGTGTTGGTAGATTAATACAAAGGGATTGTAAATTTAACATAATTCTTTCGCATTCGAACAACAAAAGGAGCAATTTCGATTTGGTCCCATCATAGCAATGATAAAACTTTATTTCCCTCAAAGGTACTCAGGTAAATTGATATGGAGACGTTTATTAAGTAGGAAAAGTCTTGTTTGTAGATATTAAATTGTACAGGTAAGTACAGTCAGCTTAACAAACTGGCATGTTATAAGACCAAAATTAATAATGCCTAATGGTAGCAATTCTATTGTTTCATTTTCTCAAACTAACCTAATTTGACTGCACTTAAATTGCTGCCATCCCTTTCTCGTAAACTAAAACAACAAAGACAGCTATAGTAGGTATTATTGCTTTCAAAAGTTTCGAAAAATGCACCAGCTGAATCGAGGGCAATGTAAGCAACTTATTTTTAACCCCCGACGCAAAAACGACGGAGTGTTATAAATTTGACGTGTCTGTGTGTGTGTCTGTCTGAGGAAACGTAGCTCCCAAACGGATGAACCGTTTTTGATTTTTTTTTGTTTGAAATGTGAATTAGTCGGGAGTGTTCTTAGCTATGTTTGATAAAAATCGGTCCAAGATTCGGAGGTTTTTAAATTTTTAATTTGATTACTTGTTGTATGAACACAAATATACAAAATTGTGATGAACAACTTATAATTAAAGTGACAGTGTCACGCTCCACAATAATTTTCTTTATCCAAATTGTTTGCATTAATTAAAAACGGCAGCTTTGTTCACAAACATACCTAAATGATTCCATTACTCGGCAAATTCAGGAGTACTTTCCATTCATTTTCTTTACATTCTTATCGCTTGTGAATAGGGGCGGGTATTGGGAAAATTAGTGAAATGCTGAAAATTCCATTGCTTTGTATATTTCATTTAAAATTCAGTGCTTAGTATTTAATTTACGACTTAATAATGAATTTGACCGGTTTGTTTGCCATTTTTTTGGACAACAAAACGGCAATTTACGTCTCAACTTTCTACTAGCACCCTTTAGGCCTCGCACAGTCAAACACAATAGCGGATACGATTTGCAACGGTTGTATTATACGCGCACAATACACTGAACCTTACATAAGTATTCATCGTCACTACGACCTTTGCGAGGTTACATTATGTAGCGTGCTAGAACTCATCAAGAGGAAAGTCGAGCGCTCATAGTTTGCATTCGCGGAGTGGTCTACTTATTCAGAGGGCTTACTGCATGTTTTGAGCGAGAAATGTCGTGTTATTTTACACAAGCATGCACACGGGCTTAAGAACATAGTAGGAAACATGCAGCATACGTGCTGATTATCTGACGTATCTAGCGAAAAAACTCTCACTATACATACCCCAGTAGCACAAAATTTGTCACTCGTTTTATATGACACTAGCTGTTACCCGCGACTTCGTACGCGTGTACCGAAGCTTGACATTACGCCAAACCCGTATCAGACGTTAGACGTTTTGACTGCTTTATACACTGAAACTCGTACTAGCCCCTCTGAAGCAAACGTGATGTCATCTTTGTGTCAATTGGCGCTGCTAATCCTGTTCGTTCATTTTATACTGTAGGTTCTGTTAATTATTCGAGATAAAAAGTAACCTATGTGTTAATCCAGGTTATGAACTTTCTTCAAGTTGATTCAGTAGTTTCGACGTGATAGAAACACAAACATCTAAACATTCACATTTATAATATTACTGGATGATATACAAGGCCTATTTACACAACGTCTGAACTGTCATTGAACAACACACGATCGTTTTTCACTTTGTCCTGGAGACCTCACAAACCTGTTTAGGTTAATCTTAGGGCTGCCGCTCGCACTATCGCTGTCTCCTTTGGCACAAGTCTTGTTCCTCATTATCATCAAATCCGTTCTGATGCTTGGTCTTCGCACATTAGGTGCTACGACCCCGCACGCGTCTGACAACCTTCTTTTGATTGACAGCGTACACTTTTTACTTCTGTTGCTTTGACTACTTGTGGGAGGGAGTGTACAAGGGCTGCCGAAAGCAGTGCTCACACGTTTGTGGTGGTTGGGAGCCATCTCTAGAGGTAAGTTGGCAACGACAAAGAGCTCGTAGAACAGGTCTTCGACTTGGTAGTTTTTCTTCGCTGACGTTTCAATGAAGACGCAAGCGGTGTCTTGGGTTGTGCAGTATGCTGATGCTTCTTCAGGTTGCACTGCTCTGGAAATAAGTAGAAGAGATATGATAAGACTTGGTATTTTAAGCACCCAATGTAACCTGGGCCGAAGAAATCTGGGTCGTCCGAAAGCGCGATGGGTCGACGACATCGTAAAGGTCGCAGGAAGCACCTGGTTGAGAGGCGCACAAGACAGAGGAGGCTGGCATAACATGAAGGAGGCCTATACCCAGCAGTGGGTGATACCAGGCTAAAATGATGATGATGAATGTAACCTGAACCATGCTATGATAAAAATTCCTTCATAGTGGAGCTTAACTTACATTGGTAATGCGGTAAGTTGGGAGCTGTTTACGAAACGATTTTTTTTGTTTTTCTTTACTATGCTGCCTGCACTCGGAACACTACATGCGTAAGTTTTACTTGTGCCTTGCCTAATTTATTTCTCAATGACAGCACTCTTGTACTCATAATCCCCACTAAGCTGTCCCCACCAGTGGGGATTATGACAATATTCATAAGTTTTCAAATGCGCCTTGCATTTTTATTTAACTCGTATGGAATTTCACAATACTTTTGCTTCAATATCATGTTTACTGGGAATAGCAAGAAGCTGCTTAGCATTTGAAAGCTGCCTTGGGGCTTGCCCTCGTTAAACTTACTGTCTTGTAGGTTCTAGAAAATCTTGTATTCCGGTCAGTCTAGCTTGCTATTGTCCATATTTATCAAATGAACAAGTTTAAACCGTTTACTTCGGTAAATCCAGACTAAGTAAGACTGAGTGTACATTTTATAATAAAAAAATTTGGAGACTTGGATTATTTCTATTCCCTTGGATTATAATTTGTTTTGTTAGCGTACATCCTGTCTACAAAATCCCTAAATTGTATCGATCCAGAAATACTGACGACGGTACTGAGGTCCACTCCTTGGAAGTTCTACAAAATATCTAAAAATAAATGTTACAGGCCACTAACTAATCCTGTTGGCACTTACTTAAGCTCCTTGTCACACTTGTTGCCCGCGATCGCCATGGGTACTCGGGGCACTTGCCGCTTGCCCCTGCTGTTGCCGCTGGCTGCACTCGCCTTGGTCTCCAGGATCTGTTCGCGGAGGCGGATCACCTCATCGAACGACTCCCGGCTGTCCATCGCGAACACTAGGACGAATATGTCTCCTGCGGAGGAAACAGTTATTATGAGTCATCATCATCAACCTAAATTGGTCCACTGCTGTACGTAGGTTATAAGTAGTTGTTAGTTAGGTTAAGTTAAGTTAGTTATAACTTATTTCAGTTAGGTTACTATTGTAGTAAAACTATTATGTAAATTATTATATAGTAAACTTATATAAGTTAGGTTATAAGTAGGTAATCCAGGAAATTAAAAAGTCGGTTTGGTTTGGCGCGAAATAAAAAAAACGCAGTTAATAATCTTTTCTGTAGAACCTGTAGTGTTTTAAAGACTTTGTTTTACCGAAAATTTTTAATTAAAATACGAGTTTATCTCATAGTAAACGTTATGGTTAGTTTGAGGCCTAAAATGGCGCTATATAAAATGTTCAAATTAGATTGTCTGGAGCTTTAACTTAAACCAAATTCGTGTTATTTCTATGACCAATTAATTATTATAACATATTTTCACATAAATATATTGTACCTTGCCATAATTATTTTGAATTATTAGCGGAAATACGGACTGAAACTCATTGAACTTCCGCTACTAAATGATCAGCATCAAATCCGATCGGAAGAGCAATATCCGGAGGTAGGTGTCGACTCTACACGCCTGCAGGGGTATGCCAATCAAAGTTGAACTGCAAAGTTGAACTGCAAAGTTTTAAATCATGGTCAGTTCATACTAACTCATAGTTATTCTGTGACTAAATAGTGACATTATGACGTCATTTGATGTGTTTCGCGCATATTTTGCTGTCAAGTGTCTAAAAAGAATGAAGAATGAATGGTACAATTTTGTACCACGTGACCTGAAGAAATTACACTGGGCAGTGAAATATAACTTGACAGCAAAAGATTGGCATACGGAGGCTGTAGTTACATCCTCAGTGGAATTTAGATTATATTTAAAGCTCATTCTCGAGCGGTAACTTTGTTCAGCAAAGTGATGAGACTCACACGAGGCTTACAGAGATTGGAGAAATGACTAACTAAACTGTTGTGTAGCTTGTTTATGAATATTTATTTATATTATACTCAATACTTTTATGTACTTTGATTTTATTCAGAAAGAAAATTATGACTAATCCCGTATTTACAATATTTATAATATGTACAAAATACACAGGAAGCAGTTGAGCTATCTACACACCGTTGCAAACGATTTATAGATAGCTTAACTGATCCAAATCAGTACCAATCGGAAGCGTGCCCAAGACACTGGCTGCATTACTTTTATTACTTTCGCATGGTACCTAATATAATAAATAATAAAATATTCTTGGACATTTCACACGACGCTCTAGTCCCAAACTAAACAAAGCTCGTAATATAGGAACTAGATACTGATAGAGTACTTATATACTTTTTTTTTTGCGAATATATACATTATAATACATAGTAACACCCAGACAGAACAAATACTGCCTAGCCAGAACGTAAACCTGTTACCTTTCGAGAAACCTATATACGTATAACATTGCTGAGTTTATGTAGCCAAGCCAAAGCAACCGCAACTTTATTGTACAGTCTGATTCCTGCAACCATGCAATAGAGTTTTTTTTATTTTTTTTTATTTATTTACTCTTACAAATTATTTATAAAGATTAGCTTAAATATTGTAAGTAACATATAGTAAGTAACAAGTATGCATGTATAACTAAGGTGCTAACGTTAGTAAAGTCTTGAGTTTAACTTGTGCTACTATTCAGTGGTTTTACACAAAATTTTTCAAATAGGACCTTAGTATAATTGTTTGCATAACACAATTGCATGATGACGCGGCGTGTACTGTGCTATGCCACGTTAATTGCCTTCACTGGCTTGCGATGCGACATGCAAATTGAGATGCTTCATCACAGATTGCGCGCTATTACAGAGATAACATACATGATACAACGCGTTAATTATAGACTACTAGTGTGTGAAGGCGAGATATTGGACAATAGCGAAGTAAGCAATAAACTATTCAAAGATTGCAATGACATCAAACAGTAGTAATAAGCAGTAAGTAATTCACAGTTTCACAGTTAATAGTTTTTCTCGTTACCTAGAAACATTATAAAAAAGAGAGACCTTTTTCTGTACCTACTTACTAAATTATTATTTTTTAATTCGGTGGTGTATTGTTTTGATTGGTATATGCTTAGAGCTTCGTTTGTCTTCTAGGGGAATCATGCTTTTCCAACTGTTTCCACAATGCATGCTATTTTTACTTGCATCAAAATTTTTGTCGTTAAAAATAAAACAAACTGAGATTTATACTTAGGTATTTACTTTATAACAATAATATAGGTCTCAGTAATACATTCATTCTCTTCCAACTCGACAAGTATGTATGTTTTAAGTACACAGTCGTTGCTCAATGCTTTTAAGTTAGAAATTCAATACAATTGTTGTAACTGCAACGTTTATTTTCAATCGGAAATCTCTCAGCAATTTTATTTTATTTATCAAACGCGTTTCCAATTCCGTTTCAGCGCTATGCTCAAGGTAAAAATAAACAAAAACAACGGCAAATAGAACTTATAAAACTCATTCCAGTTATGCTGAAAAAATAACAAATAAACACCCTTATTCATAACCGTTTAATAAACCTTCTATAGCTAATTGTCGACAATGCTTATCACTACCGTAAACAAAAACCAGCCTATTTAAAACAAAAACGTATTGTAAGCAAGATTAAATAAAAGTTATTGCAGTATGCAGTATGGTCCATCCATGCGATTTTCTACTGTAACACATTGAATTACAACTTAAAGTTCAACAGCGAACGTAAACGATATGAGCTTAAGAGGGCTATCGCAGTTTGGCCGCGCTCGAATTCCGGTTTCTGAGCCGCCAAACTAAAAAAAAAATGCCCACGCACGAATTGAAGCCGCTTTCCGCTCGAGTTTATACATTAACTAACTAGTCTTGGTACTTGGAAGTTAGGTAAGTAAAGCCATTAAATTTATAAAAAATTTCAATGCACCTAAAGATTTATAATAGTTTAGATGGGTGTTTCTATTTAGGGTGTTTCTATCTATGTATTATAAGTATGTATTTACAAAAAAAAAGTATATAAGTATTCTATCAGATCTAGTTCCCATATCGCAAGCTTTGCTTAGTTTGGGACTAGAGGGCGTTGTGTGTAAAGCCCAAGAATATTCATATTTAGTTATTTTATTAGATATAATTTCTATCTAAACTTTAAAATCAGGGTCAAACCGGCAATCTCGGTACATACCGGAATGTGATTTAACGAGGCGCAACAGTTTAATTAACACTTAAATTAGTTTCTAAATTATCCTGTGATAAGCAGCTGGTTTCAGATAGGATGAGCACTGGCTAGTGATCTAGATCTATCTAGACGTAATTTAGCTATGTCTGAGATAAAAGCGTTTTAACGGCTATAGTTCGAGAAGTACATTTTACAACGCTGACAAGCGTAGAACAACTACTGCCATGCACATTTCAACATTTTTGAAAATATAAAATCACTAAGGGCCTGTTTCACCATCCCTGTGTACGCTATCCAACAAAAGTAATATTTTGATCCAGAACAGATTTCCGACCAAAAAATGAATTCTTCGTTTTTTAACTTTTTCTACTTTTCGTTTCGAAAACTTAATTGGATAAAAGTTATATTATTACTTTATTTAGCCATATTATATTTTTTCACGCTTACTGTTGTTGTTGTTGTTAGCGTGAGGTATACCAAAGACTTTATAACTTGGATGGTCCTCAATATTTCGACAAACAAACAAGAAGATATTTTTTTGACAATTGGGAAACCTTGTTATTTCGCCAATTAAAATACGCCCCTCATGGCTTGTTGGCTTGATCTGAATATGGGAGTGAAAGGGGATGAATGGGCTCGAGTAGGTAGTACTCTGCATACCTAGCTAAAGCCATATGGAACTCGTTATTCCAAACAAAGCGAAACAGCCCCCGTATGCCAATCTTTTGCTGTCAAGTTATATTTCACTGCCCAGTGAAATTTCTTCAGGTCACGTGGTACAATTTTGTACCACATGATCATTCTTTTTAGACACTTGACAGCAAAATATGCGCGAAAACACATCAAATGACGTCATAATGTCACTATTTAGTCACAGAATAACTATGAGTTAGTATGAACTGACCATGATTTAAAACTTTGCAGTTCAACTTTAATTGGCATACCCCTGCAGAACCTGTTTTCCATCTATGAAAAGTAGTTTTCGCGACACGATGCCGTGTCGTGTATCGCACCACGATACGATATCGTGTCATGAATTTTTACGAACGATGTCGTAGATTACGATACGATAGTTTCGCGACACGACATGAAACGGCTCTACCAATTTTTACCAAACTGACTAAGAACCATTCCAGATTACCTTTCTTACAAAAAACACACAACGCCTCTAAACGTATAACACTCCTTCCTGTTTTTGGTTGGGGGTTTAAAACTAAACAAAGCAAACTGGATCACTATTTTTTTGCGTTGAAATAGAAAACTATCTATCTATCTGTTGCTTATTATTTGTACAGCGCAATTCATTTGGCTTCGTAATTCTTGTGTTGTTTACACAAACCAAAGGTTTATGAAACAGTGTTGAGTTTCTAACAAATTAAAATATATTGCAGTGTATCCTATTCAGGATACTCGAGCGTGCGATATATCTCGAATGACATCTCACTAATGAAGACGCAAAGAGGCTGCACTGTACGTCAGTCTGTGGCTGAATGTTGGTTCAACTCGTTAACCGAAATAAATTGAAGGAGTGGGGAAATGTTTACTGCAAGATATATCTATTCATTTATATAGTAAAATAGAATAGAATGGAATGGAATGGAATAGAATGTGGAATGGAATGGAACGGAACGGAATGGAATGGAACGGAACGGAACGGAATGGAATGGAATGGAATGGAATGGAATGGAATGGAACGGAACGGAACGGAACGGAACGGAACGGAACGGAACGGAACGGAACGGAACGGAACGGAACGGAACGGAACGGAACGGAACGGAACGGAACGGAACGGAACGGAACGGAACGGAACGGAGCGGAGCGGAGCGGAGCGGAGCGGAGCGGAGCGGAGCGGAGCGGAGCGGAGCGGAACGGAACGGAACGGAACGGAACGGAACGGAACGGAACGGAACGGAACGGAACGGAACGGAACGGAACGGAACGGAACGGAACGGAACGGAACGGAACGGAACGGAACGGAACGGAACGGAACGGAACGCAACGGAACGCAACGGAACGCAACGCAACGCAACGCAACGCAACGCAACGCAACGGAACGGAACGGAACGGAAGGGAATGGAAAGGAATGGAATGGAATGGAATGGAATGGAATGGAATGGAATGGAATGGAATGGAATGGAATGGAATGGAATGGAATGGAATGGAATGGAATGGAATGGAATGGAATGGAATGGAATGGAATGGAATGGAATGGAATGGAATGGAATGGAATGGAATGGAATGGAATGGAATGGAATGGAATGGAATGGAATGGAATGGAATGGAATGGAATGGAATGGAATGGAATGGAATGGAATGGAATGGAATGGAATGGAATGGAATGGAATGGAATGGAATGGAATGGAATGGAATGGAATGGAATGGAATGGAATGGAATGGAATGGAATGGAATGGAATGGAATGGAGTAGAATAGAATATAAAATACTTTACTGAACTACTAATGCTTTTTTTTGCACACCTTAACCTAGGGACTACTACAGCATACAAAACAAAACTTAACTAAGCAATTATGTATTGTTTTAATTCTTTCTAAAGAGTTTCAAAAGTTTCTAAAACACGGTAGTGTTGAGTCTGGCGTTTGCACATTGATACGACACGACGCCTACACCATATACAGACACTGCTTTTTGTATACAACTAAATGATGGAGCAAGCTGATAGCCCACCTGATGTTAAGTGGTAGCCACTGCGTTGTGAAGCATTACACTGCGTCCATCACTCTGAGACAAGGCAGATGGGACTTAGGTTTAGAGGTAGCAACCAATCGGCATCATTATACTTGTTTAAAAAACCACCTGTTCTTTAAATGGGTTATCAAAATAAAAAATTTAAATTAAAAAATTAAAGTTAAATAAATGTGTTATCGAATGCGAATTTCAGTCTGAAATGAATTTACAGCATTGAGCAAACGACTACTTCTAGTCTCGTAGCACTTATACGCTCGTAGCACCCCCCACTCGTAACACCCCCCACTCGTAGAGTGTCTACGCCGTAGAGTGACTGTGTAGTACCGTGTGGAAGTCTATATTTCTGTTTATTTTGATTACATTTTGCGTTACATCTCAAAGAAAATTACGACTAATACAGTATTTACAATATTTATAATATATACAAAACACATATGAAGCAGTTGAGCTGTTGAGTTGAGCAGTTGACCGTTGCAAACGATTTATTCAGCTCAACTGATCCAAATCAGTACCAATCGGAAGCGTGTCCAAGACTGGCTGCATTGCCGCGCTGAATAGCAATGCTGATGCGTTGGCCCAGATACTCACCAGCCCTTGGGTCACGCGTCGCTGCAACTAGACGCCCTGCAAGAATTTTGAGGACCCGGAGGTCCACAGCACCCCACGGACCCAGAGTCTTGACCCCAAGAGGTACAAATGTGTAGGCCCTGTCGAGACCCGCATTTTGCGTTACATTAGAGTTTAGGTTGTATTTTACTCCCGAACATTTTCCCCAATACGACAAACAAAAATCATGGTCCCAAGTTTTGATAACCAAAACATCTAAAGGTCCTAGATGCCAATTTAAGTTTCGACTTGAAGTAATCTAATAATTGCCTAACGTCTCGTTTCAAATAGAAATTATTTTACTTTGCACGGTTCCAAAAATATAATGTTTTTGAAATGTGTACAGCGATGATCAAATTCGTTGATTGGAATTTATAATCAAGGTTTAAAATTAGGATTGTTTAAGTTTTCGGCAGTAATCTTTATGCGCTGTATTTATAGGCAGATTAAGAAACTTTTAATACAAGATGACCATTCGAGTTCGTCGGAGCCGCCCAACTTTTAATGTAGTTAGGATCTTTGTCTTTTTTGTTACAAACTCCGAAGAAATCTAACTAAGAACAAATATTTTTGAAACAAGCCACCAGATTTTACGATTGCTAATAAATTAGTGAAAGAAGGTATTGTTTGTTTTGAATTAAAATTGTAGTAAGTACATAAGTAGTAGTAAGTATATAAGTATTCTATCAGCAATCTAGTTTCCATACCACAAGCTTTGCTTAGTTTGGGACTAGAGGGTGCTGTTTAAAATGCCCATGAATATTTATTTCTTTTATATATTTATTTAAAATTAAAACTATTATTTTAGAATCCCTGAAACCAAATGCGAGTATGTCGCGTTTTGACATCTAATTAGGTCGGACACTAAACCCGAATGCCTCTTTAAAGGGCTCTTTAGCACAGCATTTAGTGTTGCCTTTACTGTGGAAGGGTTGTAAAGTCGCCCTTAGCTTCATTCCATAAGCTTGGGTTAAATACCACGTAAAATGGGGCGAGACGTGAACTTGTTTGGAATTTGTCCAGATACATTAATGTATAAAATAATAGAGGCTTAGTTTTTTTGTTAGTTTAACACGTTGGTAATGTTTGTTCCTTTATATTGTTTTGAGTACCTATATAATAATATGTTATAACTATCCTATTACTTCATATTATTTTATCAATCAAAATCCGAATTCCAATGACAAAGTAGTTAGTGATTTTAGTTAAAACATCCCGTCTACACATAATAAGTAAACTAAAACTGTTCACTTTGTGCTGTTGGATTGCGCGCGAGCCTTCAAAGGCGAGTGATTAACTGGATTAGGGGTAGGTATTAGCCGGAGATGAAAGAACTGACTATAATGACTATTTTGTGCAAAGAGATTTGCTACAGCATTTTTCTTAATGTTTTTTAATCTTCATTTATGCTGGCTTATGTTTTTCTCGTACCTTTTCATAAGAGTTTTAAATCTTTTCTACGTGTTTCAATCAAGCTGCCACTACTGGTATCAGAAATATATATATAGTTTATATAGTTCTATATAGTTTCCTCACGCAAAAAGGACCCACCTGCGGCCTAGTTACGGAAAACAGTACGCCTTACAAGTACAAGTAGCTATATAGTTCGAAATAATATACCTAGCACTATACAATTATCTTAAAACGTGCTATACTTAAATGACAGTTACAACTCGTCGTTAGCTAACTATCACCTATAGAATGTGGCGACTTTTTGTTCCATCGTCGTATTATTAAAATTTAATAAACCCCCGACACAAAATAATAAAAATATTATAAACTTAAAAAGCCTAACCTCATTCCCTTTCAATATAGTGTACATTATTCTACTAGTCAAGCCCTTTCATTTGATACGCATATTGAGGGAGTTGTGAAAAAAATGTAATTCGCCATTTTGTGGTGGCAGCCATCTTGGACCGATTTTCATCAAACATAGCTAAGAACACTCCCAAATAAATCACCTTTCAAACAAAACAAACCAAAATCAAAATCGGTTCATCCGCTCGGGAGCTACGATGCCACAGACAGACACACACAAACAGCCACATCAAACTTATAACACCCCGTCGTTTTGTGTCGGTGGTCAAAAAATGTAGGTATGACTCTAACGCAGATCTTTCAACCTTCACAGAGGGTTGAATGGAGTTCGGTCGTAAATCTTCCGTCAAAGTAAATCAAAACAGAGGTATGACACTTTACCGGTTAGGAATGACAGTCTTCTCATGGCAGGAAAAGGGTGATTGCCGGAGGTATCAAGCAGGTCCAACTGGTAGACCTCGCCCCGGATCCGGTACAGCTTGCGGTGGAAGTCTTCAATGGTTGGTGTGTAGCTGTCTTCAAACTTCGTGCCGAGGAAACGGGAGACCAGGGAGGTTTTACCGACGCGCGCTGACCTGGTGAGTAATCAGGAGGTGAGAAATCGATGGTCGAGGAGTCTACGAAAGGTGCGAGGACTCACAGGTAGAATTTTAGAACAAACAAAAAGTTGGTTGATGTTTGGATCGAACTATATTTTGACTCAAAACGAGAATTCAATATTTGTGGACCAATTCGTTCATTATAACGTCAGCCCCCGTATGCCAATCTTTTGCTGTCAAGTTATGTTTCACTGCCCAGTGTAATTTCTTCAAGTCACGTGGTACAATTTTGTACCACGTGATCATTCTTTTTAGACACTTGACAGCAAAATATGCGCGAAAACACATCAAATGACGTCATAATGTCACTATTTAGTCACAGAATTACTATGAGTTAGTATGAACTGACCATGATTTAAAACTTTGCAGTTCAACTTTGCAGTTCAACTTTGCAGTTCAACTTTGATTGGCATACCCCTGCAGAACTCGGTATAAATAACCGTGTCCTTGACGTAAAAAAACAATAAAATTATGATAATGCCTACGCCTCTATTCCCAGTAGACATGTCGGATCTCTCGGTAATCCAAATCCTTGAGAATATCTAACGAGACACGAGAACACAGATTATAGAAAAGTACAGATGTAATGTATAGCCATTTTTGTGTCACAGTTAGAAGTGCACCATAATGGAGTACTTTGTGTCATTCAGTCTCTGGCCATTGACACCTCCAATGCCAAACATATTTTTATACGATTATGCCGGCGTGTGTGGTTCCCACTTGCAAAAATTGGCCTGGGTCTAAAAACAAAGTAGATGGGATAACATACATCACATTTGGGTCTCTATTTGATAAGGAATCGTCTTGGAATCATCAATTTAAAGAAAATTTACCATCAATTCAATAATGTTGCAAACAACACCAACATTTTTTTCCCAACAAAATTTATATTAATCTTTATGACTACACATCATTAGGCATAGGTATTTCAATAGGTATTTTTAATCATAGAGCGCTAAATTTATTATTTTGAAAAAATATTTGTGTTATTTTAGGTTTCTTGTTTACATACTCAGACGAGAACAATGGACAAAAATCATTCAAAAGACACGACCTGAGTCTTTCCTTAATTCTATTAAAATTTATAAATATCTATTTCAGTACCTCCTACTTAGGTACCTAAGCAGCATTTACAGAAAAAATTACCCCAAAAAATTGGGAAATAGTTTTTTAGGTGCAACATTGGGCTGCGCGAACATCATGCGCACGGGAACATTTTTATAGCATTTTGGTGACAAAATCCTTCATACAAATTATGTCAAATGCGGCTTTTTGTGTTTTCTATATTCTAAGCACGAGAAATATGTTTTTTTTTACGGCAAATGTTTATTCCTGAAGTCTTACCCGTCACTTGTTGGTCTTACTGAAGAACATTGAGAGGACCTGACAGGGCTGGCCCCACTGACTCTGACCCTTAAAATTAAAAAAAAAACCTAGAATCCACCCCTCTCTGGCTGTTTATTTTCATGAATCACCCTGTTCAGACTTAACATTACCGGCACACTCTATATAACACATACGGTCTACGGCTAGCACTCACTGGTTAGAGCCAGGCTTACATTACATAAGTACTTATAGTAGGTAGTGTAGAGCATCTTAAGATAAACATCACTGTCGGTACTTAGCAAATATCTACGCACACACTTAACCTGAGCTAAGCGTCAAACGGAGTTCCTTGATTTATTTAACGTCAAAGACGAAATTAAGCAGTCCTAAATCAACACGTAAAGATCTGACAAGATAATCCCACTATTATTATACAGGTCAAAGTTTAGATGTTTGGATGTTTACCTAGATGTTTAGATGTTTGGATGATTGTGTTTCAATCACGCTGTAACTACTGGTCCAATTTGGATGAAGCTTGGAATATATTATAGTTCGTAACCTGGATTATTACATAGGCTACTGTTTCCGCTTTTTTTGTTTTTTTTTTCGTGGACGATGTCCCGGGTAACTGCTAGTACATAATAACTTGGTGTTTGGTGAGGTAATCTCGTATGCACGGATTGTTGAATTTTCCCCCTACATCCTTCCTATTTCAATCAGGCTTTTGAAAGGGTAAACTTTTCAATCACGAAATTTGATCTAAAAATAGTTTCAAAGCATTATATTGTCGGCTTCATAAAAGTTGGTGACCATAGTGGGTGTAGAAACGCGATAGGACAATTATTTATTTAGTTCGACAACCCCTATGTTGTTATTCTACAGTCTTCTTCTTCTTATTTATTGCCTCAGTCCGTCATTTCGACACACAATTTTGCCAATGTCAAGTGAATATTTGGAATAGCTAGAGAATATAGAGCCACAAGTAAAAGAAGAAGAAGAAGTAGAGAAAATAGAATGTGTCAAAAAAATTATGGATGACATGTCTTTCGCCCATATTTTTCCTCGACTCCACCTCGAAATCATTTTTTTTTTTCAAAGCACGGTTTCGAGGCTGAGTCGAGGCGAGGATTATTTTTCGAGGTAACGACTAAAAGTATGGGCCTTATGTTACTGTGAATAGAGTGCAAGATAAAACTTGTACCAAATTGTAGTGCATTTATCATGAAAATGTTTCACTTGAAGTGGTAGCTGAGAGCATTTTACGAGTAATTTCCCTTTTTGCGGTCACCGCTTCTTAAGAATGGCTCAAACGTACCGCGGCCGAGATACGGAGTTTTAAGCCAGCTAACTACCCGTTTAGTCTTCTAAACTGCTAATTACAGTTTCCACATAGAGCCCAGTCACACCGAAACCAGGCCGTCTTTTGTGGAATGTGAAGTGGCTTGTATTGTGATTTACAAGGCTTACTTTTTAAGTAATGGTTGTACAAAGTAGCTCCCAGATAAAAATAAAAAACTTATTTTATGAGCAACTGTAGTTTATGAACTTCAGGGTTTTTAAACTCTTCCTTCATTCAATGAAAAAGTTGAAAATTTTCTGCAAAATGACATAGTGGTAATAAATGCAGTTAGTATCAGAGATTAAACGTAACCTAAAAACCTATTATTTTAAGAAAAAAATATACCTACTTATCCAAATTGGTCCAGCCGTTACAGCGCGATTGAATCACATCAAAACATTTATCAACGTCCGTGCATTTACCTTAAAATAATTATTGGATTTCGCGAAAAGAAAACGCTATATTATATTCTATTAAGTAGGTATAGCAGTTTCGCCGAACAGACTAGAGGTGAAGGTGACACGTTTATTCAGCAAAACGTTCATCGACGAAACGTAAATCGGTGAACCGTAGCAAGCTCACAAGCTTCTAGAGTTCCGCGTTCGGTGTAAATTCACTAGATCCTGTATAGATGGCACGCAGCTGAAACTGGGCTATGTTTGTTGCGGTAGAACTTTGAGTCTAGAATGTTGCACTCGTCAAAGGTTTATAGCTTAGTATATCTAAGTAGTGTACGTAGTTTAAGTTTTTAGTAAGTAGGTACTCTCTGCAGTAGTAATGAGGTTGGTTTTGTGTTCACACAATACGCAACGTTATTTAAAACAACTTCTTTATTTCTTTATACAATTGTTTAGAAAGAAATAAACGTGAAAAGATCATTTACTCAAGTGAATGATTTTTTTTACCCATAATCGTAATAATTATTTTTTTATTGCATAGACTATGCAATAAAAATGTTTTATCTTTTTATAATTCAAGATAAAAATATACAGCTCTTTTATGATTATAAATACATTTTCATTATACTAAGCTGGCTACCTTTATTTTCGTAATATTTCAAAGTTGCAAGTCAAAAGTATTACTTACTGCGATCCATGTAAACAAACCCCAGAGGAAGTCGGGGTCAAAGACTGAATAAATATTAAAATAAGTCGCCGCCTGTATAAAGAACCTCGAATAAATAAAGCGCATTTTAAAACTATCTCAAAGACATTCTATTTAAATAGATTCTTTGAAAGGTTCGTTCGAATTATTTCTCAGTCAACAAATTCTGCTACAGTACTTTTCTATTCGAAATGCTGGAGATTTTTTCTTGATTTTAATTTTTAAAAGCATGGTTTTGTGCAACAATGCTTTTTATACGGTAAAAAGTTGAACTATTGTCACTGTATTTACTCGATTGTGAGAAAATAAAATTGGGCAAAAATAATACTTACCTAATCTTTGTGAATTTCTAGAACTAATGCACTGCCTGATTTGTCAAGTGTTTTGATTGTTCTTGGAAAAACGGAACACTTATTTTCAATTGCGGAACTATATATCATTTTTACAGAAGAAGATTTTTCCCGTAGGAACGGAAGTTTATATTCAATACGAGTATATAGGTAAGTAGTTAAAACTTTTACCTCCTGAAGTTTGACATAGCAGAAAGTTTTCCCTATATTAAAAAGTTGGGACTCCCTGCTGACTTTCTGACATAAAGTTTTATATGAAACAATATTTCAATTCGATATTGAGATAAAGTTTTTGTTTTCATTCTAATATAGAAAATTGCTTTCATACAATGTGATGAGAAACTTTTGGATCAACCCAATAAAATAGACCTTTTTGTAATTTCTAAAAGAGAATTATAATTAGTCACAACGGCTCTTTGTCTTTTGTCTTTGTCTTTGCTCTGAAGTATCTGCACTGCACCATTTTTGGTTAATTGGAGGTAAGCAAATTTTTCCGTACAACAGTACATGCGCAATCGTTTGTTGCACCTAACTTTAGAGGGAGAAAGATCTGTTATGCCGCATAACAGATCAGCCCCCGTATGCCAATCTTTTGCTGTCAAGTTATATTTCACTGCCTAGTGTAATTTCTTCATCATTCTTTCATCATTCATTCTTTTTAGACACTTGACAGCAAAATATGCGCGAAAACACATCAAATGACGTCATAATGTCACTATTTAGTCACAGAATAACTATGAGTTCGTATGAACTGACCATGATTTAAAACTTTGCAGTTCAACTTTGCAGATCTGCACTGAGAGTGCAGTACGCATCATGCGTACTGCACTCTCAGTTTGATAAAAAATTAAAAGTTTTAGTTTTGAGACTTTTTTGTTAATTTGCTTCGTATGTACATATTTGCTTTATATTTATTTTGAGGAAATAAAATTAACACCTATAATGATCTATTACTAACACAATTGTAAGTAATAATAATGCAATTACTTTCTATCTCTGTTATGAGACAACTTGAAGGGACTGTCCAGGCCAGCATCACACTCAATCAATGAGATACCAACCCAGGTCATGATCATCGATCACATTGTTCCTATCTTCTGATCCGACTGTTTGATTGATTACAATCATGTTCTAAAATGACATGGGGACCTCTAGTTGGTGTATGTTTGAAGTACTGACGAAGCTTCTTTTGTTTGCTGATGTACGCTTAGTACATTACTAAATATATGATAGTAATATAAACTAGGTATACCAAAAATAGATGAAGAAAAACCATGACGGCAATAATTATTTTCACTTAGCTCGTAGACCCTCTACGGTCGTAGAGCGTCTACGCCCGATATCTTGCAATGTTTATACAAAAACCTACATAATTGAAATTGATTTATTTATCAAATTATTGAGTGTTCAGTTTTTTTAAATGGTCATAAACACTAAAAAATATGAATCCACGCTTATACACGGAATAAAAAGCGATTTTATTGACTTTTGACTTTTATAAGCTACTAAGTATGAAAAAAAATATCAGAGCAAAATGTAATGTTAATTTTCAAAACAATGACAAATAACCACAACGGCGGCAGCAGCACTAAAAGCCTCACATTTTGCGGTGCACCGCACTACAATCGTAAAAACAGAGCACACCATTTCACGTCGACCACAAGAGTAGCTATTACAGTAGATACATCTTCTGGGTAGGTATCCTGAAATACTGTACTACGATGAACGAAGTTCCAGTAATTAGCGGAACTAAGTACAGCAGTCCTCAAGTGTCCATTATATCTACAGACATTGAGTGTGCCAGACGGAACGTATTTATATCCATACTAAAAGTATTTATATCTATCGTAACACAGCCGCACAGACCCTGGCAGACTATATCTAAAACATACGGTAATACACAAAGTACACACTGTGTAGAAAAAATTACGTATGGCAGTACGGTAAAATTATATTTTACTTACTAAAGTTCTAGCAAGAAAGAAGAGAGAAAGAAAATAAATTTATTTGCTCGCACTATCGATACCTACCAAACAATCACATTATTATTATAAACTACTTTAGGTATAGGCAGGTACTCTAGGCCAGTGCGGCAAACCGGACCCTGACTCAGCATGAGGTTAGTAGCTGATGATGAGCTACTAACGCTGGTCTTCCGTCAGCATCTCAGCATTTGATGAGTTATTTTAATTTTGAAACAAACTACATGTACTCGTATTACAAGTAATGTTAAATTGATTGTAGTCATTCAGCTTCCATTTCCATAATGTCAAATGCATAGTTCATCGTGTAAAATACGTTTGTAACTACTATAACCTAATCAACGATGTTTTAGTAAAATGTCGTTGATTAGGTTATAGTAGTTATGAACGTACTCATTTAGTTTATTGCCACTCACAGCAAAGTAAACTTGGACACCGCGCTCGATAAAACGGCCGTGGCCTGGTTATGCTCACAGTGAGCGGCTAACAGTTAGCCGCTAGTTCGCCTCCCTATACATTTTGTATGGAGTGTCCTTATAGCGCGTTACGCAGTTTGCGACATTTCGTTTGCCGACTCAGTCAGCGGCTGAAACGCAGAGAATGATGCTCTCGGTCGGCGGCTCAGTTCGCTCAGTATGCCCGCACCGCGCGGCGTTACGCTACTAACCGTACTATCTATCTTTCCTCGAGTCCGCAAGCGTTTCGCGGCTAATACACCGCTCACTCGACATTGAGTTAGCGACCGATACGCCGCTCAGAGTTAGCTAGCGAACAGTCAGCGGCTCACTGTGAGCGTAATCAGGCCACGGCCTAACAAGCTCACACAACGTAGATAATATAAATATTTAAATGGCTAAAAGCACCCACTGTTCTCATTTTCGTATACACTTCACGCTAGTGTATTCATAAACGCTGAATTTTAATTAAGAGTTAGTCAAACAGGCATGCTCAAAGCATGTGGCTAGGGCTTGATTTTATAATGTCTGTTTGCGTCTCATTTTCGTTGTCATGTCTGAGAATATTGTAACAACATTTCAGTGTGAAAATGTCCTTATACAAGGTGTCACAATACCACACACATTTCCCATGGAACCAACAGTGATAGCGCGAAAAAATATCATCATTTTCGTCAAGTAGATATTGCATTTTGTAGATATTGCCACAGCCGGTTTTTTTTCACACTATCCCTGTTGGTTCCTGTTTATACCCCGAAGTTTTCTATAGTGGTCTTATAACACCCTGTATATGTATTACCTCCATGACGAAACAAATTTTTTATTTGTCATAGATGCTTATTGCGCGATATAACCTATATTTCGTTGTGTATTCGCAAATAACCCAGTAATAAATCAGCGTAGTCGCGACAAAGGAGTAAGCACCAGTTTCTGGGGTTATCGATTCATTAGCGCCGTCTCAGCGATCAAGAATCTCATCTTGGCTAAGCCCCCAGATTTAAAACGGCTGGGGAATAAAAGCGAACACGAATCAGAGGACAAAAAAAAACGTTCTCCCATTGCTGCTAGTTATATCTAGTTGTATCTCTTAGTGGGGATATCGGGAATAATTACGTTTTCCCATTCGTTCACTCGGTGGGTGGATCGACAACATTGTAAAAATTGCGACGTCGGTGGATGAAGAAGGCGCAAAAGCTTTGCCATATCAAACTTTTTGTAAAATGAAAATACTTTGCACCACGTTCAAACTCAAACTGACTGGATTGAAACTCACAACGGAAATAATCGTTCATACTGGTTTTGCTAGTGAGGACAATGTGCAGGATTTCAACTTGGGGGGTTAAGGGGGGGGTCTTGACCTATGACCTAAGGTTTCAGTGTGTTCGGTTGGGTTTTCTCTGACCAACCATGATTTACCCTTGGCTAAGCCCGGAGCTTTTGCCCCCTCCCCCCCTGACCCCCTCGCCCCCTGCCCCCCTCTCCTCACCCCCCATTTGTATCCGCTAGTGAAATGAAAATGTCACCAACAGCTTGAATACATTGTAATTCGTCCAAACTGGTGCTACTGGTACATCTAAATTGCGAATTCCATGTCGATCGGTTAATGTGCATGATTACTGTATGAGTGTGTCGCCGAATGGTAAGCGAACGCGCTTTACTAAGGTACAAAAGGTGAATTAGGTTTATTTTAAAACCTACTCTATAATTGCGTGGTGAAGCCTCAAAACCGCTCGTTTTCGAAAATGGTAAAAAGAGGAATAAATAATTCGAAAATAAAAAAATAATAAAATTAATTTGGAGGCATAAACATTTTCGAGAATTGATATGCGAAAAGTGATTTTGCTCCATATAAAAAACAAAGTTAACTGGAAGAAGATGATGAAATTATTAAAAGACACTGGATTGGATTTTAGAGATAGAAGAATAATATACCAGTTATATAAAAATCAAGAAACCATTATAGAAGTAGGAAATGAACGGGGAAAAGCTAAGATAAGACAAGGGGTAAGACAAGGATGCTCACTCTCACCACTCATTTTTAACATTTTTATAGAAGCAGCCATAAAACTAATAAAAGAAAAATCAACTGTAGGGGTTAAATTTAATGGGGAAATTATAAGCTTTGTAAGGTTTGCAGATGACATAGCAGCTGTTGCGAATACTCAGAATGACTTACAAACACTGCTAAACATAATGGATACTATCTTCAAAGATTGCTCTCTCAAAATTAACATTAACAAAACGAAAACATTAGTTACATCCAAAACAGAAGACACCACAACAAACACAATAACATTAGATAATATCAGAATAGAGAGAGTTAACACCTTCAGATACTTAGGAAGCCTTATAACAACAGACTCAAGATGCACACCAGATATTCGATCCAGAATAGCAATAGCAAAACAGGCATTTAATAACAAAAGACATATTTTCACTTCAAAAATTTCAAAAACAATTAAGAAAAAATTTATTAAAACATACGTTTGGAGCATAGCCTTGTATGGGTGTGAGACATGGACAATGACACAAAAAGATAGAGAGTATTTAGAAGCATTTGAGATGTGGTGTTGGAGGAGAATGGAAAGGATTAGCTGGACAGAAAAAGTAACTAACATAGAAGTATTAGGTAGAGTAGGCGAGGAGAGAGCCCTTATAAAAGTTGTTGAGGAAAGGAGAGGAAAGATGATTGGACACCTTATACGACATGACAGCTTAATCGGAAATATCATTGAAGGGAAGGTAGAAGGAAAGAGAGGAAGAGGAAGACCGCGTATTAGCTACATGAGCCAAGTGAAGGCGAAGATAGATGTCATGTCGTATAAGGACGTCAAGGAAGCTGCCCTGAAAAGAAGAACCTGGCGGGAAATGCATACATTACACCGACAAGAGCACAGCTCTTAAGTTAGAAGAGAGAGAGAGAGAGAGAAAAATTGCGACTTACTTTTCGGAATATTTATTCTTCAGTCGAAAGAATGAAAACATCGCAATAATAAAAAACTAGGAAGGTAGCTAGTCATCAAAGTACGTTGTATAGAAATTACAATCACTCCAAATGGAAAAGTCACGTGACCACTCTAATACATTTTTGACCTTTTCTATTCTCTAGATGTGACTGTAGAATATCAACTTGGCTAAACGACAGTTTTTTATGACTTCCCTTGTTCGACTATTATTCGTAAGTTCGACTTAATACAATGACAAAAAGTTCGACAAAGAATAAGTAAATACAAACTCCACTCCCAACAATACAATGTAAATAAAACAGTAACAATGGTAAGGGCTTGTGCACACAAATTATACGAGTGAGATTACCTACTATAGTTCACCTTTGATCGTTCGACTGTGAAATTGATAGATTACTCGACAGGCTTCACCGATTATCTGAATTTTTCACGTTTGTTGCGGTATCGATATTGTAACAATGCGGAAAAATATTGTGATGCTTTTAGTTTACAGAAATACCAGTTATTTTTTTATATAAAAGAGTACTTACATCATAACATATGTAAACGATATGACGTAATTCTATTCGATTGATAACAAAGGCTCTTCGATTTTGCAGTCTACACTGAGAAATGTTCAAAAAAATCGATCCTAGTATCGAATTCGATTCAGCCTTGTTGTGCAGCATACGAGTCTAGTCGTGGGCTATCAAAAATCTAAGCCTGAAGCAAGTATCTACCGGTGGGTTGTGCCAAAGTGCCATTTTTATTCGACTCATACTATATATGAGAGAGAGAGAGATAGAGATTTATATGCTGTTGCATGTTCTTGCCCAGAACAGATAATAAATACTGGAAATTCAAATTTTCGTTAAAAAAACTAGCTAACAAAAAAAAACAAGTACTTACAGATTGCTACAAATTGAAATATTGAATTCAATAATATATAGGTAGCACTAGATAAGTAATTGCCATTACTCAGCTACAATTGGAACCGTTTATCTAGATTTGGAACGTAAATCTAGATTTCTAACGTAGATATTGAGGTTTCGTCTCAACACCTGCGAGCGACCGACTAATATAAATCAAAATTGACAAGAAGACATCATTTTGGGAATGATGGAACTTGGTTTACCGTCTAGGTTACAAAAGGCCTAATAAACTTTCTCTATAGCTAAGCACAGTCAGCATTATAATTTTTTTTTACTGAATTTCCTAATTATTTATTAATGACTCAAATCATACTTTTCACCATAATATGTTTTAAATCCTTAGTCACATAATTTCATAGCTAGAAAAAGAATCTAAAATTTAAAAAACCCCGAATCTTGGACCGATTTTCATCAAACATAGCTAAGAACACTTCCGACATATTCACCTTTGAAACAAATTTGGTTCATCAGTTCGGAAGCTACGTTGCCTCAGACACACACACACACACACACACACACGAAGATACGTCAAACTTATAACAGCCCATCATTTTTGCGTCGGGGGTTAAAAATGAAAGATATTAGTTTTCAGTTATAAAATATTTTTGAACTTGGTCTCATAAACAATGAAATCTGAAAGGTTTCTACCGTGCCTGGGTAACTAGTCGGTTGCCTTTTTCATTTTCCTCTTTATATACCACTTATTACTTTTAGGTAATTGAAGATTTTAATGTTTACGTTCTCATAAAAATCCCACAAAATTGTTCAACCAAAATCCAATAAAGTTGATTACACATGAATACTTTCGCTTTTGCTAATGTAATGAGAAAAACGTTAAAGCATGATTTCACTTTATTATCAATTCCGTGATAAAATGAGGTTCTGTTTTATTTTACGACTAAGCACCAGTGTTTTATTGGGAACGTATAAAAACCAATAGTCCGAGAGCTGGAAATGATTTTCCGAATCGTAAAGTGTGGTATAAAAATGCTATGTGTGGGTTCTGAGGTCCAATGAAGAATTTACAGTTTTGCTATGTTCGTCTATCCGCCTGTAGGCAAAAAGAAATACATAATAACTATTTAATTATGTCGTAATGGGTACGTTTTTGATTTCTCCACTCTTCACATATTCTGCACTAGGAATCACCCTGTTAACAACTAAATCATTTCATTTCGTTATCTGATTTTTTAGTCACTTTTTGTCATAAAGAATTACACAGCGTGATATAAGAAAGCGACCAAGAGCTCCCAGATTATTTGCGAGATGCGATTGACGTTGGTTAAATTGGATCGTTTTGTTCGGAAGCCCGCTTACCGAACTATTGGGAAGCGGGATTGTTTTTGTTTGTAAATAGCAACAAGTAGATAAAAACGGCTCGAGGTATTTCCGGTAGTTTGTCCTTTCTCACAACTATAGTTTTATTAGGATGTTTCTGTTTTCGTTTTTCGTAGAATGCGTTTTGTTAAACGGTCTCGCTCTCGGAATGTAAATAGAGAAAATAAGCGATAATTAAATTATTTGGGGTAAGATTTGCTTAGAAGTGTGATCAAATAAAAGTTCGCGACTTAAACAAAGGGTTAGTCTCAAAAATCTGTTTGAATTTTGAGGATATATGAACTGGAAACTATTGGTGCTAAGCCACTACGACCGTATTTGAACCCATGACCTTAGAATCGGGAGAGAGCCGCGGCTCGCAGTGGTTACCCCTATATGCTAATACTTCATAGCATGGCCATCGCGTACATAGGGAATAATGGCTTCTACTACACTGTAACGTGTGTAGGTACTTTTATTAATATTTTTAAGTTAAATTATCATAATAATAATATTAAGTGAATGAATCTCTTTTTACGGACATGAATACTTTATTCTTAAAGAAAATTAAGTGTGGTAAAGACAAAGTAAAGTTAAAAAAGTAAAAAAAAAGTAAAAAAGTAAGTAAGTAAGGTAACTAGTTTAGTAAAGTAAAGTAAAGTTGAGCTATCTACTAAATTAATGAATCTTATATGATATATTCAAATTGTTTTTTTTAACTTCAATCCAAAACATAAACATGAATGTGATTGCGAACACTCAATCTTCATTGAGTCTGTAACTCGCATGACCTTTACCCTTTTCGAGCCATTCGTACAACGTAGGCCAGTTACGTAAACTGTATGTTTTTCACGTGTTAAGTACGTAGTGGCATAGCTTTGGTATCTTTAGAAGTGACCACCGTAATACGAGAGGCGTTTCAAACCTAGAAAAGTGGTGTTTTTATAATCATTTGTTCAGAGGAGCTTTTACTAAATGGGGTCGAATATAATGTTTGTTGATTGGTGTGTCGTGTTGATTGTCTGTCCACTGTTAAAGATCATGTTTTCAACAATCTAGCATGGCTATTAGCTAAATTGGTTCTAAATACAAATGTAAATCCCTCTAGTAATAACAACAATTTTCATAATAGAGTATGTTTTCCACATATACATAATCTACCCTTATGGAAGGTGTTATTGACACAGGGCTTACCCACATCACGAAAGCATTTATTATCGCGATGGCTTGCCTGATGGGAGACCATTATAGCAATACCACTTCGAACATAAAGTATGCCACGCACGGCCGCTCTGTATTGCATTGCGCCCGTTGTAATGACATAAAAGGCACAAGTGCCAGTAGGCGACAAACGATTCTACGCTCTAGTACTGGGGTGTCAGCACGAATCGATGTGATAATCGCAAACGTATCGTAACGTTTGCGTATCCGAATTACACTGCGCGGCGATGCGGCGACCCTGGCAACACTCCACACAGTTGATCAAAAAGTAAAAAAACTGATACATAATTTCATTTTAGATTTCATTTTTCTCACGACTTTTCATGTCCAACTAAATCATTAATTGCAGCATTGGTCTGCAGAAAGCACAGCCTATATTTTAAACATTTCGGGTAGGTGTAGTTTTAAACACTTACCCTAACATCACCAACCGAAAACAGTTTTTTGGCGGTGGTGCCGACTCTTCACCACAGCCTTGCGGTAAGGGAGCGCTCGGTCCTGGCGTGCGCTCTACATCCGACTCATCACCAATCCCTGCTCCGCGCCGACAAAGCCAAGATGTCCCACATTTATCTCTACTATCTTCAACTGGGGCAGCGAACTGGCAACGCCGCGGCGATTTTATCCTCCCTGTAGCTAACGAAGATTTGAGAGGCGACGGCGGCGCTCGTACCGGACTAGACGTTACTCTGACAGGTGACGTTGTCACTTTGACAGGCGATGATTGCAGCGAGAGCGCGCCGCGTTCCGTTGTGCCGTTCAACATTGTCACTTTGTTGTCATTGTGTCACTTCCACTTTTGTCTTCACTATACATTGAAATGAAACTCAACTTTGGACCGTCACAAATATCACATTGAAACGACTCTTGTTTGTGAATTGTTTGCTAAATAGGCGACATGTTGCGTGCTTGCTTGTTATTTTGCACTCCAACACATAAATTAAAAGCAATTAGGTACTTACTATTAAAATTAATTAATCTAATAGATCTTTTGAAATTAAAAGAGGGTCGGAATTAATTTTGTATGCAATGCGCACGCATGCCCAGCAAAGTTTTAAACAAATTTTCCCATATCAAACCAATTTGGGACAGTGATCGAGCGACAGAGCTTCAGTAAGTACCTCGCTTATAGCGAAATTTAAACTTTACCTACTGGATCATAAGGCTTATAATAATAAAATCCAGTAGGCGTAACTCGCTTTTAAACTCAGATGATGGTATTTGTAACACCCATGTCGTAAAGATAACGTTTATCATTGTTTGTTCGTAATAAAATGAAGAGTTAAATCATGTAAACCCTTGTCCGATACAGGGGTGAATATTGGCGTGGACGTACTCGTTCGTATAACAAGGGTTATTTGGGGTAGGTACTTACATTATACCTACTTATGTGTAATAAAAGCTGGAGGCGTTTCCGCAGCCTTGGGAAAGTGACATTACACAAATTGACACTAACTATTAGGTGCCCACATAGATCCAAAGTATAATGATATTACCACTTTGTACAATAACGCTTATTTGCTACTAAAATAAAAGCCAGGGCCTTTCCTGACAACATAGTTATGGATCTAAATATCTGAGAAATATATTGAATTGTATTAATTTATACTACGAAATACGATAGACGAAGATTCGGTAGTGACATTTGTGTTACACTCCGCGGCCTTGTGCGTCGACGCGGGCTGATGCGAAGTGACAGCGTCACTCACTGCGCAGTGTAACGCAAACGATGCAACAAATCGTCGAATGTCGTTCTTAACCGACTTCAAAAAAGGAGGAGGTTCTCAATTCACTCTTCCTTCACACACACTTCCCAATTCACTGTTACCTCAGAACTCCGTCATTTATGAACTGATTTCAAATTTTTTTTTATCTGTAAGGGTGTTTTGCTTGGTCTCATTAAGTTTTCATCAAGATCGGTTCAGTAGATAGATAGATAGATAGATAAAAACTTTATTGCACACACAGAAAAAAGAAATTACAGAAAGAGATAAACATAAAAATAGAGAGTACAATGGGCGGCCTTATCGCTAAAAGCGATCTCTTCCAGACAGTAGTTTCTTCAGTAGTTTGGCTAAAAAGAAATAACTGGAAAAAATATGCCATCCACGTGCACGAAATTCCTGTGACTGTGGTGTTTATGGTCACTAGAACATTCCAAATGAACTGCCATCATCATCATCCTCATCATCGATGATGAAGCCGGTAGTCGAATTGAAGTCTGTTTTTCTAGTTTTTTAAATCTATAAATTTATCGTAGTAGATCATTGTTTTCAAACTTCAAGTCGCATATAAAGCTTTTGGACCCACTGTATTGAAAAAATCCTTTATTATTTAGAGCTCTGCATTGGTATGCCAATCAAAGTTGAACTGCAAAGTTAAACTGCAAAGTTTTAAATCATGGTCAGTTCATACTAACTCATAGTTATTCTGTGACTAAATAGTGACATTATGACGTCATTTGATGTGTTTTCGCGCATATTTTGCTGTCAAGTGTCTAAAAAGAATGATCATGTTGTACAAAATTGTACCACGTGACCTGAAGAAATTACACTGGGCAGTGAAATATAACTTGACAGCAAAAGATTGGCATACGGGGGCTGATCCAACCCGATCTAATTTGTATTATTGGGGTGGAATGGCGCAATCAATTGACGGGGTCAAACAACTTGATCCCGTAGGAGTTGAAAGGTCAGCTTATAATTATGATACCTTCATGCTTTTTATTAAATTGAATGCTTGGTACTTCTACTGAAATACACCTTTTCAATGGGGTTTTTATATTATAGGGTACTAGCAGTTACCCGCGTCTTCATACGCGTTTACTGTTTCCGTGTACCGAGCGGATTCTTTGAGAAGCTTGACATTACACCGAACCCGTACTCGCGTGTCAGACGTTAGACGGCTACACCGAAACTCGTACTAGGGCCATAGATTTTTCACTCATGTAATAAGGTCCTATCACAATAAAATAAAAAAACTATGACATGATTAGTCTATGATCACAAAGGTAAAACATGTAGTGGCAATAATTTATAAATATCTTATCGAAATGGTTGAAAGATTGTTTTCAGTGTTTTTATCGCATTCATATTTATGGCATTTCTCTCGATTATTATAGTCGAAGTTACAGCTTAGTCGATTTACTTTAGAGGTGTAGGTAGCTGTAGTGTGGCTATAGGTACCTAGTTTACCAACAATGCAAGTGATGATGACACTATCAACATTTCATTTCACGAATTATCGAGTTGACCGCACCGATGGCGGTCTCCGATATCGCGTGAAAGCTGTTGACGTCGAAATAACACGTACTCGATAATACCATTAATAATTCTGGTGTTGTTGATGTGATTTTATGGATTCTGATTTTAGTTTAGATTGGAAAATTCTATTATTATCACTAGCGCTAACCGATAAATAAGTAATAAGTTACCAAAACATGAAAATGTCGAGATGTATAAGGTCTGCTATTATCATTATAATTTATAAAAAAATATATAAGTATTATATCAGCATCTAGTTCCCATATTACAAGATTTGCTTAGTTTGGGATTAGAGGGCGTCGTGTGAAATGTCTATGAATATTTATTTATTTATTTATCTAACAGAAGACGATTGCACGACTTCTTCCGTAACTACCATGCGTGTAGGGAGGTCTACCGTGCCTGAGGGCAATACAATATTCGGCATAATAGCAATGGTCTCCTTACGTAAATTCGTCAGAATGTACGAAGTTTTCCTATATGCAGACAGTTTTTTATGCTAGATGCGTTTTGCTGCATGTTCACCTGCAACGGTGAAATAACTTTTCAAATAGTGTAGTTTCCCAACGCGTTGGGAAACTACACTATTCCCGGGTGACATAGGCTATATTATATTTTCAAAAATTTTTGGGATCCTTACTAAAACTCCACCCGTACGAAGCTGGGACGGTCTACTAGTAATAAATAAAAACAAATTAATATTTCATAGACATTTCCTTGTTTTTTCTGTTCTGTGGACATTTCACAAAACACCCTCTATTTCCAAACTTGATTGATGTTAGAATACTTAGGTAATGATAAGCGTTTCTTGTGTTCTAAAACCTTGACCCGCACTCATCTGGGTATTACTACGCAATTTCTCTCGGTATTCAAAATATTCCTTTGAATATTCGGGCGCGTTCATAAAAATCCTTATTACACAGAATTATGTAGAAGATGATCATATCGTTCATTTTTACATGAATAGCTTTATTTATCTTTATAACCGAGTTATAACGCTTTTATACAGTTCTTATGAATTTTCAAATCTTTTCTAGGAACTTCACGGTTTTATTGCCTCGTAAAATGTTTCGTTCACATCTCACTTTATGTATTGGATTGAAGTGTCGCCCTAGTTTCGGCTTTTTCGCGTTTCAGCGTAAAAATCCGTAAATCTACTTTAAGTATTTCAAAAAATCTTTGATGTTTTTAGATAGTGTATTTTACTTTTATAGCATCTTTATTTTTACAGCCTATGATTTTTTTATATTTGTTTTTTTTTCTTGAACTTGCAAAATTCGAGTTATTGCTAGATTATACTTTGTATAATTATGTACCTATAGCTACGTAATTATTAAGTATTCTTATTTCTATACCATAGGTAGGAGTTATCTAGAACTGCGAATACGAAAACAATGTTTTTATAAAGTACAAAATACGGGAAATAAGTACTATACTAATAACTAGCAACTGTTAGCAACGCTAGAAATGCTATAGCAGGTACCTAGTAGTACCTACCTTACATAACAGATGTTTTTATAGATGAATTTGTAAACAAAGTCATTGATTGCAGCTAAGGATGGACTATAAAATGGCTAATTAATCGATTTTACAAATGTATGCATAAAGCATAAGGTACAGGTTTTTTCATGGTGAGTTCTAGCAACTTAAGATGATTGAAAAACTGTTCCAGAAGCTCAAGTAGGTAATATTTCAAGTCGGGGAAGTCCCGTGGGAAATTACGTATTGCTTGTCTTCACTAGGAACAAACTTCTAATTAAATTCATAAGAAAAACAAAGAAAATTCTTCAACTCTTTATCGAACTATGAAAAGATAACCACAGGACACAAACCAGCCAGTCAGAAAGTTTCATATTATCAATGTTAGATTTGATTAACAGTAAAACAAAGAAAATTCTTATAATAAAGTCTAACAAGAACATCATTGGATTTGGTTTGCATGTCAAAAAAGCCACAAAATAAGCATTTTTTGTGATTTTTAGAAATCACAAAAAATTCTAAAATACGTCCTTACTTACCAGATTTTATTAAAAGAATTTACTCTCTGACTTCACTAGGCAGATTCAGACGAAAATATTGTCTATACCTATTTTCGTGTAAAGTCTTGTGTTAAACGTGAAGTACCTACCTACTAACTACCCACGTTTTATTTTGAGAGCTATTTACTTCACCAAAGCAAAAGAAATAATACAATTCGTATTACAAACAACATTCCAGTACTTATCATTTTTAATTGTTGTTAGGTACTTACCTACTTATTACAGAAACCTTCCGACAAACACTATCAACATTTTCTTGAAAAATAATTCTTATTCCGTACGCATAAGGTTGTAATAAGCGTTTTCAGTTTTCATCTTCAGGCCTGAAAAAGGATCGGCCATAAACGGTAACAGTGAAGATAATGGCTCCCTAGGAATATTGTAATCTAGTCCAGAAGTTTAGTGTTATTGCCACTATAGTTGGTTTGTCAGGTGATAAACTCATAATATTTATTGAACCATTTTTTAAAGTTACTCTCTAAAGTCAATTAACACGTAGTTACAGACTATACTCGTAGTACCGTCTGACGTAGTTAGTAAAGTTAGTAAAGACACGCTTATAAGCTCGCATTATAGGTACTCCAACTAAAAGAAGAGAGACCTTTAAAATTCAAAAATATTTTAAAAAATTACCTCACAAAAAACTGTTTCTATTCGTTGCACGAGTTTCTGGAAGACTAAAAATACCTATTAAATACATTAGATACCTGCAAAAATGTGCCACCCAATATTTAAGTATTTATCTACTTACCTACCTAATTGCTGTGCCCTAACAGGGTTTATGTTTCATACTCTACATACTTTAACACCTGTTAATGCAACATAAAAGCGCAATAAAGAATTTGAATTTAATATACGTGCGTACTGCTTTTTGAAGCGCGAAATGAAACAAAGTGTAAGCGCGTATGCCGAAGTCGCAAAAACCGAAACGACCGTGTACGCGCAAAAATCGTTTGTCTGAGAGCGCTCTTACACTGTCTGCGGTAAGGCGATTACGGAGTTGACGCATTTTTATGTCTCTATAACACTATAGAATACCATTTATTCAGACTTTTCATACCCAGCAGGGGTATGCCAATCAAAGTTGAACTGCAAAGTTTTGAATCATGGTCAGTTCATACTAACTCATAGTTATTCTGTGACTAAATAGTGACATTATGACGTCATTTGAAGTGTTTTCGCGCATATTTTGCTGTCAAGTGTCTAAAAAGAATGATCACGTGGTACAAAATTGTACCACGTGACCTGAAGAAATTACACTGGGCAGTGAAATATAACTTGACAGCAAAATATTGGCATACGGGGGCAGGGCTTTTCTGAGTCCACGCCCAGCATAGTCACTTATGAGGCGAAACCATAGGTTCGTATTACAAATTCTACCAAGATTAATATAAATTATTTTGTAAGTCATGAAAAACTGAAGCTCAGACAAGTTGGAGTAGACAAAATGTTTTTGTCTTCCCTTACCACAAATACTTAGCACTGTGTAAATACCTCACAACTCATGCCAATGCACAAACTTCTTGAAACAACTAGAACAAAGAAGTGATAACCGCACATCAAAATAATTTATTCAAGTTCTGATGAGGTCTCGCAGCACAGTTTATCCTAACACTTAAGCACGGAGAAGCTAAAGTTACTCCGTAAGTGGTTCAGAGGGGTGATCACGAACAAATCTGTCAGTAACCGCGTTACGTAAACCTAACGTATTCGAATCATATTGCGTGTCAACGCCAGCTCGACTGGCAAACGTTGTAGCGTCACCGCGCAGTGTATCTCGGATACGCTAGTGTTACGATACGTCAAGGATTGTCGCATTTATTCGTGATCCAAGACACAGGTGGTAATTATTGTTCTGCCTCCGTATGCCAATCTTTTGCTGTCAAGTTATATTTCACTGCCCAGTGTAATTTCAGGTCATCAGGTGATCAGTCTTTTTCAGGGGTATGCCAATCAAAGTTGAACTGCAAAGTTGAACTGAAAAGTTTTAAATCATGGTCAGTTCATACTAACACATAGTTATTCTGTGACTAAATAGTGACATTATGACGTCATTTGATGTGTTTTCGCGCATATTTTGCTGTCAAGTGTCTAAAAAGAATGATCATGACCTGACCTGAAGAAATTACACTGGGCAGTGAAATATAACTTGACAGCAAAAGATTGGCATACGGAGGCTGAGGGTTGTAGAGTTATGATGACAGTGTGGGATATCTCAACAACGTCAAAATAACTAATAACTTTGACGTCAAGTGGAACAGTATTGCAAGAGGTTACTCAAAGTACGCGTATACTTAGGAGCGTACGGAGCGAAATGATTTGTTGCTTTGCATTAATTTCTATGGTACAGCGTGGACTGGATTGGCATCTTACCGACGACGTACACACGTCCGATTTGTTGGTGGGGTCAAATTGGTTGCGTAACCAAGCGGACACCAGTTGAAATACCATCCGTACAGCTATATACATACATTTTGTTGGTAGTGCGACTGCTTGAGCCGTCACTGGTATCCTAACAAGATAGGTAACTCTTACACTTGTAAGTTTTACTTACACAAGTAACTTACGTAAGTAATTGACTTACGAGTAACTTACAAGAATGTAACGCTGGTCATCATAAAATGTCAAGAAATTCGCTTGTTCAGAGCTTAGAGCTTTTCTACCTTTCTACGAATGGGTCTTAGAACCTTTTTTCCACCCCTAAAAATCCTATACGATTTTTAAGGTACGTAAAAACCTCGCTTATTTAAGCAATCTACATAATCTGGATTGTATTAAGTTACCCTGTTGGTCCACGAGAAATCTTTTCGGTTGGTGTTCTAACCGTGTAAAAGGGTATAGGTGCTTAGAAGTGATATTGGTCTGAATGGTTTCTGCAATTTGGCAGAACTAACTAAGTAATATAAAATTACAAAAGCTTAATTTACAATCTTATAAGACCCTTGTCTAAGAGTGGTAAGTTTGTTCCTAAAACATTTGTTAAAATCAATTACTCTGTTAAATTAATTTTATAATTGTTACTTGCACACATCTTTTTTAATAAATGTTTCTATTCTATTCTATTCTTATACAAAAGAGTTGCGTTTCTACTCGATAGTATTATTTTCTATAGACAAAAACCGTTTAGTCTTATCTTAAAATACCTACCGCTTTCTTTTGTAGCTATCTTTGTAAAAAATGGGTGCTTACAGGAAAGTACCGTTCAATTTTTTTGTAGTGTAGTTGAGATATCGTTCATGATAAAGGAACTGTATTTTAAATAAATTATCACCATTTTGACAGGCGACAGGCGGTAATAGCTCTGTCTTCCGTGCTGTGAGTTGTGGGTTCGATCCCCACCAAGAACAAACATTTGTGCGTGCGGAAAACATAGATGTTTGTTGTCTGGGTATTACTATGTATTATAAGTATGTAGTTACAAAAAAAAGTATATAAGTTTCTATGAGCCATCTAGTTCCCATATGACAAGCTTTGCTTAGTTTGGGACTAGAGGGCGTTGTGTGAAATGTCCCTGAATATTTATTTATTTATTTTAATCGACGTTCACTGCTGTGCTTAGGTTAATCTATAGATTTCTAAAACAACGGCTTCCAACAAGATCTCAAGAAGCCCCAGAAAGTCAATTATTATCATCGTTTGTTCATCTAGCTAGAGTAGCCGATATACTTCTCTTTCTGATGCGTAGTCTCAACTAACACAACTAAAACCCTAACAAAATAAGTTGCGTACTCAATTTCGAATTCGTATTCAAATTCGATTTTGAATTAGTACAAGCCACTTTGGAAGGCTTTGCATAAATGAGTATGTTTTCACTGTAGTGGTAAAGCTAGGTTTAGTTAGGAGTATTCATCAATTAGGCGTTTATCATAACTCATCATCATTTTGTTGGATTTAGGCCATTTATTACGTACTAGCAGTTACTTGCGACTTTGTACGCGTCTACAGTTTCCCTGTACATTACATTATTTGTGTATTATTATTATCTGCGCGTGTACCGAGCGGATACTTTGAGAAACTTGACATTACACCTCATTACACCGAACTCGCACTGGAATGTCAAGCGCTAGTTGTTAGACCAAAGAGGTAGTACTACGCCCTGTCAAACTGACGTGACATGACATGACAATGAAATCATCTTGCCAATTGGCGCTGCTAATCCTTTTCGTTCATTTTATCCTGTAGATCCTGTTAATTATTCGGGATGAAAAGTAGCCTATGTGTCAATCCAGGTTACGAACTACCTATATATATATGCCAAGATTCATCCAGTTGGTTCAGTAGTTTAGACGTGATTAAAACACAAACATCCAAACATTCAGACATCTAAACTTTCGCATTTATAATATTAGTAGGATAGGATAATACCAGTTTTGGCAGTGCTAAATGAGGTTGCGCCTCTATTGAGTGCCTCAATGAAATAGCTCTTACGAGATACGTCTACGATCGTGACATTTATTTGTATTATCGAACGAATCCGATATGCTAATTAAATGCTTGAAACGATTTCCTTTGAGCAACTGGGCATTCACTCCAGTAAATGGCAGGTATATGGAAAGGGAAAATTCCAATTTAATTTTTGTGTGAGCGCTTGAACCCTTTTTATGTATTTCAATTACGAAGTAAAATTAGTTTATCAACTGAAAATCAATCAGTGGACACTGTAAAGCCTATACCGACACGACACAATATCGTGGGAGAGCTAACGTCATATTAGTAACAACGAATCCCTTTGAACTCAGGGTGCAACAACGATTGTGCTTGTACTGTTGTGCGGAAAAAAAAACGCTTACCTTCAATTCGACCCAAAAATGGATTCTGCGCAGACACTTCAGAGAGCCAAAGATCCGGTGTAATAATAAATAAATAAATATTCATGGACATTTCACACGACGCCCTCTAGTCCCAAACTAAGCAAAGCTTGTAATATGGAAACTAGATGCTGATAGAATAGTTATATACTTTTTTTTTGTAAATACATACTTATAATACATAGTAACACCCAGACATAGAACAAACATCTATGTTTGCCACACACAAATGTTTGTTCTCAGTGGGGATCGAACCCACGACCCACAGCACGGAAGGCAGAGCTATACCGACTGAGCTGTGACGCCTGTCAAGTGTGACTACTATACTCGACGCTTTCATACGGTGTCGGCGACGACACCGATATTTTTGAACAAGCAAAGCAACTGACATGTTGGTATTGGCCAGTGTGCAATCGCCGTAATTTCAGACGTTTTAGTGAGTTGTATTACCTTTAAACCTGAAGAAATGGGTCAGGTCTCAAGAGCCAATTAGATCAAATAATACATACTCACTAGTATAAATCCCCAGGCACGGTAGACTTCATCACAGATACTTACGTGGGCCTCTACTTCGAATAACTAACGAAGATTCGATCGTGATGTTTGTGTTACACTGCTCAGTGACGCTGTCAATTAGCAAGAACCCGCGTTATCGCATGAGGCAGCCGTGCAGTGTTACAAACTTCATTACCGAATCTTCGGCATAGAGACTCCTGTACTCAAGATCCTTTGAGTGTTTGGGTAGTCAGAAAGTTATAGTACCAATTCGGTAGCAAAACATTTAATCTAGATTAAATTACGAGTTGAAGTAAAGGTAAAATTAATCGTACCTTGGCCCCGGTTGTACAACTGTACACAATGTAGGTACAATCGTGTGCAAAAGTGGAATTTAGTGGGTGCAAATAGATGTTTTAAAATACCTACACAGAAAACCCCAGTGTTACTTATCACGTCTCTTTAAATATTGCGAATTTCAATTAAAAAACCAACAATCGCGTGGGTTGGTGTCTGTCTCGATTACGTCTCTCATACCTTATTTATTTCGGTGTTCCATTTTTATTTTCAAGAATTGTTATTTTTGTTTTCAAACTGACACATCCAAATCTAACCACAGACAATATTATGAAAAACCTGTAGTTATTGTTTCGAGGAAAAACCGCAAACCGCCAAGTTTTAGAGAATAATATAACAAAGGTTAACAAACAAGAGCGAAAAAACTAAAAACTCATTCTTGGTAAGAAAATCCTACTGTCAAAAAGCGTGCAGCCTTATAAGACGCGCATTGAAAAGCGAAATACCATTTTGAACATGTTAATATTTTTGTCGATGGTCTGCCAGGAAAACTTTATGATAGGTACTCGCCGGATACCGTCTGATAGTATGCCACGCCACGTATGAATTTGTCTATCAGATATTTTGTGAGCAGACAACACCTTTTTAACTTTATGTCGGCTCTATGAAAATATCTTGGCTACCTTTAGCTTCCACGTAGCCGTGACGTCACTGATGTGTGAAGAATCGTCTATAATATTCATAAGCCTACAACTCCTGAGTCATCCAATTTTAGAATACAATTTTACCAGTCATACTTTTTGTATGGACAAAAATCGTTTGAGAAACGAATACTACTTTTCTCCATTTAGCGAATTACTTTTCGCAAATAAACAAAACCAAAATCAGAAAGCCGAAATCGTAAAATGCGCCATGGCCACAGCTCGTTCATGAAAATGCAATCAACTGAAAAATTATTATAATACTTTATAACTAGGTTTTCTGTTTCAGTTTGATAAAGATTTAATCACGAATGTATTGTCGGAAAAGGCTTTAAACCGTTTATTTTACATACTGAAACCACCTTGTTCCGATGAATAACGATATAATTGTAAATGCATAAAAATGCGTGCGTTTTATCGAGAATCTACTGATTTTTAATTCTATAAAATTGCGGGGCTTTGTCGACCCTATTACATCAAGCTAAATACTTTTTTTTTAATTGCAGTAAAGTCATTGAATAATCACAAAATCATTCACAAAGAAAATTACGACTTACAATATTTATAATATTTACAAAATATACATGAAACAGGTATATTATAAATCACCGTATTTTTTTTTTTCAATAAAATTAACAACATCCAGTGATTATTTTTCCATCTGTCGATTCGTCCATTCGCTAAGTAATTATTCCCTAGATAGTTACATAGACAGGCCCTTTTATCCATTGTCCCAGTGTGAAAATACAAAACAAATCGGCGATCAGCTGAGAAAAGGCTCTAATGGTATTAGCTATCCACTACACAAAACACGGTAGCAACACCAAAGGCCTGGAAAACAGTAGGATTTCCACGTACATTGAGATATAATGCCCACCAAACGCTACTATGTACAGTCAGCGCCAAAGTAACAAAACAAGTAAAACACTACCTGTAGTAAAAGGTGGTATAACATTTTTCATAAAAAATACTGTTAATTAAGTATCGAGTAATGGGTAAATAAATACTGTCATGTGTAACATGTAATTTAATGTCGCCAATGTAGCGCCACCCTGTGTAATATGACTGGAAGAAATCGCTTTCAGCGATAAGGCCGCCCATTGTACTATTATAAGTTAAGTTTTAAGTTCTTGTATGTCACCTGAATTCTTTGTGTGTACAATAAAGTATTATCTATCTATCTTATCTATTTATGACATTATTCTGATTTATTTCTGTCAAGGTCTTTTTTGTTGAATATTATGAAAATAAACCACTCCCAAAAATCTATGCCATACACAGCCATAGTATTTCCTGTATAATGGCTATTACAAACGCCTACCATGAAAAAAGTAAATTCTCAGAAAAAGAAAGAGCGAATCATCTCTTGTCTCTGGTTCTATAAAACTGTTCCATGCATCCTACATAATACTACATACAGAGGAACAATTTGTGTCACCGCCAGTACGTTCCACGTCAGAAATCTCCATACACCGTGAAAAGGTAAGCCATGTCCCAAGTCCGGGGTAACTTACCGGGTGCGAGGAATATCTCAAAGTTTTTACGGTGCTTTAGATAGGGTGTACTATAATTGTACCTTCTTGTTCAATAACTTTTTAATACATTTTTTTTTCGAAATGGCCTCATTTTAGCGATCAAAACAATAACTATAATACCTATACAAAAATTTCATAGAATTTATATGATATTTTATTGGGTTTTTATAATAAGAAGTAACTGACTTCTATTTCAGTTAGCGCTAATTCAGGAATTAATCAACTTAATTGTTTTTTTTTATTTATTCAACAAAGCATTTTTATCTTTATTCTACTCACTGAAATATAAACTTAACCTCAAAATATGTATATAGGCGAACTTAACCCTAAAGGAAGTATTTTTGTAAAGAAATTAGAAAAAAAATATGATGGTGAAGCGGTCTAACGCAAAATCGCTTCATACGTAACTGTTTGTTTTTGCTTTTTTATACTTTGAATTTTTGTTTGGACTACTTATTGTATTGACCAAGTCTGAATCATGCCATTCCTTAGATTAAAATATTTCCGTCTTTCCCGTCGATCCCGGCTTTGGAGTTAATTTTTTTATTTCCGACAAGTTTTTTTGTGTGGATTACAGAGGTCTAATAACTTTTCATCAAACACCACTTCAGATATATCTACCAGTTTCTCACTTCACTTAAATAATGCTCACCGTTACATCTAAAAGAGATCTCTATCGTCGAGATCCTCGGTTTTCGAGACTACTTCTCCGGCACCTTACAAGTACCCATCCCGAATGTTGCCTACACCGTGATTTCATTTTATTTATACCGCTTTGCGTTGTATTTCGTGAAGATTTTGCTTTGTTTGACAATGACAATGGTTTTTTATGGGCTGTAGGTTTGAATGTAAATATTTTCCAATTTGCATTACTAAAAAAAAATTTTACGTAACGTAACGTATTTTTAAATAGAAGGCTTAAATATGACATTCTTGTTATTTTAGTACTAACTGTTTTTTCGTATGAGAGTTAGTGGCCAACTCTGGTAACGGAGTTTTAGGCCGCCTTAAGTTGGGGTCTCCATGGTGGATTAACAGCTGCCAGAACCGAGACTGACAGTTTAACGTGCTCTCAAAAGCACGAAAGCGCTCACCAAGCGGTCACCCATCCAAATAGTTACCGCGCAGAACGTTGCTTAACTCAAATAATCGGTGAAGATAGACTAAGGGCGGCTTGCTCCAGAATCGCTAAACACATTTAACTATTAAATAGTATTAAGCGAGTTGTCAAGTCATATAAATACGTCAGATTTAAATCTATTTAGCTGTTAAACACGTTTAGTGATTCTGGTGCAAGCCGCCCTAAGTAAGCTAAGCCACGAGCGCTTCAGTAATAACTATTAAATGTAGTTTAGTTTCAATAAACATATAACGTATAATTATACTTTCCGAAGCTTATCTGCCTTATTATTCTGACCCTCTTTTAATTCATAAACAACAAGTTTTAACCCAATTCAGTCACAAACAATATTCAAACCGCGATAAAGTTTCACCACATTTTAAAACTTTTACAAAACACAAAAGTTTTTCTAGTATTATTTCACTGCACGTGAAAGCGTAATGTAAAAACACAAAAACCTCGTAGCTAGCTCGTAGCACAAAGCTACGAGTGGTCTACGAAAGTGCTACGCGGGTGTTGGCTCGCGTTTCTCGCGTAGAACTGACGGTTATGTGGTAGGGATGCCAGCTGCGACCGAAATTACCCGTTATTTCGTATGAATAATAGAATAGGGTGTAAATTCGAACAGCTGCTTCAATAGTAAGTGTTGGTTAACAAGTTGGTTTTATTGCATAAAGCTTATTTTCCGCTATTTATTGGTTTTTTGCAATATGGTTGTGCACGTGATTTGAATTCAAATGGCATTATTTATTATTTTCTACGATAGGATACAATAGATAGATGGATAGATAGAAAATACTTTATTGCACACCTTAACCTAGGGACTACTATAACATACAAAACCAAGGGCGGTCTTATCGCTAATGACAATACTATATTTGCTACTTTTAAAGAATCGATATCATCACTATATCAACCTGTAGAAGTCTACCGTGAAGTTAACTACTCCGCCACACAATTACAGAAAGAACTATTTTGGAATTTCTCGATGCCTCGACTGCCAACGAAATCGGTCCATCTAGTGGGGGCCGTCTCACGCTTCGCCTTCCGGATGTTTAGGAGTACCATCGATTATTATAAGCTTCAATTAAAAACAGTGGTTCAAGCATTAACATTATCTACATAATTTTATGAAGGTATTTAAGTTTTCTACCATCGCGGCATACAAAGTACCTTAAATCTTGGAATTGTGCCAAACAATTGCCACCCCATACTTAGAAGACTACAGCAACAGCTAGCTGTTGCGCTAGTGGCACCATTAATATCTCTATGAACACACCATTTGTCACTAGAAAAAAGGAATTATTTTTACACATTTTGTAGATAATAAATACTTTGTTCGAGAAGAGTGTTGTAATAGGTTTTGCAAAAACACGCCGAGAATAAAAGTGTGGCACGTCGTGAACGGTGCAACTGGAGATTAGGGTAATAGCTCTGCCTTCCGTGCTGTGGGTCGTGGGTTCGATCCCCACCAAGAATAAACATTTGTGTGTGGAAAAACATAAATGTTTACTCTGGGTGTTACTATGTACCTATTATAAGTTTGTATTTACAAAAAAAAAGTATATAAGTGCTCTATTAGCATCTAGGTCCCATATTACAAGCTTTGCTTAGTTTGTGACTAGAAGGCGTCGTGTGAAATGTTCATGAATATTTATTTATTTATTTTATTTAATTTTCTTAAATTCAATTTCTTTCAATTTTTTTTTACTCTTTTTCTTTTGGAATAGAAATGGATCCGCAACTCGCCAGTGTGATAAACCACTAATAACTAAGGAATGATCCTTTATTGTCGCATGTTACCCAGTCATATTTTTCACAACATGAAACATTTCAAGGCTTGTAGTTAATTAGGTATGATGCCTTTCCTCTCTAGTGTACCGTTATCTTGTAAGGTAATTGGAATATTTTTATATTCCCAAACCATCCGTTTATAAATAACAATGGCTACATTACACAAAAGTATTGGTACCTACTTATTGTAATTTAAATTATATTTTCTTTGTTTCTTTTGTGAAAATTCGTGAAACTACAAAAATTACAGAACGAAGCGTGCTCGTAACGGACTGAATAAAACATGAAATGGCTAATTATGGTTGACAAGGGTACATTGTTTTGCAATTCTTATTTCAACTTTTGAGAATAGCCTTGTGTTTTTGCAAATTATATATAAACTTTGAGCATAGCCCTCGTGAGAGTACGAAGTTTTTAATTGTTGGCTTCAATGGCGATGGCGCAGGGTCGCAAGAATCATGCAACTCTCAAGAGAAAGCGTGATTTATTTCAGTTTTACTTTTAACGCAAGTACTTTTCTGCGGAAGTGTAGGTATAATTAGCTTCAGAATTTGAAGACTGTTCAGAACTAAGATATTTATCTATGTAAGCTTGCCGATCTATAAGATTAAATCATTTATCTTCATAAATTCTTCCAAGCTGCTAGCGACTGTGATTAGGTTCACATACACACTGTAGCTAGATCAAAAACCATTTATTTTTTCAGCCTTTTCAATGCTTTTTTGTTGTACGCTTTGGTTTGTTGTTGTGGTTCATCTGAGTGCCCTTTGAGGCCTTCAAAAACCATACCATGTATATAATGCACCTCTTAGACTATTAAACGAATCTTAAATTACCTATAGACGAAGAAAAAAACCATGTAAACATCAATGTTCAGCTGCAAATGTATAAAATGCAGATAAATAGGGTACTTATATGTATTGCAATACTACAGAAAGTAGGTAAATCTGAATGTTATTGCTGGTCGGAACACCTGCTACTTATTTAGATGAATGAATGTAATAGATTTGTTCTCGACATAATCCATTTTTTGTGATGCTTACAGTAGATTCGTTATAAAGTGGGCATTAACTTGGACATGGGTACGACTATAAGTAAATTACTTTTTTAGAATTTCAAAATATCTAAATATTACTTTTAGGATAGAGTTTTTAGAAATAAAATGTAAAGTTCGTAGGAACTTTTTTGATGAGACAAAGTTTCAAAAATTAAATACTTTGTCTCATCATTTACTAATGATGTTGACTGTACCAAAACATCTGAAACGTCTACTGACCTGATAATTACGTAGACATAGATAGTACGTAAATATACCAGTACTGTAAAATTACATTAAAAAAAAACAACATTTTGGTAGTTATAAGACGATTCTAAATGACCCTTGTGATTCTATTGAATAAAGAAATTATGTTATGACTATGAATTTACAGCAGTTTATTTTCAGATTAAACGATTTATCTAGATAAGTTTAGTATATGGATGTGTATTTTAAGGTTCTCGTATATTTAGCTAAGGTGGGTTTGACAGGACGAATAGAGGTGGGTTAATAGAGGTGGGTTTAAATTCATAAGAAACTTCGATTACCCAGAAGTTGGGTACGAGTTTATGGACTTTACGGATGTAGACATACCTCTTCAACCTTTTACCTCCCTTATCGCGTGGAACGGACTTAAAGTTGATAAACCCTTCTAACTAGTTCAGTTCACGGATTTATGAATCTTGTCTATGCCTAATAGCCTAAGTTGTAACTCTATATTTGGCGGGGTAAGTCTGTTAGGGTCAAAATATTTCTTGATTTTCTTGCCTCTAAATTCTAAAGGTGTAACATAATGTCCCTATAAGTCTGAGAGGGGGCGGAGAGGGGGTATTCTACACGTCATGGCGAACAACATTTGTTCTACGACTTTTAAGGTACCTAACAGCCACACTCAGTAACATCACTTAAACACAATTATTAGGTATTTTACTTAATATTAGGAGCGGCATCTCTGTTCATGATTGACAAGATTTGACTCATTCTTTCATCTTTTGACATACTTGTGTCTCTGAGTGCGGCCGTAGGTAAGCCGGTAAGGGTATTATTATTATTACAGGTCGCTCAATCGCTCAATTGCTGCTACGCGAAAATTTATTACAACATTTTTCGTTGCGAAAACGTCCGCTGGCAAATACATCAAACCCAGGAGTACCGGAAACAGGTATACAAAAATAATCCGCTTGTAAAAGGTAGGTAAATATATTGTACGTTATGTGCGCAATTTTTCCTCATAATCCTGAGTTATAGAAGTATGACTGACAGACAGCGGGTATCCAATTTGTTCGACACACAGAATAATGTGGGTCGCTACATTGTTTGTCCTATTTGAGTACAGCCTGAGCTGAAATCTTATAGTGTTGGCTCGACGACATAGTCGTGGGCGAAACCTGAATTGGATCCGCGGCTGGCAAAAGCTAAAGGATACCCAGTGGCGATATCGGTGATATATGAAGCTGAGATCTCGCCATAGGAACGTCGATCTAAGATCAAAAATTACGTAGACAGGGTATCTAATGTTAAATTAATTTTATTGTGCCTATCATGATTTCGGTACCTATCCGTCAATTATAAATCCAAAATCAAGCCTCGTAGCTTTTAAGTCTAGTTAATACTTAGGTACCTAAATGATAAGTATTAAAAGTACTAGCCTCGAACGCATTAATACACAATTCGTTCAAGATACTAGCTAATGGGAAAAGGTAGTTAACAAATCTTTACTCGAGCTTACGACCCCAAGCCGCAGCGCAGTGTAAAGTAGGGTTACCATGAATCTCATCCGTTTTATTATTATTTCTATGCCTGGATGCTACTATTAAGTACATTTTCTTTCTATCAGCAATCTAGTATATTATCTTCAAAGGTCGAATCAATGTAAAAAAAATAATAAAACAAAATGTTCAAATTGGATCTACCACCCTTTTATGCTTCCTTCATTCCAAAATTAATGATTTTAAACCCTTCTTCCACAGCTAGAGTTTTCGTGATCGTCGATTCATAAAAATAAATGCTAAAAACCTAGAATGGTATAACTTCGACCGTTCTGTAACACACCTACCATTCGGAAGTAAAATAGGTAGGTACTTAGTTCATTAGAAGTAGCAGTCTCCTAGGAAAACATGAAACGAGAGAGTCCCTAGAGATCGTCTGACGAAGAGGCGTCGACCGCCTGCCGACTCTGAAATGGACCCGACTGAGATTAGCACTCTTCTCGCTAATGGCTGATCGACTATAGGTGGTATATGAGTATATAGCTCTGATTTTTATGTAGGTGGGTAGGTATAGCTACTAGTATTTCTGTGGTAAAGCTATGCAGACATTGCTTCACATTTTAACTAAAAAATACTAAGTAGGTAGGTAGTGGTACCTACTTCTTTATACCGTTTAGATAAAGGCTTTGCCTACCCAGATAATGAATTTCAACATAATACCTACCTAATTATGAGACAGAAAAATAACCGCGAAGCATGGTCTAAAGTTTCGAAAGTAGGTCAGTTCCTATCAAGTAGGTAATCAACCTACCTAAGCACATAAGGCTATGTTTAGAAAATGATACCTAGTCTCTCGAGAAAAATAAAAACGTTATCCAATTAGGAATAAGCGGATCAATTTTACAAGCCGCTCAACTTCATCACCGCTAACATGATAAGAACCCTGTCACATAATTTGATCCCTCGGGGTCCGTTCTACTTTTCCAATCCTGAGCAAACATTCGACACCTAGGTACCTATCAGAGTAAGATTTCTTGACAAAGGAAAATTGTACTTTATCCTTTTGAACGTTGCCACCTAAAGGTTATTGAGTTCATTGGGGTGAGTTGGAGCGAATTGCCGGGTTCAGTGAAGTTTTGTAATAACAAGTGAAGTATTTGGGCCATCTCGCCCGATCAGAGGGTCTATAGTATTGATAGTTTTTTAAAACTTTATTTCGTTTTATTTCCATACATTTACTTGCAGCGCCTTTAGCGGAAACATTCAGGAACTACAAAAATATATATGAAAGAAAACGTAACGAAATAAAGCGTTCTAAAACTATCAAATCTTATACCTACTCTTATAATACCTACGGAACTTATACTAGACCCCCCAAGATATCAGGTTGGCACCCACTGCTTGAGTATTCTTCTTCTTGTAGATGGTCTTTTGAAGATGAAAGCCCGTAGAAACCTTCACCTTGCAACCCTGCTCTTTGGTGTGGTAAATGCTGGGAAACCTGCGTATCTTTATCAAAAGTTTAAATGGGCGAGGGAGTACTCTCGCTTTCAAAAGAGAGAGTGTACTCACGTATTTGTTTCGCCGAGACACAAGTCAGTAGCCTTCCGTGGCTCTTTCAGATTTGCGGCATCTCGCTGTTGGAATGATCTGCCCCCTCCATTCCGTGCCATAAAAACAGTTGGCACCTTTAAATTCAATTTTAAAAAACTATTATTAGCGTCACAATTGAACTCTTAGCTTAGCCTAACTGCTGCGGGATCAGGGCGTACAGCACTGACTGATCCTGCTTGCATATAAGTACATAATTATAAGTTAAGCGGACTTACCTTTGTTTTCACGCACGTCCTACACAATGGAAGCGTCTTTTTCTTGCAAACTGCTATGTCTACATATTTTCACTCCCTGCTTCCCTTTCACATTTGATGTAATATAAAAATCTGACTCAACGAGCAGTACACCAACACAGAGTTGTTTGTTAAATTTACCTGAATGAAATACCTATTTTTGTGAGTTCTTATGTGCCTACCTAACTTGCTTTCAAATCGTGTTCAAAATGTTCAAATCCAAATTTTCAAATATTAACAAATTATAATGACATGACCGACAGGACGCCACTTTGACTTTGACACTTCTTTGCTAACTGTGTTATGGTTGGATTCTCTGATTCATAAAACCAATGGATATGCTCTACCTACGAAAAAAGCGTGGTAATTTTTGAAACACAATATGGCTGCCTCTTAAGTGATGTGCCGATACCGATTTAATCGATTGCTATGAATTATCGAAAATGATATCGATTATCCCCTTGACGTAAGCAAATGGCATTTTAAAAGCACGGATGTGATTTAAAATTGGTTAGATTAAAAGCGTCTAATAAAAAACTACTACTAGAACTTTTATGTAATTGAACTCATTTTACGACCTAGCGTAACCTTAAGGTGTTTTCTTTTAAGGGCGTATTTTCGGTTTTCAATGTTTTTTTACCGGTAATTTTAATATACTAGGATTATGTAATGAATGTAGGAAAATTATTGTTGAAAATGAATACTAGGAAGGAACTCGACACTGGCAGAATTGTGGCAACAAGTCGCAAAAGCCATAAATCAAGAAGTTGAAGATATATTATTCACCTCTAAAGATAAGAAATAAAAACTGGGTGGTTCTATCGACACAGGGAAGCGGCTCACCTGAGGGGCGAGTACGAGATTACAGTGTGCAATACGTCTGACGTCCAGCACACTGGTATGCGCTGATTGGTATGGAAACACTGAGCGGAAGCTTGACGAGACCAAGCTTCTCAAAAAATCCGCTCAGTGTTTCCATACCAATCAGCGCACACCAGTGTGCTGGACGTTGTAAGTGGAGATATATATAAACTATAACTTTTCTCAGTTAAAAATAATAAAAAAAAACTTCAGGAGGCTTTATCTTTATAATCTTGTATTAATTAAAAACAAAGCTCAAAACGCTTGCCATCATGTTGGCAGTAGATTGTGAGTCCAAACTCAACTCTAATGTAGATTGTGGACGATCGACGTTGGGCCAACAATGCGGCATTAGGTTGGGGGTTAATATTTTACGTTCCGATTATTTCCAACCATTTTCTTTTTAAAATTTCATTAGCAGGAAACCTGTAATACAAAAGTTGCAGCATTACACATAGGAAGTAGGTAAGTTAAAAATAAAATTTTACAGTACATAACCACACAATCGATTTGGTTCTTGAAAGTAGGTATGTCACATCACTATTCAACTAGTAAACAAACAACTCCAAGTATGACGAGGAAAATAACGTCTTGAGAGTCACAAACGACTAGCAAAAGCCTTCATATTCTTTATTTAACACCAATTGTTCCAAACATTGAGCTCGAAATACAACAATCATTTTACAAAAACAGAAAAATGGTTACTAACCTATGAAAAGATAATGTTGGCTGATTATTGGTTTTCCTTGCACCGCACTGTTTCACACAACACTTGAGCATGATTGTTATTCTTACATAAAGTTTATAACAGACTGAAATTTAGTTTCTTCGCATACTTTCCACAAAATCTTCAAAAACATCCGGAATAAAACAGTAATTGACAGCAGATCTACCACAAAACTCGTAACCAAACATGGCGGCGCTGGGTATGCGAACATAAAATCATGACGTCACAGAATTTTTTTTCAAAAATTCGAAAGGACAAAATATTGTCTATCTCTTTCAACACATTCAGTATTTGTTTAGTTAAAAAGAAACAAATATATATTTGACGTTTATGTGTCGATTTAATAGATATATGTATAACGTATTGTTTGTATAGAAGAATGGGGCTACTCCATAGATATAGCTCAATGGTTGGATTGGATACTGCCTGCCCTATTATTGCTGGCCACAGAATGCGAATGTAGCCACAGAGTATATCTATATATTTTATTTTCTTGATTGCGACAGACTGACGACTGACTAACTGAACAATATAATTTATTAATTTTATGAGTATCTTTATGTAATGTGAGTACCTAGTGTGAGAACCAGTCGTTGACCTTACACAATTTGGCTATCTAGGTGTAAATTTAGTACCTATCTCAGTAGGTACCTACCAGTTTTTTCTTATTTAATTGTTTTTTTCTTATTATTACTTAAGTAGGCACCTAGTCGTAAGCATAAATAATTTGTAATGACGTCACCTCTTCCCCCCTTTTTTTTGGCTCAGTCTGAAAAACAGCGCTGCTCCGCCTTTTGTGGAGCAGCAAACAAGCTGAGACTAAGCTTTTTTGGCATACCTAGGCACCTACCTGGCATAGGACCGCTTTTGTTTATTTTTGCTTTGTTTGTTTTGTTTTATTTAAGTTTGTGTCCTACCTATACCTACCTACATATTACATATTATAATATCTCTGTATCTTGCCTGTACCTATTCTTTGTTTCTTATTTTATTGTATTTTTTCTATTTGTGTACCTACTTACTTATGTCTTTATGCCAAAATAATTTTTTTTCATTTCATTTCATTTTGTATATTATGGCCTCTGTCCGTCATTTCGACAGACAATTTTGCTAGTGTCAAGTGGATTATTTGAAATAAGTTTAGTCAAATCGAGTCATACGTCAAGTTGTTTGTTTAGAAGACAAAATGGTGGATTTTCCCTTCAAAACTTGAAAACGAATTCCATCAAATAATAAAAACACTTAGTACCTACCTACACATTTATTCCAATGGCTCTCTTTTTCTTCTATAAGTATGGCCTCTGTCCGTCATTTCGACAAACAATTTTGCCAGTGTCAAGTATATTATTTGAAATGGGTTATATAGTTCCACTCAATGCGAAATCCATAAGTTCAGTCAAGTCGAGTCGAGTCATTCGTCAAATCTTTCGTCGAGTCGGCGGCTGTCGTTTCCAAGTTCAATCTTGATCGATGACATAATCGAACTACTCAGACACAATAGTAGCTTGTAGTAGTTAGCTTCTGCTCACCAGTTGTTTCGGTCAATACGTAGGTAACCTACTAAAAATTTCATCAAAAAGATCAACTCAGCTTAAGAAGAGAAAAGAGTTGTTTTTCCATACCTACCCAGACACCCCAACCCCTAAAACTTACCCCTTAAGCATACAAATGTCGTAATCAATGACATCAGTTATTAAACATTCTCATCGCCAAGTTTACGATTATGTGCTTTCGCTGTATGGACTTTTAATCAAGACCCACATATCGAGTTTTGTATGAGACACGACATGAATTCATTATAGGTACTTATCTTGAACTGCTTTCAATGAAAGAAATATTAGCATGACCTGTAATAGTCATCATCATCATCAACCTATACTCGTCCACTGCTGGACGTAGGTCTCTCCCAAGACGCGCCATTGAGCTCGGTCTTCGGCTCTTCTCATCCAGTGTCTGCCAGCTACATTTCGCAGATCGTCGCCCCATCTCGCCGGAGGGCGTCCTACACTACGCTTGCCTAAACGTGGTCTCCACTCCAGTATTAGTTTGCTCCAACGATTGTCGGTTCTACGGCAAACATGGCCGGCCCACTGCCACTTCAGCCTGCTAATCCTTTGAGCTATGTCGACGACTTTGGTTCTCTGTCGGATAACTTCATTTCGGATTCTATCCTTGAGAGAAATTCCGAGCATAGCTCTCTCCATAGCTCGCTGAGCGACTTTTAGCTTATGGACCAGCCCTACTGTCAGTGTCCACGTTTCGGCAGCATATGTCATGACAGGTACCTGTAATAGTAATTAATACTAATACCATGAATGATGGTCCATGCTAATACTAACCTTGGCATAGTAGTCACAACGGATCTTTGTCCCACTGAAGTATCTGCGCAGAACGCCTTTTTGGGTCGAATGTGTCGATTTTGCTCACAAAAGTACATGCTCAATCGTTGTTGCACCTAACTTCAGGGGGACAAAGATCCGTTGAGCGGTTCTATATGTAGGTCGATCTTCTAGGTATTTCCTTTTTCTACTAGATGGTGTCTACACCCAGCCTTTTATGCCTAAAAAAATTGGGAAAGAACTAAAAGAAATTACAAAATGCATAAAGATAATTTGAAACATTTATATATATACAAAATCAGAAACTATAATGTCACAGGTAATAAATATTATATAAGAAAAGCTATTGATTTTCATGTAAAAAATTATACTGCCAGTAATTTTTACAATTAGACCACTATGAAGTTAGTTTTTATAAAATTATCTCACGTTTTCACATCCAAAATTTCTCCAGATATTTAGAAAAACTGCTAACTTCAGAGTGACCTACATTCGACAAAAATGTTATTGCTAATACATACATCCAATGTCAACCTTTGCCAATTATGATAAAATAATTTAACAAAAAAAAAACAATAACAATGAATAAAAGAGATCCTTAAAATAAAGTAGAAGTAGATAGTCTTTTAAAATGTTCCTAGTTTGGCCAGCTAAAGGCCGACCCAGACTCACGCCAAAAACTGAACTATTAGCCCACAACAGTAGTTAACACTAAAAAAATCTTTGTAGTTCCCTATGTACACGTGTTAACGGACTATAAAACCTAAGAATACTCGATAGATTTTTTTTAAATTTTGGCGTCAGTTTATTGCCAGCTTAAGATTATCTAAACATAATGCACATAAAGATAACTTATATAAGCTCAAGAACTCGTGGAAGTTTCAAAATTCTAAAACTACAGTTCAATGTGTAACCAATTTTTAAAAATAATTGCGTTTTTAATCATAACAAAATCAAGTAAGTAACAAACTGGGAAATTAGGTACCTACCTACATATTTTAATCAGTTTTTTCTAGCAAATTTTTATTAGATGATTTTGTTTTGACTATAAACGCACTAACATACTCAAACAATGATCATTTACAATAGAATCAATGTTTACAATCGCAATTAATTTACTATGGGTTTCGTTTCTTGGTTACCAAATAAAAATAAAATTTACAATTCAATATATTCATACATCGAAACAACCAACCCATTTAGGGCCTGTTACACCAAACTGATAAATCTATCGATTGAAAATCTTCAGAGTTAAAAAAATTTAACAAGATCTTTGAGAACTTGATGTGTACCTACTTTAGATTTATTATAGCTAGACTTGTATTCTGTAGTTGCGATTTGTTGCTCCCATTTCAATTGAGAAGAATTTTGATACGAGATTTACTCATGCATGGTTATTTTATTATCATTATATCCTTGCTCTTATCCCACGCTAGGGGGTCCCACGCGTGGGGTTGGCACGACATTATAACCTGCATTATATAGCAGCTCTACAAATCTGATTAAAATTGTCACATAGCAACTAAATCACCGGTTCAGTGAAACAGGCCCATATTGATCTTAAAAATAATGTACATGTGGTTTGCTGTCACTTAGCCAAAAGATCAAGCAACGATTTATCACTTTAGTGTCTTTCAATTTACAATTTTAAAAACATTGTTTTGGTTCAATTTCATGAAAATGGTGAACAATCCACATGCGTCGAAAAATGTTTATAACATTTTCATGCGAAATCACTTTAAATAAGTATTAAGTTTAATTTTGGCGCGTATGACTATGCATGGTGTTTCGAAAATATCTATTGTATGCAAAATCAAGGCACGTGCCCCCCCCCAATACATAATCTTGAAACACGTTATTATGTACAAGATTTAATCGATCTATTACTTTTGAGACCGCATTTATACCGCATTTTTTAATCTACAGAATCGAAACCTATGTATGAATTTAAAATGAATGAATGTAATTATTAAAGATGGAGGTATTTGTTTGAGGAGTTATCGATTCCACTCCAGTGGGCCGATTGTCTGTTTTGGTAGCATTAGAATCTGACAAATTACAATCAACATGAATTCAAAACGATTCCAAATGATTCATGTGATTTTAGAAGACAATCAAGGGGCAGGTACAAGTAAACACGTTTTCAGGTATACGATCTTAGAAGAGAAGAGACACGTTTCTTGTGTCGATTAATTTCGTTGTATGCTCTTGCATCGTGGTTTTTCTTGCATCGTAAATAACCATACATTATTCAAGCAAAATAACTCATACGCACCAAAACATCTAAATCATAAGTTAAGTCCATTTCACTCTCGCACGCTAAAACAAGATATAGCCTTGTCTCACTTACGCACTGTTTTCGTAGATTTACACTTTACCTGTACGAACTACGTTGTTTTGCCACACGCAAACACTCAAGTGGTATTAGCCACGCACACATAAGTCTACAATCATGCGTTTCTCTCTCGGGATGGCAACTTAAAGAATTCAATTGATGGTGAATGAAATTGTATTACCTAAAGTTTTATCTGAGACAAGCCATAATAATCTGCAAATTTTTTGTTTACATTCTAATTTCAGTAAGCTTGTTTTCATTTCCGTAATCTGTGCCTTGTTTTACAAGTTTCTCATGCCTTCAAGTTTAATTCTTGTAAACGTGGCGAGTCAATTCAAGTTCTGTATTCTCGTAAACATGGCGTGTTTATTCAAGTTCTATATTCACCCCCACTTCTTATAATTCTTGTTTATTCGCGAAAGTTTAGTGAGTGATCATGACAAGTTCTTTTAGACGTGGCGTATTAATCAAGTACTGTATTCACTTACCTTCAAGTTATATCCTTGTTTATTCGCGTAATTAGTGAGTGATGTTTACCATCAAGTTTTATATTCTTGTCGACGTGGCGTATTCAAGTGCTGTATTTACTAGCTTCAAGTTATATCCTTGATTTTTCGCGTAATTCGTGAGTGATGTTTACCATCAAGTTTCATATTCTTGTAGACGTGGCGTATTCAAGTGCTGTATTCACTAGCATCAATTATTCTTGTTTATTTGCGTAAGTTTAGTGATCACGGCGGCCGCGTATAATGGCACAGCTCAAGTCAGTTGGCTGTGACACTCTGCTGTTCGCGCTTGTGCCTGCGATGGTCGTAGTTGACCAGCCGTTGTCCAACTAGGTACTTGTCGTTCTTTATGTGCTCGTATAGCTTCCGGAATTGACGTATCTGTGGATACAAATTTTTATGTGAAATTATTGATTAAAATAAATAAAAAATAAATAAATATTCATGGACTTTACACACAACGCCCTCTAGTCCCAAACTAAGCAAAGCTTGTGATCTGGGAACTAAATGACTGATAGAATACTTATATACTTTTTTTTATTAGATGAACCATTGGAAAATTTGTGGTTTGAATAAAAGCTTGAGTTCTCTCTCTTGATGCCAAATACTGTTGGTACCTATCGGTATATATAGATACCTGGAAGAGGGCCAGCGCGGCCAGCGCGGCGGCCAGCAGCAGCGCGGGGTAGACGCGGCGCGCCAGCAGGTTGCGCTGCGTGGCGGAGGCGCCGGCGAGGGGCGCCACGCTGTGCGCGAACGCGTACGGCACGGCCAGCGCCAGGCCCAGCCAGCACACCACCGGCGCCGCCACCGACACTAGGATGAACCTGATAATACAAAACACAAATTCAGCTCTAATTTGACAGGCGTCACAGCTCAATCGGTAATGGCCTTGCCTTCCGTGCTGTGGGTCGTGGGTTCGATCCCCACCGAGAACAAACATTTGTGCGTGGATAACATAGATGTTTGTTCTATGTTCTAATACAAATGTAATGTTCTATGTATTTACAAAAAAAAAGTATATAAGTATTCTATCAGCCATCTAGTTCCCATATCACAAGCTTTGCTTAGTTTGGGACTAGAGGGCGTTGTGTGTAAAGTCCATGAATATTTAGTTATTTATTTATTATTATTTACATATTAGAGCGACATGTGCTGCTGCGGTCACCGAGAGCCATTCCGGCGAGCTGAACATTTGCGGATGTACTCATTACTCGTATATTTAGGTTTACAAACAGCGCACGTAGCACCTGACTGGACTGACTCAACTAGTAACTAAGTGCACTTTTTTCAAAAGTAGGTCAGGTCAGCTTCGGAAACTTAAGTAAGAAATTATGAAAAAATCCTTGATCATCAGTGAGCCACCTCTCACAGGACTACTCTCAGGTTACTATACGACGTTTGACTTTTCTTCTTTGTTTAATTTTAACACGTACTTAGTAGCTTCTCAGCTACGAGATTTACTCAACTTTTGAGAGACGATTCTAGGTAAGACCGTTAGTGCCTATTTCACCAGCTTATAATTGCGCTCTCCATCAGGTATAGGGTAGTGTAGATCAGATAAATCAAAATCAAAAACCCAGTACAAGATGGCGAAAATAAAAACAAGATGGCGGAAATAAAAACAAGATGGCGGCCACTCACTTCAAGTCCATTTCCCGAATACCGTCTCGATATGCCTTTTCTATAGCCCGTCGCATGCTCCAGTCAGGACCCATCATAGTGAGCGCGCACACTATTTTAGTGTACAGGACGCCTAACGCCCAGTCTTGCCATACGAACAGCACGGGAGATTGCTCCAACGGTACTCGCAGGGGAATCACTAGAACCTGGAATAAAGATAATAATAAGCATTATGCAACTGGTTATATTTATGTACGTAAAGTGATTTCTGGTGCTGTATAAATCATCTAGATTAGATGTAAAGGCCGCTGTAAGTGTAAACTTAGGTAATATCTATTAGGTAATGTCTCGAAATACCCAACTACCCTCGTAAAGTGAATGTGCACACCAAAGTCAAGACGGACGTCTTATCAAAATTTATGTTGAGTTCAGCAAAGCTTGAAACGATTCGCATCGAAATATGTGCTTGAGCATAGAGTTCATCTGTTTTTTGTTTAGAAAACGCTTGAGCAGAGATTTTGTTGTGTTTTCGGAATAAGAACGTGACTTGAGTCACGACACGAAGCATGACTGAAACTGTGTTTTGATCATGAATATATGTGACAATCGTAAACGTATCGTAACGCTAGCGAATCCGAGATACACTGCGTGGTGACGCTACAAAGTTCCGCAGTCGAGCTGGCGTTGACGCGCAATATGATTCGAATACGTTAGGTTTACGTAACGCGGCGACTGTCAGATTTGTTCGTGATTACCCCTCTGTACTCAGCTAATGTAAGTCCGGATCTATGCTTGAGCAATTAATGAGCATACGGGCCTTAGGTATAAAATAATTACCAATTCTAGTAGCAGTCCGAACATGAGAGGCACGAGGCCGAGTAGCGCGGCGGCTGCCAAGGCTGCCTTGGCCCCCCGGCGTGTCCACAGCGCGGCCCGCGCCCACACCGCGCCCCGACCCCCGCGCGCCCAACCAGCCGCCAGTGACCCCCCTCGCCCAAATGCCCAGCATAGGTACATACCTGGAAATTAAAAGAACTTATATTAAAATTACAATTTATTGACAATACATAGGTCATCAAGGTATTCAGAATCCATAATAGACTCTCGAACTAGATTAACCCTCTGCAGCTGACATGGTGTCTCTTGGACACCGCCAAACCGATATGTGGTTGCCATCTCGCAATATAGCGCGATATATTTTTGTCTCGCTCAGTACCTTCCTCGATTGGTGCCCGGCAGCGGGCTGTGTGGTGCGATAGGTCGCGCGGGTCATACGTCGGGCGGTAGAAGCTAAAGGTGTCTCTTAGACGTAAGTACAGCAATAAGACCTGATTCTGTTAGACGTAACCTCACAAAGACCGTTCATATTCCCTAGTGTCCGATATTCATAATCTCAGTAAAATATGTAACATTTCATAGTGTCTCGCATACATAATCTCAGTGTTACTAAGCTGATTATCTTTTTAGAAGGCAAATCCTGAGAACTCAGGTCCTGGACCATCCAAGCCATGCTTCAACGGGATGCCACGGAATATTGATACACACATTGAAGACTGACTTCAGAATTTAGAGGAAGAAAATGAGTTTAGTGACTTTGATGATTCGGTTGAAGACCCGGATTTTGTGATTGAATAAACAATGGAAACAATTTGAGAAACGTGAGAGAAGGGGATCTCAGGAAATTATGAGATAAGAATTAAACGAAAGTAACGACAGCGATGTAAACGGCAGCGAAATTGAAGACGACCAGCCACTAAGCTCATCTACTTGGTACTGAAGAACATGGGCGAGCAGTTTCAAATCATATTGGCTGGAACGGGTTTTTATGGTCAAAAAAAGAAATCGATGAGAGTTGGTTCTTCCCACTTTGAAGAAGCGAGTCTATAAAAACAGACAGAGCTTCGCTTGATGATAAGAAGAGTTTTAGGTGAGGATTTGCATCTTCTTCTTGAAACTTCCTCTCCAGCTGGGCCATCTGGAAGAAAGCTGTGTAGCTTATGCCCCAGCAGACTTAAAAGGCAGACCAGGTTTAGCTGCTGCGCTTGTAAGAAAGCGATATGCCTATAATGCGCCGCTCAAATTTGCCAAGACTGCAAATTTTGACCTAAAATAAGGGTCAACTTTGAGATTGCTTTGTGCCTAAACGTATCATACGATTTCGTTGATATTTTTTGTAGTTTTAGATGATTGCTTTTAAAAACAAAATTTGCTTAATTTTAGGGCAAAATTTAATAACTGTTTCTTTTTTTTAATAATTTCTAAGGTCTGTTATCTTTTGTCTAAGAAATTGATCTCAATAAAACTGATTCTATAATAACTAATATATTGTTTTATTCCAATAGATATTTATTGATTTCGTAAGTTTATAAACCGATAAATAATAATATAAATAAATATTTATAAATAAACTTTTATGTAATGGTAATTCACGCTAGTTTAGTTGACGCCTGATAGACACCACATCAGTAGAATGTTAACATTATTTTCACCTCAGCTGCAGAGGGTTAAACTGTGTTTCAGGAGCCAGTGGCTTCTTCATAAGGTTTTTACAAAAAAAACCTTATATTTTTAAGTTATAAATAGACCTGGATGCAAAAACCAAATCATACTATTGTGTCTGGATAAGATCGCTTTCAGCGATAAAGCCGATATCTTGCTTCTTTTTTATCTCACTGCCATTATAAATGTCAAAGTTAAGATATTTGTAATTCAATCACGCTGTAACTACTGGTCCGATTTGGATGAAACTTGGAATATATCAATAGTTCGTAGCCTGGATTACCACAAAGGCTACTTTTCCCACTTTTTTATAGGTTTTTTTTTTCGTTGACGAAGTCGCGGTCGTGTTGGATGCAACTGACTCTATTACGCGTTACGTAGCGGCGGCGGCACCCGGCTACGGCGAGACGACAGTTAAAGCGATAACTAATAAAGAGTGTATCTTTATCTCTCCACAGGTGTTGCCACCAGAATATTTTTATTGCCAGTATAATAACATTGAGTCTGAACATACCCGCAGCTGCCGTGTACAGTTCGTGAACTCCATCTGATGCTTTAGGTAGCCATACCGCCATCACTTTTCTACCAATAGACACCGGTATTACCTGTAAATAGCACAATATTTACACCAGAATTTTACATTAAAAAAAAATTAAACCACGTGCCTCCTCTATGGGTCGCGGGTTCGACGCCCACGCAAACATTTGTGTATTGGCAATCATAGATGTTTGTCCTGTATTTCGGTGTTATTATGTTTTTTAAATAATATGTATTTAAGTCAGTATTAATGTTGAGATGACATAATACATATTATAATATAATGTTGAGATGACATATTATATGTAGATAATCGTTTTGCATAGGAGACTTCTGAAAAATAGAGACAAAATACGTACCAAAGTGAGAGCGCTGGCGAGTACGAGCGAGATGGAAACAAGAATTAATAAGCCGAATAGTCGCAGCGGGAACCATGAGACTCGGACGTAAGGCTCGAAGCCGGCCGGGCCGTCGCGTCTCATCAATGCCTGGAAATAATTATTATATAAGGTGATTAAAATGCCAATACAAACCGACCGAATAAATTCAACCGAACGATAACAAGCGAAAGCAAGAAGAAGCGCTCGTGACGTGGCTTGCTTAGTCTTGCAATCTTCACTGATCATCTAAGTTAAGCGACGTTCTGCGCGGTCACTATTTGGATGGGTGACCGCTAGTGGCATTTACATCTGAGCGCTTCCGTGCTTCAGAGGGCACGTTAAACAATCTGAGGCTAAACTCCGGCACCAGAGTTGGCCACGAACGAACGAACAAGCGAGAGCGAGCGAAGGCGTGTAAGTGTTTCGCTTGGCATGCTTGGCAACCAGGGGGCAGAACAGGGGCTAAGTTCTCATCCCTTTTATCAGCGTCGTTTGACTTAGCATAAGAAATACTTTTTGAATGGGATTTCTTTATCATAAATACCCACTGAGAACAAACATTTGTGCGTGGAAAACATAGATGTTTGTTCTATGTCTGGGTGTTACTATGTATTATAAGTATGTATTTACAAAAAAAAAAAGTATTTAAGTATTCTATCAGCCATCTAGTTCCCATATTACAAGCTTTGCTTAGTTTGGGACTAGAAGGCGTTGTGTGTAAAGTCCATGAATATTTATTTATTTATTTTAAATCTGTAAAGTTACCTGATGCGCAGCGCCGAGCTGATGCGGCGGGTGTGGCGGTGGATGAGGCTCGCTATGTCTCGCTTCGCCTAGTAAATACGACCGGAGCCCTAGAACTCCGGCCGCGCAGATGCACCAGGCGCGCAGGCCTGCCTTCAGCCAAGTCCGAGTGTGGGACTGCTCGAGTAACGCTGGTAGGATCACCTGGAATACGATAACTGTTGATAAAGCTTGTAGAAAAAGGCAACGCATTGTTATAGACACAGGTAACCGCTTAATCAGGTGGGCCATCAGCTTGTTTCATCGAATAGTTGTATAAAAAAATACCAGGGTTCTGTAAAACCAATAGGTAATTATATCGAGGGTTATATCTATTGTGTTATTATATCTTTCTTTTCCAGATCTATCCTTCCTTACATACGCGTTTTTTCGAGATAATTTCAAGTCGAAGGATTATCTTGCACAATTTTTAATAATAAGTTTCGCAGTTCAATTTTTGCAGAGTTCCGTCAAAATGATATTCATACAAACTAGGCCAGACTAGGGCCTACTACCATTTAGATTTTTGCATATAATATTCATACAATATATTAGCACAATTGAGGCAGACAGCATATTTAATTTGAATTTAATTGAATTCAATAAATGAATTTAAAAATTGAAGAATTTAGACTACTTCACACCTACCTACTCTATTTAGTAGAATGTTAAGTCAATTAAACCTACTAATAATGAACTACTACCCTTTTATATATCCGGGTTTCACTTAAAGTCAATAGCCCTCAATACCATTCGATAAAGCAATTAATATACATAATTGACTAATTTCCTAGATTTCTCTATTGTCTGTAGGAAGGAATTTATCGCCATCTCTTTCTATTTAGTGTTATTAACCTTACACAATCAAATTACCTAGATATTTGTGTAAATGATTCACATTAATTATTCTTTTTGTTTTTGACCAGTTTTAAAGAACCTACCTAGGTATTTTGAGTGTGAATCATTTTCATTATCTTCAACTTTGCCGGATCGAGTAAATCGAGTAGGTATCAAGCACAGGTCAAGTCGATTTCTGAGATTTCATGTTTCAATTTGATGAAATATATTTAATGTATATAAAATGATTTAAAGTTATTTTAAGATTGATCTAGTTCTTACATAGAACGAGCTACATAAAGTATTACAATATCGCGACAATCTAAAACATAAACATACAAAAACAATTTTCATATCACTTGACCTAAAAAGGTACTTTTATCTTCATTATTTTTATTTACTCGTCAAATCGTTCACGTTGGAAACTTACGTGACGTCAATCGATAGCGATTAGAGTAGAGGGTGCTCTTATCGCTATAGCTGTAATAATAACACACCCTCTATGATAGAAGAATCATAAACGTAGAATACGTCACTGACACAATTAATAAATTGTACATAATTACTGAGAACCGGGACACTTTATTTATTTTGACATTGCATGTACTATCAGCAAGTTCTACCTTACCACCTTAAGGGTGCATTTCCTGTAAACCGACTAGCCGTTAATTTTTGAATGCCAATAGAAGCAAATTATTTCGAGTGTAAAAGTTATGAAAACAATGGGCCGTCATAAAAATAAATAGATGTTTAGGTCTCTGGTTGGTCAAAATAAGAAGACAAAAGAATAAGGCGGGGTCAAGTAGCTAACTGCTTGCAAGTGAAACAGTTTCAAAAGTGGTAAGGCGGAAATTTTGCTGATGGTACATACTACCTAGGCCGATAGGTCGCAGTGATATCATAGCCGCAAAATTACATACAACCTATAAAAAAAGCGTTGTGTAAAATGTCCGTGGATATATTTATTTATCATTTAAACTAAATCGCTTTTCACGCGTAAGTATCGCTGGAGTAGTCTTAAAAAAATATTCATAAAGAAAACTACGAATAATACAGCATTTACAAACTAACAAAATACATAAGAAACAATTGAGCTAAGTACAAATAATTGCAAACGATATATAGATAGCTCAACTGATCCAAATCCTTACCTATCTCTAGTTTTGCTTTACTAAAGATATAATATGTTACCATAGCAACGTAACGCTTTCTAAAGTTGAATGTTCGTTTCGACTTTATTGCAAGTTCATATATTCGAGAACTAGGCATAGTACAATTCAAGTCAGTGACCCTGGATAAATCTATTTATTCTAACCAAAATTAAAACATAACGGGCATACAATGGTTCATTAGTACGTATTCAGATCGGTATGTTTTTCTTATTAATCACAGAACTAGGCATTTGGTTGTGCTCTGAAACCTAAACAGCTGGTGTTTTAAATCCTTGGACGAATACACTTAAATCCCACTACTATTATAAATTTCAAAGTTTAGATGTTTGGATGTATGGATGTTTGTTACCACTCTTTCACGCAAAAACTATTGGTCCAACTTGGATGAAACTTGGAATACATATAGTTCGTAACCTGGATTAACACATAGGCTACTTTTTATCCCGGAAAATCAACAGGATCAAACGGGACGCAGCGGGCGCCATACTTACAAACTTTCGCGTTATTACTATATTACTTTACGCGTTATTACTATATTATTAATATTACTTTGTACTAGTACGTTTATACTAGTCACCATAAAAGAATCTTATTGGATACTCTCAGTAGTAGTATTGGACCTTCAGCGACTAGGAATCTTTTTTTTTAATATCTTACTGACCTGTAGCAGCAGTAGCTCAAGACTGAGTTCATTGACCGGCGCTTCCGCATGCACTGACACTGCATAAGGCAGGAATCCAGGCAGGACAGCCTTGATCACGCGAATAGGCAGCCACAGCATAAACAGAACCGCTGTGCCGAATATCATAGCGGAGACTATGAGCCGGCGCAGGTGACACCATACCGAGAGATGGATCATTTCCTGTTGGATAAATAACCAGTTAATAATCAAACTGAATTACACAGTTTTTTTTTTATATAATAATGTAGAATGTCCTTTGGCCACAACCTCACCTGATGGTAAGTAACGATGAGGCCGACGATGGAGCAGGACAGTCTAGAAGACACCTATTCACTCAAAAGTTTTTAAAGAAAGAAAGAAAATGAATTTATTAAGCCAGACTTATAGGTACCTTAAACTTTTAGGCCGCCTTAAGGCCTCCGTCATGGCTTAACGACTGCTAGAGCCGGGACCAACAGTTTAACGTGTCCTTTGGTGAACTGTGTATTGACAACGCATCCTAACTTGATTTGTTAATTAATAGTTTTGTTGAAATATGCACCGATTTGCACATGCGTGTGTCAGAGGTGTTAATTTATAGTTTTACTTGATCCTTTAATTTTTTTTTAAACAAAACTTACCGTTTAGTAAATGTACACATGTACACATATATAATAAACCGACTTAATTACCTGCACAGGACTGAAGTCAGGGTCATTCAAGTTCTTCAAGAACCAAAGCACTCCTGGCCTTAAAACCTCACGAAGTAGCAAGATAAAGGAGGCGAAGTAATACACATAGACCATGCCGACGAGCCAGTGTATGAACATCAAAGTCCAAGGAGCAGCGTTCAGACTTGACACTCGATCTCTCAGAGTCGCATCGAACATAGAAAGAGAGCAGAGGTCTAACCACCAGCCACATACTAGCGGTATTACACCGATCTGTTGAAAAAAAGAAAAGTTACACACAATAGAATTTTTGAGATCTCTCTCAACTATAACATACCTAATAAATGTATTTTGGAATCTTACCTCAACAACAGACAACAAGGCAACTTTCACAACCACATAGCAGAATCCTAGCGCCTTCTTAGCACTGCGGAGTCGTACCAATGACGCTATAGCGTGCAGCAAGGCCAGGTTTGCCCCAACTAACACATAACCAGCCAGCGTAGTCAGGGGACCAGCAAACGGGCCTTCAGTCGGCGCTCCCGCCATTGAGTACCCAAATCTCCCAATGTGATACGGACAGAATGCAAAGGTTACAATGAACAGGGTGTTCAATGACACAACCCAGAAAACATGCTCAAGAAACACCATCGAGCCATCCAAGCCCAGCAGTCTTGCCCACGTCAACTCTTCAGCAGCAGCTCGGTCCCACTCCATCGGGTTCCAATTAGCCTCATCTCCAACTAAAGGGTCATCTCCACCCTGGCCATTAGCCTCATCTATAGCATCAACATCAACAACTTCATTATTTGCCTGCTCATTGTTGTTATCAGGAAGGGGTACTTCTTCAGGAACAGGTGGAGGCAAGTTCTCACGTTCCATCCAGTCCGGTCCTCCACCGTGCATAATTTGCTCTCGTAACCAAACCAGACCAATGAACGAAAACAGGGTACAGGTTACAACGAAACAACCCGAGAAGACATCTTTAGCGAGGTTCTCAGCGGAGACTATATCGAAGGGAAGGGAGATGACTGGGTCAAGGGAGCCGGTGAAGAGGCATCGGTAGGTTCTGCACGCGGTGAGGGGCACGATCCCGAGCCAGGCGAGAGCTACGAGCGTGTAATGCAACCAGTCCTTGACGGCGGACGCCACGGACGTGACCAGGCCGCCGACCACGTCGCGGATCGGCAGTCGCCGAGGCATGTCGGGCGAGTAGATCGGCATGAACGAGAAACGGTGCCCGCACAACTCGCATATCTCCTTCCGCGAGTATCGCATCCATTGCACTAAACATTCTTGATGAATCCACTTTATGGAGCCAGTGCAGATGCAGGGGTGGAACAGTGGCCGGTCCGATGATGCCTCCGAGCGACAAAACCGGCAAAAGTCCGCGCCGGACTCAGAATCCATCATTGTCTTCAATCCAGTTTGTCTGGTTGATTATGCGATCTGTGAAACGAACGAAAGTTGACGCACCACTGAATCGATTGAAATAAACAGATGGAAAACGTTGTTATTTGTTGTAAACGTTGTTCCTTGGAGAATCCACGCACAGTTTCACAAAAGCCTGCAAATTACAGCTGAGATTGAGGTACGAGGAGTCCAGCAGATTTGACTTTACGAAAATCGACGACTATTTTCTTTGTTTGACAACCGACCGCCTGCTCTGCTGCGCTACGCCTGTGTTACCAGATTAACAAATTAATTTTACCGAGAATACAGTCCCGCGAACTTATCAGGGGGTCGAGGTACTGTATTGTAAGTAGGTACCTACGAACAAATCTGACAGTCACCGCGAATCTAACGTATTCGAGTCATATTTTATTGCGCGTCAACGTCGACTAGACTGCCAAACAATGTAGTGACACCGTGTAGTAGGTACCTACGCTACCGTTACGAAAGTTACGATACGCTTAGGAGTGTAACATTAAATTATATACATTATAGCTGAGGCATGTTCAAATGACCAAAGAGTAACTTAACTTATGTCGCCTTTTCATTTCGCTTTGCTGCCAGTCTGTCTTTTGTTTCACAAATTGTTAATAGCGCCACTTTACATAATTACGTTATTACATTTATTAGGTATTCTGTGCATTGAAGGATTTTAGTCTCGAAAAGAAACTACAAAACTTGCTATCTCCTTTCGACATCCTCATGAATGTACGTCATGTTATGTACGTCCGGAACGGACAAACTGTAAAAACTTGTACTACTTAATAATAAATTTAAGATCTCTTTTGTACAACAGTTATACAATAAAAAAATTCTGATTTCTATGAGTGGGTATTCTGCGTCAATCACAACCACTTTGTACATACCTAATGTAAATAGTACAAGATACTTAATAAATAAGTCCACCAAAAATAAAAAAACTGATAGGTACCTACTTACAGAAAATTAATTATAGTCCTAATACAATAAACACAATAAAGAAATATTTTCTCCATAAAAACTAAATCTCAAGGCTTCCTCTACTTATAAAAGTATTATGCAATCTGCTAAATCATCAGTTTTGCTAATAAAACTGCGGCTGAATTTCGGTTTCATCTAATGCAGTCTGATTTGCTTGAAGTTTCCTGAAAAATCTGGAAACCTACCTTGCTCAAAAACTACGTAAATAAATATTGCCAGAGCAAAATATATATCCATCAAAAATGAAATACCAAGCGACACGAACACGTCAGCTGCGGAACAGCTGGTGACTGCTGGTGGTAGAAAGTGGTAGAAAAATAGATTTTGAAATTAATTACATGCATTACGTACATATTTTAATAAGAACAATCCTTTTTTGATATAAGTTATGTTTGTTGATGTTGATCATTTGTTGGTCAGTTTGGAAGTGATAAATGTGGTGATGTGCAGTGTATCAAGACGTGTAAGTGTGATCAAGGAGGGCGTGCGGTAAAAGATTTTCTTTCCTCGAAAAAAATATTTGTATCAAATGTAGGTAGAGCAAAGCAATATGTAATACCTAGATAGAATGGACAGTGCAGCATTTTTACTACCTATCTAGAGTTTAAATGGTAAAGATCCTGTCCATTGTCCACTCTACAGTCTACAGTAGAACAAAATAATCTTATACTAAAGTAAAATATAAATAAATAAATAAATAACAGCATTTAAGTCATGTTTTATTAAAAATAATTCTTAAACAACCCCTAAATTATGACTTTGTTACAGATATAGAAAGGATCACCAATAAATCTGCTATAATGAGTTCTAGTAAAGAAACTGTGATAAAAATCGACGGACCGGTGAACCAAGACCCACCGAAAGCTGAAATCAACATACTATGCTTCAATTTGACAATGTACAGCCCGCTCACGCAGTTCCTCAGCTGTACAGCGTTTGTTTTTATATGCTACTTAGCATATGGATATTTTCTAGAACTAATATTTTCCAAGCCAGATGTAAAACCCGTTAGCCTGTATATCACATTGGTACAATTTTTAATTACCATGGCTCTTAGTTATGTTGAATCATTGATAAGGAATCCAATCAAAAGAAAGTAAGTACTCAACCAAACATGACATAGTTACTATGAATCTTAATGATGAAATTTTTTTATAAGTACTAAAACAAGTCGAAGTTTAGTATAGATTTTTTTAAAACTTCACCTACTTAGTTGAGTTGACATGCACTATTTCCCAATACAGGCCTAGAAGTCTGGGTACTTTAGTAAGTACTTATAAGTAAGAGAGAATGATGCCTCATATCCAAAGTTACAAAGATCCACTGTGACTAATGTATATTAAACTTCTACCAAGATTACTCTATGCAAACTAAAATCTTTCTCATTTTCAGAGTACCACTTAAAACCTATGCATTACTAGCAGCCCTCACACTAGGCACTATGTCCTTCTCAAATCTAGCGTTAAGCTATCTAAACTACCCAACGCAGCTCATATTTAAAAGCTGTAAACTTATACCAGTGATGATCGGCAGTATTATTATATTGAATAAAAGGTATGGGTTTTTGGACTATGTTGCAGCTGTTTTTATGTGCATTGGATTGACTATGTTCACTCTAGGTAAGATCTACAACTGATGATCAAATAACATGTTCCTTGTTTCAATGTTACCATATTTACAAAACAGTTTCGTAATTTCCAGCGGACTCAAAAACATCGCCCAATTTTGACATCATAGGAATCCTAATTATATCCCTAGCGCTGCTTTGTGATGCTATCATTGGCAATGTACAAGAGAAAGCTATGAAACAGTACCAGGCTTCCAACAATGAAGTGGTGTTCTACTCGTATGCCATTGCTTATGTTTATCTGATGGTTATAACTGGCTTCAGTGGGATAATGTACAGTGGATTCGTTTACTGCTCTGAGGTACAGCTTTTTTTTTATTATTTTTACCAGCTTGTATCTGCCATACCTATGCCCTTGGTTCAATTTTCAGGTTGAGTTTACGATAACGCCATCTATTATGGAATAGCACAAAGTAAAGTTATCAAAAAAGAGTTAAGAGATGGCGCTGTCGTTAATTTTTTATACCGCCATCTGTCTGGTTACGAAAACTAGCGCTTTTGCTACTCACTTATAGATGGCGCTTTCTACATCAATATATTTACTTGTTTTTTTTTTTCAATTATTTTAGGACTCGCTATCAATCTACTTCAACATATTCCTGCTAAGCGTGAGTGGGTACTGTGGGTTACAAGCTGTTCTGACTCTTGTGAGGATATCGGGTGCCGCGGTGGCAGTCACAGTGACAACTATGAGAAAAGCTCTCTCCATCATCATATCTTTCTTAATATTCAGCAAGCCTTTCGTCTTCCAGTAAGTACTATTTTTATCTAAACTATTAGCTTTCTAGTAGAGACATCTTTCTATTCACTAACTAGACAATCTAACTGAACTGAGGAATGTTCCGCGCAGTCTTACCATTTGGACGGGTGACCGCTACGACTCCTTTATTTTTCTTTTATGAAAAATGTAACAGAACGAAGTGATGTTAAGTGGTATCTGAGCGAATTTGGGCCTCAGATTTAGTCAAAGGCTTTTTGTAGTCTAAAACTTCGCACAGGAGTCTTGTTTACTTCACAGGAAATATTTTACGAATTATCTTTCTTCAATACCTAGTTGCGATTTTTAGATTTGAAGGAAGGCTCTCGCATTTTGAATCTCTTGTAGACAGCTAAACTAGTTGTCCTGTGAGAACATAGACCTCGCGAGCCTTGATAACCATACAATAAACGACACTTTCCCTTTTCCCCTGGCTAAATCGAATTTCAGGTGCTTGAATTTTCCAATAGGCCCTACCTATGTAGACTTTTGATTTGAGCAAATTGGGGTATAAGTTTTAACGATTACTCGCGTTCCCTTGGTCCTAGGAGGTCGAATCTGGTGTCTACGGATTTGTCTCGTAAAAGCGAAGAGGATTTGTGTAGTCTCATTGATTGATATTGGTAAAGTCAATTTTCGAAAAAAAAAGTAAAAAATAATTTCCCCTTTTTTTCCCTTTCTACTACCCCTTTTTGGAAATATTTTTACACCATCTTGTGTAGAATGAAGTCTTTCGTGTGCTTCTCAAATTTGATTGAAATCCGTCGATAAATAACGCTACAGCAAACTTTCCCCCTTTTCTCCCTTATTTTCCCTCCAATCTAAAATCGCGCTCGACAAAAAAAAATTAAATAAATCAAGGAACATGTGTGCCGATTTTCGTCGAAATCGGTTGATAAATGTGACCTGTAGGCGATTACTGACAGACAGACAGACAGATAGCCGGACAAAAGCATTTTTGGCCAATCTCGAAACTGAGACGCTTCGCTCGCTTCGCTCGCTCGGTCAATAATTTTTTTTTTATATTTTTGTTCCAGATACGTGTGGTCAGGCTTGCTTGTGGTTCTCGCGATATACCTCAACCACTACAGTAAAAAGAACCCCGGCCATGTGCCCTCACTAGTGTTAGTATTCTGGCATTACCTTAATTCCTTCTACAGATCAGAGTATAAGTATTTGAAGATTAAAACCAAAATGTATTCAGATACTGTTTAGCTTGAATCATAGATTTAGGGCGGCTTGCACCAGAATCACTAAACGTGTTTAACAGCTAAATATATTTAAATCTGACATATTTCTATGACTTGACAACTCGCTAAATATTATTTAATAGTTAAACACGTTTAGTGATTCTGGTGCAAGCCGCCCTTAGTGGTAAGTAGTATGAAATTAGTGAGATAAAATTACAGTTTGGTTTAATTGAACTTTGTCTTTGTAAAGCGGATCATACAAAAAATACTAGAAACCAGGTTTGATTGCCCGTTTTTGTAGGCGGTCACGTGGAACTGGCGCCTAGAATCATCTAGATAAAAGACGATTCTAAATGATTCTAGTAATTTTATTGAAAAGAATTATGACTATGAGTAATGGATTTCGCGTTCAAATGGCCCAGCTGATATTGTTTCTAGTTCCTCCATTACTACTCGATCATTGAATAATTTAGACACGGGATCGTAAATTATTCAATAATCGAGTATTTTTAGTCTGTTCCTTATAAATATCGAATAAAAAAAATCCATGAGATGAAAAATTTTATTGTTACCTAATAAGTATGTATTCGATTCTTGAGTCATTTCAATTACGTAACTAGTAAGATTTTATTGTTACATACCTACAAGGTATTCGATTCTCGATTTTACTTTTTATTTGTGAATTGACAATTCATCAGGTGCTCTTTGTGCTCTACTAAATCTAGTTTTTAGATATTTATTTAATTCTTTCTCGTCCGACACTAATGTGCTTTTCCTTAAGTAGGTACTTATGTGTTTTTTCTTTTTAACTATTATTTGAATGGAATAAAATAAAATAATTTTATCAATGACATTTATTTCATTGTAAGTATGTACAAAATCTTAAAAATCTAAACATTTTCATACAAAAGTGTCAAATTTAACTTTTTTCGATTATTTGGAATGTTTAAGACACTATTTTCATTGCTTTACAATTTCTAGGACAAAACGAGAGGTTAAAGCATAGTAATACTTTAGGCGACAAAAACTGAGATTATGATAAAGATATTTTAGATATTTTCAGTCGATATTAAATATTTCGGATATAATTTGTTAAACAATTGTCAAAATGGGTAATATTGGTCAAATTAACATTTAATACAGGTCACAAGGTTAATTAAACTACGAATTAAATACGCTCTGCTGCAGCTATCCATTCCATTCGCTCTTAATGTACAAATAACTCTTTGGTATATGGTCCTAAAGCTAGCTTATTTGTCTTTTTACACGGCTTGGGCCCTTTGCAATGCTTAAACGCATTCAAACCAAAGATAACTGATTGATTTCCATAGTACAAAGTTGAAAATATACCGAGAATAACTTTGATACATAATTATTGAACTTCTTTGATTTGAAGTCAAAATATGATTGAAATAAAAATATTTTTTTTTTTAACTTTAATTTAACTAATTTGATTCTTGCAAAAGAGCCTCAAAATGATGTCATTGACAAATTACAGGTAGAAATACAGAATATTACGTGAAAAATAAGTTTATAATGCACAGAATAATACTTGAGAAGAGAAAAAAATTAGATCTTCGTTTTACTTTAGTCGGCCCTTATGTGATAGAAAAATATCACATCTCACTTTAGAATATGAAAATATCGTGTTACATTAATTTAAACCTTATCGTTTTGTTGAAAGTGCAAAATTATTTCTTATGATGCTTAAAGGGTCTGGGGCAAAAATCTATGGAGCCCAGGTCCCGATTTTTTTAAACTCGCATTAATGAAACTTTCTTTGTTACAATGTACTTGTAACGTAGTTTTAATATACGTAATAATTTTATAAAAAAGCAACGGGAATACTTAGTTATTCGACATCCAAACTTCGTCAAAAACAAAGATTGTCTACTTTATGATCTGCCAGAAAATGGTATTTTTCGATGACTTAATTGACAGTTTGTTTTTGTTTGACTTACTAGCTTTCACCTGCGGCTTTTCTCGAAGTTTGTGATAAGCAATATCATATACTATAGTTTGTTACGTTTGTTTGGTATACCTACCTAGGTACATACCATGACCTACCTACCTACTCAAACATAATAGCCAACGATAGTAGTGGTGTGAGTGAATGAATTGCATTTCATTTAGGTATGAGTACCTACAAGTCAGGGTATAATAAAAAAATAAACACAAACAAAACTCTAAAATAACTAATAGGTCGATATTAGTTTTTCTACGGAGTTCCTCGATTCGGGTTTTATCACATATTGAAACATCCATCATAGCTCTGTATAGTTCGCTGAGCGTCTGTGATGGACGCGCTACAATGCCACAAAGGGTACGCCCTCCGTGGAGTGGACTTGTTTCGTCACTCGTCTCATGAAAATAAAATAGCACAAACATAGGTACCTGAATTGCGGCTTTCCACAATGACACAGCTTCAACAATATTAACTGGTTGAGCCTGCACCAACAATCTTCTCCTTCTAGGGTCTAAACATATTGTTGATGCACCGTTCTCATATCGGTATTTTCCATATTTTTATCGGTTAAAAATCCGGAAAATCAATGAAAGAAAAGCCAGATATAAAGTGTAAATGCGTGCGCTTTTCAAGTTCTATCAGAACTCCCGCAAAAAATATAGAGGGACGTTCTTTTTTTAAAAAAAGTTTTACATGGCTTGTTGCGACTGGGAAGAGGTGATTGAAAAAGAAGGTTTTACCTAATCTAAATAATACTTCATGTTTATTTTATTAGCTTTATTGTTACTTGTTTTGTTAGATACCTACCTAGGTAAGTACCTATGTAGGTGCTTACCGAACAAAAATAACATTACGGATCAGAAGGTTTTGGAAGCTAAATGTTCTTAGGTACACATCGACTGTAATGTAAAATGCTCTGAGAGCAAAACGTCCTCAATTGAAAATGGTACTGGAAGCTAAATGGCCTTTCCAATAGTTAGTCCTCTAGTCTTTATGTCTTTGAATCAATTTGTCCATTACGGAAAAACGACCAAGGAGCAAGTCATCCTAATTTCAGAAAGTATTTAATACAGCTGGCCTTCAAATCAAAATAAGTTGAACTCTTCATATAAAACCTCTTTAGAATATTATCTTGAGTATGATTTTTATTGTCATAGATATGTCAGCAACGATGCTGACGACATTTGTTCTGAAAATGCATGTTAGGTCATCATGAAATCTTTTAAAATGGAAAATAATCCAAGATTTTAAGTACCTAATCTAAACTTAATAAAATATTAATAATAAAAATAAAATATTTATTGAATCTTTTTCATACCTTCAGTATCACGTATTCTCAAAATAGGATTTAGGCAGACAGGATTTAAAAATGTCTGACATAGTGTACATTTTAAATTGCGGACATTTAACTCTCATGACGTTCAGTAAATAAGGACGTTTTGCTCTCATGACGTGTTACATTGCGAACATTCAGTAATAAGGACTTTGTGCTCTGAAAACTAGCAGTCATTCTAAATTGAAGACGTTTTGCTCTCAGAGCATTTTACATTACAGTCGATGTGTACCTAAGAACATTTAGCTTCCAAAACCTTCTGATCCGTAATGAAAAATAATATTGTATTTTATTTTATTTAGGTACCTACCTCAAGAAAAAAAATTTTTTTAGTTTGAAGTTCATCTGCCTTGTGAGTCAGTAAACTGTCCAAAGAGTCTTTAGACTTTTCTAACCTTATATTATGAAGGAAAAAAAGATGTCACAGTCCCGTTTTCTTGTCGTGTCATCAAAATAATGACTTTATATTGCATTTTTATAATTCCCGCTGCAATAGAGATTTCGATAGAACAAATAACTACTTAAAAATAACAAAACTAATTTATAGCCATATTATATTGATGCGAGTGGAGACCTGCGTTGCCCCATGGCCTTTAGAGCTACACATAAATAATAGTGAAAGTAGACTTATGCATATTTGTGATTAAACTTACAAACAAGCTGCTGAAAATTGAACAATTACAAAATGATACCGGTTAGCCGACGACCAATAAAAAGAAGCTCACGCATTCCTGTAATGTATTGTTAGTTTTGAGTATAAAAATACCAAAAACGCACTGCGTGTGTGGATAAATCATGGACGTGATTCTTGTGATTTCAAAAACACATTTGACACAAAAACTTATTTATTCCTAAATTATTTGAATGTATGCAACAATTTTGAAGTGCGATTATTACAATCGCGTTTGATAGAGTGCGCATGCACATTGATAGATCCACACACGTTTAGATTAGCTAAGAGGACCCTACACTATCTCACACACAATATTACTATGTATTCACTATATCACAGCATTTTAGTCTTGCACTTCCCGATACGGTATCTCACTTGTAACTGTGAACGATTCGAAGTAGTGGTTGAGGAAGTCGAAGGTGGGTCGCTTCTCCGGCACCGCCTCCCAGCATTGCAACATCAGCCGGTAGATGTCGTCCGGGAGGTAGTGACCTATCGGTTTGGGCATTCGATACCCTCTCTCGACTTGATCGATCACGTCCTTGCCGTGCAGACCGGGGTACGGGATCTGTCCGTACGTGAATAGTTCCATGAGGAGGATACCGTACGACCACACGTCGCTTTTGATCGTGAATCGTCCGTATATGATGGCTTCGGGTGCCGTCCATTTAACGGGGAAGCGAGACCCGGATTTGGGGCAGTATTCGTTATCAGCGATGACCCGCGCGAGTCCGAAATCACATATTTTCGCAACGTTATTTTCACCTATTAACACGTTCCTAGCGGCTAAGTCTCTGTGTATTAACATTCGCCGTTCTAAGTAGTTCATGCCTGAAGCTACTTGTGCGGCGATGTACACTAAATCCTCAAATTGGAGGAACTTGCCTTCTCCGTTTCTGAGGAATTCTAGAAGAGATCCTTTGCTCATGTATTCTTGTACGATGTACACCGGTTCTTGCTGCGAGCAGACCGCGTACAGCGGCACGAGGCGTTCGTGTCTCAAGTCTTTCATGATTTTAGCTTCTTGTAAGAAAGCTTGCTTCGACATCGTGCCCTCTCGCAACGTTTTCACAGCGACCTGGAATAAATAAACTTAGTTACTTATTATAGCACATTTTAATTCACAAACCAGAAATATTCTGTTAAAGAGGCAACCGCAGACTTCAATAAGGTACGTTAGAATATAACAGGGTAATATTATTATAAATGTCGTGACCTGCCATAATACACGCGGGATGGTATTATAGGTCTTAAACTAATGTACCTACATATATTACAGTTAATATTTGCCTAGGTCTATTTTATTGATCATGAAGTCAGACTTTAGGACATTTTGCATTGCTGTGTTCTGTTCTAAATGAGGGTACAATTTATATAAACTTACTTCAATAGTTTCCCGCCATTTTCCATAATGAACCTCTCCGAAATTCCCCTGTCCGAGTTTCCGTATCAGCCTTAATTCAGATCTGGGTATTTCCCAATGGTCCCGTAGATCCGGTCCCAGGTCCCACATCTGAGGCTCGGGCTTCGGGCAGGGCCTCGCTAGCACGTGGCAGAGGCCTAACGCGTTTTCTGGAATACAATTAGCATCTTTTATTTAAATAGTGTTTACTATAATACATAAAAACTGGTCAAGACCACGTTAAGTCTGCAATGAAATAAATTGGTAACCCTACAGAGATATCTACTTGGTATCATTGCGTCAGGGGTGTTATAAGTTTTTTTAATAATTTGCCATAATGTTTATTAATGTTTTCTTTCACCGTTTGAGAACCCTGGCTTTACGTAAAACCTTGAAATACTGGTTCTTTGAAATATCTAGTTATTATTTTTTATCGCATCTGTACGCCTTTATTTCTTGACTCCCAAAGATTGTTTAGTTATCATAATACGAGTAAAAATATAATTACAATGGTATAGAAACATTCAAAAATATAAAAACTCACTCGTGTAAGACATCACCAGCGCTGGCAGACTTGGAAACGTCTGATTCGTTGCGATATAAAACCCGCCATTATCCAGCGGCTTTATTTTATAATGTTTCACATGGTACCCCCTTCCTTCCTCCCAATCTTTGACACTGAGACTGAATCCGTGAGGGTTGTGCTCTGCTGGCCTCACAAGGAAAGTCCCTCGAGGATTGTTCTCAGCTAAAAGTAACTTGTCCGCTTCCTTTCTTGAGACGGTCGGGAAGAACCAACTGGAATAGGACGGTTGCCTTTAGAGAAAAGTGGGATTAATACAAAGTGGGGTGGTGTGGACCGCCACCGTTTTAGTAGAAGCGTTGTTCCTTCATAATTGATTGAGGACTTTGAAGCTGCAGTGGTTAGTCGAGAGTGGGTTCCTATCCTGTAATGAAATCGTTGGGGAAAAAAGCATTAGCCTACCCTACCTACCTAGTTTCCTGAAAGTAATTTTTTGAAGGACAGCTTAGCTAAAGTTTATTCACAAAGAATATTATACATTATTATCAAAATACACATGAAACAGTTGAAGTAGGTACATATCTACATCTCTATATCACTATAATCCGTTATAAACGATTTATAAAGTGATATAGAGATATAAAGCTCTCCACCACCAGTAAGGTTCAGTACCTATCACATGTTTCACACTAGGTATCTACCCCTTGCAATGTATATTTCTGCATCAGATTTTGCAATTTACTACGAGGAGTTTTCACCAGCATTCGCCACTTGCCCTGATTGTATTTGAAGTTTAAATAAAGTACAAAGTTACTCACTCCTCGCACTCAACAGAGCTTTCCTCCGCTACATAGTTGACAGGCACGAGTCCTTCCCGCCTCGTGCTTAGATGCAGGACCCTCCACCAGTCTGTTTCCTTGTCGCTGATCACTTCCATCCGGTCTCCCTTCCAGAATGGGATATCGGACTCTGCGCGCGCGGTGTACGAGCAAAGTGCTATAACTACCCGCCTGCCTCCGTTCGTTAAACCTGGAATCGAGAGTTTGTGTGTTTATTTATTTAGAACTAGCTTCGGCCCCATTTGATCCTGTTGATTTTCAGGGATAAAAAGTTCTGTATGTGTTAATAAATAAATAAATAAATATTCATGGACATTTCACATGACGCCCTCTAGTCCCAAACTAAGCAAAGCTTGTAATATAGGAACTAGATGCTGATAGAATACTTATATACTTTTTTTTTTGTAAATACATACTTATAATACATAGTAACACCCAGACATAGAACAAACATCTATGTTTTGCCACACACAAATGTTTGATCTTGGTGGGGATCGAACCCACGACCCACAGCACGGAAGGCAGATCCATTACCAACTGAGCTGTGACGCCTGTCTTACGTTTAATCCAGGTTACGTGCAAGTTATATTCCAAGTTCATCCATATCGGAGCTGCAGTTGCAGCGTGATTGAAACGCAAACATCTAAACTTTGACATTTATAATGCTAATTTGAGTCCACATCTAATTTAGATAATTTATACAGCGTCAGGAGCCACGTTTTACTCTTGCTCCAATGAACGGGACGCTGCAGTGCCTGAGACATGATTTACTTACAATTTGTTGGTGGGTTTCGAGTTCTGACAATATCGACGGGGGCTCGCGTAGGCATGGTCACTCGCGTGTTAGGCTCGCCGGTGTAACGCGTGTCCAACGATGGACACGTCAAACCAGCATCATTCTTATAGCCCCCGGGAGGAAACACTGAAACTGACAAAAAAGCTGGTAAAATATCTGTTTGTGGGTAAAATTGTTACGGTTTTTTTTAAGTAAGTCTAATGTTCTATTTTCAGACTAGTGGCGACCCCTATTGTTTTGTTGGCGAACCATTTGCTCGCAATGGCATCTCTCTAGTGTTTTGTATTTTTCTGTTTAGTATAGTAGTTGGTTGTTTTGTTCACCCATTCTTTCATAGATGGCGCTATAACGTTAATTTCAGAGTTGAGTGTCGTGCGCACAGATTGGCTACGAATTCGAACATTCTGGAAGCCCGGTTTGTTTTGTAAGGTCGTCGAATGTCATACGATCCGCCCACTTTCACAGAGACTATATAAGGGTGTCGGGGCCCTCGGAGCGTCCTCTTGCCTCCCAGCCTTCGACGTCTTCAGAGCTCGGCCCATAGCTCCCTTCTGGTTCACGGAGACCCTGTCCATGGACGTCCTGCTGCAGTAGGCTGGGACGGAGCCACGCATAGTTTCCATTTATTGTCACTCCACACCAAATTGGTGTCATACAATCTACTGGCTTCTGAAAAGGTTAGTAATGCTCTGATATTTTTTATTCGCGTACCTACTTCATTTATTTTACAGGTTCTGATGTGGCACGATATCATATCGCTAGCTACCTATATTTATTTTCTAATTTTCTTGCTTTCGGGAGAACGGGGGTTTCATCCTTGAATACCTACCTACCCTAGCAAACAGTTTTTGGTATATTATTTATTATAATATTTTATTGTTATTTGAATTTGTTGGATAGGTAAGGGAGTGTTATAGCCTACGCCCTAGGTATAGCATTTCTCGCTTTATTTGTTCTAGAATGCTAATATTGTTTTAAATTCTAGGAGCCGCTTGTACCTGCTGGGACCCGCTTGGACCCACTTGGACCCACGTGGTCTCGCCTGGTCTCGCTTGGTTTGGCTTGGCCTCGCTTCGCTTCCTTCCTCACCCTGGTATTGGGTCGGGAACGGTGCCACGCTCCGCATCAGGTGGTCCGCCACGTGGTCAGCGCTGCCTTCCTGGTTGGACACCGCACCCTTTGTCGAGTCGTCGCAGCTGCTATCGGCTGACCCCAGCTGAGCCGCCGCTTCGGACAGCTTCCCACCAGCACTGCATCCCTTTCTCTGCTGGGAATATCTAAGTCGGTACCTACCCTATATTTTTTTCTACGCTCTTTGGTTACTGCTGAAGAATTTCAGTAGTCTGTTCTATCAGCCATATCTTGGCTTGGCGCCCGTATCTACTGTCAATGTTTCGAAGATTAGGAATTAATTTAATATTCTAAGAATTATGCTTTACATTAGTTTTTTTATGCTTTACACCCTTTAATTTATTTTACCTTTAAATTTTACTTTTACTATGCTTTACCTATGTTTTAAATTATCTAAGTAAGTTCATACATGTTCACCTTGGTTAGGACCTACATAAGTACCTATACCCCTGAGTACTTACCTAGCTCTAAATAGTTAGTCGGCAAATTTATGTACTACCTCCTGTTATCATTTATGTGTTCGTAGAGGGTTTGTAATTGTAGTTAATACCTATTTTATTTTAACTTGCTGTGCGTAGCCTACCTACTATTTACTACTTATTTTTATGTGCGTACAGTAAGAATAACTACATTACAGGTATTAGAAGGATTTTGTATGTGACAGGTTAGGTTTATTTTTAATAAAATATTACATTTTACTGGGTTCTACCGTGTTTTTACTTATCCATGCCACTATTTAGGTAGGATAGGAATTAGTTAGGACCTAGAACTCGTTGTTACGTAATAGTGGCGCCCAACGTGGGGCTTTAATCATAGGTAACTGTTATGTCTTTCTGCTGTAACAGAAGAATGTGTGTGAACTAATTATTTTTTCATTTTTTTTCAAAAGCATAATTCTTGGATTTTTCTAGAAACTTTTATTTTTACTGCTGTGTATTTACTGTTGTGTATTTACTGTGTTCTTACTGTATTATTCTGTCTTATCTGGAAACTGTGCGTGTTACTTTAAGTTAATTTTAAGTTTTGTGTTGTCGTAGTTTAGGTAATCATTAGGCATCAGGCAGAGTATTCATTCTTTGTTAAACGGTGTATGTCTGAGCATTCATTTTTTTTAACTGAGGGTATTTTTTTTTTAGCACAGAAATCATTGACAATAGATTACTGATTCTAAAATTTTCCATTGCCATTATTTTTTTACGTCAACAGGTGCTGTTCATTTTTTGAAATTTTTTGGGTCATTTGTTTTTTTTATTTTCCCATTATTTTTTTGTTTTCTGTGTGTTTTCGTGAAAAATTTTTTGGTTATTTTTTTTGGTTGTTTAGTCTCACCATGGAGGATAGTCCCAACTGTTTTTTTCTGTTAGTATTGGTTTGCTGTCTCTGCGAGTATTGTTTGATATTTCCGTTGAGAAGGGCCCTGGGTTGTTTTTTTAGTAAGAAGTTAGCAGAGGGGGTATTTGTGGTTCACGGGATGCCACGCACAGTGATTGCAGAAAATGAATTGCAGTTCATTGGTAGTGACATTCAGCGCTATAAAATACCTCGGTTACGTCTTACTCCTCGTTATACTCCTCAGGTAAATACCGTGGAAAGGTATAACCGTACTATTGTTACAGCACTATCTATTTTGGTTGGACAAGATCATCGATCTTGGGATCTGGTCGTTCCGAGAATACAGTTTTCTATGAATATTTCTACTAATGAAACCACTCGTTTCACTCCTTACTACCTAGTTCATGGAAGAGAAGCTGTAGTCTGTGGATCTTACTACGGTCTATCTACTAATTCTACGTTGGATTTAGTTTGTGCCTCCAGGGTTGATTATTCTGATAAGCTAGGAGTTTTGCAGGACACATTCCAGAGTGTCAAACAAGCTATCGAGAAGGCTCATGCTAGAAGTGCTAAGCACTATGATTCCAGTCGTCGTTATCTCGAATTTAATGTAGGTGATATTGTGTGGAAACGTACTTACCCTCAGAGTGATGCGTCTAAGTTTTTCATGTCTAAATTAGCTCCAAAGTATGATAAGTGTGTAGTTCTGCGTAAAATATCTTCGTTGGTCTATGAGCTTGCTGATTTTTTCACGAAGAAGAATCTAGGAGCTTGGCATATCAAAGATCTAAAACCCCAATCTTGTAATGTTTAAATAAGCAAGGTTGTGTCATTGTTTATATAATTTTTGTTTGTAGAAGGAGTTTATTCTCGTTGAAGTAGTTATGAAGTAGTGTTTTGGTAATTTTTTGAAGTTGTAGTATTGGTAGAAGTTATAGTTGTCGAAGTAGAAGTTATATATATTATGTTGTCGTCGAAGGTTATAGTTCATTGCGTAGTGATGATCAGTTGGTCGTACTGTACTCTGCACATACTAAGTAGGGTATGGTCGATATTTTTACACTAAGTGTTTACGATGTTCGTGGGTTCGATTCTTGCTAGAGGTTAACTTTTTGTTTTTATTTATTTTATTTTTATTTTTTGTGTTTTTTTGTCAGGGATATTCCCCTGGTCAGCAGGTATATTACGATTGGATAACAACAGACCTGGGTGTTGGATTAAATATGGAAAGTTTATCTTTAGTTTGAGATTTTAATTGTGAGATTGTGGTGTTGCCTTTTTAGTTTATATTAAAAATAGGGTTCTCTAGCCTGGACAGTTACCTTATCGGAGCCTAGGGCGGTTAACTGCTGGTTTTTGTCTTTTTGTAGTTTATGTAGTTCATTTCACCACTTTCTAGCATACAACTAGAAATGTGTTTCTTTGGTTTTCTTGTGTTTGTGTTCGGTATACATTGGGTTAAAAAATAAGCCATTTTCTCACACGGATTGCAATGTGTACCAAAGGCCTATGCATTCGTTCAGAGCGGTTGGAAAACTCTGTACCTTTGTCTCTGCCAACTCAAATTTTTTCCTCTTCTTTCCTCGTTGTCTGTTAGTTTAGGAATCTATCTTTGGGTTAAAAAACAAGCCTTAATCCCCACACGGATTGCAATGTGTACCAAAGGCCTATGCATTCGTTCGGAGCGGACTGGGAGACTCCGTACCTTAGATAAGATCCAAATTAAAAACTTCGAACTTTAACACATAGTTTATTAATTTCATTTGTTCAATCACACCATAATCTTGCTTTTGTTTTGCCTCTTTCTGTTTGAAGTCAGTGAGTTGGTTGTATAGTAAACCCTAGTCCTCTATTGGTATTATTAATAGTAGTTCGGGAGACATTCATTCATTTTTTTTTAATAAGTTTTATTTATTTTAAAAATCTTACAGTAACACTTTACACATACTTACTCCACAGATAACACATTACGAACTATGTAGTAAGGATACTAGTTCAAGTTATAACAACTTCGAGCCTTCGTTATTATGACAACAAGTTCTCTTAGTTAGTATTATAACGGCACTTACTCCACATTTACACACTTACATACACACACACACACACATTATATATTCATATATACCCAGTAATTTATTTTTATTTTATTTTGTGTAAATTTATTTAACATTTAGTAGAATGCTTCCGCCTTACTTGCGATAACTTGTCCTTACCTTACAGGGTAAAACTTCATTTAGTTTAGGTTTTAGTTTCGAGTTAGTTTTGGTTCTTACTATTTTTTTAACTCAGTAAGTTTATTGGAAGTTTGGATGTTTTGTTAGTTTGTTTTGTTAGTTTTTCGATGTTGGAAGTGCTGGAGGGCCAGCACGGATTTTTTTCTCTTGCCAGCGCAAAAAATCTTCCGAGAAGGGGGATATTGTTACGGTTTTTTTTAAGTAAGTCTAATGTTCTATTTTCAGACTAGTGGCGACCCCTATTGTTTTGTTGGCGAACCATTTGCTCGCAATGGCATCTCTCTAGTGTTTTGTATTTTTCTGTTTAGTATAGTAGTTGGTTGTTTTGTTCACCCATTCTTTCATAGATGGCGCTATAACGTTAATTTCAGAGTTGAGTGTCGTGCGCACAGATTGGCTACGAATTCGAACATTCTGGAAGCCCGGTTTGTTTTGTAAGGTCGTCGAATGTCATACGATCCGCCCACTTTCACAGAGACTATATAAGGGTGTCGGGGCCCTCGGAGCGTCCTCTTGCCTCCCAGCCTTCGACGTCTTCAGAGCTCGGCCCATAGCTCCCTTCTGGTTCACGGAGACCCTGTCCATGGACGTCCTGCTGCAGTAGGCTGGGACGGAGCCACGCATAGTTTCCATTTATTGTCACTCCACACCAAATTGGTGTCATACAATCTACTGGCTTCTGAAAAGGTTAGTAATGCTCTGATATTTTTTATTCGCGTACCTACTTCATTTATTTTACAGGTTCTGATGTGGCACGATATCATATCGCTAGCTACCTATATTTATTTTCTAATTTTCTTGCTTTCGGGAGAACGGGGGTTTCATCCTTGAATACCTACCTACCCTAGCAAACAGTTTTTGGTATATTATTTATTATAATATTTTATTGTTATTTGAATTTGTTGGATAGGTAAGGGAGTGTTATAGCCTACGCCCTAGGTATAGCATTTCTCGCTTTATTTGTTCTAGAATGCTAATATTGTTTTAAATTCTAGGAGCCGCTTGTACCCGCTGGGACCCGCTTGGACCCACTTGGACCCACGTGGTCTCGCCTGGTCTCGCTTGGTTTGGCTTGGCCTCGCTTCGCTTCCTTCCTCACCCTGGTATTGGGTCGGGAACGGTGCCACGCTCCGCATCAGGTGGTCCGCCACGTGGTCAGCGCTGCCTTCCTGGTTGGACACCGCACCCTTTGTCGAGTCGTCGCAGCTGCTATCGGCTGACCCCAGCTGAGCCGCCGCTTCGGACAGCTTCCCACCAGCACTGCATCCCTTTCTCTGCTGGGAATATCTAAGTCGGTACCTACCCTATATTTTTTTCTACGCTCTTTGGTTACTGCTGAAGAATTTCAGTAGTCTGTTCTATCAGCCATATCTTGGCTTGGCGCCCGTATCTACTGTCAATGTTTCGAAGATTAGGAATTAATTTAATATTCTAAGAATTATGCTTTACATTAGTTTTTTTATGCTTTACACCCTTTAATTTATTTTACCTTTAAATTTTACTTTTACTATGCTTTACCTATGTTTTAAATTATCTAAGTAAGTTCATACATGTTCACCTTGGTTAGGACCTACATAAGTACCTATACCCCTGAGTACTTACCTAGCTCTAAATAGTTAGTCGGCAAATTTATGTACTACCTCCTGTTATCATTTATGTGTTCGTAGAGGGTTTGTAATTGTAGTTAATACCTATTTTATTTTAACTTGCTGTGCGTAGCCTACCTACTATTTACTACTTATTTTTATGTGCGTACAGTAAGAATAACTACATTACAGGTATTAGAAGGATTTTGTATGTGACAGGTTAGGTTTATTTTTAATAAAATATTACATTTTACTGGGTTCTACCGTGTTTTTACTTATCCATGCCACTATTTAGGTAGGATAGGAATTAGTTAGGACCTAGAACTCGTTGTTACGTAATAAAATGATCAATACTGATTTATATAAGCCCTACTAGTAAGGATTTCATTTGTTTCTGTCGCGATCGTACCGGCTGCGCCAAGTTTTCGTTTAACCAATAATGCAATAAGTAACTAGGAGTGTGATCGTAATCGCGGCATATTGCTATGTAGCTACCACTTATATAGAACACGTTATCGTAGGAAAGGGACCGATCGGTGAACCAAACCATTAGTTTCCATGTTACTGTCAGTAATAGGGTCGTTCGGTTTGATTCATACGGTCATTGATGCTCAATTAATAGATCCAGCTCCCAAACAATGTGTATGACCTCAGAACAGAACAGTTTGCGCGGTTCGGGTATCAAATGGAGGTAAATAACACTTAGTGGGCGACTCGAATTTTGCGTGCGAAAAATAAAATGCTATTGTTCGTCCATTCAAGGCATGTTGGCTCCGGTTGATTGTATAAAAACTTTTGCAAAAACCTGACTAAAAATAAACTTAAATATTAATAAGTATACCTAAATAATGATAGTACCTACGTTGTTGAAGATCGAGGTGGTTTTATTAAATTCATACGAGATGTTAGACTTGGTTATCTTATCTAGTCAAGATAATAACTTTTGCAGCGAACTTTTGTTATTAGGACTACGCACGCGTAATAAAAAATTTAAAAGGCATAAACCAAAGCGATTTTATTCAATAACAATTACAAATCCTAAGCTTTTTAGAAGTTTAGGAATGCTACCTCCATCAAAAGTTGATCATGAATAGTTAAGTAAGTACTTGGAAAGGCCCTTTGTGAGAAGTACTTAAACATAGTGAGGATTTTCTCTCGACTATCTGTAACTAGGAGGATTATGCTAATACTAGCCGACCCACAAGTTGTTTGTTTACCTGTTTTTTCCTAACCTTACCACCTAATTCTGGATGTAAGAATTTATTACAGCGCCTAGGGCAATTTTTTAAGATGATATAGAGTTGGCTCAGCAACACATACATCTACCATTATTTCAGTCTGGTCAGTAGCTGACCAGACTGTGCCGAAACACGTAACAGCAAATTTCTGCTATGCGACGTCGCATCGCAAGATTCTACTCAGTATTAAATAGACCGGCAGTGCGCCTTGCTATTTTCTGCCATACCTATTTGAATTGCATAGTTCGCGTTACTTAGTCTAAGGTACCTACCAAATGATATTCAAAATGAAACAGAAATAACTAAATTTATAAGAGGATTAAAATCATATCTAGTCAAAAATGTCTCTACTCAACTGAAGAATATTTTGAAAAAGAATAATATTATTATATGTACCTACTTAAGATAAGTTTAAGCGCCCAAATATAACATTTTTGCAATACCTGAAAAGGGTGAATAAGTTTTAGTAAGTAGAATCTGTTAAGAGCTTATAGTACCCCAATCTCTCATTTTTGATCCCGCATATCATTAAAAGTATTGAATCAATCATTTTGAAAAAAAAATATATTACAGTTGAGAATATTTGTGATACATCATATGATGTGAAAACACGATTACTAAAAATTTTCTCGATAGAAAAAAATCCCAAACTTCCCTCTGAATCAATCTAAGAAACCACAGAAGTCAGTCAGTACTTTACCTATACTATTGAAACTTTGTATATAAATTCAACTTAGCAATACACGTACATCATATGTTTTAGATTTATTAAAATGTTTTTCTTTGCATTTTAAGAAATTAAGTTCTCAAATATTGCGCGTGAGACGTCGCAATCGCTCAGATTCAGTCTAGCTCCGGCAGTCGAAGAGGGAACCCGCGTCGCTTGCTCGCACGCCTACCTACGTAGATACGTAAAATATAATTTTACTTATAAAGTAAAGTAAAATAGGAAATAGCCAGTACAAAAAAAAGAGAAGGGATTGGAGAAAAGAAATTGCTAAAAACATGAATAATATTTTGAAGTAAGTATCTCAAATGAGTCATAAAATGTTTTTTACCTACCTAGGTGCCCGCGGGTACGCATTTTGGTTAGGACCTTATGAAGCCGTATTGAAATTTGACGACGTCAAGTTTAGGCATTTATGAATACGCGACGCGCTGCGCTATGCGTTTGCGACGCGCAAAGGACAAACGAATTTGATCTTTCGACATTTTCGTTCACTGGATGAGTACCATAGATTTGTAGTCTAATTACTAAGTTGGTATGTTGTAGGTCACCTATCTCCACGTGATGTGTGTAGAACTGTTGTACGAATTGTAATAAAAAGATTGTAGAAAATAAAATAAATATTGCAACCCCTCTATATCATTTTTTTTATTGACCTACTTATACCTAACAGTAGTTATAATTCCAGAGGGGGCATTAACCCCCTCTTCTCTCAGAGATATTGTAGCCCCCTCGCCGTATCTCCGCTATTAGCAGAATTCGACCTCCAGTATTTGGAGCCATTCGAATCGAAACATGAATTTTGCCAAAATGAAGGAACATTTTGACTCTGACAGAATTTATCTCCCCTACTACGTTTTCGAATCCAGGACAGGGTACTTTACTTTTTCGAGTAAAATGATACGTTTTGGGGTGCTGATTGCGGAAATGGCATCTACTTTGAAATCCAAGATGGTGAACATTGATTTTTTTGAGTAAAGTGATATGGATGTCGTTTTCAGGATATTTTGGGGTGCTGATTACGGAAATGGTATCCATTTTGAAATCCAAGATGGCGGACATCGATTTTTTTGAACAAAGTGATATGGGTGTCGTTTTCGGGATATTTTGGGGTGCTGATTACGGAAATGGTATCCATTTTGAAATCCAAGATGGCGGACATCGATTTTTTGAATAAAGTGATATGGGTGTCGTTTTCGGGATATTTTGGGGTGCTGATTACGGAAAAAGTATCCATTTTGAAATCCGAGATGGCGGACATTGATTTTTTGAGAAAAGTTATATGGGTGTCGTTTTCCGGATATTTTGGGGTGCTGATTACGGAAATGGTATCCATTTGGAAATCCAAGATGGCGGACATTGATTTTTTTGAGAAAAGTGATATGGGTGTCGATTTCGGGATATTTTGGAGTGCTGATTACGGAAATGGTGTCCATTTTGAAATCCAAGATGGCGGACATCGATTTTTTTTATAAAATGATATGGGTGTCCTTTTCGGGATATTTTGGGGTGCTGATTACGGAAAAAAAGTATCCATTTTGAAATCCAAGATGGCGGACATCGATTTTTTTGAACAAAGTGATATGGGTGTCGTTTTCGGGATATTTTGGGGTGCTGATTACGGAAATGGTATCCATTTTGAAATCCAAGATGGCGGACATCGATTTTTTGAATAAATTGATATGGGTGTCGTTTTCGGGATATTTTGGGGTGCTGATTACGGAAAAAGTATCCATTTTGAAATCCGAGATGGCGGACATTGATTTTTTGAGAAAAGTTATATGGGTGTCGTTTTCCGGATATTTTGGGGTGCTGATTACGGAAATGGTATCCATTTGGAAATCCAAGATGGCGGACATTGATTTTTTTGAGAAAAGTGATATGGGTGTCGATTTCGGGATATTTTGGAGTGCTGATTACGGAAATGGTGTCCATTTTGAAATCCAAGATGGCGGACATCGATTTTTTTTTATAAAATGATATGGGTGTCGTTTTTGGGATATTTTGGGATGCTGATTATGGAAATGGTATCCATTTTAAAATCCAAGATGGCAGACATTGATTTTTTTGAGAAAAGTGATATGGGTAATGCGTATAATGGCTGAGGAGGACTCTCAGATATCGATTTTAAAAGAAATCGATTCATAAACAAAAACTTTGAAATCGATAGATACCATTTCCATAATCAGCACCCCAAAATATCCTGAAAACGACACCCATATCACTTTACTCAAAAAATCAATTTCCGCCATCTTGGATTTCAAAATCGTAATCAGCACCCCAAAATATCCTGAAAACGACACTCCTATCTTTTTTCTCAAAAAATCAATATCCGCCATCTTGGATTTCAAAATGGATACCATTTCCATAATCAACATCTCAAAATATCCCGAAAACGACACCCATATCACTTTACTCAAAAAATAAATGTCCGCCATCTTGGATTTCAAAATGGATACCATTTCCGTAATCAGCACCCCAAAATATCCTGAAAACGACACGCCTATCTTTTTTCTCAAAAAATCAATGTCCGCCATCTTGGATTTCAAAATGGATACCATTTCCATAATCAGCATCTCAAAATATCCCGAAAACGACACCCATATCACTTTACTCAAAAAATAAATGTCCGCCATCTCGGATTTCAAAATGGATACTATTTCCGTAATCAGCACCCCAAAATATTCTGAAAACGACACCCATATCATTTTATTCAAAAAAATCGATGTTTGCCATCTCGGATTTCAAAATGGATACCATTTCCGTAATCAGCACCCCAAAATATCCCGAAAACGACACCCATATCACTTTTCTCAAAAAAATCAATGCCTGCCATCTTGGATTTCAAAATGGATACCATTTCCGTAATCAGCACCACCTGATGATGTGTAGGCAAACAGGCGTTCAGCCCACCTGATGATGTGTAGGTAAACAGGCTTTCAGCCCACCTGATGATGTGTAGGCAAACAGGCGTTCAGCCCACCTGATGATGTGTAGGTAAACAGGCGTTCAGCCCACCTGATGATGTGTAGGCAAACAGGCGTTCAGCCCACCTGATGATGTGTAGGTAAACAGGCTTTCAGCCCACCTGATGATGTGTAGGCAAACAGGCGTTCAGCCCACCTGATGATGTGTAGGTAAACAGGCGTTCAGCCCACCTGATGATGTGTAGGCAAACAGGCGTTCAGCCCACCTGATGATGTGTAGGTAAACAGGCTTTCAGCCCACCTGATGATGTGTAGGCAAACAGGCGTTCAGCCCACCTGATGATGTGTAGGCAAACAGGCGTTCAGCCCACCTGATGATGTGTAGGCAAACAGGCGTTCAGCCCACCTGATGATGTGTAGGTAAACAGGCTTTCAGCCCACCTGATGTTGTGTAGGCAAACAGGCGTTCAGCCCACCTGAAGATGAGTAGACAAACAAGCATTCTACACACCCGATGATGTGCATGTAAATAAATAAATGCATGTAAATAGGCGAAATATTTCTCATATAAGATGTGGAATAAGCTTCCTCCTGAGGTTTTCCCATTTTTCGAATAAGCATACAACCCATTTGATCTGAACCGATGATGATGATCTGATCGAGTGAGAAGCGAACGGTGTTCTTAGGTAACAACCAAAATACAATCGAATTGAGATCTCCCTCTTGAAATACAATAAAATTTTCTGATTTCTCCTTGTTTTTTACTACTGTGTCCATTCCATAATACAAATTATTTAGCATGATCAGGAGCCGTGCTACAGGCCTTAGAAAAAGTGGCCAACTATGGAACACTTTTCTGCAATATTCCTTTCACTTTATTTCCATACCTACTGGGTGTACAATAACGTGTATCATAACTACCTACGGCGCTTTAGTATATTTGTACAATGATTAATTTTTTTATTTCCATAGCTCGGTACTAGATGTACAATAACTGTGTATTTACTCTATCGTGCGGTCGACTCGTGACCTCTGCGCTGCGTGATGAACTGTGCGAGTGAGATAGCTGCGAGTGCGCGGTGCGGTATCTGCACGAATGGGCCGTGAAACTTGGATTTGAGCTGGAGTAGTGTAGGCTCTTAAACGCGTTTAGCGATTCTGGTGCAAGCCGCCCTTAAAGTGCCTCTGACTTTAGCATAAGACCAAATTGTAACACTTATTTTGGCAAATAAATGTATCTTGTATCTTGGTAAAAGTAGTGTGATTAAAACTAAAAGTCTTATTGGTATCTTTGATGAGTAAAACACCGAGTACTAAACTAGATCCTCACCCAGTCGGTCATTTCTTTCTGTGCCCTGGCGACGGCTGCAGCATTTGTTACCCATGGCGCGGCCCGCCGACTACGCCGCGCCAAGCCCCGTCTGAAACAACAAAACATTTTCGTTATAAAACAATAGTATACGACAGAGTAGAGTTCCTTGTACAGTCCCCCAGTAGAAGTCGTATGGGAACATTGGGAATCCTATGATGCAACTGCAAATACATTTTATTATCAAAATGCCAGCTTGGTGGTAGTGCTTTTGCTGACTGTACTTCGGCTTCCAGGAAAGATTGTGATATATTTTTGGCATTAGGAATTTTACTCGAGGCATGCTTGTTACCTAGTAATTAGTAAGTATTAGAATGTGAAATACATTTTTTACATACCTATTACCTGCCTAAGCTCTCTATTATGTAATTCATTTGATGCTATGAGGAAAATTGCGTACACTCATTTACCATGCATCTTTCCTACTGACATTCGATGTTCCCAGTAGTGATAAATAGTAGGTACCCTACATATTGATGAAAATTACGAAGTGAGTCAGCGTAGGCATAGCTCAGTCAAGAACGAGTTGAGGTCAAATAGACCCCTAAACCTACCTACATCACTAAAGTTGTATGGCTGTCCATCATGCTGTCACGTTAATTTAATTTATACTTAGTAGGAACATCGGCACAAAGATACAACTTAGTTTTTACGATGGGCTTCAAGTGCTTTTGAGCTTATTTTGAAGTGATTCAAGCTTCGAGTTTTGTCACTATTTTACAGAATTACGAGCATTGCTGACAAAATATCATCCTGAAAAGGGGATAGAACCTTTGTGGCATATCGACCCGCCGCCATTTTGATTATTTTTCAAAATTTCCACTCATGGTGAAAGTAGTAAGTAGATACATGGGTAGAGGACACTAATACAAGCAAAAAATGTTCTCAATCTTTTCCCAGAGTCTGTAATGGATTATTTCGTTCGTCTGCTTTCTAAAATGAGACATATATGAGTGTAGACGCTCATGTTTATTAAATAAAAATAGACACGCCGTTACGTTAGAACAAACATCAAATTGGGTTACAAAAACAATGCTATCTGCGCAAGATAACATAGCATTAATGTTCTTACATTTCATTCGTTTTAAAAATGATCTAACTTATTAACTTCACGCACGACTCGCAAGTTATTATAATACTAGAGGTTCTTCCCCAAGTTTAGTAGACGAGACATTAATAGACAGTTACTCATAACATAGGTAACACCGCATAGCCACAATACGGGTTAAAAGCCACGTCATACTTATCAATCAGGTCATTAATTAATTTACCCACTGTGAAACCAAAATAGATTTTCTGTGGATGAGTTTGGCGGATGTTTTACTCAAATTAAGTAAAGGAACAAAACAATTCCGCTGTACACTGCTTAATTTTCGTAGTGTTTATACTAAGCTACATTTACGGACTGATAAAAATTTTAAACCATTGAATTTTATGTGTACTTACCTATTTACTGGCGTTGCAGAAGGTACTTTTGAATTTTTTAAACGTTATTTTTTTTTCAATATTTATTTGGGTGTTTGCTACTGTTTTTATCATTAAATACGAGCTTATTCTGTCTAGATAAATATGAATTATCTTTGTTAATCGATTTATCATCACACGTAATTTTATTACTTTCTATTCTAGGATTAACGAAAATCAGCTGACTGCATGTGCATAATGGTCGCTATCAATCCAAAACATCAATCAACGGGATTAGGTGCTAATCTTGACTACATAGATAACTTATAGCAAATCCATTCTTTGTACCATAGAACAGAGAAGTAAGCTTTGTACAGTCACACATGTCATTCTAATGTTCTTTGGGAATGTATTGCGTCGAAGAAGTCTCTCTACGCCTGCACGCTTAGTAAGTGCCCTAGACAACGTTTTCTTAACACCGAACAGAAGATTTAAGCCTACTCTTCCGTAGACGCGAAGCTTGCTAGTGGTACAGAATGATACAGATAATGTTCGAGGGCAGAAGATCGCGTAGCAGATCACTAATAAGATGAATGCACCATAGATGGTGCGTCGCGGAGAAATCTCTAGAGACTGTTCGAAGATCAGCGATGAACGAACCAAAGCAACGGTGCGAAAGGACTGGCGAACTACTGCCCCAATAGTGGTCACTATGACCAAAACTAAACATCAATTTAAATCAATAAATATATCAATACGACAATCAAGAAGATGTTACAGAAAATGCCTTATAAACCCACCTATAAACTTCTGATGTCTAATCAGTAATCAGTTAATCACCCCTATCGCACCGTATACCGAAGGGTTATCAGCACAGTTCAAACACAGTTTCCCACGACATTAGGAGATAATAGTGACGAATCGATGTACTGTACGATGTGATAGCTATCGCGATTTGTGGTGAGAATATGGCTAGGCCTCATAAAGGGCATTGTACTTGTCTACATAAGTCGACAAACTTCAAATTTGGCATGAGACATTACTTAGTCCAAAAGGTATACACTTGAATTCATAGAACCCACATCTAGTGATATTTCTTAGTCTTGTGAGATGAATAATATAAATAAGTAGGTATCTAATGTATATAAAAAAAGATCGCTTGGTTGGTTCTATTCCTATCTCACTAGCTTTAATGTTCTTATTTATTAGAGCTAGAATTTTAGATGTGTCTTTTACAATCACGATGTGATCTTTTATAATAAAAATTTGACTCAAATAACATTTGAACTTTTATTCAAATATTCTTATTTTTGTCCATATTAAATGTTAACGTGTTTTGATTTATAGCGTCCAACTTTCACAGACGACATAAGTACTTTTGCCAGGTGTCACGTTTTACGAACTGTAAAAGTAGTTTTCAATTTTTTTTCTAGTCGAAATTATCGCTTTCGAATGTCGATATTGTTTAGAGACGAATAACATTATCTAAGCCTTCTGGAAAGTCACGTATAAGTACCTAGAAAATGTCCAATATGTTCGACAGTTAACAAAAATATCTACTTAATAACCGGTAAATGAGGTGCTTCGTATTCTGCGGCGGTTCGGTTTTACTAATGTTATTTTTTGACAGCTGTGCCTATCGCTTTCGATTAGGTCGCATTTGCATAGAGATATTCCCATTTGCCAAACTGAATTGATTTCATTTTGTCTGCCCAGCGCTCGAGGCACATGACCTAGCCGTGCAGTCTGCAATATAACCCGGTCACTGATCTGTCGAACTTTCTTACTAGATTTTCAAGCTTTTATAACTCCTTAATGAAAATTACCCCTTTTCAGGCAAAATCATTGATATGACAGATAAGAGTGAAATGTTGTGCAAAGTTTTAAGCCTATTAGCTTATCATATAATTTGTTATCTCATCAGTTATATCTACAGTTTAACTTATCTAATAAAAACACAATTGCGCTAATTACTAAATTAGCTATATTTTGTTATCGCATATTTGTACAACGAAAAACATCAACAAGATATCCAATACATCCTACGAACTGACAACGATAGCTAAAGCACATTAAGGTGACTGAAGAAAAAAAATTGCTTTGGTAAATGTTTCAAGGGTTAGACGAACAAACACTGGTTTTCTTCAACACGTAAAAAGTCTTCAGACAGACTGTACTTGTCAAGAACTTCTCCTGTCCCAGGCTCTATCATGCTGTTCCTCAAAACTTCAAAATTACCTAAATAAAGTTGCAATAGAGATGTCTGACTAAATACCTTGTAATAAGTTAAATATTCGACCAATTGATTCCATTTATTTCGTCCCAGCTTCCGAACCACGTTATTAATTTTGTTTAACTAATCAAACTCACCGTAGCAAAAGTTAATTGTTATGAATAATTTGCTCTAGAATTTATTAAATATTGAATATAAAAGCTATTTGAATTCCACTGAAATAAACAAAGTTTGTGTAACGTTATTTAAAATATATTATTAACATTTTGGAAATTATGTAAAACAGTGTACCTACTATTAGGTATAGGTATAATTTTCCATTTCAACAAAGAAAGTAAATTGAGATATTAATAGTAAGTAATTCTCTTTGTGAATAAATATATTAAAATTGAAAGTAAATTGATATTATTTATTTATACAGAAATACCAGTAGGAGTTATGTATTGAGGAGATATGAAAAGTATTCGATAGGGATGTGGGTGAATTAATGAAGTACTTTTTAAGGGGATAAAGGTAGTTAAAATATAGGTGGATGGACTATTATAGTACGATGACACCAGTAGAAAAGGAGTGAGCAGAGAAGTGATGTCTTATTTAGATAGAAGGGACTGAAAGAGTAAAACTATGGCTATCTCTAGGCATGGTTATGAGGACAGATGAGAAGATATTTATGCAACTAAAATCTTTAGAAAAGAATAATCTCGTTTATTTTGCCCCTTCAAAAACAATAGCCTATCAGACATTTCTGGAATCTCAAGAGTTTAATTTTTATCATAAATTAAACGAATAAAATACAATTACGATTGCTTTCTTGTATTCGTCTCCGTATTCATTCGGCAGGTTCTGTTACCACTTTGATATTTGTTTGATGTCCATGAGTTTCACACTAGTTTATTATTCAAGTAAATTCTATAAACGTTGAAATGTTAACAAAGCAAGTGGACATTTTGTCAACAATCGATCGCCGTGTGTGGAATACGCAATAATGTCCGTCCGGCTGACATTCAGAGCCACAAATGAGGCATTAATATCCTATGGTGTCAAAATTCTGTGAATTCTGATTATACTCAATACGTCAAAAGGTAACAAAAAAATGCAGGAAAGCTCCTAACATCTACTTTATTGTGCGTTACCAGAAGTATTTAAAAATATTGGAATTCCTCCATCTCAATTACTATTATTTTCTTATTCAAAATCCGATAAATAAGAACAACGTAACACAATAGTTTCAAAAATAATAATACAAAACACAGGTCCGAAAATACTAAATAATATTATCCCGTAAAGAAACGAAACAGTTAAACAAGTTAGAAATAAGTTTGTCGTGACGTGACAATAAAAACAGAAAGCAAACAGACTATATTTCTTTGTCCCAAGCATCTTGTCGAGAGGGAAGGGAAGACTCGAATAAATAGCTCCGCGTTATCGATAAATTACAGACCATTGTGGCAACAATCAATACAATCGACAGAAATAAATCGAGTTGGAAACTGTTACGTACAAGATTATCCAGTAGGTTCATATAACAAGGTTTATGTAAAGAGACAAAACAAAATAAACCCAGCAACGACAACAGCCCTTCAAATAATTCGTTCCAACTTCTCCACCAATTTTAATTAAGCGCTGGGAGTGCTCCATCAGAATTGTAAATGTATCCTTATTTGCGTGAAATATAACGTGTCGAGCTTAATTATTGTTACTTCAAAGATTTGTTTCCAGTTATTATTAATGAGGACTTTTTCAACGAAGAAAACCTTTTAGAAAACAGCCTTGATCATAAAAGTCAAACGGAGGTCACTAACGATAACCTCTAGAAATATCAAATGAATCGGGTTCAAAGTCAGGTATTCGTAAGACTCGTCATAAATTCAAATGCCGAAGCACCGTGCTGTGATGAGGATCTGCATAGGAATAAGAAGAAAGTGAAGGCCTAAAGGATGAAGGGGACACGACGCCCCAACCACCTGTTGCAACCAATCAATAACACCATCGCACCATTGTTCACAATAACACCGGCGCTATTGCCGAAATATTCAAAGACGATGCATAAAATGAATTTGAGGATTTAGCCTGTTTAGGAGGCTTAGGCTGTTTGTTCGTGATTAAAAGAACCATTGAAAGATATAAAAGGAACTTCAATACACAAAACCTTATATCAAACATTCGCAAAAATACGAGAACGCAAAATATATCCGAGTTCCGAAATGTCATAAAGCAGCCAAATTGAGAAGATAGGGAATGGTAGGTATATTTATGTTCTCAAAATGACGTCTGCAGATTCAAATGCGATTACAGAAGATTGTATCACGGGGAAACTTAATTCGCTCGTAGCTTAGGTTCTTAAACCGCTAAAAACGCTCATAAATCTTATATTCATGGACATTTCACATGACGCACTCTAGTCCCAAACTAAGCAAAGCTTGTAATATGGGAACTAGATGCTGATGACGTTTAACTTGAACCAGATGTGAAAAAGGCTTGTCTTTGCGAAGCAGTTCTGGAAAACAAATGCAGAGGGTCTGATTGCGATTGGACCGTACGATCGGGTGGTTCTATAAATCACTGGCAAACGATTTGTTGAAATGGTCGGCGATACAACAAAGACGAAGAAAAGAGCAAAGTTCTAATTGTTATGGTGAATTAACTTGAAATGAAATTGGTTTGATTAATCAAGTTGATCGCGTGATGATCTTTTTATATATGACATTTAAAGCATCTGTCCCAAAATAATGCAATACCTAGTTGTACTATAGGAATGGAAGCCATTGCTAATTAAATAAATAACTTTTTAGGTTCCTAAAACATACATTATTTGCTCATTTGCAACAACATATCATTTGCAACTAATCCGAAGCGAAGACTTACTTACAGGCCTTGTGCTCAACCACAAGCTCAGGAAGTAACATGAGAAACGCTCATCGTTGAAAATGAATACATTGAAATAGTAACAACAGAATGGACGGCAATTTTATTATATCATACAATACCATACATAATAATGAAAGCTATGTGAAAGTGAAAATAATAGCAGCAGTTCTGCGAAGAATTTTATTATGTTTTACACTTACTGACGCTTGTTTATAGCTACAGATAAATACGTATAATAATATAGTAGTCTCGAAATTGTATCGAGTAACAGAGTTCGATCTACATATTTAAAATTCCAAATGGAAAGCTTAATAGATAACAAGAACAAAAATTTTAATCGACTCTAGTGAGTATCGATATTAACCAGGTTCTCTTGAACTTGACGTGATTTAATTTTGTATTTAGAGAAAGTTGTCCGACGCAGATGAGATGAAGACAATGGCAAATGTCTACTTACAGTACGCACTGAATGCTGTTATGATTAACCTACCCCATTCTACTATACAAATTAAATTGACACATATTTCGTCAAATATTATTTTGTTTCTTTTTAACCAAGCAAATACTGAATGTGTTGAAAGAGATAGACAATATTTTGTCCCTTCGAATTTTTTTTGTGACCGATTTTGGTTTAGATCTGCTGTTAATACCACTAAGAATACTACACTGCACGCTGCTTTTTTGTTGGTAGGGCGTATCCATTGGTTTTCTGGATCAGAGTGATCAACGCGTTATATTCAAGCTTTCATGAGAAAATGTCATATAGAGATGAAAACAATTGGTTGCATTACACCAGCATAAAGGAAAACTTACATTACAAAATAACAGCGAATCAAGTGCTTCCCTAGGCTACGTGCGCACGTTCATTCACAAAAACAACAACTATACGTCACCCAGAATCAATTTGGAAATACCAGTTTTCAAATAATATATTTTTAAAGCTGATTAAAAGATTTCACTATGCTGTTTTTGCAAATCTGAGGTAAAATAATTTTCCTACATATTGTTTTGCTTAAACATGTTTTTATGTTAAATATGTTTGAAGCAAGTGTTATGGAAGTATGAATAATAAAAGACTAATTTTATACTAACATAATAAACTAGCTTTCGCCAGCGTAGAGTATTTATTTTTTTCTAAATATGTACCCCCTACTCCTTCTTAGACCCTATATACTATAGACATTACAAACCACTCTGAAACCTCCATTTTACTGACAAAATTTAAGTTTAAATTTGCTATATATACATTTTGATTATTTTTCTATTTACTAAAGATTGTAGAATGTCAACTTGACAGGGAGGAACAGGTAACTTGGTAAATGCAGTGGAGCATGTAAACGCTAACGATGAGCTAGGAAGACATAGAGGAAATGAATGCAGGAAACTTCTAATCAGATCGTGATTAAATGGGGTAATAGACAATGTTCATATTAGTTCTACTGTTATTAATAACCAGTATGAGTTCCGTGGTAAACTATGTATAATTAACAACCACGGAGACATTGCCAAAGATCCTCAGGGTCTAGTGAAAAAAAAACTCCTTGAAAACTTATACTTAGGTACACTAATAAAAATGGATACAAATATAAACTCGACATATTGCAATATTTATAAACAACTGTGACATCACATCATAGCCAACACAGAATACATCTTCGTTGATCGCCATACTAGGTTTTTACTCAGGAGGTAATATGAATAAAAGCTCCATTATATAGCATAATACTAAAATCAGTACATTTGTTCGATTGGTCTCTCGATCACTACAGAATTTCATTCAATAAAACACATTTTCACTCGAGGCGAAATCCATTGAGCATGTAATGAGCCTTATTAAAACTCGGCGCACGCTTGAATGGATGGAACTGGGAAGGCTGGTAAAGCCAGACCAAAGTACGGAGGTACTATAGCATAATCTATACCCCGACACTATCCGCCGGAAGCCGCTGCTATGTACATGTGTTGTGTACCTTTAGTCGTGTTAAACCATCATCGAATACAATAGATTGATTACAATTACTGAGAGGCAAATGTGAGTGAAACAATTGCATTCGAAGATGATGTAACTCGACTCATGGATATTGTTCTTGGTAATTGTAACAGTAATGCTCCCTAATTGCTGGACGACATTTTGCCCAAAAACATTGCTAAACGATGCTAGTGTGCCATCCGAAATCGTCGTGAATATCGAGTGAAAACTAAAATCTAAAACAGAATTGATGTTGTGGAACTAGCTTGACCTAGGCTAATTCTAAAACTAGGTTCTTACGTTCGTAGGTAGTTCAATTCGTTCCAAACATTAGTTATGTTCACTGGTGCCTTCTGGCAGCTATGGTTTCTCCTCGCAATACAATATCGAGTGTGGCTGTGACAATGGTTAGCAAAACAATTGAACAGATTACTGCTAAGACGATGTGCTATTACGGATTCAATTGAAATACCAGCTTCCGGTAAAGTTTTGTTTCTCTGTAATTGTTTAGAAGCGCCTGCGTTAAACATTTAGGTGTAAAGTTATTTACTGAAACGAAACAATTCACTATGTTTTTGCCTTTGCTTACTATACATATAACCGAGATAAATATGTATAACTGCTGTGAAAAATCGTACAAATTCAGGAGTCATAAACCAACCGCGTTTGCAGGAAGGAGAGCTCATTTATCACCAAATAACAACGATGATAAAGCCACGGCGAGCATTCGATCACACGCACTAAATCTTCATGAAAATGAAGTATCTGCACATTTTTCACAACTACCCAACATTTGGTGAAAAACTACGGTTCGGGTAATATCCGTTGACCGATAGACTATTCTGGCCCTAAGGCAAGACGCTTTGCTGAATATGCATTCGATTTTACCTCCCGTGTGGTGCGTGACGTTAGAATATGTAACACAAAGGGCTGTGCATAGGACGAGACAACAATGAGCCCGCATGAGAGAAGTGTGTTGGATAAACAAAATGAGAACGCCTTTAGAAAACAAAAAATAAACAACTCGCATAATCAATAGGTAATGCAGCAAAGTGACTAATAAGTTGTAGTGACTCAGTTGGAGAGCAATGTGATTAAATTTTGTTTGTTTAGCTCACTTCCTTTGGTTGCACGGGATGTTTAGGCATGTTTGATCTCTCAGGGAGGCGACGTTGACGCAATGTTTGTATTGAAAACACAGAACTAGGCCAAATCCCTGTCCACAACACGGAAATCTGCTAAGTAAAATCAACGTTCCATTAGTAAAATTGAAATCCAATCGAACAAAGTTCAATTTCCAATTTCCCTCTGTCTGTGTCTATTAAAATCACTCTATAATAAACGGTGCGGCAATTTAAGGAAGTGGAATCCCGAGTAATAACAATGATGTTTCCCGACGATCCCGCGGGTTTCATTCAGAGGTAAAACCATTTCACAATTTAAAATTTGCTATTACAAAATTTTGCATAGCAGTGGTATTTACATAATCTTATTTAAATACACTGAAAACAAAAGGAAGCCGTTTCATACCACAGAAACCAGTTTTCGATCATTCGGGAGAGTTTCTTTCGCAAACAATGAGCAAGATTGTAATTTGAATAAAGCTATGTTGGGCAATTTCACGTTTTTCGAGATACTTTTAGCTTAGGTTACAAAGGATAATCTTCACCAAATATGGAGTGGAGTGCACATGTTCAAGCGGAGTGTTTACGGGAAGCCGGGAGCGCCCTCCTGTCGCCGATGGTCATAACGCGTGGGGCGCGAGCGATCGATACCGCAGGGCTTCGGGCTTCCCGGCTGACGGCTGCGTAGCCCACTTCCGAACCCGCTCACGCAACACCCAACTACACAATAATTACTTATTTGTTCCGTCGATAAACAATTACGAGCTCCGACAAAATAGTCTTATTTGAACGACGTGTGGAATCTGATATCGGTATAAATTCTGTTTCGGCCAAAAAGCTTTGCATATGGTTGAGTGGATGAGTGGGTGAATGACAATTAATACAAATAAAATATGAGAAGATAATTTACTTGCCTTGCCTACCCAGAGCTCATTGCGTGGAATTCATTTCAAGCTGATGATTAAAATAGCTTCCAATTGCTGTTGACATTATTTTTAACATTCACTTTCATTATAAAGCCTGCTGTATAAACAGACATATCTCTTTACGTACGAAAGTGACGCCGATGAATTCAGCCATGGAAATGAGACAGTTTTATTTCGCCTTGATGCGGCCATTCGGGGGTTTATAACGAACCACATGGGGAACGTCTGTTTCGATGCCGTATCACGGGAATGATGCCGCGTTTATATTTTAGGGCGAAATAACTTTCTGCCTTTCGATATTGGATACGCTTTCCTACAGTATTTCAATAAAGGTAGGGGTGACATCTAAAAATACATTTAGGTTTGAATTGGGACTCTTGCACAAGATCTTGTTTGGGACTCTTTAAAATAAAGCGTTATTTTTGAATATTTTACACCTACGAGTAAAATATGTATAAATCTTAGTTCGCGACATTGCTGTCAAGAGCTAAGGCAGTAAGTAGAGGGGAATGAAACTTACAGGTAAGGAGCCTGTCGTCTGCAATTTATAGCATCGTTACGAGTAGAATAAACTAGCCGCCTGCGCTGGGATGAAACTTTTAGTACTTTTAGTTTTTTGGAAGCGAATTGCTTTACGCGCGCAGTGTTTAGATTACACGATGGCTTAAAATGGCTCTATGGGTTTTTCCGTAATCTTGTTTTACTGGCGTGAAATGCCTCAAGATAAACGTTTTTGATTAGCTAAGGCAACACACTTGTGTAAGTATCCAAAATTAATACTATCAAAAATAATCGAAGCTCGAAATCGTCTATAGAGTAACTGACTTGGCTATATGGCCACGTCTGAATGATATGAAGTACTAAGTCCTAACCGTGGCTTTGATAAATGAAGATGATGTGGCATAACCGGAAATAGAGCTCTCACAATGTGATCCTATTTCTGATTCCGAATCTAACGTTATGGAACATTGAACATTTGTGTTTTGATACAAAAAGTTTTATTCCAATTTCAGGCTTAATAAATCAGCGTACGTGAGTATCGAAGCGAGAAGCAAAACTACTTGGAGCAAATTAATATGGAAAAAGATATCATCATTTCATCATTTCCCTGCCCTTATCCCGCGCTAGGCGGGGTCGGCACAACATGTCTTTTTCTTCCACTCGCTCCTATCATTCGTCAACTCAGAATCTACTCCTCTCACATTCATATCCTCTTTCACACAATCCAACCACTTCTTCTTCGGCCTTCCTCTACCTGCGTACCCAGTCACACTCATGGAAAATATGGAAAAAGATAAAGATAAAGATATTTTATTTGCTAAAACACGTGTAAATTAAGATGGTAGGTAAACATTATAGAAACAACATGTCTTACCGGTATCACCTTACCTGGTGTTGACCAAGTTTCTTACTCACTACTTACATACTTTGAGTTTCATCGGTATAGTGATAAGATTTTTTCCCTACAACCAGTTACTGACTACACAGTGCATAAAATTATAGAGAGTATTAAATCAAACGCGCAGGGCATAGATGAGATCTCCCTAGATATGCTACTTATGACCCTGCCTCAGTCTTTATCTACTATTACAGCTATTATCAATGAATCCATATCCAGTGGCACATTTCCTGAGTTATGGAAAGTAGCTGTGGTAAAACCAATTCCCAAAAACAACCAACCGTCCTCCCTTGCTGATCTGAGGCCAATTAGCCTGCTTCCCTGTTTATCTAAGATCCTGGAAAAGATTGTGAGTGCTCAGATGATTAAGTTTCTGGAGGAGCATCAAATACTCCCTCTGTTACAATCAGGCTTCCGTAAGGGCCACAGCACGGCAACTGCTCTACTCGAAGTGGTTGATAATTTGTTAGCCGCACAAGATGATGGGAATTGCAGTATCCTCGTTCTGTTGGACTTTTCCAGGGCATTTGATTCTTTAAATATTGCTCTTCTTCTCTCAAAACTAGCATACTATGGATTTGACACAAAAACAATAAAATGGTTCTCGAGTTATCTGGATTGCAGGTCTCAGTGTGTTGAACTGAGACTCCCTAATGGAAAAATACAGAGATCTTCTCCACTTCCAGTTCCACGAGGGGTGCCTCAAGGATCGATACTTGGCCCCATCCTTTTCATTTTGTATAGCGCAGATATAATAAGCAGTATTACATCTTGTCAATTCCATCTTTACGCTGATGACCTGCAGCTCTACAGATCCTTCGTGCCCTCAGACTGCGACCGTGCTGTAATGGAAATAAACCAAGACTTGCATCAGATCTCTCAGTGGTCTGCCTCTAACACGCTAGTCCTTAACCCCCGCAAAACAAAGTTCATGCTAATAGGTACTAAAGCTGGTCTAAGTAAGCTTTCTGGCAATCTCATTAATATAAATGTGGACGGAGAAAAAGTGGAACAAGTGTCTGAATCTAGAAACCTTGGGTTAATGCTGGATAGTCATCTCCGCTTTGAAACTCATGTGGCTGATTGTGTTCGCAACTCACTCTACCGCTTAAGGTTGCTTTACAGGATTCGGCCATATCTTAGTGAAGAAGTACGCATTGCCCTGTGCGAATCCCTTGTGCTTTCCCGCTTAAATTACTGTGATGTGGTCTATGGCCCGTGCCTGTTAAGTCGTACTGAAAGGATGATCCAAAGAGTACAAAACGCCTGTGCCCGTTTTTGTTTTAATGTACCCCCGCGAACACATATCACACCCTTTTTAAATTCATCCAACCTACTAAAAATGAAAGGGCGTCGATTTCTTCATCTTGCAACTTTGCTCTTTGGGTTAACTTCAAAACAGATCCCTAAATTTCTTTACAACAAGTTGAAATGGGCCAGTGATGGCTCACGATATAAGAAACGAGCATGTTCTCAGCTGGCTGTGCTAACACCAAGGCACCGATCGGTAGCATTTCGTGGCTCTTTTCGATTTGCTGCTAGTCGGTGCTGGAATGTTCTCCTCCCTCCAGTGCGTGCTCTAAAAACAATCAGTACCTTCAGATCCACTCTTAAAAACCAGCTTCTTGTTCAGCAGCAGATGGGCTTGTGATTGTGCTCTGAAACCCCTACCTATTTATTATTTTCCTTCCTTTGCCTTACCTAGTTACCTATTTGTATTTTTCCTTAAATATACCTCAGTATTACCTACTATTAGAAAGCTCGTAATTATATATTAATTCTATTACCTATCTTCTTTATCTATGTAACTGTTCCCTATTGTGCAGCCCTTGTAGTTGTGTACCTAATTTAATTTAATTTTATTTATTAACCTAAACAAGGCGGTGTGATGTCATTCACTCTCAGGTCCTGCCTGAAAACCAGCGCCGCTCTGCTTCTGCAGAGCTGCATTAAGCTGAGGCAGGACCTTTTTGACTCACATCAACGCACTGGTCAGCACACACACCTGCCCAGCCTACCTACCTAGTACTTACTTAGTAATTGTGTAGGTGATTATTGTTTTCTTTCTTCTTTTTATACTTGTTCTGTGCTGTACCTGTGTTGTAATTGTGTGTCAAATAAATATATCTCTATCTCTCTCTCTATCTCTCTATCAACCGGTGTGCAAATCGAGATGATAGGTACGCTAATAGTTCCTCAAAATGAACTCGCAAATTAATATGGAAAAAGGTTTTAGAATATTTACACTAAACCTTGACCATCGAAAAAGGTAAACACTTTACATGTTTTTCAAATGTATACGGGTAATGCAATAACTAATCTAGTGTTCACATTGCGTTTGGGCACCTGTCCTATAATTTGAATGTATAACGAAACAGTTTTTAATTTATTGTTTCCAACCGCACCCATCCCGGTTTGCGGCATGACCATCCGCTCCAAGACACCTGCGTCAACCTCACTATTTATAAATACCTTTTTCATTAACTAACACGAACTATTTAATTAATAGTATTCGTATATTAGTCAGTCTTTAAGAACTGGTTATAATTAAGTAATTGAACCGCTTTTAGCTTTTATTAAGACTTTGATATTGAATTTCAAAGATTCTCGGGGCGGACTAACAAAAGTTACAAATGGATTTTTAAATCTCGTAACAGGTAAACGAATATTATAAGTTAAAAATCCAATGTGTTCTTTATGATCAGATGTTTCGAGGTCCATGTCTGAAACGGAAGCTCCCAATTTCAATGTGGTTACTCCGAAGTCCGAACCGAACTCAATCTTTGAAAGGATCTCGAAAATTGTAGCGGCTAGGCATGTTAGATAGCAAAACTGTGTATCATATTTTAGCATTACCTACCTTTGTTTAGTTTTATGATGATAAGCAAAGGCTGAGGACAGTTTACAGATTTTTTTAAGAAGTTTATTTAATTTTCCACCATACAGTACATTACATACAATACTGATAAACCCTTCTGATCCAGAATTGCGGACGGAGAAGGAACAATAAAAATCACAACGTATTTTTCACAATTCTTGTATCAAATTGCACCCTCTCTACGTTATAAATAAGCACTTACTATTGAATCCCCGAAGACTTCACAGTCACAGTCATATACCTACGTTTACTAAATGTAGCTTTCAGGGTCATTGAACTTTATGTGTCTGACTAAATTATTATTTAAATACCACAACAGGAACGTGTCATACATAGCCCTTGAGAAAATAACACGAGTAAAAGAATGAAAAAAGTCAGTGAAGTATCTCACTGATCTGGAATTAATACTCTTCGCCACAGAGTAAGCTCCATGTCAGAGGAACTGTTTGAAAAAAATACTACCTTAAAATAGCTACATACAACAAAGGTTGGTATAGAATGGATGGACCCTATGAAAACATTCTAAATATAACAACCGAATCCCTTCTTTTAGAATGAACTCGCCAACCGTTCCGTAGATGTAAATATGTATAAGAGGCTATCAAGTGCACTTCAACTTTATACAACCGTACAAGATTATAATTCGCTAGCATAGAGTTCCTGAACATAAAACACCCTATTGTAGGGCACTGGAGGGTTTTCGAGAACATTTTATTCGCCCCAGTAATACACCTTTAGAATGCTAGAGAAGGTAAAAAAATCAAATATAGGTATACGTAAGAAGGTTGTGTAACGGATTTACCTGTGCGGAATTTTGATGTTGACTCTACCAGGAAGATTTATTAATCTGACATTTATCATACTGCCGCCGTCTTTTTAGATCAATACGGTTTCGAGAGGAATGGAGGAATAGATGAAGATTAACTCAGTGAACGTTAGCTTGATTCCAATCGTTTCGTAATCACCTACATAACCGAAATAGCACCTCATTCCATCGCATCGCAAGTTAATAAATGTTGGAGAAATTCGAGAGAACTTCACAGCTGCTTCAAAGTAAACGATTTCTAATAAGGCGGATTAATAAATTTAGAAACTAGTTGGTAATTACAAGGCAAAGGTTTCATAAACAAAGATCCAAGGTAAACTAATTAATCTCTTTGACTTAAAAGCTATTTTCATCGAAGAATTTGAACCTACGTTTTCATAAATGAAATCGATGTAAATATTCTTCTTAACAATAAAATCATTGATGTGATGTTTCAGGAAAACGATGCGGAAAAGTAAGCACTTGTGCTAGGAAATGGTAAGGCAGGGCGAAGTCAAGTTCTGTTAGAAACCGTGACCAAAGAACGGTTGATTGCGATGAGTAACACGGGCCACGGACGCACACGAATCACGCGATAATCATATGTATGTCTTTACATACACTGCGGGAATAGAAGTTATAATCACGACAGGCGAGTAAGTCGTGTTGCTCGAGAATAATTCAAGATTGCACGCTTAATAATAGACTAAGGTGCAGAAACGACGATGATAATGATTAGGCTTGTGCAAGAAATAGCATGTTATGAACAAAATGAAGGTGCGAATGAAAATCTTGGGCAAACAGTAAATAGCTCTTTTGTTACTACGATTGCACTTAAAACTAGTAATATTATATCTCAAGCAGATGCAGTTGATGCACATCACATAATATCATGATATAATTTTCAAAGTTTTGAAAGAAAAAGTAATGTACTTACATACAATCTTTTTGGCAATGGTCAAAACCTGTTTCAATTACGCAGGATGAGTCGTGATGATTATATTAAGTGGTTTATGTGAATCATATACAAAACAAGACAATTACAAAATGGGAAAAAAATGCGTAAAGGTTATTTTCCTGATGAATAATAATTAAGTTGATCTGGTAAACTAAACTGTTGTGTAGTTGCTGCTGACAATCACTAAGGAACTGAAGGCATTGGTCATTTCACTAGTTGCTTATCAATGAATACTCTTATCCTTGAAAATATGATTGGTTAAACACCACAACCTACTCGTACATAATATGATTTTCAAACAAGGAAATCTTATTAAACCAAAAAGATAATTCCTAACAAACAAAAGCCGGTACATCAAGGATTTTCTTTAAGAAAGGAGGTCCTTTGTCCCTTTGCAGATAAAATTAATACGATTATTGTATGCGAGGTACTTTTGTACCTATAAAATACAGTAGATAAGTAGTAGATAGCAGATACTTAGGCTTAAAGTAGGCGTCTAGATTATTTGAAGTGCGGACTAAAGCCGCCATGATAGTAGCCAATAAACAAAATATAACAGTAATGCATATAATTATATGTACGAATAATGACGGTATAGGTGTGTTACACCTATGTTGTCATTGTTAGTTAGTTAGAGACAGTTGTATAGGTAGGTATTTAATCAAAATAGTAGGTATTGTAACTAAACAAAATTTTGTTTGAAAATAATCAGCATATAGCACTAAATATAGCATACACTACAAACAAACCATACGTCAGCTTAGTAACTGACATGATCGATGGGGTAATGTATAGCTTTCTTAGATACATCGTTGGTTAAGCTTTCACTCTTTATCGTTTATCGACTTTGTTCAACTTCCTCGTCTACTGTGTTTGTATAGGATTTCTTTTTTATAATGGTACATTCATCTATCAACAAAAAACATGATCCACATTCATTCAGTCACGATTTCAGGTTTTACCCGATGTTTTTATTACTACATCTTAAAAGCAGCTTTATGAGACTGGTATTTAATTGCATCGTGACCATTTTGTCACAAATTATCCATGAAACCGGCTAAAACGTGATCGTTTCGCACGTGTGCATAGTTCCACCGGTTGTTATCAAAACATATGACTGCTAATTCGCATGTATGTGTAATTGCCGTGTTGTGCATACTTTGCCATACGAAGTACAGCCTCATGTCGGCACATGACATGACACAGCTGTGGATTAACCACACACGTTGTTCAGAGCGATATGTGGTCACGTAGGTACATTATATCTACACATACACCTATATGATGTCTAATATAGGTAGGATCATTCCCAGGGCTATCACTCGATCAGCGACAGGCGTATACACTTTAGTTAATCGCCGCAATCTAATCCAGACAAAGCAATCTGATAATTAATTTGTTTTACATCATCTATATTGCAGATTATGGTATCTATATCTACACTTCGGCACAAAATGATAACAAAACGTCGATATATATTTTTAGTCTTATTTTGTCTAAATAAGACCAAAAATATGTCGACATTTTGTCATAGTTTTTAGTTGGAGAAAAAAATATCCGTTAACGAAGTGAACCAATGGATGATTTCGTCGACCATGCCTTGAATTGAAGTTACTTCGCTTTTGTCTCAAAACTTTGTAAATTAAAAACCAAGAAGGTGCATAGAAGACAACCCTGTAAATTATGTACCCGTGCACTGGTCAGTGGATACAGGCGGTCTGTGCAACGATTCATACGGTCAATTACACACTACTGCGACGGCAGTCTACAGCATACCCTAAGCTTTATCAACAAACTTTAATAAAAGCCCTTTCAAACCTTGCGACAACAAAATTAATAGAACAGGTGAACGAAATAGGACAACAGCTGGTGTTCAAAGCGACGAAATTGCTTCATGCAAAAACTAATGTTTAGTGGATGAAATCAGCTGAAGTAAAACTAAAACCAGAGTCCACATCATCTTTATAAATCTTCAATAGAAAAGGTCAGGTCAGTCCACGCTAACAGAATAACTATTGAACTACATGCAATACATTGAAAATAGAGTGAGCGAAATGTGGATGCAATATCGAACACAATTCTCAATTCTGTTTTTACTTCAAAAGGAGCATCTGGAATCATTGCAAATAACTAACGTTCTCTCTCAGCTATATCGTCGGACATTCTTCAGCTCATTTTACGAGGAATTCCCGTGCGAAGTCAACACGCGATTGTATGAGATAGGTATCTTCGGAAATTTCTTGACATCTGATCGTATTGCACTATACTGAAAAGTATACTACTGGTGACTTTATTCTTAGCAGAAAATTGTAAAGACTATCTAGCAAAATCAGAATTTTTAATGAATTTCGAGATAAAATAAAGAGATCAGTTTTTATAAGCATTTTATTGATGCTTAAAACTAGTTCTAACAGTGAAAGTACAGTTAATATTGTTATTTATGCGAAGTCAGCATGCGTGACTATAGTTGCTAGACTCTTTTTTTATAGAATCGTTATAATATTGTACCTACATCATCTACGGATGAATTCAAAAAATGGAAGACAGAAAAATTTAAAGGAAAGCCACAGGAAAGGCTAGAAGGACCACATTTCAGCCCCATCAAGGAGCCGAAGTGGTAGGCAAGTGCGACATTTTTGTACAGGTATGTCGCATTTATTAATCCCACGTGCACACTTCTCATATCAAATGTAGTGGAACTGATGAAATGGATCATTTACTGAAGCACGGCTAGATGTGAAACATCTGCAATGAAGATAGAGATGGTTTTGATGCTGGAACAGAAGATAAATTCAGCTTTGAAGATGGTAAGAATAATTTGCCAACGTTCGATAAATAATATCAAGCAAAGCAAGGTCACGAGAATACTTTCATCTCACTGGCTCTGGTGAAGAAAGACCACAATACCAGCAGACGCCGGAATTAGACAATGTTTTCTGCTTTTCCAAACTTGGACTACCACGCTATCTCACTATCTTACTACTATCTATTGGACTTATTGTTAATTACACTTTCTGTCTGCCGAGAATACGGTATAGGATGAGTGTTCTCTTACGAAAAGGGGTAGATTTTCCCTTTTCGTCATGCCGAGCGACCTTCGGCTCGGGGTCCGACAACCAGTAGATGGTATTTGGTAAGTAATTAAATTAAATAAATAAATATTCATGAATATTTCACACGACGCCCTCTAGTCCCTAACTAAGCAAAGCTTGTAATATGTGAACTAGATGCTAATTGGTAGTAGACTTATGTTTAAACTCCACTATTACTTCGTTTGCGCGATCTAGGATAGTTTTCAACTAGCGTGCTAAATGTCGCTACACTGTCATAGGTTTTACCTACTAAAGGAGTATGCAGATTATACATTACCGAAGAAAGAAAATTAGGGAGACTGAGATATAAGACCCTTGGACCACCCGAGTCAATTTAAAGTTTTATTTAGATGCAATAGGAAAAAATATAAGTAACTCAAATGACGTCACTCATAAACGGAATGCATTATATATATACGGAAAATTATTACTAAAAGTCATATAAGATACAAGTAATAATCAGTAAGTATACTGATTTTATTGTTTTTGTAGAAAACACACAAAGAGCAAAAAATTATTTTCGCAGTAAGGGCTTAAAAAGTTGTAACTAAGTCTTCACGTAATGAGCGTATATAATATACCCACCTAGGTTTAAAGAAATTTATTCGCAAAAAGACATAGGTATGTCACTTAAATGTGAATAGTTATTTACTTAACTTATATATTCATAGATAATAAGTAGGTAATTTTAATGTAATAAAAATCTAAGTAATCCCCCTAACCTAGGTAGGTTTAGGACCTCGTAGTAAATTACTAACATGATATGTTTCCCAGTTCTACGTGTAGCAACAACCTATTCAATTTGTTCAAATTTCTCATTAACAAGCTACAAAGAATCGAAGCAAAGCATTTGCGGTTACAAAGAAAGTCCTCGCAGGAGTAATTTAATATTGCTTTGTACCTCTTGCAGCAATATAGCTGCAATTTCGTTCCGAGACACGTGTAGCTTGTTATTACTTCGCAAACTCTGAATTACGATGGAATTTTAGATTTCGACTACGTAACAATAATGCTCTGTTTACATGAGAGATTTAGCTACGAGTGAGTTTCGTGTGTAATCCTGAGGATTACACAACTTTGCTGGAGTACGTTGCGTTGGTTGGTTTCTTTACAAGGATTACGTGTTATTGTTTAGTTTTCCAATTAGATCCGCCTGGCTTGCAAAATGATGTAGACTATAACTGAATACATGGCTGTTTTGATTAACATTGAGGAAGGAGAAGTCTAACCATATCCAGCAGTGAGAGTCAATGCTGCAGATGACGGTGATAAGATAGCAGACAATTTCCAAGATGGCTTCACGACATGTAGTGAGTAAATCAGTGGTTGTTCCAAGCTTCGAGACCGTTTCTTGCAAGACAAAACTGTGCAATTTTGAACCGCTTCTCGCATGAGACCCTAGCGTCTCAGTAATAACGCATCACATTGTTAGATTGCTAGGTGAAGTGTAACAGACGTGAGAACCCTACAGCGGGGTTCTGCCCGTTCACAGCTTATTCGTAAACAGTCGAGATACTCTACTAGTCTAATAGATCCTCTTTTGTTTTTGAGCTATGCAGACATTGCGCTAGGCAACCTGTTATCAGTTGCCATCGTATTCAGTCAGAGCTAGTTCAACGTTTCATTAGGACCTTACGCCACCAGACTTAGCACAGTAATTAAAACTGACTTATGTTGGTCCTCTAGGACCAATGTAACCCTTTGCAAGAAATGAGCTGACTGCCATTCAACAAGCTGTGGATGATAACCATAGGCCAATGCCTGACGATGTAATAGCACGCCAGTCAGTCGCATAATAACTGCAATTCGACAGTAACTGTAACCGCGGGACTTCTTGGCTATTGTCGAACTTGAAGGGTTAAATGTGAGCCCAGGGACTGTTTGGTGGTATCGTGCTTTGATCGAACCACTCTCCTTGACTTTCTCTGAAAGCATTCGTACCAATTTTCGCAGCAGGAAACTATTTTAATATTGAAATACAAAGATGGAACACAATGCATTTTCAAAGAGCGAAGCTGATCTTCGATATTGGGACGATATTGTTTAGTCTGGTTATAGCTATGGGATATTATAAAATGAAGATAGGAAAGTAGATTATTAGGTATAGGACCTCCTTTCAACTCATTGTGAAATAAGTTTAAAAGTATATACCTACACTTCTAGTTTCTAAACATAGCACTCCAGTCAAATTATTATAATATTGATATACAACATTATATAAGTTTAAAACCAACATCTAGCTACCCTATTTGATGATCCTATACAAATACAAATAAAATTCAACCACAAAAACGTGTTATCGGAAACTGAGACCGCACCAGTCAATTACCAAAAACGATGTGGTCAATAATGATGCTAGCATTGAATGAAAACAAATAAACAAAACCATCTTAGTGGCTGTAAAATGTGCAGCTACTTAGGTCAACGTTTTGTTCTATATCCGACTAATATGGTCTACGTCACGCAGGGGTTGGCATGAGGTCTTAAACTTTGTATAAATAGGGATAGAAAAAGAAAGAAATATACTAAACATTGTAACCCCTGGGCATGGTTGACTACAAAATACAAAAAAACAAAATACAAAAACAAAATGTTACATGGCGGTATACAAAATGTTCATACAAATATGTTGAGTACCATGTAAAGATCAAGCTTTCGAGGTCAGTGAAGTTAGACGATAGCTGAATAAACCGTATCGATCTGTGAAAATTTACATTTTAGCATAAATACAAGATCATCCGATTTCTAGACAAAATAAAAGCTAGAGGTAAAGCTTCAAGGACTTTAAGGCTAATTTTAGATTCTTGACTCCGAAACAGACGACGATTTACATTTTAGCTAAAAACTAGCTAAGCTACGAGGACAATGACCGGAGTAAAAAGAATTTAAAACATAAATCATGAAAATACCAAGCTGTAGGTACTGTACGGGCAAAGAAAGTACAATAAATAAAGTCCTAGCAAAAATATAGAGCAATAAAATCTCTCATGGCTCGTTAACCAGTTGAACATGAATACCGTGAAAGTTTTTGTTTTCATAATTAAATATTATAATTTTACGTAGGTGTTTAGGAACTGTAAAAAGTTATACCCAAAGCTCTGCCTAATTTTACAGATTTTATATTTCGTTTTATAGTGGTGGAAATTCAATGTTTGGATAAACTTACTACTTTTAGTAGTGTAAATACACTCGAGAGCAATAATTCCGGGTCACTTAAAGAATGTTAAAAATCTCGGAAACTAAAAATGATAGGTTAATGCAATAAATTGTATTTAATAGACAATGTAATACTCCTTAAATGAAAGTAAAAAAATATGAGTCACCATACATTTTATTAACACAAAATTACATAAAGAAAAAAACTGCTGATCTCTCCTTAAAACAAAAATAGGAAACATGAAATTTTTGAACTTTATTACGATTTGACTTGAATTTTAATACTTCGTATTGCCTCCTCGTGCTTCCATTACTGCGTTTACGCGGTTTGGCATGCTGTACACCAAGTTCCTTATACGATTTTGGGGAATATTCTCCCATTCCTCTGTGAGAGCAATTTTGAGCTCACGAAGCGTGATTGGGGGAGGGTTTCGTTGTTTTACGCATCTGCCTAGCTCGTCCCAAGCATGCTCGATCGGGTTGATATCCGGGCTGCGCGCTGGCCACTCCATACGAGTAATGTTCATCTCTTGAAGGTAGTCATTCACAATCCTACCTGTATGAGGTCGGGCATTGTCATGCATAAATATAGCATCCTCACCTAAATTGACCATAAATGGACCAACATGATCATTGAGGATTTCTTCCACATATCTTACGCTAGTTAAAGAGCCGTTTTCTATGATCACCAGCTCTGTGCGACTTTCAGAAGAAATTCCGGCCCACACAAGTACAGACCCACCACCGTAGGCTACTTTTTCTTCGATGCATGCTTGCTTGAATCTTTCCCCTGGTCTTCGATACACTCTGTGTCTTCCATCGTGCTTGTAGAGCATAAATTTTGATTCGTCGGAGAACATAACTTTTGACCAATCTTCAATACTCCAATTTACGTGGCTCTGGGCATATCTTAGTCTTGAAATACGATGCCCACGCTCCAGTTTAGGGCCGTTTGCAGGTCTAAGGGGTTTTAAGTTAGATTCAGCAAGCCGACGTCTTACTGTCCATGCACTTGGGTTACTTCCTCCGAGGCGTCGAAACTGATTTGTGAGTTCAGTTCCTGTGAGAAAGCGATTTCGAAGCATGGTGTTCACCAAGTATCGGTCTTCTCGTGCTGTGGTACACCTGGTTCTGCCCGTTCCTGGTCTGCGTAGGTTAGAACCAGTTTCTTCGTAACGTCGGAGAACTCTTTGTACTGTTGACAGCGACACACCGACAGTCCTGGCTGTATCGCGCTGACTCCGGCCGGTTTCCAGCATTGTAAGTATTCTGGTGCATTCTTCAGGCGTAAGCGACATAATTTCAGCTTGAATAATGAATATAGAGCACTATCAACATGGTTTATATACCCACATAAATGACAGATTACAAACAAAAGCAAAACCAAATGCTGTAATTTCGTAGTTCCATCTTCGAAAGTGGCCCTTTTTCAAATTTGATTTTTTTAAGATATAACTTTACAATAACTAAGAAGTTTTAATACCTTCATTTAAGGAGTATTACATTGTCTATTAAATACAATTTATTGCATTAACCTATCATTTTTAGTTTCCGAGATTTTTAACATTCTTTAAGTGACCCGGAATCATTGCTCTCGCGTGTATAATAGTACAGATGATACCATAACATCTGCTGGAGAAAAACAATACCAAAACAGTAATTGCAAAGAAGCACACAATCTTGGATGAAACTCTGACATTATAATGCTATTTCTCCTGTGGTTTATGCTCTTTTCCCATTATCAAGTCAAGCCTGAGTACATTTCATTTAAATATGTCTGAAAGCGCACTTCAAAACCCAATTATTCAGACACGTCTCGACTTCTCGAGTGTGTTTAATTACTGACAGAGTGCCACATACGTGAAAGTGTTAGGTGCAACATTGCGATATTGAGTAACTTTCGCAAACTTGGATATACGTGTGAATTCAGGAAGGTAGATTATAAGGTGAAAAGTTATGAAAGCAAAAGTGATGTGAACGCAAAAGTGATGTGAACGCAAAAGTAGATAACAATGTAAAAGATTCTCAAAGAATAGACTGTATAAAATGTACAAACCAATGAGCTTAAATAATAAAATCATAGAAATATAATATGGAGCAAACGATATTATGAACGAATTTCAAGCATATCGTAATTAGTAAAACTGTGTGCAAAAAGCAATCAGGAGTTATATTGATTGCTAGGTTCAATGCATGCGTAAAAAAGCATGAAAATTGATTGCACGTTTGTTTCGTAGCTCGAATATTTGCATGTAAATATATAACTAGTTTCACGCCTTCAGCCTATGGCAATTTATTAACCGACGGCACTGACGCAACTGAATACAAAATATGACAAGCTGGTTTCAACAGAACACTTACCGCTACTGGTATTACATTACCTGAAGCAAACAAATTAAATAATTAATATTATACTAAAGAAAATAAAGTTCAAGTCTAAATCACATTTAATTTAGTAAGGCAGAGCATGTGGGTAATTTTATGACTCATGAAATCGTGGCAACGATCGATGCGGCAAAGGCAAGCGCTTGTGTGGTTTTCTAGTTTTATGCAACAGCTTTTGATCGGTCATCTACTCTTGGGTTAGTTTTTGCCTCACCGACGAATGAGTAATTCAAATCAATAGAAACGATCACAGCAATGGAAGCTAGTGTCATGATCTCAGCCACCGAAGTCATAGGTGTGGCTAAGTACCTACCTACCTATTGAGAAAGTATTTTTAACGTTTATCTCATCGCGAAACGACAAATAAAGTGAAACAGGTTGGTCAGCACTCATTTATAAGCTTTTTGATTTGCATTTAGATATGTTAACAAGAGAACAACTAACTAACACCATTTCATATAACTTGGGTATAAGATAACATGAGAAACATTCTACACGTAAACTTACCAACACGAAGACACGGAATAAATATTTATAGACCACGCAAATACCCCACCGCAGAAATCGAACCGGTACTTCTTGCGTCTCAATTGGAACACAATAAAACAGTAGATACAAGCACTAAAGCGACTAAAATTTAAAACAATGGACAACCAATTTGTACATAAACGATAGTATTGCAAAACCCTCGTTATCAGATTTTACAGTCACAGTTGATCAAGTAAAATAGCCTTTTGTGATAGCTTTGACCAACACAAAAGATTGTGTAAGTCACTGTACTAGCATCTAAGGACCGGCCATTGTTCGGCGATATCGCTAACTGTTTTCGATAATACTTCTTCTCTTTGTGTTAATAAGATGAAAGATAGTTTTCGGTTAACGGGTACTCGAGGTCAATGGTGCGCACGACAAACGTTGAAGACGCTAACTCATTTCATTTTATGGTGTTTTATTAAGGGACCGAGCGTTGGGTTGGGATAACGTTGGTTTTACTACTCTAAACACGGCGGTGTTTCACTAACAATGTCATCACATCGCCGCATGTCTTATACTATTGAGAATTTCGTCTGCTTGCAACACTTGCAAGTTTTGTAACCCAATTCCAATGAGTTTGTTTTCTTCATATTATCATGATATAGTTTTTATCCTCGAATAAAAAAACAAAAACATTTCAATCATCGTTATTCAAGGCAGCATCATCAATTATAAATACCCAGTTATATCAGATCCTTTTTAAATTACTAGCTTTTGGTTCTTTGATGTTACGAGACAAAATGATATAGAAATACAAACCATTTTCAACATCGTCTATTGATTTATCTTGCATTTTAAACGCGTTACAGTAATAAAATCTTTGGATAAAATAACATTTTTACGTGGCAGAGATCCGGAAGCTTTTTAAGTCGTAATGGTTTTATGCTTTCGACAAGTCTTCTAAGTGGCCAATGTGCCCATACGTTACAGAGAACGCATTTAGTAGAGATTTAACGCTTAACAGCACGAAGTAAAAGGTACTATAATCCAGGATATCGTTACTAAATTTGGTGAAGATAATCCCAATATAGCAACAGAGCTTAATTTAAGCGAAGCTGATATTGACAGTTTTAGATTAGCCTAAGATGATTTTAATGGAGACTGGTTTGGCTTATAAAGAGTTTTTACCAAGCATGGGTTTATTAAGTCTTATTGTAAAATTGAATTGTAAAGGTAAAGAGGGGTCAATGCTTTTGGTTCAAGTCGAGACAGTAGGGTCACGCACCGTTAATGACGCGTTGTGGCGTGGACTAACTTTCGTGTCGATTCGAAGGTAAATTTTATTAAAAACTCTATAAAACTTAGCTGTTTATTAGGAAGTCTTTGAACCTTGGAAAAGTTACAGTCGACGAACTAGTCTGACAGTACAGTACAGACAGACCCACATCCGAAATATTTTAAAACAACTGCTTTGAACAAAGATGAGCTGTTAAATTCTAAAAATAAATTTAACGAAAAATTATACTTCTAGCTAATTCTTAAAAAAAAGATACGATATGATACGTAAAACGTTTGATAATTTTGATAGGTATGTAACTTTTAAAGCATATATTCAGCCCGCATCAACATTAAGCATCAATTGGTAAAAATCCTGTGTAATTATTAATTTTTAACTGCGCGTAATGGTGATTGAGCTGATTAACAAATAGGCTGTTCTCGCTCGAGGGTTAATTGAATTTGAGGCAGGATTACAAGCTTTTGTATTATCATCATTCTCAGTCACCACCTTGCACGCATGATGGTTTAAGGTTTAAACTTTATTTATATTCCGTTTCAACTTTTAACGGAATATAAATAAAGTAGCTTCGTTACTATCTACAGCTACACTCTCTTTTTTTTTTTGCTGAACCAAAGTGCTTAACCTTTAAATATCATTCTTAACATCTGTAAGGTTTTCTAAAATGTCACAGACATTAGCCATAATTATCATCGATAGTATTAAGTGGCGTTTCTTTTTAAATTATAAAAACTTCAGCAATGTGTACATGAGTACATGTCTTTGTGTTCAGAGTGACAGACGACCTCCGTAATACTATACTTAAAAACATTACCGCAATGTAATTGCTTACAGTTCCGAAAGTCATCACCGAGCTATCAACAAGTGTTCTAATGGCTGTAATCTCGTCAGTACCTCGTGTACCAGCGCGTATGCTTCCGTCGACATAAACATACGGAAAACCTTTTCCTGTACCAGTGCGGCAAACAGTCACGACTAAACTTAGCTAAAGCTGACTAAAAATAAATTAACAAATTACAACTACACTGTTTTTCAAGGCACATCTTTGATAATAATGACAGGCGTCACAGCTCAGTCGGTAACGGTCTGCCTTCCGTGCTGTGGGTCGTGGGTTCGATCCCCACCAAGAACAAACATTTGTGTGTGGCAAACAAAACAGATGTTTGTTCTATGTCTGGGTGTTACTGTGTATTATATGCATGTATTTACAAAAAAAAAAGTATATAAGTATTCTATCAGCATCTAGTTCCCATATTACAAGCTTTGCTTAGTTTGGGACTAGAGGGCGTCGTGTGAAATGTCCATCAACATTTATTTATTTATTTAATATATAGACATAGATAGAAAAAATTGTACATTGTTTTGGTTTAGGTAGGTAAGTCCCTGTAATGATTGAATCGAACGGGGCCTGAACTACTATTTCATTAAGAAGAGTAAGGTATGTTATTGTTTTGAATTAGATAAAATCTTAATATCTTCATCGCCACTAAATAATTACAGTACCAGACCTACCTACTTTATTTACTTACCTATTTAGATTATAGTTATATTATAGTGCAGTTGCACATCTTATTCCGGAAACACATCGATCATGCCTTCACAGGTTTGAAAAACAAAATTTAAAATGGAAAAGTGTCGCACACAAAAGCACACCGTAGCATGGCGCAACCATCTATTTCCATACAAGATTGATGTCTACCCGGGAAACTGCGACTGGGATATGGGACCAAAATCACCTAGATGCGTTGGTGAAAGAGCTCATATGAATTGTTACGTCACCGTTGCATTCATATCACAAACAAAACACAACCGAATGAATTTGTTAAAAAAGCTCCAACAACAAAATACACAAAGCTAGCTTATGGCGACAAAAGAGGCATGAACTGTGGTAGAAAGGCGGATGGTGTAATGGACAAACGCACTCAGGTGACTTCCCCGAAGCGCTGTTGGGTGGAAGAGTGCGGTTCATCAATATTAATGACAAACAATTCAATAGTCTGGTGAGTGAAGCAGACGGGTCAGTCACCGGCCTTTGATCCGTTTGTTAGACGTGCATTTCCCAGATGTAATTACAAAATACTTAAGAGCTAAATGCTTGAGAGAAGATGGAATTTTTATATGAATAAAACATCGCCAGTGTAACGTAAAATGGAAAACGAGAAAAAGCGACCTACAATGATCATGAAGTCCATCACTTATTCGGAACGCTTTTTTCGTATTTACAATAAACATCGTTAACCCAAATACATTCATCCAATTTCGGTATCAGATAAAGTTCTCAATCTTGTTCCAAGTCTAACCAGTCGAACGACATTCTGCGCATCTATATTCGCATTTTATTGAAACGAAACTATGCAGAGTAGGTACCTAAATTAAAAGTGAAAGTTGGATTATTAATATTACAGAAAGTAAAAGTGGGTTATTGTTTGTTTCAGAAGACACCTAGATAAGAAGTTAGAACGCAGCATAGCATTGAATCTAATTACTTTTCGCAATCAACCATCCCCAATAGATTTTAGGACTATAACCACACTCCGACTCAGTTCTTATAAGCCCCAGATTATCTCAATAAGGCATACATGAGTAATAGTAATTTCAAATCAAAAGATGATTCACGCGTAAGGCATCCAAGCAGACAGTAAGGCACTGGCTGGGCACATTGAAATTCAAATGAAACGACAAACTTAAAGAAGAGTTGCTTCAACGACGACGAAAGCAGCTGGTGTTATTATGACAACAAATGTAATAATCAACACAAACATACATTGTGGGAAATTCAATGCTGATAAGTGATGTCAGCACAGTACTCGTAAATCAGAACTAAATGATTGAACCGGGTCACTGTCCTATACCCTGACTATATAAGTGGCGACGAATAAAGAAAATTACTATGGAACAAACGACACACTGTCTCCGATAGTAATATCATTTAGTTCTATAACAAAGCGTCATTGGCTAAATTATATCACGACGCCACTTGAGCGTACGGAACTTGTAAGGTTGTAAGTATAAAGTTTGAAAAGCTCGATTTAACTGGTTCAATCAGTGCTTTCAATTAAGGCGGTTTGCAGCTCGATAATTGGGACTTGGCACGACAGTTCGATGTGTGTGTGTGATATAAATTGCAGACGAGGATGATAAAGAGTTATTGTATCGAATTGACAGCTTGTGACCCTCGTTAGGTCACCGGACGCTCCCATCTCGTTAAATGTGTGCGAGTACTGTGGACAGACCAATGTCGCAACACACCCTCTTTACAAGCGCTTTCGTGACTATATTTGAAAACACGAATTTGATAACGCATGCACATTATTTTCATACAATCAACCACATATTCTCGAAAATGTCACGATATACATCTTAAATTACGAAATTACGCCTTAATGTTTATTTAAGCAATAACAGATCCGTGGTTTCTGATAATATGAAGATTTTGTTCTCTCATTTTCGTATGCAATAAATATTAGATTACTGTAAAAAGATTTGCAAGACAAAAAGCATGATTCGATATAAACATTCAGCTAAATGTCAAAAATAAATGCTTGCAGAATGATAGCACCCGTCAAGAAATATAAAACGTGTGTGTGAGAAGAAAGTAGGAATGCCTTGAGAAAGTAATTGTTTCTTAGACGAAACAATTTCGTTTCTACAAAATTAATTGGGCATGAGTGTGGCGGATGGCGGAGTAGTGGATAGAACGAATTGACAAATAGCAAAGTTCTCTGCGGTTCTTACAATATTGATAATATTCTGTCCCGGTTCTTTAACAAGAGCAAGATAGCAAGTTCGTTGACAAGTTAAAACATGACTGTGTGCTACTATGCCATCGTCGGCTTGATAAAAGACTGTAGATAAATAATACGTCCATGATGGTATAGCTTCTACATAAATGTTCAATCCAAATAAAATCAGCGTCATTTTGGTGGAACCAACCCACCAAAACGGCGCTGTTTTTATAACTTAAATGAATTGAATAGGTACCCGAATTCATTCACATGACATGGAAATCCCTACAGTAGACTTGGCAACCCCTCTCAGCGGTTATTGTCGTCTCGCTCTCACACCAAACTCACCCTTCCTTGTATTAGGATCGTGGGATAATTAAATATTTATATCATCACAAAACTGTTCTATGTATACGACTTATTCTATGGATCTGTGCGTTGCCATGCTTAGTTTGTTCTATATTTTAATTTAAGTTAATTAAGGGTAATATATATTGCAAATTAGTAATTAAGGAATTGATTGAAGGTTCCGTTAATTGGGCTTACATTTCGCTAAATATTTTTTAGTACTAAAGCTGTAAAATATACAATTTACGTGCTAGTTTATCATAATTATTATATGAAAAAGATATGAATACAAAATATACATAGGTAGGTACCTTAATTTTAGTAAATCCTAATTCGAGGGATGCATCCTGTGGACTGATGTAAGCACTGTCACGAACTTAGTTAAAATAAACGATGCTGACACAACAAAAACCGTTAATCAACACAACGCAGGCAGTAACTGGACAATTATCACAAAATTCACTCAAAGCACTTTAGTTGCTGCGGTTCAAGCTAGTAAAGATTACAAACAACACTTATTTTTGAAATTATAAAACAAAGCTCGATCACGAAAGCTCAAGGCGACGGAGCGACGTATGGATTCCACGACCGACGACGCCGACGGTTCAATAGAGACTGCATCAGGAGGTAGTCGGTCGGTCGGAGAGGGGAGCACAGTAGGGGGGCGCGCCGAGCGCTAGCAGGCAACTATCCGCGTCGAACCAGCTTTGCCTATGTCACTGTCACTGATATTATTATGATAACGCATGTATATGAAATCCAAAAAGTAGTAAATAGTACAACAACTTAGAGATATCAAAAAAGTTTCCAAAGAAATTGAACCTAGTAAAATTGTTAATACATTTAAATAAAACGCATTGCTTCAAAGTATGGCAGTAAAAGTGCCCCGAAACAGATGTGTATTGACATAAAGACTAACAAAAATAAACAATGGGACGTGACTAAACAGCAGCAGGGCAATAAATCGTATAAAGCTTGTGCTGAATTTATTTTTAAATCCGTCCAAGATAGCAGAGATCCTTTGTGTCAACATACTCAACATGGTATACGTAAGTTAGTCAGTACATACCAAATTTTCAAATTCACTATTAAATTATTCAGCATACAAATAGGTATATAACACTACATAATAAAGTGATGATAGGTAGTACCTAATATAGTTCAAATATATTTTCTATTTATACTTTGATAAAATATTGATATTGATGCTGCATTTAATACATCTGTTTATTACAAATTTGTATGATGGTTTACGAGAGATAAATTAGTAGACATATAATAAGGAAAAATCATTTTAAACAAATATTATGAATACAATGTCGCTTATTTTATACGTTACCTACGTATAAAGGTAACTGGAAATAACAATATTACCTACACAATTTGGATAATTATTTACCTAATTAGTTGATAATGATTATACTTAGTAGCTCCAAATGACAAGCAAATGCACTTTGGTTTGCAAAGTACATGGATTTTGATTCATTAGCACGTTTAAAAATTTGGAATGCAAAGGCAGAGGATTCAATGCATAATTATAAAATATGAAATTGTAAATTTTTTAAAATTTATTAGTTCACAATTTATATTACCTAATTGTAGTTTATGTAAGGGTCATTTTCGTAAACATATCCATAGTATTCCATCGTAAGAAATAGTATCCATATGTATAGGTACTTACAATACTTTAGTCATGAGCTGTTGTCATGAGTATGAGAGAGTTGAAGTTCCAGACCCCGTTTTAATGAATGCACTGTCACTGATTCATACTCGTCGTAAAATCAGAGTGCAGTCAACTGGGAACGAAATTACCAGTTCGTAAGTCGTAACCAATCATACGACCATTAATCTCAACTTGATTGGAGATTTGTTTTAATAGAAACGCAAGTATTTTGACTGAAGTGGATATTGTATTATCGGATGTGCATCGATCTGACTGTAATCAGCTGATATCATTTCGTTACCAATACTTCCCATAATATGTTTGTGATATTAGAATATGAGTTGTTTTAAAACCACATTATTATTATAACTTCAGTTTATGTATATCAACCTAATCTACCTGTACTAAAACATGAAATGCATGAGCATTTTACATGCCAAAACTAATCCATTGAAAGAAATCCTCTAGTCTAAGGTAAGTGCCCTAAAGCGTTTCTAAAGGGTCAAAGAGATAGAGAAATCCGTCAACAAATGTTTTAGTAAGTACACTTGTGATATTCTTTGAACAGATATTGTAAACTGTTTGTTTCCATCTTATTTCTTTAATTTTGTAAGATAAGAGATTGCTCTCAAACATTCATAAAAATTCAGGAGAAGACATTTAACAGGACGATGATAACGAAGCGTAGGAAGTGTAAATCGTTCAACGTGATTGACTCACATACACTCATTACTCGAATAGAAATCTGATGCAGCTGGTTCCAGTACCGAAACGGTAATAAATTAAGCCACGCACGGTATCTCGCGCGCGGCCAACGCTTTTGTTGCTCTTCGTCATCGTTTAATTTTAACTTTTAAGTATATCAAGCAAGCACAAAGTTGGAACATAAATCGTATAACGCTGCTACCTTAATTTTATAAGCAGGAAAATAAAAGCAGATTCCGTAAGGTTTAACGAGAAGGAACGGCATTACGGTGTGAGGAAGTTCCTTACGTTGAAGACCTAATAAAAATATACGAGGACCACGCCCGAACGCCGCAAGCATGTCGATCGCGCCCATCCAAAGCTTGTTGTGTTTCCAAGCGACATTTGGTTAGCAAACATAAAGAAGATTTATTGCGAATCGGCGTGTGTGGCGGCTCCTTTATCTTTGCCGAACGTTCCATCATGTGTCCTTGTTCAGTTTTCGGCTCCTTTCATTAAAATATCAGACTATTATAATGTAACAAGTTTACAAAAAACTATTAGTTTACATATTCTCAGTAATACATCTGCCTACGCTAAAGCTGTCTGTCCACTTGTTAATTGCATACTTGATTTAAGTTGGTTATGTTGGTATACTGAAAGCTGTTCGTAATGTTATGATTCATATAATTAATTTTTACATCACTTTCATAAGTTATGAAATGTAAAGATTCATTAGTGCACTAGAATGGAATACATACGCAATAAGACAACATACTGCACTAATAAAATGAGCAATTTAAGACTTATACAAGGCAATATAATATTAAGTATAGGTACCTAGTTATTTTCTAAGACTTTCGAAATGCTGTATTCCAGTCTAGTCTTAAAAATACATGCATCAAAAGAAAACGCTGTATGATTATTGTATAATACAATATATATTTCTATATGCAACCTATTCTATGATAAGTATTTATTTATTATTTATTTTAAAATATTAAAATTTCACACAAATAGGTAGTGCTAGGAGTATTTCAAAAACTATTGTAGAAAGATCTCCCCCAAAAGACATTTTAGTCATCACGATCCTGTGTTGAAACTGTTGAAAGTTGGAACATTAATTTCACTACATTAAAATAAGTTTTTATATAAGAAAAAGGGCTACTAATATGAGATTACACGTGTGCTTATAAATTTATTAAATAAAAGTATTTTTCATAAAACTAACAATATTCCGAACCAGATAAAAGAAAAGCTTTACAATTGGCTTCAAAGCGAGATAAAAAGACAATCCTCATCCTCAATTGGTACTCGTCCGGCAATTTGCAAGCGAAAGTATCTGTTTCTGACTAACAAATTAAACTCAGTGTTCTCTAAGAATAAAATTTTATGAGCTTTTGTGTATAGAATAGAAATCGAACACGCTTAACTATTTAAATGTACTTAATATTATAGTGTTTTACGTGAGAAAAATATTGTAATAGTGTTTAAAACACTAACATTATGTACTTTTCAAGGTGGCACGTGCTATAAGAAGGTTCGCCCTAATATATATGAAGTTGCATTCTTTAAAACTGTTCACCAGATGTCGACACCAGACGGTGTATAACGGGCTTTTAAAACCGAAAGCAAAAACTATTCTTTAACTTTTAACCCCTCTTCTCGTAAAGTTAAATAATAAAATATGCACGTTACAATTGAAAGTAGTTTCCAATGCATTAAGTTTTAACGAACTTGAAGACTAAATGAATGAATGTAAACAAGTACACCTAAAAACTTGTGATTAAAAAGGACGAAGACGAAAAACAATCTATTTTTGTCGATGAAAGAGTTTATTATTATCAAAATGATGTAAATAGCCTTCCAAAACTCAAAGACGCCTTGTTTGTACATATGACATCACACATGTCGTTTCATTCAAAAACGTGTATATATATAGTAAAGTAAGAAAACGAATTCAAATTTTGAATTTCAAATACGATGATACTCCGTGATGGTTTTCATAAATAGTTTGCTTTATTACCAATTCTACGACTGGACGAATGGTATTGGTAATCAGTATTTCTTTGTAAATTAACAATTTGCTATTTGCAAGATACTCACGATCCATGATAACGAGTTTATTGGTCATGTCATGAGGATCTAACGTCTTTAGATTCATATTTAAGGTGATTTTATATTATAATATAATTACTATGTAGTAGATAGATAGAAAATACTTTATTGCACACCTTAATCTAGGGACTACTTTAACATACAAAACAAAACTTAACTAACTAATTAATTAATTAATTATGTATTTGGTATTGATAGTCAAATTCAATTTTAGCTATTAGATATTTGTTTATTGAAAATTATAGCTGGGTTTAATTTTAATAACGAGCTTTTTAACATAAAAGAATTTCATTTTCAATCTATTATTTCGTATGAATAAAAATAAATTATTTTTATTACACATACTTAGGTACTTTTTTTAAGACTTAAAAATCATAGAAAATATTAAATGAAAAGTGTAATAAAACTAGAGTCAGTCGAGTGTTAAAGAAAACATAATAATCTTAAAATATAAGATCGTAACATCTGAAGTAAATACAGTTAGGTAATGATGTTTTGAGAAAATCCGACAGATGGGTGTCTAGTTCGTTCACTGTAGAAATGGTAAAGGTCGGACAGTGCACTGAACCACCGAATCTTGAAAAGGACGAATATATTATACTATACACATTTGTCTAGACAATTCATTGAAACTTGGAATTGAAGCTGTTCAATTTTCGACTACCTACCTATACAGAACAGAACACTGAAAACCTCAAGTACCTATAAGAACTTATCCTTACAGTTAACTAGATAAAAACGGTTCACTTCATTCACAAGAAAAAAACAGTCTGAATAAGGGCTTAACTTTTCTAAAATACACAATAAGATTCTCTTTGGGATGAAATGAAACTCAATGAACAATGTTTAAGAGCTTTAAGATGCATTCGCCTAAAGAATATATATATAAAGAATATATATAATAAAGAAAATATATGTAGGAAGATGATTTATGAAAGGGAACGGAACGTGAGATTTGTATGTGAAATGGAACGTAGAAAGATTGGGAATGAGTGAAACGACTGAAAGATGATGGAGTGCTTTATTTGTTTAAAAAGAATGAAGAGTGTGATTTGGCGACCGGCTACGACGAAGGCTGCGTGTGCAAAGAAGTATTTTTTATAAAATAAAATAAGAAGATTAACAAAGTGTTTCTCATTCGCCACCCCCATCCGATTCCACAAATTGGGGGCTCGTCCGGGATCCGGAAAAAAAAGGATCGCGTGGGAGCGGCGTACTTCGTGCGAAACACGGCGTGCAAAAAGACGGCACACGCGGCAAGACGCCATTTTTTGCTAATCATCACCGGTTCGTCCCTGCAATATTTCTAACTACGACGGAGAAAATATGGGGAAAAAAGACGACAGACGTAAGAGCCGGCAAGAACACTATGAAGACGCGGGCAGCATCGGCATGAGCGATGGAAAGACGGCGCCCTACAACATGCTTCAGATGACGGCGGAGCTGGTACCTAAATTCGACGGCAAGGACAAGACGTATCCTGTATCACAATGGGTTAGCGACGTGGAGGATAATGCAGAAATATTTGGTTGGTCCTCTCTACAGCAGCTTCTGGTGGCACGACGTTCCCTCACCGGCACTGCGGCCCTTTGGTTGAAGGCAGAGAAAACATTCAAGACGTGGGAAGACCAGAAGACGGCGTTGTACAAAGAGTTTCCCGACACCGTTGACAGTAAGACGATTCACGAACTGATGAGTTCAAGGAAAAAGAAATCCGATGAAAGTTGTATCGATTTCATGTTTGCTATGAAAGAATTGGGTAAAAGAGGCAAGATGCCCGACTACGTGGCAATAAAGTATATCATCGACGGAATACCCGATGCCGAAAACAACAAGATAATGCTATACGGCGTCACTACGTACAACGACTTGAAAGAAAAATTGAAAATTTACGAAACCATCAAGACCAAAATGATGAAAAATAAAGAAATTACTGCTACTACAACTGCAACGACGAGTAAGCCCAAAACACCAAGAAACAGGCGAATGATACGGTGCTACAGCTGCGGAGAAATAGGGCATGCATCATCAGATTGTCCATCAAAAGACAAAGGCCTCAAATGCTTCAAATGCAACGAGTTCGGCCATGTTGGTTCTGCGTGTCCCACGAAGCGAGTTCCGGAAACGACGACGACGGTCGGCAACCATCGTTCACCATCGGCGGGCTTCGGCGGAAACAGTTCAAGTAAACGTTCATTCATCACATCTACATCAGCGGCGGCGCTAGGGGGCGCGACGAGCGACGACATTGACAGTTCATTCAAGATGGCGGAGGTTCAAAACTGTCATGGCGGCGAGTTCAATGTTTTGGATGTAAACAAACGAGACAAAGAAGATAAACATTGCGGAAAACCTATAAAATGGGTTAAGTTTTTGTGCGGGTTTCGGTTAAAATGCGATGAAAATAGTGCGGTCGTAGATCTAAGATGCGGAGACAGTGCTTTGATAGACTCAGGCAGTGAAATTAACTTAATTTCCAATGACTTTTACGACGAGATTGGTTCACCTCAATGCGGCGAAGATAAAAACATTACGCTTACCGGCTTAGGATTTGCGGCAGTGCGTACACTAGGAAGTTTTATTACGGACATTGAGATTGACAACCGGAGATACTGTGGCGTGCGGTTTTATATTATCAATAGAGACTCTATGCCGTATAAGATAATATTAGGGCACGAATTTTTACGAAGTGTGGTCACAATCATGAAAGACGGGTGTGTGTGGATGAAACCTCATGATTCTTGGATCAATGAGATCGAATGTTTTCAGTGTTCTGTTGATTCTGTAGGTCATATTCTGGACGAAGATTTACGACGAAATGTGGCAAGGTTAGTGGACGAGTACAAACCATGTCAAACGAAGGAAGCTCCAATAGAACTAAAAATCACACTAAAAGACGACATCCCAGTGGCATCACGGCCACGACGTGTGTCTCCAAAGGAGCAAGACGAAATCGATAAACAAATGAGCGAGTGGCTGGAAGAGGGCATCATTCGGGTAAGTTTCTCTGAGTATGCTAGCCCACTAGTTCTTGTAAGGAAAAAAGACGGCAAACTTAGAGTATGTATAGATTATAGGTTACTCAATAAGAAAATTTTAAAGGATGAGTATCCATTGCCGATCATTGACGACCATATTGACAAGCTTGCAGGAACAAAGGTTTTTTCTGCACTGGACTTAAAAAATGGATTTTTTCACCTCAAGGTTCATGAAGATTCAATAAAATACACATCTTTTGTAACGATGAAGTCGCAATTTGAGTTTTTAAGGGCACCTTTTGGCTTATCCACATGTCCAAAAGTTTTTACAAGATTTATATCAATAGTATTTCGAGATTTAATAACAAGAGGTATTGTCATAATTTTCATAGACGACTTACTGATTCCAGCGATCAATGAAGAACAAGCTGTTGAGAGACTAACAGAAGTATTGAGAACAGCTGCAGAGTATGGGTTGATAATCAACTGGGAGAAGTCTCAGCTATTGGTGAGGAGAGTGGAATATTTGGGCTATGTGATTGAAGACGGCAAAGTCCAGCCATCACCAGCGAAGACGGATGCTGTGATGAAATTTCCAGAACCCAAAAATGAGAAGCAGCTACACAGTTTTCTAGGACTCTGTTCATACTTCAGAAAATTCATAGAGAATTATGCATTGATTGCAAGACCGTTGACTGAAATGTTGAAAAAAGACAAGAAGTTTGAATTTAAAGACGAGCATAAAATTGTTTTCAGGATTTTGAAAGAGAAATTGGCAAGCAAACCTGTCTTGAAAATTTATGAGCCAAGTGCTGAAACAGAGCTTCACACAGATGCTTCCGGTGTGGCTTATGCAGCAATATTGATGCAGAAAGAGAACAATGAGTTGCATCCTGTACACTACATGAGCAGAAAAACATCTGATGCTGAAAGCCGATATACGAGTTATGAGTTAGAAGCCTTAGCCATTATTGAAGGTATAAAGAAGTTCAGGCACTACTTGTATGGAAAACATTTTAAGATTGTGACAGATTGTAAAGCATTTCAGATGACACTCAACAAAAAAGACTTGGCAACATCTACTAGAGTGGTACGGTGGATTTTGTTCCTACAAGACTATGACTATGAGATAGAGCATAGAGACGGATCAAGGATGAGACATGCTGATGCTCTTAGCAGACACCCATATGTGGCAACCATATTTTCAGACCTACATAGTGATTTACGACGTGCACAAGAGTGTGATGATGGACTGAAGGCAATCATGAAGATTTTACAAGACGAAAAGCCCTTCAATGACTTTTGCTTACACGGAGGAGTTTTGTGCAAGGGACCTGAACAACAAGTGGTGGTACCACCAAGGATGGAGCTAGAGATCATCAAGAGAGCTCATGAGAATGGTCATTTTGCAAAGAAGAAAACCATGGAGTTGATTGGTAAAGAGTACTACATCTCCCAGCTAGGTAAAAAAGTTGAAGATTTTATTTCTACATGCATACCATGTCTGTTAGCATCCAGGAAGAGCGGGAAGCAAGAAGGATTCCTGAATCCAATTGAGAAGGGGGATACACCGCTGGATACCCTTCATCTGGATCACATTGGACCAATGACGGAGACTCGTAAGCAATATAACTATATACTTACTGTAGTCGATGGTTTCACGAAGTTTGTATGGTTATTCACAACAAAGACTACATCAGCCCAAGAAGTTCTGAACAAGATGAGTATTCACCAAGGCACCTTTGGAAATCCAAGAAGAATAATCACAGACCGAGGTTCTGCTTTTACAAGCCACGATTTTACCAATTTCTGTGTAGAGGAGAATATTGAGCATATCACTATTACAACTGGAGTTCCGAGAGGAAATGGGCAGGTAGAGAGAATACACAGGACGCTGATAGCAGTTTTGACAAAACTTTCCATAGAAAAACCAATGCAATGGTACAAGCTGATTAGCAGAGTTCAAAGGGCAATGAACAGTACATATCAACGAAGTATAAACACTACACCATTTGAGTTGTTTTTAGGTACTAAAATGAAGAGAAAAGAAGATATTGAACTGTTTGAACTGCTGAAACAAGAAGAAAGAAATAGTTTCATGGAAAACAGAGAACAACTAAGAATAAATGCGAAAAAACAAATATTAGATGTTCAAGACGAAAACAAAAGAAATTTTGACAAGAAGAGGAAGCCTACAAACACATATCAAGAAGGAGAACTTGTGTGCATAAAAAGGACTCAGTTTGGAACTGGCATGAAAATCAAACCCAAGTTCTTAGGACCTTACAGGATTACCAAGGTGAAGAGAAATAACAGATATGATGTGGAGAAAGCTGACTCTAAAGCTGAAGGACCTAATAAGACCACAACATCTTCTGACTACATGAAGGCATGGCCAGACTATGTTAGCGATGAGGAAAAGTAATTTTCAGGTCAAAGGTTAGTTTTTGTTTTATCAACAGAACTATTTTTCTAGTGAAAGATGATGAATGTTTGAGTGTGTACCTATTGTTTTATGTTTAATACTAAGATGCCCTAATATAAGAGTAAAGATTGTGTAACTTTATTATTATTCTAAAATATTACAAACCTAAATTGATAAAGATGTAAAATTGCCTACCTACTTAACTTTATACACATGTGCTACTAAAAGATTTAAGACTAAGATAAAAGTAGAATGTTTAGAGTGCCTACTTACGGTAAAAATGTAAGATGTAACTTTTAATGTAAGATGTATGAAGGTGTGTATGAATTAAGATGGTATGTGAGTAAGAATTGTTGTATGAGAGGTTTGTATGAGAGGTGTGATTGTCTGAGGCCAGACAGAGGCAGGAGGGCCGAGTTGTAGGAAGATGATTTATGAAAGGGAACGGAACGTGAGATTTGTATGTGAAATGGAACGTAGAAAGATTGGGAATGAGTGAAACGACTGAAAGATGATGGAGTGCTTTATTTGTTTAAAAAGAATGAAGAGTGTGATTTGGCGACCGGCTACGACGAAGGCTGCGTGTGCAAAGAAGTATTTTTTATAAAATAAAATAAGAAGATTAACAAAGTGTTTCTCATTCGCCACCCCCATCCGATTCCACATATATATAACATTGTATTTCTGAATCAAAAGCTCCCCAAAAAGCTTTTAATAATAAAAACCGACGAGTGCAGAACGTTGCGTTCTATAAGGTTGAATATACGTAGTTTAGTAATTACAGAATTAACTAATGAAGTAGTGTTGACAGGATCGATAGGGATACAGCCACCCCTCAAATTGCTAAGTAATCTCAGACGGTAATTACTCAATTTACTCAAGACAGGAGGCGATACCATCAAAGTGCCAGTAAGGAGATTATGGGCTGTTAAATCGCGAAAGGGGGTAACTGAAAACTCCTGGCTTATATAGCAAGTTAGTTTGGTGATCTAGATACAAATGAATGATTTGAAGATGCACAAATGTATCTAAAATACTTTACTGAAAATCTGATCTGAACTCCATTTTACTTCACAGAAATATGTAAGTAATATCAAGTCAAAACTGAAATTCGAATCACATCTTTAAAAAGTGAAGCCTAAAAAAAGCTTTTCATAGGCGATAAAGACATGTATCGTCAAAGATAATTGTAAAAGCGGAGTCGACCTAAATACTGGCACACGTGAACCACTATTTTAGAACAACAGGGGAGGTATGTCAGGTGGGGTTCGAAATAGCCTCGGAATAAACACGGTTATGTTTATACCGGGTTTATGTGTTTACATTCCTGTATCTATCCACTTCATGTATATCTTCTAACCAGCAGGCTAACAAGCACCATTTGTTGATTTTGGTATTATACTCGTACATAATATATATCTATATATTATGTGTATTTTGCTATTGTGTAAGTAGTCGATGTTGGAATCTGATTACTTAGAAGACCAAATGTTATTGCATCAGTTCGAGACATCACTTAAGATTAACACATTTACTAAGGATTATTCGAGACCTACCGGTTGATATGTGACAGGTGGAGACGCGAGAGCTGCGGCTTTGAATTCTGCGGCACTGGTAAGTACAGGAGCAGAAAACCTACTTGGTCTTCACATCACAAGGAATTCTAGTACTTATTGGATAGCCGGAAAGTTCAAGAAGTTTAATATTTGAAGTAAGTCCCTGTTGGATCTTTTATCTTCATCCATACTTAACATAATATAACATAACATACATAACAGGCGTCACAGCTCAGTCGGTAATAGCTCTGCCTTCCGTGCTGTGGGTCGTGGGTTCGATCCCCACCAAGAACAAACATTTGTGCGTGGAAAACATAGATGTTTGTTCTATGTCTGGGTGTTACTATGTAATTATAAGTATGTATTTACAAAAAAAAAGTATATAAGTATTCTATCAGCCATCTAGTTCCCATATCACAAGCTTTGCTTAGTTTGGGACTAGAGGGCGTTGTGTGTAAAGTCCATGAATATTTATTTATTATTATTATTTATTTATACTATGGTTTTATTTTAATGAGTATGAGTTACACATACAACAATAATAGCCCACAGATGTACTTACAACAGGCAGACGGGATGCAAATAACAAAAATCAATACCACCGAGCGAGCAAACGCAGTGTGCTGTGCCCAACTTGCATAAAATTAAACCATGCTCACCATTTTATTACTCTGCAGAGAAAACCATCAATCTCAAAACTTCATCAAACTAACAAAGAAAATCATTCAGCGAAGACCTGGCAACATCGAGAATACCAAGTGATAATTAACGAGATTTAGACAGAATTCTTTAGACGGTCAGACAGACAATAGATCATTGAACATGCGTTGTATAAACGAAAAGCGTATTAAATCAATAAGCTGCTAGGAACAGAGTTTAAACAATCAGCAAGCTTTGGGTTGGAATAGAATGAAATGTACGTGGTATTGAGCGTAATGCTTTCAAGAGTTCCATAGCTGTGTGGTATATAAACAGCTAAGTAAGTGGCTGAGAGACTTTGCAGCTCCAAGCTGGTACTCGAGCGAACCTGTTGACCCAGTGCGCAACGCTCCCGGCAAAAACTTCGCCTACACCTGCTCGCTGCATTATATGGGTGCCTGCCTACTGTGCCTAGTAAACCGTAGCTCTGTCTGACTACTCAAACGAAACCATTGTTTGTTGACCCAAAAACCATGGGAAGACCAAGAAACCATGCACGGCTGGAAATGCAAGAAAGGAAATATGTATTACATTTGCATCTTGCAATATTACTTTAAAAACGGATGATGACACGACGACCGACACTACATAGTATAACGAGCATACAAAAATAAAAATACAACTACCTACCTACCAAAATTCAATTAACCAATCAGTTATCTGAATCTTAATAATTGTATCAAGATACAGAACTTTCTATTGTAATCGATAGCCTACATATCAATCAATCGACATTTCGAAAGCTTGCGTGTTGAAGTTAGCCTGGGTGGGTATGAGCAAGAGGTTTATTTCATTATTTATGAGACACGACAGATGAATTCGCAGTCTAGACTTTGCGTGTAATTAGTTGTATACTGTATACCTTAGGGACGCTGACAACCTTGCTTCATAAATAATTTCACCTAATACATACACAATCATCTAAATGGAGTCTATTATATATAAAATATTCAGTATCTAGAAATGTACCCAATTGACATGTAGTACACTCCTAGAACTACTTTGTGAGTTACATGAGACAGGAAATAACTGGAAATAGGTGATCACCGTTCGCTATTTCACTTGTTTAATTCCAGCAGTATTAGATTAGGCTATGCAGAAACTAGTTGTGAATGTGACACACAAAATGCGACTTGAATAGGCTAGTAGACTCAATTGACTTTAAGTTGTATTGATGGAGTGAAATGTAATTTCTAAAACCCGCAAAGAGCACGCAAAATCGTGAGCAACAAAGCAGTGCCAAAAACATACCGAAACTGATATCAATGCGGAGAACCATTAATTATTTTATTGAAATAGTTTCTAGTGAAATTCCATGTAAAATTTGCAGAACAAAGCTCCTTGACCTGTGATGAACTCGTTGACCCAGTGGAATCACCTTGAGCAACCAATGAACCTGATTACAATGCCCCCAAGCCACAAGCTGACGAGAGATGTTGTCAAATTGAAGAGTCTATTAAATTAATATGTTTTCAAAGATTTGATTTGATAAAAATTTAGAGTATAAAATGTAAACCATCCCACCCAGTATTGAGAACGAACATCGTCTGAAACTAGACAGTTATCCTATAAATTTATTACGAAAATAAATACAAACACTACGAACTGATGTACGAATAAAATCATAAATAGCATTGAGGCGAGGTACTATAGAAAAGAATAAAAGCTTTCTAATATAATGTGAAAAGTTACAAGGTAAACGAACTTGACTTTTAGAGATACCCACGAGCCACTTATGCTTACGGCCTAGGTATAATAATTTGAGGTTAAAATAAATGTCGTTAATCTATTTACAGCTACCCAGGTGAAAAAAAATCATCAAATGATATATAAATTAGATGATACAGCTTTGCATAAGATGCTAGACGCCTCTTCTGACTACAATTATTTTTAAATATAAATTATAATAGAGTCATAATCAATTCTTTACGCTGCGCTAAATCACGCCATTGTGTCCAAAAACTAGATATAACTAACTGTTGCTTATATTATAGGCGAAAAATTGACGAGGTAGAAACAATCAGCATACAATTTAGCAGCAAATTAAAATATATTTGCTGCGGTATGTAAATTTGGAACCGTAACATAACGATGTTACTGGCACAGCAATTAATGGATTAAGCTATCTGCAGTCTGGATCGTACGTAACCTATGAATACGTAGCTTATCTACTGTTTTCGCTGTAAACTTAGGTAGTTCCAGGAGAATTTGCTTTAGCAGATAAGGATTCAGCTGCGCTTGAATCGTTACGCTGATTGCAATTTGCAAACCGTCGGATTCGCTACGTTGTCGACGACCTTATTACAATGTTGAAATTGTTTAATTTTGGGATACAGATCAGTAAGTTTGATACAAACTGAATAAGCCATTGTGCAATACCTTTCCGTCTAAATACCGTTACGATCAACAATGCAAATTCACATTACGAATCTGTTACCCTGAAAGAGTATGTTACACAGTTTACAACACCCAATAGTCCAATAACCCCGTTTTCATTTTCAGAGATGACTGTGCTATGGTTCCGGCGTGAAGCTCTTTGCTTTGCATTAGGCGAGACGCTTTCTGCACAACGTTTCAGATACTGAAACTGACTTCAGATACTGTGACTGAACTACTGAGTGAGCCTCGCGGCCAAATTATTTCATGCTATTTCGACCACATTGTCGAACAACTTGATTCACAGCCTGCTTCAGTTCAGACATATTTCTTTTACCATTTCTATTTTATTTTAAGCACAATGATATGCCAATTTGCCAGTAGAGATTACCTAGTTATTCAAACGTAATCTACGCACTGCCTACCTAATCGCCGTAAAACCATTGGAGCAGATACAATTTGCGTAAGGAATATTGCACGGTAAAGGCGCATGTTTATGTATGCATAGCTGGCCTGAATTTATTTATGCCAAACCTAAAGGCACATACAAGGTGGCATAGCACTGTATTTTGGGAAGAACAACTTTGGATATAGCAAAAAAGGCCTTTTAAATATCCTCAAAATCGAAATAAAAGCTTGCATAACCACAGCGTCTGCGTAAATAAATTAAAGTAAGTAGGTAGGTATGTATCAAAATAATGTAAGTAAAGGATTCAGATTGAGGTGAGCTCAACACGAACAGATCAACGGTTTGAGCTCAAAGATTCAAAACAGTCGCGAACAATAAGTTTGTGGGCAAAGTTTAACTGGTTGAATAATTTACAGGGCAAAATTCATGCATTGTGGATCTGCACAGATGTCTCAAATCAACTCTAGAACTTATAACTTCACCGCAACTACGCGGTTACCTACCTAAGTACTCTTTGTCTAAGAAACTTTAAGTGTCTTGAATTCTATTTATGCTTTCTTCGAATATTCAGTAAAAATAGTAGGGACCTATCTATTATCATAATTATCTATGCATAACCAAGCCTGTAAGAGGATATTCAACTTGGTATTCATGCGTTTAACTTACCATCTGCGTGGGTTGACCCATCATTATAATGTGTAATGACAAGGCACGATTCTTTTCGAAACATATGGACCACATCGTCTGAATTTCGAGAAACATTGAATAAATTATTAAGACAACTACCAACCGGATGATTCGCATAAGAAATTTCGAAACGAATTATCCGGCTAAGGTAGATAGCAGATAAGCATGAGCTTGTGGTCCGCGCTTGCGCCCACGCAGCTATAAAGATCCAACTCAGCCTATTTGTTTTTCTTTTTACGTTGTTGTCTCTCTGATTATAATCAAAAGTGAAAATATTGCATTGCGCATTTCAAGATACCTAACGAAAAGCATAAAACGATAGCGAAAACATCATATTACAAAATAATCAAAGCAACCCTTCCTCTCTCTTGATTAGTATCCACTCATCATAGACCGTATCAAAGATCATTGACCGTATCTATCGGAGCTTTCAAATTCCTTACATCTATACTATTCCGTACTTTGTATTGTACGTACCGTACTGTTACCTAGTTTTCTTAAATGTAAAGGTAATATTAGCTTTCCTATCACCTTTCTTTTCCACATCTGGCGACCGATAACGATTTTCGTTTACCAACTCAACTCGTACTGTGATTGGACTCCGGCAAATGCATAATAGATGAGGTCTATATAATAAAACCATTGAGTTTTCCGGTCGTTGATCCATAACGATATTTTGGGAGCTTCGCAGTTAGTAACTGATTCATTCAGTTACTGAAGCGACATTGGTTCAGTGCAATTTTGAACGTGGATAGCACTGCTTTCAATTTTAATGTTTTACGGACTGTATGTTTTAAATCTGTCGTAAAATTAGTTACACTTTACTAGAACCAAATTAAAGAATATTCAAACAAAGTAACGGCGGCGGCGTGCGATCGTGGGTATACGTTTACGCCCATTTATTTTCGGATATTAATGCAGATTACGCAGCTACGAGGTAAATAGGTCGCCCTTCCGTGGGGTTGAGCAAGATAGCGGCATTCGCTCACCAGCCATAAATTGACATTCAAAATACCCGCATACCCGAGTGAGGTGTTCAGTATTTCATGCAGAATTGTAAATGTTGCTTTCCAAAACTGTTCCATTTTACAGTGAACTCGTAAAATGTTGAGATCGAGTAAAGGAGCAGCCTTCCACAACACGGCCCGTTAGTTTCAACGCGAATTTTAGGCAAATTAGCATCGAACGGGCCGCTGATTCATCAGCAGCCATAATTAGAACCGGAATTCTGATACCGTTCGGACACTTCTCGTGAACTCATGGCTGCAAAATGCGTTCCGCGAATGCAGCATTCGAACGCGACGCGTGAATCGATGACCATCCATTGTTGGAAGACCTCGTGTTTATCCGATTGTGTTAGTAGGAACGGCAAAGCGTAGCTCTCATTTCGCCGGTCGCATTACCACTTTCCGTAATCGTTGCAAATTTTATTGCCTATCGTCATGCTCATTTCACTGATCTCCATGGTTACGTTGGAATTTATTGCGCATTTCATACATTCCACTCGAATGAAAGTATAGATTTGAATGAAACGTTTTAAATTGCAAGGCGCCTGGAATTGCCCTGGATGAAAACGTTCTGGCAATATGGTTTCTTGCCCCAGATTTGCCGGTTCGTCGACCGATTTCGTGTCGGTAACGCGAGGCTCGTATCACCAGGTGATGCTTGCTTTGAACCGACGTTTCCGAGGCGGGACCGTATATTTTTAGAGAAACTTAAATTCTATTTTAGCGACGAACGCTGCGAGTCCAATATCGCTTGGGTAAATTGTTTTATAGGTCTGTAAACATGATATCTTACGAGACGTGTGCCGAATATATAGGGAGAGGATGATCTGGCATCGATCCTCATGATAAACTATTTAGTAATGCTAATAAGACACTTAGCCTAGGGGTAAGTCTCTAAGATAAAGCTAGTCACATGAAGGTCGAAACACGGCGCCGTTTGTGGCGCCGGGACGTCGTCGTCGGTCGGCGTCACCCGTTCCAGTCGGTCGGGAATGTAGATGGCGTATACAACCTACTTATTACAGTAAATGTGACTTATGTGACCCAATTCTATAGTAGTGACAGAAATTACACCCTCTGTAATTGACACGGGTTATACTCTTAATGGGTAAAGATACAGACTATAAATATTCAATCAAAGATTTGTAGCGCTTTTTTTTTATTGGCTGGTCATAGTGTAGGAGTCAAATAAAGAATCTTCGTCACAATTTATTTTTCAGACTGCATGTTATTTTATTAATAAGGGACCAACTTTGAAGTATGTCTACCTAGGTAGGTGGGTACTTATAATATCTACCATGTATGGTACCTAACCTACCTATATTTACCTACCAACAATAAGGCATGGTGTAGCTAGTTACTTAGGTGCGTGTCTTAAAATACTCTTAAAACTAATTGTCATAAAAATCTTAATTTTTTAACTTACTTAAAGTAATTTATTCAGATCATTTACAAAATTAAATAAAAACGATGCATAATGAGGAATATTGGTGATTAATTTTCAATGTCTGCTATACAATAGATAGATATACATAGGTAATTTAGATATGTATAGGTAATTTACCAGATAGAAACGCATGACTCAAATTTAACCAAGTTGCAGTGCCCTTCCAGGGATATGTACCTACCTACCTACATACATACTCACCTTTTAGATAGCTGTATAGCTATATTATTGTGTAAAATGTACATGTAGGTAATAAAACAATGAAGATATTAAAAATGGAATAGGTGGTTTTAAGCACTTAGGCTTAAATGCTTAAGTTTTTAAGAGATTCAAGTTATAGAAGTAGACTAATATTCTGTGGCAGTAGGTAGTAGATGTGGGCTCTTAGTGAAAGAGCTTGTTTGGGAAGTACTACCACCGTACCTATTTCTGCAGCCAAGCAGTGATGCTTGCATTGCTGTATTCTGGTTTGAAAGGTATGGGTGCGTGCATTTACAGGCATATAAGACTTAAAAGCTTTATGTTTCAGAGTGGTGGACACAAGGACGTAGTAAGAACCAAACCACATCAAGTCATTCTAAGATACAGCGGTGGTTTGAAGTTTGAATAGGTATGTAGTTACCTACCTACCTGTAGATACATGTGGGATGATAAAATATGTAAGTATTTTCGATATTTTTTGCCTGGCTTTTCTTGCTGAACATAAAAGTAAGTACTTACCTACTTATTGGTATTGACCAGTGTGTATTGGATCCGCTTTGTGAAAAATAAACTTTTGAAAAACTGGATAGATATCGATAGATATTAGCAAATCATAAAAGTACAATATTAACATAGGTATTAATAAAAAAGAAAGAGAAGTCTAGGTACTCACGGTCAACAGCGTACAGTTCCAGGCACTGCAGACAAGAGAACAACCAGCAAATCATTACATCTAGATGGTTTAGATCACTCACTGATCGTAATAGTCTTTTTTAGAAGCCATTTAGTTTACTAATTTCTGTCAGAAAATTTCATTAGCAGAAAAAGTTATTTAGTTGTGTACAGTACACAAACAAACAACGAAAATGAAATGACCGCAAAGAAAAGAAAAGAAGACGAAGACCACACTGTGTTTTTCATTGGAGGTGTTTTTCGTCTTCTTTTCTTTTCGCCACAGAAAACAAAAACTGTTTGACCTCTGTTTGACAAAGACGAAGGAAGAGTGGCGAGTCTGGGTTTGATTGATTTGATTTGATTTTTCTCCCAAAATAAAATAAAACTGGCCATGTTCTAATTTCTTACTCTTTTTCTTCTCTTATGTATGGCCTCTGTCCGTCATTTTGAAAGACAATTTTATTTTGCCAGTGTCAAGTGGATTATTTGAAATAAGTTTAGTCAAGTCGAGTCAAGTCGTTTGTTTTGAAGACCAAAATATGGTGGATTTTCCCTTCAAACCTTGGAAACTAATTAGATCAATAAATATTATAAACACATACCTATTGGGTTAGTCTCAAAATCCCCCTTGAGTTTCCCCCTTAAGGGGATTTCGAGACTAAAAGTTTTCCCCTTAAAGTCCCCTTATGTACACATTAAAGGAACAATACTCACAATAACATCAAGCAAAACAATAAAAATAAAACTAAATGTGCCATGCTATGTTGCTTTTACAAATGACAGAAATCAAATAATTCTGTACTCCTTTTTCTTTATATTTTATAATATATAATGGTCTCTGTCCGTCATTTCGACAAATAATTTTGCCAGTGTCAAGTGGATTATTTGAAATAGTCAAGTCGAGTCATAGAATACGTCAAGTCGATTCATCTCGTTTAAAAATGAGACACTGGCAGAATTGTGACAACCGCGTTGTGTTGTCACAATTCTGCCAGTGTCTCATAAACCAAGAAGTTGAAGTTCTCTCTCGTTTCCTTCGCGCGCGCTGCTTTTTATTTAATTTTCGTGTTGTTTTGTTATTGATTTGATTTTTTCTTCTAAATCTGTTCAGCAAAACACAAGGATAACATAAAATATTTATTCTTCGGATCTCTGCTAACATTAGTCATGTTTTGCTTCGAGTGACAAACATGGAAGAAGAAAGTAAGCAGCACAGCCACACGTCTACGTCTTGCCTCATTTACCTACATTTTGTTCACACAAAACTAAAAATATTACAGAATTGATTCGCCGTAAGAAAAAAGCTTTGAATGGGAGCAACAGACGTGCTTTCGCAGAGGCCTGCAATGATCTGGCCACATTCTACTACAAACACAATCGGTATAGCGATGCCTTGGATGAATACAACGCCGAAGCCACGATTTGTAAGGAATTGGGGCTCCAAATGGAATGGGGCACTTGTAACAGGATGATCGGTGAAATGTTCATGCTTATGGCGGAGTTTGATAAGGCATTGAAGTATGAGGAACGGCATTTGGGTATGAAATAAACAACTAACATGTACATATAAAAATCAAGGCATTCTGCATTTTTACTCTGAAATATTTACCATGATGAGTTGTTTCACTGAGTATCACGTGATTCATTTACTCGTTGAGTACCATTCCAGCCATACTAAAACAGGTTTTTATGAAGAAAACCATTGCAACATAATAAACGCAGTCATACAATCTTAATGAGTCTTGAGAACTGGTCTAATAACTATTCCACTTATGTTTTAGCCACAGCCAAAGAACTAAACAATTTGGTAGAAGAACAGAGGGCAATGGCTACTCTAGGCCGAATTTACCTTCTGCAGGGACAGAGCTCCAGTGATGATGGAGAAGCTAAGTCCTCACTGAAGGCTGCTGAGAAGGCTTTTATGAAGAGTCTGGTTCTCTGTGAAAAGTAAGATATATCAATATTCAGTTATCAAGTCATGTAAAGGAGTAAGTATGTAGTAAAAAAAGGTTTTTGATATGCTGCATTATTTGAAAAGACAAATAATGAGGTAGGTAAATAAAAGGAGACTGAATAGGTTTCTAGGTAAATGTACTACATCGTCAACCACTTCGTCATTTAACATCTGGTATGATTGCGGTCAAAACATTTGCTTATTTATTTTTTCTTAAAAGTAACTCAACATGGTCCCATTGGCTTCAGACACATAAAAAAAATGCATGTGCTGTATGTGCATGTTAGCTAAGCCACTGAGTGCACTCCTTCAATATTTAAACTCCTTAACTAATTCCCTTCAAACATGCTCAATTTCAATTCACAGTACTTACCCGTTAAAAAAGTTATTTTTTGTGACTATTATATTATTGCAGTCTAAACGGCAAAATAAATAAACACGAACTGATGGACATGAGAGCCCGCCTGCTCCTCAACATAGGAGTAGTACAGGAGCACCTGGGCTACCCTGACAAGGCCATTGACTGTATCAACAAAGCTATATCTATCTGCACAAGTCAAGACTTGTACGAAGTGTTGCATAACTGCTATACAACTGAGGCATTGATACATTGTAACAAGAAGAAAGATTACGCTAAGGCATTGAGTTGCTTGAATAAGGCTTTAGAAGTCTCCAGCAGACTTGAAGACAAGGTGATTATTAAATATGGGTTGCATGCTTACATAAGTACAATTAACAAAAAACTAATATGACTTTTTGTGAATAAGAAATTGGAGTAGGTACGGTCAGCAACAGGTATCAAAAATTATTCAGATGTTGCATTGCAGGAACAATAAGTGTAAGTTCAGGTACTAACAGCAACAGAAAATGATGCCTGTTTTGCTAGTTCAAAATGATTTGAGACAAAAATACTTGGTTACGGCCAAAACTCCATTGAGTTAACCACTGTCAAAATCAAAAAAAGAAAGATCTATAATAAAATCAAAAGAATCACTAAACTCAACTCATAAACTAGGTGAATCAAGTCCATCTGATACTAACTTCTCGCAAAAAGGGGCTCCGCCCTACAAGTACAAGATACTAACTTCTCACAATCATATAATTTTCAGGTATTGAAAATGTGCGAAACCCTAGCATCAAAAGCAGATATTCTATGCAAGATGTCGGACTATCAAAGTGCAAAACAGGTGCTCCTCAAAGCTTGGAAACTTAAGACCCCTGATGAAGAAGAGAGAGATATCATTGAATCCAATTTAAGAGTTGGTATGAAACATTGAAAGTTATCTTCTAAAATTTTTAAATGCTCCCAAAAAAGTGTGTTTACGAGTTAATTTTTAATACTATAGGTTCTCATCACTCCTGGTCGTTATTAGACCAAGAAGTATGGTATTTGCAGTCATTTCTAAGTTTTGACAATATTTGTCTGATTTTACGAAAGTGCACACTCCAAGATTTGATGTAGACTAGCATGCATTGATGATAAGGTCAAATACAGCTCTTACGGTGTGATTTTGCCCAAAGGTTATTGTGATACTAAGAGTATCAACATCCCCTAGATTGGAAGCTTTTGAAATCCCTGTAAGGTGGAAAACTTAAGAGAATCTTGAGACTAACCCTAATTTTCAGGTCAGGGTTTTAAATTTTATGTTAAAAGTATGACTTCATGCTTTATGTAGATAAATTCAATGGCAGAAGTTGGTTTGTTTAAAACTATAAATGAAGAATTTATATTTATTCGTGTTTTCAAAATTTACAGTTGCCGCAATGTGCTACACAGAAGATCTTTTAATATCCACCGACCCCACAGACCACACTGCTTTTAAGAAACTCTATGAGAAACTCGGTGATGGTGCTTGTCATCTTAAAAACTATGCAGGCGCGGCGGAATACTACCTTAAAATGCTAGACCAGGCGGAATTAGCTGGAGATTGTGGGAAGAAGCTAATACCTATTTACGTTAGGTAAGATCACCTGGTTCCATAGGAAATTTTAAAGTACCTACCCATCTAATTGAAATACATGCGTTTTTTTGTACAAAATCTAAATTTCTCAATTAGTCGAAATAAAAATTATTTCAGTCTGTACCAGACCTATAAAGATATGAGCGCCTACAGCGAAGCCCTACATTACTACTACAAAGAGTATGAACTAATCAAGGACGTGCCGAAAGAAGCTTACACGACGCTGTTCAATATCGCGGAGACGCTATTCCTGGCTAAGAAACCCTACCATCTGGTAGAAAAAGCCTGTTTGGATGCACAGAAAGCTGTGAGTATTATTTTACCCAATACTGACAAGCAGAGTTGCTAACTCAAACGCTTTTAAGCCCAGATGAGCTAAAAAACCTCACCCTTAAAAAAATCCTTCAGTTCTTAGCAGCTGCAGGATTTAGTGGTGAACTATGAACGCCCCAAATAGAGGTGGTACTTACACAAGTGGCGATCACAATAGGCCAGAAGGCCGCAGTGATATCATAGCCGCAAAAAGCTAATAAAAAAAAATAACTCAAACACCTGTGAAAGGTAATTACAGCCTCTGTTAATAGCACAGCCATTTTGAAAACTTCTTAGGCTTGTTACAAAACTCCTTTACAAAAAAACATAGTTTTTTTACAATAAATCTGGGGATAACCGCTTATTACAGTATGTACTCTTATTAAATACAGGTATAAGGTAAACCTAGCAAGGATTGGTTTGCAACTGGTTTTGAACCTTTACTAAAAAAATTATTTCTATTCCCAGGCTAAAGACTGGAACAAAAAGATGAACCTTTACTAATAAAAATATTTCTATTCTCAGGCTAAAGACTGGAACAAAAAGAAGTACCAGATCCGTATTCTCAAAAGCCTCCTCAAGTACCAAGAAGAATACGAGGAGACAGACAAAATGGAGGACACTAAATCTGAACTGCAAGCATTAGGCTACAATAACTTTGAAAACATTGAAAATTCTGAGGACGAACAGAGTTCTGCTGGTGGTGGGGATGATGACACTCATATCGGTGATGACATTTGCTTGGACGATCTTACTGGTACGTACTTTTGACCTTAAAAAGGGCTTACAAAGCGCATGTTCACTCTAGTATGGAGTACTGCATCAACATCTGGGATGGCTTGAAACCTGGACTCGAGCGATATTTTTGTAAAAAAAGTTTTTGTTATTTTTAAAGATTTATCGGATACAAATGAAGAAGATGTGAATGAAAGTAAAACTAGGGAATCAAGAAGAAGAAATAAAGGTTTTACAGTCAAGAAGAATATGAAAGGAGAAACGCAGTTACATGTTGTAAGTGTCCAAAACGGCCATTTCTCCAATAAAGTATACTATGAGTTATGGCAAATATAACATAATCTATGGCATGCAGCAATAATGATAGTTATCTATCAGTTTATTATATATCTAATTAAACAAAAGAAATCAACTACAGTTTTATATTTATAAAATACTGTCATTTGCCCGCGACTTCGTCCGCGCCTCGTTAGTCCTCTCATTCCTATACATTCTGTAGATTTTTCTAAATTTATACAAATAGTTTAGTAGGTTTTATTACACCGTTTGGAACTTTATGGTGAGTGAAGTGACAAACATCAGTATTTTTATTTTTTACCTGATTTCAGGCTAGCATATCAGGCAACAAGCTCCTAGTGGAACGACTTCTAGCCAAAGGACATCCAGTCAACGTGAGGGATAATGCAGGCTGGTTACCTTTACATGAAGCATGTATCCATGGTAACCTCGAGGTCGCCAACCTGCTGATCAACCATGGTGCTAATGTCAACGATCGGGGCGGATCCAACTGTGATGGTAAGATACCTAAATCTTATGTTTAAGTTTTTTTAACAAATCAATAACGAATAATATCTAATTTCGGGATTGTTTTGGGGTTTTTGTGTATGAAATTGTTTCAAGAAAGGTGATCGTACCAATGCTTAGATGTCAATCACGCTGCAATTCCTGGTCCGATTTGGATGAAAATTGAAAAATAATAGTTCATAACCTGGACTAACAAATAGGCCACTTTTTAACCTGAAAGTTTACAGGACGAACGAGACGCGGTCGAAGTCGCGGCTAGTGTTAAATAATAATACTTTTTCAAATGTTTGTGACTCCAATTCTCAAGATTTGACTCTCTTTGAAGGTATAACACCACTATACGACGCTGCAAGTAACGGCCATTTAGAAGTAGTGCAACTGCTTTTAGAAAAAGGTGCAATACCATCTCTGAAAACCGACTTTGGAGAGACGCCATTAGATGTCTTACAAAAATGGCGAACAGGTACTATTCTCACTAAAGACGAAGAAATACTATACACCAATATATGCAATAAGATACACAGCTTCATAGACAAAACTAATAACGAAGTCAAAAAAACCCCAGTGAAGTTAAATAAAACTTTGACCCCGCCTAGTACCTCAAAAATAACCAGTGTAAAAGACTCGCCAGCTCTTAGAAGAAGGAATATCATCAATGATGATACTGACGATGAAGATATGAACCTATCGCAACATGTTAGACAACAATTGGCGTTCCCATCTGATGATTCCAATGACTCTGTCGATGATTCCAAAACTGATAAAGGAGTGTCAAGCGTGAAGGAGTATCGAAGCGTAATTTCAGCATTGAGGAATAGAAATATATGCGAGGATGATGTGGGAGTGAAGAAAAACAAACAAAAATCAGCATTACTAGCCCCGGAGGAAGTCGATGACGATTGGCTGGATGATGATTTAGGAACCAGCAAAAACAAAAAGAGAAAACTCAGTGATCCTCTCACAACAGTAGCTAAAAAAGCATCGTACGAAAACTTAAAAGATACTATCAACAATTTGAACAGTATAAATGAACCTCTAGTTGAAAGTAACAAACCTAGAAAGAAATCTAGAATCAGCGATGTCGTAGACATTAGTGAAAACAGTTCAGACGTGGAACAATTTCAACGTAACGAAAACGTGTGTCCTAGAATTATCCCCTCAGAAACTATGAAAAGTATTACTAGAGAACTGAATGATTCTAGAAGAGATAGTCGGCAATCGATGAGAAAAAAATGGAAAACGCAAAGCACATTACTAAAAGCTGGATTTCAGAGAAAAAGAGATGATCCAGATCAGTCTAGCAACAGTGGAAGTGACACCGAATTTGTTAGAAAAAACTACAACAAAAAACTGACGATATCTAGAAGAAACTCCAACGAAAACTTTGGTACTTTTAAAAGACATTCTTCAGGCGAGAATTTTGCGTACAACGATGGCTTCAATCTAATGCAAAACCTCAATCCCAATATAATGCAGTCAATGAACGTAATACAACCGATAAACATTGTACAGTCTTCTAAGAACGGAAGGGCAGTTCAAACGCAGATTTTACCTCCAGCAGCTGTCAAAGTACAGGTGGAAGACAAGGTGCTGATGATATCGTTGAAGCTTGATATGATAAACAAGCAGACGATCAGTTGGCTGGTTGAGGAAGTCAAATCTAGATATTACAAGTAAGTTTGATATTATTTCGTAAATATTCACCTTAGCTATGCCACTACTATTATAAATGTCAAAGTTAAGATGTTTGGATGTTTGTGTTTCAATCACGCTGTAATTACTGATCTGATTTTGATGAAACTTGGAATAACATAGGCTATTTCTCCCGCTCATTTTTAGGTTATATTTTTTTGTTTTTTTCGTGGACAAAGTCGCGGGTAACTACTAGTAGTGAAATTAAGCAAATAGAATAAACCCCAAAAAGGGATTTTGCGCAGAACCCATTTTGTGTTGAATTGGAGGCTAATTTCCCGCACAACAGTACGAGTACCTACGTGCGTACGTATATGGTGTATTTTATCTCTATATAACAACTTTCGTAGACATGGGATGTCAAATTCGTATTTCCAACTATAGGTTTTCAAATTCTGACAAAAAGCAAGATCGTAATGGCGATCGAAAGTATCAAAATGATTAAGTTAACTTTATCGAAAGTATCGAAACTGCATGTACTGATGAAAATGCGCATATAAAATCCAGAATATTTTTTGCCAGACTAACAGGCGTGCGTCCAATATTCTCCCTGATGACGTCAGACGGTGCAATACTATCGGAAGATGATCCACTCAGCCTGGTCCTTTCATCTCCCGAGTTGAAGACCTGCATCACCAACTGGAAGGCATCACCGGCAGAAGAACGGTACTTGGAGTGCTGTGACGCGCTCGCCATTTGTAAGTAGATATTAATATGTGACTGCCGACTGGTTATTTTTTTACGGATAAATAGTGATTCTTTGTTTTTTAAAATATTTTTTTATTAATATTTCACATCACGCCCTCTAGTCTCAAAGTAAGCAAAGCTTGTAATATGGGAACTAGATGCTGATAGAGTACTTATTATACTTTTTTTTGTGAATAGATACTTATAAGATTATACATAAGATTGGCACAGATAATGTCAATTTCTCAACGAAGAACTAAAAAAAATCTTGAACAAATACCCTTATCCGTTGAGGGAGTCTCATAATCAATTTATTTCAGCGCCATCAGAAGAAATCCAACAAGCCATCGGCAGAAGTCACACAACCCATCGATTAGCACTGGGCGCTAAAACTCTAACCGCCACGCAAATACGACCCTTATTCCGAGCGCTTACGCACCAAACTCACATCACAGCAATCATGATATCCGATAACAATATAGGAGATAATGGAATCAAGTACTTGGCTAAATCTATCTGTACAATGAAGCATTTGACCCATTTAGATATCAGCCGGAATAACATAACCAGTGATGGAACGAAAAGTTTACTAAACCTATTTGAGTTGGCTACACGTACCGTTTGTCAGATGCTAGAAGAATTGGATATTAGTTCTAACCCTATTTCTGATGATGGCTTTAGACATATCACAAAACTTTGTCAGTTTGTCCGACTGAAAGTTCTAAAGATGAACTATTGTGGGATTACAGAAAATGCTATTACAGAACCGAATACACAACTAAACATTGATAGTGTGGAGTCTTTTGATCTGAGCAATAATGATGTTAAACAGAATGTAGTCAGCTGTTTGATGACGTCATTGAATCCAAATGTGATTGTAGACTTAGAACTGGACAATATTGGAGTGGGGGGAAATGTAGTGGGGTGTATTGCTAGCTTTCTGGACTCGGCGAAAGACGTTAAATTGAGGAGAATCGGACTGTCCAATTATAAATTGGTTGATGGACTTTTTATGAGGATATACAGGTGAGATATTTTAGAATCTTTTCTGCTACAAAGCTGCTTATATATCATATCGAAGATGATTCACCCAAAGTGGCCGCTTTAGACCCCCAGAACATTGATCATCATTCAATGTGACATTTTTTTTATGAAAATTAGATGATGCGACAAGCAGTTGGCCTGACAACCGGATGAAGTTAAAAGCTGTAACCTCTGATTACCTCACCGAGCACGTCCATTGAGGAAATTCTCTGTGAGATATCACACATAGTCTATCACGAAATGTAATCAGTCTCATGTGCCTGTAATTGCACCGTTATTGTTAGTTTTTGAAGTGAAATATTCAATACTGCAGTTCAATGATCTTATATTTAAAAAAAACTCTTTGCTGCATTTGGTCAATTTTAATTTTTTTTCTTTACAGGAGTATAAGTCGCGCCAAGCACCTACAATCGATCACCCTCAAAAACAATCTCCTCACATTCATAACACTGAAGAAATTACTACAACGGCAGCCGCCTGTCCCGCTCATCAACCTCGAAGGATGTCAAGACATATTCAAGTACTCACCAGACTCTGATTTTCAAGTCTGGCTACCCGCAATCGACTTTGGTAGATGCATACCTGAAATAAACGTGACTCCAGTGTCTAATACTGATCAGGAACGGGAAAGTTTTAAACTGTTTTCCAAAACGTGGCTAAACTGTTTTAAAGGAAGGGGAGTGATAGAGCATTGTGAAGGCGGTGTTATTAAATTTACTGCGAGATGATAAATATTCTGTTCTCTGATTACGTATTTTGCGACAGCTTTGCCTACTCTGTCTGTGGTACAAATGTCGTATCAAATGCTACTGCAATGGTTGTGCCGCAGATTGCTTGTTATACGTAATCAGGAGGTCAGTTGTGGATTTGGTTGGTTAGGTTATCACATTTTACGATGTCAATTTTCTAATACTTTCTGTAGGTACTGGCGAGTCGTCTAGGAAGATGGCTTATGTGCTGGGTAGCTCAATTCCTTCCAAATCTTGTCCTAGACCCTACATTGTCTTATGTGAGTGAAAACTGGCTGTTGCTTACTACGAAACAGTTTCATGTATTCTCTATGTAGCCAGATAGTTACTCTGTTTATACAAAGGGCCTGTTTCACCATCTCTGAGTAAGGGCTATCCATCAAATAAAATTATACCTGTCTTTGACAAGTCTAAAGTAGTGACGGAGATATATTTCACGAGTAGCGTAATCAGGAGGTGGTGAAATAGAGGCTTTTTATGTTACGAATAAAAAATTACGAAATTCCATTTAGCGCTACATTGTATATTTTATTTTTTCAAAGCCAGTTTTTGTTAAGATCACAAGGTTGGACATATTTTCAGTATTTTTGTTATTTGACTAGTTAAAATATGAATTTCTACATTATGGCTTGCTGTATCATAGACAGATTTATTAGTTTTAATTATATTGTGTTAGTTATGTTGTAGATAATAAAATCTAACCTTCATAATCAGGTGTGTAAAGATAGGTTACAGATGCAGTTATTTATTATTCTGTATATAGATAAATAGTTAGCTTTGTAAAGAAACCATGCTGGCATAATCTTATTTTCGTAAAAGATGAGGTGAAGAAGATGATGAAGCAGTGTAGTTCACTTAGGACTAATTTAATTTTTCTGAATAAAATTGTTACAATAATATAATTGTCGTTTAGTTTAGTGACATTAGAATAGCCGATTTTGGGTGTTTAATTTTGCCAGTTCCCTAAACAGGCTCACTGACTTATTTAGCTTGAATTTAAATATTATTTAGTGCGATGGTGCAAGCCGCCCTGACAAAACCCAGCCTATTCTATCATAGAACAATAGTGGATTTGATTTTCCCGGCTTTTACATTTTGTGAAATTAGTATCGCCATCTATCATTGAGTAGTAAGAACGACCGTCTTATTTACTTGGGCTACTCGACAATAGATGGCATTGCACAATTTTTATGTCAAAATGACACTTGGTACAGGTCTATCTATGGTTTTGACTATAGACTAATATATTTTTGGACATCACTAAAAGCCATAAACCAAGAAGTTGAAGTTATTTTGGACCAATGAAATTCGTGCTTAGTATTTTGACTTTGACATAATATTTGACGTGCCGACCGATCGATAAAAACAAAAAAACATAACCTCAAAAAATATCCCGGTCAATGTTTCGCACGAGTTTTTTTTGTTTTCTTTCCATTGGTTGAGTAAAGTTATTTTTTGTAAAATTGAAATATAAAACTCTACAACCATGGCAGAACAAGTGAACCAGCGTATTGAGGAAATGATAAATGAGTTGGAGCAGATGCGGAGAACTACACTTTACAATGATGAAGAAATAAAGTGAGTAGGTACCTACTCTTCCCACATTATTATGCTGTTCCTAGTTTTCCTGAATGAATAAGATGATAATACTACTTCTGCACTAAGCAGCTGTAGATTGTCTATCAAGAAACATCTTACAACATATACAAAGTGTGACGAATCTCTTCTTAATCATTGGTCATCTACGGAGGTGTCTTTTTCTAAGTCTGTGAGTACCTACCGGTAGCAGTTCGTTGCTCGTAGAAGTACCTCAAAGGTGGATTCTATGAGATATTGCAGATCTGAAAAACCATTGTTTTTGTTTACACAGGCAAATATCTCGTAAACGCAAGGAATTTGAGTACCAATTACAACGCCACGTAAAAAGCAAAGAAGATTTCACTCAATTCATCGCTTACGAACTAGCCTTGCTCGAGGACATATCAAACCGAAGGAAACTGGCTAATATGAGCGAAAAGAAAAAGGACATAGAATATGCTATAGCGAAACGAGTGAATAAAGTTTTCAAACAGTTCATTTACCGGTTCCAAAATGAAGTGGAAATATATTTTGAATATTTGAAGTTCTGCAAGAGTGTTGGCTTTAATTCTGCAGCATCAGGAATCATTGGACAAATGTTACAGGTCATATTTTAAGCTATTATAGTTTGTGCCATATTAGATACTTACTCTTATATTTAGTTCTCATCCGAGTTGTATCTGGAGCATATTATTATCTTGTTCAAATACTCACATAGATTTATGTCCATTTATCTTTTACTAAATAAATGTTTTCTCAAAAACCCAATTTATTCTGGAAGTTGTTATTTATCTAACTTAAAACACCTATGTTATTCCAGATGCATGGTGACAAACCTAAAACGTGGCTACTGGCTAGCAAATGGGAGAGTGAGGAACAGAACAATATGGAAGCCGCAACAGCATTCCTACTCAAGGGTCTGCAAAGACACTCAGACTCGGAAGTTCTTTACACAGAGCTCTTCAAATCTGAATTGTTGGTGCTGGCCTTTAGCAGTGACAATGAAGAAAGTAAAGTAAGTTTTACAAAAATGTTAGCTATTTTGTTTTTGTACTAAACTTATAACTATAGCTATAACTATAACTTATAACTATGACAGGCGTCACAGCTCAGTCGGTAATAGCTCTGCCTTCCGTGCTGTGGGTCGTGGGTTCGATCCCCACCAAGAACAAACATTTGTGCGTGGAAAACATAGATGTTTGTTCTATGGCTGGGTGTTACTATGTATTATAAGTATGTATTTACAAAAAAAAAAGTATTTAAGTATTCTATCAGCCATCTAGTTCCCATATCACAAGCTTTGCTTAGTTTGGGACTAGATGGCGTTGTGTGTAAAGTCCATGAATATTTATTTATATTTATTTATATTTTTAAAATCGTTTATTTAATAACGTCAAGTCAACGGAATCATTTACTTTTAGGAAAAGCAACTGGACAGAGCTGATGTGGTATGGAGGAATGGTTTGAAGAATCTAAATGATGTGGGCTTCCTATTCAATTGCTTAGACCTGGTTTTGAAGTATGATGTGAAAGGTGATATGAGGGACTGCATCAAACAAGAAATATGGTCCAGAAGGCATCATAAGGAAGTTTGGCCTTACATTGCCGAGAAGGAATTAGAAGTTGGTATTAAACTTCGATATTAATCAGCAGCCTAATAGTAGTAGGGGTTTATTGTGAAAGAGCTTGTCTAGGGAATTTCTGCCCCCCATCAGTGATGCTCATTCCTGTGTTCCGGTTTAAAAGTTATGGTGCCATGAGACAACATCCTAAAGTCTCAGAATGATGAACGCAGTACCCATACACATACACACACCACATACACACACGCAATAGAACAGCACACCACTACATACACTCAGTATTAGTTACGAAAATTACATTTTTATTCTTAATCATTTTTGGAATTCCGTGACTATCCTAGAATGTAAATCCGTTTATGGCTATCTGTTTTAAATATAAGTTTTTTCGCCATTATTTTTAAGAGCTGTGGTTTTTGTTACTCAATAAAATAAAAATAAAATAAAATAAAAGTACAATATCTCAGGGCACATCCTCAATGGATGGTGGGGCTTGGTGGGATACTTGTTGGGGCAATACATTATAGGCAGAGGTTACCGCTATAACACCAGGTGGGCCATCAGCTTGATCCATCACTTATTCTCATAAAAGAAAGCCTTGCATGTGCAATCCTGTGAATCTTTTCAATCTTGATATTATAATTCCAGGGATGCCATTGGGAAGAGATTGAGTTCTCCCTTGAACGGAGTACTAAGTTTACAGAAGTCGTCAGCAATTGTATCTCCGTCTACGAAGATGCACTTGCAAAGGTAAATCACAAATATAACGATTTTATGGGTGAACTGGCAATGTATTTTTACAACAACGTGAGGAAAACAGTATTCTAGCAACCCCAACTGACCAATGAAATTCAGTTTCCAGATGAAAAGATCTGTACAAAGTACATCCACACTTTACTTGGATTGGGCGACAGTGTGTGTGATGATTCTCAAAAGATAACCGTCGTGAAACGAGCTTGGAGATTTGGCTACGAGAATGATCTACTTACAAACGATATGTTCGCTTTTGGGATTGAATTGCTGAAGTTGGAGGGTGAAACATCGGATGAGAAAATGTGGGAAGTAAGGAATGTTCATATTTCATTTATTTATTGATTGCATATTGCATGTACATTTTATAATGCTTAGGTGTAATATAACTAGCGTAAGTACATGCACTCTGCAAGGGCACTGCAGAGTGGTATGACCCCACCCATGCGTGTTGTTACCTAAAAATTCATAAACAATGTAGAGGTTCCTCTAGAGGTGAATTCAGGCACTGCGCTGGGCGTACGCCTGTTGAAACGGTTTAGGTTGTTAAGACTGTTTATAAATTCGGTGGTAAGTAGTTCAGTCTATGTTCAAACAAACCCAAGAATATCATCTAAGTGGTGAAGGTATCTTTCGTTTATTAATCTAGATAGATTATGGGCAGATAAAAATGTAGGTTATAAATAAGATAGTTACGTAATCTGGTTATAATAGTGTACCATTATACCTACATATTTAATTTTTTTCTATTTAAACAAAAAATAAATTTCTTTCAGCAATCTAGTTTCCATAATACAAATTTTGCTTAGTTTGGAACTAGATGGCGTTGTGCAAAATGTCTATCAAATTATTTATTATTTGCAGCTTCTAGATAGTACAACGGAAAAGCATTCAAAACTCAGATGTGTCTGGGTCGAGAAATTACTGCTCTCCAAATCAGATGAAAACAAAATGATGGATTTGCTGCAGCAAGCAGTAAAAGTGCTAAAAGCAGAGGATGCACTTTATTTGTACAAGTTCTTGATTGATAATGTTGAATCTAATGAGACTGTAAGTATCTATTAATTATTTTCGTGGCTCTGCACAGCCCAATTATCGAATTGAAATAACTAAAGATGGCCGGATTCGTATTATGACCAAAGACAGGATAAACTATCATTGGAAGGCGGAGTTGCTAGCACCTGTGCTTCGAATGTGAGATGGTACAAGCCTACTCCTGAAATCATACCCCATATAATAATAATAATGTTGGGAATATCTGACAATTTTATAATATAAAACTTTGTCTTCTCTTTCAGCTCAAGAGCCTAGTCGAGAAGCTACGAAACTGCGAGAACAACCTTCTGCTATCCTCCATTAAACCAAACCTTCTCCAGAAAATGTATGATCAAAACGGACTGAAAGCTGCTAGAGATCTCTATGAAGAAATGATCAAAACACCTCCGATACAATTAGCTCTCATCACAGTTATGATTAACATTGAAACATCACAAGAACAGCCAAATATAAAACAGATTAGGAAATGCTTTGAATATGCAATAGTACACTATGGAACCAGTGATGCCAGTCTTTGGAATGATTACATGGAATTTGAAATTGTAATCGGTGAACCTGTTATAGCTCCATCAATTTACAGACGAGCCCTTGCAATGTTGAAACCAGAGATGATTGTGGAATTTATCAAAAAACAGACCATGTACAGAGCAAATTGAATTATAGCATGTTTGTAACATGTTTACACCTTTATTTCTTCTGCAACCCTGTGTTGTGCAAATCTATCTATTTTTTCATAATTATGCAATAACTGTACATATTTATATACTGCATCATGATGATGAAACTTAATATCAATAAAATACAATATTATTGATGAATAAAATATATTTATTTCAATATAACCACGACTTGACTCAACAATCTAGCAAAAGGAATTATTCACATGGTACTCCATTTTATACTAATTATTTACATACACATTTCATTTAAATATTAGACTCGCTACTAGAGAATCAAACCAATCTACTTGGTGATCATAGAACATTTTACAACACTTATAGCAAATAAATGTGACAAATAAATGCAGTGATAATACATGTAGTCTACTGTAGGGCTGCCACTGGAGCAATGTAGTACCTAAAGATAAGAGAGGAACCTCGTTTGTGTTGTTTGTTTCTGAGCAGCTCTCTCCAGCAAACATGCCAGGTCGGGTATTTGGGCATTATGGGAGGGTTGCCAGCCTGTAGGCTGCAGCCAGCAACGGCCATGCAAGTGGATACAACCACCATGGGATACGTAAGGGTGCTAGTTACAAAAGTCAGCAGTGGAACTGTATAATACCGCAGGTCTTTAGTCTTGATCAGATGTTTGTTTACATAGTAAGCCAACACTCCGGTGGTAGCTATGCAGGTCAAATCTCCAAGGAGTCTAGGTATGAATCCGTGGAAAAATCCAAGAATTCCATCATCTCTGTAGATGGAAGCGATTGCTCCGAATAATGATGAATAACTTTCTTCTTTGCCAATGAAAGAAGCCATCATTCTGATTGAAACTACACTGAATGGATATGCGACAATATTGGAGGCGATGTGCAGGATCATACCGCGGCGACTGAGCTTGAAGTATTCCTCGGCCTTGGGTTCATCATCATTGATGATGTTTGGAGGATCCTCTATTTCGGGGAGGTTGATGCCGACCGCGTATACAACCTTCGTGGTGAGTTGACTTGAGGCAATCAGCCCGAGAACTCTTGCCGACAGTCCCTTGTAGCAGCCTAGAAAGCCGTCTTGCTGCTTGATGTGTCTAATGTATTGGAAAACGTTAGGTAATATCATGGCAGGACGTCCAAAGAGGGTGGTCGACCGGCGCGGAGCAAGAGGCTCGTATCCAATTTGGATGAGGACTTTCGCATATTCCATCGGGTGGCATATTGTTGTGACGAGTAATTGGGAAGGCAACGCTGCTATTTTCGCTTTTTCGTACTCGTCCATGTTTTGACAAATTTCACTCCCTTCCGAAATCAAAAATGACTAAACCATAGACAAATTTGACAACATAGACTTGTGCAGGCATAAATCGACTGTCAAAAGTTCGAGTGTTGCTAGCTTGCAAAACTTTGTAAAACTCCACACAACCAGACGGACAACTGCTATTAACCACAGAGTCAACAGCAGAATGCATGCTATGCCATCGTTGTCATCGGAACTGGATATGAACCGGGTAACCTCTAACCTTTGAACATTCGTAGATTTTTCGAAGTCGTAGATCCATGTCATCCATGTGTTTGAATCACTCATTTTGAATTTTGAACTTTATCTTGCGCATTCGCAAAAGCCGTAAGCCAAGAAGTTAGTCAACTTTATCTACTGGTAGCTTCGATCAACGACTACCACCATCCCATGATAGGACCTAATTGACATGACATAATTTTAGCTAACCATAGCTATTATTATTTAAAAAAACACTAATAATAAAGTACCTACCTACTACCAATCTTCGTTGGTAGCTGTACTATAACAGTGATAAAGAGAATAGGCGTTTCAAGGTCGGAGGCTTTATTAGTTTTCTTATTTTTCATAGGTACAACAGCTCCTAAACAATCATTCCATTCAAACAATTTTAGTACATTCAAGCTAAGCCGATGCTAGTAGTTCGTTGGATCCTTCTTCGTCTATTTTGTAAGGCAGTGGCGCTGATAGTGTTCGTAGTCCTCTTAAATCTTGGCTTTCTGAACGTCTCTGTAAAATAAATAAAAATTTAATCAATTTCGTTATGTGATATTTAGCTATTGAGTTGTGAGCTTTCTACTGCATCCTATTCTTTCAGTACTTTATGATCCACCAATCAATGATCGGTACCTACAGTATCATACCATTGCATGTTCTTCCATTTCATTTTCATCGTCGGCATCAGCTTCGTCAGTTTCTTCACCATTCTCAAGCGTTTCATCTCTTTCCACCAACGGCTCCCATACGCGTTCTTTCTCTACCATATCTGCAATATATAGGTACCTACCCAGTTAATAGTTGTCTATTGATAGTTCGTAGATCTTTTTGTGTGTATCGTTAAAATAAATCATTTTTGAAGAATTAGGTAGGTACCGTCAATTTTATATACAAAAACAAGTTTCGTGAGTTCCATAAAGTTTCAGATGAACATGTCTAAGTACTTGCTACTTAAATAGCTATTATTCATAGAGTTTAAGAATCACCTAGATAGAAACCGATTCTAAATGATCCTTGTGATTTTACTGAATCTTTGACTTTGTTTAAAAATAATGTTTCCCAGTTTCTTCTAAATCCCGCTCGACTTTTGGGATGTCATAAAAGTTTGTGTTTCCTAGTTTGTTGTTATAGGTACCTTCAATACCTACTTTGCGGTATATTTTACCTCTGAATCGCAAAGATCCTTTTCTGACAACAGTTTTCTCTTCCGGTGTTTCTATTATAACTGTTGGTGCTTCATCTATTGTTACTCCATTAGTTTTCTTTTCATGGCCCTCTTTCTTTTCTTCATCTTCTTTTAACTGTATAAATATTAAGCTTTATTATTTTCTATTTTGAATACCTAAACTGCATAGAAATATTTTGAATTTATCACCTGTAAAAATGAAATGGTCGGTTCTTGGTATATTGAAATCTCTTTGCTTCTCAACATCATTTCATCGGCTTCTTTTTCTTTGATTAGTCTGTGAGCTTTATGTGTTCTCCACATCTGTTAAATAAAATGTTTCTAGTTTATTATCATTTACTATACATAACGGAGCTATAACTTACGTTTACTACGATTTTAAGTCTATGCTGACAACAGTCTCAGGTACCATAAAATCTTAAAATAGTAACGCTTTTTTTTAACTTCCTCATTCATTATTCACTTTACATTCTTTTCATTCTGTAAATAGGTATGTTTACACGATTACCTGTAGAGACAGGGTTATGGCCATTTCGTACCTATCTTTTTACTTTTAAAATCATGATTCAGCTTTAGCTGGCCTAAGTACTTATACTTACGTGATATCCAACATAGCACAAGCCCAGTAGAGACACAACAATCAGCGCAATGAAGAATTGGTCAGTATTCTCCTCTTCTGGATCAGGCTGTTGGTACATCGAGTCATATGGGATCCTTGACGGCGGGTCTTCTACCCAAGCCTTGTCAACGCTCTGTTGATGACCAGCAAAGTACTTGAATCAGTAAAAGGGAGGACCTATGAGTTGGGCTAAAAGTCTTATAACAATAATTCATTTTAGATACCTACTGTTATAATATAATATCTCTAAAGAACAGTTTACATTATCGAAAATACAGCATCGCTGAGAGTAATAGATATGGATGTAAGTGTACCTAGAGGTAGCATAGAGAAAAGATGGATGGACAACGTGAAAGATGACATGAATTTAATAAGAAAGAAGTCGAATCGAGATAAAGAAGTTAATGCCCACCTAGGATGGGCTAAGGGTAAAAAGGTATCCATTACGAAAACTTTGACAAAATTAGTAAATCTTACAATCAAAAGGCTTCCATTATGTGCTGATCCTAACTGATCATGTTCAGGCCAAGCTTCATCAAAATCGGCAGAGCATTGCGCACTTCTTACGCCTTGAGCATTGACTGCGTTTACCTTTTCAGCATCTGATTTTGTGAATAGCATGTATTCTTCTAGTGGTTTCATTTCGTAGTCATTTATTTCTACGAAAATGTCTGCAACAATAGTGTATTGTTCAAGTCTCCTTTAACATTTCTTGTTGTTTTCATTATCTAACTTCAAAATGATTGATGATACTTTTAAACTCACTTGATAAACACCCATTATAACCTTTGTAAATTTTCAACCTAGGATCTGTCGTATTCAGACCACCGATCTGCACCTCATTGGAACCGACATCGAATACTTCCCAAAGACCTTGTGGTGGTAGCTTTTCTAACGGCACTTCTATTCGATCTATTAGCAATGTTGCTTCTTGACCTACTCTAGTATAGTAAACTGTGTGCCTGGCACCTGAAATATTAGCATTATTAAACAGATTTTCATCGTTGCAAGTATTTATTTTAACTTTATTAGTATCACGTTTTTCTACATTACCATTGAGGAAGTTTCTATTCTTGAATTCAGCACCGTAAGCTGATTCTTCTCTATCTTCTTCAAACTTTAAATACCCATCCTGTGTTATTGCAATTAATAGATAGTAACTACGTCTGTAATATTTCAATAAAATTACTTTCCAGTTTTAAAAAACTACATGTTTAGGAAACCTTAGTCAAACTTACTTATTTTCTGTTTGAACTAATAGCAGCACAGTGTTTTTCTGTCGAAGATCATTGCTAGAGAATGCAAGTTTAATTTTCACCTGAAACAGGACATATTTGTTATCAAAGTACCATTCTTACCATTATTTCTGAAATCAAAGGGTCAATGTTTACGAAGCAGATAAAAATCTAGTATAAATGATTAAACTCTGATATGAAAATATTCACCATTGTGATAGGAACATTGAGTAAAAACTTCCTCTGCAATATACTTTCCCCATTGAAATCAGCTCCTTTTTCATCCATACAGTTCTCTCCGAAGTAACTAGTTAGTTCACAATCACAGCTACTTTCCTGATTTGTAAAATCTTCAGTACAAACTCCTCCATTCTTACAAGGTTCGGAATCGCACTTCATATTGCATTCTGGCAAGACTCCTGTTAGATCTTGGTCAATATTATCTTGTACTTTCTTTGGGAGATCAACCACTTGATCAGCTATTTTAAATCCTCTGATACATCCTACATAACCTCCTTGGGGTAGGTCGTTTGCTCTTGGTGCTAAATGTAAGGAGTAAGGATCATAACCTCCAAGATTCATTTGGAAGTAATCTGTAGGAGGCGCTGGAGGCCTTTGTGGACGGATCACCTCTGAAAATAGTTCACGTAGATGAGAGAAATTACCAGCAAAATTTTTATTGTTTTCACGTACGATAATAATATGCTTTTTGTTTGTTATTCTTACCTAATTCCGGATTTTCCCATGGTTTGTTAGTGTAATTAATTAAAAGCTTAGCTACTCTCTCAATAGTCGTATTCTTTTCATTTACGTGTAACGTCGTAGAATTTTCTGTTCTAATTATCGCTATTTGAACACTTTCTCCTTTATTAGCACTGTGGTACGTTACATTCATTTGTATGATTTCGTCTTCATCGTTGAATAGATAAAATATTCTTGTACCATTATGTATGAAAATATGTATGAAGTTGTTTAGATTGTCGTTTGCGTACAAAACTAGAGCGTTATAGTCATAAGTTCGTAGGTTCATCAGTACGTTTTCAGTCATCATTTTCTTTAGTTTATGTTTCTCTGGATCTGTTTCGTTGTTAGCTAGATAGTTCTTCTTGAGGTAGGCTTCTTTTGTTTGGAAGGTCAATGCTTTTTCATTGATATCTGTAAATGAAAATTAATAAAATTAATATTCCTTTTCATGTTCTCAGAGTTATAACTTAGTTTTATTCTACTTACTTTCGTCACAGTGAGTTCCTAAATGAGCCCATGGATTTTTACAAATGCATTCGTATGTAGACCACAGTTCTTTACAAATGGCTTTGTTTTGACAGGGGTTTGGGACACACGAAGGCTTGCAATCTTTGATGATTTCAGACAAATGAACAGACATGTAACTGTAAATGTCCAAAACTTCCCCATTTACAACGAGTCCTCTAAAACAGCCTATGAGTCCTTGGTTTACAGCTGACTTTTTAAGATGCTCCCTAAAAATATTTCAAAATTTGTGAAATGCAAGAAGTTCAACTTTACTTCATCAAATAAAAGTTAAAGTCAATAGAAAACTACCTATCTAGTATATTTGACTTTTGTAAAGTCCAATCCAAGTGAAATACTTACGCTGTAGCTCCTCCAATGAACATAGACCCTTCAAATGGCCCAAACTCTTCCTCCAACAGCAAATTCAGCATCTGATACTCAGTGTTCAACATAAACCTTACGTGGTAGAAGTTATAGTCAATCCAGATCTTATGCCATTCGCCTCCGTTCAGCTTCCGTTTTGAGTTGATGACTAGCTTTCTCGTAGTGCCGGTGTTAAGAGTGAAGTTGAATGTTAGCTCGTGTTCTGTGAAAAACGTTCTTTAGGTAATACTTACCTATGTTGAATGTAGCTGGCGGACTTAATACCGAAAAATATACGCTGAGTATATTTACTATTATTAATAATAGTATATTTACTATTATTTACAAATTGTACTTGGCAGACTGAAGACAATGAATCAAAGCAACTATGAAAGACTGATAGCGTGGTCGAATTGGTAGTTGAAACAATAGTAGTAACTAACGAAACAAACTAGTGACACCGGGAAAGAGAAGTGGTAGAAAGAGAAGACTATAAATGAAAGGAAATAAGTAAAAAAACTCACCACTGGTCAAAGCAACCATAAATGAAGGATAATTAGGTCGTATTGGCGGTTGGAACAGTAGTATAGCACTAGTGCCTGTTGTCCTGAAACTGAAGGCGATGTCGCCTTTCCTCCAACCTGGGACTTCTATATATGACTGTGATGTTGTGAATGTTACTACATAGCGTTGAGTATCTGAAACATTATTATATTCTTGATAAACGCGTAATGACTTAGCTTTAGCTAAGTCATTAAGTATGTAAAAGTCTGTAGAAAAGTCGATAACTTTATCCTAATTTGGTATCATATTTTTTCTTCCAAGATCAGTGACTTATGGTGTCAGTCATTACAGGTACAATTCACTTACTAGTTTCAACACATTCTAGCGGCCCCAATGTGATTCTCCCTTGCGCCTCCTCAGTCAAATACTTCTGTTGTAGAAAGAACATCTCAGTTATCCCCAGACTGTTGGTATCCACGAAGGTGCCTTCGTCAAACAACCACTTGTCTTTCTCATTCGAGTCGCAATTGCAGGCTTGGGTCGGGTTTACGCAAGTTGCGTTGATTCCACAAGCGCAGTATCCCCTAGAATATTTAGGTGTGTGATAGATTGGGCGAATTGTTTTTTGATGGCAAATGGGCTTGTGACCAAACAGTACTAATTCACAGGTGCTTTGCTAAATGTAAAACAGCTGAGAGAGACGTTCTTTAATATTCTGTATAGCATAGCTCTTAGTTTTTAGATAATCTATAGCAGCTCGAGAACGTGGTCCGATCATTGCAATGGAAAAAAGAATGTTTCCATGCTCTGTAAATACACTCGAGAGCAATGATTCCGGGTCACTTAAAGAATGTTAAAAATCTCGGAAACTAAAAATGATAGGTTAATGCAATAAATTGTATTTAATAGACAATGTAATACTCCTTAAATGAAAGTAAAAAAATATGAGTCACCATACATTTTATTAACACAAAATTACATAAAGAAAAAAACTGCTGATCTCTCCTTAAAACAAAAATAGGAAACATGAAATTTTTGAACTTTATTACGATTTGACTTGAATTTTAATACTTCGTATTGCCTCCTCGTGCTTCCATTACTGCGTTTACGCGGTTTGGCATGCTGTACACCAAGTTCCTTATACGATTTTGGGGAATATTCTCCCATTCCTCTGTGAGAGCAATTTTGAGCTCACGAAGCGTGATTGGGGGAGGGTTTCGTTGTTTTACGCATCTGCCTAGCTCGTCCCAAGCATGCTCGATCGGGTTGATATCCGGGCTGCGCGCTGGCCACTCCATACGAGTAATGTTCATCTCTTGAAGGTAGTCATTCACAATCCTACCTGTATGAGGTCGGGCATTGTCATGCATAAATATAGCATCCTCACCTAAATTGACCATAAATGGACCAACATGATCATTGAGGATTTCTTCCACATATCTTACGCTAGTTAAAGAGCCGTTTTCTATGATCACCAGCTCTGTGCGACTTTCAGAAGAAATTCCGGCCCACACAAGTACAGACCCACCACCGTAGGCTACTTTTTCTTCGATGCATGCTTGCTTGAATCTTTCCCCTGGTCTTCGATACACTCTGTGTCTTCCATCGTGCTTGTAGAGCATAAATTTTGATTCGTCGGAGAACATAACTTTTGACCAATCTTCAATACTCCAATTTACGTGGCTCTGGGCATATCTTAGTCTTGAAATACGATGCCCACGCTCCAGTTTAGGGCCGTTTGCAGGTCTAAGGGGTTTTAAGTTAGATTCAGCAAGCCGACGTCTTACTGTCCATGCACTTGGGTTACTTCCTCCGAGGCGTCGAAACTGATTTGTGAGTTCAGTTCCTGTGAGAAAGCGATTTCGAAGCATGGTGTTCACCAAGTATCGGTCTTCTCGTGCTGTGGTACACCTGGTTCTGCCCGTTCCTGGTCTGCGTAGGTTAGAACCAGTTTCTTCGTAACGTCGGAGAACTCTTTGTACTGTTGACAGCGACACACCGACAGTCCTGGCTGTATCGCGCTGACTCCGGCCGGTTTCCAGCATTGTAAGTATTCTGGTGCATTCTTCAGGCGTAAGCGACATAATTTCAGCTTGAATAATGAATATAGAGCACTATCAACATGGTTTATATACCCACATAAATGACAGATTACAAACAAAAGCAAAACCAAATGCTGTAATTTCGTAGTTCCATCTTCGAAAGTGGCCCTTTTTCAAATTTGATTTTTTTAAGATATAACTTTACAATAACTAAGAAGTTTTAATACCTTCATTTAAGGAGTATTACATTGTCTATTAAATACAATTTATTGCATTAACCTATCATTTTTAGTTTCCGAGATTTTTAACATTCTTTAAGTGACCCGGAATCATTGCTCTCGCGTGTACATACATATTTGTTCCGGATTGGGGGTCGTAATGTCCGATACCCTCGACACAGAAAATTCTAGAGTAGGTCTACCTTTGGAAATCAAATAAGCCAGACAGAAAATAGTTTACTATTTCATCAGGTGTTTTATATACCAAACCATACGGTTTACAAAGTTGGTAGCCTTTGCTCCCCAATTGCATTATTTCAATGTTGATTATGATGGTGACTCAAAATGGATGTCAATTTGACATTTTGATACCAGCTTTATGTCACTTTAACGATGTTCAATGACGAGTCATTGGATTCAAAGATTTTTAAGATCATTGATTGGATTAGATAAACTGTAAAATTGTCATAGACATCAAAAAAATATTGCTAGTTTTTACCTTTTAACACTGCCCAAGTAATCCACAGTATCATTCGAAGATGATATAAACCAGGTTGCGCTGTGCAGCTCTAAAGGCGCATTGATACAATCATACTTGATGTACTGACGACAGTACAACGAATGGGATATTAGTTCTTGAAGCATTTCTGCTGTGAACTCTCGGTATTTTATCCAAAAGCTGAAGTCTTGGCCTGTTGCTGATCTCACATCCTGCAAGCATTCGTTAGTTTTAGAAGTAGTGGAGCTCTTTGTAAAAGTTATGGTTACACAACGTTCTTTATTTACCAACAAAGTAAATGACGACTAATAGGCACAGTATTTTAACAAATAAACATAAAACAGGTTTTACTATCTGCAGATCGTTGCAAACAATCTATAGATAGCTCAACTGATGCAAATCAGTACTCACAACTTGACTAGGTAGGTTATGTTCAACAACAGTGGTCGAAGAATCAGCTTCTATTTGGAACTCGCATTTGACGTGAGCTGGAGGAAACTTGCCATTGCCATCGATATCTATGAGATAGACGTCGTTTCTAGTGTAGCCTAGGAGAGCTAACTCCTCGCATGTCTTACGGAACGTGGCAAAATGGCAGTTCTCACCAAGGTAACCTAAAAAATATTGGAGGATATTTTAAAGCGCTATCAAGCCCCGAACTAAGAACAACACCAAATAGCTCAGAAGATACATCAAAAGTTAAAAAAAGTACTTATATAAGTATTCTATCAGCAATCTAGTAAGATGATTTACTTAATTTGGGACTAGAAAACGTTGTGTGAAATATCCATGAATATTTATTTATTTATTATTTATTTAATCCGTGTAGCTCCAAGCAAAAGACATCAACGCGTACAGCGTAGCACTATGCTACGAAAAATCGTACTTTCTTTCCAATTTATATATGGTAGTACACTTATATTACACCAGTTTCTGATGAGTTTGACGATAAGTAAATTAGTATTAGATAAACTCACCAGTATTATCACAGTTGCATATGACTCTATCTTCCCTGATAGAGCAAATGCCGCCATGCTCACAAGTGTTGGGTCTGGTGCATGGGTCTACATATCTACAGTCATCTATAGCTACCTCACCTACCACTCTTTCTGTGTTTATTACGTATCTGAAAAGTTGAAATTTATTTGTCCTATTAGAAACACAAAGTATAATATTATAAATTAATTTTGGCACGGCATTACCAAAGCTTATTTTTTTTATGAAGGAGCGTGTAACTGCCAGCGCACCTGATGGAAAGTGTAGCTGCAGCCTAAGGTAGAGCACGCTTAGGTAAAATCCACCTATTCACTCTTCTTTTAAAAATTACTAGATTATAGTGGTTGGGGAAATTCTGACGCCTTATAAGAGTAATAAGGGTTCTCTCTCTTTCATCTCTTTCTTCTAATTTCTTTCTTCTGTGTGTGCAATAAAGTTTTTATCTATCTATCTATCTATTTTAAAATTAAATTTGATTAGATACTTGATACACACAGAACGCAAGCGCGAGTTGGGCGCAGTTTGGGAGCGCGTTTATTCCGTTGAATTTATCCCTTCATCTACATTAAGAACTAGACATTCGTAACCAGCTACGAAAAAATAATTTTGTTCACTGTATCACAGCCAGTTATTTAACAGAACTTTGAATTCCTGTTTTGTATTATAGTGGTATACTACGCCCATCTTCCAGCCTCAATACATTATAGCTTGTAGCTAGCTTGTAAATAAAGTAGGTATCTAATCTACCTACAGTGTAAAATTATATTTGATTAATTAAAAATATTGAGTTTTTGTCATGCTAAATACCAATAATATTTTTAACCTCAGTTGATGAGGTCACAACGTTTAATGTTGATGATGTTCATCGGCGCTAATTGAGATGTGACGAAATACCACAAAAAAAACATAATGTACTTACTTAATGATTTTAGGAGTAATAAAGTAGTAAAATGATTATTGCTCATAGTTTGAGTTTTCTAAAAACCAACAACCGTAATAGATATAACGGGGAACAGTCAATTTATAACTACAGATAACTAAAGTAAAATAAAAATCGTTTATAAGATGAAGAGTCTAACAACTTCTCGCTCACACATTTCAACATTTTTGAAGCTAAGCCCACTGAAGGAAAAATTACAAAACTTCACCATCTAGAGAATAACAATGCAAAGGTACAGTAGTGAACAGTAGTTCAGTTTGATCATGCTGAGTTAAAATAAGTAGGTGATACATAATCAGTCCTCATCAGAACATGTTTTCGCTTTTTTAGAAACTCGGGGAGTCTAACGTTTAATATAAATTATCATAACCAGTGTTTCTGCCCAAATCTAAAATAAAAGATGTTGTACAAGATAATAATTGTCTGTATGTTTCCTACCATACCTTGGTTCAATGAGTAGACCATTGATTTTAATATTTCTCATGCAGCCAATTAAACCGAGATTGGCCGATCTAAGCCCACTGCCAATGACGATCTTATCTTGCAGTTCAAAGCCAAGTCCTGTAGAATCAAACACAAGATCAGTAGAATATATAAGATCATAAACATAGCATTTTCGTTCAAATTCTTTTACGATAGAGTAAGCAAATGCTAAAAAAAAACTGAAAGGTCAAACATTTTTGGGATGACTAGGTGTCCGTTGCCTAGAAACAGAAAATTAATTTATAAATAATACTTGTTTCTAGTAGATGTGAATGTAGAAGAATCCTTGAAAAATAAAAGATATGCATGCATCATATCATTTACAACAAAAGGCATAAATTTTAATGTTTTAGAGTCTCTCAAGCTTATAGAAATAAATATGGCATTTACAAAGTTGTTTCTAATCTAGAATCTTTTATGTATACAAGTAATTAAATTAAAAATTTAAAAAACCCCCGAATCTTTGATCGATTTTCATCAAACATAGCTAAGAACACTCCCGACTAATACACCTTTCAAACAAAAAAACAAAATCAAAAACGGTTCATTCGTTCAGGAGCTACGTTGCCTCAGACAGACACGTCAAACTTATAACACCCTGTCATTTTTGCGTCAGGGGTTAATAAACGACAGAAAAGTTGAAGTTCAAACCTAAATAATAGGTAGGTATGTGAAATCTTACCTAACATTTGAGCATGTTTGTTAAGATGGTCCACAGTAAGTTTAAGTCTTCCTTTCCTGTAGTCTATTTCAACGGTATGCCAATCGTTACTCTCGTTGAATTTAACAGATTTTAATACTGTGACGTTTTTGCCCACATCCTGTACAAGTTCGAAACGAATTTCTTCTTTCACCATTCTTACCTGAAAAAATATATAGCCAAGATATCACAACATAACCAGAGTAATATCGCTAATTGTTCGTAGACCATTATCACCATGCATATTTGCCCAGTCACCTTTACGATTACCCCAGTAGTGTGAGCGCTAATGTCTTGTAGACCATACAGATGTGCCCGGTCTCCTCTATCATTATTATTCATAGAGATTAGCAACAATCAAACAATCATTGGTATCAAATTATGTACTAATCATCTGTTTTTTATAAGTGCAAAATAAAGTTATTTGCATAAATCTTACTGTGAAATAAATTCGATTTCACTATTTGAAAATTTCTTCATCTTGCTATGAAATTTTCATATAAGGTCATACGTTACCAAGGATGATATTATTAAAACAGTGTCTAGACATAGTGATTTGCATTCATTAAACTAAATGATTGTTTACTAAGCAAAACGTTTTACGGAAAGTATTTATGAACTTGAGTCTCCGCTTTCAAACGTTTTACAAAGTATGTAAGTGTTACGGCACAATTGAAAAATACTGTATGTGTGTAAATAGTTTTAAACCTTGAAATACACTATGCTAGTATCGCTTTATAATACCAGTTTCTACCATACCTACATTGTAATTATTTGTTTTAATTTCATATTCAAATAACTATTTTCCTTCATTTTATCTTTGATCACAAGACTCGTTTGTTGATTATCATAGCTTACCTCCCAATAACCTTGGCCAGATGTAATCTGACTATACGCCAAGACCGCCATATTCTTGCTAGTTTTAAATTCAAATATCAAATTCACGCTTTGGCTCTGATTCAACGGCCACCAAATATGGGAAGTTGCAAACGGGTATGTGATAGGTATCACTTCGATATCTATTTCTTCAAATTCAGGGTCCAATACCCCGATGTAATGGACCTTAGGGTTGTGCTGTTTCAGTTCGTATAGTATAGACACATCATGGTAGTAAACGTATTTTAAATTCCCAGCAAAGTTGTTGAAGGATTTCAATCCTTTCATTTTGTGAAGGTCTGGTCCACCACAAATGTAAATTTCTGGGTCGATACAAACATATTTAGCATCTCCTGGTACTTCGTACGTAGCAGTTATGTGATCTAAGTAAACAACTACTATTTTCTCCTGTATGATGACTGTGAGGTTATGCCATTTGTTGTTGTTAACCTTTTCGCCTAAATAGTCTTCGACCGGTCCGTCGCCTAAGTCTATTTGTATAGCTACTTTTTCTGCGTGTATAGAGAGAGCTATGTAATGTTGTTTGTCGTCAATTTGTCCGCTCGCGTAGAATAGTGCCGAGTCATCGAATCTCGTCTGTGAATTTAATACTTGTTTTATTTACCTACTTACATAAAAAAGTGTAGAGTAGGTACATTTAGAGTGTTTATCTAAGTTAAATGGCATGCAAAGCGTTCTTTTGTATTGTTATACTGCGAGATGAAAACTGCAATTACCTGTTTTAGAATATTCGTTTGAGGATTTGGAATGTTGATCATCTACTTTATGTACGCATTTTTTTTCAAATAATATTTCATATTTTTAGTATCTACTTAACAATTTTTTGTACTAATAATCATGTACTTTGAGAGTAAAAAGACATTAAAATAAAAGCCTACTGATACTGATTTTCTAACGTAGAAATTAACTAGAAACTTACTACTATTATCTATTATTTACTACTATTATCTATTAATGCCTATAATACTCGACAAAACCGGTAATTGAATATTGTTCATCAGCTCAAAATAAAGATTTAATTTTTTATATAACACTAGCTGCTGTCTGCCCGCGACTTCGTGCGCGCATATTAGGTAGGTGTGATTGTATCTTCCTGGAACATACAACCTTGCGAACCCTTGCCTACTACTAAAAATCCCTACAAACACTTGCAAATCCTTATTTTCACTGTATTTTGAGGTTTGTTTATATTTAGCAATACATTGCTTGATCCACTAGTTGTATAAATGTACAAATATTTTAAATAAATTCTACACGATTACTTAAACATAGCTCATTATATTTTCCTATACTTACAACGCAAATATGTCTGCAAATAGTTACGCGTAAAATTGCTAGTACATAAGGTAGGTTGTTGTGTGAAGATTCTAATGAGACTTTTCCATTATTATAGACTGTAATGTTGATAATATTTTATTGAAAGATATTGTAATTACGTTTGCGCAAGACGTGAGAAGTTATCTTTTCATGGATAGAAATGTTAGTTTACAGGGTGAAGACGTATGTACAACAGATTAGAAAAAAAAATCATCTCATCAAAGATGGTCTATAATAGGTGAGCTGATCAAGTAACTCGCTATTTTATGCACAGGTTCGCCAAAAAAACCGTATTTTTAATTAAAGAACTATTTCAATCACATATCAACTAATGGGTGAATATTAAGGCGGTACGATTTTCATACAAATTTTTCTACACGGATTTTTCCATTTATGGGCGAAGAGAATATAATTTTGAATTAAAATAACCTGTTGTTGGCTTTTATATTAGTTTTTACTTGCTGTATATCATATTTAGTTGAAAAATACAGTCGATAAATAGCTAAACTAAAATCGAAATTTTAGTTAAAAATTAACAATGTGTGAGTGAACACAGATAATGTCGTACGCTCATCTGACAATGTACGGTTGTGTTGCTGCGACATTGCCAGCTCGCGGACTATGAGCTGTTGCCGATCTTCTCGATCTTGTCTGTCTTCCTCTATCTTCTCCTGTCTTCTCTCTCATAATTTGCTTGTCTCCAAATACATGAAATGTACCTTTGATACCATAAAAATCAAACTATAGGATAGGAAATAGAGTGCTGCCAGTTTATGATTTTTGAATAAATTATGGGAGAAAATTAAATTACGAATAATCTACCTATACCTAATATTATTAGGTAGAAACTACATTTTGTAGGGGAAAATATTGTACATAAAAATTATTAAAATATGCCTTCAAAATGCAAGCTTCGTACTTCTTTTCAGAGCAGACCTACATGCTCTGAAAACAAATACGGTACAAATAAGATCGAACAAGTAAGAAAATGTTGCTCTAAAAAAACATTATGTACTTATGAATTATTTTAGAAGTGGATCATAATGTATATTTATTAAAATGATTTTAAGATATATTAAAAATATTACGTTGATAAATGATTTCAGGAATAGCATATTGGCAAGGCATGGCCTCACTGAACTCATTTCGCTGCGCTGCGCATAATTTCCGCACAATATGTCAAAATTGTCAAATACGTAGGTACCTAATGTCATTCCGCTCATTCTTGATTACCATGAATTTTTGTGTTTTCTTAGGACTGTGAAAAAAGAGTGCCCTTTCTACTTCATTGATTAATAATACGAAGTATTATTTACATAGTCAATGTGTAGAAACCATGGAGTCACGAATTTCGAAAATTAATACAAAAATCATCAAAAGGTACACCTACTCTGGTCCCAGGAAAAATTGCAAACGAAGTCATGGACAAATGAAATGATTTCATGAACAAATTAAAAGGTTTATATGTCCCGTTTATTCTAATTGCAGTGCATTGTAGTAAAGACGGATGTGTTGAGTGTGGTGCGGATCTGTTCAGACCAACAACGCAATGGGCTTCGACCGCACCACCTTGCCCTCCTACCTTGCCAGTAACCATAAGTTTATGTACGCCAAGTACTCATTATTGTTGTAATAGGTAGGTATAGGTACATTTCATAATAATACCGTAGATAAATGCGATTTCAACTTAGTTAGGTATGGGTACCTAAAACCTATACAACCTCTTTGATTTGTTGCAGTCGAAATGAAGTACCTATGGTGCAAAAAAAAACAGACTTTCCGATCCTTAGGTAGTGGGATCAAATCCGGTCGTGCACCAATGAATTTTTCTTCTCGGAAAATTTATGTGCACAATGCCAGTGATCTAAATGTACCACTACCCTACCTAAGCCTATGCTTAATTTTGGCTTTATTACAGATACCTATGTAAAAGAAAAGCGACCACACCCTGCCACAACTATGTGAAGAGGTTTTTATACAAAAGCGACGTTCTAACGAGAAATCACAATGAATCGGAGTCGCGAAAACCGTTCGAAAAAAAATTGAAGAAAACTGTAACGACCCAGGACTACCTATATTGACAAAAAATTTGACTTTTTAGGAGTTAGTCCTGATGGTATGTATGATGTACTTACCTAGTTACCTACTGTTTTACTTTTTTAAATGCTTTACATTCCGCGTGCGAAAGTTTGCAAATAAATAAAAAAATACAACTTCTAGCAGGTTGGTTTAGATTACTTACCTACTTATATTTTTTATCGTAAAATTTACGAAAAATTTAGTAAGACATTTTTATAAAAAAATGTTTTGTTTTGCAGATTTAGGGTAAACTACGGCAATTTCAGCAATGAAGAAATGCTACTTGTTCGGGTGCCTTTCCCCAAGTCACCGTATTGGAAATAGAGCGCAACGGAGTCAGTATATGTTACTGAAGCTAGTGATATTTTATAAACTGCATATGCTCATATTGTCTGAAGTTGTTCTTAGAAGGATACACAGTAACCGAAAGTGCTAGCCAGAGCAGGATCAACTCCAACCTCCAACGACATGAGAAATAGGCTTGGATAGGCAAACCCCATCGGCGGTGAACAAAAACAGGCTAAAACAATATTCAGACAAAGAACATCAGAAATAATAGAAGCACTATAAACTATAACTATACGGAATCAGAACAATTTTTTTAATTAGAATCAGGATATTATATAAACAAATTGGTAGTAGGTAGGTACCTATAAATAAGTATTGTGCAACGGTCTGCAGATGGCTCATTTGTTTCATGTGTATTATCAGTCGTAATTTTCTTTGTAAGTAAAAATCTGTAAATAAAGTCTGATGTAAATATCTTTATAAATAATAAAAATGAACTTCATCCAATAAATTGTTTTTATTTTTAGAAAAACAAACGAACACATCCTTTCTTACTTACTCTTACTCTTTCTCTTACTTGGCTTACAAAATTATTATAAATAAAAAATATATCTAAAAGTAAAGAAAAAAGATTCTATACATTTGCAGGGAATCGAACTCGGTAGCGTCGAACTCGGTAGCGTAGATCTCTAAGCGAAAGTCCTAGCCCCTGAGCCAAACTTCAGATTTTGAAATAGTTGAAATTAGCGCATAGTTTGAATAAAACAAAGTCCTTGTCTGTGTGCGTGAATAGATTTTTGCGAATGGCTGCGATATGGAATTGCGAATTCTCACAAATTCGAGTGCTTTTTAGACCTAAAAAACCTGAAATATAGCTGGGTACATAAAAATAATTCACTATAAGCGGAATATATATTAATATTTGATAATAAACTTATTTTCATTTAAAAAACGATAAAATACGTTGAACTGGGACAATTTGGACATCTAGTGTCATTGCTATACCTAGCTGACCACGAGCAACAACCTTAACGCTAATATTTTAGATTGTAATTTGTTTTTTAATTGAATGTCGTCTATGTGTCTCCACCCTGGGGGGCGATTCTAGACTGATAGATATTTTATCACGATAGATAAATATCCCTCAAACTGTCAAATTTCGATAGATATAAAAATTTGCAATAGATATCGTATTCTGGACATATCACTGTAGATATATATCGACCGTTAACCGATAGACATGTATCGACTGGTCGGCAGCAGTAGATATTGAGATCTCTACTAGACATTTCAGTTTCTACCTAGTGGCAAATTGAAATCTACTTTCGGTAAAAATCCAAACGGACGAACTTACCATAGAATATGTGGCGAAATAAACTTGTGGAGGCTCAAATTGACTCTTGTTTATCTCCTAGAGCCTAGGCAATGAGCCCGCTGCAATTTTACTACCTAAGTCATCCCCGCAAGCCTGCGCAGCCCCTAGAAAACTTGTCTGTACTTCAATGTTACTCTGACTACCTACCTTTGCTACAAATCTAAGCCTGCCTAAATGATCAGTGGATGCGGGAATAAAACTACAAGCTAGGTAGCCTACCTACTCACTTTTAAATTAATTAAAACGACATAAGTATACATAATATTTCTTTATTTTCATATAGGTAGTCCAAAATGTAAGTAGGTATGTTTATCAAACACTATCAAATCACTGTCTCCAAAACCGTTGTTTCTTATGTATTGCTCTTCATGGATGATTCTTGCCACGTTTTCTAATACCAAGCATGGGGAATTTTCCCCGATGTGATGCATACACAGGAGGACTCATCCAACAATGCACGAATATCACATTTGCACTAAACTTTTTCCTCTCGTAATGTGCCTTCAAATAGTTTATATGAACGGAGTTTTTCGAGCTGCAACGATTTTTTGGTAATTATCTAAGTATTTTAATAGTAAACAATAAAAGTCAAACGGAAATTGAAATGAAAATGTTTGTTTTGTTTAGAAAAATTTCTCTGATTGCCGCTTCTTTTTTTTTTTTTTTGCCCCCCCTTGTGCAGGCTGGCAGAAGGTCAAGATAACATTCCATTTCTTGTGAAAAATGTGAGACGAAATTACTATTAAATGAGTATTTGTACAAAAATACCTATTTCAAAACAACAATGAGATTTACTATTAAAACATTTACTAGAAAATATAACTTTTATTGCGACCGAACAAAGTTATTCGGTTAAATACTAAATGTATATAATAACTGAACGCATTTCGGTGGAAACAAAATCTAGATAGTCTGTGGAAACCGGTGTAAGTGTAAATGAACTATTTGAATAAACCTCCTTTGTGATATATCTACTAAAGCAAAAGTCTATTGCCGGCTAGAATACGTATTTTAGCGTGGAGTAGAGATATTTGTAGAGATTTCAAGTGATATGATATAATTGCCTATAGATATAAAATCTCTATATCTATCACCAATATCTATCGGTCTAGAATCACCCCCCTGTATAGATTGTATTAGGACGTGCGAAACAGACGCTAGTGCTAAAAGTAGCACCTAGGTTAATTAAAATTGCCTAGATATTCAACGTTCTTTACCTATACTTTCCATTCGTAAAGTATAGGAAAGTAGGTTTGTAAACTTTTTTTCATAATCAGAGAATAAGGAAATTTATTGACCAATAAAGCATTATGACCTAAATGAAAAACAATAAACATTACGGATGCTTACCTTAAAATGCAAGCTTACTCTCGTGTTGGTTGAGTGCACTCGGTCTTTCCAATCGTAAATGCGATATGATACGTAACTGGATCCTCTTAAGGTTAAAATTGTAGCAGCTGCAATAACATCTTTTATTTTAATGCATTTTTTTATAAATTTACAAAATATATATTATATATATTTATTTATATATTACATAGCCCCACAGGGTGCATTTATCTACCTGAAATTATAAGCTAAGTACGTTATGTTTAATAAGGATATGTAAGCAATTAATAAATTATTGGTACGAGATGCGAAAATATCAACAATGAACTTGTAATCTGTCTTCTTCGACGACTTCAGCATCATTTATGCATGTATATCTATCACCTACCAATTTGTAGATATTTTTCAAAGCCTGGATCATATTTTTAAAAATAAAAGTGGCTAAACCAACTTGATGCAGATGCTGTTCCACCTGATGTTGAGCCACTCTGCTTATTTATCGTCAGAACTTGGATTTTGTACAAAATTGTTTTTAATTAAATTATTATTAACTTTATTATAATGAAGCAATAGACGATCTTGAGATTCCTTTATCTAAACAATCTTGTTTAGCTATAATTATAGAGGTATTCAAATAAAACTGATGTCTCTAGTGATCGATAGTATTGATAAATTATTATAGGTTTAGTAAAATGCCATGATTCATTGATGCACAATCTGATAAAATGTCACAAGCTGTAATGCTTTAATCGAATCAACGATAATCTCAAACATATCTCTTGTCTCAGGAAGTTGCTATCAACCTACATGAAGTAAAAGAGTTGTCACATTTTTTTATTATGAAAGTACCATACCGTGTCAAACCAATAACAAAGCCCGTAAAGATTTGCGTAATAAAGTAATTATTTGTTCAATTACGGAATTATGTAAAAGCAATATTACTTTACAGGTAGGCAGTGGTTACTTAATTGAATTGCTTTTTATCTTTGGTGTCGATAAATTTTATTTGTAATATAATTAACTTGCTTTTAAGGTTTTGCACCTAGATTTTTTTTGATCATATAATTTATCTGTATTTTCACGTAGGGACTATATTTTTGTTTTCCACATTTTTGGTTTCAGACTTTTGTATCTAAATTAGTGGATAAATTGTTATTAATACTTGGAAATCATACTCACTGTAAACATCACAAAGCTGCTCTTCATACAAAGTTCCAAAACAATCACAGCTGTATCCATTATACTCGTTAATACACCTTGATCCTTCAAAACAAAGATTTTCCATAGTCCTGCATTTATCAATGCACCCTTCTTTTACGTTTTCATGTTTGGTAGCTATGAGTGGTACTATTGGAAGCAAGTCTGAGGCGGCTTTGCCTGAGCTAAGAACCATATCACTGATGCAGCCAACAAATGATTCTATGATGTATTTTACTCCATGGAGTTTTTCTTCTGAACTCAATCCTGTAATTCATAGGAAAAATAGTAGGTGTAGAGCTAATAACTTTAAGTAAAACATTTAAAGGTTGGAAGTTTCATTACCTCCAATAAGAATGACTGATGTAAGATTGTCTGTGATTCCATAATTTGTATCAAAACTAAGACCCTGTAAAGTGTAAATAAATAATTTTAGCCTTTCCATTTATCAATTAAAAGTAGATATAATAAATAAACGTGGCTCAAGGATCATACCTTGAGGTACACCTCTTCTTTCAAATGGTCAACTTTGGCAATCAACCGAGCTCCATGTACATCTATAGTTACAACAACACTGTGCCATTGATCCCTGTTCAAAGCACGACCAACTGTTACCGATGTCAGGTGCTTGCCAAAAACGTGGACCACTGAAAAAGATCAGTCACAGCGAAAGCTTTGTACATTTCAGATTACAGTTATTAAAAGTTGTTTCATGAACTTTGTAGTGTAGGTTATGATGATGATTAGACTAGCAGAAAAGGTACTAGTAGTTTCATAGACAGAGTGGGTACAAAAATTGGCATGCAATGACACAATGCATGTTATACGATTTATTTATATGAATTTCATTTATGACTTTCTTTCTGTACAAATGCCAATAAAACTTTATGAGTTAGTATTTCTATTGTTTTCTAAAAACACATTAATAAGAATTGGCTGCTCCATGCCAGTAGCACACTTTCGAATAAATTGGATTAAACTCAGGCATGATCAAACAGTTTTATTGGAATGTGTGTGGTCGTCCTTAGTTATGGTTATGCAGTCGGCGTTAACCTCTGGCTCGTATACTGCTATATGAAATTCGAAATAATGGTTTTTTGTTTAGTCTTTACCGGGAAATAAACAGAACTTTACCTTTTAATTCTCCTTTCTCTACAATAACGTAAAGAGCGTATGGTTGCATCTTGAAGACGGGATTCTTTACATTGTGGTATACCAGTAAACCATGTGGCAGTCTTGTGCGGAACTTAAAAGATATTTCTCTGCATAATCTGTTGATAAGTAAAAGAGAATTAAGACATTTGGTGTTTCCTATATTATTCAACAGTTTAGTATTGCATGGTGGTGTTGAATAGAAAATTCTAGACTGTTGACATGACTTTTATCCGAAAAGAAATCTCGTCATCATGACGTAATTGCACCAGCACCCATACCCTTCTAACCAGAACACATAGGCTTCAACTTACCTCAATTGAAACCTTTGTATTATATCCCCATCTAATTGTATAAAAGTGTTGTCCTTCGCAAACATAAAGGTCTGATGATGACCAGATTCAGCAAATGTGAGGAATCTGTCTCTATCACTGGGTGGTATCGGAGGTATTATTGTCGCGTATGTGGTTGATATGTTTGGTGTGGTGGTCGTTGTTATAGTAGGCGTTATTGACACTGTTGTTGCTGGTAACACTGAAAATATAACTTGAATTAATATTTTTATTGCTAGATACGATAGAAAACTATGGAACTAGCTGATGGTCCACCTAATGATAAGATAGATAGATAGATATATTCTTTATTGTACTAACAATAATACAGACTCTTTAGGAGGTAAGTATAATGGGCGACCTTATTGCTGAAAGCAATCTCTTCCAGACAACCTTTGGATAGACAGGATCTAATACACAAAAACAAGACCTAAGTAGAAGAGATAAGTTGTAACCTTAGTCTTTAAAATTGCATTGTCTGACAAAGCGCGTTCACCGAGGACGTGCCGTGTGAGGCATCGCACTCCGTCCATCTGTGATTGAGTCGCGATTTAAACTTCAGCATTGTTTCAGCATACGAGCAACTAACTAACATTAGGTACTTAACATCAGATAACTCCTCTACCTAAAAAATCCAATCCATCTTCCTTTTCCGAGTACCGTCCTATCTCCATTCTGTCATTCCTTTCCAAAGTTCTAGAGCGCCTTGTTCATCAGCAACTCAGCCATTTCCTAAACTCAAACAACCTCCTAAATCCCTATCAATCTGGTTTTCGGCCAAGCCATAGTACCGTCTCTGCACTCGTTAAAATTACAGACGACATTAGGCTTGGCATGGAAGGTGGACTTGTTACTGTTTTATCTCTTTTAGATTTCAGTAATGCTTTTAATAATGTAGATTACGATATTCTCTTAGCTCTTCTTCGCTCTCTTAACATATCTCCAACAGTAATTGATTGGTTTCGTAGTTACCTGTATGGACGCCGGCAACGAATCCGTATTGATGATACATATTCGTCTTGGTGTCAACTAAGTGCCGGTGTGCCTCAGGGCGGCGTTCTTTCTCCTCTTCTTTTTGCTATTTTTATAAATTCCATCTCCGAAAAACTCTCTTCTTCCTACCACCTCTATGCAGATGACTTGCAAATTTATAATCAGGCTCCTGTCGAATGGCTACATGAGGCAATCACTTGTACTAATAGTGACTTCGACACTATCCTTGGTTGGAGTAAACTTTATGGTCTGAAAGTTAACCCTGTGAAGACCCAGGTTATAGTCATAGGCAGCTCACGTATATGCTATCTAAAGTGGACTGGCTTGATCTCCCGCAAATTAAATTTGACAACACCACTATAGGGATCAGTGAGGTCGTAAAAAGTCTGGGTGTCCTTATCGACAGAAATTTATCGTGGGAGCCACAGCTATCGGCTGTCAGCCGAAAGACTTTCGCTGCTGCTGCTTCTCTTAGACGATTGCGGAACTTCCTTCCAACCGCCACCAAAATTGCGCTTGCACAATCTTTGTTGCATCCTATTTTAGACTACGCCGACACCAGCTACCTTGATTTAACTGAAGCCCAACTCAATAAGCTTGAGCGTCTTCAGAATCTTTCTATAAGATTCATATTTGGCTTGCGTAAATATGATCACGTATCTGAATATCGTAACAGGCTCAAATGGTTACCAATTCGTCTTCGCCGGAATGTTCATACCCTTTCGCTCCTCTACAACATCCTTTTTCTTCCCTCCACTCCAGTCTATCTCAAAGAACGATTTGAATTCCTTCACCTTTCAAACCCCCGATCTCTGCGCTCATCTGACACCCGTCAGTTAAAAACTCCTGTCCATTCCTCGCAGTTCTATAGTAAGTCCTTTACACTACAGGCTATCAAACTCTGGAATGATTTACCGGTTACTATAAGGCATGCAAAATCTCTTCCTATTTTTAAAAACATGGTCACTCAACATTACTTATCTACACTTTCTTTAACGTCATGATAATTATATGTATGTATAATATTATGGTATGTATGTAAGTATCATTATGGTTATATATGTAGGTATGTTTATTATATAAATAGTTTTAGTATTTTATTTCTTTTTATGTAGGTATCTAAGTATTTATTTCATTATATTATATATTATTGAATAATATTTTTTAATTATACAAATTAAATTTATATTTATGTACGCCCCCGTCCTTGTTTTTGTGTATTAGATCCTGTCCATCCAAAGGTTGCCTGGAAGAGATTGCTTTTAGCAATAAGGCCGCCCATTGTACTTACCTCCTAAAGAATCTGTATCATTGTTGTATTAGTTTAAGTGGAGAGTACAATAAAGAATATATCTATCTATCTATCTATCAGATAAAATTGCAGTTAAAAGTATGTCTATAATATGTAAAAAAAAACTAGTGAGCTGAGTTGTTCAAATTATTATCTCTATTATACATTCTACTAGAAACTCTACTGGTATGATAATTACGGGTTGAATGGTTGTAGTACGTTGTAGGGAAGAAATAAGGATGTCCAGAATGCATAAAATTCTGTTAAAACCGGGTGAAATCTTAAACAGGATCTTCCTGACGTGGAAGGGCAACGATGACACATACTAAAACCTGGTAGGTACTTCACGAAGATTGGTATGCTATTAGTTGCCCTAGGTTAGGGATATATCGGTTTTTTTTTTCGTTTTGTTTTTTACCTTTTTCTTCAACAGCCAAATCAACCGGCAAACTGGATCGTACATCAGCTGTTCCGTATAGAATTAAAAGTAAGATCAAATTGATCTTTTTTCTTTGGCATAATTCTTCCATTTTGCTCTATTGGGCTCATTTATCTGCAAAATTATTTAATTAATTACCTTACATTCAAGAAATGCACCTCTTTTTTTGGGGGTTAGCCGAACCAACACAGTTTCAAACAGTCCTTTACTTTTCAAGAACCAGAAAATAATTCAAAATCTTATCAGTTTTTGGACTATTAAATCGAGTGATCTTAACTCTCATACCATAGGTACTTACAGTTGTATATCGAAATCCCGGCTGGTTACATAGGGCATCGAGCGGATATAATAGTCAGCGCCATACAGTGGGCCGGCATTTACAGACCAGCACAAAATGAGCCGCTTGTGTCCCTGACTTTAGACCAACAAGTGGATGATGAATGTAAATTGGAAGGGTTAAGATATGATGGACGAGGTTACGGAGCTAAATTGGCTCAAGTAACCGCATTTGTCTCGAGATGTGGCTTTGGTTTGACAGGTTGAGTTTTACGTCGATATACAGTATTGAAATAGGCACGATATTCTTGAAAATAGCAAACGGATATCCAGCAACGTTTATGAATAAGTCATATCTAGAAAGCTGTTATTTTGCCATAGTTACATTATTTTAAAACTGACTAACACTTTTAGTAATAAATACTTACACGAATATGTCACAATCACAGTTAAAATCCTATTAAAAATAACATTTGAAACACAATTTTAAATCTGCTACCACAAAATATTTACACAATCAAAACAAACAAATGAATAAGATTCAATTGGCGGGTATTCTATTTTCAAAACACCTTTCTTCAAAAAACTGTATTCGATTTTTAAAACGGTTGAGTTTTTACTCGCGGTATTTTTGGTGTAAGGAGGTGGCATAGCCAACACGCCCCTTCCAGCCAGCAGCGGTGTACTGACGCCGAGTAACATTGTATAATGGGTCTAACAATTTATCCTGGTGGGTCAGAGTTGTTCCCAGGCTCAGGGTTTAGGATCCTCGCTGAGATGACGAATTAGCGATTTGAATTGTTTTCTACCAGCCGACTTTCCCGTTTTCTGATTGGTTAGTTAGCCAAAGGGTTTTCGTTTTTTTATCAAGCCTTTTTTGTCCCTCTGTTGGGCAAATGCCTTCCCTAGACTTTTCTACTTAGATATCCCAGTCATACAGTCAGTCAGTCAGGCGGAAGCTTTCATTTATTTAACTAAAAACTAGTTTTTTTTGCAGGTTTTTATTACAAAAAATATCGGAACTAAGTAGTACCACAAAATTAGTTTTGACTTGGGTTATTTTGAAGTATCTAGCTAGTTTATCAACGGATAAATATCCGTCCTTGCAGGTACAATGCATTATGAATCTCTACAATTAATTGCAGTAGGTAGGTACTAATTGACTGAGAGCACGTGACTCGATCTTGTGGTTCAATTAAAGCCGTGTCAAGTGCATTAGTTAATTTGAGTTTAGATTTTGCGTGATAAGTATAATAATTATGTTCTACAAAACCAGAAAAATATACATGCGTAGTATGCTATGTTTGTACTTATGAATAGCTAGTAAGAATAAACACTACTTACAGACATACAGACAACGTGAGAACCTCCTCCTTTTTTTGAAATCGGTCAAAAACTAAACATTTACGCTTTGTTTTATACAAAATCTGCTCTGACTCTCTGAGACACGAAAAAGTTTTTATAGCTATTTGGCCGCTTTTTATTTTTATTTAAAAAAGTTTATTTGTCAATTAACTGGCCTGTTTCATTTTTTTTATCAAAAAGTTTTCATTGTAATGAGGCTAGCGTTCATAAAATATCGATGCAGTTAAATAAACTTTTAGCACTAAACGAGGTAGGTATCCATAAATTAGTTTTCTGTGACTGCCCCCGTATGCCAATCTTTTGCTGTCAAGTTATATTTCACTGCCCAGTGTAATTTCTTCAGGTCACGTGGTACAATTTTGTACCACGTGATCATTCTTTTTAGACACTTGACAGCAAAATATGCGCGAAAACACATCAAATGACGTCATAATGTCACTATTTAGTCACAGAATAACTATGAGTTAGTATGAACTGACCATGATTTAAAACTTTGCAGTTCAACTTTGATTGGCATATCCCTGCAGGCCTAACAATAAACAGATAAATAGGCAAGTAGCTACACAAAAACGTATTTCTGAATGGCTTTCCTAACCATTCTTCCATTTCATAAGCATTCACCACGCTTTCAATTCCAATAATCCATATTTGCACAATAAAACGCGTGACAGACAGACTGTCTTGGCTCAGAAACATTGGTGGCAATTCTGTTGTTACCGCTAACAAAAATTATGTAAAAATAGGTCGTAGTATGTTTAAGCCAAGGTCTAAATTAGCATGCCATCTCAATGACAATCTCAAAATTGCCTCAAATAAAATTTTTCTATTCAGATGCGAGTACTTTTACGGGCAAATTAATTGACATCTTTCTTGTGCGAACTTATTTTACGTTATTTGACTATAATTTGACGTTATTTGGTTATTTTAAGATGGTCTTACATACAAATACAAATAAAATTTATTGTCAACAAAAGATACATGAGTATTTATGCCAATTTGAACATTAATATAAACTTGTTAAGATCTTTTGTATTTTATAAAACTTAATTTTTAAAACGGAACAACAGGATTGCCACCATCGTTACCTACAATGTTTGTGGAAAATATTTGACAGACTAAAATGGTCGTGCGCCTGCGCAATCATTGCAAATGCGATTAGACAATAAAGTTGTGGTTCGCGGTTTAGTTTGACGGCCTTTTTAGAAAAGAATTCTTAAATAAATGGTCTCACGACTCTAATTTCCAAAGTTGTCTTACCTATTCACACATCTTTGGAATCTTCTAAAACTCCTACTACCTACCTACCTGTTGTCATGCGATTGTGCTCATAATAATATCGAGACAAGCCGCTCCATCTTTCATCCGGTTTTTCTCATAAGTGTTACCAGCCAAACGCTTAGTTTTTTTTCATAAAAAAAAAGTCATACAGTGTGGTAAAACTTACGGGATGGCAAAGAGACTTTTAAATCGTAATTCCTTTTAATTAACCTTCTCATTTTACATACCAACCTCGTTCATGTATTTCTTATTTTGTAATATTTTAAAAAATCATCATAGTTTTTACTACTACCTTGCTTAGGTCTGGTAAATGGTGTATGGAAACTGTTTCGGTAATCTTCAAATTTCCGCAGAAGTCTTCTTCTTCTTCTCTTCTATATGGCCTCTGTCCGTCATTTCGACAGACAATTTTGCAAGTGTCAAGTGGATTATTTGAAATAAGTTTAGTCGAGTCATACATCAAGTCATTTGTTTCAATCTCTCACACTTTGTATTTGGCACATGTCATGCTTTTGCACATAACTTCTCATTAGTTATTTATATGAGCATCTGTGATAGTGGGTAGCTCGTTGCAGCAGCCGTGGGCGAATGGTCGCCGCTGCCATTTCGAGAGGTCCACAGAGAGGTCACTCGCATTCCTTTGGCGATCTGCAAAAACAGCGCCTATATTTAGTTCTCCACTTATCTACCTGCCTACGAGATCAACCTACTCGTTTATCAATTTAGAATTGTAATCAGTTGATACTTTTTTACGCCTCATCCAAAAATAATTCTTAGCTATTTCATCAAACGACAAAGAAAATAAATCTTTTGAATATCAACCGATTTTTCTCTCACAAAGAATCTTAAATGACATCACCGATGTACGCTTGATAGTTTGAAATGCAGCCAAGTGTTCAACGAGCACAGTTTTTCCGTTCCATTTTCAGAACGCTGCCATTGTGTAAAATGTCATTGGTGACATGACGGCCAACGATTTTATTTACTAATTTAGTTTCCTTTTAAATTTTCCACTTAAAAAAGTTTTTCGAGGTTAGTTTATCAACAGCAGACCATAACTTCCTGGTTAACAAAGACATCTTCAATCAATCAGGAATTAATCAATTATCCGTGAAAACTTATAGCCTAAGAACTCCTTTTGCATTTGATTTCCTGTAACCAAACTTTTTGTGATATAACAGCCAGCCATCTTATCGAGACCCCAATTTTAGAGAATAGGTAATGAAGAATAGGTCTCTTTATACTCTGGTAACTGTAAAATGATTGTAAGATAGTTGCAATGTAATGGGTAAAAGCAAAACAAGTTAAATATTTTAGTTATGTAAGTAAGAGCAACACAGAATCTACTTGTTTGGTTCAGTGGTGATTGGGAATGGACCATCACTTATACATTAGCTTGTTTCCATTGTCGAACGATATCGTGGCAGCTAAAAGTTAGCTTAACTTCAAAAAAATATCACACCCAATAATATGCACCATACTGGGTGCATGCGTAAGGTGCGTTTTATTAGACCTATATCGAAAAAGTCTTTAGAAAGAAAGTTAATTCTATTTTGTTGGAATGGAAGCTATATCCTGTAGAATGTGCTTGAACAAAAGTATGATCACATAGTGGAATTTTGACGCTTGTTCTTGTCAGGTAACTAAGACAGATAACTTTGAGACTTTTTTAATTCCAGCATAACTGGTTATTTAAAATAAATTCATTTTCATCGTAGAACTATTTTATTCGTTTTCTTCTTGGTTATCTGCAAAGAACAATGAGAATGAGACATTGACTAATTACTAATACTAACTAAAAAAACACTACACATTAAAGTGATGTTGCTGCACATTCTAGACCACTATACGTATGTATAGGGGTCACGAGTAATAAAATTGTGAGTGAATATTGCTACATTATGTCAATATTTCCATTAAAAATATCGTGTGGCAGTGGACACAAACCGGTCCAACGTCCACGGATGCGTTGACGAGCCGTCAGTATCCGTGCCTATCCGCTGTTACGATCGACCTGAATACACCATAATGGTATCTCGCGAGCTGTAACTATGCAGACTTCACTACTGCCATAGAAAAATAGTAGAATTACAGTGCTCCGATCACGAATATTTGTGACAATTGTAATAAACGTAGCAATAGTAACAGTAGCGTATCCGAGATACACTGCGCGCTGACGCTACAACGTTTGGCAGTTAAACTGGCGTTGACGCACAGTGTGACTCGAATACGTTAGGATTACGTATCGCAGCAACTGTCTCAACTCATAAATTGCATGATATACATCATATTTTTGTTTTTATTTTTTATGCAGCATTAGTAAGAACTGTGAACCTATCAAGCCAGATACCTAAATAAACACATAGTATATACCTTATAAGTACCTACTTTAGAATGCAAGACAGATAAAAATAATTGAACAGGAAAAGCAAGATAGGTAATCAAATCATACAGTTTTACAATGTTAATATGTCGTAAAACCTATGTTTGTAGGTATAGATCTCTACATAAATACCTACACATATACCTACTGATATGAGCGAGGGTTAGCTAGCTACAAGATCCATTGGTGCATTGGGTTTGAACCCACGACCTTATGATCAGAAGACGGGGTTGCTACGACTAGACCACCGGTGCTCTTAGTCAGTCACTCTACATATTAGTTGTGAAAACCTAATTATCCCGTATTTGAAATAAAATATTATGACAGAGATATTACCTAGCAGAGTAATGATGATGCATAGTACTTAAGGCGCATGTATTGCTAAAGATGGGCATCTGTGAGACTATATAACTTTGTAGGGGTATAATTTTACATGCTATTGAATACGTAACATCCGTTTTAGGTTCAATAAGTAGCCAGCTAAGTAGGGACGAACTCAGGATAAGATATGGGTACATATTTTTATGTACCTACTAAAAAAATCGGTCACGTATCTTATTCTTCTATCTATCTTCTTCTATCTTATTTTCCGTTTGACTTTTACACATCTGATAAAGTGCATTATAAGATAAAGTCCCAATCTGATACCGTATTTATAAAATTACTAAAATCATTCCTCTTAAAAAATGTTACTATGAATTAAATGATTATATGAACGACAAAATGTGCGAATATAATAATAATACTGAATTTACACAAGAAATTGACTGAATTGAAAAATTGACGTGAATAAAACCTCGGTCTGCCTACTTTCAATGCAATACCCCTGAACAGGGTTCATTTATGTGATACCTATCTACAATGTAACAACTATAATACCATGTGAAAGCAATAAATGTATTGAGTATTGTATATTTTATGACAGTTAATTTTGATTTTCATCATTACATATACATTACACACATTCTATAATATAATTATTGTTTATAAGTTATTTTCGAAAGTGTATTATGTGTGCTGTTGGCGATGCCTTATATATAATAAATAAATAAATTACAGAATCAACAGAATAAGTTCGCGCTTCTAATTCTAAGTCGCCACCACACTAGTCGCCTAATGCGTACGAGCTCTTAGTTACTCATCTGGCAAAAAATGCAAAATTAAGTAATAAAAAAATTACTTGGAATTTCAAGAAAGTATTTATTTGATTTTTTAAATGTAGATTAAAATTACTACGATACAATTCTAAACTCCCCCTTTTCATCAGTACCTTAGTACATACATACACAGTAATACACACCAACACCAGTATTTCATACAGCAAATGACAAGTTAGGCAATGTACTTATTTGTTTACGTAAACGCGATGGGAAAAAGAAACTAAACATAAAGTACTTACTATTATATTACGTACTGTAATAATAATCAAAAAGTATTTCCAAAATCGTGATATAATAAAGCAGCTGGTTTAAAAACATATAATTAAGTAAATACTCGTATTTACGTTAACTTTTTCTAATATTGTAGTTTTTTAGTAATATATGTGCTTGTTCTATCATAATACCTAGTTGGTTGAAAAAAATCATATCTCATAAAGTACTAGATAAATATAATAGAATGTTATTTTAAAGCCTCGATACAAAAGACTTCAACGCGCTTTTAAAAAATATTTCCATAATATAAACCAAATTAATAATTGTAACGGCGTCCTTAAAAACCTATTTAAAATGAACCTGGTAGTAGGTATTATATTCTCTAGGGCAAAAAAGAGCTACATTTAGAAAAAAAATTACAAAGTACATAAACCAGGTGTAAATCAAACGAAGCTCGTTATTTCGTGCGATACCTATGTATGACATTGGTATCAATTTCGTCACATTTCACCATTCTCGATAAACTGTGAATCAAAGTGAGCTGGAGCACGTCTGCATTATGTAGACATGTCACGATCATGTGGCGAGTGATGTAAATAGCCAGTATTTTTTATAGAAAAAGAATATTTTTCTGTGATTTGAACTACACTTAAGGCGTTTGCACACTGACACGACACCTACATATGGCACGATACAATGGCTTATTCCAAAAATCCTCTGTGTGTTACCCCAGCAAAAGGATTTCTGGACTTTTTCTCCAAAAAAATCCCCCTGCCAGCAGTCTCAGGGCTCGCTAAGAAGATTTCTGGACAAAAGTCCAGAAATCACCTTCGCAGGGGCAACATATCACCAGTTGGTAAACAAAAATATCGTTGTCGTTGCCGGCACAGTCTGAAAGCATTTATGATCTCCCCACGATATTGTGTTTCGTATCTGTGGCAGTGTAAAAATGCCCTTATCTATGCAAGTCTCAATAAATCAAAATAAAAAGAAACAATGTTCATGTCAAGACAAAAAGAATACAATAAATAAATAGGATAAACTGATTTTAATACGTTGTCGAACTACCCGTAAAATTATTACAGTGTTTTATATCAAGGTAAAACCGGTAATATACATAATAAGGTTTTGTGGTAAAAACTTTATGAGCAGCACATTTTTATCTCATTTGTAACTTTATATAAATTAAATGCTTTGTTCTAAAAACCTTTGTTACTGAGTAAGAGCAAGAAAACCAGTTCTGTAGAACCTATCACATCTGCTCTTCCGGGTTTGAAGTACAACTTTGTACCCTCATTTCCCAACTGAAAAGTTATTTTGAACTTAGTAAGTAAGACGTTTACCGACAAAAAGTTCAACTCTGTTGAAAACCCATGGAACTTTGTTGCTCTCCGATTTTATAACTTCATGTTTTACGAATCAATTATGTGCATTTTATACCACAAATAAAGTACTAATCATAAAAGGTACCACATCCCGGGTATTGCGGCTTTTATGGAATAAAAAAAACAAAAACAGTTGCCATGCAACGAGATATCTGCAAGGAAACCGCTGAGATTGCGAAACGGGCCGGCAAAGGTGAAGGCGCCGCACCATGCCAGTCGCCACGGAGAGAGAGCGGCGGACGCACGACGCTTGCGCCAAACGACAACTATTCGAACTTAGAACAGACGCGCGCGCAAACCTACCCACCACCGGCCAACCAGTGCAACGGCTGCACCGTTCCAAATTCAAAAAGTGCTTGTGAATTTTTAAAACTAAATAATTAGTGCTGTGATTGTGTGCGACTGTCGATAACTTGTGCCCACGGAGATTGTGAGAATTTTTCTCTTTGACACACATATGACGTGAATAACGGTGAAGTGATCCGACGGTCGATCGACTCGCTAAAATCAAAGTGCTAGTGTATTAAAAGCAGTGTGCCGGAATTTTAACGGACTTGCCTACGAAGAGGTAAGATATTAACAGTTATTATTGTTGTATAACTTTGGTGGAGGAGAAAGCTTTCTTTATAATTCTTATCTGTTACCGGATGTTTTATTTGCATTCATATAACCCAAACTGAACACGTTTCGAAGCATGAGATTGTATGTCTTGTCAACTGTGTGAATGGTCAATCTTGTGATTGCTAGAAAGCTCGGTTTTTATCGTTTCTGAATTTAAAGTTTAAGAGTAATCATTTAAATTCATAAACAAGTTCCAGCATAAGTTTTGGTAGATTAGATGGTATAACATAGGATATTATTCTAAACATTATTCAAAGAACTGCTTATGAATATTCATTATAAACCGTTTAGCTTTTTATGTCTCCAACGAAAATGTGAGGGAAAACGTCTACGGAACGGGTTTGCGTCCAGAATAAGTAATGCACGGGTGAAAAGGTCCCTGACTCATCTTACACTACACTCGTGTCCGAAGCTTCTGTTTAGAATAAATTTAACTTTGGAACGAGCATTGTTTTAGTAAACAAAAGGATCGATTTGAATTCTTTTATTATTCACGTTTTTCAATCGATATCTTTGAAAGTTGCAGCACTATTATCATTTGACATTTTAGCATTTTTTGTCTAGCAAAATGTCAAGTGGTTTTGCACAAATAGGAATTACCGCCAATGCGAAGTTTTTTCTTTGAAGAACGTACTTCAGTCTTCGTAGTAAAAAAAAACTTAATTATATGGGAAATGTTACATTGTCCGGTTCCCATGCCAATGGGGGTTTAAAGGTTAAAAACCAATACCGATAAAGGTTTGTTCAGACTATCCTAGTTGTTTAATCGTGTTACAAGTAGGTACCCTATTTTATTCTAAACGTCATTTAAGCCGTTTGCAAAGTGTTGTAGCATTACATTGCATTCTCTATATCGCAGTGAATCGACTAAAATATAATCATAGTAGCAAGCTTAAGGGCAGCGTGTGGAACACATTAAATTAAATTGAGTAATATTATTAAAAGTAACGTGAACGTATGAAACTACGCAACACCATGGTGACAGTGCGTGACGACATAACAGTCATGAAACAAGTACAGTCGCATGCAATCACTAATATATTATATATTTTTATTTCATAAGGAATCGCAGCAATTATTTTTATCTCAAATAATTAAAACATTGGCTAGAAATTACTATATAAGTACCTATATAAGTATTCTATCAGCCATCTAGTTCCCATATCACAAGCTTTGCTTAGTTTGGAACTAGAGGGCGTTGTGTGTAAAGTCCTTGAATATTTATTTATTATTTATTACTGATAAATCTTTTACTGTATCGTTTATTTGACATGAAATTGAAACAAATAAAAGCCGCGATAAAGAATAGGGTAGACATAGTAGGTTCTTAGTTCTAAATAGAAATTACTTTTACGTACCAAGGGTACATAATAATGTGTATGTATGTACTATGTACAGACTGGTAGATATCACCCTCAAGTGGAAGCTAAAACATTTAGCGCAAATACTTTCAAAGTAAATAATGATGCCACTGTTATTGACTGTTATACAATAAAACAATCAGTGAGCAGATTACCGCAATAGTTTATTATGACTGTAAATGTATTAAGACCATGTTTTACAACGTTATACGGTTTGTATAAAAAAAACCCGTTAAATTGCTGGTTACCGACGCATTAAAGCTTCCAAAACTGTTTATTTAACTAAAAGTACTCAAGGCATTTCCTCTTTTATATTCTGGTTCCAGTTCTTATAAGATAGAAAAAACGGTTTTATTAAAAAAAACAAAATCTGAAAATTGTGTATTTTTTATATCAGGGATAATTTAAAAACGCCTTATGTACTAACCCCTTTATTCATAAACCCTGTCATTTTAGCGCTGTTTTAAAAAATGCTCTGTCATTGTCACTTGCACAAGTAACAAAGAAAAGAAATGATAAGAGATTTAGCAGCCATTTTAGTTAGCAGAGCTTTAAAAAACCAATACGAATAAAACCATAAGTGGTTTCAGTTCCTCGCGACCAGAGCCTAGATATATTTATTTGTACTCGACTGTAGCTACAAAGAAATGAGCAAGAAATAGTCATTATCTATATCTAGACGAGAAAGACAAGGACAGGTGAAATGCGTTAGATAACTGAGAGATGTTTATTTTCTTTTGCAGTTATTTATTGCAGTGTTTTTAAAATAAGAAGTCATTGAAAATAAAATAAAGCTATGATTTATTTTGCAGTGCACTATGTTACAGTGTACAAAGAGTTTTTTTTTCACGACTACAGTCTTCTCAAGATGCGCGTATTCTCAAAAACAATTGAACCTCATCCTCGATTTTTTGGAATGAAACCAATAGTTGGAAGTCAAGAGTTTGGGTTTCGGTTTGGGTACTCCGATGTACGAAACTCTTGTACATAGTTTTAATGAAAGAACCATAATTATACTTTCAACCCAAATGAATAAAAAATAAAAGTTTATACTAAGCTACTCTCTTTTTAACCGACTTCAAAAAAGATTCTCAATTCGGTTGTATTTTTTTTATGTTTGTTACCTCAGAACTCGTTCATTTATAAACCGATTTGAAAAATCTTTTTTTATCTGAAAGGGTAATATTTCCAGGTTAGTCCCATTTAATTTTCATCGAAATCGATTCAGCAGTTTGGGTTATAAATAGAAATAACTGAAAAAAAATATGCCAACTACGTGCACGAAATTGCGTATTAGAACATTCCCAATGAACTGTCATCATCATCATCTGATGATGAAGCTGGTAGCTAGTCGAATTGAAGTCGGTTTTTCTAGTTTTTTAAACTTATAAAATTACTAGCAGTTAGTTACCCGCGACTTCGTACGCGTCTACAGTTTCCGTGTACATTATATTATCTGTGCGTGTACCGAGCGGATACGTCTTTGAGAAACTTGACATTACACCTCATTACACCGAACTCGTACCTACTGGAATGTCAAACGCTAGTTGTTATAGACCAAAGAAGTAGTACTACGCCGTGTCAAACTGACGTGACATGACATAACAATGAAATCCTCTTGCCAATTGGCGCTGCTAATCCTTTTCGTTCATTTTATCCTGTAGATCCTGTTAATTATTCGAGATAAAAAGTAGCCTATGTGTCAATCCAGGTTACGAACTACATATATGCCAAGTTTCATCCAAGTTGGTTCAGTGGTTTTGACGTGATTGAAACACAAACATCCAAACATCTAATCTTTCGCATTTATAATATTAGTAGGATTCTACAACTCCGTACCGTATCACAGTGACTATGACAATGTATCACACTATCTATCCTAAGAATAACACAAGTTCTTATCTTATAAACATACCACCGAGGTATCACGGCAAAGGCCGTATGTTTATGAACGTGCAAACATTGGGGCTGTAAGCTCTGGGAATGCACAGGGACGTACTAAGGTAGGGTTCAGTCTATAAAAGCACCTCGTCTGCACCAAAGCTGCTTATTTATGAAAAGCTTTCTTACTGCAAGCGCCAGTTGACATGACATCCGTTTTAATGTTGTCAAAACTTAGTGCAGACTAAAGACTTATTTAAATAAAAAAAACATTAGGTAAGGGCGGCTTGCACCAGAATCGCTAAACGTGTCAAACAACTAAATAGATTTAAATCTGACGTATTTATATGACTTGACATTAAGTTCTCCTTAAGAATATACCTGTGAGGTAATGCATTGTAATCTCTCAGTGGTAACCGTTTAACATCAGGTTGACTAACAAATTACATTTTTCTATAAAAAAATGATCATTTCCTTTCATTTGGTCCTCTGTCTTTTTACCGTTAAGAAATCTGTCACAACATTGACATTGGCAAAATTGTGGGTCACACAAAAACCATAATAAAAACAAAAAATAATATTCTTTAAATGCATAAAATAATATAATAAGCAAACATTACATATGCAATTTTTTTAAATCTGCGCTTCAAACTGATGTCATTATTCATGCTGAAAAAACCTTTAATACAGATATTTTTGACTTGGACACAGTAAATTAACGTTTTATTCGCCAAAACCAAAACCGGGATTTTAAGTCACGCCTTCCTATCACAAGAAACGTTATTTTATGCCAAACAACCGGTCTCAGCGTATCGATGGAAATTCTGGTTTAAATTATCACGACCTCGATCTTTTATCCAAAAATTAAGTTTCGTAGTAATAATAATAGGTCGAGTCTCGAAACACCGAAGCTGATAGTAAGAAGTTGAATTTTTTTTCTTTGCAATGTTACATGACAAGCATCAACCTACTTTCCAGTTTTCCAATCGAAGGACAAAAATTAAACTAACGACTATGAATTAATTTTTTGTTCAGAAAACTTGTTTGGATCAAAAATATATTTTTGTTGAACCATTGTATTGTTTTTCACTAAACGTTTTTTGTTTGTGATTTTTCATAACCTAAGTCACTTTTTTTTTATCTTCAAAAATATTAAAATGTGTGAGCGAGAAGTTGTTTATCGCTTTATGTCCATCACTTGTATAGGATAGAAAAATTAGGTTGATTTTACCAATTAGGTTAGAATGAATGTACCTATTTACCTTACTAAATACGTCCCTGTTTAAGCACCTGAACTTTATCTAACGAGCTACATTTGAATGTCTATGGCCTTGCTCTTTGACTTCAGTGCAGTGTTTGTGTATGATGTAAGTTGTATTTTGTCATTTACCTAAGGTATCTATCTACCCAAAAGGTAAAGCGGTACACGATGTCTGGTTTTCCCTACTTGAGTTTTACAATTCTTTGTAACTAGCGGAAAAAACAATAGATTTTTATACAATCTTTATTTTTTACAACAAATTGTCTAACCTTCGTAATTATAGAAAGGTCAAGAACGATGATTATAATTATGTCTATTTTCAAATGTCAGCTCTTCCAATGCATAATCTGAATAATTTTAAAATAAAAACAAACACTATGCGACTCGATTTTTCTATGAAATCATTTTTCTTTAGGTAAATGTAGCGTTTCATCATCATATCAGTCTGTACAAATCCACTGCTCGGGATAGGCCTCCCTAGCATTTCAAAAAGAGCAATTTTGAGCCAATTTAAAAGTATATATAAGTATTGTATCAGCATCTAGTTCCCATATCACAAGCTTTGCTTAGTTTGGGACTAGAGGGCGTCGTGTGAAATGTCCCTGAATATTTATTTATTTATTTATTTAATTTTTGATTGGAGCGTTTAGCTTTAGCCTAGTTCATGTCTGTCATTTTTAAGTGACGTAATACTAATGTATAATTCAGAGTGAATACGAACGTAAAATTACACAGAATAAGGAAGTTACAGTCAAAAGTCCCGTTGCTCGTGTGGAGGTACTGTGTGTACTTATTCGAAGAACCAGTATTGTCTTCCTAGATAGACAAAGAAACGCGAAAATACATAGTTTTCCGGTTTTTTTGTGCCGTCTCAAACATAACCGTCTTCAAAATATACATAAAACCGCAACTAAGTGCCTAAAAACAGGATTCTCAAAACTACAAAAAAGTTCATAGTATGAAGTTTTTGCCTTACACGTTTGAGTTCACCAGTGACTTTAAACGTGAGTCAATAAGGATATTTATACGTTGTGATGTTATTACCTTGCTTTTCTTGTATATACTCTGATAAACCTTGTAATTTACATAGTAACAAGCTATTCAAATATTTGATCTCACCCCACAAAGTTCTCGACATTTTTTACAAAGCCTCTGGGTTTCTTAGACTCGGCGACCGTCTTGGAACGGTTGTTATATAGCAGGAATGGAACTGGTGTTATTTATTTCTTGGTTGATAAAGTTCTGAATGCCACTGCGTCTCACTGCGATATTTTACGTCTAAATTACTGCCTCGGATGTAAGGAAAACTTCCTTACATCTGGACAAACACATACACACGTAACTCAATGTAAATAGGTTCACGCGAGGGTGCATGTTGGGCCCATTTTTGTACAACAGGTATGCTTTATTTCTAGTTTCTAGTTCTTTTACTTTAAATAATATGTGTCCTTTTTAACGTTGTGGAATTTGGCCAAAGTTTAACATGTTGCGAACCTGTTCTAAGCCAGGTAATTTAGTCAAGATTTTATGGAAACTAGTTTATGTCAACAGAATAAATTAAAAAACCTAGAAGCAACGATTTTAGATACTACAAAGAAAACAGGCATTCTACATCTTTCAACCGATGATAAAATTGAGTGAAACTTAGTAAAAGGGGAAACAAGGTGAAATGAGAAAACAAAGGAAAAAGAAAAAAGAGGAATAGGGGAAAATAGTAAGTAAAGTGGGTATGCGTAACATTATAAGGGTACTTACAGATGGATCAGCCAAAGCCGAAGATCGTGCTCTGTGGCACGTTTTGAGAGACCTACGTCCAGCAGTGGACTGATATAAGTTGATGATAATGATGATACAGACAGACATGGTGAATCAACACAAAAGTTGTGACAGCTCTGTAACTTTTTTCGTTACATTATTTCTCGTATAGTCTCGCAATTTTTTGTATGGACAAAAATCGTTTGGTGAAAAGAAAACTACTTTTCTTTATACAAAAATTGCGATTCACTTTTCGCAAATCTACAAAAAAAGCTCAGACTACAGGCTCTGGTCACCCTGACATCAGACAGAAGACGAGAAAACCACTTTTTCGTTTTGGTTTCTTTAAGTAGTCTCGGCTACAACAATGTTTAATTATCAGGATTACCTAGAAATGTCGTACGGGTACAAAGCCATGTCGCGAAGCTGCCCACGATGTCCACCCACATGATGCATTAAGGGCATCGTAATTGGAACAGAGCTTTTCTTTGTAGAAATGTTAAGTTACAAAAGCTGATGCAAAGAGCTTAGAGGGCTATTCTTCGGCCAGCGGTGTCCTCATTAAAAATTAATTTGAATTAAATGAAGATTTTAATAAAAATCTGGTTTCCTTGTGGAGTATCCTAGTATTTTATAGACTAACTGAAAATATCAAACATCCTTCAGTGACTGAGTACGGAGTTGGTTTACAAAAATACATACGGTCAACACAGTCTAATAGTAAGTACGGTACTTGAATATCATGTTTGAAAATATGGGCCGGCTATTCGTGTGTGTGACTATAAAACTAACTTCAACGAATATTTTCAGAGATTGTGCCTATCACTAAAATTGTTGAAGCACTTTTGTCGTTTACTGTACAGTGTCTGTTCAGAAGTATCTGTTGCAATTTAACTGCAATGTGTTTATTTTGAAATAATGAAATCATTAATTATCCTCAACTTTTGGGAAATATATTCATAAATATTTTTTTATAATAGGTATCCAATTCACATTTTATAAGATACAATGTCATGTCCTGTTGTAAGGTTATCTGCATACTTAGGTACTTTATGGTGTTCGGATTTCAATGTCAATGTGAAAAGAGTTCAAGTTTGAGCAACATAAAATAGTATTAGTTCATCTACTTTTGAAACTTGTACTTTAAACCTTGCAAGTCGCTGGCACACTGCCATATTTTGGTCACGACGTACTTAACCTAGAAATAACTTAAATCACCTTGTCCAATTAGTTTATAAACTTTCAAAGTAAACAGACTTATTCAATAAAATATGCACTCGGTTCCAAGGTCTAAGTGGTGTATTACACTAGCGATTTGCGAGCGTCTTCAAAGCGAAGCGAATACGCTGCGCGCGCGCAAAGTTTTCGTCGCCGCGCCTGCGCCTGTGCAAGCGATCCGCGTTTTAGATGACACTATTCGGGGCAAACATGTTGCTCGCTCGCAGTGTCTTCGTTGCGTACTCGCTGCGAACTCGCGGTGAACCCACTGAGCTCCCGCTGCACTCTGCTTTAAACTCGCTCCCAAATCGCTGGTGCGATAGAGCACTAAAATAAGAAGTACGTAAATCCAGTTGTGGTATTAATGAGGCTATAAATTCTTATATTTGGACTGGTAGAGGTGACCTTCTTACATGATGATCAATTAGAGAGTAGGTAGCATTTTAAAAGAGAATAAAACAAGTGTGCCAGTCACGATTAAACTAAGAAAAAATACGGCATCAGAACAAAATGCTTAACTCTATAACAAAGTTACATTCATAGAAGAGTACTCCATATTATATGAAAGAAAGAAAAGAATTGGGTTAATTCCAAGTAGCTAGGTACAGAAACATTCAATTCGAATTCGGGTTCGGTAAATGCTTTATTAGTTGACCCGAAATATGCGCTAATTAATTTTCATTTAGTATTTTACGAAAAGCCTAAGACGCCATTGCTCTCAAACTGCAACTTATAAAGACCTCTTAGTAGTCAGAAATATCATAATTTTCTTTTCTAAATTAGATTTACTACAGCATCCGTTTGAACCATTTTCTAATTAAAAGGAAACAAGCTACAGCAATGTTTATTAGGTAGGTACAACTTACAAGTGTTTTATAATGTCGTGAGCTCTGCAAAAGTTGAAATCCGTGCATTGGAGCGGAGAGTCGCGTCGGACCTCGCACCGACCTCGAGCCAACCTCGCTACCTCGCTACCACTTCACCGCTCGAATACACCAATCACCTCCAAATATAGATATTTTTATATTCCGTGTCACGATAGGCTTTTTGTATTTCAGCACTCTTTATAAATCTACGTAAATCGGAACGTTGAAAGTGGTGCAATTCGAATTTTAAATTGCTTTATCTGATGCGTTCTAGAATGTCTTTGAAACGCGAATTTCTTTACCAGTTTTTTCGATGATAGGTACATACAAACTTTAACATTGTTTATTTATATTTATAACATTATATAACCAATGTTTTAGTCAAAACAAATTTTAAAAAATACCTTATACTTACCATAAAGTTTTAGACCAATTTTCGTTATATTAGCTTATATATGCAGTAGTAAAAATTTGTCTATAGTTTTAAGGTTAATTTTAAGGAAAAGTACAAGGATATCATGCCAATTGCCTAGTGATTAAAGCGAGTAGGCTCAAGGAAAGTCCACTTTGCAATACTTCGCATACTTACATAAAATTGGCCTAAGAGATAGATAGCTAACTATATTGTATTGTGTAGGTAGTTACGTACTGAGCTCGTAGACTTTTTGTTGATTTTCAAAAAGAATCGATTTTGCGTTTGTATAAAAATGTTTTGCGAATCTCCCGCTAGAGGCGCTAATCGGGTTTTCATACAAAGATATCTCGCAAGTTACTTTTCGATATTTGTTTCGATCAACGAGTAGGCATCCCATCACTTTACTTTTAAGTCTGTTGTAAAAAAAACCCAACTATTGTTTGCAGAATCATGATACAAGATTTAGACCGTAAAACAAAATCATTTGACCATAATTTCCATATTTAAGACCTATTGACCTTTCTAAAGCACTGTTATGATGATGTCAGGTGACTTAGATACATTAATTTGAAGCCAAGGATAATGTCCTAGACTGTGACTAAAGCTGTTACTAAAATGGTAATGAATAATTCCCTTTTATGTCTGAATTTATTACAAACTAGCAGTTACCCGCGACTTCGTATGCGTCTACAGTTTCCGTGTACATTATATTTTCTGTGCGTGTACCGAGCGGATACTTCTTTGAGAAACTTGACATTACACCGAACCCGTACTCGAATGTCAAACGTTAGTCGTTAGACCAAAGAGGTAGTACTACGTCCTGTCAAACTGACGTGACATGACATGACATCATCCTCTTGCCAATAATAGGCGCTGCTAATCCCGTTTTTTCATTTTATCCTGTGGATCCTGTTAATTATTCGGGATAAAAAGTAGCCTATGTGTCAATCCAGGTTACGTACTATATATATGCCAAGTTTCATCCAAGTTGGTTCAGTAGTTTTGACGTGATTGAAACACAAACATCCAAACATCTAAACATCCAAACATCTAAACTTTCGCATTTATAATATTAGTAGGATAGGATAGGATATATATGACATCTTATAAGAAAATAACGACATCGTATAAAAATTGTTCTGTTATAATACAACTATATGATGGAGCAAGCCGATGCCCACCTGATGTTAAGTGGTAAACGCTGCCTATATGCTTTAATATAAGAACTATGTCTAATATGTAATTTCCGGTGTAGGTACAATAAAGATGACTGAACTTTCGCTTGGAAACTTTTTAAAATAATTTTTAAAAACATGACAAGTTGAAACGCGAATAAATGTTTCACCACCTCTTATATGTTCTTACGAAATTAGGTAGGTAAGGTACCCAGTACCTACTTATATCTAACGATGAGAAGTAACTATATTTTTTTTTATGAAGATTTGATAAGTACCTACCGTATGATGTTCAGTAAAAAAAATCTATCACGTGACGTGATCTTGTCGACATCATTGCATTTCGATCACTCGCTACAAATAAGGCAGTAGTAGGGCCCTCTGCTTACCATTATTTTATTAGCTGAAGTTGAAAGACAATAATTGATTCTCATTGCTTTCGAGTGCCTTCGAATAAAAATATGGATGGAATAATAGGTCTTTCTCGGTCACGATACTTCAATAAAATATTTCGATGAGATCATTGATATCGAATTGAGTTTTATAAAATTTTTCAATAAAAACGAATGCTGTTCATGGTACAACTATCCAGTTTATTTTGACAAATTTTCTGTAAGTATCATAAATATATTCTTCCCACTATTCTAATACATATGTTTAACAAAGGGGGTTACAATTGTCAGAATATATCAGAATTTAAGATTGGAATACTTAAGTTGAACTTGATTTAAAAATTCAACATAAAACCTCACGATTTCAATTATGTCTGGCCTTTTTGCTATAAATAAAAGTATTTAGCATAGTTCAACCGCTGAATAGCCGGAAAACCGCAGCCAATCCGGAGTGTCACTCCAACACAATGGTAGTTAAAAATTGCCTACACCGCCGAATTTCAATGCAATTCGAAAGTGACCGTAATTTGTATGGAAATTGTTGAGCACTTACGTGATGTCCCACAGACCTTGTTACATGTTTTAACTAAAAGTGCAAAGGTTTTGGAGATATTGCGCGAACGAGTGTCAGTCAAAGGAGCGATTGGAGTTACACTGCGTTTCCACCAGTGTGGCCACACAGATGAGTGGTGTGCGAGGAAAAAGTCAACCAATAGTGTCACTTCATTCTTATGTCACGTCATGCAAAATGATACTGATTGGTGTATTTTCCTCGCGCACCGCTTATCTGCCTCGTACATCTCTACAACGTACCTATACAACGTGTAACATATATAAGCCGAAAAAGAGCTTATTCAGATCAAACACGTGAACCTATTTAGCTATTTGTTGAGAAGAAAAAGTGCTTATGTAAAGAAAATATTGGGCATATTTTTTTTTTATAAAACTGCATATGAAAATGTGGCGACAAATAAAGAATGCAATTTATAGGATATATAGTCTTTCACAATAGCAAATAAATGCACATAGTAAGCATAGCGTGCGCACTTTTCAATGAAAAGTGACCGTTGAAATTGCTTCCTGAAATTACTTATGCAACGTTGTGTAACCAATTGCCGTTACATTTCAATAAGTGACAGCAATTATCACCCTGAATTATCAGTTCGTCAGGGAATACTACCACCGTATTTATTTCTGAGACTTTACACCTTTATGTCTCAGAGTGGTGGACGCAGTGCATTGAATCACAGGGCACGTCCTCAGTGGACGTGCTCAGTGAGGTAATGTATTGTTATAAACAGAGGTAACCGCTAACATCAGATGAGCCATAAGCATATTGGGTCTATGGCATCTGATCCGGAACAGAATGAAATATATTTATTGTTCACGAATTTCTTCATCATCATCATCATCAACCTATACTCGTCCACTGCTGGACGTAGGTCTCTCCCAAGACGCGCCATTGAGCTCGGTCTTCGGCTCTTCTCATCCACGAATTTCTTGACTGGACTCAATCTTAGATTTTAAGGAATTTCGTGTTCAGTGGTTGCCGCTTAACATCAAATGGGCCATCGGATTGTTCATCATTTGTACATGAAAAACGGTTTTTATGTTTTTTATAGCCATACTTAAGTATTCATTTGGATATAATCTCTTGCTACACGATACTGCGAACTTTAACATACAAGTTACTAGAAATACTCGTTATAGTATGACCTCTTTACTAATATTAAGTAACTACTCAAAATCTCAAGATATTTCAACTTCTGTCTAAAGTATCCCAGTCAAGGTCTCCGTCTTAAAGTGACACTTATTCAACACACAAACACTTAGGTCAGGTACCTACTTTAGTTAATTATAACAGTCATGAAATAGTGAGAGTAAAAAATGTGAGAAATGTATACCTTAACCGTGTTTTTTTCGTATTTGAAAACACTGGTTTTTCGAGATTTTCTATGAGAAAAAGTTTTTTTATATAAGTTGGAATATTCTTTGGCCACAATCTCACCTGATGGTAAGTGACTGAGGTCGACGATGGAGTAGGACAGTCTAGAAGACACCTATTCACTTTTGCCTTGAAAAGATAGGTAGACGGATTATGACGTGATATTGTGTAGATGACAGAGTAAATTCAAACAGAAAATGTTCCATCAAGCTACGGTAGCAATTTAGGATGTCTAATTTACATCATTATGTGTATGCTTTCTTCGACACATCATGCGAACCGGTTTGGTCTGCCTGGTCAAATATTGGTCCATCGATATGCTCACTTGTTTTTGCATTTAACTATGTTGCTATCCGACAGAGAACCAAAGTACCAGTCGTAGACATAGCTCAGAGAATTAGCAGGCTGAAGTGGCAGTGGGCCGGGCATGTTTGCCGTAGAACCGACAATCGTTGGAGCAAACTAATACTTGAGTGGAGACCACGTTTAGGCAAGCGTGGTGTAGGACGCCCTCCGGCGAGATGGGGCGACGATCTGCGAAATGTAGCGCAAACACTGGATAAGAAGAGCCGAAGACCGAGCTCAATTGCCAGTCTTGGGAGAGACCTACGTCCAGCAGTGGACGAGTATAGGTTGATGATGATGATGATGATGTTGAACCACCTACGATACTAATAATATGAGAAGGTCATGTTTTGGCCAATTGAACTCAATAACTCAACCAGGCAAGTATCGACCCACACGCACACTTTTTTACGTACCAGAAGAAAGTAAGTCTATTATTTTTCTTACATATTCTGGGCCAATCGTTGCCCAGAGACGGAGTTTTTTTGGTCTCCGTCTGGGCTAATAGTTATTATTTTATGCTAAGTAGTTACACGCGGGAAACATTACAGTCCAGAATAAGTAAATAGATAATCAGGATGGAACATTCCTCAGGTAAGTTCGTTTATAATTTTAAACATTACAAATAACGCTTAAAGGTTTTTTTTTCTTATAAAATTGTGTGAGATATTTTCTGGTCAACCAGCGAAGCATATTTGTTTCACCATTGCTTTCACCATATTTTAGTTTCCATAAACATGTCCATTTCAATATTGTGCTCAACAAATAAAAATACTTCTCCGTTACAAAATCATCAGCGTTATATGTGTGCTTCCGAACAGTCATTTAAAGGTGTTGTATTTTTATTGTCAAAGTTTTATTACTTTTCTGTACACGCATGGCATTATAACACCATATTATATAGTAGGTACATCACGTTACAACATTCGGTGAAATTCGAAAGCCATGCGACATCTATCGAATTTGCTTTCTACTCTACACTCAATCCGGTTGTTTTATAATAAAGGCAATAAGGTACTTATGGGGAAATAATGTTACGTAATCGAATCAGAGTCACTGTTTATGTATTTATATTTATGTCAACTTTACACTCGTAGGCATATTATTTGATTTCGACAGATTCTTTGATTGATACTACCAGCCCCCGTATGCCAATCTTTTGCTGTCAAGTTATATTTCACTGCCCAGTGTAATTTCTTCATCTTCGTGATCATTCTTTTTAGACACTTACAGCAAAATATGCGCGAAAACACATCAAATGACGTCATAATGTCACTATTAAGTCACAAAATAACTATGAGTTAGTATGAACTGACCATGATTTAAAACTTTGCAGTTCAACTTTGATTGGCATACCCCTGTAGATTTAGTTTTATGCATAGTGTTGTTGTAATTGTTGTTAGTTATACACATCGTTCGAAGTTATAATTATGAAATGGTGATACTATATTCAAATTGTTGTGAAATAAAATACCTAGTCATAAAAACCGTCACATTTTTAAATTAATTAAGTTGAGGCTTTAGAACATTAATTTTGCAACAACTTCGAATAAAGGGGTTAAGTTCGTAGCATATTCGTATAATATAGATCGAATTTCACTTTGCAAGTTAATTTATTTGCTAGCATTGAATTAACTGTATTTTTTTACAACTTAACGATTAAACAAGCCGATGGCCTATCTGATTACTTCCACTCTAAAGAAAATGGGCTCAGAGGAAGAAAAACTCTTGAATATTGAATCAAAACAGGAAATGCACTACCATCATTCGAAATGTCAATCATTTCGACACACATTGTTCAACTGTTTGACCTCAGTGTCTCGTCAAGCGTCAAGCAGACAGGTTGAGGCATTGTTGTAGAGAAAAAACTCAGAGCAGGTTGGGTTCGGAGCGTCAGTTGGCGTGGTACTCATTTTGTTTACTTTGTATCAATATAGATCCATTCAAGTTAATCTGTGAATAGAGGTACTCACTCTATTTACAGAATAACTAGACTAGGTTCTAGACTACACGCAAGTAAAGGTTAATCTTTGGCCTTTGAAAGAACTTACAAGGGACTTATAGGCTTCTTTGCACGGTACAAACTTAAACTTGTTTTTTTCACATTTCTAAATTCATTCTTTCATTTATTTTATTTCTAAGTTTGAGTATCGGTTTAGACTTGAAAGTTGTTTCAGCATACAAGTCTTATCTTAGTCATTAAAAACCTGTTAGTAACTTAAAACAAATAAATGTTAGTACGTTAGTAAAACGTTGTTATTTTATAAATTGGCCTTCTTGAGTTACAAAATTAGTAATAAAGTTTGGATCAGTTGAGCTATCTATAAATCGTTTGCGACGGTGTGTAGATAGCTCAACTGCTTCATGTGTATTTTGTACATATTATAAATATTGTAAATACTGTATTAGTCATAATTTTCTTTGTGAATAAAAAAATCTGTCATAAAGTTTTATAAACAAACAAAATCTAAATACAGTACGCAAACGCTTGTGCGAACTTGGGATACAATTAATTACTCTCTTGATTTTTTTAAACATGCAGCAGGAGGTAGGTAATTTGTGCTGCTACGATTAAAATCAACTTGTTTTATAGCAATAGAACATGCTTTAAGAAGAAACAGCAAATTACATTCCATCTGACGTTCTCTAAGTATTTTTATAATAACATGTGATAATCTTAATATAGGTGAGGTATATAATCTAAACAAAAAGGTGGTTTATTTTAATACTCAGTTAAGTACTGAGTGAATACCTTGTTTAAAAGTTGTAAGTTTTCCAATCATCAAATAAAAAAACTAATTTTTTATGAAATATCAAAAACATCCCCTTCGCAGGGGCAACACGCAGGAGATTTCTGGAATAAGCCGATTTTTGAGAGGTTAAGATAAAATCGCACCGTTTACTTATTACGTTAAACGAATGCTTTATTTAAGAAACCAAAAATAAACATCAACATAATAGGTACATGTACTATTTTCAACAATAAATCCTTATAAAACTCCAAAAATCTAGCCAAACACCTTTATCTACCACAAAAGCCACATTTAAATAAGAAGCCTACTCCAATTGTGAAAACGCAGTCAATAAACTCCATCGCCCGTATACGCACACCACGTCTATATACATAAGTAAACATGTACTTATATGACAAGACGTGTACTTACCTACGTGAAAACTTCGCGTGCAAGCTATGTGAGATTTCTTTTAGCATTCAAGGAGAGACACTGGTCTCGCAGATGTTCGAATGCTATTGATTATGGTGATATGACAGTTCTTTGCACATACTCACGTAGATGATAAAAATAGATCAAAATGCACATCATAAACAGTAAGAGTACTTCTCTAAGTATTTACATGAATTAATATTTTCAGATTGTTTGTACGTTCTGTAGATCCTCAAATATTTAGATCAAACTGCATAGATGATAATTATAGAGCAGCATACATTCACTTTGTGACAGTATGTACACAAATTTTAAGATTTTTGGTATCCCCATAGAATTAGACCGTACCTAATGATAGAAGATACATACGCACAGAAAGCAGTAAGCTAAATAACAGCTTAAAACTTTTGGAATTCAAGGCATCGTTACAAAATTAATACCATATCCAAATGCAACAGCCTTTACTGAGCAGAACTGCCCAATTAGCTTATAATAGCGTGCGCTGCCTATGGGAACCGCAGACACCGTTGCACAACTGATAATCGGCAATGACACAATTGTATGTGGTTATAACACTTTAACGTGAACTTACGAAGTAATATATAACCTTAGACCTATAAATAGAAATAAACTTGATATGAATCTAAATCTAGTTTGTTTTGAACTAAAATATAGTTTGTATAAAGTCAAATAGAGTTCTTGCGATATTTGTATTTTGTTTTGACTTCTCAAAGTTTTCGTATTGACAAACTTAACTTAAAATTACTGTATTTGAAGCGTTTGCTATATTTAAATAAAATCAGTGTTTGTATAATCACCGTTTATTACAAAATCATGAGCATGATTTCGGAACTATAAAACCTCTTTAGAATGGTGCAAGATCGCGATTCCTACTAAGATAATGCAATCATTTTGTTGCAACTTACCTAGATTTTAGTTCTTGACGTCTTACTTTTATTTTGTATCTTATCTTAATTTAGCCAGACGTATAAACCATTTCTGAATATGATTTAACCACCAAAACTATTTGTATACATACTTATAAGTATGTATTTACAAAAAAAAGTATACCAGTATTCTATCAGCATCTAGTTTCCATATTACAAGCTTTGCTTAGTTTGGGACTAGAGGGCGTCGGGGAAATGTCCATGAATATTTATTATTATTATTTTCTTCCTTTTCTAAATAAAGGCTCATTTGCTTCTATGCATGCATAGAGAACACGCGATCTAGATTATCCACTGACATAATACCGACGTATACACAACGATACACAAGACATATGATAATATTATGAATTCCACACACGCAATTTTCATCAGTCGAATACCAATAGGCGTTGAACCAATAAATCTCAAGCTCATGAAAGTAGCCAATGGTACTAATGATAATAAATTCACCGTAAAGTAAACAAGCTTTGCCGACAAACAGGTCAAGCAAAAAAGGTCTTAATTACCGTATCATAAAGAACACTATTATTGCATTTAAAAGAGAAACCGGCTGTAAAAACTATCGAGGTTTGCCCGTGATGGAATCTAGACTCCCGCCTTGGCAGCTCATTCAGATGTGACTGATTATACTGTAACAGCCTCGCTGCCCGTCCGTCTGGTTGAGAAGAAGTGATAACCATTTGCATAATCAACCATCTATGATTGTTAAGAAAGTATGTTTTTCAAATAAAATTCAAAAGGTATGTTAAATTGAACGGTGTAAAAGTAAATGGTTTATTAGAAACATAGAAAGTGTAGGTAGTGACTGGTAAAGGTGTGATAAATTGTTGATTGGCATTGCATGGCTAGAAACTATAGAAATATTTTGGGGCAGAACATCATCAAAGGAAAGGTAGAAGGAAAAAAGCTGACCACACCATTGCTACATGAAAAGGTCAATGTCACATCATTTAAGTAGGTCAAAGAGACGAATTACTCCCTTCTTCACCATGATCTGCTCCCTTAGGGGTACAGATTGAACAAGTCCAATCTGTCCCCCTTTTTTCAGCAGGGTCACAGATGAAACTTAAAAACTACCCTGAAAATAAACAATTGGAATACATAGGTCACTTACCATCAGGTGAGATTGCGGTCAAACGTTTGTCTATAATGTATAAAAAAAAAGGTAATTTGCAATCGCAGTTGCTGGACTAGTGTTTCATACGCCTATGACTATTACTCAAATATGCACTCACATATTATTATAATGATGTTCGTGAACCAGTCTTTGCCATGCTGCGACTTTTAATTGCAGTTTTTCTTCCATAATTAAAAACTGTATTTCTATATAACTCGCAAAAGTAAAAAGTAGCAAAGATACAAGAAAGTACGTTAACAATTTTGTTGAACGAACGGTTTAACAAATCAGCCGACCACGGCTGCGCCACGCCTGAAGAATACAAAAACTCTACCATGCGTTGTTTGAAAGTGAATTTTACTGCTTTCATTATAAGAGTGATAAAGGCTGTTTTGTTAAAACCAAGTTGTTGTTTTGTTTTGTTTTGTTGTAAAACCAGATGTTTTCGAAATGGTTCTCCAAGTGGAAAATTGTTAAATTTCGTGGTGGGTCGTTGGCCGTTCGGTGTGACCGATCCGTGATTACCGAGATAGCCAACTGCAATCTAACACCAAATGATTTTCTTAGCACCGTTATTTTGTATTTAGTTCTATTCGATTGGAAGACTGTAGCTAAGTATAATTATTCGCTAGAAAGTATCAATACGTAGATTACGTGGTATTGGGTTTGGTGTTTTCTATGTCTTTCCCAACATGCAGTGCTTGTAGTCAAGGACCTTTTTTCAACCATTAGTATCGTCCATGGAATATTTATCATATTTATCTCCGTCCAGCCTTATACTTTTCTATAATCTGAGCGTCCAGCGTAGGCTATTCATATTACAACCAGATCGACTGATATACTCATGGCGTACATTTAAACGAAATTTTTTTAATTGACATTCCTTTGTGGGTGCATTAAAAGCATTTAACTTGTTTTGATCTTTATTTCTTTTATTATTGTTCGCTTTATATTGACTGCTGCTTTGCTAACGTGTATGTTATAAGTTCTTTGACTTTTAAGCTTTTATTCTAGCTAATAATTAATTATTTATGTCTAAATTTTAATTATATTTCCATTTAAGTTTATTTTTAGGCTTTACATACGTTTTATGATTATTGCATTTTGAAATAGAAATGGTTATATTAAGCTGAATTTAAGAATTTAGTACATCTTAGGATATTTTATAGGTGTTTCTAATCCGTTTTAATTTAAAAAAAAAGGTTCTATATTTTCAACGTTGACAGTAAAATGTGAATTCCCAGTTTCATATTACATTTCCGTGTTTACCCACTCTTTACCTACTTTTAATAGGTAACTGAATACATAAGTTCTTTGTGTATCATCAAAACAAGAAAACACTTATTTATTATACATAATTTCCTTATTGTATTTTCTAAACAAAGAAAACAAAAGAAAACATTATGTTAATTTATTAGAAACAGTGACAAAATACGACAGTATTAAAACAAAACAAAAGAGAGTAGCATATAGAGTAGTAGTAGTAGAATTCAAAATTCAAAGTGGACATCTAGCAATGAACATAAACCAACGTATACAAAATTTTATGTTATAACAGAAATATATAAAGAGAAAACATATTTATGTGCAAATATTATGAACGCCTTCGGCCCTCATCATTGTCCAGATAACCAACACCATTGTTTTCTTTCGTTAGCCCAATTACGTATATTTAAGCATTAATTTTAGCATTAGCATCGTCATTTAACATCTGGTGAGATTGCGGTCAAACGTTTACTTATAAATTGTAAAAAAAAAGTTTTCTGTGTTTTTTATGTTTTGTTCTGTATAATATAACCTGACGATATTTCCGATAATAATAATTACTCTAGGTAAGCATTGCCACTTTCCACCACAGAGGGGTAGATGACGTGGGCATTGACAGTGATTTGAACCTGTTCGATACTTTCATATTTACAAAGGCCAATAAACGATAAAGCTGGATTGTGAAATCAATTAAAGAAAGTCGTTATAGACTGTTAGACTGATATAGAACTAAAAAGCAGTCAAGTACATACAAGTCCGTCATTTATGAACTGATATGAAAAGTTTTTTTTTCTCTGAACGGATTACTTTCAGGTTGGTTCCATTCTATTTTCATCAAAATCGGTTCAGTAGTTTTGCTTGTAAATAAAAATAACTGAAAAAAATATATAGTAAAATAATAGTTAAATTAGTTGCTCAATATGTTTTTGCCTTAAAAGTCTTGTCAAGGTGAAAGCCAGTATTATATTTCAATTGTTGGTTGAAATCTTATGTAAAATGTTGATTTTTGTAGAAAACTACGTATAATTATTTAATGGGAGACATAGACATTGATTGCACAACTATTTCACTCAGAGGTCACTCTGTTAATTACAAGCTGAATGCATAATAAATACGTGTAAAAAAACGTACCTGTTTTTGTCGTGTTTTGTTTTTCTGGGTAAGTTATATGATATTCAATATCATTTCGAAAAAAATGGGGTTGGTCGACGTGTTTAATAGCCAGTGTTTAGTAGCCAAACTAATGGGACATTTTTGCTGAAATTAGGTCGTATTACTTCAACTTTATTTCATTTGTTTGCAATTTGTGCTAAGTAAACTTTTTAGGCTAGGTTTCTTTTGACAGATATACCCGATCATAATAATGAATGATCGTGTAGTAACTACAGAGGTAGAAGTGTAGGTATTTGTCCTCCAGTGAAGCGGTCGAGATATCAACTAACCAACGCATTAGATATCAGTGTACAGATTTCTACAGCATCGAGATCTAATTACAGTCTCCACTGGACCGTGCTAACCGAGGTCGTACACGCCAAGCGATTTACAAATTATTGTATTTTATTGGAAAGAATATAAACACACCTAGTTTGTGGATAGTTAGATGGTTGTACGCAGAGAACAGATGATCAAAGTCATGTTACATGGATATTATTTTTAACTATAAAATATTTAGCGTGTTGTGTATTGTTTAGTCCGTTGGCTTAGAAGTATATTAATATATGAGGCAGCTATACATATTAGTAATTATAAAAATATAAATAGGATTGATTACGAGAATCAGTTATGTTCTTAGGGGTACCTACAGTTTTGAATTTTCAAGAAACTAATAGTAGCTAGAGGGAGCTTGAGCCACCGTTTCTCTGAGGGTATTGGGGCGGGTGCTTAGAATTATGTACAATTCCGAGCCTTAAAATTTTAGAAAAAAAAACATAAACAAAAAATAAAGAATCTAGATTAGGTAGGTATATTTATTAAAAAATATAAAAACTAGAGTGAAACAAATAGATTTGCATAACATAAACAACACCAGTCAAGTTAAGTAATTAGCTCATAATCATATTTTATTTGTTTTTAAAGTAGTAAATACCTGCAATCACAACTATTGGGCGATAAATCAGAATCATAATTATATAAATAATAATATACTTGTGAATTATAACAAAATAATTACGCAAAACATGCAAATAATACTAAATTTTTTGCGAGGTCGGTATTGCTCATAAGAAATTAATTTGGTAAGTGATTGATGGCGCCTGCCCTATCAATTAAATATTAAAACGAATTGATATGTCACAAGTTCTTCATTAATAACTGTCTGTAGGACATCTGTATTCAAAAAAAATTATGTCTTCATAAATATTACACAAAATCGTATGAGCAAAGCATCTAATACTTAGTATTTTGTCATAAATAGTTTGTTTATTTTTAGTTTAATTAGTTTAGCAATCATTATTAATCGCATAAACCGCAAATGGACTAATTTGCAACAAGTTATTATGATAAATAATTACTTTACTAATTTCATGATATTTACTGTTATATTATTATTTAATATGTAACGTCACTAATGTACCAACATCGTCAAAGGTCGAAATTATTAATTAAAATTGTAAAAATGGATCAGTTATTTTCCATTTGCTAATAAATTTAATATTTTTATCGGAAACAACAGATAAAACTTAATTAATTGTTCGTTTTCATAATTTTTCTTAAAAGTCACGGTCATCTTGAGAAATTAAAATGAATTTATGTGAGAACAAAGTTAATCGAGTTAATTATGTATATCGATCGGTTTCGTTAGAAAAGTCTTGACCCACTGAGAAAATAAATTAGAAAGAAGATTCATTGCCTAAACTAAGAAATATTTAAGACCTTCTATTTCTATTTTAAGATAGCTTCACTAGTAATTACGGTCCCTTTAGTATAAAGTTACAAAACAACCTGTTACAATTAAAAAAAAACAAATGACGAATATGGAGGTTCATATATTTTTAATAAACTTCTATTAGAAACCTCCTTACGGTATAATAGACAGGTACTGTAACATACATTTTGTTTAAGTTTAATGCTATTTTTAAGGAAACTTAAAGACGCTTTTCACGTGTAGAATACCCCCCTTTCGGACTTATAGAGACATTATGTTACAATTGTATATATTCCAAGTTTCATCCAAGTTGGTTATGTGGTTTCGAGCGTGCGAACGTTTAAAATGAGATGACTATCAGAGATCAAGAGATAAATTAATAGGTACTTTATAACGATACACAGCATGAAAAAGCCTTTAGAGAACTATGAACGACGAAAAAGTCACGCATCCATAGATGCGTCGATTTTTCGTCGCATCGATAAGAAGCAGAACTGACCAAGAGGTAGTGTGAAAATAGAACAGAACAAGCCGGAACAAAATTTGCTCCTTATCGATGCGTTTGCGCAAATGGCCAATTCTTATGTAGTTGGTTTAAGTACTGTGGTTTTTGACACATTCTCAAAACAAATGCCAAACGCCCACATGTCGATAACGGTCTACTTTGTTGAATATTGTATGTTCATTGTACTCAAAACACTGAATAATTTTTTTTTACTATGTAGGTAGAGTGGCATGCACATGACATGGTAGCATTTTCTTCTTCTTCTTTTCTTAAACTCTATCTTTTGTTATCCTCTATCGCCCCCGCCTAAATGTGTGCTGTCATATAAAAATGTTTTCAGTACCTAATTATTACATAGATTAAGGGCGGCTTGCACCAGAATCGCTAAACGCGTTTAACTCTTAAATAGTATTTAGCGAGTTGTCAAGTCATACAAATACGTCAGATTTAAATCGATTTAGCTGTTAAATACATTTAGTGATTCTGGTGCAAGACGCCCTTATTCAGTAAAACATGATTTTATTTCATTCCAAAGGATAGAACTTCAACATACTTAGCTCAAAAACGCACTCACTCAGGAAAAGGCACGCACTGATGAAAGATTAGCAAACGTCTGCTCATCTGTTCAAAAACTTATCTGCGAGTTTCCGTCAACTGTCATGCCGTGAGAATAGGAAGACTTTCACCAAACACTTTTTGTGTTTGAAGGTCTGATTGTTTGTCTACTTTGTCAACGAGCATCTTTGTGGGTACAATGACACAAATAAGTAGGTTTTGTAGTTACGTGTTGCGTTGGTTTTGTATTTGATGCTTTTATATGAATATCGGCACAGGTACCAGTGAAAATGATACTGTTAAACCCTTAGTACATCTACCTTTATGTAGATGACCGTAAGCGAGTGAATATACTGATTAAATATAACCACCGAAAAAATAGGCTTTTTTTGCAGTGGGCACTCCAGCCCCCGTATGCCAATCTTTTGCTGTCAAGTCATATTTCACTGCCCAGTGTAATTTCTTCAGGTCACGTGGTACAATTTTGTACCACGTGATCATTCTTTTTAGACAGCAAAATATGCGAGAAAACACATCAAATGACGTCATAATGTCACTATTTACTCACAGAATAACTATGAGTTAGTATGAACTGACCATGATTTAAAACTTTGCAGTTCAACTTTGATTGGCATACCCCTGCAGTTGATTGTTCTAATTTCAAGCGGACATTTTATTTAATACTTATCTACTTGTCTTGCTAATACAGTGTATCGGTAAGTTCTCTATCATATTTTATTTGAGTTTAACGCCACGTTATTGTTTATTTTAAACTTGTATATAACATTAATAACTTGAAATAATACCTACTTATTAATAAAACAAACATCATACCAATTAACTTTTAAAAACTTAATTTCTACTTCTACCTGTTTGATTTACTTCTATCTTCTATCAAATTAAGTAAAGCCAAAACTTTTTATTCGTCTAAAAAGTTTTATAATCTAGAAATATTTTATAGAGCTCTAACGTATACCTGCACGTATATCATGGGAAATACGCTGATATTTTGTAAAACAGGCATCGTTTTACGATACCACGAAAAGATTCTTTATAGTCCTTGAAATAAGGTGGAAAACCGCAGCGCAGACTCACTATCTCTTAGGAAAGTTTTACTAGTACAAAGTCGTTTGGCAGGCCATTTTGTAAGTTTATAAGTAGTTTGATGAGTATTAATTAGCTCTGTAGGTTGCCGTTTAAGAATGTCGTCTCGCCTAAATTCTGAGTGAACTAGAATTAAGCGAGTGATGATACGTTTATATAGTATCGCTCCTCAGTTTTTTTTTTCAGTCTAAAAGTTCATCGTTTCCGGTTTTGAGTTGAGATTGGTGGCTAAGTGGTTAAAGGTAGTTTGGGACTAGACGGCGTCGTGTGAAATGTCCATGAATATTTATTTATTATATGTATTTATTTATTATAATTATAAAAAAAAGGTACCTTACCTATCAAGGTGATAAATCATGGGTTCCTATAGCACTCTGTAAGTATTTTTTGGATAGGATTAAACGAACTGACCTTAGTGATGTTCGATCTATATTATTACTTATTTTGGGATGAGAAATAATTTGTCCCAGAATATGTAAGCAAAACATTTTAGCAAACCAAATACAACTTTCATTGGATTATTTAACCAATTGAATCTGCGATTATGTAGTTTTCACGTACTTTCTATTCCAGACGAGTTGAAATGCTAAAGCGCAGCTAGTATTTACAAAACTGATGTTCAAAGACGCTTACATCAGCGTAGGTAGGTAGGTATACATGTTTACGAACAGATAGGTACTGTATCTATTTATTATAGACTAGTACTCAATGGACGTGCGCTGTGTGGTAATGCATTGTTAGGTATATGCTTAGCAAACGCGCTTATTAATTTTTTGGATTAGAAAATGGGTAAGTAAGTACTTAAGTAAATTAATTAAGATACTTAGATTATAATAACATTAGTACTACGAGCTATTGCGATACAAAATGTCACAGGGACCTAATTATAATGTTTTTATTCAGCAACCATGATAAAATAAATGTATGAACTGAAAACTAAAAAAAAATAATAATTACCATCTCATATTTATACATCACGGTATCTACAGCGTCATACATTATACAAATAACGATATTTTAATAAATAAAAATAAATAAATATTCATGGACTTTTACACAGAACGCCCTCTAGTCCCAAACTAAGCAAAGCTTGTGATATGGGAACTAGATGGCTGATAGAATACTTATATACTTTTTTTTTTTGTAAATACATACTTACAATACATAGTAACACTCAGACATGAACAAACATCTATGTTTTCCACGCACAAATGTTTGTTCTCAGTGGGGATCGAACCCACGAGCCACAGCACGGAAGGCAGAGCCATTACCGACTGAGCTGTGATGCCTGTATAATGAGAAAGGCTGACTTTTAGTTGACATTTAAAAACACCGGAACAACATTTTTACTCGTTAAAATACACTCTATAACTAATTATACAGCATACACTGTACGTTAATTCAAAGAAGATTGAACCAAAATTGAAAATAACAGTCATTGTTACATCACATTACACGGCACTCGACTATGCTTAAAGTTCAAGATTAATTTGTGATGAACTCATCGACTTTCATTGCGTTTAAACAACATTATATTTATGGCAATTTGAAAATTATTTTATGTAATCATTTCTAAACCTATTCTTCATTCGAAATATGGTTTTTGTAACACATAAGCGATGTGAAGTCAAAGTTCGCAGACAAAATTCTTTGTTAGCTAATACTTACATCACTATAATGAAAATGTATTTCAAATGTCTGGGTGTTACTATGTTTTATAAGTATGTATTTACAAAAAAAAAGTATATAAGTATTCTATCAGTCATCTAGTCCCCATATCACAAGCTTTGCTTAGTTTGGGACTAGAGGGCGTTGTGTGTAAAGTCCATGAATATTTATTTCTTTAAATAATTACATAGCCGAAGCAACAGTCACACTTCAATATTACCAATGCATAATTAAATAAAACAAAATAATTTCCATCATGATTAGGTACTGATTTTGATTGAATTAAAGATTTTCTGTAGGTAGTTGTAACTACGGGCGTAATCACACGATCTGACATGATCATACATACCGGCACGTCAGCGCATGATTCTATTCCACAACAATCGATACTGTTTTAATCGATTAAACGTGATTTATCGATAACTCGATCGATATAGATTATTCATGTAATAAATCGTTATTATAACCGTAGTTTAGCAAGTTGTTATCCTTTCTCTATATTTGAAAGTAAAATCACGATTGTAGAACCAAGTCCTCGATAAGGTATGTTGAGGTGTGTATAAACCTTTGGATAATAAATATATAAATCTTCGACTTCAACGAGTTTCATACTTAGTTTAAAAAAAAAAGTTTTTGTGACTAAAACCACGGTCTAAACAAAGAGGGTGTTCACACTAACATGCATAAAAAATAACAACACTTCATTGTAAAATAACATGGATATTGTTTGTTAGTAATTAAACTTACAGCAGATAAAAAATATAATTACCTGCATTGTGTTGCTAAGATGTATTTTCCTGCTTCCAGTCAAAGATTAGTTGAAGTCTTCAACTAATCTATAAAAACTAAGTATGAAACTCGTTCTTAAAACTAACCAGTAAATCTTGATAGTACTATCTGTCGATAAGAAAAATAAATTCAACAACTAATAACTCAAAACTTACAAATTGTAATATACAAATAAAAACAAGGTTTTTTTAGTGTTCTGATCCAGTTTTGGAAAAATGGAATATTTTTTTTAAATTGTGTAAGCACAAGTGTTCGATGCAAGATCCTTGATTTTTTACAAATCCTTCGGATACTGTGCGATTTGTTACAGTATTGAGCTATATTTATTTTTTATTATCCTCGGATGGTGTTTGAGATAGACAAACGTTCAGTACGTGACTTACATGTATGTATGGCATTCTCTGTTGATAATAAAATAAGTGAAGAACTCTGTTTATTATTATTATTATTTTTTTTACTGATAAAAGTTTATTCAATATAATAAAAAGTATTAACAATATTTATAGTATGTACAAAATACACATGAAGCAGTTGAGCTATCTACACACCGTTGCAAACGATTTATAGATAGCTCAACTGATACAAATCAGTTAATTAGTAATTATTAACAATCAAATGAAATAGTAATGATCCGGTTTCAGTAGGTGAGTACCTGAGTCGTAATTTCCCACCACTATCAATTCCAACAAAAAATAATCTCAGTCATTCATAGTAAGTACTATATTGCCCATCTTTTACATAGTTCTAAAGAAAGTTCACGCTGCCATATTCCCAGGCTACCTACAATAGCGAGAGCACTTATGTAACGGAATAAGCAGTACAGACAACATGAAAAATTGATAATGTTTCAACGGTCTCAGAAGTGTTGAATTAAAAATAATAAAGTTAATAGTTAGAGCCTTAGAGCTACTTTGACATAGCTTGGAATGTTTTTTTAAAGAAATGTTTAAACATCCTTACTTATACTTTTGTTCTACACATATGGGAAAATCTTGAAAATGAATTGAATTTCTGAGAGACAAATCTTTTTATTTTTCAATGAGAAAAATCTAAATCAGGCTGTTCCTGTGGGAATCGCTATCTAAAGCTTTAATTAAGGCCGAACCCAGCTGAAGGTTGAGGAAAAATCTTAGATTTTTAAACTGTGAGATAAAAAACCAAATCCTAAAATTGTTACTAACTTTTGACGCTGACTGTCCTAGACATAAAACCATAAAATATATGGACGCGGCACTTGACAGCACAATAGACAAGGATCAATGAGTTAACTCTTTTTGTTCGCTTGCCAAGGTAAACTAAACAAAAACTGTTGAAAAGTAAGTATAATATATGAACAAGTTTAATGATGTGTGTGAAAAGAAACCTAATAGAACATTTCGTTAGTCTTGCACATATTCTGAAACCAATTAAATGACCTATTTAGGTTTCATGGTCTTTAGCCATGTTTGGTGAAAATTGGTGCAGCCGTTTCCAAGTTATGAAGACAGGTAAGATAAGATAAGACAAGAAGGTAAGATATATTCTAGATGATGACCAGCAATGATGAAGAGGATCTAAGAAGAGGCTTTTAAAATATTTGTAAAATTAACTTGTGGTGTAGTTTATTTCAAGGTCTTAATTCCTGAACAAACTACACAAAGGTTAGATGGAAGAAAATGCTAAACAGCATTAAGCTCGCTTTGTACTATTTTTGTTAAGTGCAATAAAGAATTTTCGAATCTAATCAAAACAAAAGCAATGATAATGATTATTCTCATTAGGTACTTAAGCTTATGTTTATTTGGATAAATAGGTACCTTAAAAACCTACAACTGAAGTCTATAATCCCTTTACATGACAGAATATTATTTCTTAGAAGTTTCTTAGAAGTAATAGGTGAAAACCATTAATTCTAGTAATGTCAGTCTACTAATCTCATGTCAGTACATCGTAAAACCTCTAAAAAGTTATAATTCACTCATTACATCAGAAGATTAACTGAAACACACCCATTAATTACTCTTTATTCATTCACCGTGGTTTCATAACTGAATAACATCATTATAGTATGTTACGTCACAACTTACTATTATGTAGCTTTAATAATTAATTTATTGTTATTTTTCATTTAACCAATGCTTACTAATTTATTAATGCATGTGTAACGTCTTTTGTGGTTACACCGCTGAACCGATCGAGATAAAACTTTACACATTGATAGAATGCGTTTTGGAGACTGACTACTTCATTTAAGATCAGATGAAAATACTACATAAAAAATGCGGCTGTCATTGTATTTTGCAATCATTGATCTAGACTAGAAATAAATGAATGTTTACAATGTAGTGTAAACTAGGGTTCTATTCCGCAAATCGCAAGACGATTTGACTGTTGTTACTAAAGTTTTAATTACACTGCGCGGTCGCTTTGTACTTTATCCGTGTCTGTGCGGAGTTTTGCCGTGATATTGCGCAGTGTAAGTCACATGGCATCAATCTTGTCATCGTTTTGCATACGAACTAGGCTGTCCATAAATCGATCACCATGACAGTCAATGAACGGTTACACAACGCGACTGATAACTTTAATTGTTATATCCAATGAGTTATATCCGTTGAAATGTATAAATAAAAAAAAATTATATTTAAAACTAGCAGTTACCCGCGACTTCGTACGCGTCTACAGTTTCCGTGTACATTATATTATCTGTGCGTGTACCGAGCGGATACTTCTTTGAGAAACTTGACATTACCTCATTACACCGAACTCGTACCTACTGGAATGTCAAACGCTAGTTGTTAGACCAAAGAGGTAGTACTACGTCCTGTCAAACTGACGTGACATGACATGACAATGAAATCCTCTTGCCAATTGGCGCTGCTAATCCTTTTCGTTCATTTTATCTTGTAGATCCTGTTAATTATTCGGGATAAAAAGTAGCCTATATGTCAATCCAGGTTACGGACTATATATATACTAAGTTTCATCCAAGTTGGTTCAGTGGTTTTGACGTGATTGAAACACAAACATCCAAACATCTAAACTTTCGCATTTATAATATTAGTAGGATATAAAAAAAATATAAAAATATAAATATAAATGTAATGCAACAGATTAGGCACCTGTTTGTCTGCATCTGCTAATTTTGTTATGTAATTTGCGATGTATTTTTTGTAATCGACTGCACTTATGTACTATTGGTAGAATCTGGGTTTTCAACTAAATAAATCAAACATAATGGCAACTTATTATGTACTAGCAGTTACCCGCGACTTCGTACGCGTCTACAGTTTCCGTGTACATTTTATTATCTGTGCGTGTACCGAGCGGATACTTCTTTGAGAAACTTGACATTACACCTCATTACACCGAACTCGTACCTACTGGAATGTCAAACGCTAGTTGTTAGACCAAAGAGGTCGTACTACGCCCTGTCAAACTGACGTGACATGACATGACAATGAAATCTTCTTGCCAATTGGCGCTGCTAATCCTTTTCGTTCATTTTATCCTGTAGATCCTGTTAATTATTCGGGATAAAAAGTAGCCTATATGTTAATCCAGGTTACGAACTATATATATGCCAAGTTTCATCCAAGTTGGTTCAGTGGTTTTGACGTGATTGAAACACAAACATCCAAACATCCAAACATCTAAACATCCAAACATCCAAACATCTAAACTTTCGCATTTATAATATTAGTAGGATATAACAAGTTAATATAACTCGTACCTGTATTGTACTGTACTAAGGGCGGCTTGCACCAGAATCGCTAAACGCGTTTAACTCTTAAATAGTATTTAGCGAGTTGTCAAGTCATACAAATACGTCAGATTTAAATCGATTTAGCTGTTAAATATGTTTAGTGATTCTGGTGCAAGACGCCCTTACTGTATTTATACTGGGGACAAATAAAAATTTATCTTATCTTATCTTAACTAACCTACAGTACCGAACCTAGGTAATGTAACAATAACATTTTTTTATATACCTACCTAAGCTACTTAAGCCTAGGAGTAAGAAGTAACCGCATCATGGTGTTAAAGGTAAATTAGGATAAAAGGTTCTAAGTAGGGACTACTTACCAAACCATATTAAAAAAAAAACAAGTTATATGATTCATTATTGAACTTTTAAGAACAAAACTCACTGCGCTTATTAGTATTCTGTATCGGTGTTACAAAGTTCAATGGCGTTGAACGTGAGGACGATCCCGGGGCATTTTATGACGTACACTTGTAGACACTGTGTGAATCGCCTTGATTTAATCCTATTCAAGATTTTCAATTTAGAAGTGACCAAGATTTTAAACTCCAAGGTGAGCACCAGAGCAGCGGCACGATCCTGCAGGGGTATGCCAATCAAAGTTGAACTGCAAAGTTTTAAATCATGTTCAGTTCATACTAACTCACAGTTATTCTGTGACTAAATAGTGACATTATGACGTCATTTGATGTGTTTTCGCGCATATTTTGCTGTCAAGTGTCTAAAAAGAATGATCACGTGGTACAAAATTGTACCACGTGACCTGAAGAAATTACACTGGGCAGTGAAATATAACTTGACAGCAAAAGATTGGCATACGGGGGCAGTTCGATGGCTTATAGAGTAACTGGCTTGTTAGCATATTTCTTTAGTTTATTTATAGACGGTTCAGAACAATGATTGTAGTGTTTTTACATACCGAATCATAGAATCTTGTCCGTTATGCCAGTTTTTTGTGAGATACGTGAGCGGAATTTCATTATTATAATAGTTATGTCATTGACCTTAATGTAAATAATATTAGTGTTTTTGTACTTTAAACTTTGATTTAGCTCATTATGGCTATTTTATCTTATTGATTACTGGTTTTTAGCTTTGTGTCTGCCCCCGTATTCCAATCTTTTGCTGTCAAGTTATATTTCACTGCCCAGTGTAATTTCTTCAGGTCTTTTTAGACACTTGACAGCAAAATATGCGCGAAAACAAATTAAATGACATCATAATGTCACTATTTAGTCACAGAATAACTATGAGTTAGTATGAACTGACCATGATTTAAAACTTTGCAGTTCAACTTTGCAGTTCAACTGAGATTGGAATACCCCTGCTGGTTATTATTTTTACTATCCTAAAGAATCACTTCATAATATCGTGTTAACTAGGTACTAGTACCTATTAGCAGCTTATTAGATATTTTTTACTTAAGTAGTTAAGTAAAGTAGGTACGTACTTAAAGAGTCTCTCTCTTCTAACTTAAGAGCTATGCTCTTGTCGGCGTAATGTATGCATTTCCCGCCAGGTTCTTCTTTTCAGGGCAGCTTTCTTGACGTCCTTATACGTCATGACATCTATCTTTGCCTTCACTTGGCTCATGTAGCTAATACGCGGTCTTCCTCTTCCTCTCTTTCCTTCTACCTTCCCTTCAATGATATTTCCGATTAAGCTGTCATGTCGTATAAGGTGTCATCTTTCCTCTCCTGTTCTCAACAACTTTTATAAGGGCTCTCTCCTCGCTTACTCTTCTTAATACTTCTATGTTAGTTACTTTTTCTGTCCAGCTAATCCTTTCCATTCTCCTCCAACACCACATCTCAAATGCTTCTAAATACTCTCTATCTTTTTGTGTCATTGTCCATGTCTCACACCCATACAGGGCTATGCTCCAAACGTATGTTTTAATAAATTTTTTCTTAATTGTTTTTGAAATTTTTGAAGTGAAAATATGTCTTTTGTTATTAAATGCCTGTTTTGCAATTGCTATTCTGGATCGAATATCTGGTGTGCATCTTGAGTCTGTTGTTATAAGGCTTCCTAAGTATCTGAAGGTGTTAACTCTCTCTATTCTGATGTTATCTAATGTTATTGTGTTTGTTGTGGTGTAACTAATGTTTTCGTTTTGTTAATATTAATTTTGAGAGAGCTATCTCTGAAGATAGTATCCATTATGTTTAGCAGTGTTTGTAAGTCATTCTGAGTATTCGCAACAGCTGCTATGTCATCTGCAAACCTTACAAAGCTTATAATTTCCCCATTAAATTTAACCCCTACAGTTGATTTTTCTTTTATTAGTTTTATGGCTGCTTCTATAAAAATGTTAAATATGAGTGGTGAGAGTGAGCATCCTTGTCTTACCCCTTGTCTTATCTTAGCATTCATTTCATTTCCCCGTTCATTTCCTACTTCTATAATGGTTTCTTAAAGAGTGAGAGTACTATTTTCATTCAGAAGATTATTCAATATTTTTTAGATACTCATTTTGTTCATTTGTATTTTTTTTGGTTTTAACAATTTTACTACCCTTTTTTTACGCTACGATACTCTATGACCTTTTTTGTGAAAATGTAGGTATAAAAACTATAGTATTAAAATAATATCTAAGGTTGCAACTCTTTTGATTCGGTCCGAAATTCCGAAACGGATGTTAAAAACGCAACAATTTCCGTCTACACCGGATTCCGGAAGCATCGACAATGTCTTCATTTGTGAATTGCGTGTGAACCGCATTTGATACTATTCTAAGAATAACATATTATTACAAACATTTCTGACTTAGTAATAAGAACTCTACGTTTCCGGTGTCTGTATGGCTATTTTGATCCATTCGGAAAACCTTTTCGGATCGATATCGGAAACTTTCTTAGGAAATTTAGAATTTGTTAGGTATTTGAAATCTTCCGATATTAGTCCGGAAAAGCTATCCGCATGAATAAGAATAAACCCATCTCATCAACAACATGCAATGATGAATTTTTGCGGGAACGCTTTCGAGTCTTCTCCATCCACTTCTGGTGCCGTAAGCATCACCGAAAAAGCCTTATTACACTATGCAATTTTAAGTCCGGCTTGCTGATAGTGATGTAATGTAAGCAAGGAAAGTAAGTAAAGCAAGGAAAGTCAAGGAAACTGCCCCGAAAAGAAGAACCTGGCGGGAAATGCATAATAAGTGACGCCGACAAGAGCGTAGCTCTTAAATTAGAAGAAGAAGAAGCATCACCGATGTTGTCAGTCCATTTATTTTGTAGAGAGCATAGTCCATCTGCCTGACAATGCTGCTGTACTTATGAGTGTACCTACATTCTTAGTAGGCAGTTTTACTCGCGAAGTATAAAAACAAATAGTAATTACTGCCGCTTGACCAAAAATCACTTGAAGAAAAGCAAAGCATCAAAGGTTCTTGATGAGACTAAACCGTGGTTTTCTGCATTGGACTTTAGAATTACAAAATCAGTGCTATAAAGCCCAATTTCATTTGAAAACTGTTGGACTTGCAAAGCCATCAGCGGCTGCGTCAAGATGGCTGCCGATCGACTCGTCTGATCGCCTCTTACTTTCGTTATTTTCACTTTCGTTTAGCAATATTATTTAATTTTAATCTACGTCGACTTCCGTGTAGGCAGTTTGTTTATATTTATATCTACAGTACCTACTCTATATTTTATTACTTTTTAACAGCGTTATGTAATTTGATATCATCTACAGTTCAATTCATCTACAGTTCAGGATAGAATCCGAAATGAAGTTATCCGACAGAGAACCAAAGTCGTCGACATAGCTCAAAGGATTAGCAGGCTGAAGTGGCAGTGGGCCGGCCATGTTTGCCGTAGAACCGACAATCGTTGGAGCAAACTAATACTGGAGTGGAGACCGCGTTTAGGCAAGCGTAGTGTAGGACGCCCTCCGGCGTCTCCGGCAGACACTGGATGAGAAGAGCCGAAGACCGAGCTCAATGGCGCGTCTTGGGAGAGACCTACGTCCAGCAGTGGACGAGTATAGGTTGATGATGATGATGATGACAGTTCAATATTGATGATGGTAGTTAATACCTAATAGTAGGTTACCTACTAGCAAACAAATCTAAGTATTTACAGAAAGCTATTTACAAAATAAACAAAATACGCATGATACAGTTGTACTATACTATTCGCGGATCGTTGCAAAAAATTTATAGATGGCTCAACTGAATTGAAGCGTGTCGTCCCCAAGACGCGATACTGTATTGCCGCACTGAATGGCAATGCTCTAGAATACTCGCAGTCAGAACAGTTTTCTAATTGATCTTTTCTTGTTTGCAGATTGCACTCTGGTTTTGAAGGGCTACGCTAATATTCAGGTAAGTCTAAACGCTTATTTAGAAAGTAAACATTCCATGGCTTTTGTCTGTGTATTGTCGCTATAAACTTTTATTCAATACTAGCAGTTACCCGCGACTTCGTACGCGTCTACAGTTTCCGTGTACATTATATTATCTGTGCGTGTACCGAACGGATACTTCTTTGAGAAACTTGACATTACACCGAATTCGTACCTACTGGAATGTCAAACGCTAGTTGTTAGACCAAAGAGGTAGTACTACGTCCTGTCAAACTGACGTGACATGACATGACAATGAAATCCTCTTGCCAATTGGCGCTGATAATCCTTTTCGTTCATTTTATCCTGTATATCCTGTTAATTATTTGAGATAAAAAGTAGCCTATGTGTCAATCCAGGTTACGAACTATATATATGCCAAGTTTCATCCAAGTTGATTCAGTAGTTTAGACGTGATTGAAACACAAACATCCAAACATATAAACTTTCGCATTTATAATATTAGTAGGATTTGTAATATAATATTTTACTCTCTTTAAATTAAACACGATTAATCTATACCTTCAAATCTCATACGAAAGATAAGTGCTACAACAATTACTTTATTGCACACACAAAATTGTATAATTTAAAGCAATTTGTAAGCATTAATTTGAAGCTGCGTATAAACGCAGTGACCTTAATACATGATGGTATCAATAAAATGGTTAGACTATTATGGCTAACTGAAGGTATTACTACATTATTTAATTATACAAAACACATGTTTTATCATCGGTTTGTTTATTGTTTTAATTTGTTACTTTAGTTTTGTGTTATATACGCGCGTCAAAATCTATTTTGAAACCATCATAATTGGAGTATCGATAAAATTTACGCCAAATTTATTATTTTTTTACGGAGTCCGTTATATGGTAAAAGTGCGTTTTCACTTTGAGGAATGGTATTTTTCTGTGGTGTGTGAAGCTTTGTTTCCAACCTTTGTAGGTAAAGTCTGAGTAGGTTTAGCAATGACCTCAATAAATGAATTGAGTCATTCCCAAGCACCATATCAAACATTTTCACTTAGGAAGTGTTGATCTTATCAATTGTATTAGATACGTTTGTTAAGTCCTTGGCTAGTGTTTTTAACTTCATTTGATCTTATAGATTTAGGCATGTATTAATCGACTCGTGTAGGTATTTTTTATGGGCTTTGATTCGGTTTAGGTTATAGCAAATAAGTTTTTTTTTTATTTTTGCAGAAACTGTTTTAATTTCCTTTTATACTTACTTATAGAAAAAAATATTTTTGGGTCAGAATTTCACCTACGGTATGAAATAGGTACTATTCTGCGGTATATTTTTCGGCCCCAAATCTTCACTATAAAGGCTGTGAACTCTTATAATTACGTCAGCAGTCACTTTTCCTTACATTTTGGTGAGAATAAAGTCATTGACTTCGAAAACAAAGAAATGTTATAGTTACGGAAAAGAAAGGAATCTTGTCACAGATGATTTGATAGGATTTGAACTAATATTCCACTTCTTTTCTTTGTCATTTATAAAAATGATTGAATACGGTTTATAGGGTAGAAGTTTTTCGGCTTTCGTGAAAAAATAAATAGCTCAATTCGACATCTCTTAAGCCTTACACAAAGTTCTTGATGAGAGTAGACCAAATCGAATCTTTACTTGTCTTATTACAGTTATTACTCATGTTGATGGTGATACAAGAAATAGACAAGTATTTATTTGCATAAAAAGTAACACACAAAACAAAACAGAACCAACGAAGAAAATAAAAGTCGACACTTCCTTTCCTACCTATACCAAGTGATACGTCTATAGGTACGGACTGGACTTTTTGAATTTGGATCCGAGGTCGGGTTTGTGCGTGAGCAACATCCGAATTCAGTCCGAGTTTTTTTTATACTGTAGATCCGTATTTTCACGGATTCAGATCGGATGTAATGCGTAAAGCAATACCCGAGTTCAGTTCGAGTTTTTTTACATCCGTATTTTTACGGCTTTGGATCGGATGAGTCCCTAACCGGTATTAGGTTTTACGTAAGTTTGAATATAGAGTTCTGCCAGAGTTCTCTTTGAAGGATAATTTTATTAACCGAATTAAGCGTTCTTAAGTGTCTAGCTGCTATAATCTATGCGGCTCTACAATTACTGAAGCTTGGAGTGACACAGGCCTGCGTACTACAGATTTCGTAATTAAAAAGGTGTGGTCAGCAGAGTTCATCGACCGCGTTTGATTCAAGATATGACTTGTTCGGTTTTGTTTTAGCATGACGATTATGAAAAGGGTTAAGCAGTTGACCAGGTAAATGACCTGTGTGTAAAAAACAAAATTTTGATCGATGGGCAACTGTTTATACCTATGGTCATTTATGTCAAGTTTCTCAATGTATCCGCTCGATACACGCACAGATAATATGATGTACACGGAAACGGTACTCGCGTACGAAGTCGCGGGCAACTGCTAGTAGCTAATAAGTACAAAACCAAGAAAGCAAAATACTATCCAACAGGATGAGCCCATCCTGTTGGATAGTATTTTGCTTTGTTGGTTTATTATTTATTACATTTAATAAATAGCTTTATTAGTAGCCAAGCCACTAATAATAAAGAAAAGATAGATTGCAAAATGTTAGTTTTAATAATTAGAACCACCTCTTACTTTATTCTACTACCCTAGTACTTTTATTAAAATTTCCTCCTAATCAAGCCAAATATTCATTTGTATGAATGCTAGTTTAGGTAGGTACAATCTTATAGGTTCCGGAACTCCATGCTATTACCTACGGTGTAAATTTGCCAAAGGGGATTTTGAGACTCATTGCCTCAAGATCCCCTTGATTTAAAATTTTTCTAAATCAAGGGGATTTTGAGACTGAAAGTCTCAAAATCCCCTTAAAGGAAAAAACTCAAAGGGGATTTTGAGACTAACCCATTTATTTACCTGGTCGATAATGCGTCTCGTGAGAAGCGGTAGATGATCGAGTTAAAAGATGAGGTATGGGTTGGGTTCGGTGCAGTAGGTACAATAAAGAGTTTTCTATCTATCTATCTATCTATGGGGAGATGTTTTGACAGAGGTTTGACGTTTTACCTTTTCTTCGTGTACCAATGCTTCATAACTAACGTCAAAAAGTTTTCACCAAAAATGTGGACCAAAATGCGTCAGAAAAAGCACATTATTTTGGAAAACTTGTTTTCATCCAAAATGATATTTCTGATGAGCCTTTGCATTGTTATTATCTAGATCGTGAAGCTTTGCGATTTTGCATTAATTAAGTAAATTTTAGGGTTTTTAGTCAAGTCCAATGTGTATGTAAGTACGTCTAAGATTAAAAAAGCTAAGATTTGTTTTAAACAATCTTCTAACCATGTTCTAACTTCAAAAACTTTGATAGCAACAAATGTTGGCCATCGAGCCTCTGATTCTATTGTTATATTATAAGAATCGATCGTAATCGAGATAATATTATCGCGCGAAACCGGTCTCACACGGAGAAATTCGAAATTGCCCACCAGCTAAAAGCGGTAACACACCTGACCGGCTGTCCCGGCTGACTTTCGCCAATGTAACATACGTAACATTGTAACATGCGTAACATTGCATAACACTAGGTCTCGGTCAAACGACATGCATAATTAGAGAAAATATTGTGATCTTGATTTATCGTTTGTTTCCTTAATAACCCTGTTTTATGTATTTTTAGTCAAAAAAATAAGAACAATTCTTATCTTTGATATTATTATTTTTATGTATGGACTTGCTTTTTATTTTAATACCTACCTACATTATATTTGTGTTTTTTGTAATGTACCTATGTATAAAGTTTCTTCTGTCCAGTTGAGCTTATATTTTAGTCCATCGTTACCATTGTTGATTGTCCTAATTGATTTTGCAAATAAATAAATATTTTTTTTTGCAAAATTATTGACTGTTTCAAAGTTTTTTTTTAATTTTTATTTTGTTACTTCTGAGGTTAAACACGAATAAGTAAAATTGTCATAGATGTTCCTGAGTTAGTAGGTATTTTACTGATACCATAGTAGGTGCTGATAGAATACTTACTCTAAAATGTATACTTACCTAACCAAGATAGCAGAAGAATTCAAATTAAGAACACAATTTCAACTAAGGTTTACTCCGTAGTTGGCAGTGTTTAACTTTGTAATTCCATCTCCTCGTGACCCAGTAACTTAAGAAACACCTGTAGTATTTCCAACTGCCAATTTTAGTTTCTATTTCTCTGAAATTACGGTCTGAATTACGATGAACTGTTTTCTAAGATTAAAAATAACAGTTTCAGACTGTATGTCTATTATTTTATGGTCTGAATTGGGTTGTATGTTATTATTTGATATCTTGTGCAACAGAATATGTTTAGGATTATCAGCGCCACTTGCAACATTTCGGTACAACTTTGATGTTGTACTGTACCGAATACAGTGTTTTATTTACTTGAGATACTTTATTACATATTTAATTCAAATTTTTTTTATTTCATTACATTACCTATGTGAAGTACATAGAACTAGCCCCCTGGAAAGTCTTTCTTTAAATTTTTATGCCGGAGCGTTGACTTTCGCGTTGAGGTATAAAAGATTTTTCTATTGTGTCTGGAGCATCTCCGCAGTCAAGCGGTAATAGTTACCTACTTACGTGTATTTAAAAATAGTACGTGATATTATACTGTATGTAAATCTATTGTAGAATACGTAAACAGAATTTTCGAGCTGAAACCACAACTCGTTATTAGTATTCGGTTCCGCATATCACAGGTCGTGGAAAAAAGCCGCAGCCCTGACACTTGGTAATTGGAAACCGCTTGGATTGCGTCAATACTTGCCAGTTTCAATTTTAAAGTTCGTTTCATAGTTTCATTTGAGTAATGGAGTACAATGTCGAACACTCGAACTTCAAGCTTAGAATAAATAAATGTTTTGCCACAATCATAACGAGTGTTTGACCCTCAATAAAAGGTTACTTATGTTTTAATTAATGATGTTTGAGTACTTACAAAATAAATTAAGATGTACCTACCTAGGTACAGTATATATAGTCCTCCTGACCGGTTTCGGTCACGGCGACCTTAACTAACAAAATATTAAATTTAACAAAATCTAAGTAGGTAATCTAAAGTATTATTTATAACCTAAAATACAAATGAATATTATTTTCTAGCATGTGCCCTAATATGGCTAGCTAGGCCAAACTTAGTTTTAAATATCCTATCACACGATTGACAATAGAGTTGGCCTGCTGCGTTATATGTGTAGGTATAGGAGGGCTTAGGTCTGTCTTTACGGATTTGGCGTTTTAAATCGAGTGTCTCGAGTCGATTTTCTTCGAACGTTTTTATATTATTGTAGATGGTAGAGCGCCAAGAAAACCTTTGGCAAGCAAGCTCCTCCCAAGACGATGAGTCAATAGCGCACGCGTTCAAATGTCTTTTAAACACATCCTTAAAGCGCAGATGCTGACCACCGTGTTTGCGCTTACCTTCGGCCAACTCTGAGTAGAAGACAGCCTTAGGTAGACGATGGTCACCCATGCGAAGGATATGTCCACACCACCTGAGTTGACGCTGCATCAGAAGAGCCTCCATGCCATACATCCCGGATCGACGCAAGACCTCGGTATTAGGTATACGGTCCTCCCACTTGATTTTCATGATCGTTCTAAGACATCTTAGGTGATACGTGTCCAGTTTTTTAATGTCTGGTTTGTAGATACACCATGTATCTGCGCCATATAAAAGGACTGGTATGATTAGTGCCTTGTAGACACTAATCTTTGTCTCCAGCTTCAGGTCATGGGACTTCCAGACACGATCAGTGAGTCGTCCGAAATTGGCAGCGGCATTTGCTATACGCGAAGGTATCTCAGAAGCCAAAGTATTATCATGTCTGATGTTGCTTCCAAGGTATTTAAAGTGCGGTACCTCTTCTAATGGTTTCCCATGTAGGTTTAAAGGCGCAATATCAGCTTCGCAGCCCCTTGGTGCTTGTTTTAGAACTTGGGTCTTTGAGGTGCTAATAACTAGGCCAAATCGCTGACAAGACTGATGTAGTGCATTAACATAGCTTTGAAGGTGCTCCATACTATCGGACATGAGGCATACATCGTCGGCGTAGAGTATATCCACTATAGATATCTTCTGTACTTTTTTCTTAGCCCTAAACCTTGAGATATCAAATACTCCCTTCTCAGTTCTGACATTTAGTTGGATTTGGTCACTACAACACAAAAGGGCGTCTCTCATGACAACTGCGAAGTATATGGCGAAGAGAGTGGGAGCCATGACACAACCTTGTTTTACTCCACTTGTTATTTGGATCTCCTCAGATAGTTCGCTTTCGTGCTGAACCTGTGCTTTCATGCCCATATGAAATTGACGAATGAGGTTTACAAACTTCGTAGGATACCCAGATTTTTGGAGAACAATCCAAAGGGCCTCACGCGGAACTCTATCAAATGCCTTTTCTAAATCAACAAAGCACATATAGAGAGGCCGCTGATGTTCTAGGCTTTTCTCCTGGAGTTGCCTTACAACTGATATTGCGTCAATAGTACCTCGACTGGGACGGAAGCCACATTGGCTTTCAGGTAGGTACTTCTCTGCTACTTCACTAAGGCGGCTGTTGATAATATGTGCAAGAATCTTGCCAGCACTGGAGAGAAGTGATATACCTCGGTATGAGCTGCAATCGGAGACATCTCCTTTCCCTTTGTACAGCTTACAAATTACCGCATCTCTCCAGCCCTGTGGAACCTCTTCACTATCCCACACTCTTGTGGCAAGATCATATAGCCTACTCATAATGTTTTTTCCGCTGTACTTATATACTTCAGATGGAAGTTGATCCATTCCGGGTGTCTTAGAGTTTTTGAGACGCTTGATTGCTTTCACGAACTCATCAAAACTAGGTGGGTCATCTAAATTCTGACAAACTGGTCGTTCCTCAAGCATACTTATGTAGGACATATCAGCGCTGAGCGCATTTGGATTCAGAACATCATTAAAATGTTCTGCCCATCGCATTAGTACGGCACTTTTGTCCGTAACTCGGTGCTGTCTATCCTTTGAGAACATTGGTGCTGTCTTCCTCACACGTGGGCCAAATATGGCTTTTATCCCCTCGAAGAACATTCCAGTTTCATGAGTATCAGCGCAGTGCTGAAGTTCAGCAGCTTTCTCTTTCCACCACCTATCTTTCAATTCGCGAACTTTTGATCTTAGTTTGCGTTGGGCGTCTTTTCTACTGGTTACATCCGCTGACTTTTGATTGAGTTCATGCCTGTGTCTTTCTACTAGCACTTTAATCTCAATATCCGACGCATCGAACCAATCCTGGTTCTTCTTTTGTGGTTTGCCAATGGTATCTAGAGCGCAGGCGCGAAGGTGTTGAGCAAATAATTTCCATTCGTCGTCAATAGTCGCTGAGCTAGTTTGTAGAGTACAATTAGAAAACTTTAACCTAGGTACAGTAGTCACAGTCACAACAGATCTTTCTCACTCTGAAGTATCTGCGTAGAACCCATTTTGGATCGAATTGAAGGTAAGCGAATATATCCGCACAACAGTACATGCGCAATTGTTTGTTGCACCTAACTTCAGAGGTATAAAGATCCGTTGTGCGTACTGTAAGTCCTCATATTGCAAAAAAATCAATCTGCTGTAGATGTAGTTTTAAAAGAGTGAGTTTGTAATATTATCCAATTTGAAAGGACATTATTCAAAGGATGACGTTCGGTACTGCTACTAATAATGAACTTAGAATATGGGAAAAAACTAATAAACTGAAATCTACAAATTCCGTATTTTTATCTCAGTCCATAGTCTATAAACATGATAATTAAAATTTAAATCGTTGTAAAAATTATAAATAACTGAATATATAGAACTAACATGTTATTTTAAATTACTGTTTATGCATCCGCAATAAAGATGGACAGGAAGTCAACTGAGGTACTTATACACAAAGTAGTATAAACCAGACTTTCTCAGTGATTCTAGAGTGACTGCATTATTTATAGAAATATAATTTTCATAATAATAACTTGTTAAGTAAGTAAGTATTAAACTAAAAGTGGGTATTTATAAACCAAAAAACCTCAAAGAACATGGTCGTCGCTCGTTTTTACAATATTTATAGTTTACTTATATGTATACTTACATCTTATAAAACGATTATCATCAGCATCACACATAAATATTATTTTTGTGTAGTTGTCCGAAATAAATAAATTTTTGTTTTTTTTTTATAAATATTTTTGCCATGGAATTTTTTTTGTTTAAATAATATGTTGTGGAATGTTTTCAAAAACTTTAGTAGGTACAAAGTGTGGAATCCATTGCATCAGTTGCTGTCAAATTATGTTACTTAATGCACCTACTTTATGGTATTTATATGATTAAATACCTACCTGCCATTAGTTAGTTTGTTGGTACTTTCAACTCATAATCCGCTTACCGGACTAACCATTTATATCAAAAGCTACACACGGTGAAAAAAGCTTAGAATATCATGTCTTGAATCTCATTATGGTACACGAAATGATCAATACTTATTTCATCGAATAAAACAAGCCATATTAAAAAGAACGTTTTGAATAAAGGTCGCTCTAATCCGGTTTACGTACAATTGACAACAAAAAAGAGTTGTTTTTTTTCGTACCTACGGCATTGGCACCAATTTTCAGAGCCGGTTGGTTACATGTGTGAGGTCAAAGTCGGTTCTCGTATCTACTGGTTTTAGGTTGTGTGCTACTGTGTTATAAAGTAGTGTGCGTAATTCAAGTTAGTGCCTATAACAAGTTCAAGTACTGGAAGTTTTGTGGTTTATGGTAAAAACATTTCGGTAACTTTAGATGAAATCTTGAGCAAGTTGGACAAACATTTTGGTGAATAAAAATATATCAATTCCACAGCTGTTTCTCCAACTGTTGCTAAATTTTACCCTAATGATGTATTTTTACCCCAAGTGATTGGTGTGCACTGTGCAGGTGTGCATACATCTTTAGTTTTCACGTACCTATGTATTTACACAAGTATATTAATACAAAAATCTAAATTTTTATCTATTTAATCAATCATTTTCAAAAACTAATCAATTTCTTTTAGATATCTAGGTACACTAGTTAGGTACCTGTAGTTTTTGCAAACCTGTTTCCTCAACCAAGTTTATAAAAACAGGACCCAGGCGCCGATAAATAAAACTTCTTTGGTCATTTATATTCAAAACGTGGCACCTTTTTTCTAGATTTGTTTTTAATTTATTCTGTGCCCTGTCTGTGCAAGAAATAATATTCTTTTTTATTTGTGTGTGTTTATTCTGATAATGAAATCATTTTTTTTATTATGGCTTCTGTCATTTTAGACAATTTTGCAACTCAAGCAAAGATGAACATCGATTTTTCTTTTGTTTTTAATTTGAATCTTAGGGCGGCTTGCACCAGAATCGCTAAACGCGTTTAACTCTTAAATAGTATTTAGCGAGTTGTCAAGTCATACAAATACGTCAGATTTAAATCGATTTAACTGTTAAATACGTTTAGTGATTCTGGTGCAAGACGCCCTTAGGATCCGTTTTTTTGCCTTATTCTGAATGCACAATAAGCACATTGCATTGCGTCAATTAGGTGGCAAGTGGCAAATGAAATGAAAATCATCTAATTGCGTTTGAATTTGGAACACGACCACCCACTTTTCAAACAATGGAACAAAAGCTGCCGTTTTGCAATCGAGTCGAAACATTGATTTTTTTCAATCGATTCGTGTGAGACTTCTTATAAGTTTTATCCACAGAGTTTGTTGCAAAAACCAACCTTGTGATTCATCAGTTAGAGTTCATTATAATGTTTTTAGGTTTGGTTTCATGCCCTTCTGGCTTATAGGTTTTATTTAGACTAGGCCCTTTAGATGATGAAAACACGATACGTGCCTGTCGTGAGTGAAGCGAGGCATAATTCCCTCATTATGGCTTTAATGGTAGACCACGAAATTGGCCTGAGTTTCGCGCCAACTGTAATTCCAGCTGTTACGTTTACGCGCTCTTTTTGATCTTTAGGTTAAATTCATTTAGGTTTTACAAAGAGGTTTTTTTTAAAGTTCATAAACGGCTATGCAACTTAACTATTTGATTCTGTTTTATCTTTTTTTTTCTTTTTATATAAATTAAATATTTTTTTTCATATTGATCGACCAGGCAATTTTTCAAATTCAAATTCAAAAATATGAAGAGCTTAGTACTGGGGGGCGATTCCAATCTCAGTTGAACTGCAAAGTTTTAAATCATGGTTAGTTCATACTAACTCATGTTTATTCTGTGACTGAATAGTGACATAATGATGTCATTTAATTTGTTTTCGCGCATATTTTGCTGTCAAAGTGTCTAAAAAGAATGATCACGTGGTACAAAATTGTACCACGTGACCTGAAGAAATTGCACTGGGCAGTGAAATATAACTTGACAGCAAAAGATTGGAATACGGAGGCTGGAACCGTTAATTTTTGTCGAGACGTCAGTTTTTGAACAAGAAAACTAATAAGTGTGGATGCCGTGGATCTTTTGGGCAAATCTAATAGCCACTTCTTGAGACAACCTACATTTAGCGAATGTTTTTATTTATCATCGTATAAATTGTTGCTGCAATTTGATTACAACACGAGCAGTAAGAAACTCCAGCGTATGCAAAATTACTTATAAGTTAATTTACTTGGACAGCTTGGGCCATACTTGTAATCACCAGCAACCGCTTATTACCTACAACGACTAGGACATCTGTCAGTCTGGCACTTTTGTAACATTTTTGTTTGCATATTTTCTCACCTGTCATACACCTGCTTTAGTGGCACGTGTTTCGGGGAAAATACAAGTTATAAAATACTGTTGTTTAATTTAAAGTTTTTTTGAACTGCATGCTTGGACATGCTAAAGAAACAGTCAGACAGCTTTTTAACTAAGTTAAGTATAAGTACATTGACCCCAAATCAAAAATCCAAAAATATATACTTGTAGTAGTTAAAATTACTACCTACCCTCAAAGAAATCTTGAATAGGTAGGTACTTCGAGGTCTAAGTAAACTCGCAGTTATTATCTATGGAACATGGATTTCATTGAAGTGTATGTGTATCCAGGTGTTAGTTCCACGCGACCAGAGCCTAGAAGACCCTGACAAGGTCCAAGATACTTGCTCCTACTAATTAAAGGCAGCAACAGCGTGCATGATGAAACGCCAAGGCAACGTGAAGGTACATCCTCAGGCCTTGTTCAGATGAGGGTAGCCAACCGTACATCCGCGGTATTGTCCATAGAACATTGTAAACTATTCATGGATGCTATAGTAAGATTAGAAAGTGTTTTTTTTTAATAAGATTAAGTGATGGAACAAGCAGATGACCATATGCCTACGAACCGATGTCACCTCGATGGAATTAAACAGTTATCTATAAAATTAAGATCAGAATTATTTACGCTCGGTAGTTTTTGACATGCCACTCTATGGATACCGTTACGTGCCGTGCCTAAAGAGAATCACTTTTAATTTTATGCCAATACGTTGAAATCTTCATTTGGGATTCGCTATTTATATAACTAGAGCGTAGTAGAAGCATGCAAAATTAAGAATAACTACTTTGGTGTCACGCCAGCTAGACTTTCTTTCCCGTTCCTTGCTATGTTGTCTAAATTGAATGCTCCAAAACCCAGAGTAAGTAAAAATTTTCCAGTAAGTTTGATGAAAACAAAACATTCCAGTATGTAAAAATCTTAAACCATAATCATCACGTTTTGAGTGATCACTAATCACAGTAATCACACTGATCACCGATGAAATCTCCTTTGAGTTTTCTCCCTTAAATTTTTCAAGTCTCGAGATCCCCTTAATTTTGAAGAATTTAGAATCAAGGGGATCTTGCAATCAGAGCAGTCAGTATCAACCAGCTGCTGTTCTCTTCGCCACATATTTACAAAATCCTAGGAGTTATCGTAGCTAAGATAAATAGGCAAATATTCCTCAGTTTCTGGTAGATATCCTTTGAAGGATCCTTCTAGCACTACTTATTTGTGTGAAATTTTAAAATAAATAAGAATCCCGTTTCATAGAATTGGTAACAGAGCAATACTTGGAGCGCATAGAAAGCGATCAAACACGCCTCAGTGACTTTGTTCTATTCTAATAAATTGCGTTGATGATTTTGCTGTTGATTTGTTCGCACTTTGCATATTTATTAGGTACTTTCTTGTACTTATGTTTTGAAAAAGAAAATATTTTGGTTTGGCAACGCCTGCGGTAACCCATGACTTATTACTTAAACGAACTTAGATATACGTAGTGTAAAGTCACGAATAAACCTGAATTCGGTGTCGAAAATGTGCGCGGAAAAACTCGTATCCCGTAAAAGGAGTCATATTTCAAAGGGTAATAGGTTTTTATGAAAAACTTTTGTTATATTCGTGTCCTGTCAGACATCGACGAAGCCGGCTAGATTGGTGCAAACTTTGTAAAACAAAACCAAGAACTGCTCAACAGTCTTTAGGAAAGTGAGGTAAAGTTCAATGTCGAAACTGCGGTTTAGTTTCGAAGTTAGACTGCCTGATTTCAGCAAGTACAGAAATAGGCAACATTAACGTAAACTATGAAGTAATAACAGCCAAAAAAGAATGACATTTTACAAGACAAATTGCTTCACAAATGGCCTGTGTTACATATAACTTTTTATAGTCTAATATATCATTTACCAGCGATACCTTTCGTTCGAAAATAAAAGATAATATCAAGGTTAAATATATTAAAAGACAAGAAATAGTTCGTGACTTTAGAGTTTGGAACAACTTGGTCACAACTCATACCAAAGTCGCGAACGAATGCTAATACAATCAGTAAAAGTCAAGGATGTAACCGTTAAAAAAAATGTAAATAAACGATGAACCGTTAAATATTGTCGGAACGGTAATTTTTATGAAAGATTTTAAGTTTGGTGGAACACGACATGTTTTGCGGAAACTGATGGTAATTCGAAGGATAAACAGAAGATATAACTGTTGTGTGGAATAAAAATCTGATTCATTTGCAATATCGATTCTTTTATATCCTGATCCAAGCCATGTTGAGAAATAATTATCGATGAAACCCTCGAAAATATGAGAAATAATTAAGTTTGTAAAAAAAGGATCATTGTCGTAAAGTTAATTTGGTCCTACAGCCTCCGTTAACCACTTTTTTTGGTAATAACTAAGTATACAATGTTATTTAAAACCTAAACATCGTTTTGTATCACAAGGATCTTAATAAAGACGACATTGTTTCAATAAAGATTGTTTGCAAAACCTCGCGTGATGTGACATGCCCATTTGTGTGCTATCGCTAATCATTCTGTTTGTTGCAGGTAAAAATTGTTTACATACAAATTTGATGGGAATTCAGTACTTGGTGAGTCAGTAAAGCGTTCTTTTGAAACGATAACTATAATATTGACGACTGCAAAGCAATCCAATTCGTGGGAAGCCGATAGGAATGGAAAAACTCCATTCAAGAAAAGGTCATGACTTGAAGTCATGCTTCTAAGCAATGAAAAATCGACGGACCAGAGATAAGTAAACCTCACCTCCACATTCTAAACTTTAAATATAAGCTTTTAAAAATTCATATTATGTTCAAAATTGTGACTAATGTTTGCAATGTTTGCAAAAATCAAGCAGCTTTTTTTTTAAATTTTTCCATGATGAGAGTTTACTGAAGTAAATTACAATTTTTATTTTTCCTTGTTTACACGTTTTTTTCATCAAAAGTAGATAAAGTACAACCTACGACAATTTGATTTAACTTCAAATTCCACAACAGAACATGAAACAAGTAGAGCAAAAAACTGTGCCGGACCACTGATCGATAGCAATGAAACAAAAGAAGTAAATGGCTTTACCTTTCTTCCGCAAAGCGAGGTCAGCCGTGACCGATGCAAATTCCATAAACGGAATATTCTAAACCATTGCATCTTGCTCCCTACATGCTACTTGATTCTTAGATATCAGAGACCATCTTGATAAGTCAATTATCACGATCTTAACCATTTTATTAAGATCTCTTGGTGTAAGAATATTGATCTCAGCTGAAGTTCATTTTGATAGGTCAATAACAACCGTTGAAAAAGGTGGAAAAGAGTTATTGAATTGAATCAATTCTATGGATCGTTGCTAATTGTAAAGTATTTGAACCGTGAAAGCTTCAAAATAACAAGTTTTTAGCTCATTTTTATACAAAACTATTTTTCTAAAATTTCTAATCTTTAGTTCATTACTTCATTAGGCATACATTTCCAGTGAATTACGGAGAGTACCTCAAGGACGTGTCGTGGGACCATTACTTTAAACAATTTACATGAATGGTGCATGCTGAATCTAAATACATTTTAATCGCAAATTATTATCGCAATGGAATTCGCTGTACACGTTATCTGTTTATAATATCCTGCTCTTCTTCCATTGAATCAACCATGACATGTACTAGGTTCCATTTAAATGACCCTGCTTTCTCTCTTGGCAGTGTAGTAGTACCATTATAAGTGCATTAGTTGTGTGGCAGGAAGCTCAGAGTAAAATTGAGCCATAGAGTGACTCATGTATCTTTCGTAAAGAGATGAACCAAATAACCCCTGACCGCGTAAAAAACGATTATTACTTAATACATTTCAGACTACGACTTGAGAAACTAATTGGCTGACTATAAAATATAGTCTTTTAGACAAAAACAGTACTGTCAGAACTTTAGTCCAAGACTTACATTACTTACGACTATAAAAGGTAGTGGGTAAGTAAATATAGTTGTAGTGTTTGTAACTCTGTCTGTACCTACCTGAAGTCAGGGATTAGATATTTGTGAAAAACTATATTGATAATAATAAAAACAAGTTTTATTATTATTAGTTTTGCCACGATGTTGAACTTGGCTTTCGTTTTCGATTTGAATGATTTGATTGCTCTGCGCAGGATTCCTCGCCATTAGCATGTTGCGTCCGACTTGGAAACTGGCCTTGGATTTGCATCCAAGATGAGTCTGATGTGCTCTCACTATCATAAATAGTTATTTTGATCGTGAGATCTTTTTATAGCACTTTTCCCTTCGATTTGATAGTAAGATTTTATGTTTTATTAATTAACAAGAACGATTAAGTCATTTCTCCTTGTTTAGTATTCATCATCTATTTATTACGTTGGTATCTAAGAATTCTGTAACACAGTTTTATACTTTTGCATTTCTCATCGTTTTCAGATTTTCTGTTTTATGTTTAGTTACTAAAGGTAATTTAGCTAGTTTTTAATAAGCTATATGATTTTTCATATCTCCTAAGTATTATCATCTAGTAATCTAGTTCGTAAATATCCAATCGGGCATTTCTGAAGAAAGTTGGGACATTTTAGTGAGAATTTCTGGAGTATATTCATACAGACCATATTTAGAGGTATTGTGCAAATTCTATGGCTACTACTACTAAGTGAATCATAGCAAAGCATATGGCGAAGGTTTGCGAAACATTCTTGTCAAAAATCACGATTCTGACATTTAGAATATCGTAACGGGCGGAGTGGAGCATGGCATTTGCGTCTGCGCATACCGTTCGCCTTTCGAGGATACACAGATTTGAGTTTATTCTAAAACGTATTTCGTACCAATCTTTAAAAAAATTGTTCTTGATAGTTAAATACGATTAGATGGACTTCTGAGACCTCAACACGAATAAATTTAACAATCGTAAACGTATCATAATGGTATCGTATCCCAGATACATTGCGTGGTGACGCTACAACGTTCGGAAGTCGAACGGGTGTTGTCGCGCAATGTGACTCGTATACGTTAGGTTTACGTAACGCGGCGACTCTCAGATTTCTTCGTAGTTTTTAATTACGGATCTAAAAGTACTTAGCTAAATTTTATTTTACAGAAATTATTATTGGGAACATAGGTACAACTTTTTTTATTGATAAATAAAGCACATCTAAGTCTACTGCCAAGCTTTTTTTGCTAATAAATAATTGAACTTTTATTGACTGGCATATACCAGAAGTTAGTCCAAGTTATAAGACCACAAATAACATAGGTAATACCGACTATATTAGTAAGATACGTGTACTACATTAAAGGTTCTATACAATATCCCCATAAACACGACTTACATTGCCTTTTACAACAACAATAGATATCAGTTAATAAAATTAATACAAAGCAATTGCTTGCGGCAGTCTATTCAATTGAATTGATTGCTATTTATCAATTTAACTAAATAGGAGTAATTACTTCTACTTAGTAGTACTTATGTCGAAATATGGTATAGAGTAAATAATTGAACGACTTGTGATTTGCCTTTGGGTTTTTGTCTATTGATTGTTAATTATAATTCGTCTTTGAGGCCTAAATAATAAGTGCAACTAGGATTAAGTCCGTATTCTAATAAAGAAATCGTTACCTTCTCAAGCATAGATTTGATAGATAGATAGATAGATAAATAAAAACTTTATTGCACACACAGAAGAAAGAAATTACATGAAAAAGAAAAACATAAAAATAGAGATAATACAATAGAGCAGAGATTTTCAAACAAAAATGTATGTTTGAGTCCGGAACTGTACTTAAGCAGTAAGGAAACAAATTCACAACAAAAATAAAATACCCTGTTTCAGTAAAAAGATACTGTACTTATTGCTAGTGAAAGTGAATTCACAGCATTGTTGAGTCCTAAATCTTAGTTTACGACAACTGTCCTTGTATTGTTGAAGGCTATGAAAAATTCTTTATTGCTACTTATTTTTACTGCAATACTTACGGTAAAATATCGTGATTTGTATATTGAAAACCAGAAAGTTTAGAGTTATTGGCTGCAATGCTTGACATGGATTTCGTGTAGCGTGCATCTAACTTTGAGCTAAAAATTTATCAGTTAGGTATTTAAAAGTTATCAGTAAATCTATAAAAGTTTTTTTTTACGTGTTGATTTCACTACTTACTTTCCCTACAGCATAAAACAAGATAAGTATTTAGGCTAATAAGCCACAACCATAAACATTGGAATACAACAAGTTGCTTCACGCCCGTAAGTTGCCTAACATTGCACAATGAACGTAATTTTTCATAATGAATCTCACGCAAGAGCGAAAGCTTAGATATCATTAATTGTGTCTTCAAATTATTTAAGACTCTTGATGTAATACTTTTCACCTTTGTAAAGGTCTGGGAACGATCGTGGCTTTCATCTATTCTTTTTGTCGGTGACTTTTCTCACAGTTTTGATGTTTTTTGCTACCTGCAGGGGTATGCCAATCAAAGTTGAACTGCAAAGTTTTAAATCATGGTCAGTTCATACTAACTCATAGTTATTCTGTGACTAAATAGTGACATTATGACGTCATTTGATGTGTTTTCGCGCATATTTTGCTGTCAAGTGTCTAAAAAGGATGATCACGTGGTACAAAATTGTACCACGTGACCTGAAGAAATTACACTGGGCAGTGAAATATAACTTGACAGCAAAAGATTGGCATGCGGGGGCAGTTTGTTGTACTTTTTTGCAAGGTTTTGAAATATCTCAAGCAATCAATCAGCACGATAATACGGAATGTATAATGACATTTCACACGTCGTCGGGCTAGTGGTGAGATGTCTATGCAAAATGGAGATTTGTATTGTCACTTTTCACACAGCGTGGCAATGTGGCAATTACTCACAGGCATGGACTAGGCAATAATACAAAAGCATATTTTTATTGAAACTGATTTATAAAGCGTCAAGAGCCACTTATATACTCGTGCTCCGATTAATAAGACGCTGCAATGCCTGGTACATTATTTAGAAAGAATAGGCTTGTCCAGCAGCACCTAATCCATGTTTATATTATCTGTGCCTGTACCATCCTCTTAACTTAGTCGGCCTTGATGATATTTGAAAAAAATCTTAAATCCCATACAATTCTAAAATCCGTCCAATATCAGATCAAATTACATTGTGACTAAATTGGGTGTGACTCGTGTTTTTTTTATTTATATTATGTTATATTTATATTCACGTTTTCACTGATTGTTAATTATAATTCAAATATACATCATTCATCATTCTGTCCAATTTGGTTTTATCATCACATATTTTTGGACTAAAACTTGTAATTTATAGCTTCTAATATGTATTAAACGAAGATCTTTATTTATTGATTGACATTTATCAAAATGGTAGATGTTACATGCTTTGATGTATCTTTTGATTCTCTGATAGATGGGAGATATCTACTGCTTCCTTAATTAATGCCCGAAATTGTATAAGAGTGTTTGTATTATGTGCTTCTCTACAACACCACACTTCTGAAGCTTTCTATGCATAGACTTTGTAAAGAACTACAGTGCACATTGACGTAGTATCTACTCTTCCTACTCTATGTCTTGTACCTACCTACTCTATGGAAGTTTCTTTAGTCTGTGTATGTGCGTTCTGTACTATTGGTCTATTGGTAGGTTCCTTATGATTTATGGGTTCTCAAGACTTTGCCAAGCTTTCTACCATTGATGACATTGGTAGCTTTTCTATTTATAAAGTCGTCATTATGTTGTCAAGGTTGAATTAATAGCTTCGTTAAAACGGATGTTGGCGAAATTGATTTTATTTCTTTGGGATCTGGAGAAATCATTCGTTTTTGGTAAAGGAAAGTTGCAACTGAAGAAAATAGATATGGCATAGTCGCTTACCTTCTAATTAGTGAGTTACTGTCAACGACTCAGCCTAGGCTTTTGTCCATGTAAGCCTATAAACCAAATTTTTAGCTATAGATAATAGATCTAGTCTATTCGTAGTCTATTGATAATAATTAAGTCAAAGATAATGTACGTTTTTCTATATTTTTATAGCATGAGAATTAGCGACCGGTAAACTGACAAATGTGATTGTAATTTGTCAGATTCTCGTAGTACCTATCATAAGTTGGACGTCTTCTACAAAGATTGACATATGGCACGAGATCGAGATGAGTGGAAGGAACACGGCAACATTTGCCCAGCAGGATATAAACGGCTGAATATAAAAACAATCTTCATTACCCAGATCCTCCAGGTATTCAAAATTCTTTCAGGGCATCTAGTCGAAGCGACGCGTGACCCGAGGGCTGGTGAGTATCTGGCTCAGCGTATCAGCGTTGCTATTCAGCGCGGCAATGCATCCAGTGTCTTGAGCACGCTTCCGATTGGTACCGATTTGGATCAGTTCAGCTATCTATAAATCATTTGCAACGTTTTGTAGAAAGCTCAACTGTTTCATGTTTATTTTGTGTATTGTAAATACTGTATTACTTAGTCGTAATTTTCTTTGTGAATAAATGTTTTTCATTATCTTCATTGCATGAAACTAGGCAGAAGCCATCTCTCAGTAGTAACCAAATGAACTAATCAAAAATCTTGTCACCCAGGTTACAACTATACTCGTAAACCTCATTACAAGGTAATTGCAAGGGAACGGTCAGTCAGTATGTCAGTGCAGACATGTTTAAACGGCGAAAGTACATGACAACATTAATTACAGCTTTTGATACTTGTAATAAGGTCTACACCGTAAATGGTGTATTGCGTAAAAAATATTACCGTGTTAAAAGTATTTCACCGTTTTCATACGTAAAAATATTGATAAGGACCAAACAGTTCCTAAGGCTGTACAAGGATGTCTTCATAATATTAGAAACAAAGTTAAAAATCTTATATACAGTAAAATTTCAAGGATTGTACGTCCAGATTAGTCCAATAAAATTTTCATCAAAATCGGCTCAATAGTTAGGCCTATAAATAAAAATAACTGGAAAAAATGCCATCCACGTGCACGAAATTGCGTATTTTGCTTTTCTGTAACTTTTTAGTGGTGTTTACGATTATTAGAACATTCTTAATGAACTGCCATCATCATTCATCATCATGATGAAGTCGGTAGTCAAATTGAAATCGGTTTTCCTAGTTTTCTAAACTTATAAATTATTCTAAACAAATTATTATATTGTAGGCTCTGAAGCACTATATCAACTCGTACTAAGATTAAAATAAATAAATATTCACGGACATTACATGTTATTATATCTATTCTATTATTCTAATGAATCTATTACTAATAAGCAAAACTTGTAACTGGATTTTTGAACCACATCTTTTCAACTAATAGCCAAGCTAAGTTCCTATTTATCAATCATTGTTATACCTACCCATAATGAGATTTAACCTTGTATTGTGATATATTTAGAAAAAACATGAATGCCGGAGGTGAAAACACGGTGACCTTAACAACTGAGCTATACTTACAGTAGCCTAGATAGTTAGCTATATCTTTTTATCACGACTTTTGTCAGGTATGTTCTGTCTGACCTATTCAAATAAGACCTCGATAAAGCGGCTGTCGGCTTGGTTACACCTACACAAAGAAAAACTTAAAAAAATTAAAGTTATCAGAGCTATCCAAATCCTTATACATACGTTATCATCGAGTTTATAAACAATGTAATGGCTCCTCTACACATGGTTTTAGAGGCTTCGCTAGTCAAATGCTGGTTGAAACTGTTTGGCGGATTGTTCAAGCCTGTTTATAAATTTGGGGGTAAATTAAATGATTTTTTGCAAACAAGCAGTTAAAATAAGTAGTATTTTAAAGAAACGCTACCAACGTATCAAATAGGGAAGCTTGTGGGTTTGAATCCCAATCGTTTCATAACTTTTGAAAATGTAACTACTATAATCTTTGTTTTACGAGGCAAGAAAAAATTATGATCTAAGTATTATATTTAATTTTGGAGTTATTATAAACTAAGTTATTAATTTAAATTAATAACCGTTGTAAAGAGCAAAAAAAATAAACAAAGAAGGATTAATAAATCCGTTTGTAATATCAATATTTATGCATTTTAAATCTAGTTATAATTATGTGGGTATAATTTAAAAGTAGGAAGTCTAAATGTGAACAAGGCTATCGTGTCTGTATAATGCAATATTTTTCTATCACGATCATCGGCGCCGTACCCGTGGAATTTTTCTCATAAACTAAGTTCACTTATAAACACATGGTTATTCTTGGTCGGGAAAGTTTTAGACGACAAAAGCCGGATTCGATCAACTACGAATCATTTTTTTTTTCTCTTATTTATTGCACGTTATTTCTAAAGAATATAACCCTAATATGATTACTATCTAGCCACAACGTGAGCTAATAAGTAATTGAAAATTAACTTAAATTGCTTATAAACTACGAATATTTTTTTGTCCTTGTTTTTGACAAGTTTAAAGTAGAGACTGATAATACTTTATTTGACGAATAACGTTATTCGGAGTGGTCGATCCGGCCAAAGAGCAATTAATATTATCAAAAGTGAAAATATCTGTTCGGAAATTTTCGAACCTATACCTAGCACTGAAGCACTAGCCGTATTACGGGAAGTTCGCAGGTTAGAATTTCGCTCGACTCAACTTTTGAAATGTTTTAAGTCTTTGATATTTTGCACGTAGTCTAGCAGAGCTTATAATAAGTAAATGTTAATTGTCTGTGTCATAGTTAGAAAATCAACTGGTTTTCTCTAAATGTTTTCCTTCACTGTTTGAGTATGGCAGTGACGTCATGTTCACCCATTCATGGACATTTTCACACGACGCCCTCTAGTCCCAAACTAAGCAAAGCTTGTAATAACCCATGCAATGATTTTTTCTATTTGACAAATTTAGGTACCTACTATATCTGCTTACCTAGTATTATAGTGTTTATTTTATTTTATTGTATTAGTACTTATTGTTTGTGTTTTTCTTTCTGCTTGTTTTGTGCTGTACCTACCTATGATTATGAACCAAATAAATAATTTATTTATCTATCTATACCTATAATACTAACTCGTGAACTAGTATCCGACTGCATAAAATAAAAGTTTTTGATAAAATAAACATAAGCTGCAACTGGTTTTAATTTTTATGTCAACACGATTTCCAATGGCGTTTAGTCAATAGTGTTCGTCTACGTGTATTATTTATTTGTCTACTTGTTGGCTCTCTCCGTCGCATTGTCTGGTCGAACGCTAACCCAGACATGTCTCGTCCATTTGACCTACACTATTTGACAACACAGTATACAGAATGTCCGGTAAATAGCGGAAAACTTGTGGAGGACTTTAGATTGAAAAATCTGAAATAAATAATTTCTTTTGCGAGTTGTAAATGATTTTTCCTACATAATTATGTTTATCACGCTTTTTACGCTCTGTCATAACATAAAAAAATTTTTTTCTGTGACTCTTCACGTATTATTCACTACTTATCTGGCGAATATAAATAAAATAAATATTCAGAGACATTTCACACAACACCCTCTAGTCCCAAACTAAGCAATGCTTGTAATATGGGAACCAGATAGCTGATAGAATACTTATATACTTTTTTTTTGTAAATACATACTTATAATACATACTAACACCCAGACATAGAACAAACATCTATGTTTTCCACGCACAAATGTTTGTTCTTGGTGGGGATCGAACCCACGACCCACAGCACGGAATGCAGAGCTATTACCGACTGAGCTGTGACGCCTGTCAAAATATCATGTAGGTATCTCACTGCAATTATAAATGTCAAAGTTTAGATGTTTGGATGTTTGTGTTTCAATCCACGCTATAACTACTGGTCCGATTTGGATGAAACTTGATATACACGCGAGAGCAATGATTCCGGGTCACTTAAAGAATGTTAAAAATCTCGGAAACTGAAAATGATAGGTTAATGCAATAAATTGTATTTAATAGACAATGTAATACTCCTTAAATGAAGGTATTAAAACTTCTTAGTTATTGTAAAGTTATATCTTAAAAAAATCTAATTTGAAAAAGGGCCACTTTCGAAGATGGAACTACGAAATTACAGCATTTGGTTTTGCTTTTGTTTGTAATCTGTCATTTATGTGGGTATATAAACCATGTTGATAGTGCTCTATATTCATTATTCAAGCTGAAATTATGTCGCTTACGCCTGAAGAATGCACCAGAATACTTACAATGCTGGAAACCGGCCGGAGTCAGCGCGATACAGCCAGGACTGTCGGTGTGTCGCTGTCAACAGTACAAAGAGTTCTCCGACGTTACGAAGAAACTGGTTCTAACCTACGCAGACCAGGAACGGGCAGAACCAGGTGTACCACAGCACGAGAAGACCGATACTTGGTGAACACCATGCTTCGAAATCGCTTTCTCACAGGAACTGAACTCACAAATCAGTTTCGACGCCTCGGAGGAAGTAACCCAAGTGCATGGACAGTAAGACGTCGGCTTGCTGAATCTAACTTAAAACCCCTTAGACCTGCAAACGGCCCTAAACTGGAGCGTGGGCATCGTATTTCAAGACTAAGATATGCCCAGAGCCACGTAAATTGGAGTATTGAAGATTGGTCAAAAGTTATGTTCTCCGACGAATCAAAATTTATGCTCTACAAGCACGATGGAAGACACAGAGTGTATCGAAGACCAGGGGAAAGATTCAAGCAAGCATGCATCGAAGAAAAAGTAGCCTACGGTGGTGGGTCTGTACTTGTGTGGGCCGGAATTTCTTCTGAAAGTCGCACAGAGCTGGTGATCATAGAAAACGGCTCTTTAACTAGCGTAAGATATGTGGAAGAAATCCTCAATGATCATGTTGGTCCATTTATGGTCAATTTAGGTGAGGATGCTATATTTATGCATGACAATGCCCGACCTCATACAGGTAGGATTGTGAATGACTACCTTCAAGAGATGAACATTACTCGTATGGAGTGGCCAGCGCGCAGCCCGGATATCAACCCGATCGAGCATGCTTGGGACGAGCTAGGCAGATGCGTAAAACAACGAAACCCTCCCCCAATCACGCTTCGTGAGCTCAAAATTGCTCTCACAGAGGAATGGGAGAATATTCCCCAAAATCGTATAAGGAACTTGGTGTACAGCATGCCAAACCGCGTAAACGCAGTAATGGAAGCACGAGGAGGCAATACGAAGTATTAAAATTCAAGTCAAATCGTAATAAAGTTCAAAAATTTCATGTTTCCTATTTTTGTTTTAAGGAGAGATCAGCAGTTTTTTTCTTTATGTAATTTTGTGTTAATAAAATGTATGGTGACTCATATTTTTTTACTTTCATTTAAGGAGTATTACATTGTCTATTAAATACAATTTATTGCATTAACCTATCATTTTTAGTTTCCGAGATTTTTAACATTCTTTAAGTGACCCGGAATCATTGCTCTCGAGTGTATATACTTAGTTCGTAACCTGGATAACACATAGGCTACTTTTTCCGCTTTTTTTAAGTTTATATTTTTTTTCGTGGATGAAGTCGCGGGTAACTACTAGTACTTTATGTACTTTAGGTACCTAGAACCTTAGTATGAACTGCTATGAAGTCACAAGTCAGTGCTGTGCGAGTACTGAATGGTATCATTGGGTTCATTTCTCCACTAAACTGATGCTTTACACTTTCTTGAGATTTCTGAGTTTTACAACGTATTATTTAAAAAGTCACACTGAAAAAATTACATGTTTAAAACAATACATTGCTTTACAAATTGGTGACGGACTCAGCATGGTGTTGCGTTTAATTGACACAACGCTGGTCTTCCGCCGGCACCAGGTGGGTACGTCACAGTTATCACAGTTTAAGCTACTTTTTGCGTTGTTTGGGTATTATTATTGTCAGTAATCAAATTGCAGAGGCACATCACAAAAGTGTGCCAAAACCGAAGTTCCGGCACAATCTAGACCGGCCTAGTTACTGAACTGTGACGTTGAAGGGACTTCCTATTAGTGGGGACATTGTTGCTCCGGCAGATGGCTAAGTAAAGTGTGGCCCAAGTTAATATAGAACGCAAATTCATTCCTAATTTTTTATTTCACACAAAACAGGACATAAACAAAATACAGACATAGATGACATGTACATGCAAAGGCGAGCTTAACCCTAACAAGAGTTTTCTTCCAGCAAACCTTTGGCGAGAGGTGACTATAGAGGCATCCGAATTCATTTTAAGAGATAGTGATCGTTCGTTTATGAGTTAGTTCAAGTAGCTAACTTTAGTGACGTGTGTGGCTTAAAGACTGCTAGAGCCGGGAGCCTTACTACTACTTACTGAAAATTACATAATCAGAGTGATGGGCGCAGTGCAATGCATCACAGGGCACGTCCTCAATGGACGTGCTCGATGAGGCAATGCATTGTTATAGGCCGAGATAACCACTTAACATCAGGTAAGCCATTGGCTTGTTCCATCATTTAGTTGTATAAAAAAATATCCTCAACTTGGACCATAAACCATCTAAGCCATAATGCCTCTTATTGTCTGCATATTAGCTTAGAGCGTTTAGAAATCTAGCCTAGATTGAATTCCTTGAAGGCGTGATTGCAAATAATAGTAGACATTCATTCTATCAGCAATCTTATGATCCGCTATCAATGTAAAATAATCTTTATTACAACAAAATATAAATGCAATATGCATTGGATGCATGTAAATTAAACTCCGAAAAGTTGAATTTCTAGCTGATATTACCTGCCTAACTTTCTCAAATGAAATCCAACTTACAACGTCTAACCTTAAGCCTTAATATTGCTTGCATTTATCCACAGCATACATTGTTGGTTTTACTGTTGTAGAAGTGTAAATGTAAATACTATACTTTGATTCTCTTTTGTCTGAGAAGAGCTAACGGTGAACGCTATTGATATAAATGGACAATCAAGGTAAAGGAACAAATGCATTGTTATTATTCTATGAAACTCTACGTTTTAGCATAATTACATTCAGTGATTCTATATCTTCAAAAATGTTGAAATGTGCGAGCGAGAAGTTGTTTGACGTTAGCCGTCGTCGTCGCAATATGAAAATCACTTCCAAGTTCTCGTCATTCATTCATCAAATGTTACACGCCTACGCTTCAGTAACTCAATGCCAACAAAAAAGAAAACCAGTTCAAGATACACCACACCACACGCGATTTGCAAATTTCGACCTTAGCCGTCTAGCTATAGGAAAAAAAGTTGTAAGCTTATGCGGAAATGCGGAAGACTGTACTTAGGGCCTTATCACACTGGCGATTTGCGAGCGAGTTCAAAGCGAGGCGATTGCGCGGCGAGCACGCGGCGACTACGCCGCGGGCGCGCAGCGAGCTCGCGGCGTGCGATACGCGTTTTGCACAGTCAGTAAGAAAATGAAAATTAAGTCTTTGATACGACTGAAGTGGGGTGGGCGGCGCGGTCTGTTGTTGCGAGTGTACAAAATGGCGTCGGCGGCGCTTGTTATTAACGCGGCGAGCTCGCTGCGCGCCCGCGGCGTAGTCGCCGCGTGCTCGCCGCGCAATCGCCTCGCTTTGAACTCGCTCGCAAATCGCCAGTGTGATAAGGCCCTAAGTTTGCAAGTTCAAACAATAGTACTTTCGTCAATTTGTAACTTGTCATTATGTGTTTGATGCCTCGTTGGATGCGCAAGTGCTTGGAACTTTTTGCGCTTATTCTTTGCAAGTTTATTCTTTCCTTTGTAAAACTTAGAGAATATTGTATTTAACTTTAGTACATTTCCTAGTAAGATTTCCATTTAGTGGACTGGTTATCAGCCTGTCCGCATTTGGTAAACTAGGTACCTACTATGAGAACTGTTTCCTCGTGAGTTTTTTTGTGATAGTTTAAAACTCCTCCTAAGACAAGACACGCATTGAGTAGAAATATTAAAAAAAAAATGCCCTGAAGTCTTAACTTCGGATTCGAACCCGCAACCTTATAAACAGGATGTGTCACTATTACTAAACCAGGTACTCAAAAAAATCGACAGATAAGTTCCCACTACAAAATTATCACTTGACCGCAAGAAAAACAGTCAAGAGCAAAAATCCGGGTCATCTATAAAAACTTGAAAATCTTGGAAACCATGAATGCTAGCTTAGTGAAACAAATTGCGTTTGATAGACAAATTGAATACTCCTTAATCAAACAAAAGTAATTATTTAATTGCATAGTTTTATTGTTAGGTTAGGTTAAGTTTTTATAAATGACGCGGAATTTTTGCTCTCGAGTGTAGCTGCGCAGTGGCACAGATAATAAATAATATACTAGGTACATTGGTAATAGAGGCTAGTCACGAATTTCCTATCGCTCTGACCAAATAAGAGTGGTCTTTCGCTCTTATTTGGTCAGAGCAATCAACAAGAACCAGTAATTAGATCAATCAGCACGAAACCAGGCCTATTACAGCAGATAAGTTTTATCATAAATGCAAAATACAAGTGAAAGTATTCTCAATATAGAAGTGCAGTTAAAGTTAATGCCAGTTGAATGTTGCAGTAAAAGCCGAATATATACTTATTACTTACCTATCTTAGGGATTGATGTTTTTATTAAACAATTCGTGCATTTATATTTTTTTGGCAATGCTCTGAGTGCAGTAAATTTTCGTCATTGTCATACATTTGGTAAAGAGGGACATGTCACGTGTAAAGTGACTCGCTATTCGCTACTCAGTAAAAAAACGTGGCGAGATCAAACACACTACACCTTATAGGTGATAGGACTTCCATCCTTAAGTCAACTCCGCAGTACAGTCGAAGACACGTCTACCTGTACTGCTTGGACTTTGAACTATTAGAAGATGAACGTTGCGAATCGTGCGAGAGGGACGACAGTGTTTGTGTAGGACCGACTGCGAGCGCGGCGCGCGCACACGCCTATTGCGCTCCCGTTCCAACGATTCTCTGCATTGTATGTATGTAGCGTAGTCATGGTTTTATTGGGTGTATAACTTGACCTGTGGCCGTGTGTACCTTATGACCACACCACGTGGTCTTCGCACTAGGCTGAAAGAATGGGCAAGATCCGTGTTACGTAAATTTACAGCGTCGTAAGAGCAGTGGGGCTTGTGCGTGTACCATCAATGTATCCAATGCCCTACAGTTACAATTCAAAGACTGTTATCGCAATGTAGTTCCCACTACTTTCACCACAGTAGGTACAAAAGTCTGTTTACACCTATTGTTCTCCGATTTGAAATAGACGCGTTACAGTGTGCGTCAGTCTGATGAAGAAAGACTGCCAGTGTTGTGTATAAGTGCTAATGTATGAGATTTTGGATCGGAAAGAGATTTTTTACTGAACATTAGCATTGTTATTCTCTAGATCGTAACTTTGTGATTTTGCATTACATTTAGTGAGTTTATATCTTCAAAAATGTTCAAATGTGCGAGCGAAAAGCTTGTTTGACATTACCTATTGCCTTAAAAGTCGGAAAATAAAAGATTACTATGTGAAGAATCACAGGCATTTGACTAGTTCAATAACGATATTTTTCTAATCAAAAAACAGTTTTAAACAAAATGAACCAAATTATCATCAACACAGTCTTTCAACCTTACACAATCATTCAGGTTGAATGGAAGCCAACCAAGCTATTCAAAGATAAACAATGCCATAAGTCACACTATGCTGCGTACCGCTATCCGCGGTCGCCTATTGAGATACTACGGGCCAGATACGCCCGGGGCACATTTATTATACTAGGCGGTTTGCTTACAAATGGCTGGCTATACACCTGTTTAAAGAATACTATTTTTTTATTCTTTTTTTTTTGGTTGGTTGGTACAATGTCATATATTTTTAGGGTAACGAACACAAAGAGAGTATTTTATATGTTTATAAAAACATATGTCATACATCATACAGTTGAGAGATCTAAAGAGATGTCTAAAAAGAGGAATTGTAAAAACCCACACTATGAAGACATTATACAACCTAAACTATAGTTTTTAGTTCTTTTCTATAACAGATAACTCGTCTCAAATATTAGTTTAAAAATTTGTCGTTTACAAACTGAAATCTAAGTAAATCGCTGCACAAATTCTGCCTGCAAGCGACTTGCATAACACCATCCAAGCACGACACAACATAAATTGAATTTGGAACGATAATTTCAAACTCCGAGAAAGTTACCCTATTCTATTGTGCATTGAAGATGAAATTGTGATAGCATTTATAGGTACTTTGCTTTGTCTTGAGCTTAGAAATTGATCGTTTTTTTACGATTTTAGAACCATTAATTGCTAATTGCTGATTGCTTTTAAACTAGCTACCTACCGTAGTTATAAGTAGGTAAATATTTTAGTAAAATCTATAGGATCATTTTAAATTATCATAAAAATAGATAAGTTTTAAATAATTCCTTTTGGCCTATTAATATTTTCATCAAGAAAAAAAATCTAGACAATGATTTTCTAGATTTTTACTAAACGGCAATAAATAAAGAAAATTGACATTCCATAAAGAACACAAATGAATTTCACATTCGTTTCGTTTTATTGCATTGATTGCGTGAATGTACCCAGTTATAGAAACTCTGGGTCAAACTACAATCAAATTATGCATCAGCATCGCGCCCATATACGTTTAAGTCAAAAAAAGCGCGTGTGCTCTGCCACCCATACGTGATCAACACTCTATGCGTCATCAAAAAAAAAAATTATTTCGGACATCAGCAAGGTAAGTTTACAGCATGCATTAAAGTGTAGTGAAACCTTTATATTTCGGATCAACATCGCGTGGCGTATTGGTAACCGTTAGCATATTATTATCTTGATTTTTTTCGAGACTACAACATCACTGAACTCTATTCTCATGATCATAAACTTCAAAGTCTAGTGCGTTTTTACCTGAACGAATATTGATGAGTGGTACAGTTCTTGTCAAAAGTAATAAGGCTTTCATGTTTTTCAAAGCATCGCCTTTATTGGTACACAAATAAAACGTTTTGCGTCACTTGTTTTATTTTAGGAGCAGAACAGTTGTTTTATTCTCATTGCCTTTGTAAACAGGATTCACTCGTTTATAATGGAAGTAGAGCACCAATCCGGAGCTTAATGCCTAGTCTATAGGCTGTAAAAAACTTTATGACAAAGTGCGCCACATCTTGCTCACATATTTAACAGTAGCGATGTATTTATTTATTGACCGGCGTCACACCTCAGTCGGTAATAGCTCTGCCTTCCGTGCTGTGGGTCGTGGGTTCGATCCCCAGCAGGAACAAACATTTGTGCGTGGCAAACATAGATGTTTGTTCTATGTCTGGGTGTTACTATGTATTAAAAGTATGTATTTATGAAAAAAAAAGTACATAAGTATTCTATCAGCATCTAGTTCCCATATTACAAGCTTTGCTTGGTTTGGGACTACAGGGCGTCGTATTAAATGTCCATGAATTATTTATTTGTCTTCACTAGATGGTTTTGATAAAATACCCAAAATATACATACCACGCTTCACTTTTGTTTGTCACTGACTGTACCATACATAGTAGTCATAATAATATACGACTAAACGTTATTCAAAATAATAATTATGCCTGCAGATTTAATAACCGACCACAAGCTCTTTGTTGCGTTAAATGTTACATCTGTCAGCGCAAAATGAAAAGTTCCATTCTATTAATTTTATTGTGATAAAATAAACCCGCACTGCAAAACAGCACAGCCATTACGGTCGTATTAGAAGTGAGGTTTTAGCTGGGTTATCAATCAACTTAGGTTTAGTTATAATAAAAAAACTAAACTAAAATAATAAACTAATGCTGAGTGAAACAAGTAATTAAATTAAGATTTTGAAAAACCCTTGAATCTTTCATCAAACATAGCTAAGAACACTCCCGAATAATTCACTTAAGAGCCTACACTACTCCAGCTCAAATCCAAGTTTCACGGCCCATTCGTGCAGATACCGCACCGCGCACTCGCAGCTATCTCACTCGCACAGTTCATCACGCAGCGCAGAGGTCACGAGTCGACCGTGCAATAGAGTAAATACACAGTTATTGTACATCTAGTACCGAGCTATGGAAATAAAAAAATAAATTATTGTACAAATATACTAAAGCGCCGTAGGTAGTTATGATACACAGTTATTGTACACCCAGTAGGTATGGAAATAAAGTGAAAGGAATATTGCAGAAAAGTGGTCCATAGTTGGCCACTTTTTCTAAGGCCTGTGGCACGGCTCCTGAGCATGCTAAATAATTTGTATTATGGAATGGACACAGTACTAAAAAACAAGGAGAAATCAGAAAATTTTATTGTATTTCAAGAGGGAGATCTCAATTCGATTGTATTTTGTTTGTTACCTAAGAACACCGTTCGCTTCTCTCACTCGATCAGATCATCATCATCGGTTCAGATCAAATGGGTTGTATGCTTATTCGAAAAATGGGAAAACCTCAGGAGGAAGCTTATTCCACATCTTATATGAGAAATATTTCGCCTATTTACATGCATTTATTTATTAACATGCACATCATCGGGTGTGTAGAATGCTTGTTTGTCTACTCATCTTCAGGTGGGCTGAACGCCTGTTTGCCTACATATCATCAGGTGGGCTGAAAGCCTGTTTACCTACACATCATCAGGTGGGCTGAACGCCTGTTTGCCTACACATCATCAGGTGGTGCTGATTACGGAAATGGTATCCATTTTGAAATCCAAGATGGCAGGCATTGATTTTTTTGAGAAAAGTGATATGGGTGTCGTTTTCGGGATATTTTGGGGTGCTGATTACGGAAATGGTATCCATTTTGAAATCCAAGATGGCAGACATTGATTTTTTTGAGAAAAGTGATATGGGTGTTGTTTTCGGGATATTTTGGGGTGCTGATTACGGAAATGGTATCCATTTTGAAATCCGAGATGGCTTACATTGATTTTTTTGAGAAAAGTGATATGGGTGTTGTTTTCGGGATATTTTGGGGTGCTGATTACGGAAATGGTATCCATTTTGAAATCCGAGATGGCTAACAATGATTTTTTTTTAAAAAAGTGAAATGGGTGTTGTTTTCGGGATATTTTGGGGTGCTGATTACGGAAATGGTATCCATTTTGAAATCCGAGATGGCAAACATCGATTTTTTTTAATAAAATGATATGGGTGTCGTTTTCAGAATATTTTGGGGTGCTGATTACGGAAATGGTATCCATTTTGAAATCCAAGATGGCGGACATTGATTTTTTTGAGAAAAGTGATATGGGTGTCTTTTTCGGGATATTTTGGGGTGCTGATTACGGAAATGGTATCCATTTTGAAATCCGAGATGGCTTACATTGATTTTTTTGAGAACAGTGATATGGGTGTTGTTTTCGGGATATTTTGGGGTGCTGATTACGGAAATGGTATCCATTTTGAAATCCAAGATGGCAGGCATTGATTTTTTTGAGAAAAGTGATATGGGTGTCGTTTTCGGGATATTTTGGGGTGCTGATTACGGAAATGGTATCCATTTTGAAATCCAAGATGGCGGACATTGATTTTTTTGAGAAAAGTGATATGGGTGTCTTTTTCGGGATATTTTGGGGTGCTGATTACGGAAATGGTATCCATTTTGAAATCCGAGATGGCTTACATTGATTTTTTTGAGAAAAGTGATATGGGTGTTGTTTTCGGGATATTTTGGGGTGCTGATTACGGAAATGGTATCCATTTTGAAATCCGAGATGGCTTACATTGATTTTTTTGAGAAAAGTGATATGGGTGTTGTTTTCGGGATATTTTGGGGTGCTGATTACGGAAATGGTATCCATTTTGAAATCCAAGATGGCGGACATTGATTTTTTTGAGAAAAGTGATATGGGTGTTGTTTTCGGGATATTTTGGGGTGCTGATTACGGAAATGGTATCCATTTTGAAATCCGAGATGGCTTTACATTGATTTTTTGAGAAAAATGAAATGGGTGTCGTTTTCGGGATATTTTGGGGTGCTGATTACGGAAATGGTATCCATTTTGAAATCCAAGATGGCGGACATTGGTTTTTTGAGAAAAGTGATATGGGTGTCGTTTTCGGGATATTTTGGGGTGCTGATTACGGAAATGGTATCCATTTTGAAATCCAAGATGGCGGACATTTATTTTTTGAGTAAAGTGATATGGGTGTCGTTTTCGGGATATTTTGAGATGCTGATTACGGAAATAGTATCCATTTTGAAATCCAAGATGGCGGACATTGATTTTTTGAGAAAAAGGTAGGAGTGTCGTTTTCAGGATATTTTGGGGTGCTGATTACGATTTTGAAATCCAAGATGGCTGAAATTGATTTTTTGAGTAAAGTGATATGGGTATCGTTTTCAGGATATTTTGGGGTGCTGATTATGGAAATGGTACCTATCGATTTTGAAGTTTTTGTTTATGAATCGATTTCTTTTAAAATCAATATCTGAGAGTCCTCCTTAGCCATTATACGGATTACCCATATCACTTTTCTCAAAAAAATCAATGTCTGCCATCTTGGATTTTAAAATGGATACCATTTCCGTAATCAGCATCCCGAAATATCCCAAAAACGACACCCATATCATTTTATAAAAAAAATCTATGTCCGCCATCTTGGATTTCAAAATGGACACCATTTCCGTAATCAGCACTCTAAAATATCCCGAAAACGACACCCATATCACTTTTCTCAAAAAAATCAATGTCCGCCATCTTGGATTTCAAAATGGATACCATTTCCGTAATCAGCACCCCAAAATATCCCGAAAACGACACCCATATCACTTTTCTCAAATATCAATGTCCGCCATCTTGGATTTTGAAATGGATACCATTTCCGTAATCAGCACCCCAAAATATCCCGAAAACGACACCCATATCACTTTATTCAAAAAAATCGATGTCCGCCATCTTGGATTTCAAAATGGATACTTTTTCCGTAATCAGCACCCCAAAATATCCCGAAAACGACACCCATATCACTTTATTCAAAAAAAATCGATGTCCGCCATCTTGGATTTCAAAATGGATACCATTTCCGTAATCAGCACCCCGAAATATCCCGAAAACGACACCCATATCACTTTATCAAAAAAAATCGATGTCCGCCATCTTGGATTGCAAAATGGATACTTTTTCCGTAATCAGCACCCCAAAATATCCCGAAAACGACACCGATATCACTTTTCTCAAAAAATCGATGTCCGCCATCTTGGATTTCAAAATGGATACCATTTCCGTAATCAGCACCCCAAAATATCCTGAAAACGACACCCATATCACTTCATTAAAAAAAAATCGATGTCCGCCATCTTGGATTTCAAAATGGATACTTTTTCCGTAATCAGCACCCCAAAAATTTCCCGAAAACGACACCCAGATCACTTTATTCAAAAAACTCGATGTCCACCATTTTGGATTTCAAAATGGATACTTTTTCCGTAATCAGCACCCCAAAATTTCCCGAAAACGACACCCATATCACTTTACTCAAATAATCGATGTCCGCCATCTTGGATTTCAAAATGGATACCATTTCCGTAATCAGCACCCCAAAATATCCCGAAAACCACACCCATATCATTTTACTCGAAAAAGTAAAGTACGCTGTCCTGGATTCGAAAACGCAGTAGGGGAGATAAATTCTGACAGAGTCAAAATGTTCCTGCATTTTGGCAAAATTCATGTTTCGATTCGAATGGCTCCAAATACTGGAGGTCGAATTCTGCTAATAGCGGAGATACGGCAAAGGGGTTACAATATCTCTGAGAGGAGAAGAGGGGGTTAATCCCCCTCTGGAATTAAAACTACTGTTAGGTATAAGTAGGTCAATAAAAAAAATGATATAGAGGGGTTGCAATATTTATTTTATTTTCTACAATCTTTTTATTACAATTCGTACAACAGTTCTACACACTTCACGTGGAGATAGGTACCTACCACATACCAACTTAGTAATTAGACTACAAATCTATGGTACTCATCCAATGAACGAACATGTCGAAAGATCAAATTCGTTTGTCCTTTGCGCGTCGCAAACGCGTAGCGCAGCGCGTCGCGTATTCATAAATGCCTAAACTTGACGTCGTCAAATTTCAATATGGCCTCATAAAGTCCTAACCAAAATGCGTACCCGCGGGCACCTAGGTAGGTAAAAAACATTTTATGATTCATTTTAGATACTTACTTCAATATATTATTCATGTTTTTAGCAATTTCTTTTCTCTAATCCCTAATCCTTTTTTTTATACTGGTTATTTCCCATTTTACTTTACTTACTTATAATTTAATAATTTTACGTATCTACGTAGGTAGGCGTGCGAGCAAGCGACGCGGGTTCCCTGTTCGACTGCCGGAGTTAGACTGAATCTGAGCGGTTGCGACGTCTCACGCGCAATATTTGAGAATTTAATTTCTTAAAATGCTAAAAAAAAACATTTTAATAAATCTAAAACATATGATGTACGTGTATTGCTAAGTTGAATTTATATACAAAGTTTCAATAGTATAGGTAAAGTATTGACTGACTTCTGTGGTTTCTTAGTAAGCTTCAGAGGGAAGTTTGGGATTTTTTTCTATCGAGAAAATTTTTAGTAATCGTGTTTTCACATCATATGATGTATCACAAATATTCTCAACTGTAATATATATTTTTTTCAAAACGATTGATTCAATACTTTTAATGATATGCGGGATCAAAAATGAGAGATTGGGGTACTATAAGCTCTTAAAAAAAATCAACTTCAGTTCAGCCGTTCAGGAGCTACGTTGCCCCAGACACACACACACACACACACACCATAGAGACACATCAAACTTATAACACCCCGTCGTTTTTGCGTCGGTGGTTAACGAGTAGATGAACGTTACAGGGAGATACTCATTTTCTGTTTTTTTTTTATGTTCGTCTATGTAATGTATTATTTTTTGTCCGTGTATGTGTCTCAAATAAATTTATTTTCTTTCTTTCTAACTCTTAGTTGTTCATATGTTATAACAGCCGTGGACAAATCTAGAGAAACCTGAATAGGATTTTATGTAAAAAATAAATTACCCAACTGTCACTTGGTACACAAAATACTGACACCACGTTTAGGAAAACGGAAACCTAAGGGACTGGCCCCAACACCACGCCACGGCGACGTAACGTGAAAAATTCACGGCACATCAACGTGAAAACGTTGCTTTTATTGCTGGTATGTATGTAAGTATCATTATGGGTATTTATGTAGGTATGTTTATTATATAAATAGTTTTAGTATTTTATTTTATTTCTTTTATGTAGGTATCTAAGTATCTATTTGATTATATTATAATATATTATTGAATAATATTTTTAATTATACAAATTAAATTTATATTTATGTACGCCCCCGTCCTTGTTTTTGTGTATTTAGATCCTGTCCATCCAAAGGTTGCCTGGAAGAGATTGCTTTTAGCAATAAGGCCGCCCATTGTACTTACCTCCTAAAGAATCTGTATTATTGTTGTATTAGTTTAAGTGGAGAGTACAATAAAGAATATATCTATCTATCTTTTTCGTAGATTTTACGATGCGCCAACGTGAATTCACGTTACTTCGTCGTGACGTGGTGTTGGGGCCAGGCCCTGGGTGAAGGTAACTATTAAAGGTACCACAACACTAAGATTCAATCTACCAATCTTGTAAATGTAACCCCACCAGACAATCACCATAAAAAAAGAAGGGAAAAATACTTTTTAATCTATACGCAGACATGGAACCTATAATTTAAGTCTCTGTTGCACTACCAACGTCAGTAGGCTCTAGTTACGCAATATTTAACATGCAATCTCAAGATGAAACGGAAGAAGGCTAATCGTTATCGCACTGCGGTTACACTTACATAATATAACGGAAAGTAAAACTTGTAATTAGCCATTTTGAGGCGCCTCTAGCAATGCGAGTCATCAAGATGTAATGGATTCTAAAGCGCTCTGTTATTGTTTTGCTTCTGTAATTTTGTCTTAATTTTTGGTATATTCCAGAAATCCCCACCACTGGGGATTTCAGTTTTTTCCAAAAATCCCTACCAGCTACGTCATAGCGTGCTACGGTGTAGCAGTGGGGATTTCTGGATTTTTTTCCAGAAATCGCCACTAATTTACAGCGTCAGAGGAGACACTGTCATTCAAGTCCCTATTTTAGTACGTAATCATCATCATGATCATATCAGTCTAATCCACTGTTGTTACTATGTAAAGTATGTATTTACAAAAAAAAAGTATATAAGTATCTAATGCCAAGGTTTTACTGTGCCTTCCAGTTATTCTCTGGAATTCGAGATACATTCATAACAAAGTATTGTTTCCCGCACACTCCACTTGTGAAGTAGAGCATGCTGACAACTTTACATTATTGTATGAGGATTGCGGTTTTTGATATCGCATTACGAATATTACGATTCATACAAACTGCGCACTGATAATGAAACTTTGTATGTCTCATAGTTTCCATAGCTATCGTATTTCTTTCACACGTTTTGAATAACCTAACTTTACCTATTAACTTAACCTAATAAAGATATATAAAAAATAAATAATAATATTCATGGACATTTCACACCACGCCCTCTAGTCCTGAACTAAGCAAAGCTTGTGATACGGGAACTAGGTTATTGCTATAATACTTATATACTTTCCGTGTAAATACAAAGGTATAATGCATAGTATTCTAGTGCAGACGTGCTCAAAACAATGCTGTACGCACAGTCGCTTAGAAAAAGTCGCTCTATAAGGGCCGACTAGCGTGCGACTAGACAGAACATTAATTAGGGACGTCACCGTGCGCAGTAGGTACTAACTATTGCGCACGATGGCGTCCCTAATTCATGTTATACCTACTAGGTAGGACACGCTGTTTCAACTCTGGTACAAAGAGAAGACTTGAGCGGAAAGTTAACACAACTTCACTTGCAAAGTACTTTAGAGTGAACTTGTATTTATCCAGTTTTTACTGTCTCCGAAATAACAAATACTGTTTTCGATTTTTTTTTTGATAAATGAGGCTAACTAAACTTGGCTAACTTTTTATTCTGAAATTACCATCGTGAGATTGCGGTCAAACGTTTTTTTTATAATGTAAAAAAAAAAATTAAAATGATGTTTGCCAAAAAATGCTGATATTTGAAAAGGGCTTTGTCTGTAGGTTATTCTCTAAAAACGTAAGAGTCACAAAATGCCAGCCTTCCTGACCTTTATTTTCCCAATAAAATCTCAGTGATTTATAGAGGCTTGTCCGTTTAACTTTTCTGTCTGAATCATTCATTTTGTACCAAACCAACCACACTTTTCCATGTGACTACCGGATGCTTGCAGTTACCCAGCTAATGGGTTTTTGCACTGACCTATAACGCTTCGGGGAAGCTCAGTATTAATACTGTGGTGTAGACACATAATAGATATGGAACGTTTATAGCCCATCTGCAGTGGCGGATGCAGGATTCCGGTCTGGGCGTTGTGGTGGGAGAGGTTGGGGGTCTTATCCCAGCTGTTTGAGTTTCCCTGACAAATTGAAATTGGAATCCTAGTTTAACTATGGGTAAACCCAGAGTCTTTTATTCAATAAAACCACAAGGATCATTTCGAATCGTCTTAAATAACTAGGTGATTCTAGGTGCCATTGCAGTTCGACGCGACCAGAGCCTAGAACAACGGGCAAGAAACTTCAGCCTGCTATTAGGGAGGTGCTTGAGCTCCCTAGCTCCTCCTAGATCCACTATGGTGTCTGTCTGGATAGCTTATTCTAGGTCCTAGACTAAGCTATACGGGCTTTGAACATTCTCTAGACTCCAGGGCAATTCAGAGCCTGTATTATAAACTATTAGTACAGGCATAAAGCAGCGCGTAATATAAAAATATAGACCGTATAACGGTGACATAAAAGTTATTATCCATCTGACATAGTTGTTCAGACGGGAGATAAATAAGAGGCAAGAGGCAAAGCTTTTTGTCTAGATTTAAAACAATTGCAATACTTTTCAGCATTTCGTTACTCACTCCTAAAGTGTACTAATATTCTGTGCAAGATAATAAGATTTATAACTGCTAAAATCTTTAAACCCATTAAAAAGTTCACTTTGAAGCAAGATGACGCACTGATGAGAACGTCACTACCGGTCACCCATCTAAATATTGAGCGCGCATAACGATGCTTAACTTTACCAACTCGTATACTAACAACGATGTTTATCTTACTGAGTCAGAGGCCACAGACTACCAAATAGAGGAATTCAGAATGAAGTTATTAAATAACTTGCGCACGTGAGCTTATTGTGTGTGAACGTTTCACTCCACTTATGCCAGATAATTGGAGTTGCGCAATTGCATGGGGCCTCGTCAGTTACATCCGATTTGAAAGGTAAATATGATTTTGCACAAACAAAGAAAATTACGACTAATAAAGTATTTACAATAAAAAAAAAATCATGGACATTTCACACGACGCCCTCTAGTCCCAAACTAAGCAAAGCTTGTAATATGGGAACTAGATGCTGATATAATACTTATATACTTTTTTTTTGTAAATACATACTTATAATACATAGTAACACCCAGACATAGAACAAACATCTATGTTTTTGCCACACACAAATGTTTGTTCTTGGTGGAGATCGAACCCACGACTCACAGCACGGAAGGCAGATCCATTACCGACTGAGCTGTGACGCCTGTCAATATTTACAATATTTATAATATGTACAAAATACAGATGAAGCAGTTGAGCTATCTACACACCCTTGCAAACGATTTATAGATAGCTCAACTGATCCAAATAAGTACCAATCGGAAGCGTGCCCAAGACACTGGCTGCATTGCCGCGCTGAATAGCAATGCTGATACGCTGGCAAAGATAATCACCAGCCCTCGGGTCACGCGTCTTATAGAAAAATTCAAAAAGTTTGAGTTGAGGTTCATCCTGAAACGTAGAATTATAATCAAGTATCTTTAATTTTTTTTTATAAGAAAAAGGGATGAGACAATCAGTCCATCTAATTTTAAGCGGTTACCTCTGGTAACGATAAGAATCCATTGTCACACAGCGCACTTCTAATAGTACCCCGACACTGAGGTATCACACGTCGTCAATCACTCCAAAAACATAAAATTAATAAATATTGTTTATATTTGTCGCTTTATTTGAACTCTTATTGAATAATTCGTGTCTGACTAAACCCAAGTGCTCAAAGGCTTTCTGTAGCAAACCATCTAGAAAAGGAAGAGAAACGACTCCTTAATTTGCCTAGATAACTCTGTTTCCATTTATAGGTCCAAAAAGGGAAAGTCATGAAAACAAGCGAATGTAACTTTCTACCCTAATTTAGAAAATGCACTTTATATGTTAGCACTTGCATGTAGAACTTTCAAAAGGGAAAGAGCTTTTAGACTCGTTCTAAAATAATGTCCGAGCATCAACATTGATATATTATTTTCTAGAGTATCATATTACAAGAGATTCTAGGCTCAAGACAAAGCTAAAACATTTTTTGGGCGTCCTTGACTAAGATAAAGGAAATCTTTAGAATAATCTGACCACACATCTCGTTTCAGTTTGAGAACAAAAGAATTGTAAATCGTAAAGAACGAACATTCATTTATGTTAATTGTTTCTGACGCCTACGAAATAAAACTGTTAATGACATCGTCTGTAAAAAAAACTGTAAAATGCATAATAATCTGTAATATACATTATTATAATAATACTGTAAGTACATCTTATAGTTATTGATACTCAAGAAACAAAGGAGAAGAGTTAAGTCGGCTACCGACTACTTTATTCATAACATGTTGTTTTTTATTTTGTAATTTCAATGTTGCTAGCAAAATGTTGCGTAACTTTCGATTAAGCCTAAAAAGTACAGTCGGCTACACATCAACCTATCAGCAGTTCAAAGTTTGAACTATTATAATTTGAATGGGACGATCTGTTTTTATGTGAGACTCGCTGGTTGCGCGCCACCTATTGCGATCCCTGATTCGCAACATTCAAATTATAATAGTTCAATGTTCAAACAGTGTATAGGTTGATGTGTAGCCGACTGTACTTAGATGGGCTCTATTTAAGGTAACACATTGATGAACATCAAGTTTCTGTGCGTCACGACTGCTGAGCCGATGGACACAAAACACTTTCCGTGGATACTTTGTTGCGTAATTTGTTTTAGAACCATTCCAAATACTTAATTATAAAATTCCTTATTTAAACTATTAAAAATGACCCATAAGAGTGGGCAAAGTAGTGGTTACAGAGATATTAGACCATCTGGCCCCCTTGTGTGTTGGTTTTACTTTTGCTACAAAGTCATGCTTTATTTTTCCCGCTAGCGGTGCACTGTTCAATTTATAAACAAAACACGTGAACATGTAGTAAACGTAAAGGAACTCATAGACATATTGAATCTGTGCCCTTCAGAACACGTTGACCCATTTTAACTGTCATCACTTTATATAATTACATATAGCCGATTGGACAACAAAGACAGCACAGCATTGGTATGCCAATCAAAGTTGAACTGCAAAGTTTTAAATCATGGTCAGTTCATACTAACTCATAGTTATTCTGTGACTAAATAGTGACATTATTTGATGTGTTTTCGCGCATATTTTGCTGTCAAGTGTCTAAAAAGAATGATCACGTGGTACAAAATTGTACCACGTGACCTGAAGAAATTACACTGGGCAGTGAAATATAACTTGACAGCAAAAGATTGGCATACGGGGGCTGGAGTCAACTACTGCAGAGTCATGATATTTTGTCTCCAAGCAGTACATACTTAATGAACAAGCTAAAAGGTGGTGTCAGAACATTGTAGTCACAAGTCTGTAACCGACCTAAATTAGGCGTGCTCTGCGTCATAATCTACCGTTTTGGGTCGCGGTCAACGCGATTGTGTTTTTCTCTACACGGCCGACCTCGGACTCAACGAGCCGTATTTTTGTACGTATTCAAATTAAATGGCTGAGTTTCGCAAGATGGCACAGCTTTTAAATATCAACTATATAAGTAACAGGTGTGGAACATGCTTTATGCCTGAACATTTCAAAGAAATCACTAGTTTTTATTTGAAACTTCTAAATCTAAAATTAAGATTTGGTTTTTTAAGTGTTTATAAAGAGACTTACGTTTTTTTTAGTTTATACTTAGTACGATTATACTTAAAATAAAAAGAAATGATATCACACACAGCTTTTTTATCAATGGTACTGAAATCTTTTCCATAAAAATACATAAAAATTCCGTCACATTTTATATTTGAAACTTTATTGCTGTGACTACACCAATCTTTTTAAGTATACAATTTTTCAATCGACAAATTAATAACAATTTCAAGATAAGTGGCGCCTGCGCAATTTAGTCCATTAGAAACGCGTCAATCAGTGCGTTTCCTTCATTTCCAATATCGATCATTCAGTCACAGAATATATGATACTCTCTGTACGTGATCTGACGAGTTATCGACACGCGCTTCACTGACATAAATAAGAGGCGAGTCACAGTGCAGCTGTGGGCAGTAGCATTAGTAGCACGATCTATCCTTGGTTTGGTTATTTGATTTGCGTAGTACACATTAAAAGGGAGACTGTGAGCTAGACGTACCTATCGCAGTTGTTTTAGAGTTAGGTATCTGTACCTTACCTATCCAGGTTGAGTCACAAATTTTGATCTGAATGCTTGAACAGATCAAATTAATGCATTCCTAAAATGCATTCTAGGAATGCATCTTAAATAAGAAAGTGTTTTGAAAAATATTTCTATTTGCGTGTAAGTATTATGACCACATTTCTTTTCTTATCTTATTAATACTGAGATTTCATAATTAACTTGACGATACTTTGCAAATCAGCAACAGATTTTTGATAAAACTATTTAGTGTTTTAGAATTGTTATACAGCTTTGTTACTTACATTTGTGTTTTTTTATACATCATAGACAAACGTTTGACCACAATCTCACCTGATGTTAATGCGGTCGACAATGTAGCACATTTGTGTGGATATTTAATTATGTTGATTTTGAATTACTTAATTATTACACACAAATGAATCGATAATTAATAATCAAAATATAGATTAGTAACTGCATATGGTCATTCTGTGGTCAGAGGAACGCGGGGCGTCGATCTTGAAATTTCACCAGCATCCCGTACACGAAACCTGATTACTCGGTTACATAGTTACTAACTCTTTACATGAGACTTTAATGAGCCACACTGTAACATACACTTTTTTTTTAATGGCTTCTGTCTATCTTCTGTCTGTATTTTATAGTTTGTAAATGCGTAATTTTAGAAGTCTTTCAATCTAATAAAATTAGTTGTAAGTGTCATATTACATGTATTTACTCGACCAGTGTTATATTAAGTAAACTAAAGTTTTAACTAAGTAAACTAAGTAGTTACTTTGACCGCGCTAAAATTATAGCTGTCTTTGTCGTTTCAGTTTATGAGAAAGGGACGGCAACATTTTTAGTGGTGTCAAATTAGGTTAGTTTAGAGAAATGCAACAACAGCATCGACATCAATAACTATTCAAATGTAAAAATATGCACGGGACACATGCTACAATTTTTTCTAAAGTTATTACAAGGTTATTAGTTATTAGTCGATAATAGATTTTTATAAAGACAAGAATACCTACTAAAAGACATCAGTGAATTAGCTAATACAAATGCAATTGGGTACTTATTCTACTTATACATAGGGTCCATTCCCACTAGCTACATTGCTAGTTCTATTGATGTAACCAGTGAGAATTTTTTGTCCCAGGTACCTTACCTACCTATTGTTTAAACTGATGAAAACATGTCCAATTTATTTATCGAATACTCACTTGACAGGTTCTCTTAATTTTAACAGCAAAATTATTTTACCTAAGAGAGTCATCTCTTAGAAATACTTTATGTATTTGACGCTTCATTCTTCAAAACTCTCTCACGGGCAACGATGATGATCATAAACTCAGATCTCAGATCCAAATTACATCCGGGATTATCGAAATTGATTTCATTTTAGCGCAGTCTCCATGAGACATGAACGCGTGTGAAGTTTTCAAGACTGCTGGCACCGTTTTGCCAGTATCGCGCTTTTTAACTTTGACACTCACAAGATTGTCTGTCAAAGACAGATAGAGCTATAAAAAAGCAAATCGATATGACGGACAAAAACTATAAATAAAAAAAGAAGAAGAAACGCCATTGACTAGATTTAGCTTGAAACAAAAGAAAACTGACATGAATGAGTGAAATGATGACAAGCTGATGAGTGGACTGGACATCAATCACTAATTTCTAATCAACTTGCCAACTGTGGCTTAAAACGTTCCTAGTCGAAGCCATTTATGGATTGACGAGGCTCATTGACCTAATCCCCGTCTACTTTTTTTATCTATAAAAAAGTAAGAATGAAAAGAAATCTGCAATCGACATTGTAGATCTTGTCATAGATAGACACTAGACAGCTGAGTAAAACGATGGGTGCTTTAAGTTTTTTATGAAAATAATGAATAGAATGCTTGAATGAATGGAAAATTGGAAAACCACAGATTAAACAGTAAAAAAAATATATAAATATAATGATTTTTTTCCTATACTTACCTATGTTTATGTTTTTTTATCAATTTGATTGCAGAGACAACTCAACAAGCGTCATGTCCATTGCCCACTCACAACATGCTATTACTTGTACAACGTAGACAAATTCATGGTTTGAATTTAAATTCCCATAAAGTAAAGACCGAACGAGCCTACAAGCGTATTATGACCACACTCTTTCAACTTCTACTCGTGTCAAGCATTTTACGACTCTATGCCCTTGGTTCAAGATCAAAATTTGCATATCCGTATTAGGTGCTAATATTGCCTAATGCTTATGCGCTTCTGTCAAGCTTATCAAGCAAGTATGTTTGAGCTTTATGTCAATGACATAGAGGCGAGATCTACATGCCAGTTTTGATGTACATTACCATGTTGTAGTACGTTTTCTATAGAAAGTGGCACTTGTTGTATGTAGACTGTTAATGCTGTTTTTGTAGAAATTGTCTGGTTGGTTCCGGTGTTTGGGAAACTCTTGTGATTTTATTGAAAGGTAATTTATGGCGATGCTCTGATTTTAAATTGACTATTTTATGATGAAGTCAAAGTACCAAGACTTTACTCTTGTGAATACTTAAAATTTCGTTGAACTTTGAAAAGTCGACAATTTTGAAAATTATTCAAAACATGACCGCAGTAGTAGGTATAGGTACTTCCCCAAACGAACTCTGTTATATGATCTACTAGGAACTCTACTACTGAAAATGATAATAAATCTGAATCTAATACCTACCAAGAATGCAACAAAATAACATTACATTATGTATTTTATGGTTTAAAAAAGTAACCATACAAAAGAATGTTCTAACTGTCAAAAACTGACAGTCAAAACATAAAAAAAAAATAACAAACGTACGTTTATAGTTCTAAATTCAAACATGCTATACACAATCTCTATTCAAATCAGGTTATGAACCGTGCGCGTGCGCCGATATTGTAAAAGATAAAGTAGGTTGCAGCAAGAAATATCTTTCGAAAGCCCACGTCAGTACATTGTAGGATTATTTTATTTTATAATAAAGCCATTTACAGACCTTTCATGCAATGATATCACCGATGATGTAAGGAAAGACATGGTTGAAATTTTGTCATGTTGAATACAGTTTTCAAGGTAAAAAATATAATAAATATGCAAAATTTTGCAGAATATTTTGACTTATAATTTTAACACGACTATCTGAGGTACATATAAAACCTTAATAACATTTCTGGACTTTCTGGTAATACTAATTTAGGAGCACGTAGAAATCATGCATACTTACTTCACTGAGTTGTCAAAAAGTTTTGATTTTGGGGCTCAGCTTTATAGGTACTTTACGGATTCAATGTACTTAGGTACTTTTACAGCGTGAGTCTTGCTAGCATTTATATTATAAGTGTCTAGTCTACGCAAGTGGTTTTTTATCAGTTACTTATCTGTTCAGACATTCAACCTTTTTACAATTTTAATTGGAATCTAAAGGCCACTGCTTAGCAATTTCTAAGAAAAGTATTAGACTTGAATCATGTTTTTATAAACAGCATAGCAATCAACGTCTGCATTCGACCGAAACACAATGCCTAGGTCAAAGTTGTATACGCTATTACTCGTACATAGGGCAGTTAATGTTTCTTCAAAGATATTTTAATAAATAAATCAAAGAAGACTCTTGTTAGGGTTAAGCTCGCCTTTGTACATGTCATCTATTTCTGTCTTTTGTTTATGTCCTGTGTTGTGTGCAATAAAGAATTAAGAATTAAATATTCATGGACATTTCACACGACGCCCTCTAGTCCCAAACTAAGCAAAGCTTGTAATAGGGAACTAGATGCTGATAGAATACTTATATACTTTTTTTTTTGTAAATACATACTATAATACATAGTAACACCCAGACATAGAACAAACATCTATGTTTGCTACACAAAAATGTTTGTTCTCAGTGGGGATCGAACCCACGACCCACAGCACGGAAGGCAGAGCTAATACCGACTGAGCTGTGACGCCTGTCATATTTGTTGTAATTTATACAAGTTTTCATAACGATCTTTAAAAAAATTGTACCCGAGTTGTTGCTACAAACGAGAGATTCAAAGTCTCATAGTATCAGACTTTTTCGCATTTCTCAGAATATCAGAAAAACTGTCAAAAAATTATTCAGACTCCGAAGTCTACGTTGGTCTTACCTGCATAGCCTAAAACGGGTACCGCAGCAAACATCCTCGTAAAAGAAGAAGAAAACAAAAGTCTTGTAATATTGACAGCAAAAGTGCCATAGATTTTTTCTAAATCTATTCAGCGACTTTGACCTCCCACGAAAAGGGAAGTAAGCAGTCATTGACAATGAAATTTGCGAAACGGTACACCAAATAGGTACTTTTGCTTTTCAACATAATGATTCACATTTGACTTTCACTGTTTTTGTTTATGGGCCTCCGTTTGGGGTCAGCACTCATGTAATTTTGTCAACCATCATGATTGTGATCGTGCAATTTGGACATAGACCTACTTTTTTTGCACTTATTTGCCGAAAATACATTATAAGTATTAGTGGGTTGGGGAAAGTGTAGCTTTGTCATAGTGACAAAAAAAAACTCAATTTGGGTCAAGTCGTGGTTATATTATTTTGGTAAAACAGTTTACCAATAACTGTATTGAGTATTTTACCACAATTACCGCCGTCAAAAGAATTGTGGAGTTTTTTTAATCAATTACCTAGATTGTTCTAGATCAATCAAAAACATCACGACAAACCGAAGTAAGAAATAAACAAATTGAAATATCTTAGATCATGATCTAAGATATTTATCTATAATCTTGTTAGGGTTAAGCTCGCCTTTGTACATGTCATCTATTTCTGTCTTTTGTTTATGTCCTGTTTTGTGTGCAATAGAGAATAAAGAATCATTTCAATAATTACTTCGACTAATTGACATGAAATCATCGTTGAATAGAAGAAAAATCCTGTTCATATACAAAATGTACTATGTCTTAATTGTTTCTCCATAACTAATTATCTACTTGATAATGATGATTGATTGATCTAAATGATTGATTCAATACTTTTAATGATATGCGGGATCAAAAATGAAAGATTGAGTTACAGTGAGCTCTTAACAATCGAATGTTAATTTAAGTACCACTGAGGTTATCGACTATAACAAAAATAACATATTGTGTACTTGTAACGTACATTTAAGGCAGGTGCAAGGTCCCATTAGGCCTTTTTAAAGATAAGTGGAATCATAAAAAGCTTGTCTGTTATAATATACCTAGTGTTCTCGTGGTCACACTCCAAGGTCCTCACGATTTTATTCAGTCTTTCCATCTATCTATCCTACTAATATTATAAATGCGAAAGTTTAGATGTTTGTGTTTCAATCACGTCTAAACTACTGAACCAACTTGGCATAATATATATTGTTCGTAACCTGGATTGACATATAGGCTACTTTTTATCTCGAATAATTAACAGGATCTACAGGACAAAATGAAAAAACGGTATTAGCAGCGCCAATTATTGGCAAGAGGATGATGCCATGTCATGTCACGTCAGTTTGACAGGGCGTTGTACTACCTCTTTGGTCTAACGACTAACGTTTGACATTCGAGTACGGGTTCGGTGTAATGTCAAGTTTCTCAAAGAAGTATCCGCTCGGTACACGCTCAGATAATATGATGTACCACATGGAAACGGTAGTCGCGTATACGAAGTCGCGGGTAACTGCTAGTACTATTATAAAACTATGATATTTCGACATTAGGTAAGTACACTAAGTACTGCCCGCATGCAACCATTTATTTTGCGGCAGTCTGTTATTCCTACCTAAATTCTATTGCGTAGGGTATTGTGTGTGAGTGAAATATCTCATATTTATTTTTGTCGATAATTTATTGGAGTTCTTGGGATCGGCTTATTCCCAGAGGTCCATGATCCTATTGTTCTCTATTTCCCGGGGGGTCCATCAAAGCCTCGAGTTTGTGATTTAGTTGTTTTGCGAAAAGTGAGTCGCAACTTTAATATGGTCAAAAATTGATACGGGTAAAAAATAACACAGATTCCATGGAAGCATCAATAGCGCAATTCGCCCCGGGAGTAGGTAACACTTTGTAACCAAAACCAAATTAAGTTTAACATTTTTTGGCAAAATTTTTTAATAATTAATTTTTTGAACAAACTCTATAGAAAAGACATAAACGCGCTCGCCCTTTAAAATAAACACTTATTTTTATTATTTTTACTGCAAACACTATTTACCAAGTGGATGCGCGCACGCATACGGCGTCACTGCACTCGGTGTCAACGACCTCGCTTCCTACTTTATATACCTACACTGCCTTTGTGTTAGGGAAGAAAATAAACAGCTGGGACACGGAAATGAAAACGATTGGCTCTTCTATTAGGCTTTGAAATCTGCGAGTCTAAATTTGTGTCAATTTTCAATGGAAATCTACCAGATTTATGGTTTAGTCTGATGTTTAGTACCGTTCTGGACTTTAATCGTGAACCAATTGATAATTATGTCAGTTTTGAAGTGTTTCTGACATTATCAAGTCGTGAATGTCGAGAGATCATACGAAAATTAAATGTCAAGGATCTCAGTGGAAGTTCTTGGGCCTATATTTTTTCTTCTTTATAAAATTCATGATCTTCATCAGACATATCCTACCGCAGATTTCCAGTAAGAACGATTTTAGACCCTCGAACCACCGCGTTCTCGCAATTTTGTCACGCAGAATCTAACACCAACTCAAGAAAGACGCTGAAGCCCAGCTGTTTAACGAAGTCTGTGTCTGCTTAGGAAATTCCCACATCATCTATAATCACTATGTCACCTCTAAGAGACTGTGGAAGGCATAGTGGAAGTGATTACCTCCTGTGATGAAGCGATGAATAGTGGGAAAGCAGACGCATACCCATGAAGTTGAGTAGCACATACTAGGATTTTATTACTCATTACATGGCAGTTTTTTAATGTATTACCTACCTATGTTGAATTCTATTACGTAGGTACCTGGTCTTACTAAAATTGGTCACTGAGGGCTCAACTTGTTGTAATAAATGTGACGATGAACCAGAGATCGAGGTATAGTTAGTCCCAAGTTCACAACGGATCTTTGTTCCTCTGAAGTAGGTATCTGCGCAGAACCGAATTTTGGGTCGAATTGGAGGTAAGTGAATTTTTTCGCACAACAGTAGGTACCATCAGCAAAAGTTCTGCCTTACCACCTTAAGGGCGCATTTCCTGTAAACCGACAAGCCGTTCATTTTTGAATACCAATAGAAGCCAATTATTTCGGGTGTAAAAGTTATGAAAACAATGGGCCGTCATAAAAATAAATAGATGTTTAGATCTCTGGTTGGTCAAAATAAGAAGACAAAAGAAAAAGGCGGGGTCAGGTAGCTAACTGCTTGCAAGCGAAACAGTTTCAAAAGTGGTACGGCGGAAATTTTGCCGATAGCACATACGCAATCGTTGTTGCACCTAATTTCAGAGGGATAAAGATCCGTTGTGCGTAGGTACCTACTGTATCTACGAGTAGAACGTCAACGGTAGGTATATACAATCGCCTATTGCCATTAGCCCATACACTTACCATCAACTAAAAACTAAAAAAAGTTTAGCTTCACACACACGTGATTGTGCATTCTCATATTGAATTTCGAACGTACTAACTTGAATTGTATTTCTGTGACACGTTACCCGTCCACCTATGAACAAGAGACCAAAACAATGTTATCTCTTTCAGAGCGATGTCGCGGTGGAAGGGTAAGCTGAGGTAGCCGACAGATGGCAGCAGTCAGCGCGGCGATGTTCCGCCCCGGGGGCGGTTTGGACCCCTCCTGCTACGCCACTCAACGGGTAAGTTCCATGGTCGTTCAACAGATGGCGTTTTCGTAAACCACATTTTGAAACTACACTGGTTTTTACTAATGGTTTTAAATAAGTAGGTTTTATTCATTCGTGGTATTTTTTTGCCGTGCTTTGTTTATGTTAGTTTTACAGTCAGTAGATTTATTATTAGTGGGATTTGAATATTATATTGACATCAAAAATGTTAATTTATTCGTAGAACCTGAAATAATATTTTGAATAAGTAGAACCTATCTAAAAACTTTTGAGTAAATAAAACAAACAGAGAAAAGTAAAATATTATTGACAGGCGTCACAGCTCAGTCGGTAATAGCTCTGCCTTCCGTGCTGTGGGTCGTGGGTTCGATCCCCACCAAGAACAAACATTTGTGCGTGGAAAACATAGATTGTTTGTTCTATCATAGTTGTTCTATCATATGTTCTATATTCTATATGTATGTTCTATCATATCATAGTTTGTTCTATGTCTGGGTGTTAGTATGTATTATAAGTATGTATTTACAAAAAAAAAGTATATAAGTATTCTATCAGCCATCTGGTTCCCATATTACAAGCATTGCTTAGTTTGGGACTAGAGGGTGTTGTGTGAAATGTCCCTGAATATTTATTATTATTTATTTTATTATTTATTATTATGCTAGGTATTTATGGTATTATTTAGGATCTAATGTTTTTGTTAGTGAAATGTTAGTTTAAACTTATGGCAACTCACGTGTGTATAAAAGGTATAAGTAACGTGTGGTTCCAAGGTTTTTTGAAGATACAAAAGGTTTGGAAATCAAAATAGTGTCTCTCTTTTCGTAATGTATTGTGTAATGTATATAATGTATTGTGTAATGTATTGTATAATGTATATCGTAATGTATAATGTGTTTCTACTTCACTCTGATCTTAGGATTAGATGCCATAGACGCAAAATTTTTCTTAAATTTTATTATATTTACAGAATAATCTATGATTGAGAGCTGACTTCAATTATATAGGTGTAAAATCGTTTTTTTTTTACTATACTTATTTATGTGTGGCGTAGACCGATGGTAGAATAGTAGGAGACAATGCACATACGGAAGCTATATTTGGCATCTTAACCCAGATAAGATTCGTGTCAAAGCTCTTGACCAAAAGGCATTGTTTATCACAGACAAACACAAATTACGTTTCCATTATGGACAGACACACACATCCACATCCGGCTCGTTTGTGTATGTCATGGATTTATAGTGAAGTTGGCACGCTTATTGATACCGACTTCCACACGATAGGAGGAAAACTTAAAGGGGATTCTAAGACTACCCTATAAAAACTTTGAGTGGTTAGAACAAAAATACCATTGTCGCGGCGTATATATACAGATAAAGATAAAGATAAGATACAGATAAAGATACAGTAGCTTTTTGCCGATATCGTATAGCCGTCGTGTTGGTACCGTGTAAATCAGCCACCACTCGAGCTGTCTATTTGCTACTTGTTAATCGAATCTTGGTGCGATTTCAGACCATGATAGACGGAGATGATCATCTTGAATCGATTTTATGTGAAGAAAAGTTGGCCGGTTATTGACATTGGTTTCACTTTCTATTTTGACACTCGATGTCAAAATTCGTATTCTTGGACGAAAAAACATCTGAAAATATTTATTTATTTACTTGACAAAAATGTACATAGTCCGATTTCATGCAGATAGAACCAACAGTTTTTTCCAAATAAGTCGAAAGTTTTTCTTGATAACTATCTGATGGCTAATGACTAAGTACCTTTATGTTCAATTGTTCACTACCTATTTAAAAATACTACAACCTTTCTCAATATCATCATCATAATCAACAGTTCTGTTTAAAAAACATGCTATAATATTAGATCGATACCACTTATCAACAAAGAAAATCTCAGATTACTTTTTCGCGACTTTTCGCTTAGAAAATTGCCTTTAAATACCTTTAATTACTGGCATTGTGCTAGCAATTCTATAAGATCTAGATAAGCTTCTGACACCATCGTGTGAACTTGCCTTCTATGAATACGACAAGAAAAGTGAAAACTCATATCATGTGGCAGTACGTAGGTAATCACTTTCTATGAAAATTCACTTTCTCGCAATATAAGTTACGGGAAAATCTATATTTACCTTTCCTTATCGCACAGATCTTCTATAATACAGAACAATTAAATTATTTGTTATTATTTTGGTGAGAAAAGCTACCTACAGCTAAGAGGTTGGTATAGGTGCTGGGCAAGTCTACTTATAGTAGTACTACTTAGTTCATTAGTAAAAGTGACCTCTAACGCATTATCAATAATCTAGATTTGATGCAAAGGCTTGATTATTACTACTAATTACAGCTCTTAAAATATTGACAAAAAATTGTTTTGAAACGTTATTCTACTAACACTATAAATAACAAAGTTTAGATGATTGTGTTTCAATCATGCTGCAACTATTGGTCCGATTTGAATGAAACTTGGAATATAACCTGTTCGTGCCTGGATTAATACATAGGGTACTTTTATCCCTGAAAACTAACAGGCTCAAATGTGTCGCGGCGAAGTCGCGGTCGGAAGCTAGTTTTAACATAAATAATCAAACTATAATTTAATTTTGTATTTTCATTTAGCCGCATCTTTTGTCTATGACAGTTTGACTCTATTACTAGGTAATTAATTAAGCATAATCTATTTTAGATAATTAATTCGGGGTTATTGTTGCGTATTTTACGGTTGAGTGAACTTTATGCATAATTTTCTGTTTACTGACAAAATATTTAGTGGATCAAGAAATTTACTCTCAAGTTAAACCCGATAAACAAGATGTAGGTACTGTGATTATTTTACTAAACACACGTACCCTCAGGCATTGTGCTAGCACTGGTGGTCTAGTGGTAGTAACTCCGCTTTACGATCCTAAGATCGTAGGTTCAAACCCGGTCGTACACCAATGGATTTTCTATTCGGAAAATTTATATGCGTAATGCAATAGATGTTTTCCTTCACTGAAACGGGTGGCTTAGTCGGCTCCGCACGTATTGACCTTGTCTTTCCTGTGGGTAAGGCCGACTTGGTTAAGAGGATGGATGGTCGGCAAGCCTAATCCATCTAATCGGCATGGGTAAAAAGTGGCCCCTGACGTTGTATAAATCATCTAGATGAAAAGGCCTGATTGCGATTCAACTTGATAATCGTCAACTAAGATACAAATGCCGTTTCTGACCTGCAGGGGTATGCCAATCAAAGTTGAACTGCTAAGTTGAACTGCAAAGTTTTAAATCATGGTCAGTTCATACTAACTCATAGTTATTCTGTGACTAAATAGTGACATTATGACGTCATTTGATGTGTTTTCGCGCATATTTTGCTGTCAAGTATATAAAAAGAATGATCACGTGGTACAATTTTGTACCACGTGATCATTACCTGAAGAAATTACACTGGGCAGTGAAATATAACTTGACAGCAAAAGATTGGCATACGGGGGCTGACCATGGCACTTTATTAACTAGCATCATCAGAATTTAATCACGAATTCGTGTAACGCATTCCAATCTTTATTGTAATTAACATGACAAAACCTTTTCATTGCGCATAAAATTAAATGATTAACATGTTGTATATTGCATTTAAGGTGCTTTTATTTTAAATTTTAATACATTAATTGGTGAAATTGAACCCAATGGTATATAGATAGTTTTAGGTGAATGTGGCCATTTAAGTCACCGACAACAGTCAAAAAACTATTCGCTCGCATAATTTAACATTTTTGAAGATATAAGATCACTAAATATAATTATGAAAAATCATAAACAACAATGATGTTTTTATATTATTATCATCTTGTAAAAAAAACTTTAAAAATAAGAAATGAAATATGTGTATAATTATATGACAAGCAACTAAAGTATCAACACGTAAGAATTTGTTTCGGATGGAGAACCTTAACAGGCACATTTCTGCTTTTAATTAATTACACGATGCGTGATTCGCTTGTGAACGAGCAGTGTATGCAAAAATGTAATTCAGGCACAAGTAATTTCAATGTGATGCTACATTGAAAATTTACCAAATTCGATTATGCACATGCGTTTGTATGGTTGAATTGTTTTAAGGTTAATTGTACACGTTTCATGTTAAGTAACGTTTTCATTATTGTTCATTATAAAACGTGAAATGACGTTAAGCCTGTGATTGAAATATCGTATTATAAAGTTCGGTCTACACTATCATACCACCTACCTTCTGCCACGACGACGGTGACCTAAAAACTCCATCTGCAGAGTCATCAAATAAGCAAATCATATAATACATTTATTATTCAAACGACTCACAAAATAAATCTCAAAAATAAAATGTGCTATTTTGTTTCCAAATTGACAAAACTCGAATCTTATCGACTATCGACTATTCGAGCTGGCGTTTTAATTATTGTTTAATTAAATTATATACAAAACGTTTGATTAAATGAGATACAAAAGGATTTCTATCAACGCGTACAAATTCGAAGCTAAAATTAAAGACAATAAAACTATTCTCATCCAAAAAATTTCCTGCAAAATAGTAAAGTTTTTTAACGAGTTGTTAATTATATTAAAGCATCGCAAAACTATTGAAATACAAAACAATAAACACCTAACTACAGATGAAAGAAAACCAAACTTCAACGGTTTGAAAAGTTTTTCCAAAGACAAAAGCAACAATTGTCTGTAAGTTAAATAAAACAGAAACCGATTAATAATAAACTGAAAGGATTCTATAAGTCTAGACTATTTTGTGAAAATAAATTAGAATACCTACTGAAAAGAATAAAAATATTTATTTCGGAATAGCTGCTAAAACAATAACAACAATATAGCAAAAACACTGAAATAATAAAACTTTTAATGCGTATAATATTTTGAAAGTATTTTCATCTTATTTAAAGCTCTCCTTAGCGTTACTTTTACGTTCAAACTGGTGCTAACTTCTCTTTATAACCTTACTCCTTGAAGGCTTTCTACTCTTTGTCTGCAAATTGGTAGTGAACGTGTATCGGAAGTAGGTATTTTTATTCGAGCATCACGACTGTAATGAGGTCAGGAGCTTATTATAAGCTAGTGAACTGCCGCGACTTTGCGTTTGTTCTACCACGATTCTAGGCCTCATATTAAATAGATAAATAGTCTATGCATGACGTACAGTACGCACACGGCACAACAGGTCTTTATCCGTATGAAGTTAGTTGCAACAAACAAATGCGCATGAAAGTACTGTTGTGCGGAAAAATTAGTTTACCTCCAATTACTCAAAAATGGTTTCTGTATCTGTGCAGATACTTCAGAGGGACAAAGATCCGTTGTGACTACTGTACCGTTCTATACTCTAGCGTTTGTAGAATCCTAACTTTGTTAGAGCTGCTAAGACCTATGTAAATGTGTATAGTATTTGCATTACGTACAGCCCTCGTATGCCAAACTTTTGCTGTCAAGTTATATTTCACTGCCCAGTGTAATTTCTTCAGGTCACGTGGTACAATTTTGTACCACGTGATCATTCTTTTTAGACACTTGAGAGCAAAATATGCGCGAAAACACATCAAATGACGTCATAATGTCACTATTGAGTCACAGAATAACTATGAGTTAGTATGAACTGACCATGATTTAAAACTTTGCAGTTCAACTTTTCAGTTCAACTTTGATTGGCATACCCCTGCAGGACTGCTGTCATTCACTTTCTTTAGGAATGTAGCTCTAAGTTATTCAATAAATATCAATGTTAGTATGTAATTAAAATACCTTACTGGTTTGAAAGTCAAGCACTATCTACAATCGGGTGTGTAGCTATCAATATTATTACACTACACTAGAAAAATTTAATGTACAAAATAACTTTCAAAGAGTATTGCGTACATTAAACTATTTCGTATGCAATCTCTGCACGTTTTTACCTGCCTAGTATATACAGAGCAATGTTCTTTTTACAAGCTAAATTCTATACCTGAAAGTACTGAATGGTTTTTATTTTAGTGTAGGTAAGTAGGTATTAAGTAACAAAGATTATAGTAACATCCCAAAAATTATGAGTCAAGCGGGATTTGAACCTGCAGAATAGCACTTCAAAAAGTTAATAAGTAGGTATTCACTAAACTAAAACAACTAAATGGATACTGAAGTTGTGAATAGGTACTAAATAATTGATACCTTTTGACAACAGCAAAGAAAGTAATTATACTGTAAAAGACTATAGATACTAATAAAAATAGCAATCGAAACAATAAAGTTTTGTCTTAGAAATACAAAAGTTACACAGAAAAAGTATTCGCAAAAATAGCTGACAAAAAACAAACGTCCGCCAAAGGACACTTCAGCGCCATCTGGCCAAACAATATTACAATACACAAATCGAATATACGAGGAAAAAGAATGAATAAAGGATGTTTTCCTTTCATCGTATTAATTACGGACATCCCTAATTCCCGGAAACTCTGATGCTCGAAAAATCTGTCACTCATCATCACCGTGACGTGGTTTTTATTTGAGCACTATTGCTTATGTGCGCGATTGTACATTTTTCTGTAGATATGACAAGTCATTATCTGACTCTACAGGACTGTACTTTCAAGCAACATACACTTTTCAGGTCACGTACGCATGAAAGATAAAATACGCTACTGGAATAACAGTGACTGAAACCATACGATTTCATAATCATTTATTTTTTACCACCTAACATTAAGCAATGCTACTTAGTTTGATAAACAAATAATAACAAAAATGAAATATCATTTTTTAGGAGTCCATAAACAAATGTTGGAACAGGAAACTCAAGGTGATTTTTTTTTTATTATATTTATATCTTTTAGCGATAAAATAAATGACTTTATTCACAAAGAAAATTATGACTAATACAGTATTTACAATATTTATAATATGTACAAGGTGATTTAAATCGTTCCATACACTATTTAAAATATTTACAATGTTTTTTAAACAACTAAATGATGAAACAAGTCGAAACCGAGTAACATGCCTATAACGATGCATTGCTTCATTGAACACGTCCAATGAAAACGTGCTCTGTGATGCATTGCACTGCACCCATCACTCTGAGACGTAAAGATGTTTAGTCTCATGTGCCTGTAATTACTCCGGTACCCACACCCTTCAAACCGGAACACAGCAAAAATTACAATAAAAAAATTACGTAGAAAAACGTAGTACATAGTAGGTACTTAATGTACCTACTTCTTCAGTCTGCATTGGTATGCCAATCAAAGTTGAACTGCAAAGTTGAACTACAAAGTTTTAAATCATGGTCAGTTCATACTAACTCATAGTTATTCTGTGACTAAATAGTGACATTATGACGTCATTTGATGTGTTTTCGCGCATATTTTGCTGTCAAGTGTCTAAAAAGAATGATCACATGGTACAAAATTGTACCACGTGACCTGAAGAAATTACACTGGGCAGTGAAATATAACTTGACAGCAAAAGATTGGCATACGGGGGCTGTAACAGCACGTGTTTAATCTTCATTAGAAAGTGATAAAATGATACTCAACTTCAATATTATCCAAAAGTTCATGAACCCAACGAAATTCCATAATTATGCAAAAAAAGGCGTGGCAGTGTAAGCACCTGTTACGCTGCGCTTACGCAACCGAAGCGCGAATACTTGTTTAAATTATTGAAGTGTTTATTCATCGTTCACTTGTAAATTTTATTATGTTATGCATATCGAAGACTTTCTACTATTTTGGTAGAAGATGCTTTTATTAGATGAATGATTTTGAATCAACATCGTGACGTATCCCTTTCTATCATAAAAGTCCCATAAAAGTCTCTATCATTAAAGCATTATGATAAAAAGGGCTATGCCACACTAAAAAGTGAAAATTGCGCGATAATATAAAAAAAAATGTATTTAGTAATGTTTTCTAAAATTATTGCGTTTCAATGCATTTGGTAACTACTCTAAGTACTTAGTAACTATCAGTAGGTAGTTATTACCTAATGTTATAACATTAGGTAATAACTACCTAAACTACCTATAACTATATATTTTTTAAGCTTATAAGCTTAAAAAATATCTTCGTCAAACAAAGCCATTCAAAAGACCTAACTTGCAATCGCCATTTAAATAAAAGTCTATTTTGCAAAAATGTTTTATAAGCCAGTAAAAGTGTTTAAATAAACAATTAGGCGTATCTCGGGATCGATAACAAACGCCATCCGGTTCACCAAATCGACGCGTGTACAATGCCTTTACATTTCCGCAAACAATAAGCTTTTAACTCTCCCTTTAACAGAACCTTCACACAATAACCAATTTTAATACGGCTGTTTAAGGTTTATTTTGGCGCGGAGAGTTTCAATAGAGTTTTTCGCAAAATGATATTTTGCACGAACGCGAATGGGAACCAGTGTAATTGCTTCCGAAACGCCAATTTTATCCTTTTGTGTTTAATATCTGTTCGTTGTTCGATGTTTAGCTTTTCTAATAGTGTGATGATATAGTATTGATGGGCTTCTAACCCAATTTGAACTTGGGTTTTGTACAAATCTACAACTTCTGTATTGTATTTTAAATTTTTTAACTAGCTGAAATCGCAATTTATGAATTCTTGTTTTCGTAATTAAGTAGGTACCTATTTCAAGAAAGTAATAAAAATCTTAAACCGAATTTCATAGCTTATTTATAGAAATACGTTTTTTTTATAAGAATTGAAGTGTTAAAAATACCTAACCAACATCATTAAACGTTAAAAACAACCTAAGTACCAACGGTGATGTAAGTAAAACGACAATTAAATTTTCTTGTTTCTCCCAAGAGCGTATTCATACTGGTTTTCTGATGGACAAAATTACGGTTATCAGGCGAAGAAAGTTTAATTATTTCCGGTACAGCACGTAAATGATGATGTTTTAAAAATACCTGTTTTTGAATGTAAAAAAAAATACTGCTGATTTTGAAAGCTTGATCGATTTACTTTATCGTGGTAGCGTAATAGGTACGTACCTATTTTTTACGGATTAAGGTCAGGCGAGTTCTACTAAAAACTCTACTACTTGCTACCAAAAGACTGCTACAACTAAAAATACTACTAATGTACACATTTTCATTCTCAAGTCAGTTCTACTAAACGTTCTACTACCTGCTACCAAAAGATTGCTACAATTAAAAATACTACTACTGTACACATTCTCATGTCAGTTCTACTAAAAATTCTACTACCTGCTATCAACAGACTGCTACTAAAAGTACTACTGTATACATTCTCATGTGAGTTATTACCACCATTTCCCATTACCATAATGAAGCGATAATGGCGAACACAGCCTCTATGCTTAAATCCCGTTAAGAATACCATCAGCTTGTTTCATAAACACTGTAATGTCAATGTTTACTGATAGGTGCTCACTATAAAAACCACCGTGTTTTACCCCTACCACGCGTGCTTAATAAGTTTACTGACTGGTATTCGAGTACTTAATATAGTAATCGAGTAATTTCTCTGTAGCGCTAAGTCATCAGAATACGTAGTCCCTTAAAAAATAAAATCGAGATTCTTGATGGTTTTGGGAAACTAGTATTTGATAATGATAACGCTATTAAAAAATTCATGGTTCAGTTTTGTTTTTTGCATTAATTGGTTGTGAATGCAACCCTCAAGAAGGAATATTTCTGTGATGATTATAGATGTATTTTCTGGGCTTAGGTGTTATACTGTGCTATGGTATACCACAGAATAACTAATCAAAACGTGTTAGAATGATAAATAAAATTAAAAGATAAGTCACGTGAACTTTTTTATTTTCAATTGTCATAAAATGAAAATTTTTCTAAAAGCGCTGGTAGAGTACAATCAATAGTTCTACAATAATACATTGTCATGAACAGATTAATATGTCATGGTACGATTTACTATTGCATTGTTATAGTACCTTCTTAATTAGGAAGGCTAGCATTTATATCACCTGGAAAATTGCTCGAAATAAACTCGCCAGTAAAACTCATTGTAAACACATAGTAAGGGTAAGTCTTGCGGTAAAGGCGTAAACACACGGGCGATAAAACAAGATCTGTAGGCTGACTGCTCTTCAGTAGCTTGTCCAAATGACGACATTTTTTATATACTAGCGAAAGTGTAAAATGAGTTTTCCAGTATTTAAAGAACAAGATAAGTTTAATGCGAAGGTTTAATCTGTGTGTCTTTATGTAATGTTTGTGCCGCCAAGCGAAGCATAGAGGTTCATTTTATTGTTTTTCCATCTGCTTATGTGTTATAACCTGTGTTTACAAGTGAATAAATGAATATGAATCTTGTGAGGAGTTTTTGTGACTGACAATCAACGCAAAGCCAAAATTTTTAGGAGCTTAGGTATAAGACCCATAGTAAAAATGCCCATACGTATTTTTCGGGCTCTAGCGCACATGCCGATCCAATGCACGGTGTGCCATAGAAATCAATACAAAGCAACAAATCCTTTCAATCCGTACTATTCCGTACGCACCGATTCCAACCCAGTAGACGTGTCGCTTTAGTGCCAGTTCTTCGCGATCAAAGCCTAGAATCTTATCCTAGAATTGTTGGTGAATTACACGCACAAAGATAATTGGTACATCCCAACCCAAGACAGAGCTCATCCATCCGTAACAACCTTAACAGCGAGGTACATCTGAGTACGTAACCTCAAACAATTCAACGGGTACTTTCGCGGAAAGTGGAATCCCACATTTTATTGTTGCTATAAATTTAACGGTTGCCATGACGACGGAGATTGCGCTGGATTTTTGTCGGAAGAGGTACGATAAAGGTTCTGTAGCAACCTTCCACGTTTTAATTCATGAGAGTTGATATATCGTCAGAAAAGAAGACGTAAAGTCAATTGACTTCTTACGAACCACAGCTAATAAATATCTCATTTATCAAACGTTCTATGGTCAAGCATTCTGTTAATTTGTTTACGTGAACAACTTTTCTTGCGGTGTTTTTTTATTGTTTTTGCAGTGAACAATCTTGTCAACACCAAGACATCAACAACCTCGATTTCTTCTTTTGTTTCAATAAATCTTATTTAGGACAGATTCAGCAAGATTTTTCGATCTGTTTCAGCAGGGGTATGCCAATCAAAGTTGAACTGCAAAGTTTTAAATCATGGTCAGTTCATACTAACTCATAGTTATTCTGTGACTAAATAGTGACATTATGACGTCATTTGATGGGTTTTCGCGCACATTTTGCTGTCAAGTGTCTAAAAAGAATGATCACGTGGTACAAAATTGTACCACGTGACTTGAAAAAATTACACTGGGCAGTGAAATATAACTTGACAGCAAAAGATTGGCATACGGGGGCAGAAAGATCTTGCTAATGTCAAAAGTATATATATAAAATAAAAAAATCACGACTCGAAAGTATATCCACTCTACAACATTTTTCTTCTTCTCTGTTTTTTAGGCTGAAAGTATTTCTGACTGATTTGTATCAAGAATGAGGCCTTAAAATCGACCCTTTTCCAGAAAATTTTTACATTCCCTGTTTTCGTACTTTCTTTAATAAAAGGGTTTCGGTAAATACAATGAGATTATAAAGTCTGAAATGTCTGAAGTAAAATAAATAGTCAACCCTAATAGGTGCCGGGAGGTTATGCCATTGTGGAGTAAATGCAACTGTTTCAAAAAGTTATCTGAACTAGTTGCATTTCCCCCGCACCCTGCAGTTGCAATAGCCTTAGTTACTATCATATGTAGATACAGACCCTGTTATTAATAAACTCGATATAAACTTGGAATAGTTACGCCGTGTTTTGTCTCGTTCGATCGAATTTGAATCTGCTTGTCAATGCAAAAGACAAAACACGGTATAACTACTGCAAGCTTACATCGAGTTTTGGTGGGTACAGACGGTGTATCCAACTATAGGTTTTGAAACTTGCGTGACTAAACGTGATCGGACTATACCTTACTTTTAGAATATTTCTTTATTGTTAAAGAGGATTAGATGCCGGTTTAACTTTAGCTATAATAATAGATTCAAATGCAAACTCAGTTCCGGTACAACTTTTTATTTTTTTTTATTTTTTATTTTATTAACTTAATTAATTATATTATAATTAAATAAATGTATTTGTTCATTATAATTATTATAATGAACAAATACATTTATTTACATTATTATTACCTTAAAACCTTTTAAACGACATGTTAACTAATAATACAAATGTCTGTAATCGCAAATTATATAAATTAATTTTATAATAAAATTGCATACAAACGACGCTGCAGTAATGCAACCTCTTTGGAATCTCTAAAAGTATAATTACGCAAATGAGATACAATCTCAAAGATAATTTTCCTTGAGTACTGGAATTTTGCGGTCTAACCAGAGAGCTAGAAACGGATTTGAGGACATGACTTTAATATAAACTATACGACGCGACTTTGCTAACACTTTTTCGAGACTTTCTAAATGAAATTCATTCCTTTGTACATGTCATCTATTTCTGTCTTTTGTTTATGTCCTGTGTTGTGTGCAATAAAGAATTAAGAATTAAAAAATTCACACTTTTCTACTTTGTTGCACTTTCGATCATTCTGAAAAATTTTGGGCTACATGAGGCTTTGAGCTATATCAGTGCCTACCTACTTTAATAATAGGTATCTAACAGTTTTTTTTATAATCAAACCATGCTAGTATGAAAACAAGCAGCTAAAGATTTTAATTTTTGTATTTATGCGGTGCCGGTACGTTAAGGAAGATCGCCACAAAAAGTCGCGTCTGACAAAGAAATTTTCTGCCTAATACCCGTGTCAGGGTTTCGACGATTAGTGACTGTCTTTAATAGGCAATTTCGTGTAATTTCTAATTGTTATTTCATCTCTTATAACGTCTGAAGTGTAATGGTTACGTTTATTATTATTTTATGGTTGGAGATATCTGCAATAAAATACTGCGATTCAAATTGAAAGGGCAAGGTACAAAGAAATAGATTAAAATTAGTTAAAGAGGTAACCGGTTAAGCGTAAAAATTCGTGAACGACTATAATTAAAGGTTTTTGGAACAATTATATTTTATAGGTAATTCATCAAACATCATCAACATTTTATAGATAACTTTATAGGTACTTAATTCGTCAAATCATCAAACCAAAGATATGGCATCATAGTATGGAAACTTTACCCACGTCGTACAGAACTGAAACTGCCCCCGTATTCCAATCTTTTGCTGTCAAGTTATATTTCACTGCCCAGTGTAATTTCTTCAGGTCACGTGGTACAATTTTGTACCACGTGATCATTCTTTTTAGACACTTGACAGCAAAATATGCGCGAAAACACATCAAATGACGTCATAATGTCACTATTTAGTCACAGAATAACTATGAGTTAGTATGAACTGACCATGATTTAAAACTTTGCCGTTCAACTTTGATTGGCATACCCCTGCAGATACATACAAAATTACACATTACAGCGTAAGTAACGTGTTTTAATAAATCAAAAAGTTTCACGGCGTGATGGCGTGATGTAAACTACGTTAACGAGCGTTTTGCAAGCGCACACAAACTTACAGGAAGTGTGAATTACAACTTCCAACTAACTAACTAATTAACGAAAGCATACAAAATCTCCGAACAAAAGCGTAATTCAAATAAAGCTAGTACCAGAAATCCTATTAGCAGCAAACCCTGGGCTATACTTTCCACGGTGAAATATTTATATTATTAGGTTTATCCCGTTTTCCGTGTTTTTCTCGAATGAGAACCGAGCTTTAATTTTTAAAATAATGCTCAGATTTTTTTATTCATCCGCTAATTTGCCGAAGCTAGCTTTTGTTTTGGTATTTCTTGCAATACGAAAGAATATTATAAAAAGATATATTTTTTTAAAGTAAATATCTTTGACCTTGAAAACATAAGAGTTGCACATTTGTTTAAGTACCTTTTTTATTTACCTCCGACTGTATAACGGAAGGGTTGTTATGAGATTGACGGCGTAGTGTGTGTGTTTGTCTGTGTCCTCATAGATTTGAAAGTAGGGCTGCGGTTTTTTTAATTGGTGAAATCAAAATTATGAGGAGTCTGCATCAGCTCTGAAAACGAGTTTTAAGGAATCTCAGACACAGTTGCAGTCTGAGATAATTAGTTCATCTCAAAGTATTGAAGTCCATACTCCAAGGTCTGATGATGACCGGAAATGATGAAGAGGATCTAAGGAGATTTTCATGGCCGGGGATAACCTCATAGTTATAGAATAACAAAATAGTTTTCCTAAAAAAAATGTTGAAATTACTAAAATCATCATACTTTGATGCGGCTATCACTGTGTTCATAAAATAAAATTACTAATATCTCAGTAACTTCTAATCAATGGTCCTTCTAATACAGTATCGAACAATGAACCTCCATTAACGAGCTAGAAATTTAATATCCCACAAGTTCGATAGAAGTTAGCCCGCACTAATGTAACTTAGCTATACTATGGAGCAGAAAACTTACAGAGCAACATTACAGTTCCCTGAGAACTGAACACATCGCTGCGCATATAGGAGTGACTTGCAGTAGATTCTTCGGAACTGTGTGTTTGCAGGTTTTCTGATCTGTGGCCTTAATAATGTGAGACTTCTCGTGAGCTCTGTATTTAGCACTACTCTTCTAATAGTACTTTATGCCTTTAGAAATCGCGAAGCAATGTATAGGTAAATATTGATATGAACCAAACCAAGTTAAAAAGTGACAGCAAACTTATCTGAAAGAAAAGTTAGTCATCTTTGTATTATCAAGAATTCCACTCAATCAGTATTTATATTACTTTATTTACACCCTAAAATTCCTGGAAAAGTTATTATCACATAATTGACAAAAAACAAGCAATTGGCAACGTATTAAAAAAAACATTAGTTTAATGGTATCTTAAATTTTTTTGTTAAGTAGATAATGAATAAATAGTTAAACGAATTTCCTTCAGTTCGTTTGTTTGAATAACTATCGTGTTTTCATACCAAATGTAATGTTTCATAATCAAATGTAATGCTAATGTTATCATAAAATACTACTATCATATTACAAATAAACTGTTTCTTCGAATCTGACACTATAATAATTACTTGCTTACTTATTATGAATATTATCATCTATTTATCGAATTTGCATAAAATCTGAAGTCACCGACATACCAAGCAACATAATTAAATTATAATTACTTACTTTATTTTATGTATTGTTTGTTACTAGACGAGACATAGGTATAAAATAGTTGGTACCTATGTTATTTAAAATGGAAACATTTAGATTACTACAAACTACCTAGTACCTACCTAATAATCTACTTTTTATAATTTATAGACAAAACTTTGACCGCAATCTCACCTGATGGTAGGTGACGAACTGGTACTTTTTTTCCATGTACAAAAAAAAAGCGTTAGAACACCACGTTTAAATAGCCACCAAATGCATGTGAAAAGGCGTCGTCAGGCAACTCTTTATCAGAAATAACAACAATAAATAAGTATCACAAATAAAAAACCCTTGTACTTCTTTGCAGTGTAATTCGTGCAAGCAATGATAAGGTCTTATTCTCAACGACAAGACTGGCTCAGGTTTAGAGTTCATAATGCGTACGATCTCACTCGGGTGCTGGCTGAGATACGAAATAGAATTAGTACAGAGGGCTACTATGCGAAAAGATAGACAAAGTTTCGTTCTGTAATGATATACAATGCGCGGTGGCGCTGAGAATCCACAAAAGATCAAGTACAATGCACTAAGCTGCTGCGCAGTGTAACTCATAGTACCAGCGAGTTTTGTTGTTTTGTGGTAGATGCCCAGGGATCACGTGCATTGTGGGATGCATTGTCCACTGGCTATCTTGCTGTAATTAAAAAGAAATCCGCAATTTATTGGGGTTGTTCGAGCAAACATTGTTACGTTTCGAGATAAAGTTGCAAGTTTGGTGTAAAGTTTTAGCTTTTGTAGAAGATTTGTAAAGATGAATTCGTATCGGTTTTATATTATATATTTTTGTAATATATTATATATTTTTGTTTATATTATATTATATAATTATTTTTATATTACATATTTTTTATATTATATATTTTTGTAATTAAAACAAAAAAAGAGTTAAAAAATAATAAGTAATAACCATTGACAGTGTTTCACCCTGAAGCCAGTTGACATTCTAGAATTGCTAAAGGGTAGAATGAAAAGAATACAATCGAATTGAGAACCTCGTCTTTCAAGTTAGTTAAAAATTCATTCTACACCTGTGTTATTCATTAGTTTAATATACAGGATGGAACATTTGAAACAACAGAAAACAATGGGACCAAGAGAAATAATATCACACGTAGTCCCATCAATTGGATAAAAGATTAGGACCACGAGAAAACACCCTTTAACTTGAATAAATGTTTAGTTTTGTTATATAACCTTAGTAAGAAGCTCTTAGACTTAGAAAACACTTTACTATATAAAAAGCTGTTTTTTACCTCGATATGAGAAAAAAACAAATCGACTTACATATTCAATTTACCATACCATGTACACGTTTAAGGTTTAATCTTTCCCGAAGCTACCTTGAATTTGAATAAGCCTTAACAATGAAACATAATTCAATATTCCTTCTGCCAAATGAATACTTATACCGTGTTTGCCTTTGAGCTCAAGACAGCATAAAGAAAACAGCTATAAGACACTATTTTATTCAATAAAAAATAGTCACCAATACTTAATAATACCAATAAATAAATATTCATGGACATTTCACACGACGCCCTCTAGTCCCAAACTAAGCAAAGCTCGTGATATGGGAACTAGTTGGGAATTAGATAGAAGTCGCGGGCGGAAGCCTAGTGTGAAATGAAACAGAAAGATTGTACTTTATAATTTTTTTATAGATCTAAGTTACTAATGTAGTTCTAGAAATCGTATAAAAATGAGCACTGACATAATTCTAAATATTTTTTGAGTAAATGATTTTTTGACTTTTTTTTATTACGTACTTAAGTTTTTAGAACAGCAATAGTCATAAATAATAACCATACTTATAACTAATAATAAATTAAAACTATAAATCATAATTAAAAAGTATGAAATTGCCTATTATAACACGAGGCATGCTACGAACAACTCGATAATTAGTGAATGTCACGAACTGCACATATTAATGCATTTAGCTGAGGTAATAAACGTAGGTGTGATGAAATCGTTAGGAATGTGATGTCATCATGTGAAACGATATGAAACGCGGATTTGATTAAAACACTACATAAAAATAAACTAAACAATGAAATATCAATGAAAGTAAACTTTCATTGATATTTCACACGACGCCCTTTAGTGCCAAATTAAGCAAAGCGTACAAACTTTGCTTATGGGAACTAAATTGCTGATATAATACATGCATAATTTTTTTTATTTCAAATTAACACATAGACATAGAAAAAATATCTATGTTTGCCATACACAAATGGTTGTTGTCAGTAAGGATCGTACCCACGACCCACAGCACGGAAAGTAAAGCTTATACCGACTGAGCTGTGACGTCCTAGCCATATTTTTATTTTCGAGCATAAATACCACAGTCAAAATTCTTGCACACTAGCTGGTGCCGACAGCGAAACGATATCGACATGTCAGTGGTTCGAACAAAATATCGATGACACTCCAATCTTTCCGACAATTTATCGTGGGGGTGTAGTCTCGATGGCAATTTGAAAATGCCAAATGGTACTTTGTGCTAACCTGGAGGTTATTCTAGACCCATAAACTTTTTGCACGATAGATATATCTATCGTGGCAAAAAAGTCTATCGTTCTATAATAACTCCTCTGATTTGAGACCAAATAGTCAGAAACTCTATGAAAAAGTTTTTTTTTTAAACTTTCATAGGAAACTTAATAGCTTTAGGGACTTTTATTACTTTTAATTTCCAGATCAATTAAAACCGGTTGCATAGGCTCTACCGTGCCATGGTGCCTCACTGATCCAGTAGTTTAGGGTTGGCTCGGTTAAAAAAAAATTGTTCTAAAACATGATTTTAGGAGTTAAACTTTTTTATTATAGTTGTTTAGGTTTTCATAAGAGTTATTTATTTTTACGAGCTGTGAGCATTTTAGAGAGATATATCAAGATATGGCAAGCCAGCGGAAGTCCTGGAAGGAAATGGGGAGACCTTTGCCCAGCAGTGGGACAGTATAATTTAAGAAGAAAAAAACTCTAATTTTATATCTAGACATTCTCTAGGTAGAGCATCAGTTTTGCGTTGGTAAAACTTTTACTTAGGTTTAGGTTTTTGGTAATTTTACTCTAAAAAGTTAAATATTTTTAAATGAAAAGCTATCTGGCGTTCTGCATTCTGGCAGCCCTGGGTACCATAGAAAGCTGGAGTCACTCTCACTGCCAATTTACACCATGATATGTCCACGGGAAAGCGAAAATATATGGCACCACTGTTAAATAAATAGTCAAAAAGTCTTGTAAGTTACTGTCACTAGTTGTCCTGTGAGAACATAGACCTCGCGAGCCTTTATAACCGTGCAATAACCAACACTTTCCCTTTTACCCTGGCTAAGTAAATCTAATTTCAGGTGCTTGAATTTTCCAATAGGCCCTTATGTAGACTTTTGAGCAAAATAAGGGTATAAGTTTTAGCGATTACTCGCGTTCCCTTGGTCCTAAGAGGTCGAATCTGGTGTCTACGGATTTGTCTCATAAAGGCGAAGAGGACTGTGTAGTCTCATTGATATTGGTAGAAGTCAATTTTCGGGAAAAAAAATAAAAAAATAATTTCCCCTTTTTTCCCCTTTCCAGTCCCCCTGTTTTGGAAATATTTTTACACCATCTTGTGTAGAATGAAATCTTTCGTGTGCTCCTTAAATTTGATTGAAATCCGTCGATAAATAACGCTACAGCAAACTTTCCCTCTTTTCTCCCCTATTTTCCCCCCAATCAAAAATCCCCGACGACAAAAAAATCTAATAATTCATATAACCTGTGTACCAAGTTTCGTCCAGATCGGTTGAAAAATGCGACCTGTAGAGGAGAACAGACAGACAGACAGACATCCGGACAAACGCATTTTTGGCCAATGTGGAAACTGAGACGCTTCGCTCGCTTCGCTCGCTCGGTCAATAATATGTATTTAGAACCTCTTATTTACGGTTTTACAAGAATCGCTTCTGAACTTAATCAGTGTTTAAACTGGATTCTCCCTGTCACTATCTAGGGCCGTAAGATCAAAAGCAGTTAAAACTACGGATTTCCTAAACTACGATCACATTTGATCGATGGTTTAATCTACTGTCATAAGATCAAGTCGAAAATAGAAGCAGATTAGATAAACTTCGACTAGTCCTAAACACATGGCAACATTCTCGTATTTCGTTCATTCGTTTATGAAAAAAATGGTTATAATTAGTCAGTTTGACATATTCGACCACATTGACATTGACATACAGACGCAGTTTTTATCAAAGCCTTATTACACTATGCAATCTCAAGTCAGGTTTACTGATAATGATGTAACGTGACGAGTTGAGTTATTTCGAACTCAAGTTATTTGAATTGACTCGCATCGAGGACTTGCATGCATATAAAGTCATACAAGTGAAAATCAAGAACCAATTTCTCTAACCACTTACATTGCATACGGACCTAGTTGAGTCAAGCCAATTGGCGGCTCGAATCAAGGTTCAGTTTAACTAAAATAATTAATTCGAGTTCGAAATAATTCAACTCGTTACGTTACATTACTGTCAGTAAGCCTGACTTGAAATTACGTAGTGTAAGAAGGCCTTTTGGTTGTTTGTTTTGAATTTGAACTCTTGTTGTATGTAATGTTTTCAGCCCATGAAATAATTCGATATCCGAATAATTTTCCATTGCAATAGAGTTTTTGTACTTATAATCTCAAAACTACAAACTACAACAAACGAATTACAATACAAATAGAAAGTTTAGTTCAAACAAACATCTGGTAGCCAGGCAACCATATTGAAAAAAACGTCAAAAATGAGCGTTTAATCTTTGATTGGCAGTTTAACCGTACCCTCGGCCGAGTTTAAACTAATCGATAGTTTAAGCTACCCATGGTCGATTAACTACCATTGATCTTATGAAATAATCGGAGACTGGAGATTAAGAACTCTTTTGTCGTTTAAACCACTATTGATCTTACGGCCCTTATTTAATCAAAACAAAACCGTGATTAACTTTTCAAAATTTTACGCATCCGTTTTAAAAACAATTGACTATCGTTTGCTTATTTTTAGATTTTTTAGTAATAGTTTTACAAAGTTCTTGTAACTAATGAACGGATACAAGAATTTCGTAAATAACATTTTGACATAATGAAATAGAACATTTTTATAAACAAATAAATGATGTAACAAGCTTGATGTTAAGCGGTTACCTCTGCTTCACGTACCTACTAAGTATTGCAGCTTTTTGTTTGTACGTGGTATACCTACGCAATAAGGCCTGGTACACACTATGCGTTTTGAAGCGCGAGCTTTGGTAATGCGTGTTAAAATAATAAAGAGGAGCGCGCGCTTGCATGTATAGACCTTCGATCAACCTCTTTATTTTAATAACGCGCGTTTCCAAAGCGCGTGCTTCAAAATGCCTAGCGTGTATGAGGCCTAAGGCTATAACAAGTAGCGGTGTAATGCGATTGGTTATGACATGACATATTATGATACCCCTGGAACTAAATACAGTCACGCGATAATGTCCTGAAATCCTCATAAAAATCGACCTAATCCACTACCCACTTGTAGCCATTCAAACACTTTATAAACCCATAAAAATACCATCAAACCAACACCGCGTTTAAGTAAACTATATTCAATGGCGCTATTTCCTGAACTCTCACATAAAACCAGCAATTATGGGTGGCTATAGACTATTCATCATTCAGCCGCTTAGATGTTCGCACGTTGCTAGAAATTATAGGAAGTTTGACGTTAGGAAGATTTTTTTAGATCGTTTGAATGAAGTGCTCATCTAATTTTTTTTGTTTTATAAGAAGCTATGATTTACCTTTTCTCCATACCATAATTTCTGGAGTAATTTTAATAGTAAAATAAAATTGGTTATCATTGTTCTTTGAGCTAGTCATGCCCCAAAAGTTAAAACATTTTAGGGCCAACGCACATCTGTCGACAAAACTGTTTTGTCGCGTACTTAGTGACGTGAAAATAAATTTTCTGTTATAACGAAAACAGCATATGATGAATGCTTCCTCGTCATATGCTGTTTTCGTTGTAACGAAATTCACATCAATTGACACGACGCATGCATAAAATTATGTTTACCTATCTATTATAGCATTGTTTAGTACCTACCTATTAAACATTGCTTTATACGCACATACCTAGAGAATGAACTGTGCTTTTTTAATAAATAAGAATATAGATTAATTATGTAGTGTACTTAATAATATTATTAAGTACTTAGGATGATTCTCATTAAATAAGCAAGTAACGAAAACAGCAAATAAAAAGAAGCATATCGTAACTAAAAAAGTTTTACTGAGAAGTTTCACATCACTAACTGTTCGACAAGACGTTTTGTCTTTGGTTTGCGTTCTCCCTTATTTGTCAGCGTCAAAATCTCGTACGTGATAATGTGAAGAAAATGTTAACGTTTTTCATGTTGTCGTGCAAATATATTTTTGTAAAGTTTACTTGCTATCTCAAGATTTTCATAGTTGAACTCTGGGCCGCTTAATTAGTTGTCTCAAAGACATACAAAAGTAACTCCACTTGCTGAGAGATTGTTTTTTACATAAAATTTTTGCTTCTTCTGTAAAGTTTAGGTTTTGGCGCATTGTTGTATGTACGAGTGCTCTGAGGTACAGTTATATCAATATTGCCTTTTATGTTACAAAAAGTACTTCTTGTTGTTCGATTACTACAAACCATGTAATACATTTTTCTTATTTTTTCTTTGCGATGAAATAAACTAGCATTGAGGCCTTTATTTTCTTTGTAGTATTTGATATGTTGTGACGTTTCACGCGACTATTCCGACTATTAATCACGTGTTATCCTGAATACGTTCACGCTATTTGAGTTCTGAGGGGTATTCTCTTAATAAAATCTGGTGCTCATGGAGTTTTTGGGGTATTATTATTATAAAAATCGCAAACTTGGCCTGACTTTTATGACACCCTAACAGAATCTCAATTATGTTTTTACAAGACTTTGTTAAGAGAATTGTACCTCGATTATACCCTTACATTTTAAGTTATTTCTTTGCATTTCACTCGTAGCCTTTAATTATACAACTGTAAATGTATTTAACAATAAGTTACGTTAGGAATGTATTATATTTACTACGATATTAAGAGGAATGTTTAAATATTTTAGACGTTTGTAAATGTTAAATGTAATTTTATATTAGGGCATTCCGGCGAAGAGATGAAAACCCTCTTGACTCGGTAAACATTTGATATAATTATTCAATTAAATTAATTTTCATTTTCAAACACATTAACATTATTAACACATTTTATTTTTGAATGTTTACTGAAGCCAGCCAGCATCATAACTCTTTCAGAGTTTGAAAGTTATTTTTATTGGTCTTTAATCGTATCGCAGTTTTTCATCGTAGGTCAACATCTTTGGTACCATTTTCAGGGGAGATTTTAATTCTTTATCATATAAAAACTTGTTAGTACAGTCACACAACAATATAATTTTAAAGAAATCTCAAAAAAAAAATTATAAAAGTACTTACCTACTCTATCAGCAATCTAGTTCTGATATTATAAGTTTTGCTTAGTTTGGGACTAGAAGGCGTTGTGTGAAATGTCCGTGAGTTTTTTTTAATTTTTCTACTGGGATACAAAATTTACCATTTTATCTCGTTATGACTGTTCCGATGTCTCGTGGTCATTTAAGTACATGATGTTGAGTGTATCAGGTCAAGTTTTCCAATGCCCAATGTTTTCAACAGCTACTTGTACTAATTCCATCAAACTGTTACTTTCTTCACAAATTGCCAATTCCTTCACAATTTTTCGCGACTCGATTTCTCAGTCTGAAACGTGACAAATGCTTTTGAATAAATTTTGTTTAAGACGGCTCCCAACGAGTATTACTTGAAATACTTTGATCTGAATGCGAATTTGTTGATCCGTTATGGATTCGATACAGATGTCTCTCTTGCTCTTGAGTTTTTTTTTAATTAGGCTTGTTTGGCAAGTTTGAAAGTTTAACAATATTTTGCCATTTTTCTCAACGTTTTTCCTCTAGTTAAGTTATTAGAGAAAAGGTGTTGCTGGAGCTAATTGCTTGAACAAAACATAATGTACTGGCACCTAGATTACCTAGACAATTCAACAAAAAAGCTCCAAGTGTAGGTACGGACCGAACGCATTAACAGTGTAAATGAGCCCATCAGGGAATCTCTGGACTTTTTGTCCAAAGATCCTCTGTCGGCAGTCGCAGGGCCGACTAAGAGGATTTCTGGACGTTTTGTCCAGAAATCCCCTTCGTAGGGGCAACACCCAGGGGATTTCTGGAATAAGCCGTTTATTTGACTTTGACATTTTTTATGACAAGACACGTGACTGTTCTTAATTTTTTTAATTTACAATTGAAGAATATAAACGTAGGGCCTGCAGGGGTATTCCAATCTCAGTTGAACTGCAAAGTTTTAAATCATGGTCAGTTCATACTAACTCATAGTTATTCTGTGACTAAATAGTGACATTATGATGTCATTAATTTGTTTTCGCGCATATTTTGCTGTCAAGTGTCTAAAAAGAATGATCACGTGGTACAACATTGTACCACGTGACCTGAAGAAATTACACTGGACAGTGAAATATAACTTGACAGCAAAAGATTGGAATATGGGGGCTGAATTACAAAACATGTTTTATTTTTGCTAAGGACAACATATTTAGTTTTGGTTCGTTTATATTATTTTATTTTGAGTAAATACCAGAATATGTTAAAGCTTAAAATGCCTCAGCACTGTTGAAAAGAAAATATTATTCAAAGAAACAAAATGAACTCCATTTGTTTTCATAAGTAGTTTGGTATTCATTTTGTTCGAGTATTCTTTAGCCATCTCAATTCAGTTGCAGAACTCATAAGTTGTATTTTACTACAAACTTCGATAACATCTGTGCTTTGGCTATAGTTTCTCTCAAGTACTTCACAAACTTTTAAGCAGCAATGCATAATTTTTCTTCTTAAAACTTATTTTTTTTTGTTGCAGGTAAGTTCCAGAACAAAGTTCAATAAAAAATCTTAAGAGTTAGTAAGTAAGTATCATTTATCACAAAAAAGAATCTTAAAAAATTTAGAAAGTTTAGTGAGAGAAAAGCCAAAATCTCTAACCACCTTAGTACTAAGCCATTTGCCGTGAACGCGTTGATAACACTTCAACTTTGCAATAAAAAAGCTTTTACACTTACACGCGAGGATGTGGGCCCAATAAATACGAAATCGACTTTAACAACATTCACCCACTTCCACCGCTTCACACAACCATAAACGTCTATACGAAAGTTGAGAGAGTAGCGTAAAATAAAAACAAAATTCATTACAAACAGCTTAACATTTTATTTCCCCCGAATCCCACGTCCAGTATATCTGTTGGAAAAACTGACATTCAAATAAAAAATCCACTTCAGAGTTACGGCTTTCGCGTACATAAAAGTAGACCGATTTTTACACCTTACAACCTAAGAACCGATACGGTTTTATACGTGCGTAAAAGAAGCATTCAATAAAATTTTAACAGTTCGTCACAAGAAATCGAGAAATCTAAGGAAATATATTTTCAGTTCCCGACAAAAGCGTGATTTTCATGAAATATTTATGTTTACAAATCTTATTTTACGATAAAACCCTGTTTTTATCAATGTTTAGCGTTTGAACAGCTGTCCTAAGAAAGATGTAATTCAACTTTTTCTAGATTTAGACATTCAAGAATTTCATGAATTTCGACGGATAAACTAAGTTTCGGTAACTTGCTGAATATCATTGTTATATGGCTGCGCAACTATTCCACTTATAACTTACGTTTTTGTACCTTATTTATAATTTTGTTTATTTAGCTTTGGTTTTTCTAATCAAAAGCTGTCGAATCACTTAGTTTTATTCTAAACGTCAATGTTTGGCTTGCGGAGTCATTTGGTTTAGCAGATCAATAAAATTCTCTAGAGTAGAAAGCATATCTTGATTAAGTAAAACGGGTGATTGCAACGTGAGTGCATATACCTTGATTGAAGTATGGAATTGATTCGTGTTTATTTTATTCAATCAATGTTTTTATGACCCTCTACGTAAATGTATCCACGTATTTATGTTTAAATAATTACCTACTCTGTAGTTGTTAGCCAATCACTTATAATCTGAAATCTTTTATATTTAGAGCAGAATTACTATGAATCTACAACCGCATCCTGCTAAAAACTGTGTTATTTGATGGTCAAGTAGATGACTGTCAAAACTTGCCTACCTATAACAATTTACCTAATAGTATTTTACTTATTTGAAGAAAACGGATAAGAATTTATTCACAAAGAAACTTATGACTAATACAGTAATTTACAATATTTATAATATGTACAAAATACACATGAAGCAGTTGAGCTATCTACACACCGTTGCAAACGATTTATAGATAGCTCAACTGATCCAAATCAGTACCAATCGGAAGCGTGCCCAGAGGCTGCATTGCCGCGCTGAATAGCAATGCTGATTCGCTGGCCCAGATAATCACCAGCCCTCGGGTCACGCGTCGCTGCGACTAGACGCCCTGCAATAATTTTGAAAACCCGGAGGGCCTCGGTACCCCACAGACCCAGAGTCTCGACCCCAAGAGGTACAAATGTGTAGGCCCTGTCGAGACCCGCATACTTGCGCCTCTTGAGATCCTCGGCCGAATCTGCTGCCGCACCGGCCCTAGCGGATGTCCTAGACAGATGTGAAGGAGCAAGGGTGTCGACGCAAGTAGCGTCCCACACCAAAGGCCTTCCCAACTCCCAAGGAAGAAAACATACAAAACAATTGAAAATGAAACAAAAAAATTGTACATACAAAAAATTAAAACGTAAAGTGTTAGGGCGGATTGCACCAGAATCGCTAAACGCGTTTAACTCTTAAATAGTATTTAGCGAGTTGTCAAGTCATACAAATACGTCAGATTTAATCTATTTAGCTGTTAAACACGTTTAGTGATTCTTGTGCAAGACGCCCTTAGACTTAGAAAACCATAACGACATTTAAATATAATATACTTGATAGAAAAAAATCTTGAATCACAATTTATTTATCGATTTTTCAAACATACTCGTACTAAAAATTGGCTTTGACTCGCAAGGGACAAAAAGAATGCCGTAATAAAAAGGAGGCCTATACTCAAAAGTGGATGCGAACCGGCTGAAACGATAATGATGATGGTAGAATTGAAAAAAAAAAGCTACCAGACATTCATCAATAATTACTCGGCAAAATGAAAGAGAAAAATAAACATGCCATGCGACCTATTACTATGAAAAAGAGCGTAGGTGTAAGTATCTACTATAGAGCTACTAGGTCTTCTTATTTTGCTTTCAAAGACTGAATGATAACTTTATAGATAGATAGAAGATAGATAGATAGAAAATACTTTATTGCACACCTTAACCTAGGGACTACTATAACATACAAAACAAAACTTAACTAATTGTACAATGGGCTTTATATTTGCATGAAAATATTTGCTTTGAAACAGAATTAAATTTCGTCAGTAATTTTGCTGGCAAGGAACGTATCAAACGCTCAAGATAAACATATTTGCAATGTGATTTCAGCCTGTAGTTACTCAGACCTGCCCCCTGTATTCCAATCTTTTGCTGTCAAGTTATATTTCACTGCCCAGTGTAATTTCTTCAGGTCACGTGGTACAATTTTGTACCACGTGATCATTCTTTTTAGACACTTGACAGCAAAATATGCGCGAAAAATTGACAGCAAAAGATTGGAATATACGGGGGCTATTCTGTGTGTAATCACCACAAGCAAAATACATTTTGCACCAAACAAAACTACTATCTGAAGAGTGGTCTAATGACAACTCCACTTTTTGATTCTTAGGTCGTGGGTTCAAATCTTGTCTTGAAGGAAGATATTTTTCTTTTTGAATAGCAGCGCTAAAGCAGTTTTTTGTTAAAAAAAAGTGTTAAATGTAATAAGAAAAATTGATTAGTATTGTTTTAATTTGACTAAAAAACAATCTCCATACAATCCAACAAGAATATTCAAAAAACTAAATACTAAATTCAAAAGAGTTTCCTTTGAAACTACTCATTGAGATGGATTATAAAAGATTACCCGACTCAGATCGAGCGGTCACCACGAATAAAGGTTGCGTAAATTTAAGGTTTTTGTGTCACACTGCGCGTCAGTGACTGTTTAACTGATGAACGTTGCATGGTCACAACGCCGTGTAACTCGGATTACGGCTACCGTTATAATACGATTGCGATTGCTTACCGCCGGGATCTCCATTTGTTGATGAGTTGCAAACCCAATGAGATTTTTTCTGAGAATATTTTGTAGCTTTTATAATAATGGGTGTAGGTACTTTTCTTTAGAAATAAATTTATTTGATATGTGAAAAGGCTTCCGTTATCTACTAAAAGGTTGAAAGGGTATGATTTACATTTGGATAACGTTAGGAAAATAGCAAGAGTAGACATAATAATTTTAATTACTCAGATTTCAAAAATGAGCAACATTTTATGAGTTAGTCTCAAAATTTTCTTTGGTTTTTCCCCTTTAGGAGGGTTATTTTTTAGAGTTCTGTATCTTAAAAAATAAGCAATTGGCACTTGGCAATAAGACTTAATGTTACTTTTTTTTGTAGATCGAATCTAGATAAACCTATTTACTTATACATATTTGCCACAGAGGTGTTTATCTGCATTAAAAGATACAAAACGCTACCAAACTAAGAACCGTACATTTGCAGTAAAAATTCAATTCTCCCGGTCTATTATACCACTGCTCTATAACTTATACAACAATACATGCCATGAATGATACCAACTGGAATGGAATATGGACGTGACTTGAAACTTTCGCGTTTATCCGTGAGTTGGTAAGCTGAAGCCATTTATTATTTAAAACATGGTTTTCATATTGCATCTGGCATTCTAAACTTTACGATGCCACTTTTGTGGTTAAGGGTACGTTATTTTAAGAATTGGTACAGTCGGCTACACATCAATCTATTAACGGTTCGAACTTTGAACTATTATAATTTGAATGTTGCGAATCATGCGAGAGGGACGATATGTTTTTATGTGAGATTCGCTACTTGCGCGCCACGCGCCTACATCTTTTGCGATCCCTGATTCGCAACATTCAAATTATAATAAAGTTCAAACAGTTGATATTTTGATGTGTAGCCGACTGTACCTCAGCACGTGCGATTTCAAACTGCGATCATAATATGGACGAATTAAGGTTCGAAACTGCACGCGCTTGCAACTATTGCGATACTAAAATATGTGAATTAGCAGTTTTTTTGCTGATATCTTGAAAACTAAAGATTATCTTGAAAAAACTGCTAAGCACATATCTCAAGCAATAAATTGTTGGTTTATATTTATCTAATTTTCAACAATATAATTACTACATTTTAAAGTAAGAAAATAAGATCATATTTTTATACCTACAATAATACGCTTTATTAAACTTTTTCAATGAAATATCTGCACTATCTCTAACTAGCACTGATTCAAATTAAATTACATATACCCGTAATTTTCCTCTGGCAGTTTGTACTTGTCCTCAAAAAAAAACACGTGTCACTACATAGGTAATGCTGTTGCTAACCTACTCCGTAACATACACATTCGTAGAAGGAACGTATAAAGATAGAAAATTGGGATACTCGTTGAATATTTATTTATTCGCTCGGGAATGAAAATGAATACGAATTTAGCTTTTGCGAAACGTATAAGAGAAGCAGCTAGGCGCTGAACATTTCATTACTCGAACTAGAGGGATTGTTGAAAAGGTTTATTGTGATTCAATATAGGTACCAATTTCTTGGATATTGTGCTCAGAAAGGGGCTTGTGGTATTGAAAATGCTATCATTCTTTTAGGTTTAGTCCTCTGATTATGTATATTGCGACAAGTTCATGATGCGCTTTGCAACTTGTAACTATAACTGCCTATTTCACCTTCATAAGATTACATTAAATATCAGTTAAAAATATTTCTGTCTCTAATTTAAACTTGTCTAAAATAGAGATAGAAATAAAACCGTGCGTTTCACTATCTCTGAGTACAGAGATAGTGAAACATGCCCTAAGTTGACTACTTATAATTAGGAGAATTGCGTTTCGCGTTTGTGTGTCTGCCTATCTGTAAAAACAAAATCACATGCAATCTTCCTAAAAAGAAAATCGAAAAAACTAGCGTCAAAAAACATTTGCTCAACTTGTAAACTTATAAGCAATATTCTTCTTTAACAGACTAATATAAAGTTATTGTTCAATAACAGAAGATTGAATGGGTATTTCATAAAACATAATTTCAAAAAGTACAAACAATTTCAGTCACATTCTGAAAACAAATAATGTTCCACTAGAAGTAAAACTACCAAACAATTCACTCATATTGCTACCTTATGAAGATTTATTACTCTAGTGAATACCATACCGAATTTAATATCGCTATTTGTAACTACATGAAAATTCCAAGACATAATGAAAGTACTGCCTAGTTGCGAACACAGAAAACATTAAAACAGACTTTATTTTATCATTCCTATTTCGTGGCTTTCCTTTCAACGAATATTATCACACTTTTTATCCCACACACTGTTTTACACCTTATCTTGTTAATATAGTTACTAAAATCGCGTGCAGTTTATCTGCGTTGATGCGTCTATCTGCTGCCGCGGTTGTACGCGTGGAGTTCGCTCATGCAAGCTCTCGACTTTTTGCAACCGCGCCGGATGAAATAGCTCGAAAAAATATAAACAAAGTACTCGTTCAAAATGTTCAAATACAGGTGTATATCGTTTTGATAGTAAACCTTTTTACGTTTAAAATATAGCTAGGTGTTTTGTTAGACTTTTGTTTGGTAGTAAACCATCTTTTTTAACCTTGAACTGAAAAACGGAAGGGGTATTCTAAAACTTAATCTTGTGGTTATATTCTATTTCAGTAAAAAATAAGTAGGTACTTGGCGTGGTGTTTGTATGACAATACAAATAAAATAAAATAAAAATAAAAAAAAAATGCTCATTCCTCGGATAGATAAAGCAAACGGGTAGTTTTACTAAGACATTCCTACTGACAATAAACATAAATAGTGTCGGGTATAACCCGAAAACCGGGAAATCTGGGAAAGTGTGGGATCTTGTTTATGGACTAGACCGTTTGTGTTATGAATGGTGACCCGTTTATTGTTTCCCGAATGACTTACTGGTAACATATTCATAGTGAAAGGTTCCGGATCGGAACGAATGGAAATATTTCATTTGGTGGGAGTTACTCGTATTGGGAATGAACTGTATACATTACGCATAAACAAATGAAACTAGTAAATACTTAGTTTAATACATACGGCAGATCTCGCGACAAGCTATTACATTCATCATCATCATTTATTTATCATTTACAAATAAATGTAGTTTGATGGGTTTGATTTTTTTTCTTCCTTGCATTTAAATAAAAGCGCCGTTTCTAAAAAAAAAATCAGATTTTTTTTTAAAATTTTTTGACGTGACGTTTGACTACCCGCCCTCGCGGTGACCAACATTTTATAGAGAAAACAAATGTATCTGCCATAATAATATAAGCGTTTACAGCTTCAGTGTCGTTACTTCTACAATACATAATTTTCGCAAAAGTTTATAAAGCTATTTGATGCTCTAACCGAACCTTAGTACTCCAAAACAATAAATAAAAACTTAAATCATCATACTACCTTTATCCCACGCTAGATTGGATCAGTTCACCAGATTTGCTTCTTCTTCTTCTTCCACTCATTTTTATCACCCGTCATTTCGGCTCACTCCTTTCTTAGTCTTCTTTCTATGAAACTTTAATAACCGTTTGAAATATAGTAAATGCCACTGTATAGAAATAAAAATACGTTGGTATATTTATACATTTTTGATTTACAATACCCTTAAGGCGGTACTATTCCGATTGCATCCACACGCGGCGCTGGTGCCAACTAAAAATACTCGCATGATAGAGTTTATAGGTCAGAAATGAAATACCCTAAATATTTTTATTATTTATCCGAGTGAAACGTTATTTTGGTAGTTACAAAATATTTTTATTTGGGATCGATAGGGTTTATTTCAATATATTTATTCGCTGCAACGTTTATTTTAGTTGAGTTTTTTATTGGTTTATTTCAAATTTTAATTGAAATTCTGTCTAGAAAAAATGTTACCCCAATTTTCACAAAATATGACGGAAAACTTCCATTAGAATTGAATGATGTACGTGCTAGTTTCAAAGCTATGTGATCAAAAATAAGCAGATATACTATAAACTTAAAAAACTTAAAACTTAGACGGTTAAAGGGAATTTATTTACAACTTTATTATTACTCGGGTTATCAAAACAAGATCTTTTAGCCTAGTATTTTTCATATGACAAAGTAATAATTTACAAATGACTACAATTTTACTACGGCGAATCAGAACATGATATCTTTGTAGTAATACAATTTTCTCATCGAAACATAATGTACACAATCACATTCAATAACAATATGACCGTCTGTTGAAACTCAATATCTGTGTCAATCCTAGGACATAACTAGTACTCAAGTGGACTGTGTAAGGCCAGAGATATCAAATGGTAAAGTCACATGAGAACATTGTAGGTACTTGAGGCTTGAATTTCTGATTACATTTGTTTAGATGTAGCATAAACTATTTTTTTAAGAAAATTATATATTGATATTGAAATGCAGCCTGGTTTAATTACAATTTTAACAGCTAGATACAAAACCTTTTTCGTACATCTCCAAAATTTAAGACTGAATGAATTTGCAAGTGTTATTGTTTTTCATTTGTTTATGGCAGTTGTCATTTGTATCTGTTGCGATTGCGAATAAAGGTGTATAGAACTATTCCATTGCTGCAGATGATGGTAAAAGTAATTTAATTAAAAATTTAAAAACCAAACCCCCGAATCTTGGACCGATTTTCATCAGACATAGCTAAGAACACTCCCGACTTATTCACCTTTCAAACAAAAAAAAACAAAATAAAATCGGTTCATCCGGTCGGGAGCTACGTACGACACACACACACATACACACATACACACACACACAAACACACAGAGACACGTCAAACTTATAATACCCCGTCGTTTTTGCGTCGGGGGTTAAAAAGTATATAAAGCTGCAGTGCTCAAGGTCTTTTTCATGCACAACAAACAACGATCCCAAAAAAATTTTTACCGTAAACTGAAATGTTTGCTGAAATTTCCATAATTTTGATTATTTAAACATTCCTTATGGATTTAAACATTGTTATCTGGAAAACAAACCGGAGTTTCGCTATATTTATTCCGAGTTTCACTTGTTTTATTTCAATCAATCAATCAATCAATCAAGTCATTTATTTGCATAAAAAATATGGTAGTTTAAGTACAAAGATGTAAAAGTATAAATAAGTGCCGCATATTTTTACCAAAGTGATTGGCGTGCAAAAATTTGTAGGTCATCAACTAAGTATTTACTAGGTTCGCTAAAACAACACTCTAACAGCAGAAGTACCTACTTAGTAGTTGTAGAAGCGACACGAACCCTTCTTCAAAAAGTCAGAAACTGAATAAAAGCTCTCCAATATCAACCATTTTTCCAACTCAGTACAAAATTTTTTGTAGGGAAGATCAACAATATTTTTTGGTAGGGAGTTGTAAATTAGGGGGGCCATATAAACACAGTTTTTCCTATAAGTTTCCAGCTTAGGCACTGGCATCTTCAGACGAATAATAGTTGCTAGTCTTTTATTTATGTTACAATTTTTCTCAAAAAGAGAGTCATTGTTTTTTATAAATTTGGCGACCTCATAAATGTAAAGAGCGGGCACAGTCAGAAGTTTTTGGCTTTTAAAAATAGGTTTACAGGACTCAGTCCATCTCATACCAAATATTGCGCGAATGCATTTCTTTTGAGCTATAAAGACTCTCGAAATTTCGGTAGAGTTCCCCCAAACAACAATGCCATACCTTATTATTGAGCAAACATATGCATGATAAACCATCAAAGCTGTTTGTTTTGACGTAGTATTTTTGAGTTTTTTGAGAGCAAAAACAAACCTATTTATTTTTACACAGATGTTGTGCACATGATATTTCCATGACAGGTGCTCGTCTATTGTGATTCCCAGAAAGGCTGACTCCGTTACTTGTTCTACAACATTTCCATCAACCGTAACATTTAAACACAATGGTTTCTTGGTGTAAGTTTTAAAACTTAAGATTTTCGTTTTGGATACGTTGAGCTTAAGTTTATTTATGTTGAGCCAATCAACAATATCCTTTAACGCCTTAGTTATTACAGGTTCGTAACTATTATTATCCTTGCATTTTATTATTAACGTTGTATCATCAGCAAACATAACACAGTCATGGTTTAAGACTTTTGGTAAATCATTAATATAAATCAGAAATAATAGTGGTCCTAAGATACTACCCTGTGGAACACCACTAGGGTTAATTCTTATATCAGAGTCAAAGTTTTCTAAAGTTTTATTGTTGAGTTTCGTCACTCTTGTAAATTGCTTTCTGTTTTTAAGATAGGAGCAGAACCAGTTTTCTGCAACCCCTCTTACTCCATATTTGTCCATTTTGGCTAAGAGAATCTTATGATCTACAAAGTCAAACGCTTTACTAAGATCTAGAAGCAAAGCCGCTGGGGTTATTTTATTGTTAAGGCTTTCTAAAATATTTTTTGTAAACTTAAAGGTAGCTAAACTAGTCGACATACCTTTTCTGAATCCGTGTTGATTATCAACCAACGTATCGTGTTTGTCCAGAAATGTAAGTAACCGATTATACATAATTTTTTCAAAAACCTTAGAAAGTATAGGTATTAAAGATATAGGCCTATAATTATTAATGTCATGTCTAGGACCTTTTTTATGCAGAGGTTTTATGGTAGATATTTTAAGTCGGTCTGGAAACAGTCCTTGTTCAAGAGATAAATTTATTAAATAAGCCAAAGGTTCCACAATATACCGACTAACAGATTTCAGCAATTCGGTAGAGAAATGATCGTAACCAACAGATTTTTTATTTTTTAAAGAATTAATAATCCTAAAAACTTCATCTGGACATGTAGGCTCCAAAAACAGACTACTGCAACATGTCGGATAACTGTTCATATTCATGATTGATTGATTTTTATTAAAGATTTTATTAAAGAAGATTTTTATTCAGCAAAGCTGGCTGCTGAATAAAGTTTCCAAGCTCTAAGGGAGTGTGTTCGCTTCCAAGATTTTAATTTGCAGGCTCAAAACTCTATTTGATAGAAATAAAAATTTGTTGAGTTTAAAATAATATCTGTTTTGGTAGAAAAAAGGTTCGTCAATATTTCCAAATAGCTGCTACGGTACCCTTTAAGTTTTACACTGACGACACGATAATTAACGATACCGTGCGTGTGGAGCTGTTCTCAAACATTAGTTTCATACGATTTTTAACCGACTTCAAAAAACGAGGAGGTTCTCAATTCGGTTGTATGTTTTTTTTTTTTTTAATGTTTGTTACCTCAGAACTCCGTCATTTATGAACTGATTTCAAAAATTCTTTTTTATCTGAAAAGATATACTTCCAGATTAGTCCCATTTAATTTTCATCCAAATTGGTTCAGAAGTTTGGGTTATAAATAGAAATAACTGAAAAAAAAATGCAAAGTTGTGGCGTAGCGCCTACCATTTTACTGCTAGCAACGATGCAATATGCCAAGTTGCGGCGTAGCGCCTACCATTTTACTGCTAGCAACGATGACCCTTTGTGGGTTGTGCGCACACCTAAATTATAACATTTTTCTAAATTTTTCAATAAACCCAGTTTGTACATTCAAACCGCATTTAATTGGAGAAAAGCAAAAACCCACCAGTTGTTCCTCTAAAGAAACAACACCACATGCACGAAATTGCGTATTTTGATTTCCTGTGACTTTTATGTGGTGTTTATAGTCACTAGAACATTCCTAATGAACTGTCATCATCATCATCATCAGATGATGATGATGACAGTTACCGACTACCAGCTTCATCATCAGATGAAGCTGGTAGTCGGATTGAAGTCGGTTTTCCCAGTTTTTTAACTTATAAATTATATAACGCGTTGACGACGACAACTACACTTTTATTCGAGCAAGTCACATGAAACGCCGTATCGTGCAAGCGTCGTGCCAAGTGAAAACACCCCTATGGATATTTTACTCAAAATGTTTAGAGTAAAACTGTTTGTGTACCTTCAAAAATGTTGACTGAACTAAAACGAAACAAAGCGTCGTGCAAATCGGATCAGAGTTTCACATTCCTGCTTCGAATCTGGACTACAGTCAGCATGCCACTCTGGATCTACTTTCAATATAAAATGAGCTTTAGCGTGTTGGTTTTAGATTCTTTTTAACCAGTTACAAAACGCTTAAGATTATACGTAAAATCTTGCATACTGTATTGGTCTTAAAAATGTTGTTTATAGCAATTCATTTTACACGATTATCTTTTCGCATGTAGAGTTTACTTCATTCTTGTAAAGCCAATATAGCTACTTATTGTATTCTAATTTACATACACTCTAGATATGAACGTTTTTTTCATCATCATCATCATCATCAACCTATACTCGTCCACTGCTGGACGTAGGTCTCTCCCAAGTCGCGCTATTGAGCTCGGTCTTCGGCTCTTCTCATCCAGTGTTTGCGCTACATTTCGCAGATCGTCGCCCCATCTCGCCGGAGGGCGTCCTACACTACGCTTGCCTAAACGTGGTCTCCACTCGAACGTTTTTTTATTTAAACAATATAAATGTAGAGCTGTCCACCGTAGATTGAACTTTTGTTCTAACTATTGTCCCTTCTGTGGGACAGTCCAGTTTGGTTCTAATTACGCTGGATCCCATGCGCTTTGTACAATCCGTCTGGTTTGAACATGTTTGATTAAGATCCCCAACGCAGGCTTTTCATTCGACAACCCAGAGGGTTCGTTCAGATTGTTACACGGATGGTATATGCCTGAAAAATAAGGTGCCAGTAAGCTTATACCATCGTCCATCTATGAACATTAATGTTCATATAGAGAAATTAGTACCTGAACAACGCTTAGGTTAAATCTGAAGTCCTTTAGTTTAGTTCCCTTTTATAAAATACATTGCAGTCTTTTATCACAGGGCACGTCCTCGGACGTGCTCGGTTAGACAATGCATTGTTATAGGCCGAGGTAACCACTCCACATCAGTTGGGCCATCAGCTTGTTGTTAGGTGAGGAGGAATTTCAAGCCATAGACTGGATTAGACAAAGTTTTACTAAATGCTCCATACTATAATATTAGCTCTCCTGAGTCTTTGCCGACATCGTGTCGGTGGTAGTGTAAAATAGCCTTAGGAGCGATTGTTCCACCATGAAAATAAAATTCGTTTGATGTTATAATAACATGTCGCAAGCTGTCGATTTCAGAAAATAAACATTACCTATTGTGAGGAGATTTTTTTGCTATTTATGGAAACACAATGCCGATAGGTAATGTTTGAAACATTTTCTGAAACTAAAGTAAAAGAGGTTGGCTAAGTAATTAACTTTCAGCGGGTATGTTTCAAGATCATTAGGATCCAAAAAACCATTTACGCAAACGTATCTTTTTTGCTAGTTGGTTTTAGGCTAGTAGTAAACGGTCTTTGCCTTTTATGTTTAGCTCGAATATGTATTTGGTTTTTAATATATTTAAGGCTGAAAAGGCTACATAAACTTGGTATTGTTCGTTTATTAAAAATATTATACTTACCAAAAACTCTTAAATTAATGTAGCTATCAAGTTGCTAAGTAAAAAACACCCAAACCCTCAAGTGGATTTATATCCGAGACCTTGGGGTGAATACAAAATATTGTATGACAAGATTAAGCCGTCAAGTATCGAGACGACTTTCTAAATAGGCTAAAAACATTTGCATGAATAAGCTTTTTACGTCGCTAAAAGAGAGTTAGTAAAAAAATGCCTTTAGATGAAGCCAACATTTTGCTGCTTTACGAATATTTTTCACTAAGTAGTATATTTTCTCCTAACTTATAAAATATGCCTTATTGATTCACAGGGGTACGATATTATTATAGTAATTTTAAGAACTACCTTTTGTTTTGCTTTCAGATTTATGACACGCCAGAAAGCACGCGGCCGAAGAAATGGTCATCGAAGCTGAAGCTCAACTCATCGGGCAGCACAAAATCATCGGAGAAGTCACCAGAGAGCCCGTACATGTATGGAACCATCAGTGGACCGGGAGCATCGTCTCTCTCGAAACAAATGAAGTACATGGATCCCTGGCTCTACGGGTCTGTGAGGACCCAGACCCCACCAGCGCGACCTAGCGTCTTCCAAGCATACCCAGAAGTATCAGGTCCAGTGCTTATAAGCACACCTCAAAAACCCACACCACACAACTACGCTGTAATATTATGTTCCTGTCTTGAGTATCTAAACGGTACAAAGAAAACCAGCTCTACCAAAGTCAGTATTTGTAAGAAATGCAAGGGATCTCGTTTGCCTCTCACTATAGCTGATAGTCCGCGACTGTTGGTCGGAGGCACAGTGAGAGGTCCGCAGGTGAATCGCGATACTGGCTTACTGAGATCTGGCACTGTAAGACTTCCAGGTTCAAAGTCGAGACCTACTATCCTCAAGAACAATGGAGATCAAGATCCATATGACTTAATGAGAAGGAATCGATTAGCTCCTCCACACGAAACTCGTATTGGAAGTCAGTTTGCCACATCTAGGTCAAGAGCAAAAAGCATCAGCCCATGTCGAATAAAAACTAAAAAACAGGCCCCTGAAGTTCCCAACAAGGGTCGAAGTAAGTCTGTCAGTAGAGTAAATGAAGTATGGGTTGAAGAAGACTCTAATTCTAGTGACTCTAAAAAATCTATTCTATCCTGTGACATAAATCCTTATGACTTAGTTAAATCAAGCGGTAGTTCAAAATCACTTGTTGAATTCGAGTTTGACGATGAATTTGGAGACGTTTTTCAGGAGTCTTTAAAAAAGAAAAACTTTAAACCTATAAGCAAATCTAAGTCTGATTCTAATGTAAAGGCTATAGGCGGACAACGGATACGAGTTTCCGACGAGTCTAATACATGCAATATAGAAGAAGTTTCCGCATACGAAGCTGTCAATTATGATCTCAAAACATATGAACTGAAATCCCAAGAAGTATCTCCAACATTATCTTTGCCAAATATAAAAAACGAGAACAAAAAAACTGGATCTCTGAGTAAAAATTCCAGTAAAAAAATACTGAATGTATCCACCTCAAATCGTACAAAACAGAAAAGTGCATCTCCTAAACGACCACCACGAAGAATAAGGAATATGAAAAACGATGATGATAGTGAAAGTGATAACCAGCGTTTACCTGAAAGAAATGTTCGAAAAACAAACAACGACACATTACGTCTTTATAAAAGCCGAAATACAAATAACGATACCATTAAATCTATTCTCAAAAAACCCAGAATCTACGATTCAGTTGAACCATCTACCAAAACGGAAGCGTTTGATGATACGTGTGAGAAAAAGCGCATCAATTCATCTTTGTTTTATATACCTAAGCCAAAAGATAAAAATACGATCTCTCATAATATTTTACAAAGAAAACGAGTACAATTTTTGGTAGAAAACAACGAAGAGACTAAAGTTATTTATACAGCTGAGTTCAACCTTGAGCAGACTGTGGTTAGAACACCTAACCCCATTGTTCAGATAGAAGGTGAAGTGATTGCTGAAGGCGACATCGTGAGTGAGAGCTTGAATCACAGTGAAACTGATGAACTCACTGCGTTGATTACCCAAGATCAATGCAACGACATATGTCAAATCGAAGATTTTAAGTTGAATGCCACCGATGAAACGCTAGAACCGGAAGTTAAAGAAGTGATTGAAGAACCTTTGGTCAAAGAAGATACCAAAAATGACAACACCACCAAAATCACTTTTATTAAAGAAGGTAAGTACATGACACGTAGTAGTTTTATATATAATAAACTACCCTGTATTTCATCTTTTATTTCTTATTTAAACTACTAATTGTTTTAATTGCAGATAACAACATTCCGAAGGTGCCAGTCCTCCGCAGGTCAGAATCTGAACGATTGACATCAATCCTTACCGTCGCCCCTCCAAAATTCTTAGACACCATGGCGTTACGACCTAAGACGAAACATGGACACACCAGTCAAGTGTTCCTGACTACAGTAAATGAAAGTGAAATTATGTTACCAAATCAATACGAGTCCAGTCAAACTGCACACGAATCCCAAAATCGTCAAACAACATTGTACAATGATAATATTGAATCAGGTAACTTGAGTGATAGTAGTGACATAACGCGAAATATTTTAGATAACTTGCGACGTGGAATCTCAGAATCACCAGAACCACCACCAAGGAGAGCTAAGGACCGTAAATCAAAGAAACATAACTACGTCAAAACTCGTTTTGTGCGAACCAACTCATGTAGTTCAACTAGCGATGAGTGGTCAGATGCCAACGATTACGAGCAAAAAACTATTTTACGAGTTAAACAGTTTGATTCTGATACGGAGGATTCTAAGACTACTTCAGGTATTATGAGATCATCAGAAAATGAACCCAGAAAAACATCTATTCAAATCAGCGGTAATGAATGTTACTCTACCATGAATGTTAGTAGTGATACACCGATTTATTTGTCTTCAGTTGTCGTAAATGACGATTATGGAAACGCTTGTAACACTTATCAAACAGGAACTACCGTAACAATAAGCGTTGGATCTCCACAAAAAGAAATGAAAAAGTCTAAAAGTCAAATCTACATTGGAGCTGTACTTTCAGATGAGAAAGAAAAAGCAGATGATGCAAACCCCTATGAAGAATATTATGTGGACAAAAGTAATAATTCGCATATTAATTCAAGTGATATAGACATATTGCAAGATCCAGTAGAAGCTATCAAAAGAAACTTAATTCCTCACGTTTGTGGTAAAAATAAAGATAAATCTGAAATCAAACAGAGCAGTGTCAATGTTAAAACTCCACCTGAAAACTTTGTAACAAAACTATTTGACGATCCTTTCTTTGGTCATTTAGCAGAAGGCTTGGATTCTAGCTTAGTAAAGAAGCTAATCGAAAACTCACTTATAAAGCTCCAGGAAACCAAAAATCATGAAGGGACAGACAGCAATGAAGTAACAATTGAAAAGTTAATAGAAAGCTCTCTCAAAAACATGAAAGAAGACACAACTACAGAGGGCCAAGAAAATAGTAAGCCAAAGAATCAAAGTAAATCTAACACTGCCGAGTTGAAAAGACAAGATAACGTTAGTCAAGAAAGTGAAGATAATGGCTGCTCTGCTCCCTATGAAAGTATGGAGTACGAGAGCGGTGCAACAGGAATTTTTTCTGATCATGAACCAATGTCCGACTGCTATAACGCTTCAGCGAGTGAGCTGTCTACAGAAGATGACACCAATTCAACAAGATCAAAATTCTACCAAATGCTAGTTGATGCCGCGTTGTGTGAAATTGAAATAACGAACGATGACCACCATTACGAATCGATAAGGCTAAACGCAGACCCTATTTACGAAGAGATTGGAGATATGCCACCGCCCTTACCTGTCAATCCTCCACCAAATTCCCTGTCAATGCTAGATGATGAAAAACGTAGTGGATCAAGATCAATATTTGAAGGGGCATCAAAATACGATATTTTATCGTACTTAGTAGATGCTAAAGAGAGAGGAATTGACGATGAAGAAACTTATGTCACGAGTTATGGCAACGATAGTGATTCTTCTCACACGTTAGATGAATCAAAACAGAAGAAACTGAAAAAGGTTATCAAAGATACTACTATCAGCAGCAATACCAGTCAGTTATCAAATGCATCAGATTCAAGTGAAGACAACTCCCTCATCATCAACCACGAGACATTAGAAAAGGTAGTTGTCTGCAAAAAGACATCTGCTGAAATAGAAAGGAACGATTCTGGTGTTGGCTCAGAGACGAGTAAATCATCTAGAAGTCGACTTCAAGGGAAAACACTGCCTTGCACGATAAACGACAAAGACACTCCTATACATTTATGTGAAGATTGTGATACTGCTGTGGAAGCACAATTAACTGAACAAGGTATGTTGTAGATATATTTCAATACTTAAACCTCATTTTGATGGGTATAATTTATTTTGTCATTTTACAGGTTCTATCTACGCACCACTGGTTTGTCGCAAATGTGCCAAGAAACGAGCCGAAAGGAAAGAAATTATAACAGAAATTGTGGAAACAGAAGAGAAGTATGGTCGAGATTTACAGATTATTCTAGAAGAGTTTTACAAACCGATGCTTGTGGCAGGACTGCTGACTCAGGAGCAGCTCAGCGCAATATTCTTGAATGTGGAAGAGCTTATTGAGAATAATCAAGTCATGTCTGAGAAGCTGAGAGATGCTCTTGAGATAGCTATAGAGCAAGGAGATGAGGTAAGTCAATTTGTTACCATAGTTTTTTTCACAACCAACCCAGACACTGTTAAGTAATTGTGAACCATGAACTCACGGCATAAAAATGATGCATGTCCCTTCTCATCTCCAATATTTAATTTTTTCCAGGACCTGCTGACAGTAAATGTCGGTAAGATCCTTTTAGAATGCTCTGGAATGCTGACCGCGTTCCAGTCGTACTGCGTGAAGCAAGCTGGAGCGGCCCTCTTGCTAGCTGGCTTGGAGAAGGAGAAAGAGCTCCTGAGGATATTCTTACGCGTCTCGCAGATGGAAAACGCCGTATTGAGGAGGATGAATCTGAACTCTTTTCTTATGGTAAGGGTTTTATTTAAAGCAATAATATAATTTCAAAAGCTGCAAACGCGCTGCGGCGGCTAAGTCACAATGGCCAGCTCAAGAGCCAGAGGTCTTCCTTTCTCTTAAACTAATTTTTTGAAGTTTGATATCACAGTGATTCTTTGTAAACTGCTATAATAGCAAGTACTTGTTGTTCCAAATCAAGAATCGAAAGCATGTTGTGGCGAAACTCCAGAAAGAGTAAGAATGAGCAAGGAAAGAGCAATTCTACACTACACTTGCTTCTATACACTTGGTTGCAAGAGTATGTTTAGCCGTTTAACAAACACATTCATGAAGCACGCCTGTAAAGGCAGGTTTTAGTGAAACATATGCTATTTTTTAAGATCCTTTGACACCTGAAATTTATTGAATAAAGATATTATGAATTATGAAGCCCACTCTAGATGATTCTGTTAAACAATGTCCAATTTCCAGGTGCCAGTACAACGCGTGACAAAATATCCCCTCCTTCTCAACCGTCTCTACCGATCCACTGCTGCATGCGCGACCGAGCGTGATGACGTGAAGGCAGCACAAAGATGCGTGGAGTCCCGCTTAGAAGAGATCAATTCAGCAGCCGCAGCCGCTGCCGCTGCAGCAAGGGATGTGCCGTTGTGGAGACGACTTGCTGTCGCGAGGAGGACGGCCCATGACCTGCATGTAGCGGACATCAGGCTAAGAAAGATGGCGGTAGATGTGCTAGACTGGAATCATGATGATGCTAGGTATGGTTTACTACCCATTTTTAAGAATAGTTAGTTTTACATCGTGATTTTACAGTATCTTAGAATTCTAGTAGGAACCTACCTAATTCTTCGGATAGCAGCTCACAAAAATAACTAGGTGGTTCTTCATACTTTTGTTGAGCGTCTAGTTTAATATACGTTTTACAGTCCAGCTCTAAATTCTAACCAACAATAAATTCATAATGGCTACTCAATCCACCATTTATTAGATAATCATCTCTTGAGTACCATTAACCAAGGCAATACAAGCAAAGCTATTCTCTGGGGCCTTTACGACATGCCATAAACAAATATAATAATTACTTTAGTTAGAACGTTAATCCGATTTCTAAAATGGATCAAATAGGTTATTATCCGATAAAAATACCGGAAATCACCATGAAGGTTGGAATTAAAACGACATATTTTACGAGTGCTAAATGTCAAATTGACGGGACTGCTAAAAGGGTTTTTAAGCACGCAACCCTTTATTTTATGCAGTCTAAAAATGTTTCCTAAGAAAGTGTGTTTGAATTCGCGCAAACGATTCAGAGTATTTATGGCATCGACATAAATTAAATTGTTGTTGGCGGTACGACTGTGAGAGTATTTTGCTTACGTAAAGACCGTTTAAGTCTGTAGCTAAAACCTTGGTTTCTTATAAAGTTAGGTAGGTAGGTACTCTAAACAGATTTCCTTGTAATATAATATTATTTGCATTTGTAAATAGAACGCTGTTTCAAACACTGGCTCTACAAAAGCTGGCTTTAAAGTGTATAATTTTTTAGCTAAAAAGTTGGAAAACATTATCTTTTTTTTAAATATCGCTAAGCAGTCTAATAGGATACGACAAATGCTGACGTCATTGGTATAAGCTGAGCAACACGGATAATACTTTAATTGCTAATTTAATATTAAAGCTACGAAAATTTCCCACGTTTTATATATGAAACGCGAGCGCGTACTCAAAAATCAGAGGAAATTTTGGCTCACTCATTATCATCATAAGTCTAAAATGTCCACTGATGAACGACTTATTCTTTTTTGTACTTTTTGGAAAAATATATCTAAAATTCAATAGAAAATTCTATTACTTATAATGTTACTGGTAGTTTTTGGTTCAGAGCTTTTAATTCTATTGTGGCCGTTGGTAGAATGAACTAAAGGAAGAACTAAAAGAACAGAGGGTCGGAAAAAAAAAGTGAATCTTTTTATACACCTTGATGGTTTCCTTTTATGAATTTGCTCTTTCGATTCAATAAACGTAACGATGTTCGCTACTTTTAGGCTGCAAGCGCGTTTGTGGCCTATCCCATCTCTGTTCGCTTTTTAACCGGCAAGAATGTATAAGTACCTACACACGTGTAGCCTTATAACATTTCTACCCAAGATACTTTTATCGAAAGTGGAAAATTCCCAATAATGAGTGTGTTAGTTTTTATCATATTTCATTTCTATTTTAGTTAGATTTTTTGTCCAGAATTTAGATTGTACGCAATAAATAATATTAACCACATTTATAAATGCAAATGGACCAAAATACTCGCAAATTGAATAACCGATGAACAAATAGAGAAAATTAGGCACTCCCTCGTTGAAGTTAGAATTTGGTAGTTAGTCGCTATACAAGTAGATAGAACCGACCAAATTGATTTTGCGGAGACAGAACCCCTACAAAAGAGAATATAAACTATGCCAAGTGATTTTACATCGTATGTGCTTCTGTTTAAGGTTCGCAATGGAAGGGAAGCTACTTTTCACGCAGCCAAACGACAACAACTGGCGAAAAGGCCGTACCATAAAGCTGACACCCATCAATGCTCTTTTGGTAACTAACGGAAAGGTAAGCCTTGATGAGCCTATTATTCTCGGAGAATGTTAGCGAATGTTCTCGAAGCTTAATTAAATACGGAAGTCAAATTGTGATACATTCTATTTTGTATCCCCTACAGCCGTAATCAGAGACGTATGTCAAAAGATAAATTAATTGACAGACGTCACAGCTCAGTCGGTAACGGCTCTGCCTTCCGTGCTGTGGGTCGTGGGTTCGATCCCCACTAAGAACAAACATTTGTGCGTGGAAAACATAGATCTTTGTTCTATGTCTGGGTGTTACTATGTATTATAAGTATGTATTTACAAAAAAAAAGTATTTAAGTATTCTGTCAGCCATCTAGTTCCCATATTACAAGCTTTGCTTAGTTTGGGACTAGAGGGCGTTGTGTGTAAAGTCCATGAATATTTATTTATTTATTTAATGATTACCTACCTTGTGTATTACCACGAGTGACGTGTGCAAACGTTACTGTCACAACACGCTGAAATGTATGTAATAAGTATCGCGAATTGAGCACCGCGCAAGAAAATTATGGCTAATTAAAACAGTACCTACCTATTTACAGAATTTACAAAGTACACATAAAATAGTTGTGCTATCTGCAGACCGTTGCAAATGATCTATAGATAGCTCATCTGATCCAAATCAGTATGATTCGGAAGCGTGCCCAAAACTCTGGCTGCTGCACTGATCATTTTATGTAATACCATAGGTAATACTTATGTTATGCTTAACTTATGCTTAAGTGATGTTTCTGAGTGTGGCTGTTAGAGGTACAAAGTAGCGTTTTATTTTATAGTCTCTTTTTTATTGTTTGATTTACTCAATAGCACTTGAAGAGTTTTCGCTTGTCGCTGAACAAATATTTACTTTGAAAGGTATTTTAAAACTTGACTTGGACCTTTCTGGACTTTCTTCACTAAAGTCAAAAGAGTTCGAGGTAACTTAGATCGCAAAAATTCATTGGTGTATATTTTTTTTGTAAGGAAACGTCGGCATGGTAATTCATAATATTTATTGTAATGAATCAACCGGTTGAAGTGGCAGCGGCCAGTCATATTTAGTTTACAGAACTGAACAAAACTCCGTTAATAGCGACCATGAATTAAAGTAACCCAAAGTCGGGGGGAAAACTGGCACCATTTTTCTTAACCTACACTGTCCTACTGGTGGGCAAAGGTCTACTCCATTTCCTTCCAAGATATGTGTTTGTTAACCACGGCACCAAACTGGAATTGTTTTCATAAACACTTTTGCAAAAATATTAGACACTTCTAAAAATATATTAAATGGTTTTCAGCCAACGAGCACGCATAAAGCGACAGAAATCCGAGAGGTCCGCGAGGCTCGCGACAAAGAAGCGAGGGAGAAGGAAGGAGAACTCTTCGCTCGCAGCGGAGTGAGGGAGGCAGCACTACTTCTAGTGCGAGAGAAAGCGGGACGATATACACTGCAGAGAGAACCTCTTTTCCTGGATCGGTGTGTTGTGGCCGCAGATCACGAACCTGAACACTTTTTCGAAGTGCACGAGATTACGTCTAAGGATTCCTATATTTTCAAAGTATGTTTTTTACTTTTACGAGGTTTACCTACCTATTAAGCAATCATTAACCAAAAAAAGCATTTAGTCTAGAATCGCTCTTTAGGGGCAACTGTTAAGAAGTATTCAATGACGCCAAACAAATAAAATGTAATTACTTGATTGCTACACGATAATTACTACTTATTAAACTTAACTCACTTGATAAACACTGATTACTTCTTAGATAAACTGTGATTCAGTCAAAATAACTCTTGATAAACTGTGACGCCTTACATGATTAAACTTTACTTGATAAAATTTAGTTACTTGATTGATAAACTATGATTATCTACTTAATTTATAGCCGCTATTACTGAACCCCTCATAACCACGCCCGCTCTATCATGAGTGTCTTACTATGAAGAGAACCTTTGATTACTTACTTGATAAACTTTACTTACTTAATAAACTTTACTTATTTGATAAACTTGACTTACTTGGTAAACTTTACTTATTTGATAAACTTTACTTACTTGATAAACTTTACTTACTTGATACACTTTAGTTACTTGATAAACTTTACTTACTTGATAAACTTTACTTATTTGATAAACTTTACTTACTTGATAAACTTTACTCACTTCATAAACTATTCCAGGCAGAAGAAAACTCCCGGACCCGCACCTGGTACCGTCAACTACAATACCATGCTCAAGGCGCAGGCGCGTGGCGAAAACGACGAAACGCGCTTGCTAATATTATGATCAATCCCATGCTTACTAGGAACTGAATTCAACCAGGTTATAGTGGCTGGCATATAAGTTATATTCTAAGTATAATGTTATTGAATAAACCACACGGAGCACCGGTGGTCTAGTGATCCTAAGGTCATGGGTTCGAATAGTCAAGCGCCAATGGATTATCTGTACGCAATGCTAGAGTGCTCTGAAACAGTGAAAAAAAAAACACCGTGAGGAAACCCGCGGCTTAGTCAGCTCTGCATGTATTGACATTGGCTTTCCTGCGGATAAAGCTAGCTCGGCTGCGAGAATAGTATAAGTGCTGTGCAAGCCTGGGACATCTACATCATGTCCCAGGCGCTAGAGCGTCCGATCAAAAGGGCATGGGTAAAAAGTGGCTCCTAAATCATTTAGATTAGATACAAATGCCTGATTTTTAATGAACGTGACTCATTGACACTACTTCGGCTTCTATACATCAAACGGAATGTTTGCTAAAAAGCTAGGTGCAAGAGAATTCAACTTAATTGCCAGCTACTTAAAAAGGAACTGAGTTAAATTTGTTTTCTAGGAACTGAATCAAACAAATATATAATGATTTTTATCAAAATAACTATTTATCTGGAATGCTTTGCCCAACATAGGTTATTTCATCAAGATATTTTTAATTGGATAAGAACTGTTATAGAAAAATTAGGTCTTGATGATATTAAACATACCTGTTAGTGGGGCACGTGGGCAGAGAGCTACATAATTAAAAAAAAACTATTGAATGTAACAGTTTATTTCTTTACTTCGTTTTAAGTTCCTCTATCTTTGAGTAATTTCAGTAGATAAGTGAGCCACAGTCTAGGATTCAGGTTTTAGGTTTTACTTCTGTCGAAATAAAAATTGCAAACTACATGTGCCGTTTTATATTTAAGAGCTTTTGTTTGAATGATAGGAAAAATGGATGCATTTCTGATTATTTTGTTTATTAGTGCCTGTAAAATGTATCTTTATCCGAAATATTGCATTAATACTTTGTACTAAATGTAAATTAAAAATATTTTTGCCACTAGTTTAATTTAGCTTACACCAAAATATAGTTGTTTTAACATTTTGTGCCTTAATTAAGTAAATAAAAATAACAAACTATTTACTTATAAAGCTTTGGGAAAGATAATGTAAATATTTAAATAGGTGTTTAATCTTCTACTCTTTTTCTATTTTATTTTTATTCATATTACATTGGTTAGGAAATTGATTTTAAAATGAAAATAATCCATCCTGACGCACTCACTTTTCTTTGTTTAAAGTTGAAGAGGGCGCAAAGTTTATGGTATGAATATTTGCATTTTAAAATTTAATAGCTGTGATATCAAGTCCTTTTCAATCAAAAAATAAACAAAAAAATATGCTTTCTCCTGTCACTAAGCTTTTTTTGAAATTTTTATTTTATTTTCTATTTATCATAAACTCAATTTACTTTATAGTTAAGGATTTTTCTGTAATATTTATAAGAAAATCATCATTATTATTGCATCGTATTTATTTTATGTCACGTTAAGTAGGTGTTAATTTGTAATGTTTAGTTTTAAAGCTGTTTTGTCTTGGGATAATTATGTATTGTTATGATTATTTTACAAACGACAGGAAATAAATTAATTAATAAAATTAATAATTTTATTTACGTACTAACAGTATACACCTACTAGTAAGGAGGATAATCGTGCAGTCAGATTTAATATACAAAATAGTTGTACGAGAAAATCTCTCGTCTTGTAAATATTTTCTCGTCATTTTCCATAACAATTTTTGTAAATATATCTACCTCATGCGCCCGCTAGAAACCCAAATATAAGACTTAAAAAAAAATTAAGATAGCTACCTCACAATGTTATAAAAAAAATTGCAGGAAAAAACAAACAAAAAAATATTCACACCACATTTACTCATCTCAGCCAGCCAAGTAACAAAATCAGATCATATTTTCTTATTTAGCAGTAATTTCTCTATCAACATGATATTATCACAGAGTCGTAAACATAAAGACCGTGAAGAACGGAAGGATGTTATAACTACGTCGTTATTTGCTCTGTCATCCTGGTAACCCGGCATCTTGGAATAATTTTAGTTTAGTTTTATTTTAGTTATTAAACTGAATAAATCTCTTCCAATCGAATTTCAAACTGCGTGCAAAAAACAGAACACGGTTTATATGGTACATAAAAAAACATTTATATATTGCCGTCATACAAACTAATGTTAGTTCGTGCTGGGGATCGACCCCACAACCTACAACACGGTAGGTAAAACTATACCGACTGAGACGTGACGCCTGTCAACTGTACTGAAATCATAACAATGGTGTTGCCAACAGATTTTCCTGGAATTCGCCTGATGATAACAAAATAACGATGAATAGATTCAAGTTATACCGAGTAATCCGTCTGACAAACTTCGGCTCCCACCGCTAGTGTTTCTTGTTTGTTTCAAACAGTTTCGAGAATTAAATTTAGTTTTGAGGCGATGGCAATATCTGGGCCACTTTAAAATCGATTATGAGTAGGCTGGATATTACCTCGATAGTTTTGTGTATTGTTTCAAAACATCGTGAAACATCGGTGAATATTTTGAATAATTCTTATCTAAGAAGGTACGAGTATACATTAGATATTTTATGACCACATTAAAATTTGAATTTGCAGTATTTATTATCTGTGACAGCATGGTAATAGTCGAATAAAAGTGGCACTTTGACTATCAATAGGTAGCGATATCAACAAAAAAAATTCTGGACTTTTTGTCTAAAGATCTTCTGCAGGCAGTCGCAGGGCTTGCTAAGGGGATTTTTGGACAAAAAGTCTAGTAGAGTTAATTTTTTTTTGATTAACTTGTAATTATGTAAAAACTTTGTGGTCTCACTCACTCACAAGGTAACTCATATCTTGTCATCTCGCTCCACGAGGAACAGGAAAGTGTATTGTTCTTATCCGGAAGGCATAAAACGTAAGCCTATCGGTTAATGATTAATATCATATATGGACCCAATAATAGTTTTTACGACCCATAAAATTTAAATTACAACATGCCCTATTGACCTTTACACCGTCAATAACTCCTTAGTAGAGGGATGGCTCGTAAATGTTTTATGTTTAAACCTTCAAGTATATCCAATATCCATGCCCCACAGCGGGTATTTCTTTGTCACTGGGTTAAAATATTATTAACTTATCGAAAACCGTTTGATGTTAAATCGTATCCATCTTTACTCCTTTTTTTATCAAATTTGAAAACCATCGACAATGAAAATCTCCTTAAGTAGATCCTCTTCATCGTTGCTGGTCATCATCAGACTTTGGAGTATAGACCAGTCCCGCAAATCGGAATATGAACTTCAGTTATGCTTGAGATTCAGCAAAAATAGTTTTCAGAGCTGATGAATCCCCTCATATAAACGGCTGCACCAATTTTCTCCAAATATATCTAACAACCATTCTACATCAACCAGCTTTCTTATAGCAATCGCATCGAAATCTGAGTCCTACTTCTGGAGCTACATGGCAAACTGACATACAGACAAACATACAGATACATAGCCAAATCTTCATTTTTATGAATGCTAGTTTCGGTAGGTACAATCTTATAGGTTCCGGAACTCCATGCTATAACGGTGTAATTTTGCCCAAGGGGATTTTGAGACTAACCCAATGCCGTCAAAGTTATAACACCCCTTCTTTTTTAGGCTGGAGTTAAAATCAAGAGGAATATATAAATGCTCGCTACGGCGTAGCATTCGTGCTACGAAAGCTGTTGTAACTGAGGTTATATGCCGTTCCTTCTAAGTAACATTGACATAATTTTTACAGTTCTGTAACTTGGTCTATTCGCATTCAATAACACAATTATAATGTCCCTTTAACCCTTCTAATTCCATTACAAAGATATAACAGTCGTAAGTCAAAACTGACTCCGCCATGAGGCAAAACCGCGTCAATGGGACCACCATAATATAACTAACATAAATTAAGGCTGGATAGACCGTACTAAATCAAAATTTAACTACATATTTGGCTGTAAACAAAACTACGTGTAATCTCCAGGAGTGTTTAATATGGAAACGAGTTATAAACGAAGTAAACTAGTGATCAAAAGTACAGAAAAGTTAGGAAATATTTTGTTAGATTAATAATAATATTGCATCTAATCTAGATAATTTCTACAGCATCAGAGCCACTTTTTACTCATGCTCCTATGAATGGGACACTGCAGTACCTTGGACATGATTTAGATGGCTGGCCCAGCACCTATACCATCCTCTCAGCCTAATCGGCCTTATCCATAGGAAAGACAAGGTGCGAAGATGAATAAGCCGCGGGTTCTCATGATGTTTTTTTTACCGTTTGAGAGAACGTTTAACAAATTGGTAGTGTTGATCATATAATATCATGATTTTTCGTGAAAAAATCTCAATGATATTATATTTAAGCTGATACAGCTAAGCTGCATTATTTCTTTGTATACCTACGAGAGTAAAATCAAATTATTTTCACGTTACGTAAATCCGGTTTACCCAAAATCATTTTACTACGCCCCGTAACAACGTAGTGCCGTGAAAACTCAGTAAAAGCCTCCATTTACGTCGTTGAGTTTACCAAAAATTCCAACAAAAACATTTTCGTGGATCCATAAAAAAATTGTCACCTTATTATTGTTTTGGCTCTTGAAAAAGCAGTCAACGTCAGTTGTCGATCGTAATTTCATAGATACTTAATGAAAGCTTTCTAGTTTAAAACCTAAATAAAATATATTTATTCACAAAGAAAATTACGACTGTTTACAATATTCATAATGTTTATAAAATGTAGTTATTCTAGTTTATTAGACATTAAACATTTTTGAGTTTTTTCTTATCATCAATTCAATGACGTTGAGTGTACTTTATAATCTAAATATACACTAACAAGCGGTAATACTCGTGATACGAGGTTTGCGTAACTTTCTAAACGAGGCCTTTACTGACATGATTAAATTTTTGTGGACCTTCCAGATTGTTGAAAGCATTTACTAATTTCGTTTTTCATGGCTTACGAAACTCCTAACGTAACCTTTATTCAATAAAAATGATGCAAAAATAACATTAAAAATGTAACAGTGTTTTTAGGATGAATTTTGCCGAGGAAGTTTGTTTAGACAAAAAATAGACTCTGTTACCACTAACTTCATAAATAAACTTAGAAATAAAGGCGATTGTTGAAAACGGGATTTGTTTATTTTAAAATATCCATCAACTTAAGCAAGACTGAGGTGAAGTGAAGCTAAGATTTTTTTTTTAATTACTAAGGGCGGCTTGCACCAAAATCTCTAAATGCGTTTAACTCTTAATAAATAGTATTTAGCGAGTTGTCAAGTCATACAAATACGTCAGATTTAAATCGATTTAGCTGTTAAATACGTTTAGTGATTCTGGTGCAAGCCACCCTAAGACTTATTCTCAAAGAAAATTATGACTAATACAATATTTACAATATTTATAATATGTACAAAATATACCTGAAGCGGTTGAGCTATCTACACACCGTTGCAAACTTAACTATTTAAGCTAAGATTATACTGAAGATCGTGTACATTTAGAAGATAAGATTTAAAAAATGCCATGATATTACGGAAGCCGCACCAATGTTATTCTTGTATCAGATGGTGTAAATGCATGCACCTTTTTTACCCGACACTTTCGGCAATTTCTTGTGCTTTCGGCCAAATCAGACTGTTTTTTCTGATTTTATGAAGGTAAGCATATATTTAACGATCGTGCGCCATGCAGCTTATCTTTGCATCAGATAACGTTGAGGTTTGTCTGTCGACTCCCGTACTATGATGATTATTTCCTTGTCATTCAGATATCCTCCCGGCATAATATTCAGACGCTTTCAGACCGTGTCGATGCCGGCAACGATACTTTTTTCCAGTAAGTGACGTAGGTATCGGTATCACATAGACGTCAGTATCACCCAATGTGCAAACGCCCAATCACCTCTATATATTTAGCCATTGAGGTGCTATAAAATATAGTTGTGTTTTTAACCCCCGATGCAAAAACATCGGGGTGTTATAAGTTTGACGTGTCTGTGTGAGTGTGTGTATATGTGTATGTGTGTGTGTGTGTATCTGAGGCAACGTAGCTCCCGAACTGATGAATCAATTTTGATTTGGTGTTTTTTATTTGAAAGCTGAATTAGTCGGGAGTGTTCTTAGCTACGAGTATGTTTGATGAAAATTGGTCCAAGACTCGTGAGTTTTTTTTAAGTTTTTAATTAATTACTTGTGTTTTCATCTCATCTCTTTCATGACAAAGAAAAAGGATGACAACGATTTATCGGCATTCAACTCCATTTACTCTCAGCGAGTATAAAAAAAGATAATGAGTAAAAAATATAAAACCTAGTATAAAGGTTAGCTCCATAAATAACTCACACATCTTCATTTCCCTGATGCACACGAATAAAACAAACAGCAACAGTAATCGTGGAAACAGTGGACTGCTAACAAATTGTATGGGCTAACGACCACCCTTATACAGCGTATAGGGATGATAGCCAAACTTATTATTTTTTTAGTTTACGGCTAGAACGACCAAACACAAAAAAGCATCCGAACAAAAACACTTTCCAAATATATAATAAATAAAACATATTTTTTGTGTTTTTCATGATACAAAGCGTTGATAGGTTAGCTACATTTTACACGGACTTGTAAACGTTTAATATAAAAATCGGAATTAGATAAAATTAGATACAACGTAGTTCCTTGCGATAAAAGTCCTGACAACAAATATGACAGTTGTCGCGTTACGTAAACCTATATAATCGAATCATATTGCTGCGTGTCAACACCAGCTTTACCTGCCAAACCTTGTAGCGTAGCAGTGTATTTCGGATACGCTAGCGTTACGATGTCACAATTCGTAATCAAAGCACAGCTTGATATAATTATTGTTTTCGATTAGTTGTTGCATTTTCCGAAATTTGACAGCGCCATCCTTGTCGTTCTAGTTTATTAGAAAGGGATAGCAATATTTTGAGATTGTTACACCAGAATGAAGGCTTTCACACTGTTATTGTGTGTGGATGTGAAAACAAACACACATAGCCGATAACCGAGTTGCTGTGGCAACAGTACATTTACTACAGAGGCTCTGTTTCTCGAGCCCCTTGAAATATTTTTAATTTTTATTAAGAAATGAAACGAAAGAACACATGAAAGGTAACCTCCCTCTTACACTCAAGCGGAAACTTATCGACATGTGTATATTGCCCGTCCTAATCTACGGTGCACAGACATGGTCTCTAACAGAGTTGCAGAGGTCCAAGCTCAAGATTTGCCAGAGAGCCATGGAGCGCAGCATCCTTGGTTTTAAGCGGATAGACCGAGTGCCGAACACCGTGTTGCGTTCTTGATGCGAATTACCGACGTTGTTGGAGATAAGAGTGCTAGGCTCAAATGGGACTGGGCGGGGCACGTCAGCCGGATGTCTCCCGATAGGTGGGCGACCATCTGCACACCTTGGCTCCCTGACGGTCGGCAATTTCGGGGTCGGCCAAGAAAGCGTTGACGGACGATCTGGACGTCTTCGAAGGGAGATGGTGGGAGGAGGCTCAGGATAGGGAGTATTGGAAGTCTCTGGGGGAGACCTTTGCCCAACAGTGGGACAAGACAGGTTAATTAAAAAAAAAATAAGAAATGAAAGAAACCAGTGAGCTAGCTGTAGTTGTTCAGCTGGAGACTTAAAGAGGATTCATGTAATTAATGTGTGTGTGTGTAAGAGGCTTATCTCAACATGGCGTGGGTAATGATGTACGAATTGATGCCGGTCCATTTGTGGAGATGGATTGCTGACGGGCGATTATGAATAGTTTTACATCATAAATATTTAGGATCCCTAGTTTACTGGATAAAAGATTTATCCTTGAAAGATATATTTAAATAGATTAGCCTGGATATTATATAGGAATAATCTAATAATCTAGGTGATACAGAACAAAACCAGTTTACTCGTACCTATTTTATTTATTAGATGCATATTGCACGAAATCATTTTTCGTGCCACACTTTTGAAAAAAATTCATAAGTGTACCTTAACCTCTTGGTTTCATAAGAAAAAACTTCATATTAAAGTGTACGTTAACCCCCCTAGTTTCCCTCTCTCCCGTGTACAGATTCAATACGTAGATATATAAATTAGTCAGACATACTTAGTTTTCAATGAAAAGCTTACAGATATCAAACTCATTCCCCCTCAGCTGAATAGTCGCGTACATAGGTCTTCAAACAACAACTCGCTAATCGTAACATAAGTAGCAGTAATCCGGGAATCCGGGTTTTGTTTTAAAATCCAGTACAGTTGCTCTATCAATTTAAATGTTATAAGCATTTCATGTTGAGATTTGTAGTATGATATTGATGGAGATTTCGTTGTTATAGCAAAGTAACTAAAATTACTTATAACACCTGAATTAACTAAACAAGTGTTTCCTATCACAGTTCGTCTTATTTTTGGTAAGAGATAGGAAGAAGGCAGAATATTTTTTTTAAAGATCATTAAGGGCGGATTGCACCAGAATCGCTAAACGCGTTTAACTATTAAGCGAGTTGTCAAGTCATATAAATACGTCAGATTTAAATATATTTAGCTGTAAAACACGTTGAGCGATTCTGGTGCAAGCCGACCTAAGTTTCATTGTTTTTTTAAAGTCAACAAAGCACATTTAAAATTCGGAAAACAGCAGGCTAGCTTACTTTAAAGTAATTTACTTAAAATTAATTCAATATAATGCAATAATGCTAAATAGTTGTAAATTAATTCAGACTGCGCTTGAGTAAATATTTTTGTGTACCCGTTTAACTTAAAACAGAATGCAATTATAGTGTTAGGTTTAGGCGTAATGTAGAGTAGAGTTCGGTAAAACCAGCATCGTGTAGGCAAATGTAATGTATGTATAGTAGTCACAACGGATCTTTGTCCCTCTGAACTATCAGCGTAGAACCGATTTCTGGGTTAGTCACTTATCCCATAAGTAGTTTAGCAATTTTATAGATTTTATGGCTTTATTTTAATTCACCTCTTTCCAGACTGCAGTTAATGTAGCCGCTTGAATTGAAACCTTTTCACAGCATAATATCTAAACAAACTGTACACTTAAAGAAGTCGAAAGCTAAAAAAGTCGAGCGGTTCAATAGGTAAACAAAATAATGTTTCACCATTTTATTGTTTTACAACTTAATGTTTATGTGTTGATCTCCACAACGATTTTTTTTTACTTTTCATAAAAAAGTATAAACGAAATTGTGAGTTTTTTTAAGTAGGTTAGCAAAACAATCGGCTTTATTCACAAAGAATATTATGGCTAATACAGTATTTACAAAATACATATGATATAAATTAGTACCAATCGGAAGAGTGAACTAGGTGCTGCATTACAAACTGTGACTGAAGATCTTACTCATTGAATATTCCAATAGGTCTTGAAGTCTAAGAAGTGTTTTAATATTGCAGTGAATTTAACGTAAACGATTTCTAGGTAAGTGAACAACTATGGAAAATGTTCTTCCATTAAGTGCTTTGCAGAGGTTTAAGTAAAAGCCGCAATGTTTAAAATTTTTTTTAGAGTATAATATATTTTATTCAAAAACACTGAAACCCACATAATATTCCAAAATAGTCATAAAACATTCTTGAAACTGTCTCGTCATCATTTACTGATTATGCTGTCTGTACATTCATAAGAGATTTTAAATAGAGGACAAAAATATTTTCGTAGAGCCATTATACAATGAGAGAAACATGAATATCAGCCGTAAAATTAATCAATATTTTCACCTTCTTCGTAAACCTTATTAGATTTATAAATAATCTTAGATTCATTAGTAACCTTTTACTGCATAAAATACACATAAATCTAGAAATTTTAAATGTCATTGTCCAAAAAAAACTAAAATCCGTTTCATAAAACTACTTTTTGATTAGTTTTAGTAGAAAAAATCTTAAACTTTTGGAGCCATGTGTGGCGTGGTATGCGGTTAATATAGTAAGGGGTTAATATAGTAATCACTTATATATTTAGCTCTTTCGAAAACCACTTCAAGATTTCCAGTTAGAAATGAGTTCTATCGGGTAGCCTTTGAACTGGCAACGTTTGTAACGTAATCGCGGCCCTGTGAAAATACCTACCTGTGTACAGTCAGCGCCATAAGTAGGTTAAATTATAATTTAATTTTTGATATAGTTTTTTTCAGGTAGGTATTTCTATTTAGTAAATGGTAGAGTTAATAGAACATAATATAAAATTTTTGATGATGAATTTTTTGACTTTTTTTATACTAGTGTGTCTTTTAAACAGGGGTTTGAAATGATGTAAAAATATTTTTAATTTATTGTTTATAAAAAATTTAACGATTCACATAGGTTTGTAAATGTTCACCAGTTATCATTTGGAGTTTTTATCTTAATTTAGTTACATATTATGGCGTTTCCAAATAAAAAAGTTATAAAAAAAAATGTATGCATTAATAAGTTACACACATTACTTATTTGATTATTTTTTTAAATAGCAAGACGCATTTTTTTCTTATCTTAATTCAAACCAATGTAATCCACTGACTGTACTTTCAGAACGTCGACCGTAGAACCTTACTTTGTGAGTTACATTTCCGGGATACCATAAAAGTGCTCTATTTGTTCTACCTGAAATATTGTTTCATTGTTTGGTTTTGACTACGTCCACTGGTTACTTTCGATTGGATTGATTTTGAACATGTACAAGAAGTAAGTAATTTTTTCAGAAAAATGTTTTTATTAAAAATATTCACCTAGATTAATTGATTACTAATTAAAGTTTTTCCTGAATTCAAATTTTGCTTTGCTTTTGTATGTATTACACGCAAAATTACAAAATAAGCCAAAATAATACATACATAAATGTTGAAAGGACGATAACGAAATACATTCGTTATTTTTGGTATGAAAGCAAAAATACGCAATTTCATGTACGTAGATGGCATATTTTTCCAGTTATTTTGATTTAAAAGCCAAACTACAGATCCGATTTCGATGAAAATTTTTGAGACTAATTTAATTTGTGTTCTGCAGGGGTATGCCAATCAAAGTTGAACTGCAAAGTTTTAAATCATGGTCAGTTCATACTAGCTCATAGTTATTCTGTGACTAAATAGTGACATTATGACGTCATTTGATATGTTTTCGCGCATATTTTGCTGTCAAGTGTCTAAAAAGAATGATCACATGGTACAAAATTGTACCACGTGATCTGAAGAAATTACACTGGGCAGTGAAATATAACTTGACAGCAAAAGATTGGCAAACGGAGGCTGATGTAACAAGCATTAAAAAATTTAGAACCTCTTCCTAGCTATTTCACTAACAAAACTATCAACAGTGTTATCTTATGTGTATTCTAGAATGTATTTCAAGAGTGAGTTACAGTATTCAGCTCACAGACCGCTTAGTGCAGCCAATCAGTAATCAACATAAGAATACAAAGGAAATGGGGAGCGTTTGTGTAGCGTCATTGTGTGCGATAGTTTAAGAGCCGGCTTCTGAATTTTCCTGTGTTATTTGAAAGTTTGTAAGGATGTTTGTAAGTATACTTGTGGACCAATCATAAATCAATTGGGCTAAAGATTAATCAATGGCAAAAGAGTTGTCGATTCTGATGATGCATTTTCCTAAACTAAATTTGAAAGCGCTAAAATTATAGCTTTCTTTGTCGCTTCAGTTTATGAGAAAGGCATGGCAACATTTTTAGTGATACCATTTTATTATTACCAGTTTTTGAAGAACATTATTAGCAATATGGGGGGTACCTTAGCATGAAAAGGCAAGTTAACTATAAAATTAACAACTACCTTCTTAAATCTGATTATGTGAGTGGTATTTATTAACTATTTAAAACCGTGCAATCAGTATTTTATAATAGAAAGATAAGATAAGTAAAATTGGTCTACTGCTAGACGTAGACGTAGGCGTAGGTCTCTCCCAAGACGCGCCATTGAACTCGTTCTGCGGCTCTTCTCATTCATTTACAGCTACATTTTGCAGATCGTCATCCCACCTCACAATACTTTGCGCGAGTATTTTTCTAAATACATAATACTTAGCGATGTCCAAATAAGGAACAAACATCTGCACCTTCATCATGCACATATTTGTCCGGGAAAATTATTCCAAAGTGGACTCCTGATCCACATCACATCCACATCTCGTTCTTTGCTCTGCTGATGGCAAATGAGCTTGACCTTTCTAGGGCCTTTGAAAGGGTGAGTGTGAATTGAGCACAACGCTGACGCATGGAGTTAGATCCTGAATGGAACGTGCTTTGGCTGTAGATTCGATGCAGTTTGGTAAAACTGGACGTGATTCTGCTGGTTCTATTTGAGCAAATAATAGAGCACCTGGAATATTCTAGAGCAGAACCTATGTTAGTTTTGTATGTTCATTTTTAGGATAAACGTCGATAACTTCATTACAATTTAGATATTGAAACCTCAGTCTCTACTCAAATCTATGCTAGTAACGATTTCATAATGAGAATGTACGAGCCTTAGTTATTACAGTATCTGTACATTGAAAGACTATTCTGTACTAAATAAATAAATAGGTACAAAGTAAGTACTTATATATTTATTATTTACTTAGAGATTTTTTGCATTGGTTGAGATTTTATGAAAATTAATTTTGTCAAAATAGAAAATGAATAGACATAAACAATTTGATAAATAAATAAATAGGCTACCTGAACGAAACCATTCTAGACGTTACACATACCTAAATCCTAAACCTCCTTGTTTAGCATTACTAGCACCTACGGATGCAATCAAAGGCTCCCGTTTGAGTTTGTTACTTCATTCGTCATCCGCGCAATTTGCGCTCCACATGTTACAAGGGTTCAAACTCAGTCCGAACTAGACGATTGGCTAAATGAGGATACTGGGTAGAACGGATCATATCTCAGCAAACACCAGCAAACGTGTGATCTACTTCGCATTATTTTTTTATACGAACAAAAGTAAAAGCAGCGTAGAACCACAGACAAGAAATCATCTGCTCCGTTGTTGGTAGCACGGCCAGCCATTTAATAAAAGCTCAAATTATTCGACATAGAATCCGTAGAGAAATTCTTCAATATTTTCTGCTGATGATTATAAGAGCCGTAGGCCACAAATAAATGAAAATTAGAATTAAATTCCTTACTACAATTTATTAATTCTTACAAGTTTTGCGGGTAGGCTAGTATTCTTTGTTATTATTAGCGGCAGTTTAAACACTAACAGCAAACACAAACATTTTAACAGCAAGCTAATCAAAATTATGTAAAAATATAGGTTTTATTATGTTTAAGCCAAAGTACAAATTAGCATACCACCTCAATGACAATTTGACTGACAATCTTGAAATTATCTAACATTAGAACTTTTATATGCAGCTGCAAGTACTTTTACGTCTTTAATGACCTCTTTTTTATTATTTGGTTAAAAAAATATTATTTTAAGATTTACATTTATGGTTACGTGGTTGTGCCAATTTAAACTTTAGTGTAAACATAATAAGCACTTTTCTGTTTCAAACACCGAACAATAGAATTGCTGTCTTGAATTGATGAGTTATTTCGGGTCTATTCTGTTTATCTGCTTTGTACTGTACGTATAATTTAGGTCGATAGTGCCCTTTCTCCTTTATGTTGGGGTAAATAAAGGTAATTGACATGGACGTAATTATCAAATGAAGGGTCGAGGTTTCTTGGGGGTTGGTTACTCAATTTTGATTATTTACAAGATCATCAATTATTTAGAATTATGAAAACATAGGTTAATTTGTTTATGTAGCAAAAAGCTTTTTAAAATCTTGTTATTTATGTAATATAGTCAATCTGTCACGTCGTCTATGTGTTATCTATAGTTATGATTATGTATAATTATGAATACATTATTATTTACTAGCTTCTGCCCACGACTTCGTCCGCGTCCTGTTTTATCCTGTTGGTTTTTAGGGATAAAAAGATCTATGTGTTAATCCAGGCTACAAACTATATATATTCCAAGTTTCATCCAAAACGGATCAGTAGTTTTTGCGTGAAAGAGTAACAAACATCCATACAAAATTTCGCGTTTATAATATTAGTATTAGGTATTTATTGTTCATTGATTTGCTTAGTTGATGGAAATTTTACACAACGCCCTCTAGTTGGGATGAATTTATTTATTCACTACCTATTCTTTATTATTTAATAACTAGTTTTTTCACGACATTCATTCATCCGTAATATAATCCAGTCTTCAGTCTTTTCCAGTTAGCTGAAGTCCAATTACTAAAGAATGCGCTAAAACTCAAGCCATTCTCATTTCGCTCTACGCGAACGGTTCAAAAGAATCCAAAACCATCGTAAAGCCGAAAAATCACAGCCACGAGAGTTTCAAAAATAACATTTTGTAAATTTATCTCCCTAAATTGCCCGGAAAATTGCTAGGCGAGGCTTGAAGACGACGTATGCTCCGTGTATCATGTAGGAGTATCTTGGAGATTGTGGATATTACAGCGCTGAAGATATTATTGTGAGTGACAAATTACAGACAGGTAGGTATTTGCTTTTGTTCTTCTTTTTGTACAACATTGAAGAATGAATGAAAACTAATAGGTTGCGTTATCCTCAGGCATGGCTGATAAAGTTACTACCTCAGTGTTTCTATGAAAATATCTATATGGTAAAATGTGAAAGAACAAAAAATCGATCAAGAGCGAGTTGGACTCAAAAAAAGTCTAAGAATTTTCCCATGTTTTTCTGTTAGAAGATAGTTCGATATATTTTATCAGAAAAGATGGCGATGAGTTGAAATTCATAGGTATAGCTTGCAATTTTTGAGTTTGACTCTATAGAATGTCCGTGAGCTTATAAAAGAAATTGCAACTCTGTGATACAATATTGCACCAAAATCCTAAATCTAAAGGTTGCGTTTAATAATAAATAAATAAATAAGTTGATATTCATGGACATTTCACACGACGCCCTCTAGTCCCAAACTAAGCAAAGCTTGTAATATGGGAATTAGATACTGATAGAATACTTACATACTTTTTTTACTATACAAAACAAATTACCCTCACATAATAATAATCCTCAAAAAGCAGCGGTTAGAACGAATCTGGCAACAAATGGAACAGGGTGAACTGTGGCTTATTCACAAATCCTGCAGACTGCAGCAGTTTACGCTATTCAAGTAGACGATAATAAAACGATATTAAAACGGTTTCACGTTTTGTTCATTATCGATTTGCCATCACACACAGTATTGTACAAAAGGATTCCAAGAGACAGTCCTACATAGATGAGCAACAAATAGTTCTAAAAATTTTACAACTGAATCAGTTCTTTTATTTTTTGACTTGAATAAAATTGCAACTGTAATAAAATAAGTGATCTCAAATAGTTTATATATTGCGTTTTTTAAAGATTGCATACGTGTTAATTAATGCTCGAACAGTTTTTCAATAAAATAAGATTGTTATCGTATCGTAACGATAAAAATCCATAATCGTGATCCCTAAATGTTTATTTATATATTTATTATTAAAGACCTTTTATGATATTATCATTAGTCGTAATCACCGCAAGAGCTGGCACCGCATTGCAGCACGACGGATTATCAGACTCGACTTTTTTCAATTAACAAGCCAAATGAGCTCGCAAAGAATATACATATATCCCGGATGTAAAATTAATTTTAAAAAAAATATCGAGCTCTTTATCTTCAGGTAGACAAAACGCTTAAATAGTATGATGTTTGTTCAGTTTCTGTACTTTTTCTACTATCATAAATAATAATTTTCATCAAAACACATTTCTAGAGATATCTTTACATTTTTTTAAAAGTACTTAGTCAATTTTCACAAAAGAAAAAATTAATTTAAAAAGTTAGGAACGGATAACCTCTATGTTTATGAACAAACTCTTTTTGCGGATTTCGTTCGAAATTTAAATTCCATTCCATTTAAAAATAAATCTGAAAGCAACACATAAACAAACTCCTTTTCAAATTGCAAATTCTATTCGAAGTTCAAATTCGAATATGGGAAATGGTCTAACGCAGAAGTAGCTTATTAATTTTGCAATCATAAACTTCCTGCAGATGACACGATGAAACTATGCACCTCATTAATAAAGGTGTAGGTAAGGCGCATAACACACGATATCGCCTTCCGCATGCCGTGGCGATGCGTGATTTTGATACACAAACTTATTAACAACACTATACTTTTTTCTCAATTAAAAGTGTTTAGCAGTGACATTTTGTGTGTAATACAAGATAAGGTATAATTTAAGCAATATAAAAATAATAAAAAAAAATATGAACGACAAGACCCGTCCTTTCATATTATTTTGTAGTTTTGTATTCCCTCATGTCTATAGGATGCTATCTTTGCTAAAGGTACAAAATTAATACATCAATGAAATGCTACTAACAATGTACATGTCGCTTCAAAACGTTGCGATACGAGATTATACCAAAGCATCCATTTCTCGACGTGAAACCGTACCGTGCGAAATATTTCCGTACGGCCGTTGCATGCAGTGTCGTGTTTGACCAGCTCTAAGAAAGTGCAGGTAGGGTACCCAATTAATTACACTCCAGATGTTCAGACAACTTCTGAACTGCTGCGGCACTGTGTCGTTTACCCTAACTTAATAGCCGTTGTTCTTGTGACGAACATTTTGTTGGGAAATATAATTATGAGTTAGCCTTCTGGCTGTACGATGGCCGGTATCATTTTGAGGCTGGTCTTTATCGCGAATAATTCAGCTTAGTTTGTATGATACGTTCATGTTCTATAAAACATGACAGCAGAATTGACATGACTATCTTTGTATTTGACATTGACATGTTGCTCAAGATGACAGCAAAAAAATGTTCTAATTTATAACATGGAAAAATGTCTGTCAATGTGGCAACCATATATAACAAAGAAGAAGAACTTGAGGTACTTCAATTTTTTTTAAATACAAAATTGTGTAAGTTATCGCGTTTTTCATCAGAATCAAACTCAAATAACTATTTGATTCCAACTGAAACTGGTAATTTTTACTTACGTTTACAGTTCGCATATTGTGTAAAAACACCTTTATTTTCAAGTCTCTAATGATCAAAATCGCACTAACGAAGTCCGTCTAACTACCATACAAATGCATCTAGCCCATTCTGATACGAGGTCTTAACTACCACTCCTATGCTTTTTATTTCTACACGATATGCTATGCGAAATTCGACCTTATCCCGTCGGCATAAAGTCATAGTAGTTGTAAATGTAAGTCAGTGCAAGGCTTGTATTCACGACAACATAAAATTTCACCCAGGAGGTTACAAAGTGTAGTGCATTTTGTTTTCGCTCTCTAGTTATATTCTTTGTAATGAATAAAGTGGGTTTATTATTGACCACGTTTTGTATTTTGTGCTTTTACAAAGTGTTTGGGGCATTTAATGGGCATTTCTATTTTTTAATATGTCTGTGGGGTATTGTTTTAAGCTTGTTTGTAGATGCGAATGAAACTTTATTTACTTTATTTATTTTTGTTATACTTCATTAAGATCCGTTTGATTACTAGGATATTTAAGCAACTTTACGATATTTTTAATGGCTTGTTAGCTTTAGATATGCCTGCCAGTAGTTACTCATTTATTGTCTGTGGTTTATCAATGGGCGAAAAGATCATGACCAGATGCCTTGTGTTTCTGACGGAAGACTTTTTTTCTCAGAAAGTGCTGGCGAGATGATTCAGACAGAATCTGGGATTCTTCAAGGGAAACTTGTACCCAGTAGTGGGTGGAATAAAGTAAACTAATACCTACTAATATCAGACATCTTTTACCAAAACCTTTCGATTATAATCCCCTTTTCCAAAAAGGTAAGTGTAAGTTTGACTCGAGCTGTGCCAACATTTTTGTGTAAGTAAATACGTATACAATTTTAATGGAGTAGACATTTCACAGTGTCTGCCTCCCGGGGTTGACACAGATAAATTGAACACGCCTTTTGCTGTTTTAGAGTTCTTTGGGCAGGACGTTAAAACGGTGCGTTTACGAGCTCCAAGTTTATGCGGATCTTCATGCCATTGTTTGCGTGAAGCTGTTTGGGGAATAGTCATATAGCTAGGCGTAATGCCTAGGTTGGGTAACAGATAAAAACGGTATAAATATTGGATCGGTTTGTGACTTTCGTTTTAAAAAACAAAAGCGGGTAAAAATTATCTCAACCTATTCATAGATAAATTGTTGAGAGACTTTACAAATACGTGATGAGAACATAGTCTTCTGTACGAAACTTTTGTTTTCGCTGCTGTCAGCAACCATTTTGTTTTTAGTTTACCTTTGATTCGGTGTAAATAATCAGAGGAGTCACGCCCTAACCACACTACCGCCGCGATATCATAACAGCGGACCCGCTATAAATTCGCCATGTCTTGTCCGTATTATATGAGAAGCCGAACACTAGCGTGACTGCCTGTTCTAACGTATAGATTTGACTATAATTCTATCTCTTTCCCCGCGCGGATTCGGCGATCTGCTCCGTCGCCCCGGTCACACCTCCGCGCTCCGGCCGCCATTTAGCAGCGGAGCCGCGTTGACTTCAAACGTGTTGGAAGTAACGTGCCGCTCCCACGATACCGCTAACACAACTACACTTGATCGCGGCGGAATGAATTTCGCGGACTTGCTACTCCAATAACGCGCGGAGATGTGGTTAGGGCGTAATCAAGAACAAATCTGGCAGTCGCCGCGTCGCGTAAACCTAACCTATTCGAATCATATTTCGTATTCACCAACGCTCGACTACCAAACGTTGTAGTGTCACCGCGCAGTGTATCTCGGATATGCTAGCGTTACGATACGTTTCCGATTGTCATTGTCACAATTAATTATTCGTGACCAAGGCACAGTAAAACGGCTTCCTTTTTTTACAAGCTTTTATTTTCACTTTATCAGCTAGCTGTCACAATTCTGCTAATGCGCATTTTAGCTTCTGTGTAAATAAAACAGTGCTTAAAAGATGTGACTAAGGGAAATGACAATGACTTTAAAATAACATATAAAATGTTTCAACACTGTGTGACGTAGACATATCAGTAGATATATCAGCGAAAGCTGCTCGTCTATATACCTGTAAATATATAAATTAATATGTCCTGACATAAGATAAATGACTGCCAAACAAACCACAAACAATAAAAAAGCCTTAAAGTACAAAATGTCAAAGGTCAGGTTACCTGTAACCTCATAAAGGTGCTCTACTCATTCAAGAATAATAGAATTTAATCGAGTCTAGTCAAGAACCAGGAATCGGTAAATGGGGTTGGTTTTCAAGCAACGAACCATACAGACCCTTATTAGTTGAGAGGATAGAAAAACAAGAACCCTTTTCGTTCTTCAAGGATGCCCATCTGACGTAATATTTGTAACAGCAAATAAATACCCAAGAATATTGTCTAAAATATTGTATGCGTTTTACATTCGCGACTTTCTCCTTGATTATAATGTTTATACTATTATTTGAAAATATAATAACTAAAATTATGTACTGTATACTTGTCTACAAGGTATAATATTCTGTAATTTGTCTAGTTGAGTCATCATGTTATTGCATGTCATCTTGTTATTGTAACTGAAGAAACGCGTAGCTATAAGACCTTTTAGATTGATTTTTATTTATGTTTTCTTTGTTGGATGTCGTATTAATAATATAAAATAAAGGTAACTTAGACAGCGGCCAAATTATTGTCCTTCTACAGTGCTAGAGAATATAAAATTTATGAAACATTTTTGAACTAAAAATTACAAACTATGTAGGATTGACCCCATGCTGACCGTGACAACCAATCTCATATAAAATATTAACTACAAAAATACCTACATATCTGCCTCTTAAAGATTCTAAGAGCCAAAAGATCTGAAAACGTTATGAAACTTGTCCTTCGCATAAATTTTTATTTGGTAACCCTACTTACAGCCGTTTTCTTTTGAAAATAATTTACGGTCAATTTCCTTGTTTCACGGCTCGTTTCACCAACGGGAGGGAAAAGGACAAACAGTTTTAAGTAATTACAGACCAAATACCGCTGTTCATAATACTTTTTGATTCAAAGTCAAAGTAAAAATTTCTTTATTCAATAAAATCACAAGGATCATTTAGATTGTTTAGCTTTGTTAGCTAATAAATAAATCAACAAAGTAGCTAACAATGTACAGAAGCATACAGAAGCGTTATAATACAACAGTGAGTAGATACGAGGAATATATAATATATAATAGGCATATCATGCCTGATACTTGATACATCGTCATCATCATCATTATCAGCACGTACGGTTTTGATCCATCTCCATCAAAAATCCACCGGCTTCCCACAAAGTCGTCAAACATCGAATGAAGGGCAATCCTATGCTTCGTATTCCGGTTCGTGGTCGACATATTTTTAATAAACAACTGTCTGTTCTGAAATGTAAATTTTAAGTGAAATAAACTTATTTGATCAGTGCCAACATATATACGGAAAATAAATAACAACAATAATTTATTCAACTTTACCGAATTTACTTTAAAAAATCATGTCTACATACAAAAATCATGAGCATTCAATATTCGTATCGACTTATTAATCTCAATAAATTAAACGAAGCATGTAAACAAACCGAAATTCACGATAAATAAACGTTAAAATGGTGACCTCAATTAATAACAAATGAGGCATGGTCAGTGGTTACTGTTTATCTGGAAAAAATCTTTTACTGACGAAAATAATAATTGTACTCACACCATATTATGCTATGTTACCAAAACCACCTTACACAGACAATAAAATGAATGAAACAAAAGCGTCGTGGTAACCACATTGCGGTTTGAGTACGCGAATGAGTGAACGGTGTGGAATATTTTTAGCAGTCGAATGAGACAATTATCTTTTAGATGTGTTGAACCTTATGTTACAACTCCGCGACTTCGTACACATGTACCATTTTCTCAGCGGATTCTTTGATTCTGCGTTAAATTACTCCGAGCCCGAATTTTTCGCACAACGGTATAGCAGACACAACGGATCTTTGTCCCTGTGAAGTATCTGCGCAGAACATATTATGCGCAACCGTTTATACACCTAACTTCAGAGAAATAAAGATCTGTTTTGCGTAGTGTACTTACTATATATTTTTGTTAGGAAAAAAATATTATTTTGTCTATATTGGTCAGATCCTATTTTTTGGTTTTTTTAATTTTTCTCAATAATTTTGAGGTATCACGTCACTCTTTTACGGTGACGTAATATCTCACTAAAGTATGCAAGACCTGCGTAGAGATTTCATCTCATTTATTAGGGCAGGTGGGGCGCGATTAAGGGCTTTACACACGACGTGCATCGCCGTATTAATTTTACAGTGTAATACAGAGCTTAAAGCGTAGAATATCGGTGCTTCGGTTTATGTACGATTTTAGTAGAAGTGATAACATAAAGGGGCTTGAAACTCGCTGTAGAAAATCTCATCTTTACGTCACCGTTTGAAAATATAATAAGTAGGTACTAGCTTTTATATGTATCAAGGTAATAACGTAGATAAACTATCTGTTGTTACTAGTTTTTAAGCCCTGATGCAAAAACGACGGGGTGTTATAAGTTTGACGTGTCTGTGTGTTCGGGGGTTTTTTAATTTTTAATTTAATTACTTTTATAGATCAAACATCACAGATTTCATATTTTATGATACCATGTAAGTAATATTCTTTTTTACGAATTTTACAGTTTTCACTAACTATACAAAACTTGTTTGATTTTGGAATAAAATATCCTTTGATTTTACTTTGCCAAAAGTACAATAAAATAAAAGGACTAATGACAAATTGGTGACTGATTAAGGTACCAGAAAAAAACTTTCGCCTAATGCTAAAATCGTCCAAAAATGACGCTAGAATAAAATAAAATTATTGAGTAAGTGCAGTATACTTTAAATTCTCAAAGTTTTCTCCAATTTCTTCGTCTGAATTGGCGCAGATCGAACGCGCTCGTTTGGCGACACCTCAAGTGGGTACCTATTGGTCTACAAAGAGGCTTGACGTTGATTGATGAAGCCGGTCACACGTTGCCAACAATAAGCGGGAGAATTTCACGGCTTTTAGGTATTTTCTATGAAATTCAGGTGTAGTTTTTATTAAAAAGTAAAATTGGAGCTCACCCTCTTTTAATCTAAATTCCTAAATATACCTGCGTGCAAAAATATATTATTATTATATTATTATTGTGGTTCTAGATTTAATCTACTCGGTTTAAGGAAAAACCGGGGTTAACCAAGGTGCACGGGCCTAGGCCAAGTGCACTCCATGTTATCATATTATTATTTGTTATTATAGTGTCGGACCAAAACTGGATCGAAACACCAAAAACATAAACCAACCCGACCATACATTCATAACACCACAAACTCCGTAAAAGCTTGGAAAAATACAAAAATACAGATTCGGATAGGTACCACATCAGGCTAATGCCTTACAAAACATTTTTCTGTTGTTTTTGTTGTTTTTTTGCTTTCCATGCATTTATAGTGATTTTATTTAAAAAAATACTTGTAACCAAGACCACATTGTTCCAAATCCAGGAAAAGTTTTAGTCTCTAACCTTTTTCAAATTGAATTTCCATCAGTTCAACATGAAATCGTTTATTGAAAGGACCGGTTTAATAGGAAAGCGTCCAGATCTAATAGCAGAAGCATTAGTAGAGAAATTACTGGGGTCTAGTCGACAAGCCCGTTATCATTCGGATTAGTAAAATTTCGCTCGCGGCCGTTTCGAAATTTTGAGATTTCAATTATAAAATTTTAAAGCCTAGTCCACCTTTAACTATAAAAATTTAATTGATTTTTGTTTTAAAATTATTTTTGTAAGTAAATGAAGCCATAAGATAATTTAAAAAAAAAATCACTTTTATCATAAAAATCAGCAGTAAGGAAGTTAAACTAACACTGATGTCGATTCTGTTGTTGCATTTTTCTAAACTAACCTAATTTGACAGCACTAAAAATGTTGCCGTCCCTTTCTCATAAACTGAAACTACAGAGACAGCTATATAATTCTAGCACTGTCAAATTAGGTTAGTTTAGAAAAATGCAACAACAGAATCGACAGCATTATGTCATTATGACAGATTTATTTTATTATTTTGGTCAGTAAAAATAGCTGCGGCGAAAAGAATGAAAAGCAATTTCGTGTGGACCAGCCGCAGGCAGTTTTTATTATGGAAAATAAGGGAAAATACAATTATTTTCACTCTAGTTAACACTTTTACCATCAAATTAATAAACCGTGTAGAGGTTCCTCAAAAGGCGGATTCAGACACTTAACTAGGTGATTATCTGGTTGAAACTGGTTTAGTAGACTGTTCAATCTGTTTACGAATTCGGAGGTTAGTAGTGATAGCCTTGCAGATGACCAAATACGTTTTTACGTAAGTATCAGTATTTTTTAATTAGAAAACGTTGCCCAGCAGCATTTTAGGGCCCAATTTTCGCTAATGGCCGTCGTCAGTTGTTCCACCCATGTTAATGATCTGTCCCACAAGATGGATGCCGATAGCCCTTCGAATAACGAATTCAATTGTAAAAGTTTGACCAAGAACGGATATCTGAAACACAGATGTTGGTTTGCGGTATGTAGGAAAAAGGACCGTGACCGTGTGACTGTGGGGAAGAAATGGTACCTATAAAAATTATTGCGTCCCAATACGACAATAGTTTCAGTTTAGTTGAGGCGCTGTGACATGACGTCTGAGGATTCATGCTTTCTGTATCTTGATTTGATTGATACACAAATAATATAAGTAGGTACGTCAAGCTAGTTTGATGACCTTTACTCCTTTTAAAAGGTAAAAAATATATATTTTATTCATTTTTATTTATTTTTCAGATTTGATGCCAAAAAACAAGCAAAAAATGAGATTTTAAAATCAAACAATACATTTGCATTCAATAAGTTTTGTTTGTTTGGAAAGTTTCAAACCCCACAGGTAGGTATAAAATAAAATTGAACGATAAAATATTCTTCTAGAACATCTGCTCTTAGGCAATACAATAAATCCTATCCTATCCTACTAATATTATAAATGCGAAAGTTTAGATGTTTGGATGTTTAGATGTTTGGATGTTTGGATGTTTGGATGTTTGTGTTTCAATCACGTCAAAACCACTGAACCAACTTGAATGAAACTTGGCATATATATAGTTCGTAACCTGGATTGACATATAGGCTACTTTTTATCCCGAATAATTAACAGGATCTACAGGATAAAATGAACGAAAAGGATTAGCAGCGCCAATTGGCAAGAGGATTTCATTGTCATGTCATGTCACGTCAGTTTGACAGGACGTAGTACTACCTCTTTGGTCTAACGACTAACGTTTGACATTTCAGTACGAGTTCGGTGTAATGAGGTGTAATGTCAAGTTTCTCAAAGAAGTATCCGCTCGATACACGCACAGATAATATAATGTACACGGAAACTGTAGACGCGTACGAAGTCGCGGGTAACTGCTAGTAAAATATAAGAAAGAAACCAAACATTACATACGCATAGTAACCACATTGGAGGAGTAATAAACTTGACTGGTATATCGGTATCCAATATGTAAATGGGGGTACCCAAAAATCACATGGGTAAAATAAAAAGAGAAAGGAAACAAAAAATATGATAATCAAATGTACTGAACTCGGAGTTATGGGGGATACCTACTTGAAACCCGATCCGCAACTGTACGTTGGTATTTGATTCTGAAAAATAGTTTTGATTATTTACATAAATTTTTTTAGTTTTGTTTTAAGCAACACTGTAAAAACTGTTACATATAAGCGCTTGTATTTGTCTCAATGACCCTTGAATATATATTTTTTCTAAACTCAACAGCACTCAGAAAATTCTAAATATGTTGCAAAGTTCTAAGTATTTTCAAAAGTTAAGGACGTTCGTTCCTACGAAGTTTTGCCTGTAACTATAGCGGTTAAGGTATACCTGCTCTTATTTCTCCGTCTCAAAAGTCCACTCTATATAAGGGTTTCGACTGTACTCTACTTTTAACCATGCAGAACAATTGTTTTATTAGCTTTAGAACGATGCATGCAATCGATGAATTAGCGCAAAAAACTGAGATTCAATCTCTGTCAACACACCAGGCCAATGGGCCGAGAATGCGCCAAAGCCTCCAGCATTCCAGCAGCTTAGTGCTCGTATATCAAAGCTTCTGTGACAGCATTGAGCGATGCCCTAATATCCGGTAAGGAATTGAGACTGGCGAGCACCCAGCATCGCGGTGCAGCCGAGCGGTGCTAGTCAAAAACTATACAACTTTATTTTCGTACACAATATTTCTAATGGTTCTAAAAGATCTAACATACAAACAGAATATACAACAATTGAGTATCTAGAACTATATTTATTAAAAAGTTCTAATGCATCATTTACAAACTCATAAGTACAATAACGAGCTACGAGCGTACAATAGAGTTTACACCGGCAGTAACAATCGCTGACGTGTTACCGCGCAGTATAATTCTACAGCTACTTGACTCGCCACTGTACTTATGAACATCTAATTAGGCCATTTATCCTTAAAAATCCCAATGTTTTTTATAAAAATGTCCCAGAGATCATTGACCAGCTGTAACTATTTAGATGTCAGTTGTTGATAAAATTATCAAAGGAAAATAGTAAGCGCGTTCATCTGACATTAAAAAAGAACGCTGTGGTCAAAGGACTCCCTCTAATTTAGCTTTGGATTATGCACGCTTAGGGCAATTGCTCACTAAAGCCGTACTAAACAAATTGACTAAGCTTGTGTGGATATAGGGTCAAGCCAAGGTTCTAAGAGAAAAAAAAATCTGCACGGCACAGCCGAAACTTCATGAGGTCAAGTCATAGCGTGGTGAGGTCGAACAAAGATTTGACGCCGTCAGCCCAAAAACGGCAAGGAAGCATTAATATCGTGTAAAGTTTGTGCTAAAACGTTTAACCGTATGTTCCCTCATAATCTTCCACATTCTATTCAAAGTGAAATTTTAAGTAGTCTTCATACTTTTAAACCAAATGAGTCGGAAAGTGTAAGCGCAGGTAAGAAGCAATAGCTAGCGGATGACTGTTAGTTAATAGAGAGACTAGGGTTGCCGGAAGTAAAATATTAAAATTAAAACAACTGTTTATAAACAACTTGTCAAGGGCAGAAGGAGTCAGAACGCTAAGAATTTAGCTGTTAATCAAAAGTTATCTATCAGTCAATCTGCAGACGAATGGGATAGATTGGTACAGTTGGTGTACGCATTTCTTTAGTCGATAGTGGACCGCAGCCGGACAAATACCCTGGTTTTATCCTCTCGACTATGCCACGCCTAGTTAAACTTGCAACTCTGTTAACTTTGTCTGCATTAATTGCTGTCTCTTAGCTAAAGTGGAAATGTATTTTTCAAACTATTATGAGTACTTTCTGTAGGTATTTCGTTTAGCTTAGGTGTACCTACGTTATTTCTTCTTCTTATCTAAGGTTTCTGTCCGTCATTTCGATAGATAATTTTGCCAGTATCAAGTATCGTCAATGGAAAGCTTTGAAATTATTCATCTCTTGGAAGGAAGTTGGAGGTTATGTGAAAATTTGACAGGGCAATTTTGATACGGTGTTTTTGGGTAACGTTACAGTATACAGGCATATGATATGGCATATTAGTACATACAACGAAGATCATAAGGCAGCCTAAAAATTCCATCACCGAGCATACAAACGAACGAACTACGACACACTTCACGTCTGTTTCTTACTCGTATTAAGGGTTGGCAAACCACTCCACATAATAATGCGAATATTGAATTAATTCTGATATAGGTACATACCTCTCTCTTTATTTTTAAGGGTAATTCTCATTCTGGATTTTCATTTGATTTTTGTTACCTTTTTTGGTTTTTAATTTTTAGAATTTAAGCTGTAGTAGCGTTTTAGTATGTAGAAGTGTAGAAAAAAAGTGAGAGTTGTTTTTACCTTACACTGAGAGTTGGATAGCTAGGTTAAAAACATAATAAACTTAGATTCAAGTTCTAGGTGCACTCACAGACATAAATCTTACCCCAAATACATTTCTCTGGTCACTATTTAAACAAGAACGGCTTGCTTTTTGTCTCAGCAGTAAGCGTTTGCTGGAAACAAGCCAAATGCAGCCGCAACTTGCCAGCAGCTTATAGCTTAACTATCGCAGCTTAACAAATAATATCAACTAACTAGTCTGGTTTTGCACGCGTTAATTTAAACATTGAAACCTTAGGGATGCCCGACATTGTCCGTATGCGAATTTCTATTTCGAAATCGTTAATCTCAGAATCTGTGAAAGTATTTGGGGAAATGATACTTCAAACTTTTATCTTGGATTAGGTAAGTGTTTTAAAAACCCGATTGGTGAAAAGTTTGTAGATACTGTATTATTCTTAATACATCTTTTGCATTCATATTGCTATAACATACGATTTCTGTTTTGTCAAGAAACCTATATTTCTTCAGTTACGTAAATGTTAATTTAGCTAGATGGGCAGTCGTTTGCAGTACACATCGTGCCCTATCGTGCTTCCTTGCGATACTCTATAGTATCGCAAGGAAGCACGATAGGGCCAACTTTATTAACCTCGGGTTAAGTTTCTTTTGCAAACAGATCTCCGACAATCGTGAGACAAGGTTTTAGGTCTTCAGGTTTTAAACTTTCTTTAAAATAAAAAACTCTTTAAACAACGAACTCATTCTCATTTCTTAAAAAATACCCAAGTTTGTAATCATAGGCAAAATCTCTGTCTCAATCTTACAAAAAGATTACCAAAGTTCATATTATTAGTTTTCTTCAGAATCTCAATCACACTAATTCGAATTCTGTATTTTTCCAGCCTTCTTCATCAAAGTAACACTTCAAAGATGAGATATCAGGGAGGATCTAATTTGAAGGTTGGTTACACACTTGCGTCTGTCCACAGAAACATGTATTTTACAAACAGTAGGATCACTACAGGCTTTTTTTTCGGAAGGGTATTTCTATAGTACAATCGTTTGATGATTTGCCAACAGCGTTACCAAACTGTCACTCGAGGTTCCTCAAAGCCTTTATTCATAATCCCCTGGACATGGACTGCTTTACAAAATCCGTTTTCGTTGTCAAAATGGCAGCAAACTTATTAGGCACCCATGTAGTGAAATGAAACCCTCTGTGACTAATATGAGAAGACCAGAGAGTGTCGACGCTACTAACGGATAATCGTTATAAGTGACTTATAAGTGACGTCGTCATTTATCGTATACCTATAATTTCCTCATTGAAAACTCCATTTTCGTAGTAAAAATTTACTGCTGACAAAATGTTCGGATAAAAACTGAGCATCTCATAATCATGAACATAACATAACCATCATTTATAAGTATTTCCATAGAGACTAGACTTGTACAAACAAGGATAGAAATATTTTTATATAACGAATACTCGGAGATGGTAAAACAGGCCCTAAGGGAGAACGCAAACCAAAGACAAAACGTCTTGTCGAACAGTTAGTGATGTGAAACTTCTCAGTAAAACTTTTTTAGTTACGATATGCTTCTTTTTATTTGCTGTTTTCGTTACTTGCTTATTTAATGAGAATCATCCTAAGTACTTAATAATATTATTAAGTACACTACATAATTACTCTATATTCTTATTTATTAAAAAAACACAGTTTATTCTCTAGGTATGTGCGTATAAAGCAATGTTTAATAGGTAGGTATTAAACAATGCTATAATAGATAGGTAAACATACTTAAGAAAAGTCTGTCGTGTCAATTGATGTGAGTTTCGTTACAACGAAAACAGCATATGACGAGGAAGCATTCAGCATATGCTGTTTTCGTTATAACAGAAAATTTATTTTCACGTCACTAAGTACGCGACAAAACAGTTTTGTCGATAGATGTGCGTTGGCCCTATGGGAGAACGCAAACCAAAGACAAAAAGTCTTGTCGAACAGTTAGTGATGTGAAACTTCATAATTTCGTGACAAACCATGTCAGTATAACTTTTTTCGTCACAATATGCTTCGTCTTATTTGCTGTTTTCGTTACTTGCTTATTTAATGAGAATCATGCTAAGTACTTAATAATATTGTTAAGTACACTACATAATTACACTATATTCTTATTTATTAAAAAAGCACAGTTCATTCTCTAGGTATGTGCGTATAAAGCAATGTTTAATAGGTAGGTACTAAACAATGCTATAATAGATAGGTAAACATAATTTTATGCATGCGTCGTGTCAATTGATGTGAATTTCGTTACAACGAAAACAGCATATGACGAGGAAGCATTCATCTTATGCTGTTTTCGTTATAACAGAAAATTTATTTTCACGTCACTAAGTACGCGACAAAACAGTTTTGTCGATAGATGTGCGTTGGCCCTAAGTGGTTTAATTTATATACCAGTGTTACTGGTATCTAAAATCTTAATTACTGTGCCCTCAGTTTAGAAGTTTAGATCATAGAAAGCGTAGGTAGGTGCTTAAATAGCAAAGTTACGGGTCTTAATAAGTTTTTATTGTAAGTACTTAATTAGGTTTATGTTTGAGAGTTCAATGTTCCTTTATATTACGTATATTAAATACTCTGAAGCGATGTCTACCATGCCCAAAGATGGCAAAACCTATAAAGCCATAAACTAAAAAAAGTTAAAGTCAAAATATAAGCATCTTTTAAATTCAGAAGTAAAAAATAAAAAATACCTCGCTACTTTATTTTCTCGCATGTATTAAGAGAAATCTAAATAATTTCATGGAACTACAATACGGCTGAAACTTTTCTCATTATTTATTAATATCAAGTGCTGGACGACGCGGCGGTGTACACTAAACTCCAAAGTCTGTATTAAGCTGGTTTTTTCAAAAAGCGATAGCCGTCATAAAATTATTTGAATGAAAAAAAAAAACGCAAAACAAAAAATGTTTGTAGACTTTTGATAAAAAAAAGTTTGAAAAAAATATTGCACAACAGTCATTACGGATATTAAGATAGAACCGTTTTTAGATCTCTTGTGCATTGAGTTCCAATTAAATACCCACACGATAGGTACCTATCCAAATACCTATACTCACAAAATCCAAACTCATTCATTGTTACTGTTAAAATCTTCTTTAACTAAAGTTCTACTGGCTCAACTCGTCATTTCAAAATCCATTTACCTATTTCCTGCACGAGAATCAAAGCAGCACTTATTGCGGGTTATAACTTTTGATTATAAGCTACATAGTAAATAAATAAATAAAATAAATTTAGACACACAACACCTTCTAGTCCCAAACTAAGCAAAGCTTGTAATATGGGAACTAGATGGCTAGATGGTTAGTTTTTAGACGTATAGATAGTTTGCCGTTATATAGTCCACCGTTTTTTAGAAAACCTAAGGCTCTATTAAACTGCTACCCAAAAGTTTTTTAATAACGCGACAGATTTGGACGTGCCCCGTATTATGAAAATAGCTATAATAGGTACCTATCATTTGGTGGTTTTCAAACTGCCACCGAACCGACAATCGTTGAAGCAATCGAATACTTGAGTGGAGACCGCTTTAGCCAAGCGTAGTGTAGGATGCCCTCAGACGATTTGCGAAATGTAGCTGGCAAACACTGGATCAGAAGAGCCGATGACCGGGCTCAGTGGCGCGTCTTGGGAGAGACCTACGTCCAGCAGTGGACTGATATAGGTTGATGATGATGGTGATGACACTGGCACAGACATGCCACCTATACGATATTCATGCAGGGCTAATCTTACACATTTAGTACCAGCCGCATTCACACCGTACCGACATGACACCGATGCTTTTGTATGACTAACTAACTTGTAGATATCGTGTAGGGTCTTTATCGGTCAGTGTGCCAAAACTTCAACTGAAGAGTAAATCGAAATGTGATTACATTTCTTTGAATATTTTTTATCAAAATAAGTAGTTTAGTTTGAAAGCCGCGATAAGTAGAAAACTTTTAATCCCAAGTTGTAAAGGTTAGAAAAAATGTGCTTTATGCTCAGTTTTCTTGATAATCTGCGTTGGTAGGCAGAAAGTTGTACCTATTTTCTATTTTGTTCTAGTTCATACTGATATAAGATATTGCAAGAAATTGTTTATCACATTGTAATTAGCAAACAAGAAATTGGTTTTCAATAATCTTCAGTAGGCAAGGCAATTCCTAAATCTAGTTATTTATGTTTAAATTACTGTATTGAACAAACAAACAGCAGGCAGAATTTAATCAAAATCATACTTATTACTTTTTTTTGTTTGAAAAATGTGAATAATAATATGACGTTGCGCGTTATCGATTTTACGAAATTATCGATACAGTTCACCATATTATTTATTGGCCTACATGATGGTAACCACTGCTTATAACGATGCATTGCCTCACTAAGCACGATTTTGATTTCAATCTTCTAGTTTTTAAGAACTTACTGCGCATTATGCATTATTATTGACGATATCACTGATATCGCGGGCAAAAATTGGATGAGACTGGCGCGGGGTCGTGAGAGATGGTACAAAAAGAGAGAGGCCTATACTCAGCAGTGGGTGAAGTCAGGCTGTGGATGATGATGATGAGTAATGGCCATAATCAACGCGACGATGGTCGTCTTGTGTGTTCATACTCTAAAACTTAGTTCACAAGATTACAAACACTTCATAAAAGCCAAGAACTTAGCACCCATACATTATTTGCAAAGACAGCTACAAACTTTATATTTATGTTTTCTACTGCAATAATACTGAAGAAAATAGTCCAAATAGAAAAGCTGGTACAGATGGATAACGGGGTGCATTTTCGTAGCACGATAAATTCAAGGTTGTCACAACCTGTTTTTTATAGTAATCGTCCGAAGTTGCATAATAATATTTCTGCCAGAGTCACGTTGTTACGATCAAACTAAAATAAAGAAAAGCCTAGTCTCGTATGTTCTACAAATACTCAGACTCAAACGTGACTCAGGCGTGAAATTTTAACAGTTTAAATAAAAATTCTGTCAAATGTTGAGTCTCGCCTGATTCAGCATGAAATGTGTATACGCACACGAGCTCCACATAATTAGCAAAGTTGTGAAAAGATTTTAGGAGTTTGAGCGTTTTTAGTTATAATAATTACAAGTTTAAAAAACCCCCGGATCTTGGACCGCTTTTCATCAAACTTATCTAAGAACACTCCCGGCTAATTCACCTTTCAAACAAAAAAAACAAAATCAAAATCGGTTCATCCATTCGGGAGCTACGTTGCCTCAGCCAGACACACAAACATAGACACGTCAAACTTATAACACCCCGTCGTTTTTGCGTCAGGGGTTAAAAACGCTGGTATGCGAAATTTATCGATAAGCGATTAACTGCATAACCTAAAGTCGGCATTCTGCTATTATCTGTATTGAATACTGCAAAAGTGGGCAGAGTGCGAAAATCGGCACTAAGTACCACTAATCTACTTATTCAGTCATTGTTATGTCTGAAGATACAGATAGTGAGTTTCAGCAGAAGTGAACCAGCTATTTATTCAAGGCTGTCCCATAGTATTGTATAGCTGTAAGGAGATTGCCGGCTGGCACGCTGCCAAATCTACGGATTACTAATGTTGCCGATCGGCGAGACGTATTCTAGATGCTTTTGGAGGGTCCCGGCTATAAATATTGTATTTTGTATCTTTTCGGAAAATCCGCTTGAATTTTTGTATTGAATATAAAGGCATGGTCGTGTTGGATTCAATATATCTGGACAGTCAGCAGCAGCAGGTTGTACATCAGTTCCTATTTCGCTATTCCTTAGATAGCTTTAGCTTTTTCAGAAATTCAATTGTTTTTTATTCGCGATAATAATTTGCTAAGTTTTAACTTTTTGTTTATAATTGGGCAAATACAAATTCATTTACTTTACCACAGAATTACAAATGAAATAAAAATTACTGAAGGTCTCTGCACTAGGTCTAGCCTGACGTGTCTCCGGTAACTAAAATAGCGTACGTTACACTTATAACCACAGAAAGTAACACTGAACAGAGCAAAACAACAAAAAAGAAATAAGCTATTGTACATGAAAGGTTAAAACTTGACAATTAACATAGAGCACAGCTTTATACATAAAGACAAGAGGTGTCATAGTGGTGCAAGAAAAGTACAAGTACCTAGTTGTAAGTTTGTAAAAAGGAAATAAATATATTGTATTGAAATGCGAAATAAAAAAATGAAAAATGACATATGTGATCCAAGTTTCTATCCACCATTTTCCGTAATCGGAACATGAATTTATAGTCGCAGAACCCGAATAAGATAAAAAGCACAGATAATTTTGTACAACAAAAGTGCTACACGGGTGACCTCACGGGAGCTTAGAAATATTTTCCTTTCTCTAGATTTTGTGGTAGACCAAAAGGGTCTGGGGCAAAACTCTATAGAGCCCAGGTCCCGATTTTTTTAAACTCGCATTAATGAAACTTTCTTTGTTACAATGTACTTGTAACGTAGTTTTAATATACGTAATAATTTTATTAAAAAGCAACGGGAATACTTAGTTATTCGACATCCAAACTTCGTCAAAAAACAAAGATTGTCTGCCATATTACTTTATGGTCTGCCAGAAAATGGTATTTTTAGATGACTTAATTGACAGTTTGTATTTGTTTGACTTACTAGCTTTCACCTGCGGCTTTTCTCGAAGTTTGTGATAATTAAGTAATATCATAGACATATACTATCGTTTGTTACGTTTGTTAGGTATATCTACCTAGGTACATACCATAACCTACCTACCTACCTACTGAAACATAATAGCAAACGATAGTAGTGGTGTGAGTGAATGAATTACATTTTATTTAGGTATGAGTACAAGTCAGGGTATAATATAAAATAGCACAAACATACCTGAATTGGGGCTATCCACAATGACACAGCTTCAACAATATTAACTGGTTGAGCCTGCACCAAAAATCTTCTCCTTCTAGGGCCTAAACATATTGTACCACCGTTGCTGCACTACCATTGATGCACCGTTCTTCTTCTATATTTTTTGTCGGTTAAAAATCCGGAAAATCAATGTAATAGAAAAGCCAAATAAAAAGTATAAAAATAGTTATGCGTGCGCTTTTCAAGTTCTCAGAACACACATCGACGGACGTTCTTTTTTTAAAAAAAAGTTGTACATGGCCCGTAGTGATTGGGAAGAGGTGATTGAAAAAAAGGTTTTACCTAATCTAAATAATACTTCATGTTTATTTTATTAGCTACGTTGTCACTTGTTTTGTTAGATACCTACCTAGATAAGTATGTAGGTACTTACCGAACAAATAAAATATTATTTTATTTGATTTCCTTAGTATTATAGTAGGTACACTAGCTACCTCAAAAAAAAAAATATTGTTTAGTTCGGAGTTTATCTGCCTTGTAGTGGCCTTGTAGGTATATAATGAGTCAGCAAACTGTCCAAAGAGTCTCTAGACTTTTCTAACCCTCTATTAGGAATGAAAAAAAGATGTCACCGTCCCGGTTTCTTGTCGTGTTATCAAAATAATGACTTTTTATTACATTTTTATAATTCCCGCTGCGATAGAGATTTCGATAGAACAAATAACTACTTAAAAATAACAAAACTAATTTACTGCCACATTAAATTGTTGCGAGTGGAGACCTGCATTGCCCCAGACCCTTTGTTTTAAATCGTTCTAGGTAAGGCATAGTGGACACGAGTTGCATAATACAAATTGCTGCACTGTCTAACACGATTAGTAGGCATGAAGAATTTTATTTTTACAAAAAAACCACAGGAAGCACATTAAAATGCTCAGGGAATTTTTATTCTACCTTTATTTACCGCCAAACCGCATTATTTATTAAATGGTGCAAACTTTTAAAAGATTTGTTAGATAGCCACACCTACTTTCAGACGCGCTTCGCTGCAATAACCTAGCTTTTAAGGTTTTTAAGAAATACCGAACGTTATATAACGCTGCTATTATTTAATAATACATACTCATAGTCTTATACTTAATTGCCTCTTAACTGAAACACTGTGTAAACACTGCTAAGTTTTTTTTACACAGTCCCTTATTTATAAAGTCAGTCAAAGTCAAAATTTCTTTATTCAATAAAATCACAAGGATCATTCAGAACTGGAAACTAGCAACTTTTTATTTTCTTAAAAAAAATTTTTATTACAAATTTAATTAAATTAATTTCTTAATTCATAATTTTCTTTGTGAGTAAATATAATAACTTATTATCAGCGAAAGTCATTATAAATCATAATTAGATCAATAACGTGGGTGAGAAAAAATGAGCACCTTAAATAATAGTGACACAATTTTGGCCATTTGTTAAAAATTACTTGCTCCGCTAAATTACAGTTGCCGCTAAATTAGGAAACGTGTTATAAGTGTTATAACGTGAATTCATCAGCCCGAGAATAGAGAGCAGCCAGGCATAAAATTGCACTTTTCTTACTTTATAAAACACGAATATTTATAACTATCTGTTTCGCGAAAATGTGTTTCCTTATTAAAACGGCCGTATAGATCAGACAATTTAGAAATGTAACACTTTTCCCAATGATCTTCTATACATATAAAAAATCTTTCATTTTCACACTAATAAAAATATCTATCAATTTGAACGTGACATCATTATGAAATTGAGGTAACATGGTCACCATAAAACTAACACATTTTTTATATGAATTTTAGGTAATTATTCGTAGTACACCTTGTATAATTTAATTTTACAGTAAAATCGAAAAAATAGATAACTTGTTGTAACGTAGATAGGTTTTCTTAGCAATTATGGTATAAAATAAACACAAGCTAGTAAGTATCTATTACTAAGCAATAACGCTAGCGAGACGCCACATTATAGACTTAGTAAAGGTAGGTATAGAGCACACTAATTTCAAGATATTGCACTGTTGGAATATTGCACATGAGAGAAATGAGTATTGCTTTATTGCTATTGAGGGTAAGCTGTTTTGTTCTCTTTAAGTAAGTGTTTGTAATTACGATTTTATTTATATAAATTACCTATTAAAAGTCTTACTTTAGAACAGTTTAAAATAAGGTGATACTTCAGCAAAATACCATCCTCTCTATTCAGCAAAAAAGTATCTATGAAAGCCTGACAAAAAAGTGTCTCTACTCATTTAAATTGATAGTCGAACGAAAAGTTTCTGCACCATCTCGAGGGTAAAAGTACGTTCAGTCGTTTTGAAATCAACCGAAAAAAAGGCGTAAGACCTATTTTAAAACCCGACCAATTAAAAAATAGAGCTAGCAAATTTCCAGAAGCGGCACTCAGATGGCTTGCAATCCAGCGTTCTGCATTCTGCAACTCCCGCCAACTCGCATTACGGTGTTCATTGCGACTGCTTTCATTGCAAATGAGCTTCGCGCTTCTTCAGACTGCGATGACTTCAGACTCAATACTGTGTGACTGTGCCATAATCTGCATTCTCCTGCGTTCATAGAGCAACTGGAGACTAGAAATAAAACTAACCAATTTGTGTATGAACTTGTGATTCCTCATGTAACGGCGTTGTTTCCTATAAACAACAATAAATAATATATATGAACATATTATCCTCCCGCGACTTCGTGCGCGTCCCGTTTGATCCTGTTGATTTTCCGGGATAAAAAGTAACTGTGTGAATCCAGGTTACCAACTCTAAATGTTTTAAGTTTCATCCGAATCGGACCACTACACTGGTTGCAGCGTGATTGAAACACAAACATAAACAAAAACCAATTTTTAACATTTAATATTAGCAGTCCGTCTAAGTTTCGTTTCTACTCTAGGTTTAGTGTAAGGCAGATTGCTAAGAACAGTTGGGAGACCTAATTTCAGAATGAGATTATAGTAATGTGGCAGTAACGAGCGTGCGGAGCTGTCTGTGCATTCGAAGTGCTGTGGTTACGGCTCTCCTATTGGCTAATAGGTTTCTTGAGTTCGGTTATGGTGTACTTACTCGCCTAATGTAGAACTGGGCCTGTTCTAGAGTTGGCAATGGTTATTGGGATGTTACTTCTTAGGGTGGGTGACACCCCTGTAAATTGTAACGTTACTACAAAAAATAAACCAAAGTCTTTATTAAAAAGCTGATAATTGAAGAACATAAAATAAAGCGACTTTCAACTTTTTTTTTGGGTATGTGTGGTTAGCAAAATGTGCTTTTCGTTGTTAGTAGAGACAGGTTAGGCTTTCGTCAAGTATTTCCAATATCTTCAAACAAAGAAGACAGTAAATACATTTTAGCTATTATTTTGGGTAACAATAAAATATGTTTGTTAATATTTAGACCTTTTTTATTATTCATTTTGTAGAGATAATAAAATTATGGCACTTATTAAGACAGCAAGACAAATAAATTATAATACTTAAGGGTACATTTTAATAATATACAATAAAGAATTTTTTGTAACATAAAACGAAAATAACCTATAATAATAAAAATAAATTTAAAATATCTATTTAAATCAAATATGCTATTCGTGAAAAGTAAAACAATGAAGATTAAAAGGGTGTGTTTACTGAGTTTGATTTTTAGATATTTTTATATCATAAAAAATTATTTACATGAAAATAATATTTACAGACTTATTACATTATCAAGTAAGTACCTACTTACCAATTTAACAAGCAAAGCGTTGAAAAAACTAGAATACAAAATGCATTTTGTGATACTTAATAAATTATAAAAACTATAATTACCTATGTAAAATGGTTTCCAATGTCTGATAAAACATGACAATAACACAAAAACATATAATACAAAGTTATAAGGTCAATAAGGGCCACTAAGATTTAATTTAGATCCAGTTTCTTAAAAATCATAGTTGATTTATCGGTTAATTTATTTAAGAAAAGCTCGTCACTTAAATTAATCTAAAACAGATGATCCCTGCCCCAGAATTACCGATACTTATTGGCAATATTAATCAATTTTTTTTTTGAAAATTTTGTAAAACCAGACATGGTCTATTACCTAAAATATAGCTATTTACGGTATTTTTCTTATATAAAGTTCGTCAGGGTTCGTATATAAGATCAGAGACCGATTATAATCGGTCCGTGATCTTTTTAGAACAACCGGTCCTACTGACGAATGCTCGTTTACTAATAGAAATATGACTTCACTTTTTACAATGACTAAGGTAATTTGGACGTAGTTCTGCAAGAAGAATCCAACAATGTCACTTACTGTACATTATAAATAATAGGTAAGTTATGTACGATTTATATTAATTGTCGAAGCTAATTACTTTGGTTTCAATGCTCACTCCATTATTCAAAGTTCTCTTGCTCAATCTTTTTCATATTTTCATTGAAACGATGTTTTTAAACACTTATCAGCTATCTCACTTTAAATATATTACCGTCTCTATCTTAAACATTGATTACGTATATTTCTTTATGACGGATGGTGAAAGTAGGTTCGCCTTCTGAAAATGAAAAAAAAAATCAATAAAGTAAAAAAAAGAAATTTATTCTTTTCTTATTTATGTCCTTTGTACTTGTACGTCAATTTGACAGACAATTTTGACAGTGTCAAGTGTATGAATTGGAATAGTATATTTATCAAGTCGGCTGTCATTTGTTTTGAAAGCAAAATGGTGGATTTTCCCTTCAAAACTTGGTAACGAATTAAATCAAATGATAAAATCATAACACATTTTGTTCCAATGGCTCACACTTTATGCTTTCAAGTTAATTGGTTAAAATGCCTAACTCAAACTAGCTGTTTTATACAGCGAAACGATAAAAACGGGTATTTTAACACCCTGAAGTTTTTGGGACCGGTTTTATGACACCCTGTATAACAACTTACGGGTAATGTCTCCTTCGTCGCGGTTCTGCAGCTGAGACTTCCACGCACAAAACTATAAGCTTATTATCACAGGTAAACCTGAAAAGAAATAAAACCATGTAAGACTATTCATTATTATGAATACTTATTAACCGACTTCAAAAAAAGAGGAGGTTCTCAATTCGCTTGCATTTTTTTATGTTTGTTACCTCGGACTCCGTCATTTAAAAACACATTTGAATTTTTTTTTGTTCGAATGGATCCAGATTGGACACATAAAAATTTCATCAAAATCGGTTCATTAGTTAGCTCTGGAAAAATATGCCATCCACGGACACAAATATACGTATTTTGCTTTCCTGTGACTTTTAGTAGTGTTTACGGTCACTAGAACATTTATTTTAGTATACGTACCTAAATATCTAAATAAATATTATTTGAAACATCTGCGGATACTATCATTTTGACTTTAATGACTAAAAAAATTGACCTAAAAATTGGCCTTAAAGCCTAAATAACCTAAGCTTAGACCTAGGTATGTCAAGAATTGGTAATCAGAACTTTTTACTTCACGTATAAAAAGTTAACTTACATATCTTGGCCCAACAACTTTTTATTTCGTAGAGGCGAGGCCATCCCCACACTATAATGACTATCATCAAACCATTCTTCACAGGAGGATTCCGGAAGACGAACCCCTGAAGAATCACTGCCATGCCACGCTACTTTGTTTGGCCTGAAAAACAAAAACATAACGAAATTAAATAACACGGCCATCGAAACAAGACTCATAATTTTGGATCACAACAAAAGAAATGGTCTATGTTTGAGTCAACGGGACTGAGCTAATAGGACCATGGGCATCGCATGATTTATGATACCATTCAAAGTGACCTTTGTTTCTGATACTGCCAAAGCATAGCTGGAACAGCAGGGGTATGCCAATCAAAGTTGAACTGCAAAGTTTTAAATCATGGTCAGTTCATACTAACTCATAGTTATTCTGTGACTAAATAGTGACATTATGATGTCATTTGATTTGTTTTCGCGCATGTTTTGCTGTCAAATGTCTAAAAAGAATGATCACGTGGTACAAAATTGTACCACGTGACCTGAAGAAATTACACTGGGCAGTGAAATATAACTTGACAGCAAAAGATTGGCATACGGGGGCAGAATTATGAATTAGACTTGCTTATCACTTTTACGTTCCGTCCTCTCCACTCCGGCTAAACTAACGCTAGAAGCTTAGGCATTAGTTATCTTGCCTGTTCTTAAGCTTTGGGTATATAAAAGTGCCTGGATTTATATGGCTTAAGATACATTATGCCCGCGGATTTTCTCCATAGACTTACCAATGGGGATCAATCATAACATTTCTGCCATCAAAGCTGTAAATGTTGACGTCGAAACTCGCACCAGATCCATCGAAGATACTGTTCCACGAAGGAAACAGCAGGTCTTCGTTCAGGTTTCTCACCGGAAGATGGCGCTCTCTGTTTTGGACCATTGACATAGCGTCTTGTACTCTGAAACACAAGCAGTGCAATAATTAAGGAAAAACTAAATACAAAACCACAGACTGTTAAGTTTATAGAATGATAGTTAAGCACTAATTTAATTATAACTGGTGACCCCAACGTGATTCGCGATCTAGGATTTGTCTGTGTCGATTAATGACAGTGCCATCTATCGGGCGTAGTTTTAGTAGTTCTAATGTAGCGTGCTAGATTGCGCTACAGGTTTATAATCCCCTTTTTGCTTCGCATAGTCAAATAATGAGTGATGTAATTTTAAACCCTAGAATTCATGAACAATGCGTCTGAGCTTTTTCTAGAGCTGAATTCAGGCGCTGCGCTAGACAAAAGTAGTTTTTTTAACTTATACAAAGTTCGTCTGTCTGACATAGGTACCGTTTTAGCTGTCAGTGTCAAAAATGAAAAACAAAGGACAACCATTTAGTATTGTTTTCTCTCAGCCACTAGCCCAGATTTTATTTTCCTCAAAAAAACCTTTGTGAACTTCAAAAGGGTATTGTGTTACCTTTATTATTGAGATTACTAAGTTCCTTTGATCTTACCTAGTGGTCAAAAATGCGCGGAAGTTTCCATTGTATCCTGCACGTATAGATTGCTGGTTACATTCGTAGTCTGCCGCAGCAAGCCCATTCTTCTTTGGCGAATACACTTTCCCTGTATGTGGATCATTCAATGCCGCTAACCTTATCTGAGAAAAAGTAGGTAATTATAATAATAAAATATCTGTATTTTTTTATACTTACAACTAAGATCGAACCAGATGGTCCACCTGATGTTAAACGGTAACTTTTGTCTATAACAATGCATTGCCATAGTGAGCCTTCTGAGGATGTGACCGAAAAGACATCTGAGCCCATCCCAATGGAATGGGTAATCCCACTAATACTTATTACAAATATGAAAGTTTAGATGTTTGGATGATTGTGTTTCAATCACGTCGAAACTACTGAACCAACATGTATGAAACTTGGAATATTATGTAGTTCGTAACCTGGATTAATACATAGGCTATTTTTTATCCTGGACCTACGGGATAAAATGAACGAATGAGATTAGCAGCGCCAATTGACACGTGGACGTCAGTTGCTTTTAAGTTAGAATTTTGATGTAAAGCAGTCTATCATCTGATAGGCGAGTAGGCTTCGGTGTAATGTCAAACTCCTCAATGAATCCGCTCAGAAACGGTACACGCGTACGAAGTCGCGGGTAGCAACTAGTTTTCCAATAAATAGCTTTAAAAGTAAGTGTTAAGTAAAATTAACCCACATATTTGTTTCTGTTCACAGGCTTGCTTGTACTCGTCGTAGTCGTTGATAAAGGGTACTCTCGCTGGGGCGCCGAATACGTCCCTTCTCTCGGAGGAAAGAGTGAACCCATCTAAAATAATCATAAATGGACCAGCTAATTATATTAGAATATTGTAGCAAATTACCTTAACTATTACCATATTACTATTATTATTTATTATTTATATTATTCACATATTTATTTATTTTCTTAATTTTTACAATATAAGTATAAAAAAAACATATATTATAAAAAAACTTAAAAACTAGAGTGCCGCCAGCAGTGGGGCAGGGCCCAAGCTAGGTAGGTACTTATTTTATGGTTCTTTTTTCCAAACTAAATAGTTTTTTTTATTTTTATACTACTATGTTACTATGCATTATAAGTATGTATTTACAAAAAAAAAGTATATAAGTATTCTATCAGCATCTAGTTACCATATTACAAGCTTTGCTTAGTTTGGGACTAGAGGCGTCGTGTGAAATGTCCATGAATATTTATTATTTATTTTATTTATAGTCGGTGAATGTGCAGCAAAAACTGAACAATTTTTCTGCATCAAAAACTAACCTCAACATAACGCCATCCACTGCGAACCCTCACCAACAATACATCTTCCTGAATAATATATGCGATAGTTCCTACAGGAGTAGCTGAAGTGCGCTGTAAAAAAAAAGTCAAAGTCAATGCTCACTTAATTTTATTCAGTAAAATCACAAGTATCGGAAATTATTTACATACAACTTTTTCTATGGTGATATCAAATTGCATCCTGTTAGGGTTGTGTACTTAATGGCGTCAGTGCCTAAAGGTTATCGCACACACTCGATAATGTGCCTATTTGTATACTACGGGGCACTAGGGTCTTTTGACGGTTTCTCTGCATAGTACGACATTATTATAAGACTTCGAGCTATCTACCTCGTTTAATGTATATAATTTTTTTTGTACTATTAAAGTCATCATCATCACCATCATCGTCAACCTATATTGATCCACTGCTGGACGTAGGTCTCTCCCAAGACGCGCCACTGAGCCCGGTTTTGGCTCTTCTCATCCAGTGTTTGCGCTACATTTCGCAGATCGTCGCCCCATTTTGCCGAAGGGCGTCCTACCACTTGCCTAGATGTGGACTCAAATTGACATTTAAATATTATGTGTACATTTTCTTAAACCCTGTTAATTTTTTTACGTGTATTAAATCTCATATTAAAAAATAATTTGTATGTTGTTGCATTTACCGTTATTAACGCCGTTCTGCTTCTAAAAATGACTGTGCTGACAGTATACGCATCATCATTTTCGTCAGTAAAACCTGAAATTGTTTTACGGTGAATATATAACACAAATCTGTTTCAAAATACACGCACAAAATCACAAATGTGTTAGCCCAAAAGCCATCAATCAAATGAGACTCCTAGTTTCAGTCATCCGATAGCGATAAGCCTGGTGTAATTGTATGTTATTATCGTTATCATAGTAACACCTCCCCATAGATTTCTAGGAATAAAAGTTTGAGCCTTTTACATAAATCAACTTTCCAATATCTTTACAATGTTGTCGATGTGAAGTTTTATCGTTACAAAAGACTATAAAATAAGTTAAAATAAAACAAAAATAATAATTACCACCACTAAACGCTGATGTTCTTGAAGCAGAGTAGTAGGAACCAGGTTCCCCTTTAGGACCAGTGATCGATAAGCCAGGAGGTCCAGGCGGTCCAGGTGGGCCAGGCGGACCACTTAATGTACTCGTATTATCCTTTCCTGGTGGACCTGGCGGTCCCGGCTTTCCTGGTTTCCCAGGGATTCCTGCTTCACCTGTGTCTCCTTTCTCGCCTTTTACTTTTCTCTATCAAAATATATTATAAATATGTATTTACAGAAAACAGTATATAAGTATTTTATCAATACAGTTTCCATATAGCTTTGCTTAGTTTGAGACTAGAGGGCGTTGTGGGAAATGTCCATAAAAAATATATTAGATTTATTTATGTTACCTACAGCAACAAGCGGATGACAAAATTTTACTAAATGCGTAAAATACATAGATAATAAGTTGTTACAATGTAATATAATGGTACCTCAAAATCATCAGGGATTTCACATTCTCCTTTATCTCCTTTTGTTCCATGAGTTCCATTAAAACCAGCTGGTCCCATTGGTCCCTGAATAGTAAAATTATTTTAATTAAAATAATTTGGTTTTTTTGTTTTCGTAACTTTTTTTGGACAAAAGGCAAGCAAAAAAATAAAATTACCACTGGACCCGGTGGTCCCAATTCACCCTTTTTCCCAATAGGACCAGTTGAACCTGCAGCGCCTTTTTGTCCTTTACTTCCATTTGGTCCACGAGGTCCTTTCACTCCATTCACACCACGATCCCCTTTCGAACCCTAAAAAATAGGTTAATTTTTGAAATGGTGTCACTATAGTATTGTAGATTATGCAGAGGTTTTTTTTTATATCATTGGCATTTAGTTTGTTTTAATCTTTGAAGTTTTGCATATCAATAGACACAGTCACTAGTAATAATAAATTGAGACAACCTTCAATAGAGCAATTTCTGATGCTGGCACTTGACCCGGTGGACCTGCTTCTCCCTGTGAACCTTTATGGCCTCTCGGACCCATTGGTCCAATGTCCCCTTTCAGTCCCTTCTCCCCTTGTGGTCCAGTTTGTCCATCGTGTCCATCTTTTCCAGACTTCCCTGTTTCTCCAGTCAAGCCTCGATCACCTTTGATACCCTGACAAATAACATACTTTGTATTAGAGTAAATACTAGCTTCATTACAATAGAGCACTAAGTATATATAAAAAAAGTTTACCTTCTCTCCATCTACGCCACTTTCACCTTTTGGTCCTTTTAGTTTTTTAACAATCATTTCATCTGAAATCAGTTAGGTATTAAGTAAAGTCTGAGCATTAAAATTTGCCTGATCGTGCAGAATTAAATCTACATTCGGTAAGCCGTTTGCCTGGGGTAAATCTAGATATAAGGTTGGTTTGACTGCGAGTTAAACTAAACCTTAATACCACACAATACAAGTGGGTATACCTTGAAAACGTATATGTACTGATACAGACCAACAAATCTTACAAAAAAATGTTCAGGGATTCAATATACTTACGTTATTAGGTTTACGTGACCAGAATGACTCGTTTTATATTGAAATTTATGCAGGTTATCTATCTGAACTAGAATAGAGGTCTAAATAAACTGTAAATTGTTTGGATGAGGGTAGAATCTTGTATCGATTGGAGCTACGTATCTTTACTTAGGTTTTTTGACCGGCTAAAAGGCTCAAAAACTTTACGGATTGCGTACTTGAATGGCAAAGCCAATATTTGATCTGAAAATTGGATTTCTTACAAACACCTTAACCTTTACCTTCATCTCGTATGAACGATTTTGTTTTGTAAAATAATTTCTGCTTACTATAAATAAAATAGTTTCGAAATTGAAAACCATCGCTTAAAATTGATGGTAGTACAAAATAAGGACTTATTTTTGTTTGAGTTAGTCTTACTTTCATGTGGGTCCATATCGGGGTCTAGCAGATCAGTTAGCTTTGCTGATAGTCCAGCTAATCCTGGTGTTCCTTTATCTCCTTGTTCTCCTGCAAAATATTCAGTAGGTATCAAAATATTTTAGTGAACGAGGTCAAAGTAAGTAATCACGTCCGAGACGAAAAGTGAGTTCTATCTCGCACTCAAGTGTCAAATTAAAATGCCTTTTGCGTTTGAGTTTACCTTTACAATTGGTATCCATACGGAATATTATTTAATTTTTTTTTATCGATACTAAGCACGTCATTTAGAGATTGCATAATTTGTGGTATTTATTTTTTGGCTTGATTTTCGAGTAAAATATTAATAATACCTTTAACTCCCTTATCGCCAACCTTGCCATGGTTTCCAGGGGACCCTGGTAAACCATCTTTTCCTGCTTCTCCTCTATCACCCTTTTCACCTCGCGGGCCTGCTGGACCTGTGTCACCCTGTCAATCATTTGAATTATATTTAAACTCAACTCAAGTTATAAGTAAATGTTTCCTTTGGTTTTTACACTGTATGGCAAGGTATCAAATTTCCACCAATATTTATTTATTCAACTATAAGAAAATTTGACTAACCTGAATACCCTTATCTCCAATGTGCCCTTGTTCTCCCTCTTTACCAGTATCACCTTTAAAGCCCTTTGGACCTACTGGTCCTGGTGGCCCTTGAGGTCCCGTATCTCCTTTTACTCCGGGTATAAACACTTGCTTTTTCTTTTTCTCCTCTTCTGTTTCCTATCAAAGAACTTTCTGAGAAATATTTTTGCATGGTTTTTTGATACTGTTTTATTCCAAAAGTCAAAAAATATATAGTTTTCGTTATTTAGTGTTAAATAATTCCTACTCACCACATACATTTCTCCAGGAGGCCCTGGTGGTCCTGTAAGTCCATGCAATCCAGGAGGTCCAGGGAGGCCAGCTTCACCTGGTTCTCCTTTCAGACCCTGTATACCATCTGTACCTGGTTTTCCGTCATCTCCTTTCTGACCTGTCTCGCCTTTTAGCCCTTCTGGACCTCGTTCACCCTGTGGCCCTGGTTTACCCTATGGAATTCATTAACTTGGTTAAGTATTTACAGAAAATTATATACCTACCAATATGAAGTTAGAACCTACCTAGTGACATTCATTATTAGAACTACTGATATCAGAATATAAAAACTCTATGGAACAAAAAATACCGTCAATCCAGCTTCTCCAGGCCTTCCATCTTCTCCTCTTGGTCCTGGGTCCCCAGCAGGCCCCTTCATTTCAGGCATTGATCTTATAAGAGTTGAAACCATAGTTTCCGAGCATTCACATTTCTAGAAAAAATATAAAGGACTTCTTATTTATAATAATTTTTATTATACCTAAGTAACAATAAAATTGCTTAAAACTTTTTACTTCTAAAAGAAATGAATAAATAGATGTTTGTTTAGTTTGATAGATGTTTGTTTAGTTTGATAGATGTTCAACTCACGCCTTCCTCCCCTCTTTTTCCGGCTGGGCCTGTGGGCCCCACAAGTCCTGTTTGGCCCCTAGGTCCTGGTTGACCTTTGACTGACTCTCCAGGTTCTCCCTGTAATAAACCGGTAATTTACCGTTACTTAATTCCCGGATGTAGGTACCTGGATATCGAAGTCTATTAACTCGCCACTACATACGGGTGTGTAAATTGGCCATAATAATCTATGGTGGAAATGAAATGGTTTGCATAAAAAGTAATTCACTTCGTCAGAATTTTTATTTTCAGTCAAAAAATTTTCGTCACCATTATTTTATCATCATAGTGAAGTCCAAACGGATCTTTGTAACTTTGAGGTATCTGCGCAGAACGAATTTTTGGTTCAAATTGGAGATAAGCTTTTTTGAACAACAGTACATGCGCAATCTTTTGTTGCAGTTAACTTCAGAGAGATGAAAATCCTTTGTCCGTACTGTACCTAATAGTTATGTTCACTGTACTTCATGCTTACCTTGATACCTCCATCGCCCTTTGCACCTTTCTCTCCCTTTATTCCTTTCTCACCCAGTGCACCAGGGCTTCCTATTTCCCCTTTGTCCCCCTTTAGCATACTCGTGCTTTCAGTTTCATCGTACACTGGTGGTGAATCCTCTACAAATTAAATAGAACTATTATGATTAGGTACTTTTGTTTAGCAATGTCCATTAATTTTCAAGAGGTTAGATATTACATCAAAAAAGTTGACAATATTAAATAAATAATAGTTTATTTCAAGCATTTCACTCATATTACATGGATTAAAATAAATCATTTCATAGATTAAAATCAAATTAAAATTAAATTAAATTAATATATTTTAACGCTTTCTTACTGTTCATAATTATAAATAGTAAGATACTTAATTATAATTAAGTATAATAGAAAATGCTTACTTATTGACAGTATTTTTTTTTCAAAATAAAATTGATTAGGTATGTAGGTACTGGTAATTGTCTGATGAATCTTATAACAATACCGAGCAATGTAGCTTTGTAGGAATAGAAATATCTTATTTTAAGGAAATAAAGACGATTGGTGTAGAGATTAGAATAGTTCCCGAGATTGGTAACTTTATACCTTTTCTAATGTATTTATAATAATATACTAGGTATTTTATTTTGTTAAATAATTAGTATGTACTTACCTCCCAAATCACCTCTGCCTTTTTCCCCTAACTGTCAAAAATATATAAAAATATTAACAAAATAATAATGTCAGTATCACTAAAAAAACATTATATTTAAAACTAAACCGATTATTTATGATTTCAATTATTATTCAAGGGTTATTTGTACAAAAGTTAATAATACCATTATTATTTATATTGCAAAAGCATTAAGCCAATCAATAGTGGAAACGAAGCCGATTGCCAATTGAAACAAATCAAGGGTTCTATTCTGCAAAGTAATAAACGAGCTATTGAACTTTGTGTTACACTGCGTGCTAACACGGCAACTTTACACAGTTGAGTTTTTATGCCAAAGATTTCGCGCAGTGTAACTCAAAAATTCAATAATTACGGGTTTTTATCAATTTGCAGACTAGATTCCTAGTTTCACTGTAACACAAAAGTGTCGTTTATTTTAAAGAAACAGCCTTTAGAACTAAATTTTCATGCAACCAACTTCAGTGTACAGTGAACTTTATACAGGGTGTACGGTACAACATACACGTTATAAGACACCATTGTATTAATAATAAATTTTGATTCCACTTACTGTTAGTCTTTCTGGCGGTATTTCCTAGAAAATAATTTGAAGTTGTTAATCAGCCAAAAAAATTGTGAAATTCCACGTTAGAAAGAGAAGGTAAGGGGAAAAACTGGGAAAAATAATGTTTTTATCCTCTCACTCATGGTGTAGATAGGGTAAAAAAGAAGGTCTGTCAGGGATTTCACTCCATACTTGACAGGTTGCACCAAAATGGTTGAACGGATCGGAAGACGTCGCTCCCAATTACATTAGTGTTTTCCAGTTTCCAGTAAAACTTATTTTTGAACCCAGTCTAAATTACTAATAGTTAGATTAAAATATTATTGAGGTAAGTACAGTTATCGACAAAAGTTGAGAAAGATAATGTGATTCAATTTTCACAAGATTTTTTTTGTACACGTACCCGCATGTTTTAAATCTATATTTTTATATTTCTTTTGTCATTGACTGCACAGTCAGCATCAAGAGTAAATTACTATTACATTAATTAGTTGTACACGTAAAAACTAGGAAACTGGAATTAAATCATAATTCACTTTTGATACTGACCCAGTTTAAGTGATTCTTCTACTATAGCCCTGAATCCATTGGCTTGGAATATTATTGTATTTTGTTTACTATATGGTTAGAAAAAAGAAAGCATACAAACACTTACGTCTTCATAATCGGTATCTTCAATGTAATCTGTCTATGAAAGAAAGAAATAATTGAATTTGTTATTATACAAATAGCCATGATAGCCAATAGTTTAGTTTTTGGATACAGCGTGTATCATATTTGAGAAAAGTTATGTGAGAAAAAGTGTTTTACTGCCGTATTCCTGGCAGCCGTTCAATCTTGACTATGAAAGACGACTGTATGTTTGGTAACATTAAAATGAGAGTAATTTATTAAAAAATTAGAAAAATGTCTATAATAATTTTCATAATATCATATCATTTTCAAATATGAAACACGTCATTATAAATTATAATAATAAAGCATTTGTTTTTCACCGAAAGCTCTTTTTCAAAAACTTTTTTAAGTTTTTTGATGATGATAAACATATAATTAATTAATTAACTACAAGGTATAATGTGGTTTTTTCTGGGTTAATCTTGGATTTTACTCTAGGTTTCACTAATAAAATTATAAACTAAATAGTTTGATATTTGAAAAAGGTTTATATAGGTATGTCAAGGCAGAGAATAAGTCAAACGATACTCATACGTAGGTACTGTGATTTGGTATAGCAGAAAAAACACATTGTGTATAAACAGTAGATAAAAGAAAAGTTTAATTAATAGACGCATTATAGTTAAGTATATACACGCATAACGTAAAATAGACGAAGAACAGTGTAAACAATAAAGTGAATAGAATAACCCCGTGTAAATATTGTACAGTGCCAGATGCCAATTTAAAAATAGCTAAAACCAATGGTTGAAACTATTTCAATTAACTTCAATTTTAATTAGTTCAAAATCCGTAGTTCCAACGTATGCGTGTTGAATGATTTTAAATTTTGAAATAGACTGTTCAACTCAGAATCCTCCTTTTTGCTCAGCACAGTCGGGTAAATCAATCATAATAGCAGTGAAGGAACTACGATGTCAATTTTGATTGCCCATTAGGTTTGCATGTATTAAAAAGTAAGAAAGCGATACAGATAAGACAACTGCAAGAAAGCAACATCGCAAAGTTTATAAAAAAAAATATACTAACTAAATCACGTAAAGAGGAGTCCTGAAAAATATAAATTCAAAATTTAGAATAAAATAAAAAAAAAAGTTTACATACAATATCTTAATAATGGTTTCCATCAAAGAAAGATTATTATACATTATTATAGGGCCATTACCCATACCCCTTGAACGGGGCATCCCGTTATGTCCCAGGCACTACGCTACAATGTCATACTTAGTATTATTGACAGAAGACTAATTTCAACACTAATAAGCCATCTAAACAACACACATTAGATTGTTTTAAAATTAAATAAATAAAGTTATTTTACGCAGTACTTACATTGTTGCATATTGTTTTCTCGGTATCCTCATCAGCTTCCGTGTAGATTTTAATTTTATCTATAACCCCCTGAAACAATACAATATTATTTATTAACCGAATATTCCACCTTGTATAAAAATTATTTAAAAAAAATTATATAAAAAAATCATGATTTTAATATAGCTAGGTGATGGTGTAAGTTCTTGATGTCTTTAAAGGGGTAATCTAAGGCATGTCTGTACATTACATCGCGAATATCCCATTATATACCCTATACAATTTTTAGTAGCTAGTTTTCCTGCTGACTCTATAGGTACTGGGTACTGGTTTCCTTACGATGTTTTCGTTCAACGTTCAAAAATTTCTTTATTATTTTTCAACGTAATATTATTGTGACGAGGGTTTAAACATTCGCGATGAAAATTATTTAATATATGATTTTATTTTAAAAATATGATATTTTGTAATTCTGAGAGTTATCTATTTCTGACGCTGACTGTACCCTGAAGCTCCTGAAAGTACCTGACCGCTATCTTTGGCTTTATTTTTTAAACCCCAATGTGTGGTTTGTTTACAAAAGTAGGTAGGTAGGTAAATAAAAATAGTTTAATAAATTATTCATACCTACTCAGATTGAGGATTTCAGATTATTGTGATGTCTACAAAAAGTTATTTGTAAAAAGAATCATAACTTAATTAGGTCAAAATACATAGAACGCATGTTTCAGCACTGAGATTGTTATCTTAGTGCAATTACATCCGGACGTCACCTGACACTAGACAAAACAAAATCCAAAGTGAACCTTGTGCCTTGTAATGACATTGGAGTCGCATACCATTAGTCAAGTTGAAAGTTATTCTTCTAATATGACTTTAGAATGACAAGACACATGACACATCCCATACATATTAATGTGTTCTATTCTCTGGCGAATGTAAAATGTCCAATTTGCTAGAAGTGGTTCAAATATAAAATGTAAATCCTCACACTAGGCTTGCTGTCTTCTACTTCAACGTAAATCTGTAAGCATAACCATGTGTGCCTACAATGTAACCAACCATTGAGCTAAAACACGCAAAATTATGACAAAACATGAGGTAAAACTATGACATAAACGAGCACTTGTGACGGAAGCATGCTTAGCTGTATAAATGTTTTAGTTATAGTTTTACAAAAATTCAAATTATTTTTATAGAATAAAATAGTGCTAAGATTTTTATTAAAACTCCAAGTAGTTTAAAGCAGGTACCTCCAAAATAAAGCACTAATTTCACCTAACACGAAACACCTAATTTTGCTAGGATAGTTCAGGCCTCATTTACATAGAAAAGTGGTACAAGTGGTACGCTCTACAAGTCATACAACCTGAATTTACTACATCATAATTATAAATATCTATGATTATAAAACACTTTTTACAACTTTCTCTATAGAGGGTTCTTGATTAGGGTTAGTATCTTTAGAAACTACTAAATATATAATTTTATGAGTAACTAGCAAATTAAAATTGATAATCTGCGTCTTCACAAAATCAAACGTTTTTAGACTCAATTTCAACTGCCTATAGCATCCCTACATCCCAGGGTAAATGAATGTTTAGTAATCTGATTGTAACTACATTGTTAGTTTTTAAACTATACAAAAAGCTCTCAAAAATCGACGGCAGCCATTTTGAATTTCCTTTAGGTTTGAAGAATTCATTCAAGCGATGTGGCACCGGTAACCTTTGTCAATGCAAATTCAACCTTACCTCTGCCATATTTATGTTGACAGTCGCAGCCTGCACGCGACACGACTAAATACATTAGCTAAACTGACAACTCGCAGCCGTACTAAACAGTTCTACCGCAGTTTGATTTCAAACGGATCTCAGCGCACCTAGTCCTCGATTTAGTAAGGGATGTTACTGTTTGCGATCTACGAAGATATTCAGAGTATGGAAAAATACTTCATTTTGTGGACGTTACATAGTCAATTTATTCTTTAAAGTTCTAGAAAAAAAACGTATAGTTATTTTCTTATCAGGCCATTTTCTTGCTATGTCTAAGAGCCTAGCCTAGATCAGACTATTGGTACAGTCAATTTGAAAAGTGTAAAATATTCACATGTTTTAACAATGGTAGGTGTTTGATACTCGATTGAAGATTCTTTGTGCTGTAACAATATTTCCTGCTTAATTAGGGAAACTAACTACAAAAGGAAACAAATAAAGTTTACAGAACAAAATTATTAAAATTTATTAAAAAAAAAATAAGTGTTATACACAAAATATGTCTAATTGGTAATAACTTAGAGATAATGCTAATCCTTACTATAAGACACAAGATAATGGTATTAAATTGGAGTTTAAGTAGTAATTTGAAGTTAATAAGTGAATAAGGGTCGAGGTGCACGTCTGGTCTCTGCCGCAGTTCAAACTGAGGTTTGCCTAACGAAACGTTGAATACGTGAGGAGTAGACCGTCCTGAGCCTATGGCGAACGTTTGGACCCCAAGACGAATGTAGTTCTTGAGTAATTTCCCCCGCCGTGCTAACTAACCTGTAGTAATGGCTAACCGCTGGAGGTAAACTGTATTTCAAGGGAGTTGGGAATACGTTCTCGAGTCTCCGCGGTTTCTTATCGCTGTGGAGCCCCGGCCAGCTCGTTGGCTGCACCAAGAAGACTGATCGCAACCTGACAGCCTCTCTGTGATAGGCAAAATAAAGAAATATGTTTAGTATGTTACAGAGCCCTACTTTTACGGTGATTTTATAGGAGTTATCATTATGTTTACTACGAATACCTTGAGGCTTTTATGTCGGGATGAACTCAAAAATCTGGTGGACAATCGTTCGCGATGCCGCCCTGTTCACAAATCCTTTTTACGGTGTGATCCGTGTATGCAGATAAAGCGCAACTCTGAGGAAGATGAGAGAAGGAAATTAATCACCATGAAAGGCTTCCTTCAGCTCTTATTGAGCTCAACTGGGACTACGATGGAAGTTCATAAATACCTTTGTGCTGGAAGCTGGTAACATGGATCGCACGCAGCGATATAGGTACCAATCGAAAAGTTGCGGACGCGCAGAACTTTCGCTCCTCAATTTCGTAAACGAACCACAATAAAATCCCTTCAGATTTCAATTTACTTGGGAAGAACAGTTATAATTTTATAGAAAATATCAAGGTAGTTTCTGTTCGCTCGTTAAAATTTTAAAGTTTTCAAACCAATCCTCTGACTCTATCCCTCCAATACAGCTCTCTCCTTCTTTCTTTCTTTTTTTAGAGACTGGACACCATCAATCAATATCTATGACCTGCTTGCTTCAAGCAAAGTTTGATCGTTCTGTCAAGTCGATTTGACAGATGGATGACTGTTTTCAGAGTAACAGAATCTGCTAAAGAACCAAGAAAAGATACGTACGAACGCACAAATTGACAAGATTTCAATAAATAATATGACTACGAAAGTGGAATCGAGTTACGAATGCTTGATAAGATAAAAAAGTTTGCTTCATCAGAGCTTATTTGCAAAGACATAAGTTTCGCCTATCTATGGTGGGGTTGCCAACACGAAAAACAATAAAATAATGATACTATCTCGATGAAAGGAAATTTGAAAATATCTCCCGCGAGATTCAAAGTAGGTACATTTACGAGGAAATTACTATGATTTTTTTTTAACGTGTACATTTAAGGAAATATGCTAAAAATCGAACGTTACAGCACCCCCTTTCCCGGTGAAGAATTCACGTAGGGAATTCTCCGGACGACCTCGTCACAGAACTCGTGTTTAAATTACCTACCTACACTTGTATTTAACTAACGACAAAAGAAGAAATGAGGTACCTAACTGAAATGTAATTTTATCGTCCCAACTGCAGCTTTGCGAGCGAATAATACAGTATTTTGATGATCCTCAGATCGACACAGTATACCAATGGATATTCTGAGTCAGAGAATCGCTAACCAACCGAATCGGATCTTGCTTAGGAAGGCAATATTGGATCGGTTGTTTCCCTAAAAACATGGAGATATTCCCGAGATTACGGGGTAACTGAGTAATTAAACGAAATGCAAATAACTACGCAGGTTAATGAAATAAGATGATGTATGTTACGCAAAGCTGCAATTCGCACGAACTATGTACAATACGTCAGCCGAAATTTCGGTTGTAAGGCAGTGGTGGTGTACACAGATGTTATCCCGTGCCGGGTTCTACGGCGCACCTGGAGGAATCGGTGGTTGACTATTCTTACCCCCCGAGCCAACGCGGGGAAACTTTATTAATTATCTATGTGGTAATCTAGATTTTTGAAATCTTTGATGTGCCACTTCCCGAGGTACTTCCCAGAATCGTCCTCTAACTCATATACTAGGGGAGAAAGTTTACGAACGACGGTGCACCGTTCATACTTCGGCGCTAGCTTAGCGGAAAAATACTTATCGATGGTCATATGTTGACACCTCGTATCATACAAATTCTAAATTTTACAGGAGAGAGAAAAAACTGTTTAACTTCGATTATAACTGGTATTGAAAAAAAAACAAAAATATAGTTGGTAGATAATTTGTTTATTAATCGAATGCTCAAAAAGTCAATAACGTTTACACAGAGTTTTTTTAAGAATAATCAATTTTAATTAAGTTGCGAGTTGTCAACGTCAATGTAGTTTAACAAATTAACAGTTACGAGTGGACAATTTGATCACCAGTGCTTTGACTCATGTTTGTTACCTCAGAACTCCGTCATTTATGAACCGATTTCAAAAATTCTTTTTTTATCTGAAAGGATATACTTCCAGATTGGACCCATTTAATTTTCATCAAAATCGGTTTAGTAGTTTGGGTTATAAATAGAAATAACTGAAAAAAATATGCACTTGTATCACATTCTGGGTTTAGGTATACTTCATCAGTATTTTCAGAATGTTGAAAGAGATCTAACTCGAAAAAAGACTGAGGCTGGCTTGCAGGGAATGAGGTGTGAAGTCCCTGATCTCTCAACAGATTCAGTGAAGAACGTGCTGATGTTTCGTGGCTGTTAGGCAGGCTGGAAGGAGGTGGAAGCTGGTTTACAGGCAGTAAGGTGGTGAGTTCCACAGAAGTCTCTCCATTCTCTTGGTCATGAACGGCAGAGAGATCTAAGCAGAAAGAAGGCGAAAGCTGGCTTGCAGGGAATGAGGTGTGAAGTCCCTGATCTCTCAACAGATTCAGTGAAGAACGTGCTGATGTTTCGTGGCTGTTAGGCAGGCTGGAAGGAGGTGGAAGCTGGTTTACAGGCAGTAAGGTGGTGAGTTCCACAGAAGTCTCTCCATTCTCTTGGTCATGAACGGCAGAGAGATCTAAGCAGAAAGAAGGCGAAAGCTGGCTTGCAGGGAATGAGGTGTGAAGTCCCTGATCGCTCAACAGATTCAGTGAAGAACGTGCTGATGTTTCGTGGCTACTAGGCAGGCTGGAAGGAGCTTGGCTTTCATATCTATATTTACTTTTAGTTTGACGTGAAACGTTAATTGTGAGACCAAATTCTTTTCTACTAGTAACAACTTGGCTGAAAATCTCCTCATCACTGTCATTTTACATGGTTATGACACCTGAAAAAAAATTACGGATATTTTACTGTTATTCACTGAGGAGTTCCGTTGAGCAGCTCCTGACTTCATCGTCAGATCAGCTCGCTGTTAACATATTATTACATTGTCACCGAAGACTCATAAGTGTACCAAAATTCAGCTCAATGGGACATCAAGAAGTGGATCAAATTCAACTTGCAAAATTTGCGCGGGAAAAACACAAATAGGTACAAACATTGCAAATTAATACTAGTTGTACTGTGAGAACATAGACCTCGCAAGCCTTTGTATGCAATAACTGAAACATTCCCTTTTCGAATTTCAGGTGCTTGAATTTTCCAATAGGCTCTACCTATGTAGACTTTTGCGCAAATTAGGGGTATAAGTTTTAGCGATTACTCGCGTTCCCTTGGTCCTAGGAGGTCGAATTTGGTGTCTACAGATTTGTCTCGTAAAGGCGAAGAGGACTGTGTAGTCTCATTGATATTGGTAGAAGTCAATTTACTCTTTTTCTCCCCTATTTTCCCCCCAATCAAAAATCGCGCTCGACAAAAAAAATTTAATAAATCAAGGAAAATGTGTGGCGATTTTCGTCGAAATCGGTTGATAAATGCGACCTGTAGGCGATTACTGACAGACAGACAGACAGACAGCCGGACAAAAGTATTTTTGGCCAATCTCGAAACTGAGACGATTCGCTCGCTCGGTCAAAAAAGCTTGTAAAAAGAACACAATTTGAAGATTATGTAGGTACCTACCTAAACAAAAATCAGCTTGCTCTCACCATCATCCATCATCATAAAACAATAATTTCAAACAAATTTTACAATTTCAAACTAAAGGTAGATCCTTCCTACGATTATGAATTGAATCTGAAACATAAACTTACCTTATCACTGGTGTATTTAAGTTGTAGGCACGTTTCATTTGTTAAATGACTTATTAACTTGTATTTTAATTCAAAACAATTGTACTAACACTTTAATTTAATAATTAATTTAAATAATAACAACGAACCGGTAGAAAAACAGAAGAACTTATTCTATGTTGTCAACTCGTAAATGCGCGAAAATGAGAATTAACGCATAGATTATGAAGTGAGGTGTCAACCGTTCGTAAACCGAAGCCGTTCAATTCAAAATTGTTTCCTTGTAACTGCATTATAGTGAGAAAAAATGCTGTGATGAAATTATGAGGTGTCAGCTTTGGAAACATTTGTTCGAGTGACATTTTTTGCGAATTACAAATTGTCAATTGTTCGATGCGCCGCGAAAATTCGATTTTTTCCATGTGCATAACTCATTTTCGATAAAAATGTAAGTTACGAGGTGTCAACCTATGACCATCGTTATGTGCAGCGCTCTGTTTGTAGGTACGCTTCCATACTACATCGCCTACCTCAAAAGCAATATTTCTACGTTTATTGTTATAATATTTGGCATTTTTACTGTGGGCTTTTTTTAGGCTTTCCTGTACGGATTTGTAAATATCTTTGAGCGTACCTAGTTTCGCGGCGTATGTATCACGGGGCTCAAAAATTAGCTCGTCTACATCTTGAAAGTCTTTATAGATACTACCGTCCGAGATAGCTTCCCTCCCGTGAACAAGCATGAAAGGACTTGTAAAGTCCTGTGTTTTAACCTTCTCCCTGGCTCACCAATACACCAAGATCGAATCCTCGATATCGGTAGCTCCGCCATTCTCGTGTCTCTGTTTTCCCCCGCCGACCCCTACGTCATGTCATCCGGACGTACGGATGACATTGACAGGTCGGGAGATTGACACCGGCAGTTACCTCACTTACTTGTGCATGTGAGATAGGGTACAGTATCTACTAAGTAGATACAAACACTACAACCCCTTTCTTATTTAAATATTTTGAATCAACAAAACATAAAGCTATGCCCCATATAGGATCATACTGTGGTGTGAGCGCACACCTCCGGCCAAAGCCCAAGATTACAATATAATTATCATTAGCCTTATGCAATTCGGTACTTATCAAGACACAGACCAATAAAGACAACTTCACATTGAATACATACATTTTCATTACACGCTTTCACCAATACCACATGTGATTACATTACAAACCATTTAAATTGGACTTTTGCGCACTTGACATAATATGTCTGAAATAGGTGTGAGTTGTCTACTGGCAACTCATTGTCCACTTGCGTCTTTATGTCCGGCTTCTATTGATCTTCTACTTCATAAAGACAAGGAAATTTATATTTCTCCTTAACTCTTGCAATCTCTTCTCCGCCTAAAACATTCTCAACTATAGGTAGGTAGGTAACTATAGGCGTTGGGTTGCAATGCAATACAGAGAGAGCTTATTTTTCTTTTCTATCTCTTCCACGTAAACCTTATAAATTATTATCTTCTGTTACGTCTGCATCTTCAGCTCTTTATTTCCAGTCTCCATACTCCTTCCCCTTTTTCCTCTGTCACTTATGGCGATCTCTTACTTGAATCGTCTTAAATCGGGCATTTTATGTCTAATAGGGCTCTAAGCACAGAAATCCCGAATTTATTTACCTCCGCTACGAAGAATAGTCTAAAAATTATGGTTCACGTCACAGAACGAAGAAAAGAGCTACACTACGCAGGCATTACTTACTACACCTATCAATAACTTTATTATATTTATATATATATAGAACACTTTGGAGTCAGCCCAACTTTGTTGTGTAACCGGATCTCATAATAAAATTTGCTTAGCCAAATTCCATGGTAGGCTTCTAAAACTGTTTTTAGACGTCTTTTCTGATTTATTATAAGACCCTCACTGTGTTTCCTTATTTTAACAGAGAGTTTTCGTAATAAAACATAGGTTTTCTTTCTTTTCCATCCAGTTTGTTAGTTCGATTACAAAATTAATTTGTTTTTTTTTTATTTTTTTGTTTAGTTTAGCCTGACCTCCAGAATTCACATCCGCTATAACTTTACTAGGTATGCATTTACATAACTGACTCACAGTAGGTATCACACCAGATAGAGGGCACTGTCGCTCGTTGATACCTATGAACGACATCCATCGACAACAAGATCGCTCAAACGCTTGGAGGTTCTAGATTCCGCAAAGACAGAGTTTGAACTTCAGTGATATTTCTTTGTTTATTTCGTCCCATATAGTTAATACTGATTCCAAATTAAAATACATCTAGGTAAACCTACCATTTCATTATCTCTTTTTTTTTTTTGATTTTGTCATAATATCACGGGTTTTCTAATACAGATAACCGTATTAAACAACTTGTAAGCTACTTTTTTTTTTATTTTTTTATTTAAGTACCTACTAATTTAGTTATGCTTAGTTTTAATTTTCGGTTTAAGTGTTGTCCGTTTTTAAGCAAACCCCGTCTGGTCACCATTGAACGTGAACGGGAAGTCTTGTTTCCTCCAACCAATTTTATGGTACGATTTTGGTCAATCATCAGCAACCAATTTAATGGTAAGCCCCTAAGTCATATTATCAACCAATTTAATGGTACGCCTCAGGTCAATCACCAGCAACCAATTCAATGGTAAGCCTTCCTAGGTCATCAACCATTTAATGGTAAACCTTGACCGTGTTCAACCAATTTAATGGTAAGACTTGACCTCTGTGCAACCAATTTAATGGTAAGCCTTGTCCATCATGCAACCAATTTAATGGTCAGCCTTGTCCTTTGTGCAACCAATTTAATAGTAAGCCTGGACTCCTGTGCAACCAATTTAATGGTAAGCCTGGACCTCTGTGCAACCAATTTAATGGTAAGCCTTGACTTCTGTGCAACCAATTTAATGGTAAGCCTTGACCAACAATCATGTAACCAGTTCAATGGTACCAAGGGAAAGCTTAACTAGTAATAAGTTTAACTTAATTGCAGGTACTTAAATATTGTAAGTATTGTTTTGAAATGGTGTTTGACTTTGCATCCGCTTGTAGGTACCATTGATTATTGTATAAGTGTATTGAAGCTTTTCCATTATTATTGACATTAATTCGGCTTTTAAAATTACACTTTATTATTTAAATTATGTAGGTATTCTATACTACCATTGGCGCATCCTCAGAGGGCACATGACCGCTCCTTTAACCAACCAAGACCTAAGCTATTTATTTAAACCATGTATGCAATGAATAAATGAATGAATAATTAACAAACTTAAATTGCATAATAAAACTTTTATAATTTTGTGCACCCTCCCAGTGATCGCCTATTGAAATAACAGTAGGTACCTATCTAGATAGATCAAGACATTTAATTACCTACTGAATTCACCTGTAACAGGTAACTAGTAGTAAACCGTCAATAGGTACTAATAGTACCTAAGCCAGGAGTTAGTATATCAATACATACTAAACAGAATATAGGTAAGTAGTCAACCTCGTTTAGACTAATTTAAAGTTTTATGAAATGCAACCAAAATATTGCGTAAAATAGACGTAGGTACCCATCTACTGTTCCGCATGACCTTTTAGAAAATCGCTTAGAAACTGCTTCCTCCTCTTTCACATAAATATTGTGTATTTTTAATATAATTAAGTAGGTGTAATATCTTTCCCAGTAGAATTAGATAACATCATGTTATTGTCGTCCTTATAAAATATTATGGAATAGGTTCTTGTTGTTACCTGTCTACACACAAACAAAAGTAGCAGACCTGCCAACCATTTAGGTACCCATCGGATAAGTAAGTAGATACCTCTCCTATCCACTTGTGTCAAGCAAATCACACGTCTAGGTAGGCTATCACGTCTGGTGAAACTCTTGAATTATAACTTCCAACAAAATCAGTAGACCAAAATTGAAATTTTATAAAAAGTATAGACCCGTAAAATGGTTCATTAATGGTAAAATATAAATCCCGCTTTTATCTCCTCATAACAAGTCCAAGTGATTATAATAATATCCATTTTTTGGCATCACAAAATATAATAAAATAGGTAGGTACTAGGTATCCTACCTATCTAAGTATGACGACACGCAGCACTACACGTCATACCGCACCACCCCGCGCCGACATCCGACACAACATGCAGCGAACATAATATCTCTTTTCCTTTTTTTTTTTTTTTTGAATTATTACTGCACGTTACGCGTTGCCTGAAGGTCAATAAAATTCTACTAACGATTCTTTTAACTGCTGGAACGCAGCTCGACTGCCCCTTCATCCGTTTTAGGTCAATTCGCACTTTACCCTCAAGCCCCGACAGCCGAAACGCAACCGAATCGGAGTCCTTTTATTTTATATGCCTTAGCCAAGCCACAGATCAATTGAATTACCTAGGTATAGTTGAAACGAACAGAACATCAACCGTTGTAAATAAGTAGTGGAATTGAACCCGTGAACTCAATTTTTCGCTAGATTTGTTGTTGAATTAAGCATAAGTATAAACAGATGTTGGCAATTTCGGTATCTTTATAAATTAGAGAACGATCAATGACATCTACCGACGCAAAGCGGAATTAAACGTCTAATGCCATTTACCGACGCAAAGCGGAACTAAACGACCAACGCCATCTAATGATGAAAAGCGGAACTAAAGGACTGATGCCCTCCACCGACTCAAAGCGGAACTAGTTGTAGCATCAGATGATTGGCTGACGCTAATGAGCCAACGCGAATGAAGCAAAGAAAAAGGAACGAACGAGGAGTGAAGTGGAGGTTCATTCGGTCGAGGCTTCATGCTTCTTCTTTTGGATGAGAGAAAATACGGCAGCCTAATTTTGTTTTCATTATTGTAATGCAACGCCACCTGTGTAGTGGATGCGGAACTTTTTTTGCTGTGTAAACATCTGTTTACTATCTAGTGAAGAAATACAATATTGCACAAAAGAAAATGTTCTACACAAAATATAAGGAGGGACCCCAATAATAATACACGCTACTTTAACAAACAAACCAGCACTAATAATTATTAGGTAGGTACCTAGTCAATGAAAAATTGTACAGCATCAAATTAAACAATTTGTATCTGTAATGGAGATCGCACGCCACCAATGGCCGAAACCATAATTTACACAAAGAAAAGACATACCTGAACTCTTCTTCCTCCTCCTTTTGAAAATTATAGTTTCTACAGACCTTTATCCTCGTCGCCACTGTAAAGTCCTGTGTTTTAACCTTCTCCCTGGCTCACCAATACACCAAGATCGAATCCTCGATATCGGTAGCTCCGCCATTCTCGTGTCTCTGTTTTCCCCCGCCGACCCCTACGTCATGTCATCCGGACGTACGGATGACATTGACAGGTCGGGAGATTGACACCGGCAGTTACCTCACTTACTTGTGCATGTGAGATAGGGTACAGTATCTACTAAGTAGATACAAACACTACAGGACTGAACGAAGTGGACTCATTGACTGATGTATTGATTGCAAATTGAATCTTGTGAATATTGACGTCCCACGTCCTATGGTCAGCTTCTACGTAAGAGGATAGTGCTGTCATGATGGTACGGTTATAACGCTCGACCGTATTTACTTGAGGACAATAGACTGGGCCCAAATGAACCTGGGGAATATTGTACTTGGCATATAATGCCTGAACTTCATGACCTACAAACTGGGAACCATTGTCAGATAGAACAGTTTGCGGGATACCATGAACTAAAAATACATGGTCCTCTAGGTCCATTATCTTGTGTCTTATAGTAAGGATTAGCATTATCTCTAAGTTATTACCAATTAGACATATTTTGTGTATAACACTTATTTTTTTTTTAATAAATTTTAATAATTTTGTTCTGTAAACTTTATTTGTTTCCTTTTGTAGTTAGTTTCCCTAATTAAGCAGGAAATATTGTTACATTATGGCGCCCGAACAGGGACTACGATGGAAGTTCATAAATACCTTTGTGCTGGAAGCTGGTAACATGGATCGCACGCAGCGATATAGGTACCAATCGAAAAGTTGCGGACGCGCAGAACTTTCGCTCCTCAATTTCGTAAACGAACCACAATAAAATCCCTTCAGATTTCAATTTACTTGGGAAGAACAGTTATAATTTTATAGAAAATATCAAGGTAGTTTCTGTTCGCTCGTTAAAATTTTAAAGTTTTCAAACCAATCCTCTGACTCTATCCCTCCAATACAGCTCTCTCCTTCTTTCTTTCTTTTTTTAGAGACTGGACACCATCAATCAATATCTATGACCTGCTTGCTTCAAGCAAAGTTTGATCGTTCTGTCAAGTCGATTTGACAGATGGATGACTGTTTTCAGAGTAACAGAATCTGCTAAAGAACCAAGAAAAGATACGTACGAACGCACAAATTGACAAGATTTCAATAAATAATATGACTACGAAAGTGGAATCGAGTTACGAATGCTTGATAAGATAAAAAAGTTTGCTTCATCAGAGCTTATTTGCAAAGACATAAGTTTCGCCTATCTATGGTGGGGTTGCCAACACGAAAAACAATAAAATAATGATACTATCTCGATGAAAGGAAATTTGAAAATATCTCCCGCGAGATTCAAAGTAGGTACATTTACGAGGAAATTACTATGATTTTTTTTTAACGTGTACATTTAAGGAAATATGCTAAAAATCGAACGTTACAGTGCTTAACACTTACCTACTACAAAATTCTTACACGACTCGATCAAACCATAAACTTAAAATCTTGTTTTATCATTACCGCATCATTATCTCAATTACCTAAACACAAAGGAATACAAAGCGTATCTCGTAGGTCATTCAAAAACGCTCTTTCATTCGATTTATACAATAAAACTGTTGAAACCACTATCTATACCTACTTATTATCCAGTGGTTTTGCCAGACAATCTTCCAGGATGGTCTCCGCCAAGAAAGATCGCCAGTGGTTGACCCGCTATTGTAATTCAAAATAGCCCACCATGTCTTTGTAAATATATATTTGCAAAGCGAATACGTGTCTGATTTCTAGATGAGCTTCCAACATTACGTATGCCGATGTCAAATATACGGCTATTTAGAAGGAAGTCGAGTGTATCAAGATTGTAATAAAACTTTTATCGTCCATTTGCATCTTTATTATGCGTGGTATTTGGAATAAGGCAATTGGTTTCAGGTTTCCGCCGCTATGAGGACTCAATATATATTTTTGGTTTTTGTGTAAGTAATCTTACATAGTTTTGGGTTTCGCCCGCACTTTTCAGCTATTTTTACATGTTTTTAATTTGGTTATACATTTTGATACATAAGTAATACAAGAAATTAAATTCAAAATTTAAAAAACCCCTGAATCTTGGACCGATTTTCATCAAACATAGCTAAGAACACTCCTGACTACACTCGAGAGCAATGATTCCGGGTCACTTAAAGAATGTTAAAAATCTCGGAAACTAAAAATGATAGGTTAATGCAATAAATTGTATTTAATAGACAATGTAATACTCCTTAAATGAAAGTAAAAAAATATGAGTCACCATACATTTTATTAACACAAAATTACATAAAGAAAAAAACTGCTGATCTCTCCTTAAAACAAAAATAGGAAACATGAAATTTTTGAACTTTATTACGATTTGACTTGAATTTTAATACTTCGTATTGCCTCCTCGTGCTTCCATTACTGCGTTTACGCGGTTTGGCATGCTGTACACCAAGTTCCTTATACGATTTTGGGGAATATTCTCCCATTCCTCTGTGAGAGCAATTTTGAGCTCACGAAGCGTGATTGGGGGAGGGTTTCGTTGTTTTACGCATCTGCCTAGCTCGTCCCAAGCATGCTCGATCGGGTTGATATCCGGGCTGCGCGCTGGCCACTCCATACGAGTAATGTTCATCTCTTGAAGGTAGTCATTCACAATCCTACCTGTATGAGGTCGGGCATTGTCATGCATAAATATAGCATCCTCACCTAAATTGACCAACATGATCATTGAGGATTTCTTCCACATATCTTACGCTAGTTAAAGAGCCGTTTTCTATGATCACCAGCTCTGTGCGACTTTCAGAAGAAATTCCGGCCCACACAAGTACAGACCCACCACCGTAGGCTACTTTTTCTTCGATGCATGCTTGCTTGAATCTTTCCCCTGGTCTTCGATACACTCTGTGTCTTCCATCGTGCTTGTAGAGCATAAATTTTGATTCGTCGGAGAACATAACTTTTGACCAATCTTCAATACTCCAATTTACGTGGCTCTGGGCATATCTTAGTCTTGAAATACGATGCCCACGCTCCAGTTTAGGGCCGTTTGCAGGTCTAAGGGGTTTTAAGTTAGATTCAGCAAGCCGACGTCTTACTGTCCATGCACTTGGGTTACTTCCTCCGAGGCGTCCAAACTGATTTGTGAGTTCAGTTCCTGTGAGAAAGCGATTTCGAAGCATGGTGTTCACCAAGTATCGGTCTTCTCGTGCTGTGGTACACCTGGTTCTGCCCGTTCCTGGTCTGCGTAGGTTAGAACCAGTTTCTTCGTAACGTCGGAGAACTCTTTGTACTGTTGACAGCGACACACCGACAGTCCTGGCTGTATCGCGCTGACTCCGGCCGGTTTCCAGCATTGTAAGTATTCTGGTGCATTCTTCAGGCGTAAGCGACATAATTTCAGCTTGAATAATGAATATAGAGCACTATCAACATGGTTTATATACCCACATAAATGACAGATTACAAACAAAAGCAAAACCAAATGCTGTAATTTCGTAGTTCCATCTTCGAAAGTGGCCCTTTTTCAAATTTGATTTTTTTAAGATATAACTTTACAATAACTAAGAAGTTTTAATACCTTCATTTAAGGAGTATTACATTGTCTATTAAATACAATTTATTGCATTAACCTATCATTTTTAGTTTCCGAGATTTTTAACATTCTTTAAGTGACCCGGAATCATTGCTCTCGCGTGTACATTCACCTTTCAAACAAAAAAAAAAAATTAAAATCGGTTAATCCGTTCAGGAGCTACGTTGCCTCAGACAGACACAAACACACACACACACACACACACACTCACTCACAGACAAGTTAAACTTATAACACCCCGTCGTTTTTGCGTCGGGGTTAAAAAACAGACTTTGTCTAGCTTGAATAGTATAAGCACATGATTTATAAAATTAGCCCTATCACTGTACAAGGGATGGTTGAACCCACGATCTCGCTCATACTAGGATGCCCCATGTCGTGGGTCGATACCCGAAGACTCAAAGTTTTTAGAATTTACTGTGTAAAATCGGGGCTTGTTAAGCTTGAAAATAAGCTGCCATATCTGATTTTCTTGACTCCACGTGGTAGAGGAAGTAAATCCGGAGCAGCTGTGAAGTTACGACGCAGCGGATATTACTAACTGAACGAAACCAGCGACTTTGACTACACTATCAGCTATGGTTATCATACTTCCTTCTGTTTAGGTGCTTTTGGTAGCACCCCTGTCATCAATCCTCAAACGAACGAGGTCAACGTTCGAATAGAACGTTTTTGATTAGCCAATATTACAACCGTATAAGGTACATTCTTCTACATTCTTCTGGGTGTCCCAGAACTAGTATGTTATCAACACTCACGGTAGCAACAAAACTAAATAAACAAACAAAAACCAAATGTCTTTATTATCTACTAGCTTCAATCCTATTCTCCTGTTGATTTTCCGAGATAAAAAGTAGCCTATGTGTTAATACATGTTACGAACTATATGTATGTATTCCAAGTTTCATCCAAATCGAACCAGTAGTTATTATACAGCGTGATTGAAATACAAACATCTAAACTTACTTAATAATAATGTAGTACATACTTACATTACAATGTACACTGAGGTCGTGAAACTATTTTAAAGAATAAATAAATAAATATTCGTGGACTTTACACACAACGCCCTCTAGTCCCAAACTAAGCAAAGCTTGTAATATGGGAACTAGATGGCTGATAGAATACTTATATACTGTTTTTTTTTGTAAATACATACTTATAATACATAGTAACACCCAGACATAGAACAAACATCTATGTTTTCCACGCACAAATGTTTGTTCTCAGTGGTGATCGAACCCACGACCCACAGCACGGAAGACAAAAAAATTCCATTCCGATTCCAATCTCAGTTGAACTGCAAAGTTTTAAATCATGGTTAGTTCATACTAACTCATAGTTATTCTGTGACTAAATAGTGACATTATGATGTCATTTAATTTGTTTTCGCGCATATTTTGCTGTCAGTGTCTAAAAAGAATGATCACTTGGTACAATTTTGTATGTGTGTGAATAAATTACACTGGGCAGTGAAATATAACTTGACAGCAAAAGATTGGAATACGGGGGAAGGTATCTTATTTTTGAGGTAATAACTGGACTGTAATTTTGACAAAACTGAAAATCTACCCCGATCTATCTATCCTAACTCAGAGCGATACAGCTCGTTTTGCAATGTAAACTGGTTTAGAGTGATAAGTGCATCACTTCAGCCCAGTCCATTCGTTTAGCTATGAACGTCGCCTGGCAGCAAAAGAGTAAAAAGATTTTGTATGATATACCGTCCAGCGGCTATGATAAATAATGTCGAGAAGGTATTTCGAATGTACTTAGCTATTTAGGTTTAGTTTTTGTATGGAGAAAAATCGGGTTCGATTCACCCATATGAAACAAAAACTGCGAGTATTTCGAATCCCACTTTTCTGAAGACTACGTTGTAGGTACAGAGCAGGTACCTACCAACAATAATTTTTAGTGTAATCTATCTACTGTTACTGTTACTTTTATGAGATGTATACACATGTCATAACAGTTATTTATTAGTAGGTTTTTTGTCAAATTTTAGCTAAAAGTATTACTTTTACAAACATTTCCAGCGTAAGAAGCTTGTAATTTTGGGGACACGACGAAAAATTATGGAACTTTTACACATAAAAAAGTTGTCACAACAAAAAAGCTCCTCTAAACGTTTCTGCAAATTGTGGAAAGTGTAAAGAGGATGGCAGCACTTTCAGAAACGAGGCATTCAAATGTCAGAGTCGGTGATGTATCTCTCAAATATATTGCTTTACTTTTTGTGAAAGTTTACTCGTAGGTAAAATAGCAATGTGGGGTAGCAAAAATGTGCAATTTAGTACTGCTTAATGAAAAGAGCCTTGGTTTTTTTTGGTTGGCTTAATAGTTTAAGACCACATTGTTAGAAAAGATGGAAGATTTTTGTTTGGCGTAATAAAGAAGGTACATCGAAAAAAACATTAACAGAAATTAGACTGTGATTAGTAATGTCACCCGTACCTCTATAAATTTCAGTTTTCACATAAATTGGGAATTTTCTAAAGTACCTACCTAAGCTATACTATTATGTATAATTTTTTTAAAGATTGTTCAAGTAATTTTTTGATGGCAGTTTATTAAAATCTTCGTTTCATTCATAGTATTATGAAAGTTCATATACAGGCGCGCTATTGTTTTTTCGTTCCCAATTTAAACTTTCACGCGTGAAAATTTACGGGAAAATGCACTTTCAAATTAGCTGGCGGCTACCCTTACGCATGGCTGAGCCTTTAGAATACGCCTAGAGTATTAAAATCGATATTCGTCAAGGGATTTGTTTACCAAGGCTCATGATACCCTAAATAATGTTTTCCTTATTGTATCAAATTAACGAGTAATTTGGAGTAGAATTTTCAGAGTGGATTTTAGTTAAACTTTGTTATGTATGAATAAAATAGATAAATCATAATCAGTTCGTGAAATAACTTCAAGTGGTTAGGTATGTCTTTTTACTGGTGTCATTATTCAAGTAAGAATGTTTGTATATCATCCATCAACAATATTGTCTAGTTATTAAAAAATAAATTATTTTTATCGTTGAATAACAATGTTATTCTCACCCTGCACATACAAACAAAATTTAATGGGTCAATTTCATATGAGAGTTTATTCCAAAAATTTTCAACAAAACTTTCAACTGTACCCAATTTAGCACACTCAGTTTAAAGTGCAGCGTACAAAACATTGAAAAGTTAATATATCATCATGACACCTTTCATATACCATCCATATCTATCTTGGATCCAGGATATTTTGCAAACTGTTATTAATGGCCATCACGTTTGAAACGCCATTTTTAAAACATGCATCCATTTTGAAACAAAAAGTTTTGTTTAAATTTTTTTACCTTCACTAATAGTAGTTCAACCCTCTGCCCTTTTGGTACGTATAAGTATTACCAAGAGGAAGTTCTAACAAGTTAAACAAAGATTAAAACTTGTAAAGTATTTCTATGTAAAACTCAGCTTATCCTTTGTAAAGATTTCAAAAATATTTTATAACAAAATTTTCTTTCGTTTTAAAATGTCTTTTAAAATACTGTGTCATCCCGTGTAAAATAAAAAGATCATTTGTATTTTTTTTAATTTTTTGAATAAATAAAAAAACCGGAAGTGATATTTACGACCTTCAAACAAAAGCCTATCAAAAAAGCTTGTCCCTATCACAATCCAAAGCTTCATCCTGGAGCTTTGAATAGTGGGGAATAGTGAATTGCGAGTCAGTTGCTCACTAGGGTCCCACTACACTACATCGCATGCTTTAGCATCGCACATATTCGCTACTTTTATTGTAGTTCTATGAAAACCAACGCTAAAAGAGCCACCGTGCACCTTTAGCATTTGCTGAGTAGGTTCCTTTTTAACATATTTGTAATGTTTTATTATTTAATGTCATTGTGAAAATTTAATAATAATAATAATTCAATATAATTTAGCTATGCACTAATGCCCTTACGAATGTTGCTTAATTCAAACACCGACTAGATGACGAGTGCGATGCAGTGTGGTCCAATGCTAGCTCGCCGTGAAATATGAGAGACGTGCAAGATTATGATAAGGCTTTAGCTCAGTAAATCATTGGATTTTCCACTTCAGAACTGAGGCAAATTTAAGGATACCAGTATCAAAGGCACTAGTTTACTTGGATCTATGGCATATGATCATTTACCTACCAAGTAGCTGGCGAGAGTCGCTTTTACTTTTGATAAAATATACGTAGATTTTAAAGAATCGATAAAAACTTTATCTATATTGAAAATAATGAAGTAGTACTTCCTCAATGTCTGAAGACAAAAGTCTTCAATCAAGCGTCCTACCTGTCATGACCTATGCTGCCGAAACGTGGACACTGACAGTAGGGCTGGTCCATAAGCTAAAAGTCGCTCAGCGAGCTATGGAGAGAGCTATGCTCGGAATTTCTCTCAAGGATAGAATCCGAAATGAAGTTATCCGACAGAGAACCAAAGTCGTCGACATAGCTCAGAGGATTAGCAGGCTGAAGTGGCAGTGGGCCGGCCATGTTTGCCGTAGAACCGACAATCGTTGGAGTAAACTAATACTGGAGTGGAGACCACGTTTAGGCAAGCGTAGTGTAGGACGCCCTCCGGCGAGATGGGGCGACGATCTGCGAAATGTAGCTGGCAGACACTGGATGAGAAGAGCCGAAAACCGAGCTCAATGGCGCGTCTTGGGAGAGACCTACGTCCAGCAGTGGACGAGTTTAGGTTGATGATGATGATGATGATGATGAGTACTTGGTGCTTTTTTAATTTATAAATAAGTTCAAACGCTGTAGAGTTCCACATTTATACACAGTTGTTCTGTTTTACGAAGATCTTGGCCCTACTGTGAAGGGAGTAGGTATAATGTAGGTACGCAAAGCACAAACATAGTCGAACGGATTTCATGAGTTACAGCAACTGTAATGCTGTGGCCTAAGCTTTTTCTTCCAAGGGCTTAAGCCACACTCATTGAGATAAGGCAAAGCTTCTTTCATCACGAGGCAGTAGCTAAATCTTTACAGACTTCAGTACATTGAGCAAAGATGAGTGAAGCCTAAGCTAGTTGGTCTTTTGAAAGGCTCACTGGTGCTAAAGGTATAGGCAAAACGAAGGATACTGCAGCTCCAGTGTGGAGATGCGCCTATCGAACGGTATTGTTACGTGGTTTGGAAACAGAGTGGCCAATTTGATAGTTAATCTGAAGAAATTGGTTTGTTACTGATATTTTATATGTTGATGCTCTCGTGCCACACTGCTCAACCACAAAAAAAGATTAAATGATTGAATCAAAATTTTATTAAATTTTATTATTGTGTCCGTTTTCAATATGAATATCAGAACACGGAAATCGGAAACCAATATCAAAATTTAAAAAATCTCAGATGAATTTCCGAGCAACTTTAGGATTTATTCTGAAGTAAAATCTTAGTATTTTGATAACCTAGATAGAGCATGTAATTAATTGAAAAATGCATAAGTATTTTACTCGTTAAGACGGCTTGCTTATCTACTTGAGGAACTAGCCACTTTTTTCAACACATCAGAGTACTTAAGGTGTCTAGTCTACTGTCTATCTAGTTGATATGTAGGTACGATAGACGCTATCCTCATTCAATCTTGACTGCAGTTACTTATTCAACTGCAAGAAAATGAAACAGGAAGAAATGAAACTAAGCAGGATGTCCATTGTCAGTATCCATATTATCCGCTTTTTCTTTAAGAGCTGCATTTACGAGTAAAGCTGGTTGCTGGGGCTTGTATACCGGCTTGAACGTAAATTAAATTTTTCATATTAGAAAGATACGCAATATCACTTTAGCAGGTACAAAGTTGATAAAGAATTTCAAAAAGTTTAAATTATTTTCGAATGTTTATAAACTACTTTTTTTTAGCAAAAATCAAATTGTACTCATTTAGTTGGTATGCACTTAAATATTATCTGATACGTAAATAAAATCTAGTAAAAATATCATTGTGACTTTGTTGGGATGTCATGAAAGTTCGGTTGCTATTTGTAACTTTTATGACATCCCAACTGAATTCTATTGATATTTTTACTCACAAATTACGACTATTTAGTATATAATTGCATATATTTTTTCTGAATGAATTGCCCCTCTAATATATGGGCTTGTTCCTTACAGATAACCAACATTAGATAACTGGTTATTTGTGAAGAACTTTTTTCCTCTAAGATAACTAGTTAGTTAAAAGGATTTTTTTTCCTCCTAGATAACCACGGTTTTCTTTTAAGAAAAAAAATCCTCTGAGATAACTGGTTAGTCAAAAGTGACCGTCTATGTTTCTAATCTTGTAAAGCGTGAGCGCGTGCCACCTGATTTCTATCTAAGTACTGGTTATACCGTTTTTTATAAACCTGGCAATGTTGAGATAGCTTCCTGATTGCAAAAAGCCTGACATTGTTTCATTGTTGCTTATCGAAGTAGCAATCTATAGCTTGGCACACTGAATATCTTGTTTTTCGATCGCATAAAATAAACTATTAACTGAAAGGAACTCCTAGTTTTCGTTTCCTTTAGTCACCAAGACTGTTGACACTATTAGCTAACTAGGGTAAAAACAAAGCCTATAAATGCATAAAAAATTTGAAGGATTATGAAAGCTCTACAAACTTCACAAAAAATAGTTTGCTGGCATATTATACGTAGTTTAATAAGTTTAGGTGCTAAATAAAAGCTTTGTAGCTTCTTATTAAACGGATGAAATAAGGTAGAACTTCAAAACTCTACTTTATAGACAGTTAAACAGAGGCTACGGAATTTCAACGCAATATTCTTGAAAAGAGCTTATCGCTGAAAAGAATTCTTAGATGAGAAACTTCATCACTCTTAAAATATACTTTTCTCCTAAAATTCTTCAAAGTTTATTTCTGTTTAATCTGGATAAGCGTGTTGCTTTCATAACATACTTTGACAAAATCTCATCCTATGGAATCTCAAAATAAATAGAAAATAAGCAAGATTACTGACTTATTTTTCAATGTTAAAATAGCTGGTCTGAATTGTCATTTTGCACATACTTACCTAACTTCATGTTTTGTTGTGTCATACTGTTCTGTTATGATTGTATTTACTGTATATTACGACGAATGTGAGTACCTAGACAAACCTCTTAAGGTTTTAAGGTGCAATATCTTATGACCATTGTAGTAGCTATAAGTAGTTGTTAAATAAATAAAATAAAATAAATTACCTAATCTGTTAACCTAATGTGTTAATCCAGGTTACGAACTATAATATATGTGGAATTTTAAAAGAACCTTCTCTTTTAAACACCATTTCTTTATATAAAAATCGTAAACAAAATACACTACATCTTTTATTCAGAGTCTTTTGACAACCTCTAAAAAGTGTTTCCAGCAAAAAACGTACTTAATTAAAAATAAAATATGCGACATATTATATTCCAAGATTCATCCAAATTGGACCAGTAGTTACAGCGTGATTGAAACACAAACATCCAAATATCTAAAAATTTAAACTTTGACATTGGGCGGCTTGCACCAGAATCGCTAAACGCGTTCAACTATTAAATAGTATTTAGCAAGTTTTCAAGTCATATAAATACGTCAGATTTAAATTTATTTAGCTGTTAAATTGTTTAGTGATTCTGGTGCAAGACTCCCTAATAATAGTAGTGGGATTTAAATAATACAAAAACCAGTCAAAGTGAATTATTTATATCAAAGCTCTTATAAAGTTGGAACTAAACGAAACGGACCTCTGTGAAACCGCTCAAATCCATCGCAAAGACCCCGGCCACTGTTTGTTCTCAAGTTTTGGTGCAAGTTTCAGGGGCTTTAGCACAAATAAATGTGACAATCGCACGCGTATCGGCTTATTCCTGACAGATAACCTAGACTAGATAACTGGTTATCTCAGAGGATTTTTTTCCTTTCAGATAACTGGTTATCTCAAAGGATTTTTTTTCCCCGTAGATAACGTAACGGTAGCGTATTAGATACACTGCGCGGTGACGCTACAACGTTCGGAAGTCGAACTGGCGTTGACGCGCCATATGACTCAAATTCCTCGTCGCCACATATAGTACCAACTCGCTGGCCAGTAAGTACTACTTTAGGCGGCACCTAGTACCTAGATCATCACAGGCTCGATAACAGGCTGTGTGTACAAGCGGTACTCGGCACGTCTACTCTCGCCCGTGGCTCGCGTAGCACTGGCACACCGCCCTACTTTACTCGCTTGCGTGAGACCGTGGATTGTATTAGTTATGTCTAACACAAACACTACAAGATAAAATTCAAAGGATATTTTCCCCGATGTAAAAGAATTAAAGATACTGAACTTTGATTGTAACGTATAACCCTATTCCCGCTATCGCCTTTGCTTTAAGGCACTGAAACATTTGAAACTTTCCAGCTATGTACCTTTGTTAAGACAGGTAAAGGACCAAGTTTTTCCGTTCGTACGTGAGTGCGGTACTCCAATAATAATTCATCATTTAAACTCCCACATAGCGAACTTTTTTGACCATACTTCTTTAACGAACTCATTTTATATTTTAAATTAAATAAGTCTATTTAAAAATAAAAAGTGAGCAGCGTGAAATTCAAAAAGCTACTATAAAAATAAGTTTGGGAATTTACCAAAATATAAACAAATCAGATTTTGCTTCACTGTAATACGGAAAAAACTAAGTTCTAAAAAAGTACTCAACCTTATATTGAAACATCTACACTCTAAACCGTAAAATAGGGCTAACTTAATTGAGACACAGTAAAATATACATGACACAGACGGTAAACACGGTAAGCCGTATCCTCCTACAAATAAAATTCAAAATAAGTGTAAATTTAAAAAGAAAACTGTGAGTCGATCGCAATATCTAGTCTGTCGATTGAACGTCGAGAGACCAGATTGTATGTAATATCGTCCCATTGAAAGTCGCAAGCCACAAATAAGGAACGGATCGGAAGCAGGAAAATTGGATTTTCTATGAACACACATCTTACAACTTTAATCTTTATCGTTGATATCCTTTTTCTTGGAAATATAAAGGTAAAAGAAGACTAATTTTTTTTTGTGGTTCGGAATTTTTTCGCCCAACTGTACATACGTAATAGCATTTTATAATAATTGTGAGTGTTTGATACATATAAGGGTCTTATGTATCATTTATGTCCCTACATTCTCTGTTCAGTTAGTTTTTAAAGATTTTTAGTGATCGAGTGTTTTTTTTTCATAATTTTTAGGTACTTAAGCGTTTGACCACAATCTCACATGAACCAGAACAGAAGCGTCAATTAAAATGTTTTTTGATGGCAATAATAATGAGATAGTGAAAATAACTGGTCTACATTATTTAAAAGGTATTATTTCTTAAAGATAGTTTTATTACAATTATTTTAATCCAAAAGGAAATATTTCAGGACCGTTGTTTTATAGTCACTAGAAATCTAAAAAAATTTTTAAATCTCATTTCAATGATTTAAATATATGCAAATAAAGCCAAAAAGTAAGTCCTAGCGAACTAACTCCAAATGACACATTTATCAGTGAGTACCAGGCGCACTAAACTAACGCTCACCCGAATTCTTTAGCTGCATGAACATTTTTAAGAAGTCGTTTTGAGTCGACAATTTAATAAGGAATAAAATAGGTACCCACCTCTTAATGGAATTTTCAAAAAAGTTATATTTTGTCTGATTTTATATCTTTTTGAAAGTGTTTGCGTGATCACCATTTGTTTGACTCAATGTGGATAATTTTTCATTTCCAATTTTTAAGAAAATTATGTATGAAAAGTATGACTGTTATAAACATTAACAAAATAAAAAGCAGAGTAATTTTATTGCATTCAATTATTAACAACAGATTTCATTTGATACAATAATTATTCTTATAATTTGCTCAAAATTTTCAATTTATTCAAACGACTGACGCCATAGCGAAGATCAAAATTTTAACTTTATTTTAACATCAACTTTGCGGTCAGAATTTCATCTTTAATTACAAGGTTGTGATCGCAATTAAAATTTCACTAAGTTGCTTCGTTTTAAAAATTGATAATAATTAGTTAAATTGTTCCCATTTAAATTTTCGGCAGAGGCTGTTAAAATATTTCAAAGTTGGGTGGTTTTCGAAAAGTTACAAATTGCTTATTATTTTAGAAAATTCCATAAAAGTTAATAGTGCTTGTGTTTACTGAATAACACATAGTTAACTGACATTGATTTTTATATTTTTAATTGACTTTATGTTTTCTACTTAGAAAACATTATCAAACACAACATTATCTTCAGTTTTAAAAGTGTATTTCACGCTTGTGTGTCCTTAAGTTACTGTCATTTGGTATATGGCTTATTATGGCTTAATATTGCTTCCTAATATCGAGGTCCTATAAATAGTAGATGGTGTTCGGCTTTAGTTAATAAGCGAACAAGGGAATATTAACCAACAAAGTACAAATACAATAAATTAGGTAACACGTGCAAGAATATCAGTTTATAATGAAACAATAATTTTGCTGATAGCAAAGTGCTTTATTTTGATAGTAAATAGGTATAATTTGCTGTTAGCGTTTTGAGTAAGCTTTATAACTTAGCATAATTATAAGTGTAAAACGCAAAAGAACCTTTTCAAAGTTACATTTATATTAATAAGTATTCGCAATGCACTAAGTGCTAACGAAGTAATACCTAATTATTGTCAGCCCCCGTATTCCAATCTTTTGCTGTCAAGTTATATTTCACTGCCCAGTGTAATTTCTTCAGGTCACGTGGTACAATTTTGTACCTCGTGATCATTCTTTTTAGACACTTGACAGCAACATATGCGCGAAAACGAATTAAATGACATCATAATGTTACTATTTAGTCACAGAATAACTATGAGTTAGTATGAACTGACCATGATTTAAAACTTTGCAGTTCAACTGAGATTGCTGGTGAGCCTATTGTGTTGTTTGATAAAAATAAATAGGGTTCGGAGTGGGAATTTATGAGTATAATTGAAAAAGTAACTACTTTGTCAATGGACTCAATAAGGAAGTAAAATTGTTCAATATTTCACATTACGGTTTCAGTCATTTCTGTGTACATGACAACAAAATTATATTCGTAAGCTTAAAGAACTCAATGTATCTGTTTATTGTACAGCATCCGCTCTTATCATGGCTGAAGCTATTGCCTCGCATCATAATGGTTGTTTGCACACTGACCGATACCATAGACAAATAAAAAAATAGACCAGCAGACGTTTAGAAAATATCGTAACCCGAAAATGGATTACCTTCAAAGGCGTGAGATGTCGCTGGGTGTATCGAATCGGTAATAAATCAAAACGGTGTTTATTTTCTTGAACCTCTGGCGCGCTGACACTATAAGCAGTACGGAAATAAACGTCAGATGGCGCTATTTCTAAATTTTGCAAAGCGTATACCAAAATTCGGTTACAACGCGCGCGACGTTGACAGCTTGTGCTATGCAATGTCGAACGAGCGAGATAGAGTCTGGATGCAGAGCGGCAACAGCGCTCTGGTCGTATCAAGCTAGTAAAATAATAGATGTTTCGATTTTAAACCTGACGCCTTACCGCCAAGTGCGGTAACAAAAAAATACAATGATATTATATGAAATCTTAAATGTTTTTAGCTTGATAAAATAAAACATAAAAGGTAGGTAGACTTTTAATTATATTTTATTAAAATATCACACCCAATAGGTACTTGTTTAGTTATGTACTGAAACATTACCATACATTACGAACCATTTAGGTACGAACAAATAAGTTTTCTGCGGGTGTTGCCTAGGTCTTTTGTTCCTAGGCTATCCTGTTCTAGTTTTACTACCTACCTACTTATAAATAATGGAATAGGTATGTCTGAAGAAGGTAGGTAGGTACCTATAGGTATATTTATCAATATAAATATTCTAAAGTAGGTATATGATTGACTAGCAGTTACCCGCGACTTCGTGCGCGTGTACAGTTTCCGTGTACCTACTGGAATGTCAAACGCTAGTTGTTAGACCAAAGAGGTAGTACTACGTCCTGTCAAACTGACGTGACATGACATGACAATGAAATCCTCTTGCCAATTGGCGCTGCTAATCCTTTTCGTTCCCACGCATAATGGGCCAACTTTGAGCCTAAATGCGGAAAAGGGAGTCCCTTCAATTTCAATTTTTCCTTTTCGTTCATTTTATCCTTTAGATCCTGTTAATTATTCGGGATAAAAAGTAGCCTATATGTCAATCCAGGTTACGAACTACATATATGCCAAGTTTCATCCAAGTTGGTTCAGTGGTTTTGACGTGATTGAAACATAAACATCCAAACATCTAAACTTTCGCATTAATAATATTAGGTAGTAGGATTCTAAAAATTTCAAGGACGTAGTTGCGTTGCGACTTATCATTAAACTTGGTGGTAAAACGGCTTGTCTACTCATTAGCAGTGCCTTGATCACGAATAAATTTGACAATCGTGAACGTATCGTAACGCTAGCGTATCCGAGATACACTGCGCGGTGACGCTACAACGTTCGGCAGTCGGGCTGATGTTGACGCGCAATATCACTCGAATACGTTAGGTTTACGTAACGCGGCGACTGTCAGATTTGTTCGTGATTACCCCTCAGTACCTATTGCCGAGTATAGCACATTTCTGCTCGAAAGTCCAGGTCGTCATGCCAGCGCTTCCTCGGGCGGCCGCGACGTCTTCTACCCCCTGGGGGTATCCAGCCTGTGACTCCTTGAGCCCACCTTTCCGCTACTTTACGACGTACATCGGCGATTCCAGTTTTGGAGCGAAGTATTCTGTTCCGAATTCGATCTATTCTTTTCACACCTAAAATACTTCGCTCCATCACTCTTTGGCAAAGTAGTTTGCGACCACGTCTGAGCACCGTAGGAGTGATAAAAAAAATATATAAGAAGGTTCAGACTATCGAAAGAAACCACACAAATACTTTTGCATCAAATCTATAATCAGTTAAAATTCGATACCAACGAGTTAAAAAATTGAACAGTATTATAGTCCATAACGGGAAGCACTATTTTCATCACAACCACAACACAACCAATCAACTACAAAACAAGAAAATGAAATAATTGTACATGTAAATAAAATCGTCAAAGAGAATACAACACAACACGCAGGCCAATGACACTTTGTATCAAAAAATGACAGTACCGTTCCGTTTTAGCTTACTTGATGCGTGGAAAAGATGAATTTTCTTAGAAAAGAAATGCGTCAATCGTTTTGTACGTTTAACGAAACGTAGGGGAACTGTTTTCTGTGGTTATATAGACGCCACCTATTAGTAAAGTTATGTCATTAATTTGTACACTATCTTTCAATTTGATGACCACCTAGGTGATCACGCCTAGGTGGCGTGGCGAAAAATATGTTAGATAATCAGTATGAAATAAAATCGTGATAACTAAATAAATGAACACCATTACAGATTCTAAAATAAGGACATAATTTTTGATGAATTTCAAAAATAAATTAATGGCGTTTCTTTGGTTCTAACGGCTACTTGAAGCTTAAGTCGTCGTCGACTGTAGCGTCATCCCCAAATAGGACCGGGAACTAGCCGGTTTTGCGAGTCACGCTCTAATATATAGGGTGTAGCAATCTTCGTGTATTCATTAATCGATGCCGATACCGATACTAACACGATACACGATACTCACATATTATTGACTCCCTACGCTGGCGTCGGTCGTGAATAGTCATGATCGTCGCCTCGGTCGCGCGCACTTGTACATTATGATAAATTAGTCTGATTTTTAAGGATTTTCTTTTGCAAGCAAAATTGGTTTAAGAAATAACGGTAACATTTTGATTTTTACCATTGTAATACCTAAACAGACTCATACAGCTCATTTATACAGCTTTATATACGTTAATGTATGTATTCATTATTTTTTAATTGGTATTTAGAGGACAGTTGGAACGAAAAAATTCCGATCTGAGGATTTTTTTGTTCCATCTCTAAGGTGACAGAAGAGAAAAAAACATTTGAAAAAAGTCCCGCTGACTTCAGTGTCGCGTAGTGACTGCTAAAACACAATGTTCATTCGTACGCTCGACTAACAGCATTCAGCGATCGACGTCAGCGTAGGAGTGTACTAAATGAATGAAACGAATGAACGAAATGAATAGCTTTCCACAGATATCGTGTAGTGTAGGTGGCAGTGTGCTAACACCCAATAATTACGTTTCGCAAATAACTCTGACTCATTTCTAGCTGAGAAAGTTCGTGCTTATAACGTTATTATGATATACGAGCCGTAGATAATGGATTAAGGTCAAACAAATATAAATTTTCCTTAGTTGATTATGTGGTGCGTATTTTTTATCAATAAATTGGCACTTTAGCACGGTAGTGGAAGCGGTAGTAATTTGCTTCATACCGAAGGTGTTCTCGCTTAGATCTGAATAAGAAATGTAGCTTGCTACTTAGTACAATTTTAGGATACAAACCAATAAATCTTTTCGACGTGCCACAAAAAGCTAAATTGTGTTTCTATATTTATTTCGATTGCATAAAAATGCGCATAATTGTTCATGCTCTACTCTGAATTTAAAATATGCTAAATGTGATTATTTTTAGTGCCAAGTCTAAATGAAATATTTTAATTGCATACGTATACCCACTTTAATTTAAGAATGATTTTTAGTGCACTGAATTTTGAATTCTAGATAAAATTCACTCGAAATATATTTTGAGGACAAAGCTAGGTACAGGAAATGTAAAGTTCATGATTACCCTCCTTTGTGTGAGCAGTGAGTCAGATTAAGCATCATTAAACTGTTGGCAAACGTAGATTTAGGGTTTTACACATCCAAAAGATTTTATCTTTGTCCTGTGCATCTTTCACGGATACAATAACATCCAGAAAATAGCCTGTCATTGTTTCCGCAGAACGGGGCAGCTGCTAAAATGTACCGCATTTTACTTGGCGTGGGGCACGGAGTAGGTATGGAAGAAAGAATGTTTTTCTGCAGGGGTATGCCAATCAAAGTTGAACTGCAAAGTTTTAAATCATGGTCAGTTCATACTAACTCATAGTTATTCTGTGACTAAATAGTGACATTATGATGTCATTTAATTTGTTTTCGCGCATATTTTGCTGTCAAGTGTCTAAAAAGAATGATTTCGTGGTACTAAATTGTACCACGTGACCTGAAGAAATTACACTGGGTAGTGAAATATAACTTGACACAGCAAAAGATTGGAATACGGGGGCTGTTTCACTTTAAGTAAAGTCAGAATTTTTAAAAACTCGTACGAAACATGTTAATTTTTGTTTTCTTGATTCAAAGTTAAAGTTACTTTGTCATTCAGTAAAATCACAAGTATAATTCAGAATCGTCTTTTATATCAAAGCCTTGCAATTAAAGCCTAAAAGAATAAGAGTGAAGTAAAGTAACCCTATTAAAAAAACTAATAAAAAACATTTTGTTCTAACAACATAGCTCTAATTGCTTGATTATATTTAAATATTTCGATCGGAGACCAATTTTTTAACGTGGACATTTTGAGACAATTATTGTGTTAACAAAATGTGGTGGTTTTACTAAAACCAAAAAGGCGTTCGGCATGAAACGCGTCGTCACCACCAAGACCGTTCTATCAATTGTATAGTTACATCTTTACAATAGCGCCGTAAAAAGTATCCATACTCTACGGTTCGAGAGCACGTAAAATTAGCTCCTTACATTTTGTGAAGCCATTTATAATTTCAGTCTTTGTGGTTTTCAGGAAAGTCAAAATGTTTGTATCAACTATTCCCTACTATATTTTAAACCGTATTATATTTTATTGAAAAGTATGACAGAGTTTTATAAGTACATAGTTTTAAATGAAAATCATTATTTCAGAAAAACCTACACAAAAAAAAAACAGGTAGGTATCTTTCTGATATTATTTTCATCGCTTTTCGTAGCTATTCTCAAATTACCCAAAAGTAGGTACGTAGCTAATAATAATATGTATTATTTCTTCCTCGATATAAAAATAAGTAATATAGCCAATACTTAATACGTGTTAAAAAAAAATATCACAATTTCAATGGTTTTTTTTCTTAAATATTTGGCGTGCCTTATAGTTTTTGAATTTCCCAAAATTATCAAAACAACTCCACACAATATCACAACCGTCCTACTAGCTAGTTTACAATCTCGACGTTTGCGTTTCGAAATTAGTAGGCAACACGCACAATACGCACATCTCGTCATCAAAACTAAGTGTCGAGTCTGAGTTTCATTCAGAAAACTCGAGAACAGGGGTTGGTATGTTTTGTGTGAAGTAACGATAAGCATAGACGAATTGAGATTTTTTTTCCACAAAAGAACTGTGAAGAAAATAGTGCAATTTAATCTTAAAACGTAACTTTTAAAAATTAAAACTAAAAGCTTTTGCGCTTTTCAAAAATTATAAAATAAAGGGTAAAAACTAAAGATTAAAAAAATTAAGATAAAAAAGATTACCAATGAGGCATTTCCGAAAATCTATGATTTGAGACTCGACTAAGACTTGCAGCATTATAACTCAGAACTCGATTCGATTATCAAGTGTGAAACTCTAACTCAGTACTCAGAACATATTAAATTTTACTGCGTGAGTGAGCTAGTATTAATTTGAAGGCAACTTTGTTAATTTCATGAGTTATCCGACACAGTGACACATATTTTCAGTACGTTTTCGTATGTGTGTTTATACGTGCGGAATAGAGTGAGTGTAATTTAGATTTGCTTTCATGACTAACCATTTTATAGCCATGACCGTGAAGACTGGCCCGTGACGCTACTAAAATCTAAAGTGCACTCTTCGTTAGCTGTCTGAGTAAAACTTTGAATAAAAATTATGGACTTTGTTGTCAGATTTCCAGTGACAGAAATCTTTACTTGAGATATGACTCAACTAAGATATATCGAGTTCAGAGATTGAGTACAATCCCCGAATTTAATTCTAAGTTCAAACTTTCAAGAACTTTTTGAATTTGTCTAAGGGTAGTAGTAACGAACGCATCTCTTTGTCCCTTCAATTTTCTCATACACAAAAATGGTCTGTATAGATTTTTGGCTCCTCCTTCATTTGGAAAAACGTTTCCAAGTATATAGGCATGTTTAGTAATAGCTCAAAGACCATTTATCTCAACTAATGAGACAGATTGCAAGTAGTTAAGTCAGGGCTTGCAACCGGTTCACTAAAGGTGTACTTCATTTGCTGTTGCAATCAAAATTAGAAGGTAACACCGGTCACCATTAACTATCTCATTATCCTGTTAACTGTGCACGGATATGTACATGGCCCACCTGATGCTTAGCGGTTACCTCTGTCTATAAAATACGTCAACTGAGGATGTTGAGTTATTGCGCTGTGTTCATCTCTCATGGACTTGTAATTCTTCTGCAGCGATCGCAGCAATGCAAGCATCACGGCTTAGTGACAAAAACCACTTCCACACAGAGGTGATCACTTCCCCGGACGAACTTTTTCACGAGGAACCCCTTTTATGTGCCTTACCAACTTAACACTTTTTAGATCATTTAGGTTCAATTTCGCTGAGCGCTAACTTTTCCAATATCCAACCAATGTTTTTATTCAGCGTAAAAACACGATTTGATGTTTTAGCGAGTTTGTGAGCTTTCACAGCGTGGTTTGAATAATACATAGATAGGTAATTATTGTTGTAGCGAACGTACTATTAGAAAAATAGTTGGTCAGTGATCCGTTATCATGTTATGTGGAGACTTGCTGATATTCCCTGGATTAGTACAATAGTGACAATCTATCTTTGTCTCTACTACCATATCTGTAGATAGTTCCGTAAATCCAATTATTGTCTTGGATTGAAATAAAGTGAAGAGTAGGTATAGCGCCAAATTTCAGACTGACAAAGAATGTGACTACTGTAAGTATGAAGCAAGGAACCAGTTTTTGGTAGCGCAGCCTTAAATAATATGAAAATCAGTTCACGATTGTATTTCGGTAATTCAAGCATGGTTAGAGAGAGATAACCATGTTGATTTATAAAAATCAGTAGAAATGTGAATTTACAAAAACGGTCACTTGATTTTTTGTTCACTTGATCAGTTTTCTTGGCCACAGCCTCAAATATCACACTTTTTTGGTGCTCAAAATATTTAAAGATGATAAATGTGGGTAGTTAGAGTCACTAAGCTTAGATCCATTCAAACAAAACTTACCGGAAAAGTACCTTCCGCTTCATAAACTTCAGATTTTCCGACGACGAAACTCGAATCTTCGTCAAATAATATTGTTGTCTTCTTCGTCTCACGAGAATCTAGTTCTATGCAGTTCAGGTAAAGCGTTACCTGGTCATCTTCAACAAACAAAAGAATGTGGTGGAAATCCCCCGTTATGTTAGTCAATCGAAACACTATTTCAGGGTCATCAATCTTCTTCAAAAGAGATATTCGCATAACATTTTCTTCTCCCGGTGAGAATTTCAAAGCAAGCTGAGGTTTTTTTTTCTTATCTTCTAAAGAGAACATGTAACTCGAACTTTCTTTGTAGAGTTTAAATCTTATTTCGATGATGAATGGACTAGTCAGTTTCGTGTTGCTAATACTAAGTTTTTTAACTGGTATACTTTGAAATGCATTCGTGAAATTCATGTATTCTAGACTGTTTTCTAACGGAATTGTGTGCAGTAGTATATCTGTAGGCAACAAATTGTACTCATCTGAAACAAAAAAAAAACACTGGTAAATGGAGTTTTCAATGAATCTTGAAACTGCTCTTTTATTTTACTAATTGGATTGAAAAGTAAAAATTATAAAAGTAGTAGGTACCAATAAAAAGTCATATTATCATTTTAAAATTCAGAAAAACTGATACTATAGCATCCAAAAAATATGCAGATCAATGCAAAAACTAGTCTATTTGCGGGAATTGAACCCAAACCTAGCAATCAAATAGTCACCAGCTGCGTCAGGTGTGTTCTAGCCTATCGATCTGATTACCATAGTTAAAAACTAAATCACTGTATACTTTTAAACACAAACAACTTCATTAACACGAATTTCTTATCTATGGCCGTTTGTCAAAGTAGAAGTAAACGAATGGCTGAGTTACTGGCACCCCATCAGTTAGTCTAGGCTTGTTTGTTTATGTCCTACTGGCACTAGTACTTGGACCAAGTACTCTACTTCATTTCAATTACGCTATCACAGTATCATTAAATAAATAAATAAATATTCATGGACTTTACACACAACGCCCTCTAGTCCCAAACTAAGCAAAGCTTATCATTATCATTATATATTGTCATTATCGTTGCTATCATCATTTTATTTTCTGTTATGTAAAATTTATCTTTGTTCGTCATTGAGTGTTTGCACACTGGCCAATACCGACAGTTTCGATAGTTCACAGTGGGCTGTCACAAAAAACATCATTTTCGGTAGATTGGTATCGACCACAGATATTGTAATACTAATACTAATAAATATATGAGCCATCGAAAAAGTCTTCTGCTCGTAGAATACCTACTACCAGTTCTGAAGTACTCTTTCCACACAAGGCATTTCATAATTTACTAAGGCCGGGTTTGATCAACTCCGAATAACGCTAAGTAACTTGAAAGTTATAAAACAAGAGTGTGAACAAGGCACAGAGACGCGCCTTATATTTAGTGGCAGCTGCTTTAGTTAATCTTGATCGAGTGGTAATGGTGACGGTCACGGTAGCTTTTTAGGTAAAATAAAGCTACTAAACTTATAAACTTCTACGTGATACAAACAAATCTACAGAACAGTGATTTTTTAGGATATTAGATAATCATAAAGTATACTTACTTGAGAATTGTCTAGTCCTTGCAAATAACATTGCTATAACTGCTAAACACCTGAAACAAAAATAAAAGAATAATTTAAACTTTTTTTTTTGACGAATAAAGTTATGCTAGAGGTATTGCTTTTGCTGCTAAAGAATAGAAAATAAAAAAACAAATGCCAGGAAGAATGGGGATCAGATTCCATTTTTAGAAACAAGAAGTACCATTACATTACTCATTACCATGTTCGCATTACCTACTAAGAACCCCTACATTATGTACAAGCTTATCAAAATAAGCCCACTGCCAACTGATTAAATCTGAAATCCATTATTAACCGAACGAAACCATTCATAATTTAATAAGCTTTGAAAATAATTTATACAGAAAGCTTAAATTATTAGCTAGTAAAATACAGGTTTTCTTTATTAGGCTTTCAAGAAATTGATATTTGAGAAAATTGTTCCTTGTTTATGTAGGCGTAATTTGATATTCTCTAAAACATATTTTTGGTAAACAACCTATTTCGTACTTTTCTGAAAATTATTTTTCTCAACCACGACCTCATTAAAATGCTTCCAAATACTGGCAGGTCAAAATCGTGTAAACTGCAGATCGAAAATTTTTTGAAAAGCGAATAAAATTATTCAATCTCATTTGTCTTATATCAAAAGGTTGATATTTATGACTGTCACTGGCCGTTGAAAACGGCGGCGATCGAAACTAGTACAAACTATTCCAATTTCAAAAGTTTCATACGCCATTTTTCATTCCTTTGGGGATCACGAGTTTTGGAACTGTCAAGTGTGGTAGCACAGATAATATAATACTATAGGTGGTAGTAAGGGGTTAACATTGAATGAGGAGTCAGTCGGAGATGTTTTTATCGCAGCTCAATATGGGAAATGTTTAGGTAAAATGTAAAGTTTCAAACGGAAACATGTTTCATAGCTGAATTTCTATAAAAACTTTTTTCCTATGAATCTTTTAGGTCTAGAAGAGTTTATAAAACTTTTTTGTTATGTTTTTCCAGGTTGTTTATTAGAGTTCAGGTTTATAGTCCCGCAGCTATGCTAAATAATAATTTAAAGAATATTCAGTAGGTAGGTACTAAAACAATGTCTGCATGACTGTTATCAGAAAAATAAAGATATAAAAAAATGGTTTTGTCAATAAGTAGGTTATATCATACTAAATGTTATAAACGCGAAAGTTTGTAATAATGTATGGATGAATGTTTGTTTCTCTTTCTCGCAAAAACTATTGGTCCGATTTGGATGAAACTTATAAAACGAATAGTTCGTAGCCTGGATTAGCATTGGCTACTTTTTATCTCAGAAAATCAACAGGATCAAACGGGACGCGGACGAAGCTGCGGGCGGAAGGTAGTGAAACAATATTCTTAGATGAGCGAGTTATTTCATAATTTACTTGTTTCTTAGTTTTTTCGCGTAAGTTGCCAAGAATAATTTATTGTGACAATGACACTTTTTATTGAACGTGACAATTTTAAAAGGAAAGTGCTATGGAATTTTAAATTTATATTACGTTGCGCATTTATCACTTTTGAGTTATTTGATAGTTTCTATGTACCTACCTACGGAAGGTAGTTCTTTTTCATTACCAACATCAATTATTATTAAAGAATATTTTATTAAAATAATCGTTATAATTTTTCCCCTTTTTAATTAATAAATACGGAATAAACACTGTATTAGTCGTAATTTTCTTTTTGAATAAATATGTTTTATTTTATTTAACAATAAATAAATTTTTGATTAATAAATCAATGTAATATTTCTTTAATCATCAGTTCATTTTATTTACTGACTGTGATTTAAAAATACTTTATCTATAAAAGAAATTTGCAAAAATCCTATTCATTTTAATTATAACAATGAAACTTACAAAATTCAAGCAGGTATTTCAACTCAAACAAAGATCTCCCAGTTGAGTGTTGAGTTAAATTCATTAATTAATTTAGCTACTCTCTTCTCCACTGATTTGTTCTATCGATTTGGAGTTTGAGAATTACTGTAAAACTCAATTTACTTAGATCATTTAATGATGAGTGATTAAGATATTAACCATTTTTTATCATACTAATACACTGGACGTGCTCAGTAAGACAATACATTGTCTTAGGTGAAGGTTACCACTTGACATCAGGTGTGCTATTTGTTTATTCTTTCATTATATTTTCATAAATATAAACTAACAAAATGGGTCTTGCTAATATTTTTTTGGAAACTACAATTCATACCTTAGGACTCTTTTTAGAATAAAACATAAGGCGTATAGAGTGTTTACACTTAAATAATTTAATACAGTCATCTTTTACAAGGTCTTGGCTAAAATTTCCGCGGGGAAAAACAGTGAGCCTAGTTAATTTTTGGTTTCATGTTTTACAAAGCACCTTAATAAATACTATGTCGCGACTTATTTCGTACAATTATTTATTCCGCCAAGATTTCATCAAAATCAGGATCGTTTCACACATTATCCTTGAAACAAAAGAGACGATGTTTACACACGGTGCGGTGCGATTTATTAGTCACGTACGAGTTACTTGGGGTGCCTAAAGTATTTTTTTTTCTGAGAAAAAGTGGGTGGTGGAAAATCGTATAGTTCGCATGTGTGGTCAACTCTGGTAACAGAGTTTTTATGAAATGAAACCGCTGAGATTGAAATGCCTCTAGCGGTTACCCATCCAAATAGTGACCGCGTCGAAAATCAATTATAATATAACTTGACTTTATTCACAAAGAAAATTATGACTAATACAGCATTCACAATATTTACAATATGTACAAAACACACATGAAGCAGTTGAGTCATCTACACACCGTTGCAAACGATTTATAGATAGCTCAAAGCTCAACTGATCCAAATCAGTACCAATCGGAAGCATGCCCAAGACACTGGCTGCATTGCCGCGCTGAATAGCAATGCTGATATTTTGGCCCAGATAATCACCAGCCCTCGGGTCACGCGTCGCTGCGACTAGACGCCCTGCAATAATTTTGAAAACCCGGAGGACCTCGGATAACTTGGATAATCGGTGAAGAATGAGTTAGCTACGCCACTAGCGCTTCTTCGTCGTGAAGTTCGCGCGAGTTTTGAGTAAAAGACACTTTTGCATTTTATTTTTGTTTTTTTTTGGTGTGAAGGTTTCAAAAGGCGAAAAAACTACCTTATCAAATGGGCAGTTTTATATAAATAAAAATAGAAATTATTTACTTTACGTAACATTACATTTATTATACAACAATAAAATAAATAAATAATAAATACCTATTCAGGGACATTTCACACAACACCCTCTAGTCCCAAACTAAGCAATGCTTATAATATGGGAACCAGATGGCTGATAGAATATTTATATACTTTTTTTTTGTAAATACATACTTATAATACATATTAACACCCAGACATAGAACAAACATCTATGTTTTCCACGCACAAATGTTTGTTCTTGGTGGGGATCGAACCCACGACCCTGCACGGAAGGCAGAGCTATTACCGACTGAGCTGTGACGCCTGTCAAAAACATTTAATAAAACATTAAAATACCTACGTAAATAGATAACCCACTCAGCAAATGCTAAAAGTGCTCGGTGGCTCCTTTAGCGCTGGTTTTCAGTGGTGCCGAGAGTGTTTTCAGAGGTATTTTAGCTTGGATTTTTTAAACTATGTACTAAATGACATATAGATGCTAAAATGTCGCATCGAGCCGTATGTCTCTCTCTCATTACATAACAGTATCACGTCGTGTTTATAATTTACTTATACACGAAATTGCTTTCATGTTAAATTAAATTACATATTCGTGAGGTTTGGTGTGAAAGCGGGCTATAATTTGAGGTGCGTGCGATCTGCGAACTCATTTCGTTTCACCTTTGTTTATCATGTTATGTACCTAAGTCATTGATTATAGCAGCTACATTAAAAACACTACAGCTTATTACTACAGCTCAGAACACTAGGACGGCACCTTTTAGTCCATCTTATTCTTAAATAAAACCTTTAGATTGTTAGTAAAAATATTACTACCGGTGTTTTGATATTTTCCGTTTGTAAGCGAAATTAATATAAAAATTAAACACATTTTGCCACACTCATGGTGTGATTTCAAATTAAATGATTTCATACACTTACAAAACCACGCCAAAGCTTCTGCTTAAAGTATGACGAAGTTTTAAAAAAGATATTGACCAAAAAGTGAGCACTAAAATTTGACCTTGAACTTGTCGTGTACCTACATTAGATAAGACTCAATGCTAAACAAAAGAACTAGGTATATTGAAAAAGGTACCTAAAATACCTATCGTACAAATAGAGATGCAAAATTTAGTTGACTGAATTTTTAGGCCGCTCTGGTACCGTCATGGCTTATCAAATACACGTGGATTTCAATATAATATGTAATTTATTTGCATGTTTGAATATTTACAAGCTCACTCAGTAGACTTCCTAGCGATAACGCTGCGTAAGCACTCACACTACTTTACAAAACCATAAAATAGATTTTCAAGTTACATTTGAATAACACTGCGTGACCGCTTTGAGCGCTGTGCCCCGCGCTTGGAAAATTGCAATGTGGCTGCGCAATGTAATCCAAACCCTAACGAACCTTGGTTTATCGTTATGCGGAGTAGACCTTCAGGAACCATGCGTGAGTGCTCGTAAAATCTTGTGCTTTAGTACTGAATTTATTGCGAAATCCACAATGAAACACAGAATTTAGTAAATCCTGGTCGAAGTGCTTATTACTGCAACTTTTTACGACTCGCCAATATTTCTAAAGGGTTATGAGCACTTAAATCTGTCTAGCCTACTGGATTAGACTGTTGTTACTTGAGCTTAAGTTTAGGTAAGTAGGTATGAGCCTATAATTGCCAGCAATGTATACCTACAGCAATGTGAGCACCACTACTTTGGGAATTGCATCGTCAAATAAAATTTATGCCCAAGAGATAGAATAGGTAATAGTGCGTGCATTGCATAATAAAACACGTTGTGCCACAAAGAAAAGATATTTTTATGGATTTTTATAAGAATGACACAAGACACAAGTACTTGAGGCATCAAAATTAACACCATACAATAATTTACTACACATCATAAAATAATTTAATTAACTGCTTAATATTTACACACAAGTAAACTAATATTGGTTTGAGCGATGTTTCATTTCGCAATAATTTAATCTAACAGATTTGTAATAATACAATTAAATTGGAGGTCTGATGGTGTAGTAACTAAAACTCGATGGATGTAGATTCAAATCCACCCTATTTCGTAATACGCGACAGGTCAGCGACATATAAAACAGTGTTATATATAATAATTAATCTCTAAACGGTGAAAAAAGGGATCGTGGGAATGCAGCTGAAATTAAAATTTGAAGGATTTTTTCATAGATTGATATAGACAAAGGTAACCGCTTAACATCAGGTGAGCCATCAGATAAATCAATTACGTTTTTCCATATGCGCTGCTTGTAGGTAAACCAAGGTATGATTCTGTAACGAACTAAGTATTCATTCAAATACAAGTAAGACAAGTAAGATACAGTACAGTACACACTCACGCACACACGCACACACACACACATACACACACACACACACTGTACAGTATACACAGTACAGTAGTAGTGTAGTAGTTGTGTAGTAACAAGTAAGTAATGTGAAAAGTATACCTACTGAATTCATATTGATCGGTATGAAATTCAATAGCAAGGCTCGATTCCCTAGAAAATTATCTCATTGGTCAAAACACAGTGCTTGTGCTAGATCTACAAAATCTAGGCCAGACAGTTACTATAGATATCGTTAAATTATTTCTAAAGCCCCCCAATACTTGTTGGGCGAGCGAACACCAACGCGAGCGTAAGCAAGCGTAAGAAAATCGAGTGCTACCATCCACATGTTTGGCAAGCCTACGCAAACTATTGCAAGCGGCCAACGTAGACGAGCGGGCCAACATGTGGATACGGTTGGCCGAGCGCAGGCAAACGCCTTTGATTTGTGCACAAAAACCGATACGGCTCCGAAGTGAGGCGAGTGGCGGCGAGCGACCGCTAGCGACCGCGAGCGATGACAAGTCACTGCAAATGTACTTTCTACACGTTGGCGCTTGTAAGCACTCGGCCAACTAGGCGAGCGACACCGAGCCATGGCAAAGCAAGGGAAACATGCTGTCCACACGTTGGCGTTGGCCTTCACTCGTCAACGTTGGGCCAACATATTGTATAGCAGGCTTTAGACAGTAGGTAAGTACGCTACATTACTAAATTTCGTGAAGTTTTGTCTCTTGATCTACCAAGTACAACTCCTATGTATTATAGCTAAGTCTACATTTTTCAGTTACTATAAAATAGAAAACGTATGGGAAAATCACGCGAAATATCCTTCAGAAATGTCACTTCCATTTTGATTAGTTGTATGTTCTATCGATTTCAGAAAATCAACTGGTTTTAGTCCTCTGGTACCTCTCAAAAAACCCTTTCCAATCTTGAGCAAAACGACCCCACTACGAGTCCATTGGAACGGAAATTCAGTAATCCAGTAATATGGTAAGCATGTTATTTGAAATTTAAATATCGAAGGTCAAGTGGAGTCCCGTCCGTCACATCAATATTGCGTTAATTTGAATATAAAACAACGCAAAAAACGTTTCAAAATAAGAAAAAAAAAACAAGTCTAAAAATGAATTCCATTCATCCACAAAGTCGGGGTACTCGACAAACGCTGACAGTGGGAAACTATTCTGGGTTGCGAATAAAAGTGACCTACTTACAAATGATCCAGCTTGGAAAATATACCGGTTGCGTGATTGTTTATTTTGCAACAGGTTTGCGATATGTGCATATTATGCAACCATTTTTTAAACACTGCATCAAGAATTTTGAGCGTTAGTTTGCCCTTTGTCATTGACAATCATGTACATAATCAAAATGGTATTATTACACCCATCTTATCGACAGTAACGTGTCATACTGACATGAATGTAGTAGGTAAGGTATATTTATTAATATTATGTCGATGAGTAAGCGGGTGGATGATATCGAGAGCTGATTTTCGTAATATTTTTTTATTTGGTACGACGTACTTAATACTAAATCACCTGATCGCTCCTCTCATGCTGTCGCACTGCTATTGCTACTACTATATTTTAAGTAATCAGAATGTTGATGTTCTACTATGCGGAATTGGCACCTGATTGATCAATGGAATGCTTTAGTTTTATACAAGACTGATTTTTAACGACTGTAATATCTATTTTGTGAGCTGAAAATATAAAATATTCACAGCAGAAGACCAACTGAGCTGTGAGACCGGTCAAATTATTTTAATTTATTTATACTTTTAATTATATAATATCAAAGTGTTTTTTTTATGAACCAATCGGAAGTTATGAATTTTCATTTAATTTTTATTCTTATGTTTATTTCTTTTTCAGCAATTATGAATTTTGAAAAATAAATTCAGAGTTTGTCTAGGTAGGTTAGTGTGGTAGCTAGTAAGAATAATACTAGAGCGTGACTACACTAACTATGCAATGGAATAAATGGACATCTACAAAAAGTTTTGTACACTAACCTCAGTACTTAATCAGTCATTGTCACTAATGTCAAATCGATTACAGACTTCTTTTTTTCAGATTTTTTTCGATTCTGCTTTGTTTTAAGCAAAATTAGCGTGATTATTCTATAGTCTTATAGATAGTCATCATAATAAAACATTATAGTTAACGCTGGTTGACGTTATAAATGTAAACCCTATTACGGTTGTCACGGCGAGATTAAAGTTCTCATGCTGATGTGCAACACCTTATAAGGAATGTTCATATCAAGTTTCTATAATGAGGCTCTCTGGGAGTTGGAAAAATAGACAAGACATTTTTTTATACTTACAACTAAATGATGGAACAAGCCGATGTTAATATGATGAATATAATAAGTCTATTGAAAGACATAATTATACTTTTCTTTTAATATCTACCAGTGATACTTATAGACGGTACCTAATTAAGATGATACCGATATTCTAGTTTTTGATCGATAACCTCTTGATCTCTGGCTGAATTTCTGATGAACAGTAACTACCTACTTTGAAAACAATAATATCTATAACAAGCATAATGAGAAATCATAATTTACAAGTGCAAAATTAGCTTTATCGAGTCGTTTATTATTATAGATAACAAACTTTGTTGTTTGTTTGTCTCTATGTGTTAATTTTAATTTAGAATTGTAACTTTTATTATTTTTCCTTTTTATGTACTTGTATGGTCGCAAATAAACCCCTTTGATTTGATTTGATTTGATTTGATTTGTTGCTATGGTCACCGCCACCGAGATATCTTGTTTATGAGAGGTACTTACCTATAAATAACATGTAACATAACATATGTTTGGATATATAATTATATGCATAAGTTATACTTGTTTTTATCCTATCCCACAAATGTTAAAGTTTAGCGGTACATCTTATAAAAACTTCTTTTATCTTATAAAATTAGGCTACTTTTTATCTCGAACAATTTCCATGACCAACGAGACGCAGACAAAGTCACGGGCTAGTCCAACTACTATTATAAATGTCAAAGTTTAGATGTTTGTGTTTTAATCACGCTGTAACTACTGGTCCGATTTAGATGAAACTTGGAACATATATTATTATAGTTCGTAACCTGGATTAACACATAGGCCACTTTTCCCGTTTTTTTTTAGGTTATGTTTTGTTTTTTGTTTTTTTTTTCGTGGACTAATTGGCGGGTAACTGCTAGTATATTTGTAAAAGTACCAAAAACTAGTACAAACGTAGTTGTCAACGGTGCCAAAGGGGTTTCCCTTTGGCACGTACCTACGTTACGTAACCAGAGTAGTTTATCATCGTTCTTGGCAACTAGTTGCGAAAGAACACTATAACATACCTACATAATAAATAAATAAATAAATATTCATGGACATTTCACACGACGCCCTCTAGTCCTAAACTAAGCAAAGCTTGTGATATGGGAACCAGATGCTGATAGAATACTTATATACTTTTTTTTTTGTAAATACATACTTATTAATACATAGTTTTTTGTTGTTTTTCTTATGTCCTGTTTCTTCTTTGTGTACAATAAAGTGTTTATCTATCTATTTAATTGTCATTATTAGAAAATATATTTTACAGAATCCTGCTTGTGGTCGTCTAAGAAGGCATGTCTGTTTGTATATTTATAACTCTATGGATTTAACATTGAAACCGTGTATGTCGGAACATATGATATAATCAAATGGAAATCTCTTGTTTATTTAAACTTTAAGAATCACATTATTATAATTAAGACCATTATAATTATACGGGTTTGAATTTTGTTTAAATTATGACCTGAAATAAATTACCTACTTCGTATTTTCGTAAAGTTACAGGAGTCAAAATAAACAAAATACTTTATTTTATTTTTTTAGGTCTTAATTAATTATTTCAGTGCCATAAAAGTATATAAATCACTTTATAAAAGTACCTAGAAACTTATTGCATAAGAACTAGAAGTAGGTACTTACTTTTAACAGTTTTAAGCTATTATTAAGTTTACCTATTATACTATTGTGCCGTCTTTTCAATCAAAAAATACTTACCTACCTTTTTAGCTTTACAAATTAAACAAATAGGTAGGTACCTACGAAGTTAGAGCTTTTTGTGAAAGAGTTCGTCCGGAGAAGTACTACCACGCAGTACTAAGACGCAGTGTAGTTGCCTCACATAGCACGTCCTCTATGTACTCACTTTGTAAGGTAAGACGTAACCTTAAGTAGTTCCGACTGCCTATAACAATATTACATCAGGTGGGTCATATCCCTTGTTCCACTACCTTGCTCTACTACCTTGCAGGTAGGCCGTTTTAATTGTATTGTATTTATTACTTAGTATTATGTTCCTATCTGTACCTACTGTATTTATGCTACCTACTGTACATGTATACCTAATTGAGGACAAATAAAAAATTATCTTATCTTATCTTTACCTACCTAACCTTCAAGTACCAAGATCAGTTGTTTATGTATAAAATCGAGCGCAAAGCGGCTTCAATGTGTGCGTGGGCACTTTGTCGTAGTGTGCTGGCTCAGAATCCTAGATTCGAGCGCCTCGAAATTTTAAGAGCGTCCTTAAAAAAAAACTTATGTGGGAAAAATGTTCTCTGTCTATTTACCTCAAACAAAATCAGACAGCTACTGTACCGTGGGTTTCACGCCGCATAAGTATTTAAAATGTCGTTTATCTCGACACTTAATTATCCATAATAACACATTGTGATAAGCTATTTACAATTTCGTAGCCAGCTTGTAACTGGGTAGCCTACCGAGTTGAACCCGTGTCTACCATAGGTTTTCGAACTAATAAACTACGTGCGAGTGAAGGTTTTGTTTATATTTGGACGAAAACACTGACGTTTTCAGAGTTCAATGTTTTGTAGGTATTAAGTAGTGACATTACCAGACCACATTGATAAATTGTTTATTTTTTACCAGCCCCCGTATTCCAATCTTTTGCTGTCAAGTTGTAACACTGCCCAGTGTAATTTCTTCAGGTCATTCTTTCATTGATCATTCTTTTTAGACACTTGATAGCAAAATATGCGCGAAAACACATCAAATGACGTCATAATGTCACAATTTAGTCACAGAATAACTATGAGTTAGTATGAACTGACCATGATTTAAAACTTTGCAGTTCAACTGAGATTGGAATACCCCTGCAGAGAACTGCATAGTAAGAACCAGAGTGTGCCAGAGTTCATGGTTGACGTACTTACCACCCACGTCTAGGCGACTTGCCAACTTTGTTATACAAACAACCAAAATGTTTATTTTCCTGCCGGTTTCTCTATCTTATTTACCCATAATTATTATATTCTCAAGATCTGAGTAAGCGTGCTACACCATCGCTCGACCGTGTCATACTTACCATCAGTGTTTGCAGTTAAAAAGCAGTTTTTTATGACGTTTGAATGATCATTGTTTTTTTTCTCTCAAGCATTTTACTCATTCCATCGTATGTTCTTTAATCCACAAATGTTGCAGTTCAAGTCACGTTCTAAGATAACTACCTATTATATTTTTATTTATTGTTTCTTTATGGACTTGCAATGCATAGGTATGGTAAAATTGACATGTATGGCCTTCTGCCGCCGTATTCCAATCTTTTGCTGTCAAGTTATATTTCACTGCCCAATGTAATTTCTTCAGGTCGCGTGGTACAGTTTTGTACCACGTGATCATTCTTTTTAGACACTTGACAGCAAAATATGCACGAAAACAAATTAAACGACATCATAATGTCACTATTTAGTCACAGAATAACTATGAGTTAGTATGAACTGACCATGATTTAAAACTTTGCCGTTCAACTTTGAGATTGGAATCGTCCCCCTGAAGACTTTTCCCATTCTCAATTTCAGTTGTAAAATGAAAGATGAAAACAGGTTGAACATTGCTTGAGTTTGCTTTCGTAAACTCGTAGTTGTCATACAAAACGGTGTATCCATAAATGGGTTTTAAACTGTCGTCGTCGATGTGGGTAATAATGAGTTATCAACTGAGTGATTGACTGGTCGTGCCGAGACCTGTTTCATAAAACGACCAATAAAATAAATCGATGATATTATGAACGATAGTTGCAGAAGCTGCATTTTTAAACTCATCAAAGATTTTATCTTTCATGTTTACAACATTTGGCTACTTTAAAAGATGAGGTAGGTATTTAAAAAACTTGTATTAATGCAACTTTATTGATACCATATGGGCATTTATTTTTAATGTGAGTGTTTATATTAAAATGCCAATAGGCACATAGGTACTACATTCAAATGAACTCTGAATTCTAAATTCTAGAGATAGAAAACAGAGTTCAAATCACCGACTGCAGGCATTCATAAAATTAGCTATATGAGTTTAAATGGTTTAGAGTTTAGAGGATTTGAAAAACTTGAAGTTCTTAAATCCCCTTTAAATCTAAAAGGGATCATTTTGTACGACAATGAAAAAGATATTGTAACTAAAACAGTCCAAAACTTTTAAATAATCGAGTCAGCTAGAATAGAATACTTTTACAAGCGATAATAATCACTGTACCGTGAAGTATGAAGAATTGGAATGAGAATATATAATACGAATGCATTATAGAATATCCAGTTCCTTTAACCGGAAACGGAAAGCACATTAAAATACATAGGTATCGGAAAAACGTTAGTCTTAGATGTACCCGTAGAGTATGACAAAAGAACGGCTTTTTCAATGCACTAGCAGGAGTAACCAACTTGATTTCCTTGAGGCCCGCTGACACACATATCCGGGTCATATTGGTTTTTATGGGCTAATTTTTTTATACAACGAAATTGACAAACAAACATACAGCCTACAGTAGTTATATTAGGTAAAAATGCTATGATCTATAGATAGAAACAGAAACTTGGAAGACAGGATGTTATGCGCACTTTGCGCAGACTCATTTATTACACTTACTCCAGCGCAGTACAGTTTAGAGACACTTGTGGGACTTTTTATCAAGAGAACTTTAGGGTGTTTACTGCGGCCTGCAGCTTTGAAGCCTCTGCTATTGATTCTGCCCCAGTAAGTCACTTCAATAGGCTGTGTAGGGCTGCTTACGTACGCAACAAGTCATTACGAAGCAAATAATGGAACCAGGATAACAGATGAAAAGAAAATGTTCTGAAGAATATCGTTGTTCATTATTTTTGTTTTGCTATTATACTCGTTTTAAGTAGATATCTATTGTAGTCGAAACCTTGGCAGTGAGCTTGTTTGAATAACAATTATTCAAATATCAGTAACTGACCAATGAATGACTAGTTAAACCTAGTTAGTTAGTCTAGTTAGTTAGATATAAATTGATATAATTTTGCCTTTTTCATTCATGATCCTTCAATGCATCGGCTCATAAAAACAAGTTAAAAATAAAGTTGCGCATAACAATTTTATTTAGTTAGTAATTTTGCGCAAAAAAAAACCACATGGTAAACTTTTTTTTTAACTATCCAAAAACTCTAGGTCATTCAACTCCTAATGCCAAATCTTACTTTCCGGGTGTGTCGGTTGACCCATTTCCAGTTTAAGCTTCGTCCAGACTGACGCGATAAAACAACTACCAGACAAGAATGCCAACAGCATGATCCTGTCAACTATGTGAATTAGGGTGATAAGTTAGTTGCGTAATGTTTACACATGATTTACACCTTTTTTTTGTTAATCGGGGGGAAATCTGCAACCAAGGCTATGTAGTTTATGATGGTCAAACAAAAAAGTAGAGCTAAATCAAGAAGATTTTTTTTTGTTCAATGGAAGGAAATGGAAGAGAAAAGCCAGGCCAGTGGCATAGTTTAGGTAAAAAAATTTTGATATCTAACCTATTCTTTTATCTAGACCACACACAAACAGATTTTCCGATTGCTTGATTCCAGTCGGTTCTTATTTTAGCTGACACTGGCATTTTTTTAACTTGTAAGTTGTCAAAACGCTTTCAAACTCTTTGAACGCCTTTCAATTCGTTGCATAAAAAAAAACTAAGAAAATTTTAAGACGTAAAGTGCTAAAGGTGGTTTAGACATGATTCCACAGAAATGTCGAAGCGAGAAACATAAAAGCATGTGTTACGAAGGCGATTTTATTAGTCACGAGCTGAAACTAAATCTTGACATTAATTATCGCGTCGGTTTCGCGTCACCTTTACTCAGTCGCGTTGGTTAACATCTGTCTGTCAAACAGGCACCAAGGTGAGCCTAAAATGTTCTCTACTAAAATACTTCTAGAGTATTGAACTTTCACTGTGTTTATGTTTAGACTAGGATTTTACGGCGCTTCAAATATAAAACGGTCTTGAACCCGTACGTAAATTTTACTGCAGTCTTTAAAAAAAGCTTTTATTTGGACATCGTGTAGTTTTATAGATACTTACTCGTAGCCTGCTGTTTAGTGTTCAACTTTTTAATTACATTAATTTGTTACCTTTTATAAAATAATCCGGGTGGCTGATTTAGATCGGTTAATCTACAATATAGATAATTTGCAACGACTAGCTGACAGCCAACTGATTCTTGTGGTATATTGTAAACACAGTTTAGTCGTAATTTTCTCTGTTTATATAAAAAAAACTAGTGCTAAAAGAATATTTCTTAAACTAAATCTCTACAACTACTATAGAGATTTTTTTGCTCATTAAAAAAGTAGTACTTATTTTTAAAAGTACACCATTATCCACCTTATCTCGATTAAATATAATTGCTTTGTTAGTGATTCGAAAAACAAATAAAATATTTGCACCTCTCTTAAAACAGCAATTTGCAATTAATAACTATGTTAATAACAAGTAATTTGCGAATGGAACAAATCACTGGCTCAAAGACAAGACAAGTGGCTCCGGCTAATGATAACAGGCGTGCTGAGATATGCTCCTTCAATTCACTTCAATGAATGGTTTGGTGGTGACCATTTTGACGATACTTTTCAAGTAAAAACCGACTGCAGACTAAAATGGGTAAAAACCGACTGCAGACTAAAATGGGTAAAAACCGACTGCAGACTAAAATGAGTGAAAACCGACTTTATTGAGATCTTTCATCTAAAAAGTCGTTGCATAAAATTTTATTAAATTAGAATAAATTGTTAAATATTTTTTTTTAGAATAACAAATAAAAAACCTTAAAAGCTCAAGTAGGTAGGTATTTTTGTGTATTCTGACGTATCGGAAATGGTTTAACAATCAGTTGTTGTTGTGTTTTGTCATGTTACTGACAGTTAATATAAAATCACTTTACTATCAGCCTAAACACCAATACAGCATAACAAACCAAAATAATTAGAGCACAAACGTTCTAGATCAATAGGCACGAACCACAAACATTTGTAAACGAAAGTTGTAATTCAAATAAAGCCTTCCGCATTCCACATCCCATGGTCACCCCATGGGCATTAGCATAACGACTGCACGCCTATCGTGTGTAATTATCGCATTGACTCTGCTTCGGAGTCCCACGTTATCAAATACCCGGGAATTTGACGGATTTCCCGAAAATTCGGGTAATGTTTGCTTTGAAAATTTTGAAATATCAGAGCTATGGACTATTATTTTATTTAATAAGGCAAAGGACTATCCTTTGTGAGCCATCAAAACGTTGTTTTTTAAGGATCAGGTTTCTCGAGCCGATTTACACTTTTATAAGTACAGTGACGAGTTAAATATCCGAATAATGTAACACTGCGCGACAACAACCCAACTGCGGAGAGCTGCAGTATTGCCAAGCAGTATCACTATACTCGCCACTGTACTAAACTTATGACCGTGTAAGTCGATTTATACGGCCACTTAATCTATTGAACAATTTGGGTTAAACGCACTGATTTATCTCGATATCTTTTTAATCCGCATTCTACAACATTATAAAATTCACAATTTTGGCTTTCTTCCAAAACTTTTCACTCACAAATCACACACTAGTTAATTAATCGATGTCAACACACAACTAATGTTTTATTAGCAAAACACGCACTGTGTTACGAAAAATATATTATCTATAGAATTGAGCGTCTAATTTTGATGTACAGTCATTCGCAATGATATATCTACATGCACTTCTTATTTAACGCATAATCATTGTTCGTTTGGAATGAAGTGATGTTTCGTTTCATCATTTTCCAGTCTAAAGACAATTTGTCAGGTTTTAATCGAGTACCTGTACCGAGATGATTTCAATATCTAACTCTGTAGGTAGCGAGGTTAGTCTATGTTGGTATTGATGTCAAAACAGGCCAAAACCCTGTCTAGAAAAAATGTAGATAAATAGTGGAAACATATACCAACAGTAAGTATACACCTGGTCAATAACATTTATAATGATGATGATGACTGTTCAACTTGAAAAATCCTAAGAAAAGATTCTTAAGTTTTTTTTTTAAGTTTTTACTGATTCTAGGAAAAAGAAATACCTAATTATTTCTTAAAATTCCAGATACAACAAATATTTTATCATTTCGGCGAATTTTCGACAAAAAAACAAGGTTACATTGAACAAAAGATTCGATATAAAAATTATTAGATAAAGTCAATGTAATACATAGATTATCGAGACATTGGATGTGGTTAGCATACTAATGAGATCGGCATAGGTATCGCCTGATTATAGGGTATGGAAAATTATGCAAAACATAATCTGCAACACCTACACACACATGCAAAAAAAGGTATATAAGGGCGTTATTGGCCATATCTTAGTGAGGGAAGAAAGTCATTCTTTATTGCACACAAAACAAGACATAAATAATTTATAAGTTTAAAAAACTACAAAAACCGACTTCAATTCGACAACCAGCTTCATCATCAGATGATGATGATGATGACAAATCATTGGGCATGTTCTAGTGACTATAAACACCAATTAAAAGTCACAGGAAAGCAACATACGCAATTTCGTGCACGTGGTTGGCATATTTTTTTCCGTTATTTCTATTTATAACCTAAACTACTGAACTGATATTGATGAAAATTAAATGGAACTAATCTGAAAGTATATCCTTTGAGTTAAAAAAAATATTTTTGAAATCGGTTCATAAATGACGGTGTTCTGAGGTAGCAAACATAGCTTTGAAAACATTTATCTATTAAATTTTAACAAGCTTACATTATGTCAGATCTTTTATACATTACTTACAGTCAGAGCTAGACATGCCTTATATGGAGAAACCGAGTCATTGAATGATAATCTCAGTTACTTTATAGTATGTAAGCTGTTATGTACACTCGTCATTAGAAGACTTGTTACAAATAAATAAATAAATATTCATGGACATTTTACACGACGCCCTCTAATCCCAAACTAAGCAAAGCTTGTAACATGGGAACTAGATGTTGATATAATATACTTTTTTTTTTGTAAATACATACATAAAATACATACACCCAGACATAGAACAAACATCTATAAGTAAGTAATTGTAAGTAAGTAAACACAAATGTTTGTTCTTGGTGGGGATCGAACCCACGAACCACAGCACGGAAGGCAGTTACCGACTGAGCTGTGACGCCTGTCAACAAATAGTTATGTTATGAACAATAAGTGCCTATTTTACCATCTCATCGGTTACGCTATCCGTCAAGTTTCTACTTTAGACTAGTTGTAGTGCCTACCTACTCGCTGGCCAGTAAGTAGTACTTTAGGCAGCACCTAGTACCTAGATCGTCACAGGCTCGACAACAAGCGGTGTGTACAAGCGACACGTCCAACCTCGCCCGTGGCTTGCGTAAGACTCCCTCGCCGCTCTTATCGCCCCGGTTTATATAGCAGCTAGTAAACAAGTGACGTCAGCTGCAGGTGGCTCGCAGGTGCGCCGAGACCGTGGATTGTATTAGTTGTCTAACACAAACACTACATCTCTATCTTATTAAATTTATTTTATTGCGCTACTGCTGTTTACCGTATTAAGTACAGCTCGACCAATGAAACTAAAGTGATAGCAACTGTTGTACACATTTGGTCAAGCTCTAGTCAAAGCTAAATTGGATCAACCAACACCGTTCAATCAATCCTCATCTCAAGTATCATTTGACCAGCTTCCGTTCAGCAAATATTCACCAATCGAGTACATTCGAAGTAAACAGCTTCAACCTTCAACTAGCAACTAAATCTAAACCCAAACCGAAACATCTGGTTTGAATGTCAAAGCAGTTGAGAAATCAACTATCAGGAACCAGCACATATAAGTCTAAATAGGGCTTCACGCACGTTCTTTGTAGCCTTGTCTAAAAGCGATTCTAACATCAACACATCAATAATAGTCCAAAGCTCACTGTTTCTTTTTTTTTTTTTTTTTTGAAACCCTGTTGGACAGACTTTTTCTTTATATCAACACATCAATAATAGATCAAAGCTTCATCATACTAAAGTCGTACTCATTGCGACTCCAATCCAACTCCCATGACGAAGAAAACGATGAAGACTACATTGAAATTCTACATTGACTCTACGTTGAAACTCTACAAGAGACTAAACGAGACTTTACATGATACTCTGCATTGACTCTACATCGACTCTACATTGAGACTCTACATCGACTCTACATTGAGACTCTACATCGACTCTACATTGAGACTCTATATCGACTCTACATTGAGACTACATCGAGACTCTACATCGCTTCGATACTTGCTACAATGCTACAAATCGTGTTCGGATCATAGATAGATTCGTTTTAATCTAAATGTGACCTTACCTTTGCCGAGTCCGAGGCGCCTCCTGCGCAAGACTGATATAACGAAGTTCGCTAAACTAGTCCCTGGAACCCGGAGTAGAACCCGGAACTGCAAAGACTACGTTGCAAAGTACGGAATTCTCCAACAGATCAATGAACACTCAACAACCAAGGGACTCGGAGAAATACCAATCCACCAAATCTACCTTCAAAACGAATACGCCTCAGGCAACAGGATATGCTGGAGACAAACATTGATAGCACCAGTCAGGCAGCCAAAACAAAAGGCATACTATCCAGTGAACTTGCGCGTACCATCGGATACTTGGTAACACGTACACCAAGACGGACGATGAAACCAGCGAACTTGAAACGCACTTCCCGGGATGTCTAATATCAGACTCGTTCGAATGGGAAGCACACAGCGAACGAGCAACCAGTAGTCAAGATTGGACCACCGCTCAAAACCTGATCAACAAAGAGAAGGTAATTTGGGCCATCAACAGCTTCCTTCTTTTCAAATCGCCAGGGCTAGACGGAATCTTTCCGGGCCTTTTAAGGTGGAGTGGCGAATTACTAGCCGAACGCCTAGTAAACATCTTCAGAGGATGCATCGCCCATCGCTACATACCCCAGAAGTGGAGGGGAGTGAAGGTTATATTCTTACTAACTTGGTAAGAGCGACTACACAATGGCGAAATCCTTCTAACCTATTATTCTACCATCGTTCCTCTTCAAAACCCTAGAGAGGATATGTGACCAGGAAATCAGAGGTAACACTTTCCTACGCCAACCGCTACATCCGCAACAACCCGCCTATAGTCCAGGCAAATCAACAGATTCCGCACTCCATAGCGTAGTCTCTCGAAATGGAGACGGTTTAGCCACAAAACAACCAACTCTGGGGGCCTTCATAGATATAGAAGGTGCCTTTGACAAAACAACCTTCACTAGCATAGACCTTGCACTAGCAAGATACGGTGTCGACCCTACGCTAGCAGAATGGACAAACAACATGCTTAAATACAGAGCAACACAACTCACAGTAAACACCACAACGAGGGGCATAGTGGTGAGAGGCTGCCCACAAGGCGGCGTCCTCTCGCCCCTGCTATGGAACATAGTAGTGGACGAACTCATCCGAAAAGTGGACGGCCGCGGCTCTTCACAGTGAGATATGCAGATGATCTTGCTATCCTCACGACTGGATGATTCGAAAACGTACTCTGTAGCCTGTCTGTGCAAGCAGCGTTTAAAACAATTGAAAGCTGGTGCACTAGCCATAGCTTATCAGTCAATCCCACTAAAACAGAACTGATCATGTTCACACACAAAAGAAGCCTGGGAACCCTAAAAGTACCAAAGCTCTTCAACACTGATCTCAAGCTAATCAACGAAGTCGAGTATCTAGGGGTCATACTGGATAGCACTTCTTTGGAACAAGCATCTTGACCACAAACTCCAACGCGCGAACTCCACATTCTTCCAACGCGGTAGAATGCTCGGAAAAACATGGGGTCTTTTGCCAAAATAACCCGGTGGCTCTATACAACCGTAATAAGACCAGCACTTATACACGGAGCAGTTGTATGGTCGACCAGAACCGAATTCACGACCGTGATAACCAAACTGCAACGCTTTCAGAGACTGGCATGCTCTACTATAACAGGTTGCATGAAGACCAAAGAGATCAATCAGGAATCAGCGAAGTACGAGTCTACACTGATGGCTCAAAACCCAAACAGGGTACAGGCGCCGGAGTACACTCGCTAGATCTCAACATTAACATATCAATGACACTAGGCACACTCAGTTCCATCTTCCAATGTGAATGTGCAGCCATTTCCGAAGCAGCAACAGCAATCAACAGGAGAGGAATCGCTGATTATAACATGTGGATTCTTTCAGATAGCACAGCCACACTCAAAGCCTTGGAGAGCCACAACTGCACCTCCAGACTCATACACGAAAGTCACCTTGCCCAAGAGAGCATCGCCTTAAGAAATGGGTTAATCCTACAATAGATGCAGGGACATAGTGGATCACTGGGTAATGACGCTGCAGACGAGTTAGCCAGAAGAGGATCGGAAACAATATCCGAGGGGCCAGCTCCTTTCCTTCCTCTACCGTTCTCTCTGCTACGCACCTGGGTGCGTCTGAAAACCCTACAACCACACAACACATGCTGAGCACGTACGACTGACTGCAGACAGTCAAGAGCTGCAATTCCAGCCATCACACCGAAACTAACACGCCGTCTACTAAGCCTGCAGAGACTGAATCTCAAAATCATTGTGGGGACCCTGACAGGACACTGTGCCTGGAACAAACACTTTTACAACATCGTAGCCACTGACAGCCCACTCTGCAGAGGCTGTCTTACCGAAGAAGAATCAGCTGCTCACGTAATCCTGGAATGCGAGGGCGTAGCAATACAACTAACAGAAATCCTAAGCAACCCCAGGTCACTCTTCCAAGCCTGCGAAGCCCTCAGGAAGCTACTGTACTTTTGGGAGGAGTTAGGCTGACTACACTCCTAGCCAGAACATCCCCCACGCATAATGGACCATCTTTGAGTCTAAATCCGGAAACGGGAGTCCCATAACATAACATAACATGGTCTACGATTTAAGTATTTTGGGGTGACCTGTAAATAGAAAGGGATTTCCTATTTCACAGTGAACCGTTTCCAATTAAATGGGGGTGGTTTAGCCATTTTCCAATTTGCGGAGCTTTTTATGCAAATTTCCAATTAAATGGAGGTGCTAATTAGTACCAATGTTCCCAGTTAAGTGAGTACCTACACGCGACGCCAAATTCTCAATTAAATGAAGGTATCATTTTGTACCAACCAATCTTCCCAGTTAAGTGGGTACCTACACGCGACGCCAAATTCTCAATTAAATGAAGGTATCATTTTGTACCAACCAATCTTCCCAGTTTAGTGGGTAGCATAAGTTACGTTCCCAATTTAATGGAGGTATTCTTTACCAAATGTTCCCAGTTTAGTGGGTACCTGTTTCCAATTTAATGGAGGTATTCTTTACCAAATGTTCCCAGTTCAGTGGGTACTTGTTCCCAATTTAATGGAGGTATTCTTTACCAAATGTTCCCAGTTTAGTGGGTACCTGTTCCCAATTTAATGGAGGTATTCTTTACCAAATGTTCCCAGTTTAGTGGGTACCTTAACTTAACTTTTTCTACATAAGTTACTTACAGTCATATTTAATTTACTGACCACGTAAAAAAGATAACAGAGTAAGTACCTAGTAGGTAAGGTAGGTAGTCAAATAGGCACTCTACCAATTTGGTAGATAAGTACCACTTTTATTATTACTTTTAACTACCATGTCCTTCTTTTACCCTGTAAATAACGTAATTCTATTCACTGACATTTTATTTTGTTCATTGAGATAGCTACACAGTTTATAACTTTTGCTGTCTCATCGTTTTATCTTGTAATTTAACCTATATGTACCTAGTTCTGAATAAATTACGTTTGAATTACATTTGTAATTAATTGTCGTCATAGATAGATAGATAGATAAATCCATTTATCCGACACTGAACACACATAAAAAATCTACAATAAAATGAAAGTGGGTAGGTAGTATGTAACCAATAACTAAACTAAACAAACTGAAAATAAGAAAAACAAGACTACCTCCCTACATGTTCTCGGTTGTCGATGGTGATAACTAAGTAGGTATCTAAATAAAATGGTGCGTAATGCAAGCTTACGCTCGCGTTCTCGGCCAGCTGCGCCTGTGCTGCCAAGCGGTAAACAACAATACCTAGACTAGGTAATAAAACTGGTTTGCACGAATACCGGCATGAAACTGAATAGTTTTTATTTTCGTGCTAAGTACCGAATGCTATTTTATTTTGACACACCAATATCTTGTTTACGTTAAACATATCGGTATATCTCTATTTTATAAACTTTTTTTTTTTTTTTTTTTAGTTATTTATAACCTTACCTTTTTACCTCGTCGCCACATGTAGTGCCTACCTACTCGCTGGCCAGTAAGTAGTACTTTAGGCAGCACCTAGTACCTAGATCGTCACAGGCTCGACAACAAGCGGTGTGTACAAGCGACACGTCCAACCTCGCCCGTGGCTTGCGTAAGACTCCCTCGCCGCTCTTATCGCCCCGGTTTATATAGCAGCTAGTAAACAAGTGACGTCAGCTGCAGGTGGCTCGCAGGTGCGCCGAGACCGTGGATTGTATTAGTTGTCTAACACAAACACTACACTAGTCAAAGACAATGATAGGTATATTTTTTTTTTATAACGTTACTCAGAGATTTTGAAACAGGCCACGTTTGCTGAAAACAAAACAAAATTAACAACACAAGGGTTTTAATATAAAAGAAAAATAGCTTACAGTCACTTTCACATACCAAGGCGTTCCCTGACAACGAGATTTTGACTCATAAAATATAGTTTATTTTTATATACTTAATTTAGATTAATGAATGTATCTGAAAGGCCGTAAAGTAGCGAAGCTGAAGTGGGAATGGGCGGGCCACGTGGTTCGCATGGATTCGGAAAGGTGGGCTCAAGGAGTCACAGGCTGGATACCCTCAGGAGGTAGAAGACGTCGCGGCCGCCCGAAGAAGCGCTGGCATGACGACCTGGACTCCTTCGAGCGGAAATGGGCGGAACTTGCCAAAGATCGCGGGAAGTGGAAGACGAGGGGGGAGACCTTTGCCCAGCAGTAGGACAGTATTGGTTAATTTAAAGAAAAAAAACAAAAAGAATGTATCTGGTTGAGCAATGCATTAATATAGCATGTTTTGAACGATGCCAACAAGTTTTCTTTTACATAATAAAATAAACAGCAATTTCAGCAATACGTTTCTCGGTACCTGAACTTTGTATTTTATTAAATTATCTTGGTCTACTTGAGACATTATATAACTAGTTTTACTAACTTTATTCCCATGAGTCAGGTCAGAATTTGCGTTAGTTTCAAATTGATTCAGACTTTTATAAAAGTTTATTAAATTGAGAGAGTATTGGATGGGTTAAGTTGTAAAGACTTTTATTCTATTTTATTTCTAGAAGTTCTCGACCCTAAAAGTCTGTGGTTTTTCTTTATAAAAAAGTTCTCATTGTAATAATTTTTAATTCTGCAGTTTTTTTAAACTAGTCACATAGTTATTAAATAAGATAAGTAGCTAGTTGATACTTGTGATAAAGCGTGGGATTCAACATGCAATGGATTGAATTCATAAAAAAAATATAATTTATGATTCCGTGTAGCTATCATAGAAATATGTGGAAATTATCAGACAACTCGATGCAAAATGAGTAGGTACAAGTTACAATGTTGATTGTGTGGTTATGCTTAACTTGCTAATATCGAAAACCGTTATACCAGTTGAATGGGTCATAGGAAAAATACGTAATCATTTTAAATTCTATAGGCATGTTTTATCGGAATGTCGCGATTATCTCTTTCACCGGTTTTATAAGAGGTGTATATCTGGTTTTCATCATCATTTCCCTGCCCTTATCCCGCGCTAGGCGGGGTCGGCACAACATGTCTTTTTCTTCCACTCGCTCCTATCATTCGTCAACTCAGAATCTACTCCTCTCACATTCATATCCTCTTTCACACAATCCAACCACTTCTTCTTCGGCCTTCCTCTACCTGCGTACCCAGTCACACTCATGTTCATAATTTTTTTCGTGATATGACTTTCATCCCTCCTCATTACGTGTCCATACCATGCTAATCTAGCACTCTTCACCTTTTCAACAACAGGCGCCACTTTCAAACTTCCCCTGATATACTCATTCCTTATCTTATCTAACCTCGTTACCCCACACATCCATCTTAACATTCGCATCTCAGTAGCATGCACTCTCCTTTCATCCGTCTTCTTCGTTGCCCAACACTCTGATCCATACATCGCGACAGGTCTAATTACCGTCTTGTAAATTTTCCCCTTAAGCTTAAGGGGCATTCGCGGATCGCATATCGTCCCTGAGACCTGTCGCCACTTCATCCATCCCGCATTCATCCTATTGTTAACGTCTCGGTCAATATTACCGTCGTTTTGGAGAAGCGAGCCAAGGTACTTAAAGTCGGAGCAGACTGGTAGGGTTACACCATCTAAGGCAATTGGTGAGAAATTGGAGGAGCCACCAAAGTCGCAGAACAAATGTTCGGTTTTAGTGCGGCTGATCTTAAGGCCAACTCTCTCCAATTTCTCTTGCCATTTTCCCAGTCTGCTCTGTACCTCAACTGCTTGCTCTCCGACGAGAACGATGTCATCGGCGAACAGCATGCACCAAGGTGCCTCCTCCTGTATGTCTAATGTCAAAGCATCCATAACGAGGAGGAACAAATAAGGGCTTAAAGCCGATCCCTGGTGCAAACCTACTGCCACATTGAACTCGTCAGTGACGCCAGCTTCGGACCGGACGTTCGTTCGTGCTCCTGCATACATCGCATTCACAAGCCTAACATACTTACCTGGCACTCCCTTTTCTTTCAAAGCCCACCACAGGACTTTCCGGGGGACTCGGTCGTACGCCTTCTCTAGATCAATGAACACCAAGTGCAGGTTCTCATGTGCACGGCGATATTTTTCGCAGAGTTGGCGTAAAGCAAATATTGCATCCGTTGTCCCCCGTCCTGGCATAAAACCAAATTGGTTTTGGGTAATCGTGCACTCTTCTCTCATTCTTCTATCTATTACTTTCTCCCAGACTTTCATACTATGTGACATAAGCTTTATTCCTCGGTAGTTGTTACAGTCCTGTACATCACCCTTGTTTTTGAAAATAGGCACCAGTGAACTGCTGCACCACTCGTCCGGGATCGCCTCTTCATGTAACAACTTGTTGAAGAATAAAGTAAGCCACTTCCATCCATCCGCTTTCAAAAACTTCCATACTTCAACTGGTATACCGTCTGGACCAATCGCTCTGCCACTTTTCATGCTCTGTATAGCCATTTTAACTTCATTCATACTTATCTCTTCTACCAAACCCAAATTCATTGATACGTCTTCTAGTTTTCCACTCCAAACATTTTCTTCATTCATCAACCTTTCAAAATATCCCTTCCAACGATTTTTGATTTCTTCATCTTGCATTAAAACCCTTCCACCCTCATCTTTTATGCATTTCATATGTATAATGTCTCTAGCATTCTTCTCTCTCGTTTTCGCTAAGCGATAAAGGTCCTTCTGTCCTTGGGGGCTTTCAAGATTTTTGTACAGCTTGTCTTGGACCTTACCTCTTGCGATAGCTACCTCTCTCTTAGCTCTCTTCTTACATTCATCATATACCTGTCTTTTTTGTTCTTTCAACCTAGAGTCACTACCATTCACACCTTTCCAGTCTTTAAAAGCATTCTTCTTTTCTTTCAAAACCTTTTGCACATCCTCATTCCACCACCATGTATCCTTATCAATCTTACCCTTGCCTTTTGTCTCACCAAAAACGTTTTTCGCCACACTCCTTATACACAAAGCCATTTCATTCCAGCATTCATTCACCGACATTCCTTCAATTTTATCATCCATCTCAATCATTTTATCAACCACACTCTTTCGAAATTCTTCTGCGCAGTTCTCTTTCTCTAACATATACCATCTAACTTTTGGTGGGGGTTTAGGTTTAAATGTGGTTGTTTGTGAGGTCATCTTCACTTCCATTAAAAGCAGTCGATGTTGTGATGCTAGTGGTTCACTCGGAATGACTTTACAGTCCTTTACTGCGCAAATTTTACTTTTTCGGAGAAGGAAGTAGTCAATTTGGGTGTTGTGGTTGCCACTTTTATAGGTTATAAGATGTTCGTCCCTTTTTTTGAAGTAGGTGTTAGCGATCGCTACATCAAAAGCGGTGGCAGCCTGCAGCAGTGTTTCGCCCTCCGGGTTTCGATTCCCAAAACCCCATCCCCCATGTACATTCTCAAATCCTCCTTTCATTCTTCCTACATGCCCGTTAAAATCTCCTCCAATATAGATATCCTCATTCTGTGGGATACCCATCAAGACCGCATCAAAGTCCTCCCAAAACTTCTCTTTCACTACATCCTTACATCCAGCCTGTGGCGCATACACACTCATTATGTTCACTATTAAATTATTTAACATTACTGTAACTACTATAATTCGATCATTCACTCTTTTAACATCCGTCACACACTTTTTTAAGTCTTTATCTAGAACCACTCCCACTCCATTATTCTTACCATCACCTCCACAATAAAAGAACTTATAACCCACTCCAATTTCCCTAGCTCTCGTACCCTTCCATCTCGTCTCTTGTAAACATGCAACATTTATCCGTCTTCTTTCTAAAACATCCGCTAGCTCTCTTCCTCTTCCAGTCATCGTTCCTATATTCCAACTTGCCATCCTCATTCTTACTTCCCGGACTAGCTTCTTACGTCGCACCCGTCCTTGGTACGACAACCCTTGTCCATTTCCCACAGGCACCGGGTGCTGCACCTGCGCGTCGCCTCGGGGGTACGCCCTAACATTATCGCGCATTCCATATCTGTTCAAATCCATGTTGTTTAAGTTGTGGCTAGTAGTTTTATGACCGGCCGCCTGCCTGACGTCAACCCTCCTTGGGCATACTTGTTAAAATGGTAGTCGACGATCGCTAAAGCCCTGTCGTCGACTTGCCTCGCCACCGTGGGTGGATTGCCAAAGGCCGAGGTTCATTGCACTAGACGGGGGTCAGCCGTCCGTCAGGACTTAGTGCCAAGGCAGTAAGTCCCCCCTCACCAGGTTTAGCCCACAAGCCGATGTGGTTACCAGGGTGTGGCCGCTGCATGCAAGGCAGCTGCTGGGAGCCACTGGTGAGAGTTTGTGGGTTGTCAGCGAATTTAAATCCCATTCTACCTCCTGTCAGACAGGACGGCTGGCAAAACAGGCCGCTAACATCCCACGACACCCCTGTATATCTGGTTTTCATCGATTGTATTCTTTGGACTTTGACAAAAAAATATTTTGAATTGCAAATTTTTGTTATAATCTTTAGATATCGAGTTCATTGCAATAAAATTATTAATCGTGTGTATTGAAAAATATCGACCTAATATTTTGAAAGAATATCATTTTTTTATTGTCAGTAAAATTGATTTAAATCATTATTCGAATTGAAAACATTTTGAACACACAAGCTCTATATTTCCATTTATAAACTCTATTTATCAATCTATTCTGTCTTCTAAAACAAAGAGATGACAAAAAGATTCTGTCCATCGTAAGTACTTATCTAGTGTGATATGGTTGAGGTATTACCATAAAGAATCCGTACAGTGTAACAGACGTCCTATATCGACAGACAGGACTCGTAGCTGACCAAAACAAGAGGCAAAACACGGGACACGGAGCAGCGCCATGGCTGAATTTATTAAGAAAACAGGTAACCAGCTCCAACTCTTACCATCATCAATAACAGTCATCAAAATTTCGATAAAAATATTTTTTGTTAATTTATTAACCATCTCTAGCCCGCTAGACAAAAAAAATTTAAAAGTTAAAAGTCGAAATAAGTTTAGATTATACGAAAAACGCAGTTTTTTTTTAATTTCACGCCAACCTGAAACGTCACTGCCTCATGTTGGTGGTTGGTTTTGGATGCTCTAAATAACGCTATTTTTGTCCTGCATGCAATTAAAGTTGAACTGCAGAGTTGAACTGCAAAGTTTTAAATCATGGTCAGTTCAGTTCATACTAACTCATAGTTATTCTGTGACTAAATAGTGACATTATGATGTCATTTAATTTGTTTTCGCGCATATTTTGCTGTCAAGTGTCTAAAAAGAATGATCACGTGGTACAAAATTGTACCACGTGACCTGAAGAAATTACACTGGGCAGTGAAATATAACTTGACAGCAAAAGATTGGCATACGGGGGCTGGTTTTTGACAAGTTTAATGTACTAGAGACGCATAGTATTTCTGATACATAGCGTTATTCGAAGTTAGTCGAATCCGGCCTTAGAGGCTAGAAATTAAACTGATTTGCCTCTACCAGCTAGTTCAACTATAACATTACGTGTACGAATTATTATTATGTGCTTCATCGTCGACCGCATCATCACTTACCATCAGGTGAGATTGCGGTACAACGTTTCTCTATCCTACTAATATTATAAATGCGAAAGTTTAGATGTTTGGATGTTTAGATGTTTGGATGTTTGGATGTTTGGATGTTTGTGTTTCAATCACGTCAAAACTACTGAACCAACTTGGATGAAACTTGGCATATATGTAGTTCGTAACCTGGATTAACATATAGGCTACTTTTTATCCCGAATAATTAACAGGATCTACAGGATAAAATGAACGAAAAGGATTAGCAGCGCCAATTGGCAAGAGGATTTCATTGTCATGTCATGTCACGTCAGTTTGACAGGGCGTAGTACTACCTCTTTGGTCTAACAACTAGCGTTTGACATTCGAGTAGGTACGAGTTCGGTGTAATGAGGTGTAATGTCAAGTTTCTCAAAGATGTATCCGCTCGGTACACGCACAGATAATATAATGTACACGGAAACTAGACGCGTACGAAGTCGCGGGTAACTGCTAGTAATATATAAAAAAAACACATTAAGCGATGACCATATGTACAGTGCATACGCTTACCAATTCCCGACTTCCAGCGTCAAAAAGCTTAATTCAAACCAGTTTTTTGCATGAAAAGACCTATGCAAATATGGAAGGTACCAGTCGACAGTCGGACGGGGAGTTCGATGTTATCACTTGGATACAGTTGGTGAAATGATACTCGGAATAAAGTTAAGATTGATAAAGTACAATAGCTACGGCAAGTCTGCAAATCAGATCCTATCCTATCCTATCCTACTAATATTATAAATGCGAAAGTTTAGATGTTTGGATGTTTGTGTTTCAATCACGTCAAAACCACTGAACCAACTTGGATGAAACTTGGCATATATATAGTTCGTAACCTGGATTGACATATAGGCTACTTTTTATCCCGAATAATTAACAGGATCTACAGGATAAAATGAACGAAAAGGATTAGCAGCGCCAATTGGCAAGAGGCTTTCATTGTCATGTCATGTCACGTCAGTTTGACAGGGCGTAGTACTACCTCTTTGGTCTAACAACTAGCGTTTGACATTCCAGTAGGTACGAGTTTGGTGTAATGAGGTGTAATGTCAAGTTTCTCAAAGAAGTATCCGCTCGGTACACGCACAGATAATATAATGTAGGTACACGGAAACTGTAGACGCGTACGAAGTCGCGGGTAACTGCTAGTAATATTATAAATGCGAAAGTTTAGATGTTTAGATGTTTGGATGTTTGTGTTTCAATCACGTCTAAACTGCTGAACCAACTTGAATGAATCTTGGCATATATATAGTTCGTAACCTTGATTGACACATAGGCTACTTTTTATCCCGAATAATTAACAGAATCTACAGGATAAAATGAACGAAAAGGATTAGCAGCGCCAATTGGCAAGAGGATTTCATTGTCATGTCATTTCACGTCAGTTTGACAGGGCGTAGTACTAGGTACCTCTTTGGTCTAACGACTAGCGTTTGAGATTCCCGTACGAGTTCGGTGTAATGAGGTGTACTTAATGTCAAGTTTCTCAAAGAAGTATCCGCTCGGTACACGCACAGATAATATAATGTACACGGAAACGGTACACGCGTACGAAGTCGCGGGTAACTGCTAGTAATAAATAAATATAAATACTGAGCTGTGACGCTTGACAAAACAAATAAATGTATATTAAATAGGTATATACCTAGCTAGCTATTATAACTACTGATAGAAATAAAGATACAATCAAGTGATGGTGACTATGCGATAGGTATTGTAGTCAAAACGGATTTTGTCTTTCTGAACTGAAATCTGCGCAGAACCCATTTGTGGGTCGAAATGGAGGTAAAAATAAATTTTGGCATTTTTTAGGAATGTCTCCTGTTTTATCTTACTAATAATATAAATCTCAAAGTTTAGATGTTTCTGTTTCAATCACACTGTAACTGTTGGTCCGATTTAGATGAAACTTGGAAAATATATAGTTCGTAACCTGGACTACTTTCAGGTTTCATCATCCGATGATAGTGACGATGGTGGCAGTTTATTGGGATTGAGATTGTGTGAGTTTTTATGACTATTATGAGATCCATAAAAATTATAATGATATTTTCACTACATTGTATGAAGGGAATTAAACCCTAGTTATCATGAATTCTTATCATACTCGGAATTACTGATATAAATCGAATAAATGGATGTATTATTTGAATTGATCCTAACTCTAACATAAACTAGCCTTCAGTCCAAAACCTAATTCAATTTAATTTGAGTTTCTAGGTAAAGGGTAGCCGGGTCCCAGAAATCTTCAAGTCAACAATGATACGAAGCTCTCAAGAAAGTAGATACCTACACGGCATCGCGTGATTCGAATGTAGACTCTAACTCAAAAGATGAAAGGTTAGTTTGGAGGAAACTTAGTGGAAAATAAATGTTTGTTTTTCAACTCGACACGTTGCAAGATTGATTGACTGGACGGGAATGAACTCCGCAAATATTACCTACGTTTTCGGTACAAATTCGCCAACACGTTAGTGCCCGCATGATGTTTGGTTTGTTTATTTTTTAAATTGTAAACAAATATACTATTCCCACGGTTACTCAATGCCGCTATTTTAAATGTTCTTTATGGATCTTATTTCAATTGTTATTGAATTCGTATATTTTTTTTTTGGACGAAGTCGCTATTGACTACCTATACTAGTTATATCTAAGAATAAAAATTTTATTCTAAAAGTCACATCATAGTTTATGTTTTAGTGGTTTTATTATTATTATCTCATGCCAAACATGAAACTCGCGACATTATCAACTACACAGTTGCTTGCAAATCGTATCTTTCAGAGAGTAAAAATAAGTAAGCCTGATTTTATAAATCAATAAACCAGTATAAATAGAACTTGCAAAAGTATGACTATCAATTAAGGTTGCTATTATAAGAGTCTAATTAATTGTTCAGTGAAAAAGCACATTGCATTGCGTACTTGAACTAAAATTATGAAATTGGTTTTAGGTTATGAAACTAATGCATTTGCTATTTTTAAAAATAAATAATAGTTCTCTGGTATGTTAAAACTACTTATCTATTTTAAGCTACTTATCTATTTTTTTTTCTTTTGATTTACTTTGTATTAAATTATTACTCTTTTGAGTCTGATATTTTTACACAACATTTAATTTAATTCAACTGGTTATCGTTTCAATATTATTTTGTAAATCGAATTCCAAATTGATAATGGATTCGAAATTTAAATACGATTATAATAATTTATGAAAAATAGAGTAACACTAATGTATAATATCTAATTTAAGTGCTTGCCTAGGTCATAAAACATTTTGGGATTTTTTATTTTACTTTTTATTTTTATTTATGGAAATATCTTAAATATCTTATTTTAATTGCGTTTTGCTAAAAAATTACTATTAGATTATTTCCAACTAATAGGTAGGTATTGTTGCTATAAGTAAAGTTAGTAGCACCTATTTGTAGATTCATTGTTTTATATAAAAACAAAATTGTTTTATTTACATTTTACATTGTATTAAATAATTTTTTTTATAAAGATTAAAATAAAAAATCAGTGGAAAGTCAGTGGATGTAGTAGCCTATAAGTATTATTTCTGGAAATCTATGATGAAGACATGTACAGTGGACTTTACAGACTGATGAGGATAAGGATGACGAGTTCAACTACCCATTTTATGATTCATCTTAATTATCTAGAATTACGTAGGTACCTAGTTCTTATCGGTCAGACTATTGTGTCAAGAAATCTTCGCTCTATCAAAAACAATTGATGTCATGACATTCCAAATTCAAAAATCTATAAATACATCCTTTTTTCGAATACTTATATAAAAGAGTTTTTATATGGCGCGATACTTATATTAACGTACCCAAACTTCTGTTACGACCATGTAACACTCGTGGATCCTTCTTTGTAAATTAAACTTCAGTGGCTTCAGTAAATCAGAATTATCCTGTATTCATCATAATTAAATCTCTAATTACATATCTTTCAGTCCTTATCGCAAATCAATATCCCATCGCTTCTTCATCTTTATTCTCAAGTCATTCTCATTGACAGTTCTATAAATTAGGTGACATTTGACACGCCTAGGAAGCACATCATCAAAACGAATGGATTGAGTGAAGGCTTATACAATTCCGAATAAATGCAACTCTTAAGATTAAATTCATATAAAAATAAAAGAATAATTTAGACATTTATATAAAATAAAATAAAATAAATATAATAGAATATTTCATGTAACTTCTCCACAGCGCCATCTAGCCAAAAATACAGATACTCTGTGCTGTGCGACACAGGTAGCCATTCAATAAAGAACTCAGATCATATAAATCACTTAATATTACAATTAAAATTATTAAAAATAGCGTATATGCTAACAGTCGGCCGTCCTATTAACGGAATGTCTCTATTCCGACCCGGCCATTCCACTAGGTGTATGTCTCTATACAGTACAAATTGATGTTAATAAATACACGGTGGATAGATAATATAGGTAACCTACCTTAGTTTATAGAATTGAAAAAAATATAAAATCTGTAGTCTATAAAATTTAAAAGATATTTACATTAATTTACGATATAAAATCAAATCATACATTAATTAGGTACCTATACAAAATTACAATTACAATTATTTTAAATAAAATTACCATAATTATAATTATAACATACTTTCTTTAGCGGTAAACCAAACAAAATTTAGTAAACAACAAGATAAGATAAATTAGAAAATTTTGGCTCTATGTATTCTTGGAATACATAGAGCCACACGACTGTTTATACTTAGAACGAATGAGCTATATGAACATAATGTTATGATTAGTTATACCTATAACACGATAACAGAATAATATAGAAATTAATAATAATGTTTATCTTGGACTTGCCCTGTAGTTTATCAGATTGGATATTGAGATTACATTATATTGACCTATCAACTATTTTATTGCACTAGGCTATAGCACCGAATACATTGATTAAGCAGTTCCAAAATCTTAACTAATCCAAAACTTTACCTCCTCATAATGTTTAATAATAAATAAAAATTTTAATAACAAGACGGTTTGGACCGATATGCATAGTAACATTTTATAGGTAATATTATTATGCTTTTATATTTTACATAGTATTATGTACTTGCTATCTAATTATTTCAACAACTTCACAAATTATAATGATAATATATGAAATGTATATAAAAAGAATATTTTAGCTAAGCATAAATTATACTAACACTGTATTAGTATATAGTTCATTTCTTTATGATGTAACAGTTACATTATTTTCATTTAAATGCCTATTATAATTACTAAAGTACTAGCTATAATATGAACACTTATAAAGCAATTTAAACAAATTAATTAATTAATTAACTAACACAATTAAAGCCAGTGTCTTGGGCACGCTTCCGATTGGTACTGATTTGGATCAGTTGAGCTATCTATAAATCGTTTGCAACGGTGTGTAGATAGCTCAACTGCTTCATGTGTATTTTGTACATATTATAAATATTGTAAATACTTTATTAGTATTAAAACAATGATGCATTCATTTTCAAAACTAATTAAGTTAATAAAGAAACACAATTTTAAAGCATGTAAGTTATAGTTGCCGCTGTCCAAATATGTATGATAACCGGAATGGGATCTGTGAAAATGAATAAGTTATTAATAATCTTTAAAAATATACCTTTCATAATTAGTCGCCCATGTATATTTTTATTTTATTTAAAATTATTTCAGTATTTTACGTCATAAGTAGATCATCGTTGCTGCTGCAAAATATGGTGAGTACCTAAAAGCTGGAATACCTGTAAATATAAAACAAATATAAATTACATGAAGTTTTCAGCTACTTCTTCGAATAAAGCTGTAAAATTTTCAATGATATATTTTTTTAAATTACTTTTATTCTAATAGTGTAAATTAAGTAAGACTTTACCAACAGCTTACTTAGTGATTTTATTATTGAAGAATGATTTTATTGTCATAAATAATAATTTAATACGTGTATATTAAAACTATATCGGTTTTGATCAAAGTCAAAGTCAAAATTTCTACATTCAACAAAATCACAAGGATCATTTAGAATCGTCTTATCGTTTTTGCTACATATTAATTTAATGACATGCAATACTACACGTCTCGCAAATACTTGCACAGTGATCACCGCAATATAGCAGCATATTTCACTTACTTGGTTTGGTAGTGATCACCGCAATACAGCAGCATATTTCACTTACTTGGTAGTGATCACCGCAATATAGCAGCATATTTCACTTACTTGGTAGTGATCACCGCAATATAGCAGCATATTTCACTTACTTGGTAGTGATCACCGCAATACAGCAGCATATTTCACTTATACATCTTCTTCATAGTGATCACTGCAATATAGCAGTATGTCTCACTTTCACCAACATGTGATCACCGCAAAATAGCAGCATGTTTCACTTACATGGTAGTGATCACCGCACTATAGCAGCATATTTCACTTTCTTCATAGTGATTACTGTAACATATAGGTATAGTTAATAAATACTAAAAATAATTGAGTCCATAACTAGGTAGGTACTTATCAGTACCGGTAACTTAAAATATTTAGCTTTTAAGCACCCTGATAATTTAACAATGCTTAAAATATCATCTTCTGAATAAAAATATATTATTATAATAATATACTGTTTTAATATTAACTATCCGCTCGGTACACGCATAGATAATATAATACACAGATATATTATGTACACAAAAACGGTACTCGCATACGAAGTTGCGGGTATCTGCTAGTTAAGAATAAAGTGTAATTCTACTGAATTATAAATTACAACTTCATATTAGAATTATTGACTACAATTGGACTAATTTATTTCATCTGTTCATTATCATTTTAGATTTATACATGGCTTGATTGACTGAAAATGGTTTCTTATGAAGAACATTCTTTTGAGAATCGAATTGTAATGAAATTTAATATAGACAAATTAAATGCAATATATGCGCGTATAACAGAATTCAGTTTTTTTTTGTAGCTTATTATCTGATTCTCCTTATTATTAAATTTTCGAATACAATTTTTCATTGTTAGAATACAAGATCGATATAAAGTGAATTAGGCATTGATCCCATACATATATATTTATTGTTTTGTTGTTAAAATAAATTTATAAGGATTACTGCTGTTCATTTTCAGGACTAAATATTTTATGAATACAATAAGCAACGTAATTCGGTGGCATGTCTCCCAATTCATTATTTATGCTCAAAACTCTCATATAATAAAGATCGTTTGTAATCATCTTAATGCAGCAAAGATCTAGTTAATTGATAACCTGAAACCTTTTCTGTACGGGATCAGTCAGTACCAAACATATATTGGAAAATATATTGTTCTTCGGAAAAGTAATAATAGTTAGGTACTAGACCTCAAACAATATATATGTAATTATTTATTTAGTTGGGTTCTTAATCACCGTTCGACCATCTTGATTTATATTAAGATTAGTTTATTATATAGTAATTAGTTAGGTACGAGTATAATGTCTTCATCTACATTACCGATAAACTTTTAATCTGCTTTGATAAAGTAATTTATCATTCCATACTCACATTCTATTAATGTGCGGATTATTGTTTTTCTTATAGACCATAAAACGTCGAAACATGACATAGGTAGTTATTGTATTGATTTATATCATTATTTTACTGTCACGTTTATAATTCGCATTATATCAAACAGTGCATAAATCATTTAATACTTTATCTCATCATAATAATATAACATAAAAAAAATAGTAACTCAACATTTCAATATCGTAACATATTATTAATTGATTGATGATGATTTGTTTATGTGTCCTGGCTGTTTTATACATTTAACCATGGTCAGTATATAATTTGGATTCACATAATAATATACCCTGATTACTCATATTATTATAACACTCATCATCAACCGCAAGACATAACAAGATTTGACAAGTTTTATTTTATTACATTTCATTTTTATTTAATGGACAACGCCAATAATACCTCTTTTATACTTAAAGAACACAATTTGGTATTCTATTTTTTTTTAGTGATTTTAAAATAGGTACTTTTACTTCAAATAATATTTGATGTAATAATTCATCTTGACAATTTACCTATATTAAAACTAGCAAAATTCGACAATATAAAATGATATTAAAGACAAATTTTGTATTATAGTAATTTATTTAAAGTGGTTAATATTCAAATTAACGTAAGTATACTGACAGACGTGTACTTAATATTTTTATTTGTTGCACATAATTTTACGGATTACTAAGTGTTTTGAATCTAACTTAGATTCAATTATTAATATGTACCTATTGTAAATATTTACTTACAAAAATTACTAATATTTTAGCCAAGTGAACGTGAATATGAACACATTATTATTCCAAGTTATTGTATACAAAGTGAATTTTGTTTACACGTTGTTATAAACAATTAATATATATATTTTTTTACTACTAAATGATGGAACAAGCCGACGACGGCTCATCCGATGCCAAATGGTAACCACTGCCTATAACAATGCATTGTCTCACTGAGCACGTCCACTAAGCACGATATCTCAGTGTAATATGAACAAGCATTGTGATGTAGGTATTGTGTATAAGTATAATTTAAGTTATAGATAATCATAATATTTGAAATTGTAAACCAAACTACACTTTTTTTAGTAACGTAGTTCGAGAGAAGAAGCCATTTGGTAATATTAATAGAATATTCACTATTGAACTTCATTATTGAATTTCATTATTTACTGATCAATGGCATTATTGACTAAAGCCATTGCCAAAATAGTATATTATTATATTATGTATGCGTTATACATATACACTGTACATAGTGGTGTTATGCAGGTACACAGTATGCAACTGGTACAAATACATAATTGTAATATATAATCATACCCATCACATGTTCTATAAGTACACTCATAAAATCAATATATTATAGCATACTGTATCAATCGAAATACACTGCAATCATATCCAATATAGTATGACATCGATACATAACACAATATACCACAATTATACCAACTCTATAAGTAATTAAGTCGACAAGGTTAGTTTCAAGACCGTCGTTATTGCCTACAGTCTCAGGTTGTGCAGAGTCAGTCTCTGTCAAAGTACTCAATCCCTGGCCAGTGAATAGGAGTACTATCCATTTTTATCACGAGATCTCAAAATAAATGAAGCGAACAGTTGAGCTAGTAATACTTAAATATAAAGTAAGTAGGTATGTTTTATTACAAAAGTACAGACTATCTTTATCGATGATATTATGTAGGTACCTATGTAACAAAATAGTGACATTGTCACTTATTTTATTGTCACATAGGTTAGGTATCACAATGATATTATTACCTGTGTATGATCAGGAAATATTTCGACGCAGAGAATACTTGAAGTAACTTCTACTTTCTATTACGTAAAAATCAACTAGTAGGTAACTATCATAATCATCATAACGAACAAAGTAAAATAGGTTCTGGCGTCACGGAAGACCAGCGCTATAGTAGTCACAAACTACTATAGCACATGCTGAGTGGCGACTGTGTTTGTATTCACGTAGTCAATTTAATAAGCCAACTTATATTTTAATATATTTTTTTTTAGTGACACGAAATAAACTTTTTCTTTCTAATAAGTAGATTTAAGACAAACTTCGTCACTAAGCAATATGAGTAGGTATTTAAGAAATAACTTAGAACACTAGTAGTGCTACTTATTTACCACAGTCGTAACGTGCTTATATTTGTAGATAATGTAAGTATATTATATTATTTTTTAATTACTATCTAGATAAACCTCCCATGTTTTACTATTACTAAACACCCGTGGCGTTGCTTGCTTTGTCAATATTTAGTGATGATCTAAGTTAAGCGACATTCCGCGCGGCCACTATTTGGATGGGTGACCACTAGTGGCATTTACGGCTGAGCGCTTCAGTACTTCGGAAGGCACGTTAAGCCATCCGTTACGGCTCTAGTAACCACGACGTTGACCGCTAACTTATAAGAGCGAACGACTATTAAATTAATTGTAAGAATCGAACTTACAAAACATTGTAGGTACTTATCGCGTTAAAACCATTACGCTCACCATCACCAACCATCACCATTACGCTCATCGTATGTGCATATGCTACCAGTGCCTTGATAACGAACAAAATGTGACAATCGTAAACGTTGGTATCGTAACGCTTGCATATTCGAGATACAAAGCGCGGCGACACCAACAGTTACAGTCGAGCTGGCGTTGATGACGCGCAACATGATTCGAATACGTTACGTTCACGCAACGCCATGACAAACAATTACTTGCCTACAGTCAATCAACGGTAACATTATAGTAGGATCAGAAAAGAAATGCTAGAGCGAGATAGACTAAGTACTCCTAGGTAGGTACTTAAATGCTTGAGCGAAAGAGACTATTGTTTTATTAAAATATGACTCTTCCTTCGGGAATACAAACTACTCTTATCAGCCGTGCAATGTGCCTGTGCAATTGCAATGTAGGTAGGTACCAACAGTTGTTGGGTTGATATACAACTTGGGTACAAGTAGGTACTTATTTGAAAACACTATGATCTCAGTTGAAACAGGAGAAATTGTTCAAGATTATGTATACCCCGGGATTCATCACCATGTCTACGATCAGATTCATAATTTTTTTTAATCCACAACCAGATGTACCAGGTAAAATCAAACTATTTACCTAACTAATTTTGTTCCAGGAACATAACCTACAAACTCTAGCAAATAGCAAATTGTACATACAATGGAATAATACAAATGGTAGGTACTGTTCAACATGTACTACGTGTGCGTACCTATTGTTTATATTATGATACGCTACAAATACAATACCATTCAATACTTTGTTAGGTAGGTAGGTAGGTACAACGGTCGTTGACTGTTGTCATAAAGTTTTTAGATGAACAGATACCTACTAGTTTTATATTTACATACTTGTCAAAATGTTCTCAATTTTTCAACAAATAAACAAACAAATGACTCACAGCATACTTTTCAAATATTCATATGAAGCACATCATTTACTGATCAAAATAAAAGTGTACATACCATAATGTGGGCTAATTCATATTCCACTCTTCTGAAATATTAACGTACCCAAACTTCTGTTACGACCATGTAACACTCGTGGATCCTTCTTTGTAAATTAAACTTCAGTGGCTTCAGTAAATCAGAATTATCCTGTATTCATTATAATTAAATCTCTAATTACATATCTTTCAGTCCTTATCGCAAATCAATATCCCATCGCTTCTTCATCTTTATTCTCAAGTCATTCTCATTGACAGTTCTATAAATTAGGTGACATTTGACACGCCTAGGAAGCACATCATCAAAACGAATGGATTGAGTGAAGGCTTATACAATTCCGAATAAATGCAACTATTAAGATTAAATTCATATAAAAATAAAAGAATAATTTAGACATTTATATAAAATAAAATAAAATAAATATAATAGAATATTTCATGTAACTTCTCCACAGCGCCATCTAGCCAAAAATACAGATACTCTGTGCTGTGCGACACAGGTAGCCATTCAATAAAGAACTCAGATCATATAAATCACTTAATATTACAATTAAAATTATTAAAAATAGCGTATATGCTAACACTTATAACTTTAGTGAATAGTTTGCCAAGCAACGAAATATAATATTTATCAAGGTTGTAAGGTAAGTAGGTACTTAAATTAAATAGATACTTAGCTAAAATTAAGTACCATTTAAATGACCAGCGTTAAAAAAAATTAAATCGGTGTAAATGCAATTTTTCAAGGGTTTTTCATGACGACAGATCAAATGCATTGATTAGCAAAGTTGGGTTTCCACAGCCAGTGGAGTATAGAATTCTAATCAAAATGTATGAAAATGACATTTCTAGACAATTAGTCACGTGATTATCACCATGTGATGTATCCTTAGCAATTGTAGAATATTAAATTGGCTAGAAACGCTGCATCTAAATTAAATACCTAAACAATTTGTATTTATTTTGTACTTTGACCGTAGAGTGAAATAGTCAAACTAAAAACTTTGGTTACCTACTTGCCATTACAATCGTAGTAAAATCTACAATGTTTTTAACTTGATAAGTTAAGTTTTAAATGATTTGAGTAGGTAATAGTTGTTAAAATAATGTCTGAAGTTTTTGAACTCCATTAACATTTTACTTTGCGGTAAGGGTGCTGGGGAATTATTCTAGAACGATAGACTTTTAGTCACGATAGATATATCTCCCAAAAACTGACAAAATTATATAGTTTGAGATATATCAATCTTGCCAAAAATTCTATCGATTTAGAATCATCGTCGTGGTTAGGTTAGTAAGTAATTATTAAGTTAAGATTTTTTATTTTCTTGAAATGGATAAACATTACAATTTAAACAGCTGTTTTTGTTTGAAAAGGTCAATGTGATAACTCCTTAAAAATGTCTGGGACAATGACCTTTACATTTAAACCATACGCGGTAGATAAGAAGTTGAATAATATGACAGCATTGTTCAGAAGAATGACGTTATTGTTGATAATACATAATTTATTGTTCACTCCTTCTTACGGATGTTCTCATCCTTGTCTTATCACATCTTTGTAATTTATGCGACGTGCATAAATTATTACATAGAAGTTATAAAAAAGTTCTTGATTTATCTAAACATAATTTAGGCATAATGTAGGTCTATCTAGTGATAGATAAAGATATCCAATATGTGTGGGATTTACATTTTTATACTATGGAACAAAAAACTAGACTTCTATTAGGCTACTAATAATGGTGATAAGACGAGGAAAAGTTTATTTTCAACATTGATAAAGACTCCAAAACGAATGTTTATAAACATTAAATAACAGGTTATCAATGGTGCCATTTTAGGAATTCCACTCAAACACAATATTGAGAACGTGACCAATGTAGCATCGGATAAATTTGATCACGTTTCACTCAGTGAATAACACAAGTAGAGTTGCAATAGAGATATCCCATCAACTCAACCATTATATAAACAAGTAATTAAATTAAAAAAATTAAAAATCCCTTCGTTTTTGCTTTGGGGGTTGGAAAATCAAATGCGTTAAAAACTACCATTGACAGATTGATAGTGATTTTTTTATACTACCTACGTAAACTTTATTGTTTTTTGTATTTTGGCCTTGTAATGTATGATTTGTACCCTAATGAAATTTATATCATAAAAATAAGTCAATTTGACCTGTCCATGATTGTAGGATTTTTCTAAGGCATACTTTGTTTTAAACATTTAAATTAGCTATTATTAAAAAATATACCTAGGCTAATTATTTCCTGTTGACAATAAAATTTTGTAAAAATAAATGTATCTCTTTAGTGTTTTAAATATGAAATAAAACACCTGTGATACTCTGCTTTCAGGAATGCATTACCTTACAGACCACGTCCAAAAATAACGTGCTCTGTATGGCAGTTTTCAGTTTTTAACTGTTCTAATCCAAAACAAATTAAAAAAAAATTTGATTTAAATTTAAACTTGAGTTTACTGGGTGTTGTTTCAACTGTACCGCTTAGTAATATTTTATATTATCTGTGGTAATATCGTAGAGTGCTGTAATGCAATACGTCCTGATGAATCGGTATTTGAGATAATATAATGAAGCTGTAACACAAACAATGTGAAATACCTAGTTACAACTTCCGTTTGACTCTGATTTATAACCACTGTTGAACTAATACAGGATTTTAAATACTTTGTAAGTTACCTAAAAATATCTATGATATTCGTGGATAGTTTTTTAGCCAAATTGTTATTCTATAATCACGAGGTTAGAACACTTTTTTAAATGGGTTAGAGATGTGAATTAAAAAAAAATCGTTTATCTTAAAAAAGTTTAAGGGTGGCTTGCACCAGAATCGCTAAACGCGTGTAACTCCTAAATAGTAATTAGCGAGTTGTCAAATCATATAAGTACGTCAGATTTAAATCGATTTAGCTGTTAAACACGTTTAGTGATTCTGGTGCAAGCCGCCGTAAGATTTGTATTTCAAGTGCTACTATAATTCTTTGCTTTTGGTTCAGCTTTTAAAAATGTGTTTGTTTTAAATTTTGCTGTAACGTTTTAGATTTAGAATATTTGAAGCGGCTTTGTGCAAATTTGTTTGGCACGAAAATCCTCCGCTAAAACTGTTGTGCAAAAGGTGTTAAAACATACTTATATGATTTGTAGTTTTAAGACGAGTTTTACTACATTGGCAAAATATTCGGCAAAAGTCACGTTTTGCAATTATATACCTATACTTATCCGACTCAGTTAGTGCGACCCTAGCCAAATTGACATATTATTGCTTGAGAATAGAAAATATCGAAAATACCACTATATTTGATAATTCACGTGACCCTCATCGTTGAAAATTGTCATTCCGTAAGAAATAAGGTTTCTTGTAGGTATGTAAAAGAATAGATTTTTTTTATGGTATATCAACGGGGTCAGTGGTCATAATAATATTAAAGTCTAAGCTAGCTTGTTGTATGAATTACGTTTACTTCAAGCTTTTATTAATTTTAATAGAAACAATGTGAGTTGCAAGAACAACGAAGTTCGTAGATGTGATAATTTTTGAATTGAGACGACTTTTCTCAATTATCAGTTTTTTTATTGTTTACAAACCAAAGTATTTTTGTGCAAAAATGTGTGTTCAATAGTCGTAGATTTTTCAAATCTCGTAGGTAATTGAAGTGCAAATTAGAGGTGGGACTTCTTTTCGATTTGAATACATCGTTAACTGAATAGTTTTTTTATAGAATCTTGAATGGAAGTGAGAGCTATTATTCAAATAATTTTAAATGCAAGATCCAATAAGTATTTTGTGAGAATTTTATTCTAAGGGAATATTTCTAAAAACAAGTACATGTTAGGTAGGTATTACTAAGTTGGTTATTATACAGTCTAACTGTTTTTGATGTGGTACAAAAAACCTAAGTGAAAAAATATTATGAATAACTTTTACGTAAAATATCTATGATAAGTATTTTATTTCGTTCGAAAATTCTTTGACAGATTTAATAAATTATTTAAATAGTTAAATCGGCATTAATGTATTTTAAAAGCCGAGCTAAAGTTAGAAATAAGATTATTAAATAAAATTGTTACATAGATATATACGTAAAATAAATTTTATACTAACTACTTACAAAAAAGGTTTCATCTTGCTTCCGTTACTTATTCTAAAATCACAACCCAAATAATATCATAATCACGTTTTCACTGAACACATCGCGTATTTGCCGAATATTTATCAATTTACACATGCGTGCGCGCACATCGGCGGTGGATCATTGACTGCCGGTTTCGGCTGCAATTTGACGGAGCTTATCTGAAGCTACTTGTGAAAAGTTATAAGGTTTATTTGTGTAGGGCTAGCACTAGTTTTATTTTTAAATACTCACTTATGAAATTTTATCAAAGAGTTCCCAGACAACTAGATTGGCGTACGAAAAATCTAACCAAGCAATTTAATTTTCTAATACTTACATGCATTTTTAGATGATATGCAAAGTACATGCACACTTCTACAAAAAAAACATATTGACACAGTGATTGATTTTGTGATAGTAAAATTTAATCATGATACCTAAATAAACAGAAATAACAGAAAGAAAAATTATTTAAAACTAGACCATTCTTTTAAAAGGGTTTTAAAAATTTATGTAATCTTTAAGCAAGTGTAGACTTTAAACAAAAAAAAACTGCTTATTCATCAATGTTAGTAGTTAGCTTAGCAAGAAAATATTAAAATGACGTTTCTAATGTGGCAATTGTAAATAACGCTTCTCTAAAAACTAGTTACGAAAACGTTCACATAGATGTGTTACAGCAAAGAAAGTAGAAGGTAATTCTCTTAGTAAAATTTAGTAGAAATACCATGGGGCTTTGTCACAAAATGGCAGCCTAGTTTGTGACATGTGTGACATCCCAACTAATTAGCAATGATATATTTTTTTTTCGCTAAATTTTATTAACACTTTGGGTACCTACCGAAAATGACTTACACAAGAAAATGATCTAATAACCTAACAAGTTATAAATATTTACGAATACTTACTAAAAATGGTAAACATAACTACTATGTGCCGGCATAATTATATTTAATTGTAATAATATGTAGGATATTCATTTTATATTTCTAGTTGATTACGGAAAATTACTTTGCAAAACTAATTAATAAACTTAAAATAGATTAACCTGTCATACGGTTTTACCACCTGGTTACTTCCTCCTAATATTATTTTTCTTACATATTAATAATTAAATTTATAATAAGTAACGTAACATAATAATAATATATAACATACTTAGTAATATGGATAAAATAACCGAACATTTACGAATAACGCCATGGCTTTTTTTTTAAATGTTTTGTTGTTGTCAGTAGTAGGTAAGTTTGGCATAGCCTTAGCGTTTGGCCTTATATAAGAAAAGAAGCAGACATTTTAACCTTACAAAATATTATTTAACTGAAAATTTTGTTCGTATCTTTGCCTGACCACAATTTTGCTATTCCATTTTCGGAATGCCAAGTCTATTAATTAGTATCAACAACAAAATAATTTACAATGACAAAAAATTTAAGAATTTATTTTTATAACTTGAATACTGTCATGGTTTATTAAAATCCCAGAATGTTTAGTTTGGTTCACACGTCACTTCTCTGTCACCACACCGCCATCGTTTTAAATAAACGCAAAATTACGCGATTTCAATTTATTGCAATTGGCGTCACACAAAAATAGACTAATCTTCAGCGCCGTGGTATCGAGTTTTTATTTGCGACAGATTAATCAGAGAGTTTTATTCAATTTCGCCTCAAGGCCTATTTAGCAGTAAATAAAAGAGTTTATTGTTTTGAATTCTTTTTTGATGTCGGCAGTGGTATTTTTACTAACTATCTCGTTTTCCTGTAAGTAGGTATGGTATATAAGTCATAGTTTTTAGAAAAAAAATATGTTTAGCTAAATATTTAGTTTCCGACTTGCATCCTCAAGGTTCTTCCTAAATCTACCTAGTTTTCCGAATATTTAGGTAAGTTGCTAATTTTTTTGCATAATTTAATAATAAACGCATATCTAATGCGTTATAAACACATCTGTTGAAAACAAACGCAGCAATAAATTTTATTTTAGTCACATCAATGTTCAGTAGTTCGTACCACTTCATTGAATTTAAGTCGACCCATTGTGTTTACGCGGGAACGAATTGGTTATTTATGTTACAATTATTCAATTCTAACAGTGTGTTAAAAGTTTAATGCACTGGGTTTTGTAGGTTTCATTTAATTTAAAAGAAACTAAATCTTCTTCAAAAATTTCAAAATCTTCTTGCCCACTTCGTTTGTTTGAGAGTGTAATATTATGGCTATGAAAATTATCTTTACTTAAATTTAAATCCAAACTTACAAAATCATTGTTTTCTCATTGTACTTAGTGAACTCTTTGCAGGTATCTAAATTTAACAAACTACAGCGACATTTTAGATTGTATAAGGCACGGCAAAATATCTGTGTATTTTTTTGTAGTTGTCATGTCACCATGAAGCAATTATAAATTTTATGATACTTTGTGCTATGTTGTAAGTTTGGCAAAAATAGAATATAAAAAAAAAAGTAAATATAACACTATTTATATATATGGCAAACAGTAGTTGGAATATTCTGGTAATAATATTGTAATGTTAAAATGTAAACTACGAATGTCCATCGTTTTTTAATGATTTAAATAAAATAAGGATCCCTAAGCGGTTTTCTAAATTAACAAACTGCCCCACCCATTCGACACGCCGTAATTAAAGTTATAAATTTCACGGCCTTGAAGACCATCAAAAGAATACACTTTCCGTGACCCATTTTCTAAATTTTTAATTGAGCTGCCACTTATCCGCAATCCTGAAACTAGGACATGACATTGTCATGTTTTGACAGATCTTCATTAGATTTTTGCACTGTGTAGTCAGCTGTCAATTAGGGTTGGGCAAAAATGACATCACGATGTTTATAACTCTATTTTATGGTCTGATTCGTCGTATGATGTTTGTGATGATCTTATACTATTACAGGTAATTATTATATTTAGTAGGTACCTATTGCATCATCGTTTAGCCCTATAAGGAATATAATTAAAAGTGACATGTTTTTGCTTAAAGCGTATAATAAATAAATAAGTATTATTTTTAGATCATCGTTATTTCTGTAAATATTTTTTGTTGCCATGGATTTTAAAGTGTACCTTGTTATCATAATCTTTTTTTTATTAAATGTATTTAGTGTGTATCACACATAAAACCATGTTTAAAGTCGATTTACCAAGTCATTTCACGTTCAAAAAATATGCGAACAAAACATTTTATCTTTTAAAAATATTTCGTGAAAAGGCATTGGTCATTCATTCTGCCAGTCAAATGACATTGCAGGAATTTTAATGTTATTTATTTTTAATTTTAAAATTCATTCGACATGCTCTGAAGGTTTTCGCCAAAATTGTCACATTTTAAGAAGTGCGCGGTTGGTCGATGACTTTTTAAAATTTGGTCTTTAAAAGTGGTTATATTGTTTTATCAAACATCATATTTATTAAACTTAGTATTTTATTAAGAGTTAATTGTCATCTTACACATCATCTTTCCGTATTTTTGACATGAAAGTGACACTAACAAAAATACTATAGAACCTACCAAAAGACTAAATCCTACTAATATTATAAATGCGAAAGTTTAGACGTTTGGATGTTTAGATGTTTGGATGTTTGGATGTTTGTGTTTCAATCACGTCAAAACCACTGAACCAACTTGGATGAAACTTGGCATATATATAGTTCGTAACCTGGATTGACATATAGGCTACTTTTTATCCCGAATAATTAACAGGATCTACAGGATAAAATGAACGAAAAGGATTAGCAGCGCCAATTGGCAAGAGGATTTCATTGTCATGTCATGTCACGTCAGTTTGACAGGGTGTAGTACTACCTCTTTGGTCTAACAACTAGCGTTTGACATTCCAGTAGGTAGGAGTTCGGTGTAATGTAATGAGGTGTGATGTCAAGTTTCTCAAAGAAGTATCCGCTCGGCACACGCACAGATAATATAATGTACACGGAAACTGTAGACGCGTACGAAGTCGCGGGTAACTGCTAGTAGTTTTATAAAACAACAGTTTGTCATGAAAGCCAATCTTTATCAGTTTTATTGTTATTTTGCGTTTTTCGAGGAGTGTCAGATTTGCCATAAGTTGTTTGATTGGCTTACCTACGTAGCTATAGGTATACCTACTCATTTCGATAACTATTGCGATAAGAGAACGTTCAACCTAGATTAACCTAAATATTTTGGCAATTTTAACGTTGAGTGGTATGTACTCGTTAGCACACCCGACAATATGGTACTATCGGCAAAATTTCCGCCTTACCACTTTTGAAACTGTTTCGCTTGCAAGCAGTTAGCTACCTGACCTCGCCTTTTTCTTTTGTCTTCTTATTTTGACCAACCAGAGACCTAAACATCCTATTTATTTTTATGACTGCCCATTGTTTTCATAACTTTTACACCCGAAATAATTTGTTTCTATTGGTATTCAAAAATTAACGGCTAGTCGGCTTACAGGAAATGCACCCTTAAGGTGGTAAGGTAGAACTTTTGCTGATGGTACATATGTGACTCGATCACGCCGTAACGGTTTGATAGATAGATTTAGATCAAACATAAATAAAATAAAAATAAAAAAGATACCCAGGTAGGTACTCAGTAAGCTACGTAAAAAATCATTTATTTGATTTTTGTGTAAAAATAATTCATGCTGCTGAACCCATCTCAATAAAATTTAATCACAGGCGTTTTGGAATCGAACACTGATAGACCGGCACTTATTTTTTTTTACGAAAAAACTTTACATAAAACTATGTAAGAGACGAAATGGCTATAACGCGGGTCAAAGTTAATTGTTTTTTTTTTGCAATTCCTAAATTAATTAAAATCTCCACAATTATGTCCTCATTTTGTCAAAATTCACACAGGATCAGCACCTACTACCAATTTTCATAATTCAGGGGCTGGGTGCTAAAATTATAACCTCACAGCCCCTTCTCGTCTAATTAAACCATACCATACAATTTAATCTCAGTGAAGGTATTTCCCCTAGATCCAATTCGCCTTATCACGTACGTTCGCCATTAGAAAAGTGATTTCCTCAAGTTAACTAGCTAAAGGGTGGTTTGAAAATTATACGCGGCTCTTGGTTACTAAAACTAGCGCTATGAAAAATTCTATGCATGATTCTTTTATCAACTCGGCCTATTTTCACCATCGGGATTTAGTGAATTACTTTTTATTATGAATTAGTACCTATGCTACCTAAACTTTGGCCACTTCATAAGTCAGAAGTTCGTCTTGTGCGAAACATTGTCTAACAGTGGACTGATGACGATGATGATGACAACTTTATCATAATACAAATAATAAATTATTTTTGAGATGCTTTTTTTTATATTAAATGATGGAACAAGCCGATGGCTGACCTGATGTTAAGCGGTTACTTCTGCTTAGAACAATGCATTGCCTTACCGAACACGTCCACTGAAGATGTGCCCTGTGATGCAATGCACTGTGCCTATCACTGTGAGACATGAAGCTGTTAAGTCTCATGTGCCTGTAATTACGCCATGTCTCATGCACCTGATGCTTGATGAAAAATACTAAGTTTTTTAACATTAGGTACATGTCAGTGTAGAATTTTAAACTAAACAATGTATAAAATTACACTTTCATGTTTACAAAAAACGCTTAGGTAAAGTTTCTAACGGAGTGCATCGAGATCACAGCAAGCGGTCTCTTTCTTAAAGATTATATTCCATGAAAGTGCTTATTATAATATTAATTACAGAGCAGCTGGTTATATTTGTTTTCTACTTTTAACAAACTGGCGGGTTTAATTTGGGACTAAAGCGGTCAGTTCAACGCATTTCTCGTTCAGTCCATTTGAATCCTACTTGCTACCTTCAACTTGGAAATTAAAGCAGCCGGTTAAATGTAACACACCACTTAAAAAAAATTCAAAACATGTTAACATTATATGTATTTATGAATGAATTTTAATAAGACCCTGTCAATGGTGAATTTTAGAGCAAGAGCTTTGACTAAAAACATGCTTTGCGTGGCTTATTTGCCTTATTTTGTATTATACTTAGTTAAGATTGATGTCCACTAAAGCGACAAAAAATACACATAATGAGTAAAGCTTTAGCCGTTCTTGATCTATAAATAAGTATTTGCACAGTATTGGTAGATGATTAACTTATACATTCTTTGGACGTAGGTACTCTGTATTTATGCCTATATTTTTATTTTATTTTGGAGAAACATAATAAATAAGTCTGTCTTATGAAGCCAAAATAATTATTTTGGCTGACGTTAGTAATTAAGTTTTGTTACACTGAAACAAATGAGTGTGTATGATATTTTTAGCCACGGGCGCTATCTTTCTCAAAGCAACTCACGTTTGTAATTCGTATTTTAGTAAATTATAATAATAGTATGTGTCCAACGCCACTCCCCAACGACTTGCCTCACTGATAACCTCCACTAAAGACGTGTCCTGTAAGGTATTGCACTGCATCCATCACTCTGAAACTTAGTCTCATGTACCTGTAATTGCGGCGGCACCCATACCCTATTTAAACTTTTTAAAAACTATGAATCCAGGCGCCTATTTATTGCTAACAATCAATTCGCAATTCGTAAATCAATCACTATGGTACGAGGGTTCTTATCAATTTGTGTCGACCATTGTAACTTATTTTTAACCAATTTGTGCCGATCATTGTACCTTATTTTTCCCTCTGTACCGTCTACGCCACTTCATTCTTCGACAAAACCTGATAGATTTATTTGCCCAGCCGCGCGATTTATTAAGTAGGCCGGGCCAATGATTTTGCTAATAGTTACTACCGAATCGACGATTTGATTTATTTGACAAATCCATCGATAAGACAATTTGGAGCACCATTGTTTGTTTGTGGGTAGCGGTGTTTGCTTAAAGTTTTTTTTTTTCAAAACGGAAGTGAAATGGGTTAATCTCATTTATAAAAAAAAACTTTTTGGTACCTATTCATAACCCGTTTAACCCGTTAACCCTGTTCCAATTCGTGATTAGTAGCAAGTCTTTGAATTCTTTAAAATATTAGGTACTCACACCTAATATTAAAAAAAAACACGCCCTTAATTCTTAATTCTTTATTGCACACAACACAGGACATAAACAAAAGACAGAAATAGATGACATGTACAAAGGCCCTTCTATCGAAATTGGCATTCTTAAATCGCTAGAAAACAGAAAAGTATCAACATGAATGAAAACGAATGGAAGGCAATGATAGGTCACATGACTATCTCCTAGCTAGCACACCTCGGCGACTTTAAGGTATTTAATAATTTTTGGTTTTATATTTTTAAATTGAATTAAATGAAAAATAATTACTGATGATGAATATTTTAAATGACTTCACACTTGAATAGGTTGATTATTACTGCGTAAATCAATGATTTCGGGTGTATTTCACATATCAGTATAAAAGCAGAATATTATTATGAAAATACTAGCGTAATGAAACTCGTAATAATCATGATTTAGTAATTTAACACCAATAAAATTGAAATGAAGTTATTAATTCAATGAGTCATAGTTCAATTTCAAGCTCGGCATTACTTATACTGCGACCGAAGCGAATTAGCATCTATTAATTTATAAAGAAGCAATTTGTTAGCGCATTGGATTCGTATAATAAATTAAGGTCATTTTGACGGAAAACTGTGTCAATGTGAGTTGTTTTTAGTAAGCTATGAAACTTTCTTGTTTTTTGAAAAGCCAGATCTTTTTTGTCTAACCAAAAACCTTTATAAAACTTACCACTAATTATAGTTCGTAGATCCAAAAATGCTTAAAACCTTTTTTAACAAACTACTGTTTTTTTGCCATTTTGCAATTGTACGAGTAGGTAGAACCACAGAACAGAAAAAGTCTTTTCTGTGGGTAGAACATCTCTCCATTAGTGAAGTGTAATGTATTATAGTTTTAAATATTTTTAAATAATGTATTATAGTTTTGATGGATCCATGTATTGTTAGACTAAAATTACCCAATAACTGTAGTTTCCTCTTGATATTCTTGTATTGACTAATTCATTATCGTATCGTACATTGGTTTCGTGTCCGCCATGTTTTATCCTTCCAACCATAGATAAGGTAAACACTCTGTCAATAGTTATGTCAAACAAAATTTGGGACGAAACTGTATTATAAATATTAATAAAGTTAAAGGTAGTGTTTCGTCCTAGTGGGATGAAAGACTGGTAGTCCAGAACTAGAATAACTCGACTTGCGTTACTAGTCTTGCACGAACCTTTTTAAAAATAGACTAATATTACCTAAACTCTTGCAAAAGTTACAAAACAAACAGTATAAACCTCCCAAAATATAGGTGGATAATTTAAAATTGCTCATTAGTAGTAAAATAGTTTTTAGTTGTACTTGTTGTATGTATCTATGTATGTAGTACTCGTAGATACCTATAGGTATAGTGCTCTTATCGAAACATCAACGATGAAATATTTAAACTTTAATCGAATGCACAGATTACATCATATGTAGAATCAAAATGCCTAGATTACCAGTCACCATCTGGCTTAGAAGTAGCAAGAAACAGGTTGTACTGTCTTGTACACCCCACGCTTTAATTAGTAATGTAGCTGAGACCTGAAATATTGCTTCCTGCCGAAGAAACAGTTCCTAGCTACGATTTAGATTCAATAAACATAGCTCTAATACAATCGACCGTTTGCATACTGATACTAGAATTTTTATTACTAACTTTTGCATGGTAGGTGAATTTAATAGGTTACAAATTACATTTATTTTCATAAAAAAATATGTTCAAAATTACGGTAAAGTTAGGTATACCTATATATACCTAGTTATAGTTCGTAACCTGGATTAACAGGCGCCGTATGTACAGCCGATAAGTACAATTGCGTAAAAAACAAAGCCGTGTCCCTTATAAATGGTGAATAAAGATCTAAACCTAAGTTCAGTCACGAGTAACTGCTAGTAAACAATAAAACGCACAGCTTCGCTGCGGTGTAGTTCCGCTCAGTGTGTTCGTACCTTTAGAGGTTCTCAACATGTCTCAAGCTTGTAAGTACACAATGCTAAGTCTCGAGAATCAGGCTTAGCGACAAAATAGTATGGTATAAGGTAAACAAACAGTTGAACCAACATTTAGTTTATTTATTTAATTTATTTTATTTTAGTATCAGCCGACACTGCTCTGGGTCTAACATTTGGCCAGTTGACCATTTTGAAGGCTCAAACTCTAGCTGCAAAAGCTATGGCCGCCGCATCTTTGCATGGAGGTAGAAAACATAAACATAGAGGGGCCCCATTCAACTATACAAATTAAATTGACTCATAAGCCGTTAAATATTATTTTGTTTTAACCAAACAAATATTGAATGTGTTGAAAGAGATAGACAATATTTAGTCCCTTCGAGTTTTTTTTGTGACGTCATGATTTTATGTTTGCGTAACTAGCGCCGCCATGTTTTGTTCCGAGTTTGTGGTAGATCTGCTGTCAATACAACTAAGAAGGCAGCCATATTTTGTTCCGTAGTATACACGCGTTTTTTGTTAGTAGGGCGTATCCATTGGTTTTCTATATCAGAGCATCTTTGCCACCAAGTGCGTTCGCAGCTTATATGGCCTGTTTGTTCCAGAAATCGTTTACCTACCTCATGCAAAATGCCTAATATAATTGGGCAACATGGGTAACACCGTGTTAGACCCTAGTTTTATTTTTTATCACTTTCTTATCAAGTTTAACACTATCGTATTGAAGACGGGTCTTCGATATTTTCTACTTACCTAAAAACAATATTTGGAAACGTGATCGACCCAAAATCAATTTCATCGTGAATTATAGAATAGGTGGAAAGGATTGGGCTACTTGGAAGTATGTACCTTAACCTACATACAACTTCATTAATAATGAATCAATAATGATTATGAATTATCTTGATACTGAGTAGAGCAAAATATAAGCCTTATTTTTTTATTCATTTAATATTTAGAGGTAGGTATAGGTACTCAAGATAAATTGTGTAAGAGCTTTTTATGTTTAACGATGCAGTTGTAATTTTGATTAGGATTTAAATAATAAAGAATAGAATAAGTCTTTTTAAATTGTTTATTTTATGTGGTATTTATAAAAAAGCTACTTACAAAGCTTATGACTGTACTCTTTGGCAAAAGCATGGTCTTTGATTTAATCAAACGGCATGCCACTAGACGGTTCGGCGCTGTGTACTTTATGCCTAACACAAACCAGGGAGCCAATTCCACTAATGAACTTGTCAGCTCAAACGCAGCTAAATCGTAGCTTTTCAAACTGTATTTAGGTTATTTTTAAGGTCTTCTACTAATATTATACTCTTTGGAGTCAGGTGGGCCGCTGCAGGCATAACTTAGTAAAATGGGGGTACTCTGGCCAAGCACAATGTGACTGCGAAGCCCCACAGACAATGCCTCACCTCCTGTCTTGCCCAGAATACACCAACACCTGCATCCGGAAATATCATTGTGACGCCACGGAAAATGCTATTGACGTGGCCCGTTTCTGGGCAAGACATGATATTTAGTAGATACCTAGGTACTGTAACCTTCGATTTTTAGCATATTTCCTTAAATGTACACGTTAAAAAAAATCATAGTAATTTCCTGGTAAAACGTATCTACTTTGAACCTCACGGGTAAAATGTTCAAACTTTCCTTTCATCGAGATAGAATCATTATTTTATAGTTTTTCGTGCTGGCAACCCCACCATAGGGAGGCGAAACATATGTCTTTGCAAATAAGCTCTGATGAAGCAAACGTTTTTATCTTATCAAGCATTCGTAACTCGATTCCACTTTCGTAGTCATATTATTTATTAAAATCTTGTCAGTTTGTGCGTTCGTACGTATCTTTTCTTGGTTCTTTAGCAAATTCTGTTACTCTGAAAACAGACATCCTCCTGTCAAATCGACTTGACAGAACGATCGAACTTTGCTTGAAGCAAGCAGGTCATAGATATTGATTGATGGTGTCTCGTCTCTAAAAAAAAGAAAGTAAGAAGGAGAGAGCTGTATCAGAGGGATAGAGTCAGAAGATTGGTTTGAAAACTTTGAAATTTTAACGAGCGAACAGAAACTACCTTGATATTTTCTATAAAATTATAACTGTTCTTCCCAAGTAAATTGAAATCTGAAGGGATTTTATTGTGGTTTGTTTACGAAATTGAGAAGCGAAAGTTCTGCGCGTCCGCAACTTTTCGATTGGTATATCGCTGCGCGCGATCCATGTTACCAGCTTCCAGCACAAAGGTATTTATGAACTTCCATCGTAGTCCCAGTTGAGCTCAATAAGAGCTGAAGGAAGCCTTTCATGGTGATTAATTTCCTTCTCTCATCTTCCTCAGAGTTGCGCTTTATCTGCATACACGGATCACACCGTAAAAAGGAGTTGTGAACAGGGCGGCATCGCAAACGATTGTCCACCAGATTTTTGAGTTCATCCCGACATAAAAGCCTCAAGGTATTCGTAGTAAACATAATGATAACTCCTATAAAATCACCGTAAAAGTAGGGCTCTGTAACATACTAAACATATTTCTTTATTTTGCCTATCACAGAGAGGCTGTCAGGTTGCGATCAGTCTTCTTGGTGCAGCCAACGGGCTGGCCGGAGCTCCACAGCGATAAGAAACCGCGGAGACTCGAGAACGTATTCCCAACTCCCTTGAAATACAGTTTACCTCCAGCGGTTAGCCATTACTACAGGTTAGTTAGCACGGCGGGGGAAATTACTCAAGAACTACATTCGTCTTGGGGTCCAAACGTTCGCCATAGGCTCAGGACGGTCTACTCCTCACGTATTCAACGTTTCGTTAGGCAAACCTCAGTTTGAACTGCGGCAGAGACCAGACGTGCACCTCGACCCTTACTCACTTATTAACTTCAAACTACTACTTAAACTCCAATTTAATACCATTATCTTGTGTCTTATGGTAAGGATTAGCATTATCTCTAAGTTATTATCAATTAGACTGTCATATTTTATGTATGTATAATTTTAGCAATTTTTATCTGTAAACTTTATTTGTTTCCTTTTGTAGTTAGTTTCCCTAATTAAGCAGGAAATATTGTTACAGTACTTACCTACTAGATAAAAAAAATACATGGGAGCCAATCGACTCGAAAAAGAAGACAATTAAATTTTGTCAGCTGAAACGCAGCTGAACCGTAGTTTGTTAACTATTTTAGGCTATTTCGATCCAGTTGCACTGAGACGTTTCAGCTTAGCTAAAGAACGAATGAACCACTGTTGGAGTTAACTAGAACGTCGACTGTTATAAATTAGTAGAATTGAGCTCCTGGTTTTGTTATTCAGTTCAACTTCGTTTGCTTAAACCCTGGTTTGTTCAAGAACTTACCGCAGGTGTCGCAATCTCGTGATTGTCCGTCTCTTTTTTGCTGGAAGTTAGATATATAGCTATCCTTTTCAGACACGTACAAAGGTGAATATTTTCGTAGATTTTGCAATGGCCGCGATTATGCAACTGCATCAGGATAAACTGGTAACGTCTAGTGCTAAGACAAGGTGTAATAAACCACTATGGAAAACTTCAGGGGTAGGAGGGTGAGTGGCGGGGGATATTTTAAAGCACCCAATACAATTTTAATAACCTAAATAAAAATTAAATTATTAAAATAACTTATTTTTTTCTCAGCAAGATCTTTATTTAATTATGGATAGCTAGCTATAAAGTATTTAATTTAACATGACATAATAATATTCCGGTAAATAAACACGTTTTAATTGAAGAGGCTGCAAACTCTTAACTTCTTGAGATAAAGGATTCTGGACTAGTAACCACGATCCTGTTAAATATCATTCGTTGATCCTAGAAACCAGGATTTTTTTGTGCTGTTGATAAAGAATTATGAATATTTCAATTAACTTTTCAAAATATGTAAGTACAAACAAATAATCGACAAAAAAAATCATAAAAGCGTCTTTTATTATAATACAGGCTGTACCAATAACTAGTCTCAAGCGGAAGCCTGAAGGTGGACAACCTCGAAGAGCATACAGATTACCCCCAGGACACTATTTACTAGGACATCCTGTGTATTTGTGATAAAATTTACAAAAATTTTCCAAAACCAAACAAGCACCCGACATATTCTTACAATTGACTCCGTATTCTTTAATCTCGTTTATCGCATGGATTGCGGAAAACCTACAATAGAACACTCAGCGTAATTATTTTGATTATTATTATGAAGGCAACAGGATAAAAGGAGGCTTCCTTAAGAATACGGGGTTTTTCTGCGATGTATATTCACAAGTCAATCATACATTAATCTAGATGTTTTATACAGTGTCAAAAGTCACTTTTTATCCATACTTCTTTGAACGGGTCAAATGTCCTATTCATAGAAGTCTAAGACATATTTTAGATGGAGGGCGCCACTGTATACAAACCTGGCCCTAAGTATTTTATGTACACACGGCCACAGGTCAGGTTATACACCGAATACAACAATAACTACGCTACATACAATGCACAGACTCGTTGGAAAGGGAGCGCAGTCTGTAGGCGTAATTTTTGGTATCAGTTTTAGTACCTTTAAAAACACGTCATACCATCTTTTTGCACACCCAGGAAGACTGGCAGACAATGCTATTAGCATTAAGTCCTCCTAGCACTACCTATTTGTGTGAAATTTTAAAATAAATAAGCGCGCGGCGCGCTCGCAGTTCGTCCTACACAAACATACTGTCGTCCCTATCGCACGATTCGCAACGTTCATTTTGTAATAGTTCAAACTCCAAGCAGTATAGGTGGATATGTGTCTTCGACTGTACAAAATATAATTCCGCATACGTAAGTAATTATTCTGTAAAACGTTGTATAATCAAACACAATTAATTATTAACTTCCATCGATGTAGATAGACCCTTCAAACGCGAGGTAAACTTAATTATGCACAATAACCTATGCATGACTTACCTCCTATTATTTAGGGAACCGGTCCCTTGGCGCTTATAATAATTCACCTTCATTACATTGAGCTGCTTATAAGGTAGGCATCTGCTCTTTCAAGATAATACATTGTTATTATCATTGCTAATTTTTGTGTCCCTGAATATTTATTTATTTATCTATCTATACTAAGTATATAATAATCTATACTAATTTATAAAGAGGAAATTTTAATATTTGTTTGTTTGCATTGAATAGGCTCCGAAACCACTAGACGGATTAGAAAAATTCTTTCACCGTTGGGAAGATACACTATCCCCGGGTGACACATAGGCTATATTATATTTAAAAAAAAATAGGTATCTTTACTAAAACTCCACCCGTGCGAAGCTGGGACGGTCTGCTTGTTTATTATTGTTTACATCTATCCTTGCTCCTTACTAGTCCTACTAATATTATAAACGCGAAAGTTTATATGTATGTATGGATGTTCGTTACTCTTTCACGCAAAAACTACTGATGAGCAAAGCTTGGAGCTCCGTCATAACGTCTGTTTTCATTTGCACGTTTCTATTTACGAAGCGGTATGATGAAAGTATGTTGACCGGGTTTTGTGAAGTGTTTTTAACATATTGTGCTATTTGCTGCACGTTATGACAGGCTTTACTACTAGCGGATCCAATGGGGGGGCTGGGGGGCTAGGGGGCCTCTGCAAAAACTCCGAGTCGACTCAAGATTGGGTGGGCCAGGATTTGTCAAGGAGTTCTGAAGGTTAGGGGTTCTAACAGCTAAGCTATCATGATCATCATCACCATCAACCTATATTGGTCCACTGCTGGACGTAGGTCTTTCCCAAGACGCGTCATTGATATTATCCCCATGGTCTACCTTAGTAAACTCCATCAAAATAACTTTCTCATGCAACCTAACATTTTTCTAAAAAAATTATTGCTTACGTTGCAATAATTTATTCATTTTTCGCCATTTAAATTCTATGAGTAAACCTTATTGCCACCATTTGGAGTTTTCACACGGGTCACTTTGGTCTGAATTTAATCAGTTGCTTACATTCCAACGGAGCGGAGGCGGGCTGGAGTTTTGGCAACGGGTAAACTTATCATTTCATATAGTTTTTTTCTAGTCTCACAGGCTGCCTTCTACGCTAGTAGTAGTTGTATTTTATTTTATGTAGAGCATCCAATAAGGAAATCACAAGTACCAAAGGTAAATAATCAAATAAATGTACTACTAAAAATAACTGCAATTTTATAATTTAAAGGTATCCTAACAAAATTATACTCGTACCTACACCCTGTCTTCGGTTTGCCGTAGTCTATAGTGTACTTATTTAATTTTCATAGTAGGTAGATACTGTTAAAGGATGTTTGCGAATAAACTTATTTTCTTTCTTTCTTCCTTCCTTCCAATATTTTACAAGTGTATTATATAGTCAATCATTGCTTTGAAAAATGGATTTTTTGAATGCAAGATAAAGCCAGAACAAACGAAAAATGTTTTTCCTACGCCCTGTCGCGAAGTAAACAGGATAAACAAAATGGTGCAGTAAGTTTCAGTGTACTGGAAGTGATAATGCGTTAATGACTCCGGCTATTAGTAGAACTTCGCAGCAATTGTCCATTGCCGGCTAAGCTAAAGCGGTTACAAACGGAACCGTTAACTGCAGGAATATTGCACGCGTCACGAATCCGTGCAGTAAGGGTTATTCCAAATTCATGTCATAAGACCGGGTGTAACATAACCGGTTGTAATAAGACTGGATTTATTAAGACCGGGTGTAATAAGACTGGGTTTATTAAGACCGGGTGTAATAAGACTGGGTTTATTAAGACCTGGTGTAATAAGACTGGGTTTATTAAGACCGGGTGTAATAAGACTGGGTTTATTAAGACCGGGTGTAATAAGACTGGGTGTAATAAGACTGGGTTTATTAAGACCGGGTGTAATAAGACTGGGTGTATTAAGACCGAGTGTAGGTATCTTTTAGCCAAATGACGACCGCATCGTCACTTAACATCAGATGAGATTGCGGTCAAACGCTTACTTATAAAGTATAAAAAATAATTGAATGCTAAACACGTTTAGCAAATTGTCGTGTAAGCCGACCTTAGTAATATAAACGCTTTTAGCACATCGCGCCCGTGTTGTTGCCGACAACGATATTTTTGTCGGGCCACTGATATGGTATCATGTAGATGTCGATGTGCCGTACATCGTGTGAAAACACCCTATGGCAGTGTAAAAGCTGTTATTATTTTAGTCAAATAAATAGCGAGTTCACTAGTCTTTTACGTGAGAAAAAGTAGGTTGAAGGAGCAATGTACTCTACAATGTACAATACTGTCTAGATGTAGTAACCAGTAGGTATATCCAGATCTAGACAGGCGCCAGTTAGTCACAAGTACCTAATGACATTTGTCACATGTGATAACATGACACAACAATAAGATAATTTAAAAGTAGCTAACCGATTATAAAAATGTTTCTACAGTTTTTATCATGAATTTATGACGCAGGGGTTGTATTGTTGACCTATAGCATCAATGAGTTTCTACTTCTTTAATTAGCTCTATGCCAGCTTAGCAACATTAAGTAGGTAGGTAAATAAAAAAAATATATATTTAAACCGAACGTTTGGCACACATTTTCCTTTTGAAGTTTTTTTTCTAAGTTCCAAGCCCAACTAGGAATCCTTCCCCATTTGACGCATAATTAATTGGTGTATTTTAATAAGTGTATCGATAGTTTGCCTGTATAATTTTTTTTATATTAGTGACATAGTTAGTTAATAATAATAATAGTAAATAATAGTTATTCCGGGTTTGATTATTGCAATAGGTTAAAAAAAATCAAAAACTTAATCTAAAATAATTTAAAGACTAGTATTTCCACTAAGTACCTATTTAAATATAAAATTTGACTTATCACAATTCAGTCGCTTTGTTTCACACTTTCAAATTACTTACCTATCTACGCAATACGTGAGTCCTATATCGCTTTGATCCTAATTTAACGGCCACCGCTTTTTAGAAACCTTGAAATACCATCCATCCAATCTAGCAGGAATATGAACTGGGTCATGAAGAGAGATACTAATCACAAACAGATGCAGAACCCTGCAAACATTTTGACAGATCACTTTGATGATTGACAGGTACTCTATTAATCAACTTGTTTATTTTAGGTCAAATAAACAGAGCTGTGTTTATGCTTTACTAAGAAAAGAAAATCTAACAGAGGATTTATTTATTTTTATTTTTGTACTAGCAGTTACCCGCGACTTCGTACGCGTCTACAGTTTCCGTGTACATTATATTATCTGTGCGTGTACCGAGCGGATACTTCTTTGAGAAACTTGACATTACACCTCATTACACCGAACTCGTACCTACTGGAATGTCAAACGCTAGTTGTTAGACCAAAGAGGTAGTACTACGCCCTGTCAAACTGACGTGATATGACATGACAATGAAATCCTCTTGCCAATTGGCGCTGCTAATCCTTTTCGTTCATTTTATCCTGTAGATCCTGTTAATTATTCGGGATAAAAAGTAGCCTATATGTCAATCCAGGTTACGAACTATATATATGCCAAGTTTCATCCAAGTTGGTTCAGTGGTTTTGACGTGATTGAAACACAAACATCCAAACATCTAAACTTTCGCATTTATAATATTAGTAGGATTATGTTTATTTTTAACCGGTTTCAAAAAAAGGAACAGTTTCTCAGTTTTGATGAAACCATGTTATTAATTTTGATATAGACATATTAGACATTTACATTTTGTGTTGATTGTAGGGGTACACAATCGAATTCAATCGAATTGCATGTCGTAACCTTAAAACCAAGAATTGATTTCGTCATCGATATACAAATTCAATGATTGACATCATCATTAACATAATCAATGTCAAATTATTATGGTGTCATGCATTGTTCTATTCTATCGACATATTGAATTCACTATGATTTATGAGAACATACCAACCTACAATTTCACTGTAAGTATACTTAGCCAATATCATGATCTCATAGATTTATAGATGTTTTATGAATGAAAACTAGTTTTTTGTTTTCTTAACCTATACTGTCCCACTGCTGGGCAAAGGTCTCCCCCATTTCCTTCCAGGACTTCCGCTGGCTTGCCAGGTCCCACCAATGTGCTTCGAATGCGTCAACTAGTACTAGTACTTTTACTAGTACGAAAACTAGAACTTTTTAATATTCTTTATCAAGCTATGATTGTGTATCTATATACTACTAGTGCTGATAGGACATTATTTACCTGTAAAGTGAACATAAACAAATTCAACGTACAACACGAGTTTATAGAGCACATGAATATTAAACGTGCAAATAATTCATAATTTAGTAACCGGCTCTAATTTCCTATTTTCTCACCTCTACGGACTCCGTATGCATTTCCTAAAATACCATACGTAGTGCCAACCCACAGATATAGAAACAACAGAATGGATACTTAAAAGACAACTTAACAAAAAAATTAACGTTACATTTTTCCATGGTTTTTAAACTAGCGCTAGTAATTATGATCATAATATTTAATACTTTCATTCACCTTTCATATTATAAATTAATTAATTTTAGACTTTTAAATAATAAGGGATATTTTTTAAAAATAAAAATAAAGAAATTCCTAATTCCCCATAGATATAATTATATTTTTTAAATCAAAAAGTGATTTTATTAGAATTTTAATATGGTGAGTAAGTTGCTCTAACTTTTTAAATTAATATATTTGTGCAGTAGGTACCTAAGTTACTAATTACTGCCAATCTTAGTAACTAGATGTTGTCTTCACTTGTGTTTTTTTCCAAATAAACTTATTTCAGCCCTAGAACAACGGGGCTAAGTCGCCAATTCTCTATTCATCGACTTCCATGTACTATTTCGTGGCGTTTCGCATAAAGTTTTATAGCTTATGCTAATTCACTGGTCTGGGTGGACTAGGTTGTTCCGGTAGGTAACGTGGCTAACGCAGTTGCATAGCTTATTATTGTAAAGCTATGTCCCTCATAGTTATTCTCTTGCTGTAGTCCTGCTGTTTATGTCTGTCATATCAAAAATGTATTATCAAAAAAAATCAATACAATGTTTGGTGATGTAGCACACAAGATCTACTTAACAACCCTTATTACTTATACCCAAACGTCGTCGTAGGTGTTCAAAGGTGGTAAGTATATTGTTGACAAACATGTTCAAAGAAAATGAAATAAAATAAATTTGTTCATAACTTTTCTATTTTGCGTCGAGATAAAAATTGAAGTAGAGCCACTTTCAGATCAGTATTGTATTTGAAATGATGCTCTACTTGAACGCTGCCATGAAAGCGATTTTTTTTGCATTTCAAGGCTTTGACATAATCGCAGACACCTACCAAATTAAAATTATAGGAGCAGTAAATATGCAATAAGTATATGTGGAAATTAAAATCTTATAATATATTGCAGTGATCCAGCCGCCTTCCCACTACATGCAATACCTCTAAGTTGGAATGGAATTCAGGTGGTAGATACTTAGGTCAGCCGAGATGGACAATGGCGATTGTGTTTTGGACTGTTTGCAACCGATTCTAATTGGGTGTTTAGCGTTTGTTTGTTTGGACGGGTTTAGAATTCGGAAATGGTAGATTATTTTAGTTCAGATTCAGGAGTATTAAGTAGACATTTCAGAAACCCAATTCACCTTTTATAAAGTAGTACTGAGTTATTATGAACTTCGCTAATTATTAAATTAGTGAAGCTTCGATTTTACCTCGATACCTAGCCAAAGGCACAGACCAGCAGGGGTATTCCAATCTCAGTTGAACTGCAAATTTTTAAATCAAGGTCAGTTCATATAACTCATAGTTATTCTGTGACTAAATAGTGACATTATGATGTCATTTAATTTGTTTTCGCGCATATTTTGCTGTCAAGTGTCTAAAAAGAATGATCACGTGGTACAAAATTGTACCACGTGACCTGAAGAAATTACACTGGGCAGTGAAATATAACTAGACAGCAAAAGATTGGAATACGGGGGCAGAACTAGATGCCTGCCCAAAGAAAACACCCGAAGCGCTATTTGTCATTGGTATATAAAAAGAAAAAGTTCATGTAAGTAGGTTTATTTAGCCCAAAAACGTTGACTACAACATAATCGAGTACAAGTTTCGACATACTTATAATACCTACTACAATATAACCTGCTTAGGTTGCCTGAAAGAGATCGCTCTCAGCGATGACGCTGCCCATTGTGATACCTTACAAGCTTTCTATGTTTTTTTTGTAATGTTTCCATGTGGTGTATCAAAAGAGTTATCTATATGTCTATAACAGCACAATCGTTAGGTACAAAAAATAGGAAGGTGCTAATACTAAAATACAATTTGTCACAATTCTAATAATTACGCACGAAGGCGCCAAAAGGTAGACCTTGAAGAACACTCATCTGACTCCAATCTGTCTTGATTAAAAGAGTTAACGCTTACAAAGCTTAATCAAGATGTTACTGTCTTCTTTCAGCACTCCTCGATTCTCGAAATGGACATAAAACTAATTAACGCGTCTGGATTCTTGGAACTAATTCCAAGTGTTGAGTTATTAAAAAATTACAGTAGCTTTAGCACTAGTCTACCGCGCACTTTATATTCTTGTCCAATATCGATCAGATTAGTTTATTTATGAAATTTAGATAAAAATATTGGAATGCTGGTCGACTCTACAGCCAGATTCGATTCTAGGAGAACTACTGTAGTACCAGTGTTTTACTTTCAAACCAGTAGTGTAGGTAACTGTGATACCTATTGTAAACTTAGGTTGACCGCCTTTCCTGTATCAAAATCATAACTTAGAGAGTTTTTGTGCTTTAAACTGGTGTTACGGGCACTAGTCCTCTTTAAAAATAGGCTTCGGTACTAATTGAAGCTGTCATCGAGTTCAATGCTTTGCATGAAAGAAATATTTCTATAGTGATAGAAATGAGCTACCGAATACATAGAATTTTATGAAGTAGACATAAGAAATTCCTAGATGACCCTTGCGTATTGCATAGACTAATTTCAAAAGATTTCGATAGAAGAATGATATAAATAGAAATGAAGATATTTGATGAATAGCCATTTTTATAGTCCGTGTAAGTATCATCTAAGAACGCTAAACAACATACATCTTTTTATTAGCATTCCCAAGACCCGTTTTGTCTACAAATATTTCGAAATGTGTGTCATTGAGTCAAATAAATCATCATCACCAAATTATGAAATGACCTCGAAATGCACGATTTAATAAAACCAGTCAATCAAACAACTTAACCCGATTTTGGGTTCATTAAATAATAACCATGGGTCTTCATTAAATAACTTGCCTACCAAATACTACCAATATAGAAACATAGAGTCATAATAAATAGAGATTCTTTCTTGTAGTGATAGAAAGTAAAACTACCAGAAATAGTGAAACGTTGATATTACTACGTCAAATTAGCCCTGTCACTGCATCCATCGGTTAAAATTTCTTCATGGATATATAAAATACTATAAAAATACTCTTCAGTGGCATAAAATACGATGAAAATTGGCAAAACGCGAATCTATTAAATAATAATATATCACCCGTTTGGCTATTTTGAGGACACAGAAAACCTACTACAGGAAAACAATCTAAATAATTAGTTAGAAACCGTCTATCTAAAAATTCCTCATACGTTTCATACGCTTTTGTTTCAATTACAGAAATCATACATCAAATAATAAAATGCCGTATCATTTGCTGGTTCATGTTTGCTCCACGGTCGTTGAGTGTTCCATTCAACATAGCAATGAAAGCCATCAAAAGGAAATACCCCTAGACTTTATTGCGATGCTATAGAGTTCTAATTGCGGTCAGTTTACTCAAAGTGGATTGTTGAATTGCTAACACATCAGCAGTACGATATTTCAATCTTTGTGTAGACGGTAGTCAATTTGTGATATACGATTTCGCCTATTTCAAGTCCATTTATGGCTTGGTTTCCTTATGGACGATCATTTTATGGTAGTACGGTGACGTAAATTATTGATTTGACGTAGAAGTTATTGTAGATGGTAAGATCTAAAGTATGTACCCTAATATGATTACAATCTAGCCACAACGTGGGCTAATAAGTAATTTAAAATTAACTTAAATTGCTAGAATTTCTTAATCTAAGAACGTGTTCATCAACACGTTTCTTATTGTCTCTATTTAGGATTTAGATAAGATGGTAAGATAAAAGTTCGTAAGATATATAACACTTGAACCACATAGTAAAATGCTTTTATGTGGAACGAAATTTTCAGAAAGTTATACCAAGGCGTGTTGTTGTGGCGCACTAGAGTGAAATTGAATTTATGTGTTTAGTATGGTTACTTAAGGGTGCGTATCCAAAATATGCAAGGCAGATGAGGCACAAAATACTGAAAGTAGATAAGCGGTGTGTGAGGACAAGAATCACCAATTAGACACTTACATGACAAATGAAGTGACGCTAAAAATTATATTGGTTGTTTTTTCCCTCGCACATCGCTTATCTCCCTCGCACATGGCTACGTAGTCTTTATATACATAATGTAAGTTGACGATATTTTAGTCAAAAAGCAAACCGGTAGATTTTTCGTTCAAAAACGGCCACCATTTCTTAGAAAACTAGAAAGTTCATCAATTACCTGGTCTAAAATAAGGATTAATGAACATTTGGTTGGACGTGAGTTCCGGTTTGCAAATGTTAATTGCAGACTGAGCTAAAACTGGAGGAGGGGTCAATAAATATTAGAATAGAGATAGAGAAACAATTAAATACTATGTCAAAAAATTACATGAAAAATATCGTAACTTTTTTCCATGCCCGGGTTTAAAAATTTAACCGTTTCAGGGCAGAATCGAAACTCTACAATATAACGGGCACCTGTCAATTATCAACTTTGACGGACGTTTGAAATATTTTATTGTGCCCTTAGCATCAGTTACACGTGCAATCAAGGGGAGCTCAAATATGAGCCAAAAATCATTTTTCATAGTACTAAAAAAATTGTTCCAACAAGTTTAAAACTACCGTAAACTTATGAATACATATTATTTTTGCCATTTTTTATGTTTCTAACGATTGTAGAATGCCAATTTGGATATGGGAGTCAGAGGGGTGAGCCTGATCAAATCTGACAGTCGCCGCGTTACGTATTTGAATCATATTGCGCGTCAACACCAGTTTGACTACCAAACGTTGTACCAACATCGCGCAGTGTATTTAGGATACGCTAGCGTTACGACAGTTTGTCATTCGACTGTCAGATTTATTCGTGATCGAGGCACTGGTCAGTAAAACCTCTAGGTATTTGATCATTCTTTTGCTACCATCATATTGTATAGCTTCAGCAGTTTCTCCTTGAAGTTATGCCTGCTACATAAAAACTCATGCTTACATCAGTATTTTTCATGTTCTGAAACAATTACTATGATATCGTGACATTGACATGAACTCTGATATCCGGACCGGATCTAATAGAGCTTCGGGCGCGAAACACGAAGCTGTCCGAAATGGAATTTTGTTGATTGGGAATTCAGAATATCGTAAGATTTATTTAGATTTGCCCTTCCCTGATTGGTGGATTGTGTGAGCGTTATTTTATTTCAGATGGTAGCAGATTGATTACTTTGTTGTTCGTTTTGTAAAAACGGGGATATTCGATGATAGCACGATTTGGCTGCAAGTATAGAATTTTTCATTAGAAACTTGTCAGACACATGGTTCGTAGAAATTACGGCTTTCTGAAAAACGATGAAAATAATTGTAGAAAATGTGTCCCTATTTAAATTTCAAAGCATCAACAAAAATGATTTAAACTAGGTACTTATTCCTTTTCTATGGTTTTCGACTGCCTTCTCTAGACATTCCTTAAATTATTACCTTAGTGAAGTGTTTCATACTGGCAGTCACGATGAGCCCTTTTTAGTATTGATATTATTTAAGTATTTTTATCTTGATTTATAGTAAAAATATCTATCATTAATTTTATTTTTTTTATTTTTTTTTTCAAATTTGAATTCTTTATTAACTAATAAAATCTACCATTAAATACCTATTAAAATGAACGATAAATGTATAGAAAACAAATAGCAAAATATTCTTAGAAACTTTTATTTATTCAAATGCTACCTCGACTGGGTACAATGTAGGAAATTGGTTTCTTGTGCAAAATACAATGTATACCTGCGCATTTATTCTATTTACATGGAGAGAGATTTTCACCTCAAAGATACGATTTCTGAAAAAGTTGTCATTATGTCTAATAGCCGTCGGAAATAATTCAAAAAGTCGAGAATAAAACTCATGTCAGTGAAAAGAGAAAAGAAGGTTTATTTGCTGATGACTCGCTCTGTCATATTCACTCTTTTTATTGACATTGACATTAAAATGTTTGGAGTGAGTATAAAATGACTTTTTTAAGGAATTTTCATTTTCTTAATTTGTAATTTAACTTTAATCACCTAAAAATTAGAGCATACATTCGCATTACACTGATGCAAGTACCTCCAAAATATGAGTAAAAATCTCTCCATGTAAATGTGGCTTTGGTTAGTAAGCTACCAGGGTATGGTATGTATTCGCTCCACGACTGGTACTCAAGGTAAGTATTTGATCCATTTGGGGTGTGTTTCGAAGACTTTGTTGCTTGCTTGCTTGTTATTGTATTGCTTGTCATTGTAAAATGTACTTTATTTGACTTATTTTATAAAAAAATATACAGGTTGTTATAAAAAATCAGCTGTTCCTACAAAATGTCAATACCTACTTGGCAAATATGTATGGAACACCTATTTTTCATAGTTTCATAGAAAAACCTGTTCATACTGATAACCGTTACCTTTATATTATAGACAGAAGTAACCATCATAAACTGGATCATAAAAATTATTTCCGTGACATTTTCTCAAAAATCTTTAGTCACATGTATTTCTCTCAACCTTTATCTCAATAGTAGCTTGAAATTAACTTTAGACTGCATTAAAACTTGAAATAATAATGTTCGCTTCACTAACCAATGTAGACTAGTAACTTCGTCACTAGCCGATATACCCTCACCAAGTTAGGTAGAACTTCCAAGAACCTTATTAGTGCGGTTTGAGTTACAGCGATGCAACTTTGAACGCGTGATTCAATTAGACACTGTTATGAGGATCTAGCAATAATTGGGGATCTAATAACCTCTAGCTTTCTGTGCTCATTTGTTCTAGTACAACAGTTCTTCATATCTAGGATGTTACCAACAGTTTTAGAATTTATTTATGAGCCAGTAATTTGTTTCTGAAATAGAAATAATTTGATTTTAGTTTAGTTATTGAACTTTCGCAATTTTTTTCAGTTTCAATTTCATCGTCGATGTCTTTACTGCAAAAGTTGTGACCTGTATGTAGGACATTTGTCTGCATAATGTTTTTGTAATTGATGTCTGTAGAGCACATGGCTTAATCATGGAGGAATCAAGTGCTGAGAGAACTATTGCTATTAGGTTCCATCTTTCTAACCCTTTTGCTTCTACCCAGTGACAACCAGTTTTTCAAGGTCTTCTCTCATCTTGAAGCTCTACTATAGAGTTTTCCAAAATCTGAGCTTAAGGCACAGAGGTATTTTTTTAACATGTAGACGTAAGCCACTCTACTTTTTCCATCAATTTTCTCATAAAAAAGGTAGATACCTCAGAGTAGTTTCATACTACGCGAGAGAAACCAGACAAAGAAGCCACTCAGGATATATTTTACTCCAAACTCGTACCCAGTAAATCCACGAGCTTGGTCAAGTTGCGATGTACCCACTGTTACGTATTCTACGTAGGTAGTTTGGACTTGGAAACTTTGTTTTTCGTTAGTTAATTAGCGCTAAAGACAATCAACGGTCCGTTGCCGAGAGAAGTTACTGTCTTTTTATGCTACTAGCATTTTGAGAGTTGGGAGTTTCATTCGATTTTCTGCAAAATAGTATAGCTGAAATTGGTATTGTATTTTTGTTGTGAAATGACTTAGAATAGATACGGCAATAGCTTGATGATCTTTGCTGCAGAAAACTTCAGTTCTTAACAGACTTCAAAGAAAGCAAGAAGTTTTATTAGTTTTATTTTTTATACGGAACAAGTAAACAATAACGTCTATGTGATTCTATGGATTGATGACAAAAACCTTTCAATTTGCCGGCTAGTTTAAAAGAAACAACAAACTGTAGTAGTAAATGTAGTAAATTAGATAAGTATGTATAGTAGTATATTTTATATTTTTGTTTTAATTTATTAGGTTTAAAATTTTGCACACCGCCGTTCTATATTCTTCGTCATTCCTGTCCATCCAAAGGTTGTCTGGAAGAGATCGCTTTTAGCAATAAGGTCGCCCATTGTACTCTCTATTGTTATGTTTCTCTCTTTCTGTAATTTCTTTTTTCTGTGTGTGCAATAAAGTTTTTATCTATCTATCTAACGCCTGATAATAATATTTTGTAACGAATTAAACGATATTAAGTAAGTAGGTATTTGAAAAGTGAGTGTACCTACACAGCCAATTTAAAAAAAAAAGTTGATAGTGTTATAATAATGATTACGAATGGCTTTAGCTTTCAAATTGCCTGATTATATTGAATACTAATCACTTTGTCAGAGTGGCGTAGTAAAGTGACAAGTTACGGCTAATTATACCTATTTTATACCAACAGCCGAGAAGTTTTAAGTGTTTTGACGAAATCTTGACGAGAAGTTTAATAACAGCTTCTTACCTATATTTAAAACAGTAATTGACAAACCTTCAAGAAAATAGAATATTATAAATAGAGATAAATATGAAATTGTGTCTTGCAATTGTGGGGTAATTTTTGACGAGGGTGAAATTGTAGCTCAGAATCCTAATAAAAATACCTATTTCTTTTTTTTAGTTTCGATGTGATACAACTATATGACCTAAGATGTCTAAAGCTTCTAGAAGCGAATTACACGCAAAATGACACGTTTGCAGAGAGAGAGACAATTCCATCTCGCAAAATGACACTGCATGTTTTCATCAGATCAAGAGACTCAGTTGGAATAAGCAAGCACGTAGTGTCCGCTATATAATCGTTTTTTTGCATAAAACACATGATTATAAACATAGATTCTAAAATGTTAATAGATTGTACACAGGATCTAGGAAAGATATAATTCTAAACATTAATTTATTTAATCTGTGAAACAACGATACAAGCAAAAAGATTTTCTTTTTACTTTTACAAACGTTTCACCGCAATCTCACCTGATGATAAGTGATGAACACAAGCTTTTTTTATATAATATAGAATGTCCTTTGGCCACAATCTCACCTGATGGTAAGTGACGATGAGGCCGACGATGGAGCAGGACAGTCTAAAAACTAGCTAACTAGTGGTGTGGTGCTAGTACACAAACTAGTCAAAAAATAACCCAAAACTCGAAACTGTGGACGCTCTCCGTTCTCAAATCTCCCATTTCCGTGCCAAAGACAAAGTTTTACCAGCGAATTAATAAATTTCGCGCAGTTAGTCCCAAATAGCAGTCCACTCAATCTGGTAGCGAGCATTGTTCCACGGAGTATGCTCGAGATAGAACTTTTCAAACTATCGGTGCTTTTATCTCGGTGCATTTATTTATAACAAAGTTCTATATTTTTAAGGTGTTATTCTTGTTATTGCCATTCCAATGGTTTTTCTCAGATTCGTGGACCGCAAATGGGGGAGCTACTAGGTACCTATAGTTGAAAATCGTGTTAGACGTCACAAAGAGAGGAAGGCTTTTTCGTGTCTTTTCGCCAGCACTTATTACTATCATATAACCTAACCATGCAGCCCCCGTATGCCAATCTTTTGCTGTCAAGTTATATTTCACTGCCCAGTGTTATTTCTTCAGGTCACGTGGTACAATTTTGTACCACGTGATCATTCTTTTTAGACACTTGACAGCAAAATATGCGCGAAAACACATCAAATGACGTCATAATGTCACTATTTAGTCACAGAATAACTATGACATGTGTTAGTATGAACTGACCATGATTTAAAACTTTGCAGTTCAACTTTGGAGTTCAACTTTGATTGGCATACCCCTGCTGAACTTGCTAATTCTCGGGTTTCTTCGCAATTTTTCTTGTTATTTGAAAGCAATAGCTTGTTAGCACGCGTAATTGTTGTTAAAAATTTCATAGGCACGACCAGATTCAAAACCGACCTTAGGCTCAGTAGGTAGTATCACTAGGCAACCAGTTACGTACCTCCCACTTGATATGTTTATCTTTGCACAAAATATTTAAACGCATGTCAATTACGTCCGTCTTTATACGGTTACGGTTTAATAAAGAACCAAGCCTTAAAAAGTTAATCCTCTAATTACACAGTAACCCCCCAGATCCCTGTTCCTGTATCTATGTTGAAAGTTCAGGAACTTAGACGAGTTTCTTTACCGTGTGTGGTCAGTTCGTCGATAGTTTTGTTTGCTCTCTGGAATTCAGTTGCTGAGAGTTTATGTAAAAGTTAAAACCAATAGTGGGCTTATAATTGGTAATTTGATTTTATAAATGAAGGAGGTTTCATCATCATCAACCTTTATTGATCTACTACTGGACGTAGGTCTCTCCCAAGACGCGCCATTGAGCTCGGTCTTCGGCTCTTCTCAACCAGTATTTGCGCTACATTTCGTAGATCGTCGCCCCATCTCGCCGGAGGGCGTCCTACACTACGCTTGCCTACACTACACTTGCGTGGTCTCCACTTGAGTAAAGTTTAGGAGCAGTATCAGTTGATACATCACCGATCGAAATGATCGCAAGTTATTATAATTGACATTCTAACCAAATTGTCAAATTACCTGATGTTGAATTTTGGGTGTCTAAAAAGTTGCAGCAAAATGGTGAAAGATTTCAGAGCAAGAAATAAATCAGTATTATCAGTACCTACTCAAGAAAAATAAATACAAGCAAAAACTCGTCTATGCGTAGCTTTAGAGATAAGTATCGTAAGTCCAAAACTTAGCTATCGACGTGTAAATAATGTATATCCTATTACTTGTAATGTATTTCCTTCGCCGTGATTTTATTATGATCCATGAATTCATAATTTCTGTGGAAGAGATCGTTACAAGTTTTAAGTAGGTAATTTCCTCAACACCTTTTGCTTGATATCTTATTCAAGACTTTAATTAACAGGTAGACAGGTGATTCGAAGGTTTGGAGAACATGATTTCAGTGGTTTTTAATAAGTTCAGTCTTTAAACCGCTTTTTTTGAATGGTCAATTATTATTATAATCACTAAATATATTTTTGAGCTATCACCTATCACTGAAAAATTAATTATAGGGTTGAAACGGCCGGAAACCAGAAATAGCAAAAATGAAAATTTCAAAAGAGGAAAGCGTTTATCAAAACTTTTTGAAACATGCACTTTTTCCTCCTCACTTAACTTTTTAGAGCTGAACATAAAGAGGATTTATGGGGACTTAACACCTTTTGATATGTCACATAAAATGGTGACTGTAACGTGGCTTTTATTTGGACTATTATTTTGGACAAAGTAAAAAATGACGGGGTACCTACCTTATACCTATTCAAAGTATGAAGTAGAATCTGCGTCAGTTATATAAGTAGCACACACTGAATCTCTTCTTTGTCTTTTTCTTCTACTTCTCTTGTATCTTCTTCTTCTTTTCTTACGAACTGGACGATATAAATAGGATGTGTTAGTATGAAGAACAATGTGGATTCATTTTAATACCTTGCTAAAATTTTTAAACAGAATAAAGCCAAAATATAATTATGTATTTAATTTAAAAAAGTTCATAACTTTAGCTGTAATTAGTGTGAATGTAGATAAAAAGATTCTCAATTAGTTATCCACGCGTATTTACAAAAGTTACAAAAGAAACCTTGTTAGAAACTCAATAAAAAAGATGTATTTTTATTGTTTTAGTGCGGCCATTAGAACTTAGTTTAAAGCGTGTATGGCTGTAGTAATTAGAAATTGTTATTACTGGATGACATAGTAGAGTTACCAACAAAGTAATGCAACTTATTACAACTAGTTTGAACGGGATAATGAGGAAGATGAGCGTATTTTTTTTTTAATGTAGATCGATAGATTTTTACGTCCAAAACACAACAGTGAAAGAATTTTGGCGATAGCTCAAAAACTGAATTTTCTACGATTTTTTAAAGTTTGGATTTTCAAAATCTGTTTTTAGCCCGGCGATTTCGCGTGTGACGTCAGCCAGATTCGATCGCTCACCCGCGCGTTTTAAGCGTTTTCTGCCTTTACGTTTCTATTTATATTTCTGATAAATAGGGAGAAAAGTACCAATATTTTTATGTAATATTGTGCCTTTAAATCCTAAGGACACGTTTAACGCTTCAGATAAACTTTTTAACCACCGACTGAAGAAGAAAGGTGTTCTAAGTTTGAGGCTTTTTTGTGTCTATGTGTCTGTACCTTTCAAGGCTCGTAGCTCCAAAAAATCACTCGTAATTTTTTTATAACTATTCTTGAAATGGAAAGCAGATAAATCTGGCATAGTTCTAAGCCAAGTTTGGTAGAAATCGGTGCAGCGGTTTCCAAGTTATGAAGATGTTTATCAGCCCTCGACACGCATTTTGAAGGGTTCTCAGGCATATATTGATTGTAGTTTGAAACATTTGGTTCTTATACCAGTATAACGTGAGCTACTATTTCTTAGTGTTTCATTGATTTTGTATATCAGGTAAGACTGGTAATGAGCAAGATTGTGTTATCGACGTGATTAGCAATGTTTTAACCCCCGACGCAAAAATGATGGGGTGGTAAAGTTTGACGTGTGTGTGTGTCAGTGCGTGTGCGTGTGTCTGTGCGTGTATGCGTGTGTGTGTCTGTCGAATGCGCGCGTTGGTGCGCATGCGGATGCGGATGGTAGTAGTCTAAGTCACATTGTCTACTAAGGACGTGCCTAGTGAGACATTGTACTGTCAAGTACAATGCCTCACTAGGCACGTCCTTAGTAGACAATGTGACTCGCTAAGAAGAAGAAGAAGAATGTGACTTACACTAGGACGTGCCTAGTGAGACATTGTACTGTCAAGTACAATGTCTCACTAGGCACGTCCTTAGTAGACAATGCCTACACATACATATAGTGCAATGCCTCACTAGGCACGTCCTTAGTTAGGAAGGACGTTGTACAGTAGGTACAATGCCTCACTAGGCACGTCCTTAAGCAATGCATTGCTAATGCCTCACTAAGCACGTCCTTCGTAACTAAGGACGTGCCTAGTGAGGCATTGTACCTACTGTACAATGTCCTTCGTAACTAAGGACGTGCCTAGTGAGGCATTGCACTATATGTATGTGTAGGCATTGTCTACTAAGGACGTGCCTAGTGAGACATTGTACTTGACAGTACAATGTCTCACTAGGCACGTCCTAGTGTAAGTCACATTCTTCTTCTTCTTCTTAGCGAGTCACATTGTCTACTAAGGACGTGCCTAGTGAGGCATTGTACTTGACAGTACAATGTCTCACTAGGCACGTCCTTAGTAGACAATGTGACTTAGACTACTACCATCCGCATCCGCACGCGCACCAACGCACGCATTCGACAGACACACACACACACATACACGCACAGACACATGCACACGCACTGACACACACACGTCAAACTTTACCACCCCATCGTTTTTGCGTCGGGGGTTAAAAACATTGCTAATCACGTCGATAACACAATCTTGCTCATTACCAGTCTTACCTGATATACAAAATCAATGAAACACTAAGAAATAGTAGCTCACGTTATACTGGTATAAGAACCAAATGTTTCAAACTACAATCAATATATGCCTGAGAACCCTTCAAAATGCGTGTCGAGGGCTGATAAACATCTTCATAACTTGGAAACCGCTGCACCGATTTCTACCAAACTTGGCTTAGAACTATGCCAGATTTATCTGCTTTCCATTTCAAGAATAGTTATAAAAAAATTACGAGTGATTTTTTGGAGCTACGAGCCTTGAAAGGTACAGACACATAGACACAAAAAAGCCTCAAACTTAGAACAACTTTCTTCTTCAGTCGGTGGTTAAAAAGTTTATCTGAAGCGTTAAACGTGTCCTTAGGATTTAAAGGCACAATATTACATAAAAATATTGGTACTTTTCTCCCTATTTATCAGAAATATAAATAGAAACGTAAAGGCAGAAAACGCTTAAAACGCGCGGGTGAGCGATCGGATCTAGCTGACGTCACACGCGAAATCGCCGGGCTAAAAACAGATTTTGAAAATCCAAACTTTAAAAAATCGTAGAAAATTCAGTTTTTGAGCTATCGCCAAAATTCTTTCACAGTTGTCCTTACAATCTTCTAGACTTTTGATTTAAGCTATAAAAACAGGAAAAAATGCCTAACTCATCTTCCTCATTCTTTAACAGTACTTTTTTATCAATATTGTATTTCGATGGTTTATATCGATTTTATAGCTTTTCTGTTTGGACTTTTAAGGGTGATTTTAAAGTGCAAACAGTACAAGTTTCGTTTTGTTTTTAATTTCTTTGTGAAAGATCCTTTAATGAGTAAAATCAAAATGACTTTACTAGTAAGAGTGTAGCTTGCGCCTAAGCACTTATACAAAACTAAGTAGTCTACTTATAAAGACAAGTGTCGTTTATAGTGTCATCGGTGTAAAATATACTTTATCTTATCTCATTTATACTTTAATTTAACAAATTTTTGAGCTCTGTGTTCATTCTCATACAGAATTTAATGACACTAAAAAAGTTTTTTGAAATAATTTGACGCAGTTGTCAACCATTTTAATTAATACTTTATTATTAATATTTTTGTACGTAGATACTCTCAAGTTTATATTCTGTAGCGATAAACGTTTAGCAATAGTGCGCCTGAGACAACAAATCGGCAACGTCGCCTGCAAGAGCGTAATTATGTCCAGGGTCTGTAGAAGAATTTAGGATTACTGGAAGGGAACGTTTCAGAAGAATGACAAAAAAAACAGGTTCCTCGCCAGCGCTTGGGTTTCCAAAACTCTTTGATTTGGATGTTGTTAACGTAGAGTGAATTTTTGGATCTCATTTTGAAACTATACAAGGTGTATAGTTTCAACAGGGTGTACCACTCCTCGAAATTTTGGAGGGTATCCATATATATGATTTTTACTCTTTACCAACTAATAACTAACCAACAGTGAGCACGAAAAAATATGTTGTTCCGTACAACATGGTAAACAATACCTGGATTTTTTTTTTATGAATAGTACATTTTTTAAATTGTACATTAGCATGTTATGGTTTAGCAAAACTTGCAAATTTTGTTTATTTATAATTGCTAGAGACTGGTACCATTTCCAGCAGTCAGGCAAAGCCAAGGGCACAGCCTTAACTTATGAGTTTCATATGTAAATTTATTGCAGTCGACGGTAAGCTAATTTCTTCCATAAATTTCAAGTTACTTGTCTCTATGGGTGTTTAGCGTGCTTAACAAGATATATGGTGAATATGTTTATGCTAAAATGTTTAAATTGAAGCAAAGTTCTACCGGTCAGATTATGAATAAGTCGATGCCAGTAAACAGCAAAAATTAGATTACAGAAGCGCCGCAAATAATTTGTTTTCTCATATAATTCTGGCTTGTATCCATTTTTTTTTGTTTATATTTATTTCGCATAATTGACCGTTAGTATACTTATCTAATTTTAGCGAGTATCTAGTAAAAATTTGATAAAAAATCGGATCCTATCCATGTTACAATATTTTAGCCCAACTGATTTTCCTACCAAAAATCACTAGCACATTTTACAAATTACGTCATGGCGTCGTGGTTGTTCCAAATAAAACAATAACAGGAGCACGCGAGGGTCCCCAACTGCTACATTACTTCAAGTCTGCAGTTCCCAGTATAACAACCAGCAATGAAATACAACGAATCGCAAACTTCATAAACTTGAACGAAATACGTGGGACAATTTAAAAGTAGCTCGTTGTACAGTTTTACAATATATTTCCGATGTTCTCCCGGTGGGCTGCACTGCGAAGCAAAATAAAATTGAAACGAAGAAGGCGATTTTACAAAATTTATGAAAAATTCAATATCCTACAACGTGTTTTAAATAATTTGGGGCAACCTTGTCAAATTTAAAAATTTTATAAGAAAAAAAATAATACAATTTAATTTTTACTAGCTCTTAGTAGGTATGTTAACCGCTATTAAGAAAGGTATATTACTTCTATTAGCCACTTCATAAATAATTTCAATATATTGTTTGCCAGTAGGTAAGTAAACACTTCACTTTAAACTAAGGCTAACTTTATTTTTTCAGTTTTACTTCTTTTGTGGAAACAAAGAGTAATCTATTTAACTAAAAGGTTTACGTCAATTACAATTTTTACACTTGTATAAGGGTTTTAAAATTGAATTCAAACAAAATAACTAACATAAATCCTCTTAGTTTTAAATAGATTCGGACAGATTTGGACGAACAAATTCCTTTATAAATATTCCAATGAAACAAAATGATTTGTAGTCAAAGCTTATTTTATTATTTTCTATAAAATTAAGCCCAAAACGATAACCGAGCCATAAAGTTGTTTTACGATATACCTAAGGAAAAAGGATGGCTAAGTAGTTTACGTTTATTCTGTATATAAGTATCTAATGTTCAGTGGAGCATGTAATCAATAAACGAAATGGGTTTTAAGGAAAACTGAATAAAAAAAACTATGTTTTCCCATAGGGACTTTAAAAACGTTTGACAAAATATCATTAGGAGAAATGACGTGAGGCTTGGAGCGAAAACAAATCCAATCCACGAATTCCACGTGATTATTTATGGTATACCATTATTATTTTGGGAAATATTTTCTCGACTTGGTTTTCGAGCGGTTTGTACTTAGGCCCTTAACTTTGTGAACACAAAAAACAAAAAGTTGGATTGTTATCACAGAATTATACCTATTTATGTCGTTGATATGAATCAAATACTAAAATGCTACCGAGATTCTAAAAAAGGTTGACAGAATAGTGATAATACTTTAAGTATCCCAAAAAAGTATTATTCTGTTTGATAAATTTGCTTATCCAAAAAATATCACCAGACCATAATGCTCATAAAACCTCATCTATAGTTAAGGTTTAAGATTCAGTTTATAATAAAGCTTTGCGATAACGTTACGACCTTAGTAGGATGCAAGCGAGGGATAGCAAAATATCACATACATAGTGCCTTCACAATTCATTTTCTAACTTTTACATCAACATTCACTTTGTCAACTCAACAGATCAAAGCTAAACTGAGTTTTGGATTTACTTCTATTACGCGCACGCCTCTAGTTATTAACCCCCGACGCAAAAACGACGGGGTGTTATAAGTTTGACGTGTCTCTGTGTGTGTGTGTGTGTGTGTGTGTGTGTGTGTGTGTGTGTGTGTGAGGCAACGTAGCTCCCGAACGGATGAACCGATTTTGATTTAGTTTTTTTTTTGTTTGAAAGGTGAATTAGTCGGGAGTGTTCTTAGCTATGTTTGATGAAAATCGGTCCAAGATTCTGGGGTTTTTCAAATTTTTAATTTAATTACTTGTTTTAAATTCTGCATATTAATTTCTAAGTTTTCTAATGCTGCAAAAACGTATTTGCCACGTTTTAAATACTTGGCCAGTGTAGATGTTGATTAGACATACAAAATGTTTATTAATATAACAATTTCCAAAGTCAGCGCGGCAATGCAGCCAGTGTCTTGGGCACGCTTCCGATTGGTACTGATTGTTTTGGATCAGTTGAGCTATCTATAAATCATTTGCAACGGTGTGTAGATAGCTCAACTGCTTCATGTGTATTTTGTACATATTATAAATATTGTAAATACTTTATTAGTCATAATTTTCTTTGTGAATAAATTTATTAAGTCTCTCGTAAACTTTGAAATAAAATTTCTCTACTTCAGGTTTGTCTTAGTTATGCTTGATAGTTGTGTATTGGTAATCGCTTTGTTTACATAAGTATATTTAGAAATATAAACTAACACAACCGGATTTAGAACGTTTCTTTTCAAAATTTGATTGAAAAAAAAAATCTTCTTAAATGTTTTGTTTGTCTTTTGTTTCGTTCGTGGGCTGTTAGCGGTCAATATTAACTTTGAAACCGCACCTTTACTTAGCAAGCAAGATTGATTGAACAGGTAATCGTACGTTATTTTTCTTCTATATGAACAGCTTGATTGATTGTAGTGATTGATGGCGTTGCAAATTAGTTGGAGAAGAGTATTTTTTGTTGGACGTCTCAGTGAGAGTAGCAGATGATTTTGTCGAAAGAAATGCCATGCTCCACACCCAGATTTTTCGCAACAATTGCTTCAGCATTTGTGGAAAATATGTGAGATTCTAAATGATCCTCGTGATTTTATTGAATAAAGAAATTTTGACTTTGACTTTGAGAGATTCTGCTTTCTGCACCAATTACTTCAGCACCTGGGCTATTCTACTTTTGAGTACCGATCGATTTTAAACTTGGGGGTCAAAAGTGGAATAGTTTTAATAATAAGCTTCCACTTTCCGCACCAAGGTTAAAGTATCTAGCTACGTTCATTCTATATTAGATACAAGTCTTATCTATCGAAGTCTAAGTTATTTTTACATGGTCTGTATTACTTTTGAAAAAAAAATTAAATTGAGCATGCAGAACATCCATAACTGAAGTTGACTGGTATAACTCCCTCAATTTTCAGAAGTCGTCTTGTGACACCCTGTATATCAAAATAGTACTTTTATACTCTGTGGCTCAAGTTCCAATTACCAAGTCGTGACTTGAAAATCGCTGGTATCGCTTCCACCAATTAAACTAATGAATACTTTGATAATCGCAACTTTGAAATCGAAATAATTAGATTCAATTTAACTTTGCCCTCTTCCAAATAGCACTACAAATTAACCGATTTTAAAACTTGTTATTGAGTAGTTAAGGTGCGGTTTCGCTTGCGCGTTTAAGACGATCTATTGAGAGTGCTCAATCTCAATTTAGATATCAGTGAGAGCACTTGTGGTCTAGTTGGTACTAACTACACTATAACAACGGATGATTGCACACTATCAACGACACGACACGTTAACGATATCTTAGATCTCATAACCGCTGGATTACAAAACACAAAGATTTTCCATCAACCGGAAAGAGGTGTGAGACGACTTCTACTCCACTTAGTCGTGTCGTAATGAACAAGCTTTGAATCGTCCTGAAGTCTATGTCCAGCTGCAGCTGTAAGGTTCCGACTTCTACAAGCTGATTATGATGATGTGGGAAGCTCGTGACCAAATCCGGTTACGTTCTGGAAAATTCAGGACGCCATTATCTAACTCATCGACATCTTGTCGCCATTCATGGTAATAACGATTCAAACAAAGGATATTACTAATCCATTAGTAGCGAACTAATCACACGGATTACAACTAATACTGCTACAAACTCATCTGCGTATGATGTCATTTTAATTTAGATGATTACGTTTTAAACTTTGATGCTTGGCCATAAGAACTATGTTATTTGTCGATACTAAATGTGTGGTTTACACATTTAGCATCGTAGGACTGTTCAATTCCCGAGGTTTCGTGTTTGAGATGATAAGTAGATGAGGTTTGTAAGTATTTTTAAGTTTTAGTTTTACTTACAACCCGGTATCGCTGTAGTAACTGAAAAAATGTAAATTACATACAGCTACAACTCCTACAAGTCTAAAGTCAGCTGAGTGATTCAGTATTTGTCAATACGAAAAAATGACAAAAGAAATCTTAAACCCAAATAAATCCACCAAAACTTTTAATTTCCTCGGGAACAACAAAATTCTCAAGTATCTCAACAAAATGGCCTTCCTGGATTTAAATTATTCAGCTGTAAATCCAACTAATAAAACATTCGAAACAAATTAAAGAACGAAGCGGCTGTTAAGATTGCGATGCACTGGGGAGGTCCCTACAAACAAGTAGAATTTAACACCCTTGAGAACTGTTGTTTTGAATTCAGGAAAGCCTGGGGGTACTTTATCAAAGTACCTACCTATAAAACTCCTGATAACTGTTGGAAGAAAATGGTGGATGGAGAAGTTTGTAAACGTTGGCGTGCAGAACCTGTTTTTGTGATGTTCATCATCATAAGACAGCTTGAAAAAGTGTCTACCTTTTGGAATCAATAACTCACTTCGAGAAGTGGATGGACAGGGTAGCACATCGCTTGTAACTTAGAAACATAACATAAAAAAAAAATTCGTGGACATTTCACACGACGCCCTCTAGTCCCAAACTAAGCAAAGCTTGTAATATGGGAACTAGATGCTGATAGAATACTTATATACTTTTTTTTGTAAATACATACTTATAATACATAGTAACACCCAGACATAGAACAAACATCTATGTTTTGCCACACACAAATGTTTGTTCTTGGTGGGGATCGAACCCACGACTCACAGCACGGAAGGCAGATCCAGTACCGACTGAGCTGTGACGCCTGTCTACATACTACATACTAGACTCTGCCCACGACTTTGTCCCCGTTCCATTTTATCCTGCTGATTTTCTGGAATAAAAAGTAGTATGCCAAGTATTATCCAATTCAGACCCGTAGTTTTTGCGTGAAAGAGTATTAAACATCCGCACATCACACTTAAACATACAAAATTTCGCATTTATAATATTAGTGATACGATAACCTAAATAATCAAGGTTTTCAGGGTTTATTTATTTAATAATGATGACCCGTAGTGATGAGGAGAATCTGTAAAGTTTTTCAAGATTGAGGGTTTTTAAATGATAACACTAATATACCTTTATATACTAGTTGATGACACGACATAAATAAATACTTAAACCAATATTTTTTTAAGCTTTTATTATTGTACTTTGACTTACAAGTATAACTAATAACATAAAGTAATTTAAATTAAATCACAGTCAGTTTTCAAGAGATATTTTCAATTGCCAAAAACTTGCCACGATATATATTCCGACGGAGAGCTAATATTTTATCCGTGTTAACCTGCAGTGCATAATTCTTCCGTGTGAGGCATAAAGTGCACTTTCGTGTGTTATTTATATACTTTCACCAAGTCCAATTAGTCTTTCGTAACATCTAGCGGTCAAATGGCAGCGGACGCCGCTTGTTTCACAACAATGAAAATGTTACTTCCGAAAAAAATATTAGATGTAAAAAACCACTGAGAAAGAGCTAATGGTTTGTAGCTAAAATAAATTATTTATGATGTTGAGTGAGCTGAATGATGGGAATAATCACCAATTCTTTTATTATAAACAAACATTTAATTATTATATGAACACACTAAGTAACCGCGAATAGTGTGCATATTATACTTGATATGGTTTTGACACCCTACTTGAGGCATGAATCATGCCTGCTACATTATGCACCTATCCATTGACAACATCGTCGTAAACTAGGCTAAGTCACAAGCGGATTATCATTTTCATCCGCTAGTAATGCATATCCTAGCACCCTAGCATTGCAGTTTTCATGTCCAATTCCGAGCTGACAGCAGAACTTTGTACCTATCAACGAGTTATTGTCAACCCTAATAACTAAGGATGTGCTATCCGGAAATTAACGGTTAAGTGAGCAGAATTCAAAATGAAGTTTGTTGTGGAAATCTTTGGTAAATAATTTACACAGGGGAAATGATTAATGGCCTATTTGTAGCAGTTTAGTATGCATGAAGTTTGCTTTAGAGAACTGCTTACTTTATGGTAGGTAAGGCTTTATTTAAGCCCTTGAAACGTCGCGTCGTTGCTCCTTACTATTCCGTGCTTTGGGTAAATTGCGTACGATAAATCAGTTTAACCAATTTCTTTGAGATTTCTCAATCAGACTTACAACTACAGGAATAGCATCGCACAACATTTTTGGATAAATTACCTAAAGAGTTGATACGATTCCACTTAGATCGTGCACCCGGATCTTGCACTTCTTCACCGTAAAAAAAATATCGTGATGAAACCCGCGTCTTAGGGCGGCTTGCACCAGAATCACTAAACGTGTTTAACAGCTAAATAGATTTAAATCTGACGTATTTGTATGACTTGACAACTCGCTAAATACTATTTAATAGTTAAACGCGTTTAGCGATTCTGGTGCAAGCCGCCCTAAGTGAGCTCCACACGTCACTTTGTTCAGACGTCGTCTTTACCTTACTGTGGCTAAGGCCGACTAGGCTAGGAGGATTGAAATCATCAAAGTAAAGGTGAACTATTTAGAACATCTATAAAGTTTCATACTAATTACAAGATTATTACATGTATTTGAAGGTCTTATTTAGACTAGTCAAAGAACTAACCAAGCAAAAGTTTACAAAATCGTAGTGATTGTTCTAGCAACTGTACTTATCCGTAAATAATTGGCAGATCAATAAAATTCATCTGTAACTGACATGTCATCTCCTTACCCATATCATGGTGACATGCTTTGATGTACCCTGCCTTTGTAATACTTAGCAAAAGGGCGATTTCCTTCAATACGAATTGCGATATACTTATTGGGTGTTTCCACACTCACACGATACTGATGTCCGACATTATCGCGTCGATTACTCGAACAAAAATAATATCATTGTCTAGTGCGTCTAGTACTAAATGCATGAGATAGACTCACCATGATATTGTGATAGTGTTTTTTGAGTGGCAGTGTGAAAATGTTCTTTGGACTAATATTACACTAAATACATTGAATGCTATGTTTAGTTGCACTAGCTAGATAATATAATCAAATAAATTACTCGCCTAAATACAGAAGCCAGTGTACCAGGGTTACAGGATAATAACGTCATTGAAGTCTATTTGCATGCAAAGCAATGGTAAGAGCAATTTCCATTATTATTGAGCTATGGAAAAACTATGACGTATACATTATAATTAGGCTACGCACCGAGCTGCCTATTATAATCGTAAGAAGAGTTTCACAACCATAGAATCGAAAATCAAGCACAAAGGCAAAACGGTACCTACTTTGTTAGTGGGGTATGAACCTAAGTATACTTACACCAAATCATCTGCCAAATACACACCCATCTAAATTAAACTTTCGAAAGGCCAGCTGGCTACATCGTTTGTTTTGGGGCGAAACTCACAAAGTATACATTGATGCCCTGTAAATTCATTGCCCCTAACGGACGGTTTATCTAATTATGCAAAACGTGAGTTTGTACGTAGTTTATCGTGTACCGAAAACTCGGCGACGACCGAGAAATAATAAACGAAACCTCCCTTTAAACTAAGCTCAAGCGAGCGGACGTGTATAAGTCTATTATAACCAATTCTCAGATTTATTTTTGTTATTACATACATGTACTACCAGAGTATTGTTATGTCATATTAGTTGTTTTAATAAGACATATTACAATATTATTTTTATAACATAAAAGTTTCATTAATAAGATTAGCAAAGGACCAGAAATAGAGACGTTACAAGGTGAATGTCTATCTATCCAAGAAGTGAATGCTAATAAGCTCGATAGAGGCATAATAAAGTCCTCTCATCAATATATAAAAACATGTAGGTTGTTGTTTTTTTTTTAAAAAAGAAAACAATAATTTTAAAACGGAATACCAGCGCTTATGAAAGACTTTGGTAAAAAACAGGAATAGCTTACGCTTACGCTATCGTTTGATGTGTCATGAATGATTTCAATAGTTCAAATTAATCATTAAAAAACTCGTTTTTCCTTAATTCAAATGAGCTCAAGTGATGTAAAAGCCAAAAAATTACATTCCAACTTTTATTCAAAAACTGGCAAGGAATCTCACAATTTGTACTTTCCCTGTTCCTTTTTAAGGTAAAGTCGATATAGCGAGAATTTAAGACGGCAATCAATGAATATTAATGCGAATTTACTTTTAACGAGCTACCGTTTTGGAAGTGGTGCCACAATTAAAATAATGAATCTATTTTTGGACAGAAGACTCATTTTACAAGGAGAAACTGGTATAAATACATTTTTTGCTCAAGGATGTGTAAAATATTGTTTACAATGTTGTAAGTTGATAGCACACCTTGTTTGTTTTTTTAAACATTATAGACAAGTGTTTGACCACAATCTCACCTGATGGTAAGTGACGATGCGGTCGACGATGCAGCACACTTGCCTAGAAGAAACCTATTCACTCTCTACCCTAAACTACCTACATCACCACACTAAATTACATTTACAAGTCAAGGAAAAAGAGCTAATTTTACTTGCCAGCAAATTTAAAGTGACAGACGCTTAAATAAACAGCAAAATGGTGCTAATTAATAGTTGGATAATTTATTTTGGGTTCTGCCCCCGTATTCCAATCTTTTGCTGTCAAGTTATATTTGGCTTATTCCTGACAGATAACCAAGACGAGATAACTGGTTATCTCAGAGGAATTTTTTTGGTCACTGCCCAGTGTAATTTCTTCAGGTCAACGAAATTGTACCACGTGATCATTCGGTTTAGACACTTGCCAGCAAAATATGCGCAAAAACAAATTAAATGACATCATAATGTCACTATTTAGTCACAGAATAACTATGAGTTAGTATGAACTGACCATGATTTAAAACTTTGCAGTTCAACTGAGATTGGAATACCCCTGCTGCACAGAATTAAAAATGCTAAGGAATTAGTTTACTAATGACACTTCTACAACTTGTAGTCCTACAATGATAATTTGTTTTTGTAGGTGGCTCGACGATCTGTGACGTAATTGCCAGCAAACACTGGATAAGTGGAGCGAGGAGTTGAAGACTGGGCTCAATGGTGCATCTTGGGAAAACCAGGCGTGGACTGACATAGGTTTATGATGATGGTGTTTTTCTGAAAAGGGTAATGATTTAAATCTAGAACCAGAATGATCTCTTATTGGCATATCGAGACTCAGTTAAAGTTTTCAATCGTGACCTTCAAATGGTTATAACAATAACCGTATAAATCATCTAGAACACCTACCATGCTACGAAGCAATTTACTTTTATAACCACCTGCCAATCAAAGTTGAACTGCAAAGTTTTAAATCATGGTCAGTTCATACTAACTCATAGTTATTCTGTGACTAAATCGTGACATTATGATGTCATTTAATTTGTTTTCGCGCATATTTTGCTGTCAAGTGTCTGAAAAGAATGATCACGTGGTAGAAAATTGTACGACGTGACCTGAAGAAATTACACTGGGCAGTGAAATATAACTTGACAGCAAAAGATAGGAATACGGGGGCTGGTCATCAGAATTTCGTCTAGTGCGAGTGGTCCCAAATAACCATGCCGGTATGCTTATCCAGTTGGAACTGAACGGAACATGAAATCCTAAATCACTCATCCACAGTCAAAGCATTGACGTGACATTAGACGACTGATCCATCTGACAGTCGGTCTGCGGTCAAGATTGGTTAGCACCAGTCTATCTAACCAATAGAGAGCTCGTCCCAATTTCCAATAATAAAATGACACAAGGATTCTTATGTCATTTTATTACGCTGATGTAGGTACAAAGGCTGCCAAATTAAAGTGGGACTGGGCAGGCCACATCTGCCGTATGCAACCTGAAAGGTCAAACGATGTCCCATCTACTCATTTGCCCCTTGTGCCCTACCACCTGCACAAGGGATGATATTTTGGACGCCACAGACGAAGGGGTAAAAGTGGCGAAGTTCTATTCGAACTTCGTCTAGTGTTTGTTGTCACCATTGACACGTAAGAAGAAGAAGAACCTGAAAGGTGGGCCAAGGTTAGCACAGAGTGGATCCCCGGTGATGGAAATCGCCGCCGAGGTAGACCGAAACGGCGGTGGAGGGACGACCTTGATGTTTTTAACAGGGACTGGCCTAGTTTGACGAGGGACGGTGACGAGTGGAGAGAAGAGGGAGAGGCCTTTGCCCAGCAGTGGGAGAGAATAGGCTAATTAAAAAAAAAAAGGATTCTTATCTGCATCTGATATCGTGCACACTTACATTTATGAGAGAAAGTCAAATGCACAAATAAATTCAAACTTTTTAAAGATCAAACCCTTACATCCATACATCTTACTAAAAAGAGAGCTGGTAAATGACTTGATGATATTATTTCTTCAGGCACTACTTCCAGATTTCTCTCTCTTCCAGAGTTTTTTGGGATAACTATTGGTAAGCCAAACCAAAGTGTCTGTATTACAAAGAACTGATTAGTTGACTAGTGCTAGGTATACTAGAACCCAGTGCTATGGTCTTGTACGCATTGCAGCGGCTGTGTCTGCTGATACGTCCCTCTGTCCACATTAGTGAAGGCATGTCACGGGACAATTTGATTTACTGTTTGACGGTAGCTTGAGCTGATTAATTTGACTAAACTAAATCATATTCCGATATTGATTGTGCGATTAGAGATGATTTACACACTCTTAAGTACCAGTTGCAGTGGCGGGTAAAGTAGCAATAGAGCTAAATTGAGTGGCAACACGTTTTCGTCGTAGTACTTGCATTATGCCTGGAAAAGATTTGCTTTTAGCAATAAGGCCGCTCATTGTACCTACCTCCTGAAGCGTTTTTTGTACTAATTTAGGTATTTTTAATGTATATTATTTTTAAGTGGTGTACAATAAAGCATATTCTATCTATCTATCTACTTAGAGCTTTTTGTGAAAGAGCTCGTCCTGTAACACCGTACCTATTTCTACTGCCAAGCAGTGATGCTTGCATTGCTGTGTTCCAGTTTGAAGGGTAGGTATGGGTGTCGGTGCAATTACAAGCACATGCGACTTAATATCTTTATGTCCTAGAATGAGTAGACCTGCTCAGTGTTTATTTTTAGCTCTAATCATATTTTTTTTTTTTTTGAATAAAATAAAAATGGAGAGAGACAAAAAAAAATCATATTTTTTATCTAAATACTACTTTTACAATAGAGCCTTTCCTTTTTAATCACAGTTTGCAAAAAAAAATGGAAAGTTACTGGCTTAATTCATAATAAAAATGAAACATTGTCTTATCATCATTGTTGACTGTACGAGTGATACGTGAGACAAGGTCCCGTTAAAGCTAGAATTTCAGCCATATTGTTCAAGGTCAGCAAACCCTAGACATGTAAGCCCAGAAACTTCAAAACATTAATTATACCCTCAACCCATATCGCCTTATTAGATATAATTCAAAGTACAATCTAGATCAAGGAACCCAGTTGGTTCTAATTCTATTTTATTCAATACAAAACTAACCAAAGCGATTTCTTTTGCTAATTCGACTTTACAAGCAAACAAAGCAGACATGCCGTTAATTGCTGAGCGTGGACTTAATAAAAAAGAGGATAAGGTTAAGATGGTACAAGCTTTTATTCGTATAAATCAATTTCAATGATTGAATGAAATATCGCGAAAAACGTGTAGATGGGGAAAGCTCAGAATCGTTATTTCTGGAAATGTATAAAGGAGGCAAATGCCCAGCAGTGGACTTCTACTTGATATGATGATGATCAACGATCTAGTTTTTTTTTATCTTCAAAGTTGCTAAAGTAGGGCTATAGAAATTGGCAGTTATTTTTTATTCTGTTTAAAGGTGATCAAACAATTTTATTAATTATTTAATTATATGTTGGGTGTACGTGTTTTCCTCCAAATGTATGTTATAAAACTTTCGCCGTCCGTCCAGTTTTGAGATTAATATTTTCATTAAAATATTCGGGTGCCAGCACTATGTTTATATTATCTGTGGTTATATAAATTAGTGGGTAAAGTCAATGTGACAGGTTGTCATTCGACCAATTCAAAAGTTACATCTAAACCCTATCCTCTCCTAAAGTTTTAATCCAAATTGGCAAGCGTATTTTCCACAGACCAAATTCCTCTCACGTGCCCAATAAACTACTGGGGGCATTTAGTAAAACGTTCTCTGGTTCCAAACAGACGTTATAGTACGTTTCTGGGAACATGGAGGCTGCATAGTGTGAATTGGATGTCTGTAGTATCCTGGTTACTTTCATGAGGTTGTCGTTGTGAAAATTTAGGCTACCAGTGAAGGGTTGAAAATACATTTTTCATGAAGTACGTGTTTCGTTTTTGTTTTATTTTATTGAGGTTGTCGTTTCAAAAAAGTGTTACCTACCAGTAAAGTGTTAAAAAAAAGCATGTTTTATCATTGACACCAACGTGCCTAATTACGAGTATTTTTTGTTGTTTGCGCATGATGTAATGTTCGTTCCATCATGCGGGCCCAATAACAATGAATATATTTTATTTATAAAAATATCCCGCTACTTTTGAGCCACAGTCCAACAACAAACCAATTTCATATTTAAAATAAGATAAACAAAAGTTTTTTTAAGAGGAAATTTTATTGAACAAACAAATGTCTGCTGCAAAATTAAATTACAAGCCATTTCAAACAAATCATATTATTAGTAGGTAATGTATTTTCTGGTATTTTTGTAAAAAGTATAATAGCCCCCAAGAGAAAAAACCTTGACTTACTACATAGGTACTGTAATTCCATAAAAGCCGCGATGTAGCACAACACTACACATTCTGAGCTGGAGCCTAATCGCCGTGAATCACCACTTTACCTCACACTAACCGTTTGCTTGCACATTCACTGTGTGAATACCTGAGGACTTGGGAGGATAAAGCCTGTTTATGTTTTGACTGAACGAAAGTTGTAGAAAATAGAAAAAAAATCAACAAAAATGTTTGCCAACTTTACTGTTCATTGAACCAAAAATGTTAGTGTAAGCGCAACTTAAAAGATTTTTTTAGAAAATCCTTGGTATAAATGCAAAACAAGATCATGCTAGTTTTATTATTATTAAACCACGGCTACATTCATAGGTACAAAACAAACAACCCAAACAAAACAAAAAAAACCATCATTTATAGCAAAGTGGCATAACCTTTTCAGAAGACAATATTTTCTCGTTTCATACTTTTTAGAGAATTATTTTGCAGTAGTCAGGTTTTAGTTTTTAAACTTTTTTTAAGTGTAAAACTGTACGTAGCACTAGCGCTACGTACATGCTACGTCACTGCTACGCCCCGTAGCATAGCCGACCGTTTTCTCTCAAGAGACTATTTCCGTTTATGAATGCACTACACTCTACAGTGTAGAGTCTACACTCTGCATACATCCGTGCTGAATTAGGAGCACTGCTCTCTATTTAGAGAGTTATTGGATCAAAGTGATAAAATATATTTGATAAGCCATTTTTTTTATCTAAATTACAAGCTGTGCAATCGTAATTCAATTTTATTAATCATTTCAGTACAACAGTAAACCTTACAAATTATTGAATATTTTTATGTTTTAATTGCGTACATGAAGCGCTCGTGGCATAGCTTTCAGATTATCTAAGTTAAGCGACATTCGGCGCATTTACTATTTGAATGGGTGACCGATAGTGGCAAATACAAGCGATTTCATGCTTCATAGGACACGATAAAAAATTGAACCTAGCTCTAGCAGTTGTTAAAATATGATCGAGGCCTTAAGGCGGCCTAAAAACTCCGTCACTAGAATTGCCTACTAACTCATACGAATATACAATCTTTCGATTCAACTATTAACAAATTAAGCAGCCAATTTTACTGAAACTTAGATGAACATTAATTAATTTATTTTTGCACTAGCAGTTACCCGCGACTTTGTACGCGAGTACCGTTTCCGTGTACATTATATTATCTGTGCGTGTACCAAGCGGATACTTCTTTGAGAAACTTGACATTATACCGATCCCGTACTCGAATGTCAAACGTTAGTCGTTAGACCAAAGAGGTAGTAGGTACTACGTCGTGTCAAACTGACGTGACATGACATGACATCATACTCTTGCCAATAATTGACGCTGCTAATCCCGTTCTTTCATTTTATCCTGTAGATCCTGTTAATTATTCGGGATAAAAAGAAGCCTATGTGTCAATCCAGGTTACGTACTATATATATGCCAAGTTTAATCCAAGTTGGTTCAGTAGTTTCGACGTGATTGAAACACAAACATCCAAACATCTAAACTTTCGCATTTATAATATTAGTAGGTAGTAGGATTGATAGCATTTTTGTTTTTGATAGCATTTTAACTTTAAGATCTGATGAAGATGGAATTTCAGTTAAAATAAACAAAACCTTTTCAAGCCGTAGGCGATTTCTTACCCGACCACAAAAAAACAAAAGATATTTATTAAAACCCTCAAATAAACGAATGTGACCACGGGTAAATTATCTCCCCAGGTCCGAGGACATTCTTGCCATCCGTCCTGAGTTAACGGATGGTGGTCATAAATATCCCACCCATTCTTGTGAGGCATTTGTCCACTTGACTGGTGGAATTGTCACGCCAGATGGCATGTTACAAGTCTTTAGTGGTATTAAGAGGTAACAAGTGATTTTTATTTATAATGTTTTAGGAAAGATTGATATGTAGATTTTAAAACTGAAATTATTAGTCGCTGGGCCACGTACAACATTTCCTAAAGGGAGAAAAGATTTGTTGATAATCGTATTATCAAAATAAATAAATATATATAATAATTTAATATTAATACACCAAAAACATATTTCTATCAGAAGGAAGATTTATCGTGTATCGGGTGGTAAGTACCTACAGTTTTTTTTTTTCTTGAACCGTTTACGGAAGTTTTCTATCAACCGGACAAAGGCAGCTTATTTTTTATTATACCTTCCTACTACTGTACATTATTTTGAATTTTCCTCGTTGTATTTTTTTTTATTTCGTTCCACATTCTCTAAGACCTCCAAACTTTCAGTGCAGTTAAAGCTAAGCCTACTCACAAACTCCTTAAACTAATTCATCGCTGCTCATCCCATATCTTAACTTATTTCTTATTCCAAACAAGAAATAAACTTGTTAAGAATTTGGGAAAATACCGCAATAAAATCTTCTTTCAGCCTGCGGTCGGAATGCTCAAGTATTTATACTCAATACGAAAACATAATGGGAAAAAATAGGATACTTTCAACCAAGTTTTTATATGGATAACAGAGATGTGACACAGTTCTATTCGGTTGAGCTAAATGTAAATCATCTAGTAGGTTTTATACAACCTTTATGACAAGTCGATGGCCCACTCTAATTGTAGGTTGATTATTATGAAAATACTATAAACTGAAAAAGTTTGCTTTTGTGATTAAAAACGTGCAAATCCCTTGTTAACCATTTACTGAACTAAATAGACGTATCCAGAGAGCTATCTCTAAAAATAAAATTTCATTGAAGCAGATAAAAGTCTTCAAAAATTATTGAAGCCATCAAATTGTCCAAATTCCATTATAACAGTTGGAGTTCTTTCTGGAACCTAATCGCATTAAGAGGCCATTTAAACTTTTTGCTTCGAAAGGATTTCGTAATTCTCGGAAAAAATCCAAGACAATGCTATGGAATGTATAGAATTACTACAATGTGGGTGGATCATACGATACAAAACTTTACGCAAATACTTCGTTTCGCCATCAAATCGTCGAAAAACGTGTTTTTGGCGAAACATTTGTTGGTGAGAGGTAATTCGGCAAACTAGAGTTTACCCCTCGATTTGCATAGTGAGAATCAGAAGTTATACAATTTGCTATCTACCATGATACCTCAACGACCAAAAAGTGATTGGAAGGTACAGTCGGCGTCAAAAATAATTTTTTTTAATATGTTACATTGCAAGATTCTTTAGGAAGCTAGGATTTCATTGGTGTCACTGAATCTCAGCCTAGTCCCAAAATAAACAAAGAAATTGTATCATAAAACATTTTGCATTTCATATAATATGTATTATATCATGAGACAGTATTTACACCCCATTACCAGAGAACTTCAAATAAAACGTTCCTACACAGTGCAAAGTTTACGTCGAAATCGCTTCGTACACAATTCAGTGTTGCCCGACGGCCGTGAACAAATACGGGACTGGGGGGCGATTCCAATCTCTGTTGAACTGCAAAGTTTTAAATCATGGTCAGTTCATACTAACTCATAGTTATTCTGTGACTAAATAGTGACATCATGATGTCATTAAATTTGTTTTCGCGCATATTTTGCTGTCAAGTGTCTAAAAAGAATGATCACGTGGTACAAAATTGTACAACGTGACCTGAAGAAATTACACTGGGCAGTGAAATATAACTTGGCAGCAAAAGATTGGAATACGGGGGCTGGCCTTGGTACTTACAATGTATAAACGGACGTACGTTTACCGTAGTTTTAAATACGGTTTGTGACTGATATAATTGAGTATTTTAATACGGAGTAACCCTGTAATTAAGAGGACGTATACTGTAAAAATCGCAAGCTGTTTGTAGCTGGTTATCCGTAACTACCAGTAATAAACCAAAAATAAGAATAGGTACCGAAAATTCATTATATTTCCAAGATTTGCTTTAATCTAGAAACATGATAGAAAAATATTCTCTTGATAGAATTTAATCCCAAAATTACCTCTAATTTTCTAAGATTGTGTCCGGATTTCGAAGGCAGCACTATTTATAGGGTTGAAAATTAGATAAATACATGTACAGTTGCTTGTGTCCTTATCTGTTTTTTTTTTCATAATTATCTTTATTTTGCATTATATTACAAAATAAACTGCTAACTTACGCATTTTTTATGTCGCGCTGGCCGCAGGCACCACGGCGAAGCGAGTACGGCTTTGAACCTTATTCCGACCATCTTATGACTGCAGTTTGAAATCGCACGCCTGAAGTGCAAATTTTTACACGACGAAGAAACATAAATATGTACTCTCTTCTTGAAAATATCTTATATAAACTTCTGTAAAACTATCTTTTGCACGAAATAATCGATCATCATAAAACCAGAATAAAGTTTCGTGATTTTCTTAGGTACCATAAACCCCGAAACCTTTTTTCAACGGTCAACGAAAAGATATTTATTGGACAGACCCGACAGTTGTAACGCGTTTTCGAATAAATTGAAAACAAATCGTAACTCGAAGAATTTTAATGGAAATAAGTGAAAAACTACAAAGCAAATTCGAATTCCAAACTGTATTGAAAGTAGGTAATATTTTGTTCGGCTCGAGTCGAGTCTGATCTAAAAGTACACGAATTCCATATAAAATTCTCAGTGTTAGTGCTCTCCATGTTTATTAAATGCAATGTCTGTTTGTATGCGCAAGGTACACTTTTGTTTTTTTTTTATGCCACAGCTTTATGGATAGGCGAGCCACCTGATGTAAAGTGGTAAACGCAGCTAGCCTGCAAGAGCAATGTAGTTATAAAATTCCAGTTTTAAAAACTTTTTTTGTGTTAGTCAAATGATGAATTCAAATAATGAGATTGTGTACTGATTTTTTTATAACTGAACCAAAAGTCAGATTAACGTCCATAGTAATCATTAATCAAATGAGTGACTGTCTCATTACTTAAAGTCGTTCTTCCTTAAAAATAAACCTATTAACGAGGCCTAGATATTTCTAGGTATGAAGAGTCTAATTTTTAGTGTTCCGGTCTAGTTTTAAGTTAGTGTTAGAAAAACGTTAAACTTGGATAGTTAGATGAAGGTTTGCGGGCAAAGCAGTAGGCAATAGTTATACCTAAACTATCTTTGAAACAGAGCCTACTTGAGAAAGTCGAGCTCCTTTATTCTAGTCGACGCTATTAAAAGTCCGGAGTATTTTGAAAACTATTCCAATCTCAGCCCTTGAAGAATGGCTTGATAGATTCCCAGTTGCTTTGTCAATGCTAGCCATTTATAATTATTCCATACAGTTTGTTTGTGGACTTCGTAATTTTATTTTACTGGCCTTTAACAAACTGCAATTATACCTAAGTACAATGAGATTTCTCAAAACAGGTTTTCAAGGCTGACGAATAACCTCATTACTTGGAAATGGATTCACCAATTTTCACCAAACATGGCTAAGAACTATTCCAGATAAAACACCTTTCTTACAAGAAACCGCATTCAAATTGGAATCGTACTTTCAGAGCTATGAGGACACAGACAAACAAACAGTCAAACACACAACGCTGTCAAACTTATAACAAAACCGAAGAGTTTCATTATATAAAACATGTTTCGTCACGGTCATTATTTTAAAAATGTAGAATTAAGGCGGCTTGCACCAGAATCGCTAAACGCGTTTAACCCTTAAATAGTATTTAGCGAGTTGTCAAGTCAGATAAATACGTCAGATTTAAATCTATTTAGCTGTTAAACACGTTTAATGATTCTGGTGCAGGCCGCCCTTAGAATTTTGTGTACCTACTTAAATAAAAACTGATGGAACTCACATAAAAATATTTCAAAGCATTTGAAGAGTTTAATATCAGTGAAGTATTTGACAACGCGACGCATTATCGAGATCTTTTCTTTAAACGCCTTTCCCTTTAAGTCTTTTTCCGATACAGAATTACTTTCTTTTACAAAGATCAATAAGTTTCTTACAAAAGGTTTTAAATCATAAAAACAGGGTCACAATACAGCAGCGATCCATATTCATACCTCGAGTAATCCTCGAGTATTTTTGACACATAAAACAACCAAAGTAGGATTTCGAGGTCGAGTCGAGGACTATTCGAGGTGACGACTAAGAATATTGGTGAAACCTTAGTCAAACCGTTTTAGAACATACATAGTGACTCTACCGTCCATGCTGTGGGTCGTGGGTTCGATCCCCACTAAGAACAAACATTGCGTGTGACAAACATAGATGTTTGTTCTATGTGTAAATATAATGCATATTATTAGTATGTAATAACAAAAAAAAAAATTTAAAAGTATACTATCAACAATCCAATTCCCATTAATTAGATGGTATTCAATTCCAACGCACTACTATTCATTCGTCTTCACAATCACATTGAAAATAAAGTCGAATGTCCGAATTTTATTTTACTACTGAAGCTTTTTATTTATGAAAAAATCGGCCTTAAATTACTTGATTCGTATGCAAAAGGAAGGCCTCGAAATAAAAAGAGGGAAACATAATAATTTTAATCAAAAACAATGAGATGAAGCTCAACGCAAATTGGTCTTCTTTCGCCATTAACGTTATGATGAAATGCTGATACTTTGGTAGGGGAAGTAAAGTTGCAGTCACACCGATGCGTAACATTAAATTATGAGTATTTTTTGGGCCTTTTTACACCAATCTTTTTTATCCTATGCGCTCCGTATTACGTACAGTACAGTACAGTAGTAATCGTTTATTTCTAGCTATCAATTTTATTTATTTGTTAATAGATCATCATCATGATTTAGCCTGATAGAGTATTCTAAAGTTTACTATGAAATATAATTATTATGACTTCAGTATTGACCAATATGATAGGCCTCAAAATATTCCTATACTAGCTGTTACACGCGACCTCGTCCACAAAAAAAAATAGAACCTAACAAAAAAAGCGGGAAAAGTAGCCTATCTGTCAATCCAGATTACGAACTATAATATATTTCAAGATTCATCCAAATCAGACCAGTAGTTACAGCGTGATTGAAACACAAACATCCGAACATCTAAACTTTGACATTTATGAAAATTGTGGGATCTTGTTATACCTTGGATCTTTATAGGCCAGTTGATCTGCTAAATAATACCTACTTATTAGTTATTAAAACTATTATTAACTTCGTGATGGGCTGAGATCAATGGATAGAAGTTGGATAAACCGCCACTTTCATTTGTTTCTGTGTAAGAGTCGGTTGGTAAAATGAATGGACTGAATTTAGAGTTTATCATTATTTGACTTGATTTGACTTGACAATTTATTTTCATGGGTCATGAACGCCCCGAAAAGAAACAAGACCTTGACTTGATACAAACTGATGAGTATTTTGATTTTTATTTAGATTTATCTGTCTGTTCTAACGGGTTTTTTATTTATATTATACTTTCTTTCTTTATTTCCTTAAAATGAATCAGTTCCTGCAGTTTGTACAAGAAAAGTATTGGCTATTGCATTTAGCTTCGATGAAGATGGGTTCTTATAGTGATTTTGTTCCTTAAAACTCGAATTACTTAACCATTTTGAATTCGTCCAATCGAAATTCGCAGAGGATTTCATAAAATCTCAAACAGAAAATTCTTAACAATGCTATAAACAGACGTGTATGGTAAGTACCCAGGTAGCTTTCCAACCTTGAAACAAAAGAATCGCGCAGAACCTTAAGCGCGACCTCTCTAGTGGCCCTCTCGTGAAGAGTCAGACAGCTGGCGTGTCTTAGATTGGGTGTTATGTCGCGTTTCTTGGTTTGCTACTTGCAAAGAACGTGAGGGTTGAGGATAAACTCGCTGCTATTCAAAAGCGGGAGTTTTAAGCCTTTGAATTTGCTTAGAAAATAATATAGACGGCATCTAACAAGTAGTTACAACAAATACTTCTGCCTTTTACATCTAAGAAGTTTTATTTCAAAAGTTCTGACCTCATTATGCTTTTAAAAAAGGTTAGAGGGCAGTACGGTCGTCAAAACTTGAGCCTGGCCATTGAATAGGTCGATTTAAAAAACTACATCTGTCATTGAAATGTCATATCGTTTGTCAGAGTCAGTTTTTCGTATTGTGGCGTTTTTTTTACAATTAAATTGCAAATAAACAACAATGGAAGTAAAAATTGCGAAAAAAAGGGCGAGAAGTGAAAACTGGTTGGACGAGGACAAGGTTAGTGAAAAAGTTTTAAAAACCTACCTTGGTTGTACTTAACTGCACATTTACACTAGACATGTTTATTTGATGGACATTTTGGTATGTCTGTGGAGGCAGTTTTATGATGCCATTATATTGCTTATTTTGTAAATTCTTATTTCTTTTTTTAAGAAAATTTTAAGCGTATTGGTGAAGGAACGGGTTGGAATTATTGAAAACAAAAGCACAGATAGCGATACCAATAGTAAAAAGGCGGTTGCGTGGGCGGATTTGCAAAAAAGGTGATAATTTGGCAGCAACTTTTTAAAAAAACAACAATTTTTACTAAATCATTTTTTATTCTAGCTTTAACCGCATGTGCAAAGGGTCTCCGCGTAATGTTTTTCAATTAAAAAACCAATGGGGTGTTATAAAATTAAACGCCAAGAGGCAGAAAGTCTTGGAGCCCAAGGTACATTCCAAGACCGAAGATGAACCATGTGTTTTAGGCCCCTTGGAGAACCAAGATATTTGTGTTTGGCTTCCAAATGACAACCATGAAATAAACTCTGATGAAATAATTCTGGTAAGTAGGTACCTTTGAGTGTTTGACTTAATGCGTATTTGACCTTCAGCTCCGGACGTATTGAGTTTGTCTTTCTTGTGGATAAGGCCGTCTTGGCTTACATGATGGTATTGGTGTTGTGCAAACCAATTCCATCTAAAAAAATTACAGGCACTGCAGCATCCTGTTCATCGGGGCACGGTTAACAAGTGGTCTCTGACGCTGTATAAATCATCTAGATAAGATACAAAGACCTTTTTATTTGTACTATTTTTGCAACTAAGTAACAATATATCAATGAAAAATATTTTTATCAGCTTGATAATGAAGATCCTGTTCCTTGACTACCGGAAGCAGAGACACAACCGAAGTTAGCGGCTGGAGATAATCTTGCACCGACTGCGACGCAAAGCGCATTCGAGCCTGTAACCAAAAAGAAGGCATTACCACAGGTATGCTACATGCATTTCAAAGTTATATTGACAAGTACCTAATCAAACGTTTAAGTATTTTTTATGGCAATATTCGGTAGGTGGACATTTCTGCCAGCGTTGCGTCATTATTACATAAGTACAAAAGTCACACACGATTTTATGTCACTCCAAACTTACCTGCAATAAGCTCCGCAGGCTTTTTCTTGGTTCCGATTGGAGGAAAGTGAGGAGTGGGGTGTGTAGAGACAAAGAACGGTTGTGACTACTGTAATAGTGGTCTATTATTAAATAGTAGAAAAAGTTACATTGAGCGACCACTACCAGCTCGTACCGTAGCGTACCTATCGCAGCCCGTACCCAAGTACTAAGTATTATTTATTCTGTGGCACTACTGTGGTACCATTAAACAAATAAATTTTACTAGCTTCTGCAGCTAAACAAGAGCACCTTATAAAATTTCTTTCTACTGAAGATAATTAAAATCATAATTCGTCTTTTTTATCTGATTGATTAAAAAAAACAAATAGTTTTAGTGTACTTTTCCGTTGAGAAAATCCTTGGCTAGTGCACTCATGTTAAGTAGGTACTCGTATTCTGTACTTTTAAATGTTTAATACTGATTTTATTCCTATTTATGTATTTCAGATGAACTTTACGGATCAAATACAAGAAGCAGTAGAAGCAGAAAGTAAAATTGCAGTTGAAATCGAATGCATAAAGGAACTGCATCAGGCTCAACTTGCCACTGAAAAAATAAAAGCGGAGAATGAGAGGAAAAAGGGGGAAATTCTAACCTTGCAGGAGTATTTAGTAAGAGTTAAAACGGAATGCTATAGAAAAATGTTAATGTTACCTCCTTATTTAATTTAAGATGCAATTATATTACTAAAACTACTTGAAAGTAAAGACGAATCTCGCTTATCGAAATTCAAGGCTCATTTAGCGTAAAACAAGGAAACGTTTGACTGCTAATACAAAATAATTTGAGCGTGATTTTTAATGAAATGCAAATTACATTTCGTTGAGGAAAAATCTTTTAAGAGATAAGTATTTCTTTTGATCTGTTTATCTTCCTTTGTTACTTATGTATGTAAGGGCAAGATATAGTAAAATTAATTCCAGAATATTCCTTCATTTAGCTTTATTTCGGCTTTGCGCGTTTCATCTAAGTTATTATGGAAAACTAATTTATTTTTTTGCTTTGATGTTCCTACTTGCATATTTTTCTTCTAACTACTTTCGATTCTATTACTGGTTTCCAAATCTACATAGATATTAGAATCTCTAGAGTAACACCGACCAATATTTGTGGAAATGGACTCTCCAAGTGCAGTCTGTTTGTACGTGGTCTAAATTCAGAAAACGCATACTGTGTGGTCTTTTGCAGGAAATTGTGAATATCAACAGTAGGTCACGTACCGATTCAGTTCTAATTCCTTCATAAATCTATGCAGCGAATAGTCTTGAGAGTGCGGATCGAACTGGGCCCGGGAATTTCAATTACTTCAAATGTTTTTGTTTTGTTTTAAAAAGTCGTTTTACTTTTTTGAAGGCAGGTATTATATATTTTTTTGAAAAGGCGAAGGATTTAGTGAGGCTCGAAAAGAAAGCAAACTAAAATGATGGATGGGCTGTCGGCTAAATTTTTGGACTTAGCCCCTTTAAGACATTTTTCTAGAGCCATTTTTCTTCATTTATATTTTTTTTATTAAAGCCAGTTTTGTCTAGGTTATAGTTACAGAGGTCAACCAGTCAGCCCAGCAAACAACAGCGGTTATCAATTTTATTCTCAAATTCTCAAGCTCGTAACATGGTGATGCATCGAACTGGAAAACATTTCGCCATTTCCGCTCCTAATTGGGAAAGTTGCTAAGTTACCTTTTTTATTGTCTCTGGCGGGTGGCCATTGTTCAAAGTAAAGTAAATTTTAGTATTCCCCCATCTCGACAATTATAAAAGTTTTAATTGCTCGTACTTTAGTAATTACAAAAATACAGTCTCATGACTGAAAGAAATATTGAGGTAGTTGGGCAACTTCTGTTGCCAATCGGCAGAGCCTTGCCTGATTGGTCGTCTAATAAATGTCAGGTTAATTAGGGTTTTAGTTCGAAGTTTCATTGGTTGAGTACCTACCTAGTTCTTGTGTTTTGAAATTGTTTAACTTCGAAGTTACTTTCGAGTAAGTTTTTCCTTCATTTGGAACAACAAAATTAATTTAAAAATGCACCATCCAGTATGGGAATTTTTACCAGACGCCGACGAAGAGGGAGTTCAAGATTTTCACGATGTCAATCCCATTTTAATATTTCTTAACCTGTACAACGCTTTTTATCAAAAACATAACCCTCTCCGGGTTATGACATGGAGGTAGGAAACATAGAGAGACCCCATTCTACTATACAAATTAAATCGACACAAAAACAATAAGCCATCAAATATTATTTTGTTTCTTTTTAACCAAAAAAATACTGAATGTGTTGAAAGAGATAGACAATATTTTGTCCCTTCGAATTTTTTTGTGACTTCATGATTTTATGTTTGCGTGGACAGCGCCACCATGTTTTGTTCCGAGTTTGTGGTAGATCTGCTGTCAATACAACTAAGAAGGCAGCCATATTTTGTTCCGTAGTATACACGTTTTTTTTGTTGGTAGGGCGTATCCATTGGTTTTCTGGATCAGAGGGTTATGATTTTAGCAAACTTCACTACTAAGCTCCACCTTACAATGCAAAGCGAAATCTAGTACTGTCAGCAATAAAAATTCTTTGAGACCTTCATGACTTCTTCGGTCTTGTGCAAGTGAGGTAGCACGTGCAGATGACGTTTTTCATTCGCAGCGACAGTCTCGAGTTCTGGCTCTAAGCACGTGTAAATCTTGTAGAACTAGCTCTATTGTTATGTAGTATTAGGATTGGATCACTGTGTGCAATACAAAGCTATTAAAACATGACTTAAAAACCATTCGAAAAGATAAGACTAAAGGGTATGTAGATACTTTACTGGAGTCAGAACTCTTCCATCTTTTGTATAACCAATCCAAGAGCCAATCCAATTTATAAAAGCAGAAGTCGATAGCTAAGTAAAAACAAAATGGCCGCCATGAATCAACGTGTTCTTGATCTTCCGACTCACTGGCTTAATGTCTGATTTTTTCGTTTCTTCTCATTTGCGTATTTGATTTATGCACAGCCTCATTCAGTTTATACGTTCATTTTTGCTGCATTTTCATTTTTCATATTCGTATCTACGTGAAAAACATTTTCTCTTGCAAAGTGAAGCCACTATGGAATACCAGTATTCGAGCTATGAGTTTTATTTGGTTTGAAACTCAAGAACTGAGGATCGAGTTATGAGGTTTTTGTACCATAAAAAATGGTTTTCATAAATGTTAAACGATCGCGCATGTACTATTGTGCGGAAAAATTCGCTTACCTCCAATTACTCAATGGGTTCTGCGCAAACACTTCAGAGGGACAAAGATCCGTTGTGACTTGTGACTACTTTACGTGACAGGTTATGAACTCTTCGTCGTCATCAAACTGGTTAAGAGGAATACTAAGGGCGAACGCAAACCAAAAACAAAACGTCTTGTCGAACAGTTAGTGATGTGAAACTTCATAATTTCGTGACAAACCATGTCAGTATAACTTTTTTCGTCACAATATGCTTCGTCTTATTTGCTGTTTTCGTTACTTGCTTATTTAATGAGAATCATGCTAAGTACTTAATAATATTATTAAGTACACTACATAATTACACTATATTCTTATTTATTAAAAAAGCACAGTTCATTCTCTAGGTATGTGCGTATAAAGCAATGTTTAATAGGTAGGTACTAAACAATGCTATAATAGATAGGTAAACATAATTTTATGCATGCGTCGTGTCAATTGATGTGAATTTCGTTACAACGAAAACAGCATATGACGAGGAAGCATTCATCATATGCTGTTTTCGTTATAACAGAAAATTTATTTTCACGTCACTAAGTACGCGACAAAACTGTTTTGTCGATAGATGTGCGTTGGCCCTTACTTTTTACCACAAAAGCACAAAACATCGTTTTACGTGTAATTTGCAGGGGTCCAGTATTTTTCTTGGTAATAATCAAGCAGCTGAAGGAACAAAGCATCATTGTCCACAACTGTAATAAAGCTGGGCCTTCACTTGCTAGCTGTAACTGCAAAAAATCATGTTTTATGTAGTTGTGCTGGTCAAAATGTTCTTATTTCTTACCATTATCAACATAAAAAACAGCGCTTGTCTTAAAAAGCATCATGTTCATCGTGGGTCGGAGTCGTGTTTCGCAAAATGTACTTTGACCTAAATACTCGCTATTGTTCGGTATAGCTGAAATAAGAACCGACTGAATTCTTTAGAAAAAAAACCATGGTTGGAGATTATTTATTTTTCTCAAAAGAAATTAATATTTCACTTACATGAAAATTTATCTGGAAAGTATGCAAATAACTCGATCAGTATTTAAATACAAAGTAACAATTTACTATTTTATTTATTTAATTAACTCAGATAAGTGATATGAAAAAGTAAAACTTTATTTGTCCCCAATAGGTATGTACAGTATTATTACAGAGAACATTTAATGCAAAATCTACCCGTAAAAACACTGTCATATGCCACACCGCACCGTAGATGCATTCGGGAAGAGATCGTCGATTCGTCGCACGCAAATATTAATTTGCCACATATCGTTACGTTCATCTTGCAACTAGTCATAACTTTTAGAAACACTGACGTATTCGTTCAAGAGTAGCTTGTTAGTGTAGACCCGGCTTTAGAAACTACAATGAGAGAATATCTTTTGTTCCAGGGTCTTAAGATTGGTTTTTTAAATTTTCGCAGATGAAAAGATCCAAGTGTTGGCCTACGCTCTTGAACATTGTTGGATTTTTATTCGCCGTTGACTGTAAAATATGAAATAGTGTTTTGATGTAAGAAGTTGTAATATTTCACTTACCCGGTTTTTAATTTGTTTTTATATCGCTCTTTGACTTTTAAAATGTTTTGTTATGAATGTTGGTTGGAATTTTTTTAGATCTCTTTTGAAGCTTTTATTCAGGCAAAAGTATCTTTAAACATTCTTGTAAGGTTTTGTTATGAATCTTTATGTATTTTTATGGTACATACGTAGATTAACTGCTAAGTAAAAGCGGTAAAAATCATATCCTTAAATCAATTTTATTATTTTTAAATTAACCAAAAACACAAAACCAGAAAAAAATGCTGATTGTGCACTGAATGTAATTTACAGTCAAGTAACAACCAATTGAGATTACTATTGTGATCCTTTCATTTCTTCATAGCGGATAAATATTATCAAAAATAAAATAACTTTACGCTTACAGAAGCAATTTCGTTATTCAATTTTCATTGAGCTTTTCAGTTGATGCGGTTTCACCCTAAGATGTTTTTTTTTGTTTAGATACGTCACCCGCGTATGTCAAGAGAAAAGTAAGGCAATTGCCGAACTTTTACTTAGTCACACAACACGCAGCGTCGCGGTGGCACTTTACTGTCTGTTTATTTATCTCTTTCTCTAGTAAGAGGGTAGTGTATAACGATTTATCTGGTACTATACTAATTTAAGTATACTCGCGGCTGTATGTAGGTAAAATATTTGCACCTTTTTATGGTGCAATAATGTTAGCGTATGACGCATCTACTTGTAAAATGTGGTTGGTTTTACCGGTATGTACTTACTTCAACTTTATTACTAGACATTTGGCATTACTCGTAAATTGGAACCAATAAAATTCCAATAGAAATTGATGGATCTAAATTTAGACTGATTTCGCAGCGGGATTCGCTATTATCTGCTGTGATTACAACAGTATATTGGCTTGTTCTAAATTACTCATACAACTGTTCAATGGCTTGTTTTAGTAGAATTATTTGACATGACAGTTACTGTTATAGGATAACTTTTGGTTAAATCATTGTTTTGATCTGTGGTCCAAAAACAATGTTAGGCCGGATTTTTTTTGTCTATGCATTTTATTTTATGATCAATATAATATGTTTTATTATAAAACACTCGATCTTCTTGTTATCCGTTAATCCGAATACAGAATGCTTAATTACGAAAAATGATTTATAAAAAGAGCTCTCGGGATCGTTCTCGTTTACACAACGAGTGCTTAATGGGTGAGGATTACGGGATTTGGGCTTTCATCACGATTGGGCATAATTTCACTGAAAGCAGGTTGTCCAAAAATGCGCAAAACACGCAAAATGCCTAACCAATACAAGGATGTGAACTAAACCCATGAAAATTTATAGAAATACACGTCATAATACACAGTTTTTAAGGCCTCGTGCACCATAATACTAATCAACCATTTAAATACGTACACATTTGCTTAAGTAAAATGTGGTGTGCACCATAGTTTAAACACGATTTATGAAACACAACCCTTTGGCTAAATGTAAAACGTCAGATTACGAAATCAACGGTTTAGATCGGTTTTGACCAATTCCGAATATTCGTCAAATAAAATACTATCGGTCTCTACTTTAAGTGGTAAGTTAGTGAATTGAAATCGTGAAAAAGTTACCCGATTATTCCGTTACCTGTTTTCTATGTAATTCTTTGTGCCGCAAAAACGTCAGTTGAATAATATACGGGACCCTGGACAGTCCATTTAGATTGTGGTCTGATAAATATCGGATTCTGTTTAAGCAATCAATGGTGAAGTTAATAATTTTGGATTTCAGTTGTATTTTAGGCTTATTGGTTGGCAGTAGAGTTGTATTGCGGTTATGTCGGCTGGTTTGTCGGTAATTTACTCTAAAAGGTCACCCTTTTTAGGATAATTATTGGTATTAATTGCGATTTGATGTAGTTACGCAAAAAGGATCTAACCTACATCAAGTCACTTTTGACCTACTTACATTTGAAGTTTTTTTTTATACACTTAATTATTAAGCAAGCCGATGGCCCACCTAAATATGATAAGTAGTAATTACTGCATATAACGATGCATTTCCTCACTGAGCACGACCTTAGTGGACGTGCGCAGTGATGTATTGCACTGCGCCCATCACTCTGAGACAAAGGTGTTCAGTCTCATGTGCCTGTAATTGCACCGGCACTCATACTCTTCAAACCAGAACACAATAAGTACTTTTTACAATAACGTTCTCTCCGCGTTACAAGGAGTAGTACCTAACACTAGACTAACAGTTCGTAGCTGTTTTGGTTCACATAATATTATGCAAACTCACGGCTTCTATCGCACGTGTAAACGGTAAATGCAAAACTTACACTTAGGGGGCTTTTCCTTTTAGCATTTTCATTGGATCAAATTACTCGTGATAGCAAATATTATTTACAAAACCACTGTTTTAAAGGGGTTATTGCTATTGTTGTAGATGTGGTATGGATTTCTAAAATGTCTATTTATTTATTTTAAAATTTCACACAAATAAACAGTGTAATAAGTAGTACATAAGTCATCATTATTATCATTCGTAGTTAGTTTTGACTCACAGCTGGTTATATACCTTTCATTGTTCCTCATTTTACACAGCTATCTCATATACGGCCGCGATGCTGACAATGCTGTCGATTCTGTTGTTGCATTTTTCTACACTAACCTAATTTGACAGCACTAAAATGTTGCCGTCCCTTTCTCATAAACTGAAACGACAAAGACAGCTATAATTTTAGCGCTGTCAAATTAGGTTAGTTTAGAAAAATGCAACAACAGAGTCGATACAAATGTCGACAACTCATCATGCTATTGTACTTATAGTTCAAAGTCTAGGTCCGATGTGTCGCCTTATGTATTAAGATAATCACAACGGCAAACATAAACTTTCATCAATGTATTGATTGTAATGATTTATCAATTTATTTAATTACTATGTATTATAAGTATGTATTTACAAAAAAAAAGTATATAAGTATTCTATCAGCATCTAGTTCCCATATTACAAGCTTTGCTTAGTTTGGGACTAGAGGGCGTCGTGTGAAATGTCCATGAATATTTATTTATTTATTTATTATCAATGTACTCAAACGATTTTATCTGGATGCGTTATAAATGTTATCGCATTTCCTCCCCCAATCCAGCGAATGATTTTTACGAGGCTCAAGCGCCGTAATCCTTAAAGGTCGTAAAATTTGCTTCAGTTAATTTGTAGCGAAGTGATATGGTACGGGAATCTTTTTGTCGAATTATTTTAAAATAATGTTTCAATAATATCCCAGATATTTCTTTAATTAACCATTTATTTACATTATTAGCTTTGGCAAAATTAGCCATAGTAATTTCTTATATTTGTTTGTGTCGGTGGTTCCTTCTTGTTTTTTCACAAAGTAGTAAATGATTACATTTTGTAATGCGGCTATTCGAAAGTCTTTTTGAGCAAGATTATAAACATCTGCTGCTATGTGCTGTGGGTTGTGGGTTCGATCCCCACTGAAAAACAAACATTTGTGCGTGGAAAACATAGATGTTTGTTCTATGTCTGGGTGTTACTATGTATTATAAGTATGTATTTACAAAAAAAAGTATATAAGTATTCTATCAGCCATCTAGTTCCCATATCACAAGCTTTGCTTAGTTTGGGACTAGAGGGCGTTGTGTGTAAAGTCCATGAATATTTATTTATTTATTTATTTATTTAATCGATATTTAAAAAAACCAATGAAAACTAAACCCCAAACAGCAAAGATAAAATTCAATAGGTTGTTTTATGTACAAAGTCGTAGGAACCTACACCTTTGTCTAGATTTTTATTTCAAGAAACAGCAGTGGTAGTGTTTCTGTACAAAATTGTCTGAACTCAGCTTCAGCGGGATTCGATTACTTGAAACTATTAGCAAAACTAGCTACAATAACCGCAACAGAGAACGTAACCAATATCTTTTTAATCCAAGAACAGACTCTATGTACGACTGTCACGTACTAAGGCTGCAAACACACTAACAGCGGTCATGGCACGACGGTCAGGAGTTCTTTTGTTTTTTTTTTCTAACACCACTCTGGGTAGTCAAACATCCGCGGCCGATTATCCTTCACACTCTTCTGTCACGAAAACTATGAAGAAATTGTCCTAAAACAGTGCTAAGGATATGAAAATGTTTTTCTGACACTATTTTGATGTTTGTGGTTTCATCATTCACAGTAGTCATTGGTTTTTTAGAGCCATTTTACTAACGATACCTAAGCAGCTACTAGAATAAGGCAAGGACGGACGATTAGCAACGGACGTTCAGCATGCCTAGTGTGTACACTTTACATTCTTTCATTTACGGTTTAGAGATGCGCCCCTAGCGGGAAGTATACATAACTGACGATTCTCCACACAAAAATATGGTTGACGTGAATTTAGGTTGCTCAGTCGCGGTATCTAAAAATTTATTACCTAGACTTTGGACACCCGGCCGCAGCAACTGACATATTGAAGGCAAAAAAATTCTGGCCGCCGATCTGACCACCGCGTCTTGGCCGCCGTAGTGCGTTTGCAGCCTAAGAAGAACTGTCACGTACTAAACCGTACGAAACTGTTATACCCGTACCGTTCTAAGAAAATCAGTTTGCCGAGTTAGCGGTGCGCAAATGGCACCACTGAACCGCAAAATTAGTTCCAACTTTTCCTAGACGGACTGTCGTATGAAATGTAAAGTGGATTGGACTTTAAAATTGCGGTTTGAATGTTTATTTCAAAGGACGGACGTCTCTTTTGCTGACCTTTTTTGCTTCCCACTGTAAGATTGGAGTATTGATAGAAGTCATATAAAAATAAGTCCCAAATACTGATCCTGAGCGGTGTATGTAAATTGAATAAAATTATTTTAAGAAAGTTCTATGAGTCAAACCATGGTCAAAGTACTCCAAGTCGTGGGGAAACTTTTTGCTTTGCCAAAACTGCACCTATGTCACTTGATTTCATTTCAATAGAGAACATTTTTCTTTCAACATATTTACTAAATTATATTTTCAGCTGAAGTTGAATTTCAAGTTGATTGTAAATTTCTTGTATGAGTAATACTTGAAGTTCTTAAAATATCATAAGCATAAAGTCAGTATACACCCTACTACTAGAATTACTACAGACATTAACGTAAGTATTTATTTAAATACAATTCAATACAAAGAGCATAACCTAATTAAAAACATTGGATTGCTAATAAAAAAAAGTGAGCAAGTAGTACTATAAAGTGGTTTTAAAAATTATCATTCAACTAAGAACCGTTTAGTTAAAAAACGAGTTGGATAACTTTTTATCACAAAACTTTGCGAATATTTTTGTAGCACTTTCGCTTTTACTTCAGTTTATACAAAGGATTTCAGAATTGTTTCATTTTATATTAAACTTTTCTGAGGCATTTTCAAAATTATAACTCTCAGTTTTTGAAGAAATATTTTGAAAAGGTTCACTAGGTAAGAAATTACTTGTGTTCTTATTTTATATTAGATTTAATTTTGTTGATCAAAGAAAGAATAATTATTATAAAAGAATCGGTCAAAAATTAGTGATTTCGACTAAAAACATACCTTTATTTGTGAGATGTGGTAATAGCCAAACGCGTAGAAATCCCACTACACATAGATTAACACATAGGCTACTTTTCCCGTTTTTTTTAGTTATTTTTTTTGTTTTTTTTTTTTCGTGGGCGAAGTCGCGGATGACTGCTAGTCATTCATAAAAAATCACTTAGGACTTTTATGCACAAACAAAAGTAATTGAAATTATTTTTTAGGTAGTATAAAAACACTGTATTAGAGACCTATTACCTATTAGTTAGGTAATTAGGTTATATGCACAAGTAGGTAAGTGTATATCTTTATCCAAACAACGAAAAAGCGAACTTGAAATTATAGAGCTTGTAAAATTTTAACCTGCAATTATGGATGCTTATCCTGAATTTCAAAATGGCAAATTGCAGCCACTTTGAACGTTATTGCTGAAAATGAGATGTTTCCTTCAAACGCAACGACTTGTTTGATTGCTGAGCGGGTACTACGATAATCTATATTCGAAGGTTCATCGTAACGTTTTTGATTACACTGCACAGTGAGGCCGTCACTACCCAAAAGCCCACGTCAACGCGCGAAGCAGCCGCGTAGTGTAACACAAATGCCACTACCGAATCTTTGTTAATAATTTTTCGGAGTAGAGACCATGAGTCAGCACTTATTTGTTTTGCAATTCCAAGAACCCCCTTTGTTTTACTTTTGTTAATTGCTAAATTGAGATATAAAATAACTACAAAACTAAAAGTAGATATTAATTTGATATATTTAATATTAGCAGTCATAAAGATTAAATAATTATATTAGATACTGTAACTAGCTGAAGTGGGATTGGGCTGGTCATGTCTGCCGTATGCCAGGTGAGCTGTGGGCAAGGACTGCCACTGAATGGAATCCTGACCCAGCAAGAAGGCGACGCGTCAGACCAAAAAGAAGGTGGCGCGACGAGCTTGACCGTTATTTATCAGATTGGCAAAGTATAGACCAGGATCGGAGTGTGTGGAGAGAATGGGGGAAGGTCTTTGCTCAGCAGTGGGACACAGAAGGCTAAATATAATAATAAATATAATAACTGTAACTTAATATAGGCTGCACGCGTACTTAGCGTTATACAAGTGGCTAGCGCCAAGAAATCGATTTTAAAGTTTAAATTTTTCATTTGATAAATATTGTGTTAAACTATTTTGATTCATTCTTTTATATAAATTTCCCATTTTACGCTAGCTCCATGACCGTAAGTGCAACTACAGCTTTAAATATTTAATTACAAAATAATCGAGTAATTTTAATTTAAAGTATTACAGAATTCAACCCCAACATTTTGAAAGGCGAGTTGTTTAACATAAAGCTCTTAAATAAAAACAAAACAGGAAAAATAAATAATTATGATGTCGTCGTATACATAATAAGGGCGGGAAAATAATTAAAAACTGTCTGCTTTATATTCGCGTCCATTTTAAGCTACGTGGACACGATACGAATATAGTCACACAAGTTCTTAATTCTTTATTGTACACAAAACAGGACATAAACAAAAGACAAAAACAAATGAAGTTTGCAAAATCCGTAAAAGACAAAAACAAATGAAGTTTGCAAAATCCGTACTTAGAATAGTTGCCAAGTTTTCAAGGAAATGAAAGGAGTCATTTTTACATGTTTTTTTGGCAAGTTTTCTAACACTGTTGGGTTTGTAATTCACTCACCAATATACAGTATCGTACAGTCAAAAATGACAGTTTAATTTCTTCAGCAGGATAAACGTTTGCATTATCCTCAAATATGAAGTATCTATACTCATATGGTCGAATCGGAGGAGAGGGAATTTCTCCGCACAACAGTACATGCGCAATCGTTTGTTGTACCTAACTTCAAAGGGATAAAGATCCGCTATGCGTACTGTACAGTCGACTACACATCAACCTATCCACTGTTTGAACTTTGAACTATTATAATTTGAATGTTGCGAATCAGGGATCGCAATAGGTGTAGGCGCGTGGCGCGCAAGCAGCGAGTCTCACATAAAAACATATCGTCCCTCGCATGATTCGCAACATTCAAATTATAATAGTTCAAAGTTCGAACCGTTGATAAGTTGATATGTAGCCGACTGTACCACCATCGTCGTCATTTCCATAGATCTTTAGACAGGCACTCCAAGGTCCCAAAGTATGCCTACCATGCCTAGGAATTACCGTGACCTTTAATAATTCAACAGATAAAAAATTCTAAGCGTTTTTAAATCACATTCGTATCGTGTCAACTCGGCCTAAGCGCTATTTGTTTATGAATTACGGGGAACTCCCTGTTTATTCAGAGGTTTAAAGCCTGCTTTAGAAGGGTCGCCCGATTTTATAATATCTGCGATTAGATGCATTATCTACCTTTGGTTTTTAGATTTTTTTTCTGGTAGGGTTTTATTAAACACATATTTAACTAAACACAAGTGTATAGGTTGTTATTATTATGAAAAATATAAAGAACTAAGGGCGGCTTGCACCAGAATCACTTAACGTATTTAACAGCTAAATCGATTTAAATCTGACGTATTTGTATGACTTGACAACTCGCTAAATACTATTTAAGATTTAAACGCGTTTAGCAACTATGGTGCAAGCCGCCTTAAGTATATAAAAAAATTAAAAAACCCCCAAAAAAATATTTTAAATTTGAAATTTTAAAAATCTTGGACCGATTTTCATCAAACATAGCTAAGAACACCGACTAATTCAGCTATCAAACAAAAAAAACAAAATCAAAATCGGTTCATCCGTTCGAGAGCTACGTTTAGACAGACACACACACACACAGACACGTCAAACTTATAACACCCCGTAGTTTTGCGTCGGGGGTTAAAAAGGCATCAAAGTAAACGGCGACTCTTTTATCAATAAACCGAGCGTGAATCGTAACCAACCATAAGCTCTTGTTCCGTCCCATTTGATCAAAAAAATCTACTTGTGAATGCAATATTAATTGTAAAATCAAATATTTATTGTCTTCGGAAGAGAAAAGTGTCTGATTTGTTAGTTGTTCATTTAAACCTGTAATGGTAACAGATACCTAATTAGTATCAAACAAACAAATAAAGATGCTTTCTGTATATCTCAGTGTTGCCAAGAGACAGAACAAGAAACATTTTTTGTTCTGACAACTCTCTTGCATATGGCATCAACATACTAAAACGGTTATGATTTTCACAGTGTCATGATGCTACGCTGCTACGACGTAGACATAGTGCTACGCTACGCTACGAAATCACAAGAGCTACGTGCCTACAATTTCACAGCCCCTGACAAATTCCGCACTCACTCAAACGTCATCAAATGAGATTTCACGATTGCATAATAGCACAATTCTCTCAAAGGCGAAGCCATTTGCTACTCAGCAGACCAGCTTTTCTGTCTGACACACATTCGCCGTCCGTAAACACTAAGGTGATAGTACACTAGAGCATTTTCTTGTAAAGGAAATTGATACTGGCTATTTTTAGACCACTTCTCATTGTGATTTTATCAATGCGCATTAAAAAAGTTTCTAATCAATAAAATAAACAGTTATGTATTGTTTGTTTTTTTAATTTGACATTTTAGATACTTTTTTAGGATTTAGAACACATTCAACCCTTTGGATCTTGTATTTTTTCCACTATGTATGTTACTATGATATTTTTTGAGCTGACGAAACGATAGCTTTTAGAATAGAAAAAACTAGTGTCATTGCGCTAAAATAATTTTAAAATTAACAACAAGTGAACATAGTATTTTTAAGCGTTTGAAACGTACTCTATCAACATTATAAATACACTGTTCTGCTCTACGAAAATAGTGAAAACGTCTACTAAATGCATAGCTATTTAACCTCAACGATCATTCTAGTACTGTCTCACGTGAGCTAGACAGTTAGAGCTCTTAGCTTAAAAGGAAATTGACCCCAGTCGTCGCACGTGCCTGAAATACTAACGCAGAATATAATAGCAGGACTAATTCGGACTGTGATTGACAAGGGGAATCAGAGCGGAGAATGAGGTGGACGAATTCTCTCGTGTCTGTGCAAATGTGAATTTAGTTTTGGCGACTCCTTGCGGTCTCTTGAAGTCCGTTTAGTAAATATTTGAGTGGTTAAGCGGTGAAATATGTTTGTGCTAGAAATAAACATATAAGTTGCTAATTAAAGTATGTATATGTGCAATAATAGTTTTTGGAATGCTTGAAAAACATTGAATAAACATGGTCTTGTGTTTAACTAAGTTTTTTCTACATGTCCCAGACATCCAGTGGAGCCTTACAGCTGCAGAAATAAAATACTGGCTAGTATTTTGCTTATACAGATATTTTTCCTAATGACTTGCAAAAATGCATCACACGAAGTCAGTTTTGCTATATTTGTAGTTGTGTATACTGTTCGCTTCCCTCTTTTACTGTCTTAACACATCCGAGTGCTTCAGAACTTACGCACAAAAGCATAACTAAATGGTCAACAAAGTATAGATATATCTATCTATCTATGTATGTGAACTATCTATACTTTCCACCATTTCCCAAAGAAAAATGACACGAAACATACCGTTGATAGAGGTCACAATTTATAACCGCCATTATCGGGGCAATTCTTGCATTTGCTACGAATCAGATAAGATCTTTAGACAGTTTTCGGACGACAATTGCCGATGTGTACCGAAGATAGCAGAAACACAGGGCTATAATCACGTGTTTAGATGAACGAGGCGATACGAAAGAAAATTACCAAAGCAATCTACTAATGGATTGCAAGATTGGAGGTATATGCCTGAATCTCTTCCTAGTTGTGTAATATTGTGTAACATAAACATTGCAGGTATAGATATTATGATCTCTTCCAGCGTTTATAAGTATAACCTATAGATAAACTCATAAGATCTGTACGAAGACTGAGAGAAAGTATATAAGTGACAGTTGAAATAACGTTCCAACTGATGAAAATTATCTCCATCACTGTAATTACTCGTTACTAAGGTTACTAACACTTTATTTAGAATGGTTTCATTTCAAGTATAATTTAAATAAAAATACAGCAATCAGTTTATCTTGAAACCAAGTTATTTACAAGTACACTCGAGCGACAAATAATTTTGATAATTATCTACTGTACCGTATCTACAATTGCTACAATTTTAAAGTCAATTATATTTATGAGTCTTGTTTAGACCCTTAAATAGGCAATTTAGGATTCAAACAGGCAATCTAATTTGCATACGATTATTTTGTAAATATTTGAATCGAGTTTTCAACGATATCAATCGTGTTATTCTTTGTTATTTTTTGTTTTAAAACCGTAAAATAGTTCCGTGAAAACCTGTCAAGATTGTATTCGGAAATAGAGATTTTATTAAAAATTGTTAATTTTGTTAAAATTATTATTTTGCTTCTAAATTAGAATCATTGTAGCAATTTAGGTCAGCTGCTTATTGGAAAAATTTAAAATCACTTAGTAAAAATATAACTTTTTAACTATTTCACAGGTTACAAGCATTTGTCTTTGATACTAGCTTCAATAAAAAATCCGATTTATATAAGTGATTTAAACTTTTTCAAATTCAAAGGCTTACTAGTCGAAATACGTATAATTACTTGGCAAGAAGCTGCAGCTGGTACAACGCGGCTCTGTAAAGGAAAAACTTTGGTGTTCAGATGAGACTTATGGCATAATGAGTTCTACTATTATGAGCAACTTTGTCCGGCGGCGAAACGTTTTTTATGAGTTTGTTTTCAAGTGATTTGAGATGACAAACTTTATTTTCGTGGCAAAATAATAACAAAATTATATATAATGATAATATTACTTGATGATTATAAGTTATAACCACTCGGATTCGAGTATCTACTAGCAATCATTCAACTGTCAACATCCAAAAACTAGAAAAATCCATGAAAAAGTAATAAAAGCGTTCGAGCAGGATTTTTCCGTAAACCAAAAAACTTATATCGAAAAGTATTTTTTATTTTGCTGGTAGAATCCGCATTATTTTATTATTATACGTACATTTTGTTAGTCCTTGTATAGACATTTAAACAAACCTCATTTATAACAAGCACTTTAAAGAAACGTCCTGACTTTCTTGCCAAACATAATTTCACAACATTACCTTCAAACGGGATTATAAGCTGCTCAAAACGCGAAAACATTAAAAACAACAATCGAATGAGCATTCTGGTGTTTATTTTCACCATTACGTAAGATTTACAGCCACGGCCATTATCTACCGAAACTACAGACTTCGGTTGCGCTGAAAAAGAAAAACTAGCCATTTGTAAATTCGGATCCTGGCGCTAATACTGGATCTGGACTATGTGGATGATGTGGACGTATGGAGGAGAGTTAATAGTACAAATTGTGTTTCTTATGCAAGTAATAATATACATACCTACTGTTGAGGCTGCTAAGGTTTGTTTTGCTATGAATCCTATCTAATTGGAATAAAAGACGACCAAGAGACGTTAACTTGTATACGTATGAGCTTACCATTTGACAGGCGTCACAGCTCAGTCGGTAATGGCTCTGCCTTCCGTGCTGTGGGTCGTGGGTTTGATCCTCACCGAGAACAAACATTTGTGCGTGAAAAACATAGATGTTTGTTCCATGTCTGGGTGTCACTATGTATTATAAGTATGTATTTACAAAAAAAAAGTATATAAGTATTCTATCAGCCAACTAGTCCCCATATCACAAACTTTGAGTGCGAATTAATTATTAACTGGTCTCATGAATAAAACTTTATTAAATTTTACGAAAATATATAAATCCACAACCATGAACATCTCCCAAGATTGTCTTCTTCATCAGACCTTGGAGTACGGACCCCAGTTCACCAAACCTCACTACTTTGAGATATATTATTTCTAACTGTAATGGTGACGACTGGCTCGTGCTAGCTTAATTTAGCTTAATTTTGGGGCTAAAAATTTCGGCTTATTCCTGACAGATAACCAAGACTAGATAACTGGTTATCTCATATCCAAAACATAGCTGTATGTACTGAGTCCGGACCTGCATTTGTTGTAGGTACTCGTACATTTGCACTTTTTTGAACACTATTAAGAGAATGAAATCGAACTTCCAATTTTTACTCTGTTCTTTTTTACGTGTTATTGTGAATACAATTTAAAGTGCTTTAAAATGGCTGGCCTGAACTGTACCATTTCCAAACCCATTTTTCTATGTACAAATGTATGAAAAAAACTTTAATATATAAAGCTAGTCTATTGTTAGTGCGTTTTCAATTGAGGTAGGTACCTAAAATATTTTATAGAAAAATCTTATATAAAACTTAGAGGAACGGTTGAACTATCCCCTAAGTTTTACTCTAGAACCTCTCTAGCGTCACGAATGAGCATGCTACCTTAATTTGACAGAACAGGTACCTATATATTTTTATTTTTGAAGTTTAAATTTAAAATATTTTTTTTTCGGTTTTTGAGTTAGCCAGGGATAGCAGGACCCAGTGCTAAGATACTTTTCAGAAGACACCTCACTACTGCTTATTTCCAATGAAATTCGATGGTCACTCCGAACCCCGGAAGAAATACTGCATCAGCCTCGCGAACTTTCAACAGCGGAATCTAGAATCGGCACGTTCCTGAAATTTCTCATTCACTTTGTTCCTGTCCTAGATAGAAAGTTCACTAATTAGACAAGGTACATTAGACTTGTTGTACTATAGTCGTTATATTAAGTTTTGTTCAAACTTCTATATAGTAAGCACCTAAGTTCTTTCGAACTAGAATGCTAGTGGTAGGCCACTTGGAAGGCCTGTGTCCTATTATCATATTGCTAATAGTAGAAACTGGAAGTTTCAAGTACCCTTCAAATTATTAAAAAGCTATCTATTCTAGGCATAGAATCACAGAATAGGTATAAAAGAAGGAAGCGTTTGTATATTTTCTTTATTTTTCAAGATTCAAACAAAAAACTTGATTTCGATTTCAATCTCAATTTCAATTTAACTGTGACGTAAATTTGCAAAATTGAGGGCGAAGAATCCTCATAACTTGCTTGCTAATCCGCAAAACCAGAACACCATCTCCTATTCTCAAAACTATGTTTACGTAGTTAAATCTCTTGATAATCGTACACTTTGTTGCAAATAATCGAAACTGCCGACAAGCACTTTGCTGAAAATCTGTTTTTATTCAATTATCATCATCATCATTTTTAACCCTCAACGCGCGAGGTGTTATAAGTTAGACGTGTCTGTGTGTGTGTCTGTCTGAGACATCGTAGCTCCCGAACGAAAGAACCAATTTTGATTTTGTTTTTTTTTTGTTTGAAAGGTGAATTAGTCGGAAGTGTTCTTAGCTATGTTTGATGAAAATCGGTCTAAGATGGCCGCCGCCAGAAAATGGCGGATTACATTTTTTTCACCGCTCCCTCAATATAGGTATGTGGTTTTTTAATTTTTTTATTTAATTACTTGTACTAGGTGAACATTATAAGCAGATGGTGAGATTACAACTTTGCATTATGTTTAAATGGGATATGCCCATTTTTTGCACTGGTCTGTAAGTTGCAGGTTTGTACCTGAATCAGCCTTGACAGGTTGAGCGTTGGAACTTCTAAATAGAAACCGCTATCGAAAGCCAACAAGTTTATACAACTAGGTTAGCAGAATCGGTGTTTGACGCAGTTTGAGTGGTAATCTTTTGAATCGAAGTTTTCTTTAGAAAAGTATAATAAAGAGTTTGTTTTGGTCTCAAATAAATAAAAATACAAGGCTTCATAGATGTGTTGTACTAAAACAGTAAGAAAGATACCCAATTGGATCTAAAAATATATAGGAAAACCACAAAACAGTTAAAATATAATCAGCCATGTCCGCCCATTACTATAAAAGACCGTAAACTTTGACAAAAATAAAAAAAATAAAACGTAGAGATCTCTCACTGTTTTAAGTTCCATAAAAATTGAAGACACAAAACACGAATCGTATTTTTATATGACAACACTTAAGCTGTTTTATGTCGGCACGATCTAGCAATTTTTTTTCATTTGCCATAATCGTAACCGTTATTATGTTCTTTCTTGTCGTGCATTTTATTTTACGTGACCCGTTCTCAATGTTATGTGTGTGTAATATTATTTTGTGTTGCTGAATGCCCTAAAGTTATGTGGTAACGAAACAGATGTGTAAGGAAATATCCTGTGGATACACGATACGATAAGTAATTGTGTAGAAGAAACATTCGAAAAAAGCTTCGGTATGCGTCTTGTTTTTGTGGTTTTTTGGAAGATATAAAAAAAGCATAATCGAGCGATTGAAACCAAATTTTCAGAGTGAGAATGTAGGCTATGTTATTTTGAAAAATGCGATTGGTAGATGAAGAAGGATTAAATAGTTTTTGGGTTATGTACTTCTTTCAAACGGGAGAGTAAAACATCGTCAGAAAAGACCCGCGGCTTAGTCAGCTCCGGACGTATTGACCTTGTCTTTCCTGTGAACAAGATTGTCTAGGGTGAGATGATCATACGATCATCCTACAGCCCAGCACCTATACAGGTGCTGGGCAATCTTACTCTATCTAAGAAATGACATCCTGCCTCTATCAGGCACTACAGCGTTTTTTTATCGATACCACATCTACCAGGCACTAATCGGGAATGGGTAAAAAGTGGCTTCTGATGCCGTACAAATCGTTAAGACTTGTACTTCAAACTATGTAGTTATGTATTCTATGTGGTTGACTTTTATTTCATCATCAGCTTAAAGTAAAAAAATAAATATAGGTAAGTAGATACAAACATTTATTAATAAATAAATTATAACATAGAATTGTTCTTGTTAAGTTAAACTAAACCACTCTAGTTTGTCCAATCAGTGAAGGTAATTACCGATCTAATGTCAACATGCGGAGATGTATCATGTTCAATTTGATACTAATCTAACCACAATCTTGAGCTGATGCCAGGTTCAGTGCGGTTATGTGTGTTAAACGGCCAGTTACTTCACAGTGAGTGAAGTAACGAGTGCTTCACATCACGTGGTTCAACACTGCAATAAGGGTAAAAAATTACCTATGGGTAATTAACCCCAAAAGTGCTAAAAACAATACCAAACATCATAAAAACATCGTCATAATCTAATAGCTGAGTATAAAAATCGCATTGGATTTCAACCCCAAACTTATATGAGAAAGACGCATAAGCCAAAAAACTCCACTTATTGTTATCCGCCTTTATCACCCTTTTTATCCTCAAACACGTCCTTAACGGGACTGTTTCTCAGTTTTTTTTTCTTAAAAGAAATCAATCATAATATCACCAACGGTTGAGGCTCCATTATAATTGAAGGGGAAATCCCCGGCCGATAGGCTCGAGGAAACTTTTAAAGAACTTGTCAACTGAGCGATAGCGCGACAATGATTGATGCATTGAACGAACAAAGTGAAAATGTCACTTATATTGTCGCTACAACGGGGCTATAACTTTGAATAGCCTCTCAATCAATGAGCTACGCTAAAGAGATCAACAGCGACAACTTGATTACTTGAAATCTGGAATTAGATGTACTGAAAAGCTTTTAGATCCGTATTTGCATTCACTGCTCAGGCATCCGGTATTTGCTCACACAAAGCACGTAAGGACGTTTTCACACTACAACTGACACGACACCGGTCTACACGATATTGTGGGGAGATAGTCTCACACATTCGCACCGTATCACCGTCGACAACGACAATATTGTGCCAGAGATGGGCAATTTACCGGGTTTTTACCCGGTAAAATCATTAAAATTGGTATTTTCAAGGGTTTTTCAATTTTCAAGAGTTTTTTGTCTTTTTGCCCTTTAATTGATTAATATGTAAATTGTATTGTTTATTCACATATATTTCAATTGTTTTCGCTTGATAATACAGTTTGTTTTTGGTAGAAAAGTGTAAAATAAAAATTTACTATTTTTTCTATACGAGTCTGACTTTATGGCTGCATATAGTGCATGCTACCAGTAATGTTAGTCATGATTTGTCACTAACATTACATCCTGAATCGTGTTAGTGTCGTGTTGGTGTGCAAACGCTTTCATCCCTCAGATCTCAGATCTAACAGGAGGTATAACTTCTGTAAACTAACCATAACCGTTTACTGTCGGTTATCTGTTAGGAAAAAGAAATTCTTCTGAGATAACTGGTTATCTGAGAGGAAAAAAAATCTTCTGAGATAACCAGTTATCTGTGAGGAATTTTTTTCCTTACAGACAACCGCGGTTATCTACGAGGAAAAAAATTCCTTTGAGATAACCAGTTATCTCGTCTTGGTTATCTGTCAGGAATAAGCCGTATTGCTACTATTGTTTTGATACTTTGACAGATATGTTTTTACCTTGAACCGATGGTCACACTATCGCGTAGACTCAGTATTATGTCGTAACAGTATAAAAGTATTATCATAATAGTGTCCGCTTTATCGTGATACGGTCAAAAGTTTGCAGTCAAAGTTCGCAACAGAAATCGGTATCCCTTAGAGGATTTTAAGAATACTAGTAGTACTATAACCACTATAAAGTTACTAACATTTTAAAATTGAAAATGTTTCCAGAGATTTTATAGTTTGACCTTGCTTATCTCTTGAGAGAGAGAGTTTTACCTTTATTTGCTTTTCCGTGAATTTGGACTAATAATAAAAGCTTTTGGGAGAAGTGAAAATACCTTCAATGCTATTCAAATAGTAATTCTAATACAATAGTAATTGGAAACCATTTATTGAACATACCATCTCTATTCAATATTAAAATTACAAAGCATTTAACTTAACTACCTAGTTTTTGGTTATGAGCCAGTATTATTATAGGCCAAAAGTGACGAATTATTTTAGGCTGCCTAATTAAAGGCTTCAAAATCCAATGTTTGTCATTAGCCAGAAGAAACTTTCTAACTTCAAACATTCTGAGGGTCATTATCTTTTACTTTCTTTTGTTTATTTGAAAAAGGACAATTCCACACCAATTCATGAATGCACTATCCTGTTTGTCATGATTTCAAACTACTGCTAATCTAATTGAGATGGCATAGAAATTCTATTTCAGGAAATGTACTCTACTTTTAGGCGGCTTCCTCCATTAATTTCCCAAAATAGTGATTTTGGAATAGTGTGGATGTAAGGTTTAACCCATGCGTAACCAGGGTGAGTCCACTGATCCACTAGAAGGTAATTTATAATTCAAAAGCCAAACCATTTTGATGATGACTATACTTTCCTAATGTATCACGTAAAAGTTCAATTCACTTTGTGAATTCAATTTTAGAATAAAATTCCCGCAAACCCAGATCAGATTCAACCGAAACAATCACCATAAAACTCTCACTCGAAAAGTTCCGCCAACTAAGTTTTGAATGAAAAATTTTCCATCATAAGGCCTAATGACCGAACGTTATTTTTTCACCAAAATTCTCCATTAATATCGTTACTTGACTCAGAAGAGATGAATGGGGTGCAGATAAAATAAAATATATATTAAGGTCCATAAAACTGACTGTGGGAAGTCGACCGAGGGTGTTTTATAGGGGAGGTTAGAATCCATTTCGAATTCAGGTTACACGTTTCAACTATCAAATCATTTTGGTATTAAATCCTCATCAGGCCTACCGCTGACAAAGCCTTATTTTGTAAGTCTAATAAAATAGCTTCGGTACCGAATTGCTCCGATAAAAATTTAAGCACAGCCTTTGTGTATTTTTTCGATAGTTTCAGGTGAGATATAAAAAAATACTGCATTCCTGGATATAAGTAAATATAAGTTTAGTAAAGTCTTTGAATCGAAAACTTTTTCAAAATAGGCTTAAACATTTTTGTTACAAGTTATTTAACATAGTACATGTTAAATAACGTTACGTGTGTTTATTTAGTACATGGTGAGTTTTTCATAATTTATTTTAATTTTAAATTAAATACTATCAGCTACTATTATTTCTTTTATAATACACTCAATCTAAAATCATAATTTCAACTCATTGCATAGTACGACAACGTGCAAACTCACAATTACTTCACTTATTTCGTGCAAAATATACAGAACAATAACAATAATAATGCGAACGAAGCCTTGCAAGATGTGTATATTCAAATTAACGCCCTTAAACCTTATTTACGCACAAAGCAGATTCTCTGGTGGGTGCCTATAGACTTTCCCTGACAGCAGAAGAGGTATAAGTTTGACAACGTTGTCTGTTTGTCTGTCTGCTTGTGCCAAAAGTAGGACTACGAATTGAATGCAGTTTTTTAAGAAAGCTGGTGGATCTGAGACAAGAACCACTATGTTTAGTGAAAACTGGTGCAGCTGTTTCTAAGTTATGAGGATATTCATCAGCTTTCAAAACCATTTTTGATCAATCTCAGGCATAATTGCAGTCCTAAACATTTCGTTCATCTAAATATTTTCAGATTAAATGAACTGGAGTGCGTATTCCAAGATCTGATAACGGCCAGTAATGATGAAAAGGATCCAACGAGATTTTCATGGGTTTAAACTTTTTGTAAAATTGACTTGTTGTCTGTAACAATAGAATACGTTAGTAATATTACAGACTAAGCGTTGGTATTTAGTGCTTACCTGATTTACACGTGAATTCTTGCCACAAGGTTGAAAGGTTGGATAAATTACTATGAAATACGAGGGTATGTTTTGTTCCTATTGTAATTAAATTGTTTGGTTCAAGCTGATGTGGGGCTAGGATGCAGGAAGTCGATAACAAAGGCCCTTTATGCCTGTTACCTATTATGTAGAGATAATTATTCATCTAGGATTCTGAGACAATACTGTCGAGGCCTTGATAATTTGGCAATGAGTTATTTAATATTTGTACATTCGATCAATTAATGATATAATTTTTTTTAAGTGTAAATCCGGAGAAATCTAAGAGCATGTAATAAAATAAATAGGCCTTTGCATCTAATCTAAGTAGCATCAGGGCCCACCTTTTTCCATGCCTCGATTTATGCCTGCAGTGCCTGGGACATTATTTAGATAGAGTAGGCTTGCTCAGTACCTAATACCATCCTCTCAGCTTAGTCTGCCTTTTCCACAGAAAAGACAAGGTCAATACGAACAGAGCTGACTACACTGAAAAAAATAGATTAGCTAAACAGTTCAGCTACTTAACATTTAACCGAAGTATAGTTAATAGTTACTAAAGTTTTGCTGCATTCGTCGAATCGATTTAGCTGTGGCTAACATTCGTTTTTAGTAAAAAGCCAGTTTAGTTACTTACACCTAAAGGATTAGCAACTGTTTCCTAATCCGAACGCTTTTACTGAAGTTGAGCAATCAATAAACAACAGAAGTTAGCTGATTTTTACAGAATTGGTATAACATAGTTATGTTAGTACTTACAAAACGAAAAAACCACGAATGTTTTGTAAATAATAACTAAAGTAAGTAGATATTTACTACTGAAATGTTATGTTAGCACTTACCAAACAAAACAAATAGGTATACTACCTAATTGTTTTGTATAAAATAACTAAAGTAAGTATTAGACGGTAAGTACCTAACTAAGTAGGTACGGTGTTTCTAGTGACACAGATTCAAGTATAGTCACATTATAGTACCTATGATGCGTGCTTTTTTAAGACTGGGTAGGGAATTGTACCTACATAATAGATCCCGTTGATTTTCCGGGACAAAAAGTATCCTTTGTTACTTCTAATACCTCCAAGAATATATTGTGTGTGTAGTTTCATGATGGTAGTTTTCGCGTGAAAGCGTTACAAACAAAACGCGCAAACAAATACTTCGTACGCGTGAGAAACTTTCCACTAAAATATCTGTCAACCAGTATACGATGAACCTCGTGCCAAAGGCTGCTTTTGGTTTAGAGAGGTCAAGCTGTATCTTAGAATCTACGTCTTAGATTTCAATAAAATATAATTATCCTATTTTTCAATCCGGAAAAAAGGCTTCTGAATGGTATAAGTTTTATTGAAATTGGTCCAGTAGTTAAGGCGTGATCCGCGAACAAACAAACAGACAAACTCGATTTTTGAAATCAGAATCGTTTATTTAGTAGAACTGCATATTTAGTTTTCTCATATCTTTAATTTTAGTTTTTGGCTTTTTTACAGTTTTATAATAGTATAGATAGATAGATAGACAATCCCCCGTCGGTGGTGCTACCTACTCCTGACAATTAAAAAAGTTTTTATGGAAAAGGTTAAGGATCTTTCACCCCCCGGTTTCAACCCCTTACAACCCCTTTTAAGTAGCCTATGTCCTTTCTCAGGCTCTAGACTATCTGAGTACCAAATTTCATTTAAATCGGTTCAGTAGTTTTGGCGTTAAAGCGAGACAGACAGATAGACAGAGTTACTTTCGCATTTATAATATTAGTAAGGATAAGGATAGTAAGGATTAGTACTAATATGTAGTAGAATGGGATTAGTAAGCTATGATATGATAGTACCTATATAGCTGTATCTATTCGCGACGCGATATCATTCGCGTGGATGTCATATTATTATTATGTAAGTACCTGCCTATGGCTAGGTAGGTAAAATAAAACAGTTTAGGTGTAGGTACCTACATAATATTTACCAATCTTTAGATAATTGATACCAAAGTTTTGCAATTGGTAGATAAAGTTCGGCTTTAAACGCATAGTGATTAGCTACAACAGCAAAAGTTTAGCAAAAACCTGTGAAAAATAGCCGTTAAAACAGTTTAGTTGTATTAACTAAACTTCTGTTATTTGATACTAATGTTTAGTAATAATGTGGTTTTACCTAAAGTTTGGCTCGATCAGCAAAGTTATTAGCTACAGGAACCAACGTTTTGCAAGTATTTACTAAATTTGTGTAGAAAATTACTAAACTTTGAATTATCGATTAGGTTATTACATGTGTGGCAACATTTTATTTGCAGCTCATTCTGTATTCGCTAGCCGGCAGCGTCAGTAGTCGTAATTTCGTAAAATATTAAAGAAGGCCCCCACGCTCTAGCTAACCTGGATGCCGCAGCCAGGCGCGGCGCCGGCGTGGTGGCCGGACACCCACCATCACCGCCGGACTGACTGCCCAGGATACCTAGAGCGCGGGAGGCCTGGGCCTGTGATTGTGATTTTAAATGAAAAAGCCAATGCCGCCCACCACGCCGCGGCCGCCATTTTCGTCGCGTCGGCGTTGTGCCTAGACTTTTGATTTGACATTATTTTTATTACAACCTACTTTACCTAATTAATTAGATACCTAGGTACAAGATTGTGCGCTGCTTTGTGTAAAGAGTAAAAGTGTTCTGTGTGTGTAAATGGCCGATAAATCCGTTGAAGATCACCTAGATTCGTGGGGTCTGCCGTCTGTCCAAGTACAAATATCAACATTGTAAATACAACATCACCATCGCCATATTCTGCTTTGAGAGTTGATGAAGCTACAAAAAGCCTACCCGAACCGACAGCTGAAGCAGCAGAAGCTACTGAAGATCATCTAAAATGGCTAAAAAACTCATGTGACCCGTGGATAACGGTTCAGCTTTACTGGGAGCAGACAAGGAAGGCGCGTTTTCAAAAATATGCCGAATCTCATATGAAAACTGCTGATTACTTCAATGAGTTCAGAGCGTTGGGACAGTCTGGAGGTCAGCACTTGGTATGTACCTACCTACTTATAAATTATCTGCTTGTTCCATCAGCTAGTTGTATAAAAAAATATATTTTATCAACGGAAAAATAGTGCGAGGGTTTTAAATTTTTTTAAAAATTACTTACTTGTCCTCAAATATACTTGACTTCTTACTTACCTATGATAATTATTTTTCTTTACAGTTTATGAGTGACTTCGACAGCCTATATTCAGAGAACTCCTTTGCACCGGGAAAGCATACTGGACGCAGCAAGAAAGAAGAGTGATCCGGCATTGAAGGAAATATTATCCTACCTCGTTGACGAAGGTAATACTTGATTCTTAATCATATGCCAGCCGTCACAGCTCAGTTGTTAGTAACTCTGCCTTCTGCGCTGTAGACCGTGGGTTCGATTCCCACCGAGAACAAACATTTGTGTGATGAACATAGATGCTTGTTCTGTGTCTGGGTGTTATATTATATTATATACTAGCTGATACCCGCGACTTTGATGTTGAAAGTTTTTATTTTTATTTTTGTAATGTTTGTATGTACCTCAACCGATGTAAGTGCTAAAACTTTAATATGGGTGTCGTTTTCGAGTAATTTTGGGACGCTGATTACGGAAATGTCATCCATCTTGAAATCTAAGATGGCGCGCATATTTAGTAGGGGTTTGTAGGGGTTTTTAGGGTTTATAGGGGTTTTAGGTAGCAGAATATTTTTTTTGTTAATGTTGTTCATTTCTTTAATTTCAGATGTGGACAATGAACCCATTAATACCGCAGCTTTCATGTCTCTGGCGTATTTAATGTCAACAAGCACACTCCGAAAACGAAAAGAATTTTCCCATACTATCCCTTTAAATAACCTCTGTATTTGCAAACACTGTAATAATAAGTATAAGTAAGGGCGTTGATTTAGAATAACCCTATATTTGTAATGGACGTTGTACTATATATTATATAAGTTATTTTATGATGTATGTAGAGGTAGGTAGGTTGTATTAAAAAATAAACATGTTAATTATATTTACTTTCTTTGATTTCAGATTCTTTTAAATGCAACTATTGACAGATAAGAGATAGCTAAACTATTTGGCATGAGGTACCAAAGCAGCTTGGTAAGTGATAGCTAAACACTGTTTAGCTGTAAACATAACCACGCTGGCAGTCGAGTTCAATCGGCTACCCTATTGGGTAATCGATTGAACTCGAATGCCGGCAAGAAGTTTGGTTGTTTACAGCTAAACAGTGTTTAGCTATCACTTACCAAGCTACTTTGGTACCTCATACCAAATAGTTTAGCTATCTCATACCAAATAGTTTAGGTACCTCTTACCAAACAGTTTAGCTATCTCATACCAAATAGTTTAGCTATCGCTTACCAAACAGTTTAGGTACCTCTTACAAAACAGTTTAGGTACCTCTTACCAGACAGTTTAGCTATCTCATACCAAATAGTTTAGCTATCGCTTACCAAACAGCTTAGGTACCTCTTACAAAACAGTTTAGGTACCTCTTACAAAACAGTTTAGGTATTTCTTACCAAACAGTTTAGGTATCAAAGACAAAATATAGCTATCTTTTACAAGTAGTTCAGCTGTCTCTTACTAAAAAATTTAGCTATCTTTTACCAAACACTTTGGTTAAAGTGTCTTACTCAATACAATAAAGCTATTTTTACCAAACAGTTTAGGTACTTCATGCTAAGCAGTTTAGTTATCTCTTACCTAACAGTTTAGCTACTATATAGTAACTGTATTGTATATACAAAACAGTTTGGCTACCTCTTACCAAACTGTTTAGTATACAGTTACAGAATAGTACTAAACAGTTTGATTGTTTTTATCTAAATGGTTTGGTTACCAATTACCAATCGGTTTAGTGTTATAACCAAAATAAGTAACTAAAATAGTTTAGCTGTGGTAGCTAGATGTTTGACAGTCACCACAGCAACTAAACTCTTTTGTAATTATCTACTGAAAATTTGGTAACTAGGAACCAAACCGTTTTTTCAGTGTAAGCCGTGATTTTCTCACGATGTTTTCCTATACTGAGAGCACTGGCATTGTGCACATAAATCCGAATAGAAAAATCCATTGATGCACGACCGGATTTCAACCCACGACTTTAGGCGACCTTAAAGCTACTACCACTAAACCACTAGTACTTCTAAGTGGTGGAGCGTAAGTATATCTGAAAAATTAAAATAAATAGGATTAAGGGTAAAAAGATACCCCAAGATTACACAAGTAATGGTACACAAGATATAGTTCAGGCGTCATTTTAATGATTTATGAACAGCAAGCAGTAGGGAGACTCGTTCAGCTGTCGGAGGTCCTACGACGGAAATAATGACGGTGATGATGATAAATAAGCAAAGTATGGTTTTGAGCAATCTTTACCACCACAAATAACATGAAATTATTAGCAACTTTACAGTCAAGTCGACCCAAGACTTACGTCTGCTACAAAGTTCAGATCTTTTGAATTTAAAAGCAACCATTTCGCTCCAGATTATATTTGTTCACTTTCTGCTTGTGCAAAGTAACAAACAAAGGCCACGGTTGGTAAATGGAAACTTTTCTATTCCATACACCTACGGGACAGGTAGTTTCCGTCAGCAATGGAGTTTGCACTTTTTATGAAACACCAACGCAATTTTCCGCATAGAACATACAGGGTGGAAAACTGTTTATAACAGCTTCATCACCATATCAGTTCGTAGAAGTCCTCTGCTGGACTTAGGCCCCATATTATTCCAAAAAAAGCAATTTTGAGCCTGTTCCATCAACTTTCAGCGATTTTAACTATAAATAAATATTCATGAACATTTCACACGACGCCCTCTAGTCCCAAACTAAGCAAAGCTTGTAATATGGGAACTAGATGCTGATAGAATACTTATATACTTTTTTTGTAAATACATACTTATAATACAATGTCGTCGATCCATCGGGTGGGGGCCGTTTGCTTTCCAGTTCACAAAGTTTATATAATGTTATTGTTTTACAGCTAGAACTACATTGACAGAGTTTTTATTATAAAATATAGAAAAACTTATCTAAATAGAGAACAGATAATTTTATTTTAGAGTCTGCACACGCTAACTCTGCAACGAAAGTAATGGGCACCCCTAAATGAGTTGATCTTACCCCAGTAACTGTAGTGTCACTTATGTTTGCACAGACGGTGCTTCCAACTGCAGGCTTTCAAAATTGGTCGTGTTTTACGTGCTGCAGTCTTAGCATGGTAAAATTTTATCTACTATTAATTTGTAAAATGTACAGTTAGTAAAATGAAGAACTGGAAAGGCACACTGCCAAAAGTGCCGTTTTAGCAAAAAATCTCTCTGCAAACGGACTCGAAAGCTGCATAAAATCAGCCTCGTTTTTCATCATTGAACGACAAATTAATTAAAATTTCATTATTCAACGAAAGATTATAACTTCCATTCAGCCATTTGCATATTTAACCGAAATATTTAAAGAAATCCTCTATAAGAGCCTGTCTTATTAAATTTGTTGGAAGCGTTCCGAATTCGACCTCCGAAACTTGTATATCTTTTTGACCCGATTCTGTATGAAATTTTTACGAAACTTTTTCGGTCAGAATGAATTTATAAGCGTTTCTAGTAAATGGTTAATAATTCTGGGAATTGTTTTTTTGCGTTCGTCCGTCTGTTATGAATGTTTGTTTCCACACTGATATCACCTACACGATACTGCTGTTGATTCTGTTGTTGCATTTTTTTTAAAACTAACCTAATTTGACAGCACTAAAAATGTTGCCGTCCCTTTCTCATAAACTGAAAAGACAAAAACAGCTATAATTTTAGCGCTGTCAAATTAGGTTAGTTTAGAAAAATGCAACAACAGAATCGATACCATTGTCGAAATGCTAGTGTCATACACTTGGATTAGTTTCAAAATATCCTTTGGGTTTTCCCCCTTAAAGGGATTTTGAGACTTTTGTCTGAAAATCCCCTTAAGAATTTTAAAAATTAAGAATCACTCCTTGATTCTTGATCTTGAGACAAAAAGTATCAAAATCCCTTTGGTACTTGTCGCTTTCATATTGTTATTTTTGTTGGAGCAACTGACATATTATCGCCGCCGTACAAGTACCTATAGGGACCTATTGGTATCGGCCAATGTGCAATGCAAACGCCCAACGTTGAAATGAAGTTCATTTTTGTCACGTATTCCTTACTGAATGTCAAGTGAAAATTGAAATATATGTTTGTATCGTGATTTTTTGTTTGAGTTTTATAATGTTTATGTTCTTTATTTTGATAAATATTAAAATTCATAAAGGATGTAGGGGCTCTTTTAGAAGTAGATTCAGTCACTGGGTTAGGTGAACGTTATGTTTACGTAACGCGGTGACTGACATATTTATTTGTGATCTGCCCTAATATTCAGCTTCTGTTTATTATTTTTGGGGGTACGTATCACTGGCAATTACTTTGGTGGTATGATAATAATTTTTTTTAAATTTATATTTAAAGCCAAAGATCGCAGGAAGTGGAAGACGAGGGGGGAGACCTTTGCCCAGCAGTGGGACAGTATTGGTTAATTTAAAAAAAAAAATTATATAAAAATTAAAAAAAAAAATTGCCAAAACCATCAGCCTTTTGTGTTAGTATCGGTTATATTTAACTATAAATAATAAATCATTCAAGAACCTGTTAGCAGCACTAAACCCCTCAATGAAATAATAGGCAAAATATTAAGAAAGGTACCCTTATTTAATGATAATTGGGAAGGGTTCCCGCTGGGATTATTTAGTAGCGAAGTATCGTAATATAAATTTTAATCATTATTAAAATTAATAAACGTTCAGTTCGTTAATGAAGATGAATTACATAAGAAACTTAAGTTCCTAAGAGATGTTTTTATAATACTAACGTGGTAAAAATGTAGTGTTAAAAATTGTTTTTGAAAAACCCAAATACCTACTATTCTATAAGAATTAGTTTGTTTGCCTATTATTCTATTAAAAGAAAAATAAAAATAATAATTTTTTTCTACATTTTTATAACCCACTCTCATCATTTCAACACTTTTTGCTTTTTTACAACTTATTAAATTCATGTTTAACTTACTGACCAATCATGATCACTTCACATCACTTACAGATCGTGTGTCCTTTTCAGTTCCACACAATCGTGCAAGAGAGAACGCTATTACTTTGACTCAATGAATACAATGCTATTTATTTACCATCCGCAGTGACAGAGCACGTTGTCTATGAATGTTTTAGCAGAATGCAATTGTATTCGTGCTTCAATCTGGCGGCAAATCGAGAACGGCGACCGAATATCAACGATGTCCATAACTTGTGTGAGGACTTGTATTGGTAGCTGCTTGTCTACTACAAAAAATGATAATCAAAATTCGTCTTTGATCCATTTTTGATTTACACTGCGTAGTGACGCTGTCACTTCACAAGAGCCCACGTCAACGCACAAGGCGGCCGCGCAGTGTAACACAAATGTTACTACTAAATCTTCATCTATCGTTTTTCATATATAGGCTGATTTGTTTGCTGATTCTATGGTTCGGCCGTATGATAGACCTTTTTTTTTAAATATATTGGCAAGTTGTGCTTTCAAACATTGAACACTTTGTTGAACACTTTGTGAGGTTAAACTCAGGCGGCCGTCAAGCACCCGCGTGTGATTTATTGCATGGTGTACTTTATTTCTTCATAAGGAAGACTTGAATTAGGCTGAGTTTAGAGTGGTTGTTGAAACTGTAACCTGTCAGATAAAGTGAGCAAAATTTCACGTCAGTTGATTCGTGGGCCTAGTACGTATTTTGGTGTATAAAGCTGGTGTAAAACGTCTGATATGCGAGTACAGGCTCGGTGTATTGTCAAGCTTCTCAAAATATAACCAATTGAGATAGCTGACAGCTAATAAGTATTAGGGGAGCGTGGAGGAAAAACACATGATGTGCCGACCTCACAAAGTGGAATAAGGATAAGGAGATGATTATGACTTCACTCATAATTTTTTCCAGTTACCCCATTAGAAAATATAGCACTATAATTTAAAATTACTATTCAAGGAATCAATTGCGTACAGCGGTCCTAATCGATTCTTTACCACGCAGCAATGTATTCACCGCTGTTTCGACATGCATCGCTTCCTGCTAGAATAATCAGCGATGTATTAATTTTAGACTGATTTTCAAGTCAGGTTTGGAAATTCGAAGTCTAGGCGAGAGCTACTAATATTATTATAATCAGGAATGGTTCGAGGAATTTAAGGCTTAAATATGGTATTACAGCCTTAAACTCCTCATACTTACTTAACATTGTTGAACAATGTACAGTCAGCTACACATCAACCTATCCACTGTTTGAACTTTGAGCTATTATAATTTAAATGTTGCGAATCAAGGATCGCAATAGGTGTAGGCGCGTGGCGCGCAAGCAACGAGTCTCACATAAAAACATATCGTCCCTCTCGCATGATTCGCAACATTCAACTTATAATAGTTCGAACTGTTGATAGATTGATGTGTAGCCAACTGTACTAGGTAATTATTTATTTTGATATTTGAGGTTGTTGGTTCAGCGAATGATATTAAGGTAACGGCACCTGTTTCCGTGGTATTTTCACTAAAACTCGAAAGGATATCAAATATTAAGCATTTACTGTACCTTTCTGAAGGTTCGGTTTTTGTTATCAGAAGCTCTAGTGTTTTTATTTTCGGAAACTACTTAAGTTTTGACGGTCCGACCTATATTTCTATTTGAAATTAAATAAAATGTAAATCAAGTCGAAATCGCCCGATTCCGAGGCAAAAATCCGTATTCCGTGGTATTTGGTACCTAATTGCGTGGTATGAAAAATATTTATACGAAACGACAGTAACAAACTGATAAAATAATGTTACAAAGATTAACTTGATTGTTCTCTAGGAATACAGGTCACTTTTGGTGGTAGTACTATTATTATTTAATAAATGCTATTAATATTGTAAATGTAAAAGTTTTTAAATACCTCTTTGGATGTTTGTAACTCAACCTCTCATGCATCAGCGGCGTCAACTTTGCTAATATCTTCCTCCTGTGATTGCAAACCCGGATAAATACACAAAGTGCTGATAACGGGAAAATCACCCCGTGTGATAAGTTAAAAAATACTTTTACTGTTTCCTAAGCACACACACACATACACACACACATTACACATTATTATAGTATTCCACACTATAAATACGACATTTCGCGAAGAAATAAAACCAAGCGTGCAAATGGTAAAAATATCTGCGCAAGACTGAAGCGAGGTCGACAGTTCGACACGTGCAAGGCAAATGAGTGTCGGTGCCGACAAAGGAAACACCGCCAAAGACGCCGGCGGCACGTCAAAGACACCGCCGCCACGCGTCGCTTCGAGGCGGTACCTTTGACACTTTTGTCACTCGTGCCGCCGCCGCCACAGTGCGATTCGAAAGGCGGCTTTGCTTTGACGGCATTTACAAAGAGTGTCGCCCAACCCACAGCTGTGGAGACTAAAAAATCATGTTTACTAATTTCTAGTACCTACTAAAAGCCAAACTTTTTTATATACCTATCATTCTTATTATTATTATTTATTTGTGTGTGGCAAAACATAGATATTTGTTCTATGTCTGGGTGTTACTATGTATTATAAGTATGTATTTACAAAAAAAAAGTATATAAGTATTCTATCAGCATCTAGTTCCCATATTACAAGCTTTGCTTAGTTCGGGACTAGAGGGCGTCGTGTGAAATGTCCATGAATATTTATTTTTTGTTTATTCTTAATGTTAGCTGATGCCAAATTGTTATTACTTTTGTTAAAGATTAACTTCTTAATAAAACATGCAGCCAAATGTGTGGAAAATAAATATTTTCTTAACATTATTTTCTATACAACCAATAAACAAAATACATAAGTAAGGTACTTTTGATGTGTTATAACTCGTAAAAATTATTAGAAAGTGTACCTCGAAATAAGGTTTTAGTCTCAATCGACTATTTGATTTGTCAAATCTATCGTTAAAATCACGAAAACCTAACCCCAGTTTGTGAAATTCAAAAATATAAATAGGTCTTTCAAATTGCTATTCCGAGGTATATTTTTCACATATCTCGGAATTAGGTACTAGGTGAAATATTTGACCCCTAATGCCGTGGTTTTTTCAATATGTAATTTTACCTCATTATAATTAAAAAACCACTTAAACATGTATTACATACGGTAAAGAATATACTTCTTTCGATAATTTAACACTAAAAATCAAAACCTAGAACAAAAAAAATCAAAATAAACCTTATTTAAAAAAGCTTGCTACTCTCGTGCACAGAGGCAAATCGTATGGAGAGTGCACTTGGACCAGCCACCGCTGCGAATTTAGCCAATTATTTTGGAATGTCGGCCCGTTCTATGTCTCGTTTTTAGATTTATATATTAAAAAATATATTTCCTAATGACAAATAACTTTTGCAACAAAAAAGAACCTAAGAATCATAAGTAAATGCTGTTTTTCTAAATACCACGGAGAAAGGTGCCATTTTTAGAATACCACGGATTTGGGTGCCTTTACAGGTAACGGCACCTGTTTCCGTGGTATTTTCACTAAAACTCGAAAGGATATCAAATATTAAGCATTTACTGTACCTTTCTGAAGGTTCAGCTTCTGTTATCAGAAGCTCTAGTGTTTTTACTTTCGGAAACTACTTAAGTTTTGACGGTCCGACCTATATTTCTATTTGAAATTAAATAAAATGTAAATCAAGTCGAAATCGCCCAATTCCGAGGCGAAAATCCTTATTCCGTGGTATTTGGTACCTAATTGCGTGCTATGAAAAATGTATACGAAACGACAGTAACAAACTGATAAAATAATGTTTGAAAGATTAACTTGATTGTTCTCTAGGAATACAGGTCACTTTTGCTGGTAGTACTATTATTATTTAATAAAACTTTAAATGTGGTTTGGTATGAGTGCCATAATGCTATTAATATTATAAATAAAAGTTTTTAAATACCTCTTTGGATGTTTGTAACTCAACCTCTCACACGTCAGCGGTGTCAACTTTGCTATTATCTTCATCCTGTGATTGCAAACCCGGATAAATACACAAAGTGCTGATAACGGGAAAATCTCCCCGTGTGATAAATTAAAAAAATACTTATGCTGTTTCCTAAGCACACACACACACATACACATTACACATTAACACATTATTATAGTATTTCACATTATAAATACGACATTTCGCGAAGAAATAAAACCAAGCGTGCAAATGGTACAAATATCACCGCAAGACTGAAGCGTGGTCGACGCGTGTAAGGCAAATGAGTGTCGGTGCCGACAAAGGAAACGCCGACAAAGGAAACACCGCCAAAGATGCCGGCGGCGCGTCAAAGACACCGCCGCCGTGCGTCGCTTCGAGGCGGTATCTTTGACACTATTGTCACTCGTGCCGCCGCCGCTGCAGTGTAATTCGAAGGGCGATTTTGCTTTGACGGCATTTACAAAGAGTGCCGCCCAACCCACAGCTGTGGAGACTAAAAAATCTTAATTTTCAGTACCTAGTAAAAGCCAAAATTTTTTATATACCTATCATTCTTAATGTTAGCCATGCCATGCAATGCTGATGCCAAATTGTTAAAACTTTTGTTAAAGATTAACTTCTTAATAAAACATGCAGCCAAATGTGTGGAAAATAAATATTTTCGTAACATAATTTTCTATACAACCAATAAACAAAATACATGAGTAGGGTACTTTTGATGTGCTATACCTCGTAAAGATTATTAAAAAGTATACCTCGAAATAAGGTTTTAGTCTCAATGGACTATTTGATTTGTCAAATCTATCGTTAAAATCACAAAAACCTAATCCCAGTTTGTGAAATTCAAAAATAAAAATAGGTCTTTCAAATTGCTATTCCGAGGTACATTTTTCACATACCTCGGAATTATGTACTAGGTGAAATATTTGACCCCTAATGCCGTGGTTTTTTCAATATGTAATTTTACCTCATTATAATTAAAATACCACTTAAACCTGTATTACATACGGTAAAGAATATACTTCTTTCGAAAATTTAACACTAAAAATCATAACCTAGAACAGAAAAAATCATAATAACCCTTATTTAAAAAAGCTTGCTACTCTCGTGCACAGAGGCAAAAATGTATGGACAGTGCACTTGGACCAGCCACCGCTGCGAATTTAGCCAATTATTTTGGAATGTAAGCCAGTTCTAAGTCTCGTTTTTAGATTTATATATAAAAAAATATATTTCCTAATGACAAATAAATTTTGCAACAAAAAAGAACCTAAGAATCAGAAGTAAATGCTGTTTTTCTAAATACCACGGAGAAAGGTGCCACTTTTGGAATACCACGGATTTGGGTGCCTTTACCTTAGTAAGAAAATGCCAGCTCAGTTTTTTTATGAGAATAAACCTAGGTTTATTACCTACCTAGGAACGAACCTAGGTTCGTCGCAACTCCGAATAACGCTAATCGTCAGGTAACATACTATCAGTCTCTACTTTAAACTTGTCAAAGACAAGGACGGAATTTTTTTTTCTGACGAATAGCTTTTTTCGGAGTTGGTCGAAACCGGCCTGAGTATAGACCAAATATATCACCCACCTGATGTTAAGCAGTTAATTACTCCCTATACCTACTCATTATTTCACCAAATACTTCGAAAAGAGAACGTGCCTTGAAACTTTTGAAATCAAAAACAAGATAGCGGATTTCTATCTTATTGTAACAAAAATACCAAAATAGTTATGAAAATTAATTTACAGTAGGTAATTAAATATTTTATATATTTCTCAAACAATTTCGCTAAAGTTTGTTTTCGACATAGTAGAACTTTGAACAGTAATGCAATCAACCTAAAAGTTAAAATCCTAACAAAGCACTGAAAAATAATAGAATGAAGTTTTTCAAGTGTATGTTACGTACGTATGTTAGGGCTAACGCAAACCGAAAACTGAACGTCTTGTCGAACAGTTAGGGATGTGAAACTTCATAATTTTTTTGACAAACCCCCGTCACTAAACTTTTTTCGTCACAATATTCTTCTTTTTTTCTGTTTTCGTTATAAGAGAATAAGTGCTTATCTTTTCTTTAGTGGTGGCTAGCTTTATATAAGTAACTAAATAATAAAAGAAGCCATTTTTAGTTACCAAATATTACTGATAGAAATAAAATAGTTACCTACTATCTTTATAAGTGTTTACTATGCATTTTGTTTCTATTGATGGTGGTATTATTGTAACGATAAATTACTTAATATACCCAAATATCAATTCATTTAATTAATTTATTCTTATTCTGGCTAAGATGCACTATGCACTTCGTTGTGCTATGCAGCGGCCCATCTGCGTACCGTCGGTATGGTTGCTTAATTAAAGATACTCGTAATAGTTATGGAAAAATACTGTTTAACTACTTTACTATGTCATTAGTTATTACTGTTTCTATCAAGCGATAATAATTGGCCTTGAGTGGAAATTATAGCCGATTTAGGCCCTTCTTGTTTGCAAATGTCTTGAAAACAAATAAAGCCTAAATATCGATGTTTTGAAGTTTTATGCTCAAAATTATATAGATTCAAAAGGCCCGTGTAATACAATTTTGACTGATGTTTTTAGGTATAGACTAAATTATTTGTAGATTAATCTTTTTATTGTTCCTTGTTGTATACTTATTGTTACAGGTAATTAAATAAAATAATAAAAATCCCTCCGACTTTGACACTAATATTTGAGGGTGCTGTGAAAAAAAAAGTAATTCGCCATTTTGTGGTGGCGGCCATCTTGGATTTGAAATTTGTCGTCATAGTGTATAGTATTCTACTAGTGAAGCCCTTACCTACATTTGATACCCATATTCAGGGAGTTGTGAAAAAATATGTAATCCACCAATTTGTGGCGGCGGCTATCTTGGACCGATTTTCATCAAACGTAAAAACAATCCCGACTAATTCACCTTTCAAACAAAAAAAAACAAAATCAAAATCGGTTCATTCGTTCGGGAGCGACGATGCCTCAGACAGACACACACACAGACACGCAGACACATCGAACTTATAACACCCCGTTTTTTTGAGTCGGGGGTTAAGTATCGTAAAATTATACGACAAGATTCTGTAACAGGAAGGAAACAAATTAAAAACATCGGTAGAACATAATAGCTAGTTTCAATATAAGAAAAGGTCTTGGCAGGAAGAGTTGTACCCATTCCCATGAGACAGAATTTAATATCATAAATATAAGAAGCCAGAAATAACATGGAATTCTTTTTGGTAGGAAACGTTTGAGTTTTATTAACTTGTAAGAAATGTATTGAAGATTACATTGTTCGAAGGGTTTTATTTGACGAATAAAGTGGTATGTAATTGAAGGAGTATTTATTGTTTATAAAGGTGAACTGTTAAGTTTTTAAGAACTCATCCGGGGAGCATTTACCGTAAGTACTTATTTCTGCCGTCAAACAGTGATGCTCGCATTGGTGTGTTCCACTTTGAAGAGCATGTTTGCCGGTGTAATTACAGCCACATAAACAGAGTGATGCCCCACGGGGCACGCTTTCAATGGATATGTAAGGTGCGGCAATGCATTGTTATAGGCAGAGGTTACAGCTTAACATCAGGTGGCCATTTGCAAACACATTCCTTAACCATCCTCTTATACTTGGTTTTATCAATTTAAAGTTCTCCAAACAGGGCCACTTAAAATAGCAAATGGAAAACAATTTGAAACGGCACAAGTTTACAGAACTTGAGAACAGCTGGCTTACTCTCAATCCTATTGTAGGGAAAGAATAGGGCTTATATATAGCGATATAAGTATCTTTTTCATCGACTTAAATTCAATCACAGTTCTATGAAGCACAATACACCGCTAATTTCAGCGTCACAATCGGGGCCTAGGGGTGGGGGGACGTAGAACATAATAGAGTTAACTTCGTGCCTGAGATTTTCAGTTTGACGCTTTTCCTTGTTTTTTGTATGTTTTGTAATGTTCATGGGATATCAAAAAAGTAAGTAAACTGTCCTAGTTTATGAGTAGTTTATTCGTATGAACCTAAGTACTGGTGGGTCAAAATCGCATCGAAAAAAGTTGTGAGAAGATTTTCTTAGACCCGTTATTTGTACGATCCAACAATGAAAGAGATAAGTGAGACGACAGAGTAAGCCCCCAGAAATGCAAAACAGTTGAAAGTTTGATGCAGTCTCGTATTAAATGGCGTCTCGCTAATTGTTTTAAGGAAATAAATTTTAAAGAGTTAAAACGAGATTACTAAAGGTTAAAAGTTGTAAAAACTTAAGTAAATTTTATTTATCGGCAGACATCCGTGATAATTCCTGCGGTCCCAACAGAAGACCAGCGCTGTGTTGTAAAACACAGCAAATGCTGAGTTAGACACCTACTTGAGACGAGTAGATGGACGTTGCAGGGGATACTCATTTTCTGTTTCGTGTTGCTTTTCTTTTATGTTCGTCTATGTATGTATCTCATGTTTGTGTCCATGTTTCTGTCCGTATATGTATCTCAAGTAAATCTTTTTTCTAAATTATGTAGGTATCAGAAACGTAAGCTTTTCCTATAAAATTCAGTTCTTTGAAATATTCCACGTTCTTAAACAAATAGCTTCCAAAAATAAAGGAATGTAAGAGGCATTTGATAACACTTACCCTTAACATTGTAGGAGTCTATTTAGGCTACGATAAGCCTAAATAGGGGTCCATTCCGCAAAATCATAAACCAATTTTGCTATTTGAGTTACATTGCAAAGTACACTCGAGAGCAATGATTCCGGGTCACTTAAAGAATGTTAAAAATCTCGGAAACTAAAAATGATAGGTTAATGCAATAAATTGTATTTAATAGACAATGTAATACTCCTTAAATGAAAGTAAAAAAATATGAGTCACCATACATTTTATTAACACAAAATTACATAAAGAAAAAAACTGCTGATCTCTCCTTAAAACAAAAATAGGAAACATGAAATTTTTGAACTTTATTACGATTTGACTTGAATTTTAATACTTCGTATTGCCTCCTCGTGCTTCCATTACTGCGTTTACGCGGTTTGGCATGCTGTACACCAAGTTCCTTATACGATTTTGGGGAATATTCTCCCATTCCTCTGTGAGAGCAATTTTGAGCTCACGAAGCGTGATTGGGGGAGGGTTTCGTTGTTTTACGCATCTGCCTAGCTCGTCCCAAGCATGCTCGATCGGGTTGATATCCGGGCTGCGCGCTGGCCACTCCATACGAGTAATGTTCATCTCTTGAAGGTAGTCATTCACAATCCTACCTGTATGAGGTCGGGCATTGTCATGCATAAATATAGCATCCTCACCTAAATTGACCATAAATGGACCAACATGATCATTGAGGATTTCTTCCACATATCTTACGCTAGTTAAAGAGCCGTTTTCTATGATCACCAGCTCTGTGCGACTTTCAGAAGAAATTCCGGCCCACACAAGTACAGACCCACCACCGTAGGCTACTTTTTCTTCGATGCATGCTTGCTTGAATCTTTCCCCTGGTCTTCGATACACTCTGTGTCTTCCATCGTGCTTGTAGAGCATAAATTTTGATTCGTCGGAGAACATAACTTTTGACCAATCTTCAATACTCCAATTTACGTGGCTCTGGGCATATCTTAGTCTTGAAATACGATGCCCACGCTCCAGTTTAGGGCCGTTTGCAGGTCTAAGGGGTTTTAAGTTAGATTCAGCAAGCCGACGTCTTACTGTCCATGCACTTGGGTTACTTCCTCCGAGGCGTCGAAACTGATTTGTGAGTTCAGTTCCTGTGAGAAAGCGATTTCGAAGCATGGTGTTCACCAAGTATCGGTCTTCTCGTGCTGTGGTACACCTGGTTCTGCCCGTTCCTGGTCTGCGTAGGTTAGAACCAGTTTCTTCGTAACGTCGGAGAACTCTTTGTACTGTTGACAGCGACACACCGACAGTCCTGGCTGTATCGCGCTGACTCCGGCCGGTTTCCAGCATTGTAAGTATTCTGGTGCATTCTTCAGGCGTAAGCGACATAATTTCAGCTTGAATAATGAATATAGAGCACTATCAACATGGTTTATATACCCACATAAATGACAGATTACAAACAAAAGCAAAACCAAATGCTGTAATTTCGTAGTTCCATCTTCGAAAGTGGCCCTTTTTCTAATTTGATTTTTTTAAGATATAACTTTACAATAACTAAGAAGTTTTAATACCTTCATTTAAGGAGTATTACATTGTCTATTAAATACAATTTATTGCATTAACCTATCATTTTTAGTTTCCGAGATTTTTAACATTCTTTAACCCTCTGGGACTGACGTGCCCTAATTTTTACAAATCTGCTGACGTGGTAGTACATCAGACACCACTTTACCAACTCATAACTTTATAGTTTTTTTGTAAAAACCTGATTTAATTATTTTTATTGAAATATTACGGTTTTCTTTAGTGTCTAAATTTAATACTAAGTTCCAGAAAAAAAAACCAGGTGATATTTATAAACATTTATTAAGCACGCATATATCAGTCTCAGAACATAGACATCTACTAAAATAAAATAAAAAATTACAAGATTAGCATTTTTTATAAGAACATTAATTATTTGTGAAAGACAACAGTTTTATCATATAGAATATAAAAAATGAGCAACATTCAATGGTTCAATAAAGATTGACATGACTACAAACTATCACAATTTTTTTTAGCAATTTTCACATAGTGGCTTGGAACATTGAAGACAAATCGGTCAAGACGCCTCGGCAATCTTATTATATTGTGGGCTGCAGTTCTTGATGTTCTTGGGCTCTTGACTATTCCTGATAAATCCATTTTTACCTTCATAACGTTCAGATAGCTCTTCCGTTGCAGCTAGACGTTTTTCTTCAACTGGTTCTTGGAAAACTTCATGAGAGGGCTCACCAAATGTTCCTTCTTCAGCAGCTACTCGCTGTATTTCAGCTGGTTCTTGAAACACTTCCTGAAATTGTTCTTCAGTTACTGAAAATTTGTCATCTTCTAAATATTCTATTTCTGGTTGGGTCATCACCATCAACATCACTGAACTCATGTCCGCTTTCTTCATTCAACCACTCTTCTATCATCTCATCATGGCATATAAAACCCCAGAAGTCGTTCTTTTAGATCTGCGAGAGTTACTTGACTCAACTATCCTAAAACCAAACAAATGTTTTAGTACTAGACAGTCGCAAGTTTTAGTTGTTGTCTAAACGTCTAAGCAAAACTCAGAAAACATGGTGATAGTTAATTAAGAAGGTGTAAAGTCTCGAACAAACAAAAAGTTTAGAGTTACAAAAACAATTATACTGACGTGTAGTTTAGGAAACACTATGAAAATATAATGATTTTACTGAGATGGTTGTTTCATAGACACATACCTTAACGCTGACGTGGTTGTCTCGTAGACACCTTCCCTCGTAGTTTGACGTAAACGCACCCCGCGACTGCTCGCGGATCACTGACCAATGCCTAAGCGCGCGCTCGGAAGGTACTGAGAACGTGGCGGTCGCAATTTGAAAAATAACGAAATTACAAACGTTTTTATATTTTGCGGTGTCTGACAGACTACCAGGTCAGTCCCAGAGGGTTAAGTGACCCGGAATCATTGCTCTCGCGTGTATATAAAGTATTCTATCAGCATCTAGTTCCCATATTACAAGCTTTGCTTAGTTTGGGACAATTGTCGCGCAATGAAACTCAATGTGTCGATACTAATCTTTGTCTACAGTTTACGGAGTAGACCTCCATGAACCGTGGGCCGTTAATGAACATCTCAGTTGGTCCTTGATTCCATCTTTAATTAATTCTGAAATAGATTGCTTGATTTTCGTTCATTATTGATACTTATTTTAAAGCCATGACAACCGATGAGGAACAAAGGCTCTCGAATGAAGATCATGACCTAAAAGACAGAGTGTAGGACGGCTATCCATTCATTAGAATGACGATATTGTTAAGATCGTAAGAAACTGGATAGAGAAGACTCAGTAACATTCATTCTGGAAATCTATATGGGAGATGGCTATGTACCAGCAGTAAACTTCTACAGGCTGATGATGATGATGATTTCAAGACCCGTTTGAAGGAGTTTGAGTAATTTTAACGTTAGTTTTTTTTAAGAAAGAAAGAAACATTTATTCGTAAAGTCACGGTCACAATGAAAAATTTACATGTCTAGAACAATACATTATTTTATTATTGTTATTATTTATTATTATTTTTAGCAAATCTTGGCCTAGGACGGCGAAGAAAAACTTCGTAGCACGTATATATCATGTCATTTCTAGGGATTATAGATTTATAGGGATCTCTAGGTATTAAGCTTATCCCATCTCAAATGATGTCCTAGATATAATACAAAATTCGAGTATAGATAAATAAGTTGAACTCTAAATAAGTTTCAACATAATCATTTCGCTTAACATCAGGTGGGCCATCGGCCTGTTCCATCATTAGTTGTACAATTTTTTTTATAAATTAACGGGTGTTTTCACAATGTCTGATCCCGATATTTACACGAGGGTTACGATACTTATATTTTATCAGTGACTCGAACAAAAATATCGTTATTGCCAACACGATGATTTAAAAGCGTCTAGTACTACTACTACTCTTCGACGTTATTGTGTAGGTGTCGTGTCGTTAACCGTGTGAAAGTATCCAAGTTTTAAAGCTATATGACAACGATCTAACATTTTTCAAAAATGTAGAATGGGTGAAAGCGATTTAAAATCGTTTAATGAGTAAGCAATACGAGTAAAAAGCTCTCAAGTAACTTAAGCACTTAGGGTCTGAACACATCACAACGGCGTGAAACGGCACGACGACGCGACGTCCTCGTACCACGCCACGGTGCTGTGTACGGTGCGCCGCGAGCGGGCACGGCAGTTAATTTTCTCTTAAAATGTTCTCAATCACACACAAACACAAATCACATGTTCATATCTACACAAAAATTGTAATCTGAGTACAGTTGGCGACACATCAACCTATACACTGTTTGAACTTTGAACTATTATAATTTGAATTTTGCGAATCAGGGATCGCAAGGTGTAGGCGTGTGGCGCGCAAGCAGCGAGTCTCACATAAAAACATATCGTCCCTCTCGCATGATTCGCAACATTCAAATTATAATAGTTCAAAGTTCGAACCGTCGATAGGTTGATGTGTAGCCGACTGTACACGTTTGTACCGATGCGATGATGGTTGCCGCCGTGAGCCGGCGCGGCGCGGCGCACCGTACACAGCACGATAAATGTCGTGCCGTTTCACGGTAGCCACGGTGCCGAGTCGTTGTGATGTGTCCAGGCCCTTATGAATAAGGTTAATAATTATTATTATTTTAAACTTCAAAGAGCACCTAAAATTTCTCTAAACATTTGTCAAAGGATTGCCTGTCTGCGACTTGTGTTCTTTTTGTACCTTTTAATTAGCGAACAAATTGAATTTTAGCAGAGAACGGGTAGACTTTGAATTATTTCATTCAAAGTGGCCTTTCAGTAAAGATTTTATTCTGTCTGTCTCAGTGGTAATAGTATTATTAAAATTGGTGTACCTACCTATGTAAGGTTTTTATTTTTATCCAATGGTTTCAGTAATGCTGATCATATTTTACTCATATTACTTATAAAATATTACTTTTATAGGTACTGTAACAATATTTCCTGCTTAATTAGGGAAACTAACTACAAAAGGAAACAAATAAAGTTTACAGAACAAAATTATTAAAATTTATTAAAAAAAAAATAAGTGTTATACACAAAATATGTCTAATTGGTAATAACTTAGAGATAATGCTAATCCTTACTATAAGACACAAGATAATGGTATTAAATTGGAGTTTAAGTAGTAATTTGAAGTTAATAAGTGAATAAGGGTCGAGGTGCACGTCTGGTCTCTGCCGCAGTTCAAACTGAGGTTTGCCTAACGAAACGTCGAATACGTGAGGAGTGGACCGTCCTGAGCCTATGACGAACGTTTGGACCCCAAGACGAATGTAGTTCTTGAGTAATTTCCCCCGCCGTGCTAACTAACCTGTAGTAATGGCTAACCGCTGGAGGTAAACTGTATTTCAAGGGAGTTGGGAATACGTTCTCGAGTCTCCGCGGTTTCTTATCGCTGTGGAGCCCCGGCCAGCTCGTTGGCTGCACCAAGAAGACTGATCGCAACCTGACAGCCTCTCTGTGATAGGCAAAATAAAGAAATATGTTTAGTATGTTACAGAGCCCTACTTTTACGGTGATTTTATAGGAGTTATCATTATGTTTACTACGAATACCTTGAGGCTTTTATGTCGGGATGAACTCAAAAATCTGGTGGACAATCGTTCGCGATGCCGCCCTGTTCACAAATCCTTTTTACGGTGTGATCCGTGTATGCAGATAAAGCGCAACTCTGAGGAAGATGAGAGAAGGAAATTAATCACCATGAAAGGCTTCCTTCAGCTCTTATTGAGCTCAACTGGGACTACGATGGAAGTTCATAAATACCTTTGTGCTGGAAGCTGGTAACATGGATCGCACGCAGCGATATAGGTACCAATCGAAAAGTTGCGGACGCGCAGAACTTTCGCTCCTCAATTTCGTAAACGAACCACAATAAAATCCCTTCAGATTTCAATTTACTTGGGAAGAACAGTTATAATTTTATAGAAAATATCAAGGTAGTTTCTGTTCGCTCGTTAAAATTTTAAAGTTTTCAAACCAATCCTCTGACTCTATCCCTCCAATACAGCTCTCTCCTTCTTTCTTTCTTTTTTTAGAGACTGGACACCATCAATCAATATCTATGACCTGCTTGCTTCAAGCAAAGTTTGATCGTTCTGTCAAGTCGATTTGACAGATGGATGACTGTTTTCAGAGTAACAGAATCTGCTAAAGAACCAAGAAAAGATACGTACGAACGCACAAATTGACAAGATTTCAATAAATAATATGACTACGAAAGTGGAATCGAGTTACGAATGCTTGATAAGATAAAAACGTTTGCTTCATCAGAGCTTATTTGCAAAGACATAAGTTTCGCCTATCTATGGTGGGGTTGCCAACACGAAAAACAATAAAATAATGATACTATCTCGATGAAAGGAAATTTGAAAATATCTCCCGCGAGATTCAAAGTAGGTACATTTACGAGGAAATTACTATGATTTTTTTTTTAACGTGTACATTTAAGGAAATATGCTAAAAATCGAAGGTTACAGTACCTTGGACCATATAAAATATTGATTTATTTCGATGCCCGTTTTGAGTACTAAAATTTTCTTGTATATTGAATAAAAAAGCTCCTGAAAAGCTATTGAAAACCCTGCTTTTACTGTTCGCACATCGACATACGTTGTTCATAAAAGCGTAGAAGCGAGGTTATTAAAAATGTTTTGATAAAACATTTCATTACCATTTCAACTATTGAAAAACACTAACTATACGTAGAGCTATTGATTGTAGAATCTGTGCTTCAAGTAATTTTCTGAACTGGAGGGTGGTAGAGGTTGGTAACGCGCCCGCGTAGCTTCAGTGCCACCTCGGCTACGTAGCGGGTCGGACGTCTCGCTACGTCGCTACGCAGTCTGACGCAGACATACGCGAGTTACCTTACGTAGTACGTCATCCGCATTTATTACCATAGTGACTGTGCTGTGTTGTGAAAAATTTCTTTTTTTTTAACAGGTAAAGTTTGTGGAAAAACCTGCAGTACTTTGTTATTTGTTACATTTAGGTGCTTGTAGCTAATAGTCTGTTAAGATAACGGTAGGCTTTTGCGGGACGTTAGTTATTATTATTTAGTCGTTTTGAAACTCGACCTCGTTTATTAATAGCTTTATTCTTTTATTTGTTTTGGTTTTATTTCAAAATCAGACTAGAAAAACTGAAGATAAAAAAACTAGTAAATATTTCGCTCTAAGGGCGGCTTGCACCAGAATCGCTAAACACGTTACGTTTAACTCTTAAATAGTATTTAGCGAGTTGTCAAGTCATACAAATATGTCAGATTTAAATCGATTTAGCTGTTAAATACGTTTAGTGATTCTGGTGCAAGACGACCTAAGAATCTACCATTTACAAATCAGTACGTCATGTTTGCGGAATAAGTGAATAGTTTTGGTATTTATGTTATAATCAGGTTTTATCTAATTTCGTTATCAATACTTGAAAAATTCAAAATAGCTTTACAAAATTTGATACTATTTGATTCGATTCCAATAGCAATAGCCTTCTCTTTTGAAATTGAAAATTCAAATTTCAATACGAAGCGACGGTAAAGTGTGAATCTGTCGTTTCCGGTACGCCGGCACAATCTCCGCATTTCCCGTCCACATCCTCTGCAATGAGTTTTGATGCTGCATTTATATTTTAGAAATCAAATATTTATTTCAGTTACTAAACTGTTTATTGATGAGTGTATTCGCTATGTAATTTAACTGTAAAAATCCTACGCCATCATCATCATTGTTTTGAAGAAGGCCACAACTAAATATGCCTTCAGATTTTTTACATTCTTTACTATGAGTTCCGATGCTGCGTTGATATTTTAGAAATAATATATTCAATTATTCATAGTCCTTTCGTTTAAGTAAGTCGAGTATAATATATTATTTGTACATTGTAATGCCATCATCATCAACCTAAAGAAGTCGTCGTAGAAGTCGTGATCTTTTTCATAGATCGGTATCCAGAAAGAGCATTTTGAGCATTTGTATCAACTTAATGTTGTTAGGTTTTCGTCAAGGCTCGATAACGCTAGAGCTAATATGACAGCGAACATGCCTTCCAAAGCATTTAAATATTCTTTCCAATGCAATAGAATAGGCTCACGCATGTAGTTTTAAGTCACAGTAGGCATTCCTTAATTTTGTTTGATACTCACCTATTCAATATAGGTACCTATTCAAGATTCCTTGAAAATATCAAAGATTTTTTGTGAATGATGGCAATTATCTGACGGTTTTGAAAGCGCTACTGATCAATAAAACACTAGAAGATGTATGACACTCAGAAATATTTGAATCTATTTCATAATCTAATCAATATAATAGTTTGTCCTTCACTAAGGCAAACTTTTGATTACATCGAGAAATATGTCATGTCTGAAGTTGCTAAGCCATAGTACATGGCCTTCAACCGTCATCAAGGTTTTCCACTTAATACGAGACTACTTTTATGATGAATAATGAAATTGTATGTTCTTATGACACTGGTCATAAAAGAATATAAACAGTCATCAATCAGCCATAAGCCCAGGTATCCCTTAAAGTAGCGAATTACAATAACAATTTTCATAATGATCATGCAAATATTTTGTCCCACCACGGGCATTGAACCAGTACTTCTCGCATCTTAGTAGGTTCGCTAAGCACCATAGATTTTCAAAATACAGTTTATAACTTCGTTCGACTGACGCAGTTGAAATTGAAAATGCAGACTACGTCATCAGAAGTGTGAATGCAAGGTACCGGCGTTGTTTGCAATCTCTACGTTTTTCTCTGTGTCAGAAGTTTTTATTACCATGATTCTCACTAGCCTAGAATATAATATTGATCATGCAAAGATTTTGTCAATGTTTTTGCGTCACAACAAGGTCGTCCTTTACATTAAAAATGGCGACCACTACGTCGTCAGAAGTGTGAATCCGATGTTCCGGCGTTTTCACAATCTCCGCGTTTTCCGCTCTTGTGATCTGCGCGACTACGAGTGTTCAATGAGTACATTTTTATTATGCGTTATCAGTGTTAATATTTTTAATATGTGTTATAAGTTTAGCGTGTGTGTGTGTGTGTGTGTGCGTGTCTGTCTGAGGCAACGTAGCTGCTGAAAGGATGAACCGATTTTGATTTTGTTTTTTTTTGTTTGAAAGGTGAATTAGTCGGGAGTGTTCTTTGCTATGTTTGATGAAAATCGGTTCAAAATTCGGGGGTTTTTTAAATTTTTTATTTAAATACGGTGCAACTAGTAAGCTCTGTATTCATTGCAACATTTAAGAATCTTAACAAGACACAGCCTTGTCTAAAGATTAGGTTCTTTTCGCTGTTGGTTAAACTTTGCTGCAGGTAGAGCTAATAAAATACTTTGACGAGGGAGAACCGCTTTGGAAAACTTGTTATCCTATTGGACTTAGGTACGTTGCGTAAGCGTTGAATGATGTTGTCAGCTTAAAACTTTTGATAGAGAATAAGCTCTAGGTATGACTGAGTACAAGTTATACCTAAACCTTATCCTTTATTTGACAAACCTTTTAGATAGATAGATAAAAACTTTATTGCACACACAGAAAAAAAGAAATTACAGAAAGAGAGAAACATAAAAATAAAGAGTACAATAGGCGGCCTTATCGCTAAAAGCGATAACTTCCTTCTTCATTTTGAGATACTATTTTAAGTTTGAAACTTTAACTTATTACTAACAGCCGCACTCAGAGATGTATATCATGCAAATTGGATATGCGTATTTATTACTTAAAAATTAGCCTTTATTTGACACTATAATGACTAACAAAGACAATGCAGTATTAGTAATATTTCTGAGTATGAATGTAAAATATACGCACATGTGCAGTTGTCTACGGTGTATCTATTATGAATTTCTTTTTCTCCTTACTCAATTTTCCTTTAGGTAGATTCAATTATTTTGCCAGAATCCCGTGAAACTATGTTTTTCCCGCATAAATTAATCATATTTCAAACAGTGTGAAAAATAAACAAACAGTGACAACATAATTATGTGTAAAATTATAATTATAGGTGGCTAGTGTAAATAAGAAACTAAACAAATGATTTTTAGATTCAAAGCAATAATGATTTATAATTATTTGTAATTACTTTTTTTATTTCGAAGAAACACGCAACCAAAATTGACTTTGATTACGGAAACATCATTAATTTATTTATGAACTTCCGCTACGCAATTTCACATAACACATTATTCCATATTTGAAGTACAAATAAGTACTTTTGGCGGGATAATTGGCAATTTCGGTCTCACGCTTGACTGTTTGAAAATTCTATATTTTGTTACAAAAGGACACGTTTGCATAGAAAGCAGTTTGCCGCTGATTATCAGCGCTTAGCTGTGAAAAGCATTTAGTAAGATTGATATTTCAATCTCGTCTGCTGCCTTAAATGTGATGAACAATTGTTTTCCTCACACTAACAATATGGGTAAGTAAACCTAGGTTACCCATATTTACAGAATAAACACTGGACTAACTTTGTACCCATCAACAATGCATTCTATTATACATTGTAAACGTGTGTTTTGAGCTAGTTTACGCAGCGTGTAGTTTTTACAGATTGTACTAACTACTAAAGTAAGTATTACTTAATTAAATATTAAAAAAAACTGCATTTTGGAAAAAATAGGCGCCGATAATATTTCTGTCGCAAGTGCGTCCATACAGCATCTCCTGAGATAATAACGTTTATTTGCTGTGACAGAGTCACGTTACTTCCATGTCTATTTTCCTTCTCATATTTCTCAGTATTTCCCTTTGAATTGTCTCGTTATTGAAATTGCAATTTGTATCGTAAGAGGCGCCGAATATGCTCTTTGACTCAAGCCTACTTCAGTTTTGCTGAAAGCTGTAGAAAATAAGAAGTATTTTGTTACACAATAAATTGGAGATTCAGACATAGGCCCATATTATTCAGTCGTTAACTCGAATAATCCTCGCCTCGACTCGACCTCGAAATCGTACTTTCGGTAAGTTTAGGTAGTTGTCTTTAATACCAAAGCATGATTTCATCTTTACTGAAAACTGTGTTTGTGAGTAAATAAAAATACACTCTCAGAAAGGTTCATAATTTACATTTTTATTAAAAAATATTTGTACCGTATTTCGTTGTGGATAATGATACTGAAACACCCGAAGTACTTGCTCGACAGATAATTAATGTTCCCACCATGTTGTGAGTTGAAGGAAGAAAACATGATTTATTTCAGCAGCGACCTGACCGCCAAGTGAAATGTGATGGAATTAAAAAACATGGGCCATAGTTTTTACAACCTTAGCATTACTCAAATTATTTATAACTAAAGTAGAGGATAGTTATTAGCGGTTGGTTTTTACGTATTAAGTTAAAATCACTGTACAATAATATTGTAAAAATGGTAAGCGAAGTTGTTTGATTTCCATTACCATTATACTTGGCGGTCAGACCGTGGGACCGGGAAACAACAAGTCTCAAGGACATGATGCTGCTTAACTGTGAAGACGCTTGTAGAATTTAATTTCATAAGAAATTAAATTAAATGGTTGTTTAAGCTTTGAAATATAACTACACTGAAGTTTCCATCGACGAAAACGAAAACTATTCAATTCAATTCAATTAGTTAACACGGTGTTAAAACCAAATACATTAATTAATACTAATAGTCAAGAAGTAGATAAATTAGAGATTATATACATTAGATTAGAATTATTAATGTATAAATTTTAAATTATTTTATACAGCAACACATTCACAAAATTGCAGACACTCACGTAGTGTCCTCTTCCATCCGTCAAAGAACAAATCGCATTCAGGGTTGGCGTCCAGAAGAGCATTGAGTGCGGCTAGAATACGCGGTACAGGAGAGGAAGGCCGAGCCTCGGTGCGGCAAGTAGGGACGGCAAACAGCTTATGTCCACGTTTCTATGTTGATTCCTATTCATTTCCTATTGATAAATAAAAAAACAAAAAAACCATTACCTTCTCTTGGTATCTTCGTCTTGGTATGGGCACAGATAATATAAACTATATAGTAGTATGGGTTATGCTCAAAATATTAAACCTATAATCTAAGGGGTGACGATTTCTTCCTGAATTCTGGTAATTAGATGGACATTATGTATTGTTATATTTTAAGTAGTTTTCCAAAACCCTATTCTAGAGAAAACAGCACAAACCAGAGTTTATAATAAGTAGATTTACGTACGAAGTTACGAAACCATTTAAAATACACTCCATTGTGCAAGTCACAACCGCATTGAGTATGCTATTACGGACGCTAGTTCTACACTGTCAGGAGAAACCATGGTGCTAAGACTAAAAGATTATCTACCAAGTTGACTGCTTTGATTGCTGGTACAGTGTGTTAACCGCCTTAGATTTATCTCAGAGAAATTGGTTCTCTCAACGCCATTGCGGATGCTACAGTTTCACCCTGTTAGATACCACGTGCTAAGACATCACAGATCTACTAGCTTGCCCGCCTCAATGGTTGGCATAGTGTGCTAACAGCCTTAGATTATCTAAGTGAAATTGGTTCCATTTACTTGACCAAATCGACACGCGCTGTCGAATCTTGCCTCATCATCGTATAATCCACAGAACCAATTACTAGAATACATTTTGTGGACCAAAAAGATTTCGTCAAACAAACCGTATCACACGTACGTACGTATACATAAAGACTGACTGTTTTCAAACTGTCGCCGACACGACACATGTATACACGATATCGCAGCGGAGAGGTAATCTCATACGCTTAGTCTACATCTAGACACTTTCGAATGACGTGACGCTGGCAGAAATGTCCAACTCCGGAAGATTAAATATTCATAGACATTTCACACAACGCTTTCTAGTCCCAACCTAAGATATGGGCACTAGATTGCTGATATAATACTTATATACTTTTTTTGTAATTACATTATAATACATAGTAACACCCAGACATCAAACAAACAACAATGTTTGCCAAACACAAATGTTTGTTCTCAGTGGAGAACTCACGACTGGCACGGAAGGCAAAGCTAATACCAATTGAATTGTGACACCTGTCAAAATTGCCATAAAAAATAAATAGACACTTTCACATCGAATTTTAACCAATAATACTTGCAGTCATAGCATAAAGTGAGCCATTGGAATAAATGTGTATTATGTGTTTTTATTATTTGATGGAATTCGTTTTCAAGTTTTGTAGGAAAAATCCACCATTTTGTCTTCAAAACTAATGACTTGACGTATGAATCGACTTGACTAAACTTATTTCAAATAATCCACTTGACACTGGCAAAATTGTCTGTCGAAATGACAGACAGAGGCCGTATATAAGAGAAGAAGAAGAATAAATAGACACTTTCGCATCGGCATACTGATATTATGTTAGAATCGTGTCGGTATAGATCAATGTGCAATGTGAGCACGGTCGTTTCGGTCAACACTAGGCAATAATTTAGTTTCTTATCGGCCGACCGATCCGACTCGCGATTCGATTTCACGTTTTGGATATGTTATTTCGAGTTTGAGATGGGATTGGCTGATGCAAATGTCGGTAGGTATCGAGTGACAGGGCTTTAGTGATAAAAACGATTTTTTAAAAAGCTTTTTAGAAAATGTTTTGAAAATGTATTTGACCCTTTTCAAGTGCAAAATATATTAATATGTTCTGATATTATTGCTAATTTATTAAACTATGATGAGACGTTTGTAAGATGTTAGTTTGTTAGATGAGACATACAAAAATGTGCCTAAAAATCACCTATAGATTTTTAGGCAGATTTTTGTATGTGCTAGACAAAGTGCTTCTAAAAAACTCAAAAGTTTTGAAAATGTGCAGTTATGGCAATTAATTATATAGCTTCAAAGAATAGTATCACTATATGCTCAAATAAATACACTAAATTTTAATTTGATCTACTAAACTGCGATCAATCCGGCTTCCAAGCTTTATTGAATCCTAGTCCTACACAATAAGCCTGATTTTATTCTGAACACTGATTGCACTGGCGCAGACCTGAAAATGTATGAAGGAAAGAATAAAATGGAGACGGGAAACATACGACCGGCCCCGCAATAAAACGAGCAAAACTTGCTGTAAGTGGGTTTCATAAAAAAGAAAACGTTTGTTCTGGCCCTGCAAATATTGCCATCATTCTGCGCGATTGAAATCTTGTACCGTAGGCGTACGTAGGTGGAAAATGTACTTAGGTAACTATACTTTTACATGAGGAGTCTTTTTAAATCTAGCAAAAGTAAAATTTCGATAATTTTTTCTGCTTAAATGACTAATACGATATCATCATCCACAGCTTGACTTCACCCACTTCTGAGTTGTTTGTACCGTTTATCACGACCCCGTGCCAGTGTCATCCAATTTTTGCCCGCTCTGTCAGTGATATCATTTGCCTATTTTGCCATTGCGGTTTCCAAACAAAATATTAATTATATTTGAACTAGATTTAATTAAAATAATTATTTCCACTCTAAGGAGTACTAAGATAGGATGATCTGCGGTGGAATTTTGGTTTATTAATTCAAGTGCTATGCAATTAGAGGTTTTTAATATTGTAAGTAAGAGGCGAAAGATTTTTACGTGTTGAAGGGAAACCAGAGAAGAAAAAAGAAATGTAGGTCGGCCAATTAGACGGTGGGCAGACGACATATCGCTCATAGCCGGAGAAGACTGGATGAGCTTGGGAAAGGACAGGGAGACATGGAAGCAGCTGGAGGAGGCCTACACCCTAGGAGGGGTCCTTATTAAGAATCTTATCTTGAAGATAATAGAAAAGAAGAAGAATAGAAAAAACTTATTTTATGTCAGACTTAACTTATGTGCACACTATGTTAGAATAAGGAATAAACGGCTTTTTTATTTTTATTTATTTATTCAATTCAATATTGTAAGTGTAGCAGCAGCAGGTAGGAAGCAGGGGTTTGTAAATCTTTGCTGCATTACTTTAACGTTTTATAACAGCTTCAATTAGCGAATTAGTTGTCATTTATTATGCGTTTTATTAGATTGTCTAGCATAACTGCAATACTACCAACTAAAACAATGTTCAGTATTGAAGTTTTACAAGCTGAAAAAATAAACCTACCTACTAAAAGCATACTAAGCAAAGAAATTATGACTAAGACATTATAGAAAGAGGATGCTTAGGGCAGAAAGCTAAGGACAGACCTATAAGAATCTTGGAAAATGACTGCGTTTTAAAGACAATTTACTATCTAGGTCATAAGGACCAGTAACAATCTAGGTCACAAGGACGATGTACCAACTAAGTCATAAGGACGATGTACTATCTATCTAGGTCATAAGGACGAGTAACAATCTAGGTCACAAGGACGATGTACTAACTAAGTCATAAGGACGATGTACTATCTAGCTAGGTCTTAGAGACGATGTACTATGTACGTCATAATAAGAATGATGTACTATTTGGATCATAGTTTTAGATGCAATAGTCTTGCCAAATAAATACTCACTTTTGGCACTTTTATAAGATTCTTTTACAGACAATCCAATTACAAAGAGGAACATAATACCTGCATTAGTTATACTTGGTGGTCTTGGACTACAAAGGACTTTCGAACCCCCTCATTTACTATTCAAAACCCAATCTAACTTGGGAAGAAAAGATTACCCCCTCAATTCGAAACAAAACGAATCTTACTTTCCTATTAACTTAGTAAGTAACTACATAGTAGTTCGTCCCGAAATAAGATCTCGCGATGTTTAACTTTTTTTTAACTAAAGAATTTCCGAATTGCAACGATGCCGCGAACTAGCTAGTTGCAAGTCTTACCTGAACTATATAACTATTAAAACTCTAAGAATGGGAAGCTCACGTTATACTGGTACTCAATTTCACAATTTTCTTTAAAGATCTCTATTTAACCTAGAAAAAAAAACAAAAACGGTTCTGGAATTTCTAAGCAAAGCCCTATCATGTGACACTCAATTTGAATTTTTTTTATGAATTCTTTACTTCCTTTTAGATTCTTATTTAAAAACTTTACAACACCTTGGCCGCGCTCCTAGCGGAAACTTGCAGGAACTACAATTTATGGATGAAAACGAAACATAAGTAATAAATTTTTCTAAACCTATCAAATCTTGTACAAGACCACCTGATGTAAATACCACTAGCGGTCATCCTTCCAAATAGTGACTGCGCAGAATGTCGTGAAGATTGACTAATATAAGAAAACTACGCCACGTACCAATTTCAATACCCACAAGATGTCAAAAAAATACTCTATTTTTCCCTTTCTTTCTTTTCTTCCACAGTCTACATATATTATGAGCATTAATTATTAATTTTATTTTCACAAAACGACCACTCAACATAATGTTGACTTCCGCTATTGACTTTCCACTAAGTACATGGTTTTATCGGTTTTCAATCACAACAAACAAGGCTTGCGTGTGTCGGTTTTCATGAATTTCCGGTCCGTGTAACCTCTTTGACTTCAGGATACACGTGTCGTGTGTGTAAGTGGCCGAAAAGGGGTTAAAAAGTTATCTAGATTACGCTATTAATACGGTTAGTTATTATTTAAGTGATATTACCTATTTACTGCGATTTAGAGGCCACGTCTATAGGTAAATTTGACAAACTCCTTAGAGGACAAGCATGAGATCTATAACAGTTTCAAATTCATGGTACATGGCGAGTCTCTTCACTTGATTATAAATCGAATAGTTAGTAAGTATCGAATTTCCGTTATAAGTACCTTTTATGTACACGGACCTGCCTCTATAGTCACCTTTCTCTAGCCTCAAAGGTTTGCTGGAAGAAAACTCTTGTTAGGGTTAAGCTCGCCTTTGTACATGTCATCTATTTCTGTCTTTTGTTTATGTCCTGTGTTGTGTGCAATAAAGAATTAAGAATCGATCAAAATTTTGTTTTATCGAACTTTACTGCTAAAGCTGGGTTCGATTAACTCCGAACTATTCGTCAGATAAAATACTATCTGTCTCTACTTTAAACTGGTCAAAAACAAGGACGGAAGGCTTTCGGAAACTATCTTCTTTTTTCAACTTCTTAACTTACAGCAGTTAAAAACATAATACGCAGCTGAGACTATCGCGTTAACTGCAAAGCTTTGAGCTTTCAGTTCGTATTCACTTTTTGTTCCAAAATGCATACCTAATGTACTGGGGCCTTAGCACGAATAAATGTAACAATCGCTAACGTATTGTATCTGAGATACATTGCACGGTGCCGCTACAACGTCCGACAATCCAGCTAGCGTTGACGCGCAGTGAGCCTCGAATACGTTCGGGTTACGTAATGCGACGACTGTCAGATTTGTTCATGCTTAACCCCCTGACGTCAGCTCGTCTCGCTGACACGAAAATTGGGATGAATAAGCTCGGGGTCAATGAACCGGCTGCTTAGTTTAAAAAGATTTTTGATCTTGATTTTATGAGCCATCGATGCTGTGAAACAAAACAGCAAACCTTAAAATGGAACCATTTTTTTTTTGTTGCTTACTTTTTCTTTTACTATACAGTCAGTGAATCAATAATATCCGCAAGACTAAACTATCGGTTTCTGACGAACTAACATAGTTCAACTTGTTAGACTGGAACGTGAAATTACATGCATTGAATCAATATTGGTATCCAGATTTCTAGGAACAACTTTTATGGCAAGCTCACTACGTGATTTCGAAGGCGTACGTACAGTTTGCATCAGAAGTTGTCGACTTTTACAAGACTTTGAAGCTGATTTGATTGTACTTTCAGGATACAAAATGTTAAAAAATATTTTAACGTAGGTAACATTTTAGGGAATTTTTGCAAAAACTACTAAATTATAAACTAACTAGGTAGATATAAGACTTTTAGTAAGTTTTTTCAAATTGCAACTTTACAAATATTATATACCAGTCTACATTTGCAAGGGCATTTTATGTAATGCTTCAAGGACCCTATGAAATGTCATTGCAAGTGAGCAAGACAGGATGTCGACATAAAGCGCATGCTAGAAAGAGCCATTGCATTTTTTTTAATTAATTTGTCCTAAAACCCAGGTTTAGATTACGTTAGTAGGTACATAAAATATTTCTGCAGTTGAAATTCTATCAAACTATTCTGCTGTTTCAGTTCACCAGAGGCCGTCTGAGTTTTATTTTGTTGATCAAAACGAGTATCTAAAAGAGATCGAAGCGATATTTTGTATGGAAACCTGATAAGCACCTCTAGCCGCAGATTTGCAAACGATTTTTCTCCATACAAAACCAGCGAGTTTTTCGATTCTCACTTTTCGAAAATCCACTAAATGAATCACAGACTACAGGCTTGCAGGAAAAACATAAAATCTGATCGGAGCTCGTGTCATTGCCCGGCATATTCCCAAGCCACTAAAATGTCTGCGATCAGATAACTTATAAAATATGTACATGCGCGATTCGATAGTAAAATAAGATCCATTCAATTCGGAGCACGGCTTGCTGAGGCGATTTTTAGAAAATCGAAAACAATAAAAGATTTATAGGTGGCAAAAATATATACAACAGCCTCCGTATGCCAATCTTTTGCTGTCAAGTTATATTTCACTGCCCAGTGTAATTTCTTCAGGTCACGTGGTACAAATCATTCTTTTTAGACACCTGACAGCAAAATATGCGCGAAAACACATCAAATGACGTCATAATGTCACTATTTAGTCACAGAATAACTATGAGTTAGTATGAACTGACCATGATTTCAAACTTTGCAGTTCAACTTTGATTGGCATACCAATACAGTAGATTTTTTTGTAAAGTTGTTCAGTATGATGGGTAATTTTTACCTTCCGGCCGTTTCCACAACTGATTGTCTTATGGCATTTGTCGTATTAGCCCATTGTAACTGCCGGTCCCGGCTTTAGCAGTCGTTAACCAACGACAGAGTCCTAAAAACTCCGTCACCAGAGCTAGCCACTAACTCGTACAACCGAACAAGGACCCACTTTAACTTGGCTACTATTACATTATGGTTATCCAAAATTTTTTAACCCTACAACACTAAAAAAACCGAATTGAGTACATAGAAGATAGAAAATACTGAAAAGGATTACAATAACATAAAAAAACTTAATTAATGGTACAATGGGCGGTCTTATCGCTAGTCAGCGATCTCTACCAGACAACCTTGTATGAAATTGAGTAGTCTCAAATGAAGGGAGACTGGTGACGATAATCCCGTGTCAGCGCCGTCCAAATATATGGCTCATCAATTTTTCACTGTAACCCAAAGTGGGATTGACCCGACCTGATTTATTTGCGAACTAGATGGATACGCATATCGGACACGCTTCAATCGGTTTCGGAAAAAAATGAGATGAGAGTAGGTATGTTTTCGGAGGATCCTAAATATTCAATGGAGGTCTTTCTAGAGGAAAATATATACATTTCCAAAAGGGAAAAAAATCTAACAATATTGTTACATGCATCCATATTTTCCTGCAATAATAATATTTTTAGTTTGTTGTAGAGGACGTCGTCGTGTCCATGATTCTTTATTTATTTTATTTTCTGATAAATTGTACCTAAATTATAAAAAATAGACAATAATAAGAATAGTCAATACCGATGTCAATATTTTATTAAAATTATGTAGAGGCATTATTATTTCAACTTTAACCATAAAGAAAATTACGACTAAGTAATACAGTATTTACAATACTTATAAAATGCACATAAAACAGTTGAGCTATCTGCAAACCAAACCATTGCAAACGATTTTTAGATACCTCAACTGATCCAAACCGTAGAGGCAATAGAACTTCTAACATATCATGTGCTACAGATAAATAAGATAAGATAAGATAAATTTTTATTTGTCCCCAATTAGGTATGCATGTACAGTAGGTAGCATAAATACAGTAAATGTATTTTCTTTCTTTGTTTTTACAAAAATAAAAGGCTTATTCTCAGAAGTCCATGATTCTATTGTTCTCTATTTCCTAGTGGGTCCATGAAAAATATTTATAGAATTTAAAATATTTTTACATTAATTCCCAATAGGTCCATGAGATTTAACTATTGTACTGTACAGGCAGTATAAACAATACATGAGAGTATTTGATTAGTTAGCTAGCTAATATTAGAGAGAAATAGACTACAGGTTTGAGCGAGATAGATAGCATGCAGGGAAGGAATGCGAAAGTCCGAATTATTTATTTAAATACTTTCCTAGAAGACACAAAGAAACAAAACACTGTCAAAAAAGTAAGACGTATATATAGTATCTCCCTATTATTTCACACCTCTGTATACAAAAGCCTTCATCATGTCACCTCTTCAAATGTTTACTCTTTTACGCTTTGAAGTTATATGAATCTAGTTATTTTGCTCCTGGGAAAGCATAACTACTAGACACTTTTTTTATTTGCATTAGTCAGGGAACCAATCTAAAAATACTTTTTCAACTGCTTACATAGAGAGCCATAATGATCCTATCCTATCCTACTAATACACGCGAGAGCAATGATTCCGGGTCACTTAAAGAATGTTAAAAATCTCGGAAACTAAAAATGATAGGTTAATGCAATAAATTGTATTTAATAGACAATGTAATACTCCTTAAATGAAGGTATTAAAACTTCTTAGTTATTGTAAAGTTATATCTTAAAAAAATCAAATTTGAAAAAGGGCCACTTTCGAAGATGGAACTACGAAATTACAGCATTTGGTTTTGCTTTTGTTTGTAATCTGTCATTTATGTGGGTATATAAACCATGTTGATAGTGCTCTATATTCATTATTCAAGCTGAAATTATGTCGCTTACGCCTGAAGAATGCACCAGAATACTTACAATGCTGGAAACCGGCCGGAGTCAGCGCGATACAGCCAGGACTGTCGGTGTGTCGCTGTCAACAGTACAAAGAGTTCTCCGACGTTACGAAGAAACTGGTTCTAACCTACGCAGACCAGGAACGGGCAGAACCAGGTGTACCACAGCACGAGAAGACCGATACTTGGTGAACACCATGCTTCGAAATCGCTTTCTCACAGGAACTGAACTCACAAATCAGTTTCGACGCCTCGGAGGAAGTAACCCAAGTGCATGGACAGTAAGACGTCGGCTTGCTGAATCTAACTTAAAACCCCTTAGACCTGCAAACGGCCCTAAACTGGAGCGTGGGCATCGTATTTCAAGACTAAGATATGCCCAGAGCCACGTAAATTGGAGTATTGAAGATTGGTCAAAAGTTATGTTCTCCGACGAATCAAAATTTATGCTCTACAAGCACGATGGAAGACACAGAGTGTATCGAAGACCAGGGGAAAGATTCAAGCAAGCATGCATCGAAGAAAAAGTAGCCTACGGTGGTGGGTCTGTACTTGTGTGGGCCGGAATTTCTTCTGAAAGTCGCACAGAGCTGGTGATCATAGAAAACGGCTCTTTAACTAGCGTAAGATATGTGGAAGAAATCCTCAATGATCATGTTGGTCCATTTATGGTCAATTTAGGTGAGGATGCTATATTTATGCATGACAATGCCCGACCTCATACAGGTAGGATTGTGAATGACTACCTTCAAGAGATGAACATTACTCGTATGGAGTGGCCAGCGCGCAGCCCGGATATCAACCCGATCGAGCATGCTTGGGACGAGCTAGGCAGATGCGTAAAACAACGAAACCCTCCCCCAATCACGCTTCGTGAGCTCAAAATTGCTCTCACAGAGGAATGGGAGAATATTCCCCAAAATCGTATAAGGAACTTGGTGTACAGCATGCCAAACCGCGTAAACGCAGTAATGGAAGCACGAGGAGGCAATACGAAGTATTAAAATTCAAGTCAAATCGTAATAAAGTTCAAAAATTTCATGTTTCCTATTTTTGTTTTAAGGAGAGATCAGCAGTTTTTTTCTTTATGTAATTTTGTGTTAATAAAATGTATGGTGACTCATATTTTTTTACTTTCATTTAAGGAGTATTACATTGTCTATTAAATACAATTTATTGCATTAACCTATCATTTTTAGTTTCCGAGATTTTTAACATTCTTTAAGTGACCCGGAATCATTGCTCTCGAGTGTATTATAAATGCGAAAGTTTAGATGTTTGGGTGTTTAGATGTTTGGATGTTTGTGTTTCAATCACGTCAAAACTAATGAACCAACTTGGATGAATCTTGGCATATATATTTCGTAACCTGGATTGACATATAGGCTACTTTTTATCCCGAATAAATAATAGGATCTACAGGATAAAATGAACGAAAAGGACAAACAGCGCCAATTGGCAAGAGCATTTCATTGTCATGTCATGTCACGTCAGTTTGACAGGGCGTAGTACTACCTCTTTAGTCTAACGACTAGCGTTTGACATTCCAGTAGGTACGAGTTCGGTTTAATGAGGTGTAATGTCAAGTGTCTCAAAGAAGTATCCGCTCGGTACACGCATAGATAATTATAATGTACACGGAAACTGTAGACGCGTACGAAGTCGCGGGTAACTGCTAGTACATAATAAAAGTTAAAACATCGATGGATTGGATAAATTTTTTCAAGTGTTACTTATTTGTCACACTGCCGTATTTTTTTAATAAATATATTTCTTTAAAAATTGTGTAAGTGGTGAGTCGTCCCGCAGGCTTACGGCCCATTTGGGATGAAACACTAATAAAAAAACGTTTAAAGTTGGTCAAGTCTTTGAGCCAAAGGTTTACTCCTATTTATTTATTCGAATTTTCACATCTCGTAATGTCGATTATCGTTTTCGATTTGTATGTTTCACACAAATGCTCCTAATTTATTTTTCGAGTCCAGATACAAAGAGGTTCAAGCTCGCCCTTCCAGCAATCTATCAAAATGTCTAGACGCTATTAAACGGTGGTAAAAGTCTGCTTTCGTATGCACTATGAAATACTGATTCCATAAATCTCGTGGTTTTGTTTTGCATAAAATCCCTGAGCTTTACTAGTTTATATTTTTGTTTTGCATAATAAAAACTCACTTTTAGGGCCAACGCACATCTATCGACAAAACTGTTTTGTCGCGTACTTAGTGACGTGAAAATAAATTTTCTGTTATAACGAAAACAGCATATGATGAATGCTTCCTCGTCATATGCTGTTTTCGTTGTAACGAAACTCACAACAATTGACACGACAGACTTTTCTTAAGTATGTTTACCTATCTATTATAGCATTGTTTAATACCTACCTATTAAACATTGCTTTATACGCACATACCTAGAGAATAAACTGTGTTTTTTAATAAATAAGAATATATAGTAATTATGTAGTGTACTTAATAATATTATTAAGTACTTAGGATGATTCTCATTAAATAAGCAAATAACGAAAACAGCAAATAAAAAGAAGCATATCGTAACTAAAAAAGTTTTACTGAGAAGTTTCACATCACTAACTGTTCGACAAGACGTTTTGTCTTTGGTTTGCGTTCTCCCTTACAAGCGTGTTTTGTCTAAATAATTTTATTTTCGCTGTGCTTTTTACTAAACTTGTGTGAGTATTTTTAACTTGGCTCACAGCTACAATGTTTACTGTTACTTAAGATTATTTTATTTCTGAGACTGACAACTTTGGACGCAATTGCGAAAACAAAAGTGAGGTAAGCAGAAATAATCTTATTACTTGACAAAGGAATTTATACGAAGGTTTCACTTTAATTTAAATTAATTTACGCCATCAGTATTGATTTCAAAGCTGTGAATGTTTTGATAAGAAAAAACGCATCTACTTCCCACACAATGATTTGATGCTCATTGCTGTTATTAGATAGCTAACGTGCACCTATTGCTTGAACCAACAGCATTGTAATTGAAATGCAAAGAGCGTTCGCAACGAACGTAATTACAGCGACGCGTGCGAACTGACGTGCGCTTTGACAAACTGTTACGCAATTAGTGGCAGTTACGCGATACGTAATCTAACAAACCGTAATAAGGCATCCTGCGTCGTAGTCAAAACAATACAGTTTGGTTGGTTACTTACTTTGCAACTGACCTGATTTGACCTGCTACAACTTTATTTTTTTACTTTTTTTGAGAGCTGCCCCCGTATTCCAATCTTTTGCTGTCAAGTTATATTTCACTGCCCAGTATAATTTCTTCAGTTCACGTGGTACAATTTTCTACCACGTGATCATTCTTTTTAGACACTTGACAGCAAAATATGCGCGAAAACAAGAAGAAGAAGAAATTATATAACATCATAATGCCACTATTTAGTCACAGAATAACTATGAGTTAGTATGAACTGACCATGATTTAAAACTTTGCAGTTCAACTTTGAGATTGCGATCGGGCCCCTGCTGAGGATTTTAACCCAGCGTAGCGGCGTTGCTATTTAGCATGGCAATGCAGTCAGTGTTTTGAGCACGCTTCCTACTGATACTGATTTCTCAGTTGACCTATCTGTATCTGCAACATCTGCAATAGCTTCATTGTTTCATGTGAATTTGTAAATATTGTAAACGGTACTGCATCCTACTAAATCAAAGTTTGGTTGTTTGGATATTTGTTTGTCAATCACGCATTAACTGCTGTTCCAATTTGGATGAAACGTGGAATATATAATTATAGTTCGTAAGGGCGTTCGTAAGGGCGTAAAGGCGCAAACCGAAAACAAAACGTCTTGTCGAACAGTTAGTGATGTGAAACTTCATAATTTTTTGCCAAACCCTGTCAGTATAACTTTTTTCGTCACAATATGCTTCGTCTTATTTGCTGTTTTCGTTACTTGCTTATTTAATGAGAATCATGCTAAGTACTTAATAATATTATTAAGTACACTACATAATTACACTAATTCTTATTTATTAAAAAAGCACATTTCATTCTCTAGGTATGTGCGTATAAAGCAATGTTTAATAGGTAGGTACAAAACAATGCTATAATAGATAGGTAAACATAATTTTATGCATGCGTCGTGTCAATTGATGTGAATTTCGTTATAACGAAAACAGCATATGACGAGGAAGCATTCGTCATATGCTGTTTTCGTTATTGTAGTGTTTGTGTTAGACAACTAATACAATCCACGGTCTCGGCGCACCTGCGAGCCACCTGCAGCTGACGTCACTTGTTTACTAGCTGCTATATAAACCGGGGCGATAAGAGCGGCGAGGGAGTCTTACGCAAGCCACGGGCGAGGTTGGACGTGTCGCTTGTACACACCGCTTGTTGTCGAGCCTGTGACGATCTAGGTACTAGGTGCTGCCTAAAGTACTACTTACTGGCCAGCGAGTAGGTAGGCACTACATGTGGCGACGAGGTAAAAAGGTAAGGTTATAAATAACTAAAAAAAAAAAAAAAAAGTTTATAAAATAGAGATATACTGATATGTTTAACGTAAACAAGATATTGGTGTGTCAAAATAAAATGGCATTCGGTACTTAGCACGAAAATAAAAACTATTCAGTTTCATGCCGGTAGGCGTGCAAACCAGTTTTATTACCTAGTCTAGGTATTGTTGTTTACCGCTTGGCAGCACAGGCGCAGCTGGCCGAGAACGCGAGCGTAAGCTTGCATTACGCACCATTTTATTTAGATACCTACTTAGTTATCACCATCGACAACCGAGAACATGTAGGGAGGTAGTCTTGTTTTTCTTATTTTCAGTTTGTTTAGTTTAGTTATTGGTTACATACTACCTACCCACTTTCATTTTATTGTAGATTTTTTATGTGTGTTCAGTGTCGGATAAATGGATTTATCTATCTATCTATCTATGACGACAATTAATTACAAATGTAATTCAAACGTAATTTATTCAGAACTAGGTACATATAGGTTAAATTACAAGATAAAACGATGAGACAGCAAAAGTTATAAACTGTGTAGCTATCTCAATGAACAAAATAAAATGTCAGTGAATAGAATTACGTTATTTACAGGGTAAAAGAAGGACATGGTAGTTAAAAGTAATAATAAAAGTGGTACTTATCTACCAAATTGGTAGAGTGCCTATTTGACTACCTACCTTACCTACTAGGTACTTACTCTGTTATCTTTTTTACGTAGTCAGTAAATTAAATATGACTGTAAGTAACTTATGTAGAAAAAGTTAAGTTAAGGTACCCACTAAACTGGGAATATTTGGTAAAGAATACCTCCATTAAATTGGGAACAGGTACCCACTAAACTGGGAACATTTGGTAAAGAATACCTCCATTAAATTGGAAACAGGTACCCACTAAACTGGGAACATTTGGTAAAGAATACCTCCATTAAATTGGGAACGTAACTTATGCTACCCACTAAACTGGGAAGATTGGTTGGTACAAAATGATACCTTCATTTAATTGAGAATTTGGCGTCGCGTGTAGGTACCCACTTAACTGGGAAGATTGGTTGGTACAAAATGATACCTTCATTTAATTGAGAATTTGGCGTCGCGTGTAGGTACCCACTTAACTGGGAACATTGGTACTAATTAGCACCTCCATTTAATTGGAAATTTGCATAAAAAGCTCCGCAAATTGGAAAATGGCTAAACCACCCCCATTTAATTGGAAACGGTTCACTGTGAAATAGGAAATCCCTTTCTATTTACAGGTCACCCCAAAATACTTAAATCGTAGACCATGTTATGTCATGTTATGTTATGGGACTCCCGTTTCCGGATTTAGACTCAAAGATGGTCCATTATGCGTGGGGGATGTTCTGGCTAGGAGTGTAGTCAGCCTAACTCCTCCCAAAAGTACAGTAGCTTCCTGAGGGCTTCGCAGGCTTGGAAGAGTGACCTGGGGTTGCTTAGGATTTCTGTTCGTTGTATTGCTACGCCCTCGCATTCCAGGATTACGTGAGCAGCTGATTCTTCTTCGGTAAGACAGCCTCTGCAGAGTGGGCTGTCAGTGGCTACGATGTTGTAAAAGTGTTTGTTCCAGGGACAGTGTCCTGTCAGGGTCCCCACAATGATTTTGAGATTCAGTCTCTGCAGGCTTAGTAGACGGCGTGTTAGTTTCGGTGTGATGGCTGGAATTGCAGCTCTTGACTGTCTGCAGTCAGTCGTACGTGCTCAGCATGTGTTGTGTGGTTGTAGGGTTTTCAGACGCACCCAGGTGCGTAGCAGAGAGAACGGTAGAGGAAGGAAAGGAGCTGGCCCCTCGGATATTGTTTCCGATCCTCTTCTGGCTAACTCGTCTGCAGCGTCATTACCCAGTGATCCACTATGTCCCTGCATCTATTGTAGGATTAACCCATTTCTTAAGGCGATGCTCTCTTGGGCAAGGTGACTTTCGTGTATGAGTCTGGAGGTGCAGTTGTGGCTCTCCAAGGCTTTGAGTGTGGCTGTGCTATCTGAAAGAATCCACATGTTATAATCAGCGATTCCTCTCCTGTTGATTGCTGTTGCTGCTTCGGAAATGGCTGCACATTCACATTGGAAGATGGAACTGAGTGTGCCTAGTGTCATTGATATGTTAATGTTGAGATCTAGCGAGTGTACTCCGGCGCCTGTACCCTGTTTGGGTTTTGAGCCATCAGTGTAGACTCGTACTTCGCTGATTCCTGATTGATCTCTTTGGTCTTCATGCAACCTGTTATAGTAGAGCATGCCAGTCTCTGAAAGCGTTGTAGTTTGGTTATCACGGTCGTGAATTCGGTTCTGGTCGACCATACAACTGCTCCGCGTATAAGTGCTGGTCTTATTACGGTTGTATAGAGCCACCGGGTTATTTTGGCAAAAGACCCCATGTTTTTCCGAGCATTCTACCGCGTTGGAAGAATGTGGAGTTCGCGCGTTGGAGTTTGTGGTCAAGATGCTTGTTCCAAAGAAGTGCTATCCAGTATGACCCCTAGATACTCGACTTCGTTGATTAGCTTGAGATCAGTGTTGAAGAGCTTTGGTACTTTTAGGGTTCCCAGGCTTCTTTTGTGTGTGAACATGATCAGTTCTGTTTTAGTGGGATTGACTGATAAGCTATGGCTAGTGCACCAGCTTTCAATTGTTTTAAACGCTGCTTGCACAGACAGGCTACAGAGTACGTTTTCGAATCATCCAGTCGTGAGGATAGCAAGATCATCTGCATATCTCACTGTGAAGAGCCGCGGCCGTCCACTTTTCGGATGAGTTCGTCCACTACTATGTTCCATAGCAGGGGCGAGAGGACGCCGCCTTGTGGGCAGCCTCTCACCACTATGCCCCTCGTTGTGGTGTTTACTGTGAGTTGTGTTGCTCTGTATTTAAGCATGTTGTTTGTCCATTCTGCTAGCGTAGGGTCGACACCGTATCTTGCTAGTGCAAGGTCTATGCTAGTGAAGGTTGTTTTGTCAAAGGCACCTTCTATATCTATGAAGGCCCCCAGAGTTGGTTGTTTTGTGGCTAAACCGTCTCCATTTCGAGAGACTACGCTATGGAGTGCGGAATCTGTTGATTTGCCTGGACTATAGGCGGGTTGTTGCGGATGTAGCGGTTGGCGTAGGAAAGTGTTACCTCTGATTTCCTGGTCACATATCCTCTCTAGGGTTTTGAAGAGGAACGATGGTAGAATAATAGGTTGGAAGGATTTCGCCATTGTGTAGTCGCTCTTACCAAGTTAGTAAGAATATAACCTTCACTCCCCTCCACTTCTGGGGTATGTAGCGATGGGCGATGCATCCTCTGAAGATGTTTACTAGGCGTTCGGCTAGTAATTCGCCACTCCACCTTAAAAGGCCCGGAAAGATTCCGTCTAGCCCTGGCGATTTGAAAAGAAGGAAGCTGTTGATGGCCCAAATTACCTTCTCTTTGTTGATCAGGTTTTGAGCGGTGGTCCAATCTTGACTACTGGTTGCTCGTTCGCTGTGTGCTTCCCATTCGAACGAGTCTGATATTAGACATCCCGGGAAGTGCGTTTCAAGTTCGCTGGTTTCATCGTCCGTCTTGGTGTACGTGTTACCAAGTATCCGATGGTACGCGCAAGTTCACTGGATAGTATGCCTTTTGTTTTGGCTGCCTGACTGGTGCTATCAATGTTTGTCTCCAGCATATCCTGTTGCCTGAGGCGTATTCGTTTTGAAGGTAGATTTGGTGGATTGGTATTTCTCCGAGTCCCTTGGTTGTTGAGTGTTCATTGATCTGTTGGAGAATTCCGTACTTTGCAACGTAGTCTTTGCAGTTCCGGGTTCTACTCCGGGTTCCAGGGACTAGTTTAGCGAACTTCGTTATATCAGTCTTGCGCGGGAGGCGCCTCGGACTCGGCAAAGGTAAGGTCACATTTAGATTAAAACGAATCTATCTATGATCCGAACACGATTTGTAGCATTGTAGCAAGTATCGAAGCGATGTAGAGTCTCGATGTAGTCTCAATGTAGAGTCGATATAGAGTCTCAATGTAGAGTCGATGTAGAGTCTCAATGTAGAGTCGATGTAGAGTCTCAATGTAGAGTCGATGTAGAGTCTCAATGTAGAGTCGATGTAGAGTCAATGCAGAGTATCATGTAAAGTCTCGTTTAGTCTCTTGTAGAGTTTCAACGTAGAGTCAATGTAGAATTTCAATGTAGTCTTCATCGTTTTCTTCGTCATGGGAGTTGGATTGGAGTCGCAATGAGTACGACTTTAGTATGATGAAGCTTTGATCTATTATTGATGTGTTGATATAAAGAAAAAGTCTGTCCAACAGGGTTTCAAAAAAAAAAATAAGAAACAGTGAGCTTTGGACTATTATTGATGTGTTGATGTTAGAATCGCTTTTAGACAAGGCTACAAAGAACGTGCGTGAAGCCCTATTTAGACTTATATGTGCTGGTTCCTGATAGTTGACTTCTCAACTGCTTTGACATTCAAACCAGATGTTTCGGTTTGGGTTTAGATTTAGTTGCTAGTTGAAGGTTGAAGCTGTTTACTTCGAATGTACTCGATTGGTGAATATTTGCTGAACGGAAGCTGGTCAAATGATACTTGAGATGAGGATTGATTGAACGGTGTTGGTTGATCCAATTTAGCTTTGACTAGAGCTTGACCAAATGTGTACAACAGTTGCTATCACTTTAGTTTCATTGGTCGAGCTGTACTTAATACGGTAAACAGCAGTAGCGCAATAAAATAAATTTAATAAGATAGAGATGTAGTGTTTGTGTTAGACAACTAATACAATCCACGGTCTCGGCGCACCTGCGAGCCACCTGCAGCTGACGTCACTTGTTTACTAGCTGCTATATAAACCGGGGCGATAAGAGCGGCGAGGGAGTCTTACGCAAGCCACGGGCGAGGTTGGACGTGTCGCTTGTACACACCGCTTGTTGTCGAGCCTGTGACGATCTAGGTACTAGGTGCTGCCTAAAGTACTACTTACTGGCCAGCGAGTAGGTAGGCACTACAGTTATAACAGAAAATTTATTTTCACGTCACTAAGTACGCGACAAAACAGTTTTGTCGATAGATGTGCGTTGGCCCAAACCTCACATTGGCTACTTTGGATCTGGAAAAATTGACAGGCCGAACAAGACTCAAACAAAAACGCGGGCAAAAGCTAGTTGATCATAATTTTCGTTGTTTAGATTGTGGTTATGATTTCTTTTAAAACAACATTTGATGTACTTGCTTAAAGTGCTTGCAGTTTATTGTCACAGCTTAACAATGTCGACTTCGCATAAAAGCTTCAGTTAGCTGTTTTGGACTAGCTATCTAAAATTACCTGTAATGCGTTGCTGGGCCTATAACGCATGTTTAGAAATGTGTAGGTAGGTATACAAGGTAGAAGATTAAATAAGATAAATTTGTTTTGCCGTGTAAGCGGGTACTTTGTCTTGGCTCGTGATTAACGTTTACGTGGGCGTACGTGTGAGCTACACTTTTAAGTTAATCACCTGAGTGAAAAGCTTTTCTGTAAATGATAGGTGTTGAAGAAAATATTTATTTGGTTAATGGTTCTAGAAAATAATCATTTAAGTTTTCTAAGTAAATATAGGGAGTCATAAAATCACTTGAAAACAGAGGGTTAAAGTACTTATTCATTAATATGAACAACTTTCTCTGAGTAATTATATGAGTGATTTCGACATCAGAAGACGTGCTCAATAAGTCAATGTCAGGTGCCATCATCAAGTGGGCCATCAGCTTGTCCCATCATAATTAGTTGTATATAAAAAACAAGTGTGAACGCGTGAAAAAATATCAGTCGTTTTTTTTCCAAATCGGTAAGTATGGAACACCAAATTTTTATTTCACGCTCTCACTAATGGTTCTTCTATAATGGAAAGGTTCTTGTTACTCAGTGTTTTCCAAAATTATTCTGTTAGGTGCACCTATAGTGGACTTCTTCAGCTTGACAATGACACGATGATAGATAGATAGAAAATACTTATAGTTTGTCATCAAAATACTGGAATATTGGCACCTATTTCTGTAGTCTTCAAACAAATGAATTTACCTTGATTCTAATTAAATTGTTCCGGCAAAGGTATCTTCTTGTCAAATAAAGAGAAACAATTTAGCAAAATGTCTTTTAATTTAGCAATAATTTCGCATGGAAGGCCATCTTGCCATTAGCAGTTGTGCGATACGTAATAAGCCCAAGAGGCACTCTAAATGATTATACCCGGTGGTTCACAAGTGATGTTTGAATTACATTGCGCGGCTGACTTAAGTTTTTGTGCGGCTTCGTGGAAAGTTGCGGCGTTATCGCGCGCAATGTAACTTTAACTTTAGTATTACACCTCTATCGCTGTATAGAGTAGACCTCCAGGTAACCCTTTCGCCCGCTTAAATTATTCGTAAAGTGCCGCTCCAAGGTTAATAATCCTAATAGAAATCTCTTTGGAATTTTCCATTCTATTTTAAACCTATTTTATTTTACTGTTGATTTGGTTGGGTTTAGCGATAAAGTAAATTATTATACCTTTAGTAATAATGGTAGTCAAATTACCTACCAACTAGAAGCTTAGGAAAATTGAAGACTTTCGATTATGGAATCTAATTTCAATTTCAATTAAGTACAAGTTAATTTACAAAATCTTTAAAACCATGAAAATCTTCTTAGGTCTTCTTCATAATTGCTTGCCATCTTCAGATCTTGAAGTATGGACTTCAGTTCATTAAATCTCAATGTTTGGAACTGAACTAAACGTTTTTAACTGGAACTATGCCGGAGATTTTTATAAACTGGTTTTTGGAGCTGACAAAAATAACTTATTACATAAAAACGGCTCCACCAATTTTCATCAAACATGGCTAAAAACTATCCCAAAAAAATTAAATTTCTTAAAAACAACCGCATTAGAATTGGTGCCTTCTTTCAGAGCTAGGAGGGTCCAAAGGCATAGACTAACAAACAAACAGACAGACACATGACGCCGCCGTCAAGGCTCGAGGAATTCCCAAATTGAAAATGTGTAACCTTCAACTAACCCAAACAATACAAAATTGTTTTTACAAAATTCAAATTTGATTCCTACAGGGGTGCTTTAATTAATTTTAACAACACCAAACGTAATTCTACGGTTTGTCAAATACTTTTAAAAGGTGCGGATTGTGGCTTTTTTTTGCAAAATGAATCTGAATCTTTATTTCGTTTCATTATTGGTATAATAATGGTATGGATAAGTTTAATAATTATATTTGGTTTTCACTCAGACAATTATAAAAAAAAAACTTTATAAAAAATCCCTTAGGTTCGAAAAAAACCACCTCTGAACATTTTAGAATTTATTTCAATTCCACCACACTACCTAATACTAACGACTTTAGCTTGCTAAATAGATCGGCAACTGCCTAGATATTGCTACCATGTCGATCAATAAATAATAAGTATATCATACACCATTATCGACATGTAGGTACCTACTACCTATTGTGTTACACAGCCTTAACAGTGAAAAATTCTCATAGATTATACCTATAGTGCTATCGCTTTGACGTCTAAAATGTCTTCAGCATAAAAGCTATAATAGACTGACTTTGAAGCCCTACTTTGCAGAATTACCCACTATTCAGTATGTAGGTTATCGTTTCTATACAATAGCGCTGACTCTCTTCCGACAGTACCTTTGTATGCAAACATCATTGAATATTATGAACATTCAATATTATGTTGGAGATACAATTTGCATAGGCAATTTATACGTTGTGTACGTGGAATAGATATAGATGATATAGATGTCATTGATAGATGCGTACCTACATACCTACTATCATATTTCCTGCGTAATCTTAGCATGAGTTGCGGAATCGATTTGGGTATGAATCTGGTTGCTGTTATCAAAATTAATTACTATTGAAGCTTTTTTATGACATAGGTTTTTTGACGATGTTATACTTTTAAACATTAAAAACGTATTGAGCAGAATTCTTACTCTTGAAAAAAATAATGCTACGGGATATGCGCTGAACGAATTCCCTAAAAAGTACAATTATTTTTCATTTGTTTTTCGGTTGAATTTCAAAGCCTTACAAAACATCGTTACGTGAACATCTTGTGAAGAAAGTATTATATTTGACACATAAAACACACCTGACAAGGTACGTGACCTGCTTTACAATGTTATAGTTCCTAACCGCGGAAGTCTGGGAAGGAAAATGAAAACGGAATAGGCTCACGATAAATTCCAAGCACGGCAAATATCCCTTCAAAAGAGTTTTATCTTTAGGATGACGTCTGTGACGTTTAAAATGATAGTTCTAGATGTGTATTATATGTTTTTATTATTTGATGGAATTCGTATTCAAGTTTTGAAGAGAAAATCCACCATTTTGTCTTCAAAACAAATGACTTGACGTATGACTTGACGTATGACTTGACTTGACAAAACTTATCCTACTAATATTATAAATGCGAAAGTTTAGATGTTTGGATGTTTAGATGTTTGGATGTTTGTGTTTCAATCACGTCAAAACCACTGAACCAACTTGGATGAAACTTGGCATATATATAGTTCGTAACCTGGATTGACATATAGGCTACTTTTTATCCCGAATAATTAACAGGATCTACAGGATAAAATGAACGAAAAGGATTAGCAGCGCCAATTGACAAGAGGATTTCATTGTCATGTCATGTCACGTCAGTTTGACAGGGCGTAGTACTACCTCTTTGGTCTAACAAGTAGCGTTTGACATTCCAGTAGGTACGAGTTCGGTGTAATGAGGTGTAATGTCAAGTTTCCCAAAGAAGTATCCGCTCGGTAGACGCGTACGAAGTCGCGGGTAACTGCTAGTTTCAAATAATCCACTTGACACTGGCAAAATTGTCTGTCCAAATGACGGACAGAGGCCATATAGAAGAGAAGAAGAAGAAGTCGAGGCATAGGTAATGTCTGGAAAATGCGGAGTTCCAATAATGTAAAAACAGAATTGTAACCAGATATCAACAACAAGACGACAACGGATCTTTATCCCTCTGAAAATACTGTTGTGTGGTAAAATTCGCTTATCTCCAATTAACCAAAATTGGGTTCTGCACAGATACTTCAGTAGGACAAAGATCCGTTGTGACTAAGTACTATACCTAGATACTTTTTAAACGATTTTTTAGAATAAATAAAGACAATCTTTAAGTAAACATTTACCTACAGCTTGCGAATTGCTTATAAGTAAACTTGATCTTTTTATTTTGCTAATTCATTTCGTATCCTTTTTGTCCTATGGCAGCACCTTCGTATAGGTGAAAAATGTTTTAGGTACAGCATTCTAAGGATCCTCAATATGAATAAATAGACAAACAAAATACTGCTATCGATTCTGTTGTCGCATTTTTCTAAACTAACCCAATTTGACAGCACCAAAAATGTTGCCGTCCCTTTCTCATAAGCTGAAACGACAAAGACAGCTATAATTTTAGCGCTGTCAAATTAGGTTAGTTTAGAAAAATGCAACAACAGAATCGATACCACTGTATGCTTAAATTTTTTTTTGTTTTTTTTTTTTCAGTTTAAATATCCTAAACCTTTTATATTTTGTTACAGATACACGCAAAACAGAAGAGCAACTTCATAACTAAAACCCGATAAAAATGTTTGACAACAAGTGATGAGCTCGAAATCTAACCGAACTTCCGAGCCCTTTGTTAATCTAGTGATCGTGTTGAGTGCAAAATGAGGTGATAAGTGTTTCGAAATGGCGATGGTAATATCACAAGCGACGAAAGCCGCAATCGGTGGTTTCCTTGCCCTGATGATATTAGGTGCGGTTCTAGTGGTGGGAGCTGCTTTTGGGTGGTTTGACCCAAAAAGGGAAGATGAGGACACACCTGCAAAAGTTAGCGCAAGGCTGCAAGGGAGGACTTCCTTTGTGACGCATAGAGCTGTAAGTATTTTTTGCAATCTCATTTTTGTTACAGCCTAAATGTTTATTTAATGCCCGACCGATAAACGGGAGGGGTATTATATTATTGACGGCGTAATGTGTTTGTCTGTTTGTTTGTCTATGCCCTCGTAGCTCAGAAAGTTGGGCACTGAAAGTAGTTATTTTTGTAAGAAAGTTGATTTACCTGGGATGGTTCTAAAGGCTCCTACACACTATGCCGGCGGCACAGCAGCCTTTAGTCGTGGTTGGGGAAAATTGTTGGACCCGTTACCAAGTTATGACGATATTCATCAGCTCTGTCATTCATTGTTCGTATATTTTCTTTACAAAAATGTCAACCTCTTACACGAAAAATAAATCAAATGTTACCAATCCTTAATTCTGTTTTTTGTTAGTTACTTTACAGAAATAAATAAAATAAATAAATATTCATGGACATTTCACACGACGCTCTCTAGTCCCAAACTAAGCAAAGCTTGTAATATGGGAACTATATGCTGATAGAATACTTATATACTGTTTTTTTTGTAAATACATACTTATAATACATAGACATAGAAAACCGTGCTTAGTCGAAATAACTTCTAGTTAAAACTTTACAAACTTGCATCGTTGACCTAAAAAGCCTTATCAGAGCGAATTCAGAAGTAGGTAACGCAAGAACATACAAGATCAACGGTAGATAACGATAATGAAACACCCGCCCGCGTTCACACTTAAGAGGGCGTTACCACTAAAATTTCAATTATGTCCTAGATATCTATCTATAATATGTAAATAATCATAATATGATTCTGAACGTTGTTGAAATAAAAAATAATTGAGTGATATATTCTCAATAGAAAAATGTTCAAAGTTTTTCAAAAATTTTCTAGCATTTTATAGATGGTTCAAATTGTTGGTTGAAACGCCACGGCGGAGGACATGCTATTTTAAACCTTATTTCAATGAACGTATGATTGCAGTATGAAATCGTACACGTCGAAGTGCTAGTTTTTGGTGGTGCGCCCTCTTAAAAAGTTATAATTTCGTATGCTGACCGCAATCTGCTTCAGCCCGGTCGAATAAAAGCAAATTTTAATTAACATAAAACATAAAGGAATTTAAAATTGCGCTGGAAACCCTGACACTGAGTTTTCCGATGTAGGTACGTGGAGTTTTGGAAAGGTGGAATATGAAGTATTTTGTTTTAACATATTATTTTTTTGTTGATACCATCGATGTTGTCTAGGTATGATTGGTTGGGTACGCTATACCTAGATTTGATTCCACAGTGAGACATTTGTTTTTTTTTTATTTCGGTGTTGTGATGCCTTCTTGATACTTGTTGTGTTATTGATACCACGATTAGAGGAATCTATACGTACTAAATTGGAGACATAAACCAATGTGTCCCATTTTTTTGTAAAAAAATATTTTGTCACAAAAAATGAAAATGCTTTTAATAACTTCAAACGATAAAACATCCTTTACCCACAAAAACTCGACTTGACAATATTATATCAGTGTGTACCTTGGATTGGATACCGTTTTGACCAAAGCACTGGAAAACTTCAATAGAAACCCTTCCATGAACCTGGACCACAAAAAGCGGGTTTTCGACGCTTACCTGCGCTTACCAGCTTTAATCTTTTAGAAACCAAAATAATCTCTGTTGCAACCTTTTTAGGGTGCAATACAATAAAATTGCATACAAAATATTAAATATTATACGCCGACATGGCTTGATTGTGTTAAAAAATTCCAAAGTTTTGCAATAAATTATTATTATGATTACGATAAACATGATGATCATTAGTAAACATGATGAGAGAAGGTTTCAGAGACATTTCAATAGTGTTTTATGACTAAAAAAATGTTTTTCCTAACTATGATTGAGATGTAAAAACTCAATCTCAAAAGAAGTACTTATTCTGAAGAAATATTATAATTAGTACAAAAAAAATACTAAAAATGTGATCTACTTCTGATGCTGACAGTACACTATATATATAGACATCACCATAGATTTTCCGGTAGTCCAAGATCTTTTGGAATGTCATAAAATCTCGTTCAATTCAAACAAGATTTTGGTACTCTTGTATAACCTACTGGTAAGCTAGTCTTTTTAACTCACAACCGGTTTTCAATATAAATTCGATTCATGAGCCGAGTCGAGTCACGCCTCGAGGCTGTTCAACCATAGATTCGTTTGAGAGGCGATACATATAAATAATTCATAGATAGACGGGGTGTATTGAAACAATCCGCTGTATATATAAGGTTTTTTAAGGCGAAGACACTTTTTAGCGAGCACCCAATATATGACAGAAAAAAGCACAGCTTATTTCAGTCTGGCACTTACTTTTAAGAGCTTATTTTTTTTGCGCTTAAATCTTATTTTTAAAACCACACAAGCACATACACACACACACACTAATCAACTAAACACTATTTGATATAGTTATGTACCCATGTTTCATATTTTATAGCAGCATTTTAAAACCATCACTGTCTTTTAGGCGCTTTCTTAGCCATAATAGAGAATTTTATGTAATGACGTAACAAGAATTTTCTTTTCTATAATTTTAGGGTGGCAATTCTCCAAATCGCTCACTAGAAGGAAACGATAATTTGATGCGAATAATCAACTCATTTCCTACTACTAACACGCAATTCGACAATTACGACAATGTAACATGTAGTTTTCTTCAATGTTTACATTTCTTTCCAAAATTGTAGGTTTTGTTCTAACACTTTCAATTATTTTCAACTTACACGTTAGCAACGTTTTCAGGGTTACCTATATTGTAAGGTTTTAATGTAAATTACTTTACAAAACATGACCTACAAAGTTTTAGGTTGCTTATCGCTTATTATTAGGTAGGCCATCTATATCTTAATTAAATATCTAAATAACTACTTATACAAAAAAAACAAAGTTGACCACCCTGCCTTTAAAAGACCAGTTAAGTCTCGGAAAACAGATTTCACTCACCTTTATAAAACAAAATTAAATACCTAAGCTCATTTTATTATTAAGAGTAGGTATAAAAAATCCATAATAAAATTTCTAAAAGAGGCTTGTCTGTTTTAATAAAATCGAACAATGTAGAGCATTTTAAACCCCCATTTAAAACCAGAGCTCAAACGCTTTCTAAACTCGAGTGTATTTTGTGAGCACACACTCCCTCTTAACAAAGGCCAAATAACCCTCTTGGATTTAACCGACACTCCTATCAACAGCTTCACGCAGAATTACATTACCCTACACCCTTTCTAGGTACCTACTTGTTTCGTATAAAAAATGCTTTTACCCAAAACACACGATTATTTTCTTTGGTGAAAAAATACTTTGTTTCTATAAAAATGTGTATTATGTAGAATCCTATTACTTCAGTCATACTCATATCGCACCCCTAGAATTTTTTATTTTGTTAGGGAACATTACTATTGATAGAAAGTACCCTTATTACGATTTAGCCGAAATAACCCCTAGATGCACCCCTAGATGAAAGCTCCGGTAACTCAAAAAGTGCCCAAATTGAGTTAATAGCGTTTTTATTTCTGATATGTATTTTTCAGTAGTAAGTAAAGCTTTTTGTGAAAAATTTCGACCGAGGACTACCACCGTACCTATTTCTGTCCTCAAGCAGTGATGCTCGCATTGCAGTGTTCCGGTTTGAAAGGTATGGGTAAAATCTAAGCTCTTGTAATCGATGCTACTTTCGCCACTTTTACTTTACTTTATGTATTGTTTTGTAGCCTAGTAAAGCCTAACCTTATTTCTAAGCATCAGTTTTATTCAAATCATTAAACATTTCAATACGTACTCTCTAGATTTATTCAAATTTCTCTTTGAACTAAAATTTTCTTTGAGTTTATAATAAATCTATGACCCAAAAGTTATATTTTATTAGCTTGTAGGGTGTTTATACACTGACCGATACTGACAATCAGTTGCTTGAACAAAAATATCGGTGGCGGCGCCGACACGGTGTGAGTGCGTCTAGTACAGACAAAGACGCGTCGACCTAAATTGTTTATGGACTTTGAAGTTGATCGTTGCGCATCGTGCGAGAGGGAAGATAGTGTTTTTGTGTGGAACGCGAGAAGCGCGCGCCACGCGCCTACGCCCATTGGCCTCCCTTTCCAAAGATTCTCTGCTTTGTATATAGCGTAGTTATGGTTATATTGGGTGTCTAATCTCACTTGTGACCGTGTGTACTAAATGTACCTATCAGAATTGCTCTCAGCCGATATCGGTAGGTGTCGTATCGGTGGCAGTGATATAGCAATTGGGAGTAAAATATATCGTTCAATTCCAAAGTGGCAGTGAACTTCACAGAGTGACTTTACGACCTTCCCTTATAAGTATCAATCATTAGTATTGAGGTGGGTTTTGATTGGAATAGTAATTGGAATTTTACGCAATGTTTTTCAATTTAATTGTAATAATTACCAAATTGTGTAATTTCAGGCTATAAAAAAATATTTATTATAATAGATTTAGGCACTGATATAATAATTTTGCTTTATATTTATCTTATTCGGGTTTAAAAAACTGAACAAAATATTGGTAAGGTTTTTCTATTGAACCTGACGTAATCTTAGAATAGTTACGCTGTGTTTTGTTTTTCCCGGTAGTTGGTCATTCAACTTTTTCTTCTTCTCTTCTTTATGGCCTCTGTCCTTTGTTTCGACAGAAAATTTTGCCAGTGTCAAGTGGATTATTTGAAATAAATTTAGTCAAGTCGAGTCATACGTCAAGTCATTTGTTTTGAAGACAAAATGGTGGATTTTCCCTTCAAAACATTTATTCCAATGACTCACACTTTAAGCGCATCACACACGGTGAAGATAATATAAAATATATATTATCTTAGAGCATATTTTAGAATATCGCTCACCATAGAAATCCTATGAACCATCACACACGACGAAGTTAATTTATATTTTATCTTCAGTATCTTAAGATACCGAGCGAATACGCAAATATGGAAATATATATTTCGTATCTTAATATGTTATCTTAAGATACGAAATATACACATCTTAATATAAATACATGGTGTTATAAATACAATACGCATGTTCGTATTTTGCTTTTTTATATCTTCCCTAATCAAATCATGAATTGAAATGAATGTTTCTCTTGACTTTCTAAAATACTCTTGAAATTTCTTCGTTGACAGATCTTCATAAAGGTTAAATTCGCCGCAGGTTTTTCTCTTTTTTATGTGAGGCTCTATCCAAATTTTTTTCCTTTTGGAATGTGCTATTGCAATCTGCATTTCACATTCTATATCAGAATCATCGTCTGAGGAGCTGTCTAACAAATCAAGAAGTAAGGCAGTATCACTCATAGTCAATCACCCTGTATATAGAACTCTAACAAGGAATGCGTGTGGCACCAACGCAGACTCGTAAGGAAATGAACAGGTTTTTTAATATTATCGTATCTTAGCCGTGTGTGATAACCTAAGATACTATAATATTTTATATTAGGGCATCTTAAGATAAAATATTATATTATCTTCACCGTGTGTGATGCGCTTTATGCTATGATTGTTAGAAAATCATTCAATGCCGCTTTCTTTGACAGGAGTCACAGCTCAGTCGGTAAAGCTCTGTCTTCCGTGCTGTGGGTCGTAGGTTCGATCCACACTGAGAACGAACATAATTATATGTGTGGCAAACATTGATTTTAATTATATATCTAGGTGTTACTATGTATTATAAGACAAGTAGGTACCTACCTATGTATTTAAAAAAAGTATATAAGTATTCTATCAGACGCAGTTGCCATGTAAAGTTTAGCTTAGTTTGAGACTAGGATACGCCCTGTGAACTTTTGAAAAGTTTAATAAAAAATATACTGCAAATCAAATCCCAGTAAACCAAGTCATGGGCTCATTACTTCAAAATTAGGTCAACGCAATGTTCGAAGCTTTGAGTGAGAACTGTGTTTTCTGTATTATACCTCTCTCTCTTATACAAACCTGACATTAATGTCTAGGCCAAAATTTTCTGACGACCGCTAGGAGTAATAAAAGCATATCTCAGAATTTATTAGCACAGTAAAACACAAAATGATTCGCCCAAAAGCTTTGAAACGAGCATCGACAAGATCTGTGGGGTAATTCACAAATAGAACACAAGAACAAAGTGTCGTTGCCTTAAATAGAGGCATTAAGAAACGTGCTTATGAACACATTCTTAGAATAAGCTATGTTAGCAATTTAAGTTAATTTGATTTTGATTATTTACTATTATGAGAATTGCCCTTCTGCTAATAATTCATGATCACGACCCCTGAACAAATATGAAGTAATTAATAAAATGGGGATTTGTTTTTGTCGAGATCGAAAGCCCTTTTCGTGATGAAAAGTTTATACATAGATTTTCAGTTAAATCCCGTTTAAATTTAGTACGAGGCTTTGATGAAAAAATTTGAGTATTTTTTTCAGGAAATGCGTTCGAGTTTTTTAAAAGCAGAACACATAAAACTGTTGTTCTAATTTATATTGAACTATCATTAAGTTTTCAGAAAAATAACAAACCAGTTACCTAATGAATGAATCGTTATAAAATTTTGCTAAATTTTATACAAACTGACTTTTCGAAAAACTTCTTGGTCAATAACTTTATGAGTAAAAGTTATAAAAAATATACCTACACACAGGTATTAGGTACTCTACCGTTAAAAATCGCCTTACCCATTTTCATCATACATAAATCACAATAAGACGATCTTAAGTTCCAATCAAAATTATATCGTAGTAATCGACAGCTAATGACCGGTTCTCGTGACCAATAGCATTTAAGGTGGTAAAAATGTACCATACCTTTGTCATTCAAAACCATTTGTCAATATTAAGTGGACTTTATTACAATGACTTACGATTCAATTCGCTATAAATTCAACGCAAATCGGCCAACAAAATTTTGCCGTACCTAAATAAATAATGAATCTTTACTCAAAAATGTGATAAATGCTTATTTTATGAATATCTCTTCGTTATTACGAACAAAGACACCGCTAATTTTTAACCATCGTCTGAAAAACGGAGTGGCTGTTATAAGATTGACGGCATTGTGTTTGTCTGTACCTTCGTAGCTCAGAAGGCTCCAATTGGAATGTGGTTTTTTCGTAAGAAAGGTAATTTATTTGGGAAAGTTTTTAGCCATGTTTGGTGAAGATTAGTTTCCAAGTTATGAGAATCTTCATCAGCTCTGTAAACTAGTTTTGAGTAACATAAGACATTATCACAGTTTGAAACATGTAGTTCATCTCAAAGTATTGAGATTTGATGAACTGAAGTCTGTGGATTTTAAGGTCTGATGGTGACCATCAATGATGAAGAGAATCTAAAAGATTGTCATGGTCGGGGGTTTTAAAATTTCTGTAAAATTAACTTGTGACTGAGTGCGAATGTTAATATGTAGATAAATCAGAAACCACTGTAAAACTACTTTAATAAAGTGGTATTTACAGTGAAATCTCTAGGTATTACTATTATCTATTCTGTGCTGCCACTATACGAACACAAACAATGTAGTTTATTGGTGTTAAATCAAATTGCTTTATCTAGATTTCAAATAAATGTTTAAGTACTTACTTTATTTTAACATAGTTTTTTTTTTGTTTTAGGTAAATCCTGAAGAAAATCGTTTGGCGGTAGTGTCGCATTCATCTCCATGTAAGTACCTATTTATACTAATTAAAAAAAAAATCTTCTACTAGAGATGACATTGATATTTGTAATATAAGAAGGTAATTATAGGTTATTTGTTATAAGTAAAACATTGAGTGATGGGACTGCAACGTATGGAATACTGATTTAACTTTTGCAAAATGTGATACGTCAATTTTTTTCTTCATAATTAGTTGTGCAGAGAGGACTGGCACATCACTAAAATACTACCAGTAAAATCTGTCTGTTGTACCTACGAATTCAAATCACGATGCTCAAAGATTTACCTACTAATCCTGACAATTTATATACGGATTTGAACCCCAGGCCTTTAATCAGAAGGCTGTTGGCTACCACTAGGCCACCATAGTACGTATACTACCAGCACTTACATCAATCACTCATGACACTTTCCGTGAGTCCTACCCTTCGCCCGAAGGCTCCACTCGCATTTGGGAAGCCTTTATGGCCCGAAATGCTCTTACACATAACTTTGGCGCATCGCATCATGACTTGCAAAAATTTTCTATAATTAACTAAATATTTTTTACTTTGTTTTGGGCAGTGGAATAATATTTGGAGACTAAAAAGTGTAGGTATACGAAAATAGTATAAACGTAAGTGAAAATTAAATCCTATTCAAGTGTAGAATAAGTTACCTAAACGCGCTTGCAACAGCAAATGATTTTCACGCACACCGCTGTAATCGCGGCGCGGCGCGCGGCGTCGTCATCGCGTGATGCGTCATGCCCTTGGACGAATACACGGGACACGTAACTCGGACGATCTCGCCTTTACCCCCGCTCGCCACGTACCAGCCTTTTTGCCTAACAAGCAAAATTGTTGCGTCAGTGTTGACACGACCACTACGTTGATTCTCAAGACAAGATAATGCAAAAAAATGACAAAATGCGCCGTATTATTTTGTAAAAACTACAGTGATCGCGTAACTAATATTTCTTTTCACCTGTGAGTACAATTTTATGCCGATAAAGTGGCTAATTTTTCATAAAACTAATAAAATTGAATATAATTTTTGCTTATATGATGCCATATTAACGAGTACTCAATTTTTTCTGCAATGTAACTATATTTATGACTTACTGAAATGAGTCGGGTTTTACCGTTCTTTTTTCATTCGTTCAGTGTTCGTTCATTACAATTCTTTCAAATAGGGTTTGAAACTATCGATGAAAAATATCGATGTAAATGAACGAACGAATTTATTCTCACTCTTAGGTTTCCAACTAATCCATTAAAAAAAAGAGAATGGGTGAAAGCAGTACGCAGAGAACAGGCATGAATTCCAAAAAAACATAGCAGTATATGTAGTATACATTTTGAACCAGAGTGCTACAACAAAAATTTTAAAAAAAGCAAAAGACTCTGGAAAGATCCTGTTCCTACATTACACTTGCCTGAATTTGTAAGTAGAGCTTGAAATGCCGTTATGCAATTTTCATATTCATCATCATCAACAGATTGTCAGGACAAGGTTTGTATGTATAAAAGAAAGTTTTAAAAAGTGAAATCGAAACTTTTTTTAAATCTCACAATATGGCGGTATGAAGTTCGCCGGGTCAGCTAGTTACTCAGACCGAGCGAGCGAAGCGTCTCAGGTGTGCAAGTACCGTTCTTGTCGATCGCTTAATTTGACATTTAGAATCGTCAAAATTCGATAAAAATGGTTTTATTGATAGTTGCAAGTACGAAGTATCGAATTTTGACGATTCTAAATGTCAAATTAAGCGATCGACAAGAACGGTACTTGCACACCAGTTGCGAGATTGGCCAAAAATGCTTTTGTCCGGCTGTCTGTCTGTCTGTCAGTAATCGCTTACAGTTCTCATTTATCAACCGATTTGGACCAAAATCGGCACACAAGTTTCTTGATTTATTAAATTTTTTTTTGTCGACCGCGATTTTTGATTGGGGGGGAAATATGGGAGAAAAAGGGGAAAGTTTGCTGTAGCGTTGTTTATCGTCAGATTTCAATCAAATTTGAGAAGTACACGAAAGACTTAATCCTACATAAGATGGTGTAAAAACATTTCCAAAAAAAGGGAGTGGAAGGGGTAAAAAAGGGGAAAATAATTTTTAATTTTTTTCCCTAAAATATACTCCTACCAATATCAATGAGACTACACAGTCCTCTTTGCCTTTACGAGATAAATCCGTAGACACCAGATTCGACCTCTTAGGACCTTTAGGAACGTAAGTAATCGCTAAAACTTATACCCCTATTTTGCTCAAAAGTGTACATAGGTAGGACCTATTGGAAAATTCAAGCACCTAAAATTCGATTTAGCCAGGGGAAATAGGAAAGTGTCGGTTATTGCATGGTTATAAAGGCTCGCGAGGTCTATATTCTCATAGGACAACTAGTTTATAAGTAACTAGCTAGTTACTTATAAACTAGTTGTCAGCCGGGTCTAAGCCTAAGTTTATTTCCTTGTGATTTTCCATTATTATTATATCATCAACCCAGGCATCATCTTACCTTACTACAATTTCAAATTTAATAAAGTAGGTACCTACCTAATTCAACTCCTTCATTTCCCGTCATTCATTCATTTTTATCGATACTATTTCATCGAATGCGTCAATCACTAGTGTCAATTTACAATAATTGTTAGACAGTGACAACGCTATATGCAGAACTAATGCAGCAATAGATTACTCCTCCCGAGCCCCGCAAAAAGTGGTCGACGGTGTTTTCATACTTTTTTCGAACATGACGTGTCCCGTGTATTCGTCCAAGGTCATGCCGCAAGTCATGTGTAAGAGCCTCTAGTGAAGTAACGTGGGCATAAGAGTATTTAATTTATGGTTACTTAGTACTAATGTTCTGTAGGCTCAAGTCTGCAAACTAAGGCTTCCTTTGATTATTTATACGACATACATAGTTTGAGCAGAAAAATCTGATATAAATTACAATTAAACTTGATATTGTTTTTGTTTCAGTTAAAACGGCACTTAATTAAATTGTTTTTGTTTACAGTTCTCGTCGGGGACAAAGGAGACGGTGTAAGTACATTAAAATAACAACTATATTGTACCTATTTGAAAGTCAGCCTTTGACAAGGAGTTTCGAGACATAGTATTGGATAACAATGGATAATTAGAAAATTATACGTTTCGTTACGTAATGCATATTAAATATGTACAATTTTTTATTATATCCTAACTGCTCTTGCAAAAGTATGATATCTAATATTTTCAGAACAGCAAAAAAAACATAATTTAGCCCGTTGTGTAAAGATCTACTTTTATACGTTTTGCTATCCTCTTCTCACTAAAATTACATGTTTAAAAAGTTGTAAAAATTACGAAGCTGGCGTGAACATGCTTTGCCAAAACTACTATAAAGCTTTAGTTAAGTCGTCAAACAGAACGTACAACAAAACTCTCACCACATACTTACCTGGCTAATAACTAGCTAAATTACCTCAACTTAGCCAGGTTGTTACCCAACATTTCCGAAAATAGCGGTATCCGTCACAGGAATAAATAAAAAACGATGTAGTTCCAGAACCAATTTATTGCTTCAGTCAAACGTGGTGAACAATCGTCGAAAACAACAAATAAATAAAATAAATAAAACAAATGAAATAAATAAAATAAATAACATTAGTAAAATAAATAAAATACTTAAATAAAATAAATAAATATTCATGGACATTTCACACGACGCCCTCTAGTCCCAAACTAAGCAAAGCTTGTAATATGGGAACTAGATGCTGATAGAATACTTATATACTTTTTTTTTTGTAAATACATATTTACAATACATAGTAACACCCAGACATAGAACAAACATCTATGTTTTCCACGCACAAATGTTTGTTCTTGGTGGGGATCGAACCCACAACCCACAGCACGGAAGGCAGAGCTATTACCGACTGAGCTGTGACGCCTGTCAAACAAAGAATATTTAGAAAACTTAAAAAAAAGCACTTGGCTTGATTGTGGTGATTACAACATAATAATCTTTTTTCGTTATTGCTATTTCTACGGTAATAACGGTTTTTTTAATCAGTCAGCCTGCCTCGGAGTAATAAAAAGCTTAGTCACACTGTTACACTGAGTGAGACGCATTCGAGATCTTTCTGGTAATTTCTACTTTTACTCGAAGATCACACAATGACTCGGGATAAAACATTGAGTTACACTACACTATTACGATGAGTGACTCATTGAGGATCATTCTGATAACCAAAGTTTTAACGAGAGTTTTGAATCACACGCACTGCGAGCAGTTGGAAAAAAAAACAGAGTATCATAAGAATATAATTTATTAGAAACCTGTCCTCTTTTATCCAGTGGCGCTATTTCAAGAAAGCTTATTATAGTACAAAGCATGAATCTCGTCCACGCACCAACAAATTACTTCTAAGTAGGATTACCAAGTTTCCGGGCGATCCTGGCTTCCAGTGGATGTCTTGTAGACGTGATAGGGTACTTGTTATAACAAAACAGAGCAATAACTCGGGAAAAGCGATGCGGTATTTTTATCTTCAAAGGATTCTTGAAGATCCTTCACATTTATTTTAATAATCAATACAACACTTATATAGATAAAGTTGAGTATAGATAAATAGGACGTCCGATCAATGTGTAAAAAAAATACCGAAAATTTTTACAAGGGTCCTTAATATCACTAGCTTTTTTATTCTATCGTAATTCAGAGCTACTCAACCTGAATTAAGAATAAAGCATACATTTTTAACCACAGACTAAAACGAGGGCTCTTTCTGTTTCTTCCTCCACTTCCACTGTTTTTGGTCTCAGATCTTTGAAGAGAAATCTCTCATTTCAATCTTCTTTTCTTTTCTTCTAATTTAAGAGCTACGCTCTTGTTTTTGCCTCATTTCAATGCAGATTTTTATTTGTAAAAACCTAAATTCTTACAAATAAACTTCCTAAAGAGACTTTTCTAGGGACTTTTTGGGCATTTATTTATAATGTCCATCTAAGAAAATTGAATTAAAAAAATTATGGAGGGAAAAACTGTCACAAGACAAATGCTTGAACCATAGGCTAGGAGCCTACCATTAAATTGAGGTTAACTTACTTTGTGTGATAAATACAGGGCTTCTTTCTAAGGGTTTTTTGCAAATAGAACGGGACGTATCACTTTCGCTTTGGCCTCGTCAACGTAAGACAGAGGACTCCTAACTAGGTCAAGATTCTGATCCATCGGTGTCCTTAGCAGTAGTTTGTGACGCCATCCTTTTATTTACGTAATTTTTTTTTATCTTCAAAAAGTTAAAAACTTTATTCACAGAGAAAATTAGGACTAATACAGTATTTACAATATTTATAGTATATACAAAATACACATGAAGCAGTTGAGCTATCTACAAACCGTTGCAAACGATTTATAGATAGCTCAACTGATCCAAATCAGTACCAATCGGAAGCGTGCCCAAGACACTGGCTGCATTGCCGCGCTGAATAGCAATGCTGATAATGCTGATGATGCTGATGTTGGCCCAGATAATCACCAGCCCTCGGGTCACGCGTTGCTTCGACTAGACGCCCTGAAAGAATTTTGAATTTTATGTAAATTGCTTTGATTTTCGAATTTACTTCTGCTGAACCCCCGTTTTATTTGTTGTAGTCGACTGACGATGTAGCAAACTATTGTATAATCTATTTCTGAGAGAGGTAACAACGAAGCCACCAATACCAACCCCTGATGAGGAGCTTGAGTAGGAACCAAAAGATATTAAGGGTGCGTGTATAATGAAAATTTGCACCTGAGGTGTGTGATTTAAAACTGCGGTCATAAGATTGTCGGAATAAAGATCGTGTCGCCGCGACATAAAAAATGCGTGAATTAGTGCTGTCTGCGAAATGTAGACACCAATTTTAGAAAAGCACAGGTATTTTTAGGATTTTTTTTCTATTGTGTTTCGGGGTTAGAGCATAGATTGGAAATATAGTTGATTTTCTATACCTATTTTGACTTTTGGTTTATTACCTGTAGATACCAGCAAAAAGCAACTTGCGATTTTCACTATACCCGCACTCTTAACGTCATTTCGAATGAAAGAACCTATTTAACCCTCCTTTAGCTCCGCAAAGTCGGGTAAACTGGTGCTTATGGTACATTATATCACCGTAGACGACTCAAACTTGTCACTCGCGTCACGTACACACTCGATGTGTATGGAGAGAATTCTTCGCGGATTCTTATCCGAATTGAGCCTTTGAATTTATTGTCTGTGGATTGTTCAGACATATGGGATAATGTGAGTAAATAGAGAATAAATCAAGCGCGTTTCAAATTGTTGAAATGGCTAGAACTATGATAAACTCGATTTTGAGGAGAGTAGATTTTTTTAGGAATCTTTAAATGAAATAAAATAAATAAATATTCATGGACATTTCACACAACGCCCCCTAGTTTCAAACTAAGCAAATCTTGTAATTATGGGAACTAGATGCTGATAGAATACTTATATACTATTATTTGAACAAGTTTACAGTTTAGTTTTCTGCCTAAACTGTCTGCAATGCAAGAAGTGCGGTTTTTTTATGGTTTTTTATTTGTTTGGTCTGGATGACATTGTGCTTTCTATAGTAGGTGGTAACCACAGAAAAGATAAGGAATGTTTCCACATGCTTAATGGGTAACTCTTCTTGTAGAAGACGAAGACCAACGGAAATTCCTAATATTAAAATGTCTGGTTTTACTAAAGGTACTGTAAATAGACCCTATCCTACCTAAAATTCTTACTGTACCTGAAAGATCGAAGCCTTAAATAAAACCTACTATAAACCTTTGATAAATTTACTATAGTTAAATGGCCATTCTAACGTGATTCGTCTAGTTAGATTCATCTGTTCTTATCGTGAGTGAAAGTCATTGTGTCAAATAAAATAGATTATTGAATGAAAGCTCATTTAATACAAAAGAAATACATAAACCGTAACAAGTTAAAATTAAGATTAACAAAGCTGCAATTTATTATTCAAAATTATAAAGGAAAGAATTGAATTATATAATATAATCTTAAAACTAAATTGCAGAGTCTCGTAGGGCTGTAAGGAAAACAATTGTTTGCATTAGAATTTGTCTAGTTAATTCAAACATTTTATTGTTTTTTTGTAATGGTGCCCCAACCATACATAGATCACAAGCGCGCAAAAGATAATCTATGCTAAGATCTTCTAGCCTAAATCCAGTCTAGACTTTGGATGGGGTATGATCTTAATTTACAAGCACATTCAAGCACAAAGGAAAAGGAGAGGAAGGAAAGGAACCCTATTTTTCCTACCTAGCTACTTTGATCTATTTGCTTATCCCCAGTAAGCGCTATGGCGTGGAGAATAATATGGTTATTATTATTGCAATAGGTAGATCTATCCGGAGGTTTCTACACACTGCCACAGTAGCAAGGATCCACCCCCGACCACAAATCGCATTCCAGACATAGAGACTTACAAGGAATTTAAGAAATAGATCACTGACATGAATTAATAAGAATAATTAAATAAGCTAAATTAAGAACAAAAGAAACATTTCCATAGGATAGTAATCTCAGTGTTTATTTTATGCAATTGTTACACAGATTACTATCATATTTTGGGATCAAAGGAAAGAGGTAAATTGCTAAGCAGAACTTGTCAGTGCTTCTCTTTTTATGACTCTAAAGATTAGGTAAATTACGTGCAATAAATATATAGTTCAGCTACCCGTTGTCTCTAGGCTGAAAATGGAATATCATGCGCAATAAATAAAATAATATTTGATCTCGTACAGCTGCTAGTGGAAAGGTACAACTTAGGCTAAGTAAGATAAATAATTAAAACTAAAGTATATTCAAAAACCTTGTCTCATCTGATCCTTTAGACTTATTTACTAGAGTACTTTACCAAAAGACACCAAACTGACCAATCTCGATAACAACACTGAATTTTATCAATACACCAGGACTAATTAAAGCTCAACACTGCTTCTATTACTACTTTCACTCATAACTCACTTCCACGCTGTCATCTGACTGACCACAAACATATTTATCCCCAATCAAAACTATTATCTTTAATGAACTTGCATCAACAGATCACACGCCCCTGAATCTCTATGGCCTCAATCTGAACTAAAACAACTCTGTCTAACTACTTCAAATGACAATGCCCATGATCCAAGCCCCGAAAAGCCAAAAGACCAGCAAGCTCCCAAAAGACCCCTTCCTCCTGTTGCACACCAGTTTTGTCTCCCGCATCCCCTCTATCGGTTAAGGCGTGGTTAGTGTTCCAAGCCGTTTCTCATTTCCCAGTTCTCCAATAAAATAACTCAAAAACAATTTTACAAAAACTAGTAGGTGTGGTCTAATCTCGTTCCCACGAAATGACTAGACGTATAAAAAATATTGCGACCCTCAGCTATAGAATTTCTTATAAAAAGATGTCGCCATACCACACTTCATAAAGCAATAATGTTCTGAATTTATTGATACCTTAGAAGTATGTAAAGTAAGAGAAATATGAGTAATTTCAGATAAGCTTAATTCGAGCGTCACAAGTAGGTACTTATTAAATCATGGGAAAATATTTTAAAATTTGAGCTTCAATAAAAAAAATAAGGACTCGTACTAAAATATTGTGATAAATATAGAGTTCGTTACAGTACCATAATAATATAGCAGAATTACGTAAAATAATATTGTCGGGTGATTATTACAAACGTAATCTAGAAGTTAGAAATCTCCATTCTTAGTAGGTAAAGGTTTACAGAAATACGCTCAGCAATTTTCTACGTAAGTATTTCCTGCTGATTGTCCGTAAGCTTAAGCTTTGGTCCTCGAAGAAACGGCCGCCGTCATATTTAGAAGGTTTCTAACGGCTTTGTACTTTTTGGTTCAGTTTTGTATTGGATAGAAATATTTTAAAAGTATCTAATTTTGAATTTATTGTCAATTATTAAATATGAAATTATTATTTATTATTACGTCGTGTGTCTTTTTTATTATTTTTAAATATCTCTTGTGAATTAGTTAATTGTAATAATTATCTTTTTATCTCTTTAAACCCTACTTTACCTGTGCTGTGTGTTTTTTTTTGTATATAACTATTTGTATATATAACTGTTTATTTTGTATATATAACTGTCTATGTCTATATAAAAGAAAAGAAAATAAATAGAGATGATCTTCTTATTGATGGCTAAGATTGTATGTCCTAATTTTGAGTCTATCGTCAACTTATTCTAAACGACGAGTACAATGAGATAATTTTGAAAATAGCTATTATAGTTACAATTTTGTAATATTTTCTTTCTGATAAAAACAGTTTCGGCAGTCATTCAACGGTGATTGATTTAAAAAGCCTCCTAAAGGTTTGAATGAAAATGAGCGGCCTTCCGGCGCCAAGGGGAAGGTTGGGGTTTTGTACAGCGAAATGGGTTTCGGCATGTGCTATTCAGTCGATAACTTGCTCATGCTTAGCTTTTGTAGAATATTTCCCTAAGCGTTTTGTGTTGAAACGGAAGATTGCAAAATGATATTTTGCTTTAGATGTTATCACAACCCTAGGTATTCGCTAGCTTGAATATCATTGATAGTTAACCTTTTCATAGAAGCAGCCATCCAAAACAAGGTTGTCTACCTACATAATAGTAACTTTCCTAAACGCTTTCGTAGGTATAATTTATTGAGAAACCACACAGACTTTTATCGAAAAGGTTGTAAACAGGCTCGTTAAAATAACAATTTTGTAGCAGTTGAACCTAATTTGTATAACGAGGTAAATAAGCTACAATTTGTCAAACCAATATAAGGTACTCTTTCTTTCCCACTTGTATGGATGAGAGTGAAAAGGACACAAGATCAGTTTAGGTGATCGTGATTGCATAGGGCCTGGCAATAGGCTACGGCACCGCTTACCTGTGAGCTGTACGATTGGTTGTTAAATCAGTTGTATAAATAAAAATACATATAAAAATTCTTCCCCCAGATGGCTGGTGTCTGCAGATGCAGTCTCACCGACATCTCACAAATTCTGGAGGTGATGCCGGAGCTGAAAGGTCCACCTGGCCCCCAGGGTATGACCGGTGCTGACGGCACCACCGGCGCTCCCGGGAAAACGGTAAGATTATTCACATCCGTGACAGAACAACCTGATGGTGTTGACGCATAGTAAGAGTCAAACCGCTGGGTCACAAAAGAGATTCCACTAAAACTTTTTATACCGTATAACACCAAATTTTTGTCATTTTTGGCATCAACCGAACCTGCATTTGACACCCAAAAGTAATTATTACGCCCAGCTGACTTGGATGACATTACTTCAGTTTATATGTTATGTTATTGGATACGCCTACCTAGGCACTTATAAAAACTCGTACTTGACATGTGACTATGGTGTTATCCATAAATTATTCGTATTTATAGCGTCTAAAAAAATATACTTACTTAGCGTGACTTTAAGGTTCTTTTTTGTATTCCTAAAGCCTGAATGATTTTAGACTATTCTTCATGGTCGATACAAACTAAAACCGAAATTATCTAGCTACGTTACTATCAGATAATATTTGGATTTTTTGAAAACTAAGACGCATTATCGGGTCATGTTTGTATCAACCAATATAACGATCGAATCGGTACCTGACAGTTTTCTGAACCAGCTCTTTTTTCTTTTGAACTGTGTTGATACTATCTAGGCCCTAGGGAAATCATAAACCAAGCCACGCCAACTAATTTTACCTACAAAAGGAGGAAAAGACGCCATTATTGCCAACGGGCGTGAATATTTTATGACTCTAAAAGCATTTATTTTCTCTAGCTTAATAGTGAAATTGGAACTGCAGTGTTAATTACGTTCACATGTAGGTACAGTCAGCTGCAAAAAATGCTAAAACTAAGAAAAAGAGCAGTGACAATATCCCAGTATAATAATTATGACTGTTATTATTAAATTAGATTATTATGGTTATGTGATAATGTACCGAACCGAGGTTTAATTGCGCCAAACCAAAAAGTTTCTGTTAAAAAAAACCAAAAAGTTTGGAGAACTCGTGATTGTAGAGCAATAAAGTCTAAAAACTTTTTTCAATAATTAAGTGCAATTTGGGTCAAAAACCAGCTTTTATATAAATGACTCTAGTTTTACTATAATGAGTCCAACGTATTACCTATCCGTTTAATTGATTACTTGTACAAACCTATTTTTATGAAACTGTTTCAATAACTGTTTGCATAAACCCTTTTAAGTGAAAAAAATATTTAATTATCTACGGTGCTCTTAATTTTATTCATCCAAATGTGATTGAAACTTGGTTGGATCGAATTATAGAGACGACTGTTTTTTGTCTTTCTCACAATTCTCACAAAGTTCGCATAATAACTATGTTTCTTTCTTTTTGAATTCTTTATTATATTTTAAATAAGTAGAACAGTTGTGTACCATTGTTGGTGCCGCTGCTAGGTTCTGGCGTCACGGAAGACCAGCGTTATAATAGTCATGAGCTACTATATAGCACATGCTGAGTGGCGACCGTTTTTGTAGTCACGTAGTCAATATAATATTAAGCCAACTTATATTGTAATTATTTAGTGACACGAAATAAACTTTTTCTTACTTTCTTCTTTCTAGTTGGGTATTACACATACGCACATTATTGTTTTCCCTTTCTATTTCAATGCATCTAAGCGCTGCGGAGCATTCACTTACAAGCTTAACTCATCGACTTCGTGTGATAGAACAGTTATAACCTTAAAACTGTTTGTGTTCAGGGTCAAATGGGTGAGCCTGGCCCGCCTGGTCCCCAAGGCGCTAAAGGAGACCGGGGTGAGAGGGGAGAAGTAGGAACTTCCGGGCCTGAAGGTCAATCGGGGCCTAAAGGGGAACCTGGTCTAGATGGTGTTTCTGGGCTGCAAGGACCACCTGGGCCTCCTGGACCTGGTGTTCCAGTCACTTCAGCTCTGATGGTGAGTACGTACTTACTATTTAAAAAGGTGTAATAACTTTTCTTATGGATCCTATTTCAATTTCATAGTTTTTTTAAGTGGTCTTATCACACCCTGTTTCGGTAAAAAAAAACAGCCCAACACACTTTTTGCCCTAAGTAATCACGTAAGTAAAGTATTCATTATTTTGTAAATGACCACTTTGACTCTTTATACGTAAAGAAACAATCTAAAAAGACCTTTATGTTAGGTATCACTTACGGTGATTGGGAGGCAGACGAAAATAACAAAATAAAAAATTCAACAAGACGATGTATAGTGTGCACACAAACCTAAGAATCGAACAATTCTACAAATATATTTAGAGGGTGTTCTAAAAATACTGCTTAAATAATAAATCTCCACGTCCTACGAATACGTGACCTTACCCAATCGAAATTACAAGGTAAAGAAATATTTACTACCTACGGCAAACAACCTTCTTTAAAACGCTTTAACGGTAATGCTACGCAGGATTTAAGTTACGTTTACGCTACGTAACGCGTAATGGCGTCAATGGCACCCAAAACGTCGTTTCTTAGGAATCTTTGTTTGATGCGTGAAAGAATTATAGTATAGTAACATAAGAAAAGAAGCCAAAGACGTTTTCACACTGGCATAAATACGAGTACCTACACGAAATGTCATGTCAGTTGTTTGAGCAAAATTATCGGTGTTGTCCCCAACACGGTTGTCCTCACGATATCGTGTAGGTTGTGTTGATGATAATTATAAAAATGCCCAATATTGGAGATGTATTATACAACAAGGCCAGGTTTTTTTAGCATTATTTTATAGCCAAAAAACTCGCAATATTTTTCAACTAGAACTATTCCCCTAGACAACGCCAAACTCTTTCTACTACTCAATCTATTTTCAGCTAACCTCTGCAAACAGATTTCCAAGTCGTCACTCAATTCTTAGACGTTTTTATTTTGATCTAGTTAGGTACAAAATGTATAAAACAATGTATAAAACACGTATCCAATTGGTGATGCTTATTCTTAAAAGCTCGTGAACAAAGTCTAGCTTTACTGAATTCAGCCCAATAGTCACGCGCCAGACGGTTCCACCTTTTGTTGTGAAAGACGGGCTTTTGAAGCTCAAGTTAAACAAAGAATAGGTGAATATAAGATTCAAGATAAATAGAGCTCAGTTTGACAAAATAATAAAATGATCCAGAAAGACTTAAAAGGATTTGAATATAAACGAAAATTTTGTGGTATACGTTATTTCGAACGTGATGTTTAGCTTGCATTTGAATTTTGCGTTTGCTATTTTATTGGAGTGTTGAGAACTCACTGCTCTTTGAAGTTCATGCTCATTTCGTTTATTTCAATTGGTTTGAAAAGCTCTATTTAGCTTAAAAATGTTAGTGGTTCAGTTTTTAATAAGACCGTAGAAGCATGAAACGATAATCTTGAACTTTTTCAGTAATCAGTGAAAAGTTATCTTTTTGCTTTTTTTACACATCATTCATTCATTCATTTTGGTTTCATTGTTAGATTTGTCTTTACTGTTTCGGACTTGTTCAGCTCCGTATATATTGTTTATTTTTTTCGAGGATTGCAGAGCAGATTGTCAGAATGGTTTTTAGGTGCTGGGCACGCCATCCTGTGTTGTGCACATTTGTAAAAAGTGGCCTTGATGAATCATCTTGCTTAGACGGGAAAGGCCTTTTTACCAATTCGCTACTATAACTTACCATTGACAAAACAAACAAACTTTTCATCCACGACTAATATGCCATGAAAGCTGTACAAAATCGTCTATTTATAATTGCCTTTGCATGTATTCGATAGCTATGAAACCACTGGCACGTAAATAAGCTTAAGCCACTAGAATCAATCTTCCATTCGAAGGTATTAATAGTTCAAGTTAGCACGCTAACTAGTGACGTAACTAGATCGATCGTACCTGTTAGCTTTCGAACTTTCCAGGGTGTCTTAGGTTTTAATGCGTATTGATACTGCCAGGTGGTCAGAACTATCATGAAGTCTAAGGGCCTGTATCACCATATCTGAGTAACGCTCATCATTCTCCTGCCCTTATCCCGCGCTAGGTGGGGTCGGCACATGTCTTCGTCTTCCAATCACTCATTCATACGTCAACTCTGAATCTACTCCTCTCACATTCATGTCATCTTTCACACAATCCAACCACTTCTTCTTCGGTCTTCCTCTACTTGCATACCCAGTCACACTCATATTCAACGCTATTTAGAGTAACGCGTTTGAGAAACGAGTAATTCAATGAGTAACGCTATCCATCAAATAAAATTATACTTGTCTTTGTCTTTGACTAGTCTAATGTAGAGACGGAGATATTTATATTTGACAAATAGCGTAATCATGAGATGGTAAAATAGGGACTAAAAAATTCAGACTGAAGCATAAAAAGAAAAGATTCTCATATATAAATCTGACAAAAAATCTATGATATGCATGCCTAGAGCGTTTTACGTTTCTTAAAAGTTCACGTAAACTATATTTTGTATAGACATTTGAGCAGCGCCCCTAGCGGGGAGTTACATAACTGATGATTGTTCATACAAAAATATAGCTTACGTGAACTATATTAGTATATTTACATGTACTAAAACTTCACGTAAACTATATTTTACCATACGAATCAAACCTATTCGTAGTGTGTATGTAACTTTCTTGCCATTTCTTATTATTTAAAATTATTGATAAAATTTGAAAATGCATTTATCGGTAGTTGTTTCTATGTAAAATTAAACCAAGTTACTATTTGTCAACAAAACAGTTTTAGCACAAGGTTCATTATCGCATGCCGGTAAAGTTATTACTGCTTGTACAAAATGATACTCGTAACAAGGTATGACGTGATTTTTGTCATTTACATGGCATTTCGTTTTACTGTCAGTTCGGCGTCATAGACTAATGCTAAGTGCTCTGGTAAAATATTTATAGACTCGTGAAATGGGGTGAAAACAAAATAAATATACGTGGAACATTTTACGTAGTTGACTGAGCGAGCGAAGCGTCTCAGTTTCGAGATTGGTCAAAAATGCTTTTGTCCGGCTGTCTGTCTGTCACTTCTCGCCTACAAGTCGCATTTATCAACCGATTTCGACAAAAATCGGCACACAAGTTTCTTGATTTAGGTATTTAAATTTTTTAGTCGAGCGTGATTTTTGATTGGGGGAAAAATAGTGGAGAAAAGGGCGGAAGTTTGCTAAAGCGTTATTTTCGTTGAGAGTATAACAATGACAGGACAGTATAACAAGGGTTAGTGTTAAAAACTTTTTTACACAACTAAATAATGGAATAAGCCGATAACGCATCTGATGTTAAGTGGTTAACTTATGGTGTTAACGACTAATGATGCATTGCACTGCGCCCATCACTTTGAGACATAAAACTTTTCATAATATTTTATTAGTTTGTTTTGTTAGGATTGTAAAAGTAAACAAATTATAGGTTAAGAGGTATAATGGTTACAGTGGTCACCGGTAAATGGTTTGGTTACCTTTAAACCACTTTTTAATTTGTAAAAGCTCTATAAATTATCCAGTAACAGTTATTATTCTATTCCAAGAATTGCGACCATAATACGAGTACAGTCAGCAACAGAAATATAATTATGCTTTTTTTTTCGTATAAAATATTTGCTTCGCAATAGTTATTTTTACGTTTCACAATCTGCTATTCAATAAAAAAATATTATGAAAGTTTAGAACGCTCGCCCACGACGACTTTTTGCAGCGATGCTGACGCGCGTTCACATCGATAAAGTCGATTCTGTCGCTGGCTGTGTACCTTTTCCCTCGTATAACTGACGCGCGATAGTAGCGATGTCGTCGCGCGTTTATCAAACGCGCTACAGCATCGCTGCAAAGAGTCGTCGTGGACGGAGCGGCCTTGGATGTCGCTCATAAAATAAATTTGATAAAATATTATAGTCGTTAACTTTAGACGTTGACTGTACGTCCAAGTGGTATTTATGGCACTGGCAGCCAATACATTACATTCCTTGTTCCAACATTTCTATCACTACAGTCGCAACGATAACATCAATCGTTTTAAATTCTTTTATTTTGCCATTCAACCCGTAAATTTGAAGTAGAAACACGACATGCCAGTCCGTCGGGAATAAAGTCACGCAAGGCTCTGCTGTGCTGTATGTCTCGTATCATTTTTATTTGTACTAAAAATAACATAGGTAATGCGTACCTACCTAATATAAGGAGGAGACTTGACCATACGTCTAAAGGTAAAACAGTCGATACGATAAGGTAATTCGATCTTTTGACAGGCGTCACAGCTCAGTCGGTAATAGCTCTGCCTTCCGTGCTGTGGGTCGTGGGTTCGATCCCCACCAAGAACGAACATTTGTGTGTGGAAAACATAGATGTTTGTTCTGTGTCTGGGTGTTACTATGTTTTATACGTATGTATTTACAAAAAAAAAGTATGTAAGTATTCTATCAGCATCTAGTTCCCATATTACAAGCTTTGCTTAGTTTGGGACTAGAGGGCGTCGTGTGATATGTCTATGAATATTTAAAAAAAAAAAAAACTTCATGCTCAATAACACGAATAAATAGTTTACTTTTTTTAAACCACGACCGTAAAACAGAATGTTTGTTGTAAGATTGTCGGCGCTGTGTGTCTGTCTTTGCCCTCGTAGCTCTGAAAGTAAAGCTTTGATTTGGAGTGAAAAAAGAACACTAGCATTCTCCTTGTCCCATCAAAGTTTGGCGGACCCCAAAAGTTTTAAATTTTCCGTCGAAATACTTAATTATAGTGTGTTACAGGAATCATCAGGATTATACGGGTCCGGTAATCCAGGACTGGGCTCCTCAGCTGAGAGAGGGCCTATGGGCATGCCAGGCCCTCAAGGCGAGAGAGGATACCAGGGCAGCAAAGGCGAGAGGGGATTACACGGGCCCAAAGGAGACAAAGGAGAAAGGGTATGATTACAAAATCGTTTTGAGTACGGTAAATTGTTTTTGGATCTATGCAACTTTGGACATGATACCTACAAGTTTTTCTGCTAATTTACACACTCTTCAGTACAATGGCGAGTTTTAGTGGTAGAATTGCCGCAAAGTCTAGCCAACTTAGCTTTGTGGCAACGCGCTTCTCGTCACTCATTTAACTCTAAAATATCTAAAATATATATACAAGGTGTTTGAACTAACTTGATATTGCAATATAATCAACATCATCTACAGTCCGACTTAACTGTGGATATAGAACTTTTAGCTCCTGCGATTTTACTCAATCTTGAGTTATTAGATGAGTAAAGGTATCTGTCTAGACACTATCGTCTACAGCCTTCAACTATAGAATAATAATTGATGATTTTACAAGTTTCTGGTCTGTTTCGAGTCTGTTGCATACACTAAAGTAGATTTTTTTTCAGGGCTGGAAATAATCTGAAATGATTGTAACAACTTCATGCTGAATTTAATAAATGGATATCGCTTGCATTCATGAATAATGAATGATGCGAGGCAATAATTTTTGAATAAAATTTACATTTCGTTATATATAGTTTTTATGTTTAACATATTTTCAAACTTTGGACTCTAGACAAGTTGTCATTCTACAATCGTTAGAGAATAACAAACTAATCAAAATGTATCGGAATTATATCCTAACGAAAAGTCACGTGACAGTTCCCATTTTCACATATTCTATTTTTTACGATTGTAGATGGCTAGAGGACCTTATTTACTCACTAAATCAAACCCTTTCGCTAAATGAGCACAAACTTGGTCATAACGCAATAAAGCGTCCTGACCCTTGTTACGTTTGGACCCCGGTAACTATGTTACAGGGCTACGTGGGTTTGCGAGGGCCACATGGCGCAAAGGGTGAACGGGGACAAACAGGTCGAGACGGGACAGCGGGCCTGCCCGGTGCCCACGGCCGGCCCGCGGAAAAAGGCGAAAAAGGTAAGCTAAGGGCTTGTGTAGCTTTGTTAGACATCAAAATTTGAAAACACAGAGATGTCAATGTTAAAAAAGTGAGGAGTGCTAGACTAGTATGGTAAAATCATATCACGAAAAAAGTTATGAATATGAGTGTGACTGGGTACACTAAGGTAGAAGTGGTTGGATTGTGTGAAAGATGATTATGAATGTGAGAGGAGTAGGTAAATTCCGAACTGACAAATGATAGGAATGAGTGGTAGAAGACATGTTCTGCCGACTACACCTAGCGTGGGATAAAGGTAGGGGAATGGTGATAAGAAGATATCAAAGTCTATTGCACATGAAAACACTTGATTACGTGCGTTGGACACATTTCAACAGCAATGCTAGTAAAAAAGGAAAGTTAAACGTGGTCTGTTGACAACACGTTGACAGACATGAAACTGCAGACGTATTTTAATTCCATGAAAAGAATTGCGATGCTAAATCACAAGCAAGTGTCATGTTTACAAACACTATATAGAGAATAGTTTTCGAAATTCATTCTACTATATCGTTCTACCCTATAAATGGATTTTTTTAAAACAAATGACGTTGGTTATGTTGTCGGAGTGTATTATAAGGTATATTGAATAAGATTCTAAAAGATAGATAAAATAGATACTTAGTTGAGATATATCTTATCCGTATTATCAAAATATCATAAAGGGGGAAAGGGCGTCTCAGACAAATTAGTTTACTTGTCGAAGTTAATTGACAAGGAAGTCTCTTGTCTGGTGAACTCAATTGTACTAACTGGACCAACAACGGTTTACCCAACGCAACTTTTACGAGTAGAAGGCGCGGGTTCAAATCCCCACAACAGTCGTAAAATTTTCGTACTAAAGAATTTGTAATTTGACCCTTACAAACCGTTGACCCCAGAACAAAGTACCAGCACCCTGAACAAGACTTAATTTAACCATCAAATTTTATGTAACACTATGACCCATATTTATTCTCTTGGAACACGTTTGCAAGATTTTTAGGGTTCCGTAGCAACGATTTGGAAAATCTTTATTTCTTCGAACCCTTCGGATTGGCTCTTCGCGCGCTTATTTATTAATGCTCTTTCGTTTTATGATCGACTTGGGATTTTTTTTATTTCTTTATTGGTGAGGCTATAATTTATTTTTTGGAATTATTTCTTATATATTATTATTATTTCTTATATTATGTTTGCCTAGAGAAACTTTCTTTGATAATATTTGATTATATTTGTTTTTTTTTCTGTCCTAGGTGCTCGAGGGTTGCCTGGATTACCTGGACCTCCATCGAATCCGTCTAGTACTGCTTTAGCGGAAAATTCGGTACTAACTGACATTTCACGTACTGGTGAGTTTAATTTATTAGGACGTAAACCTTTTCTCTAATAGGGACCTTAAGATTAGTGCGGAAAAGTTTTTATTCCATCCAATAGAGAAGAGATGAATGAGCATAAGGTTTCAGATAAAATCATCGTACTTCTAGCTTTAATTTTTTTTTTTCATACACTAAATATGAAGTCTTTCGGGAAAAAAATTACTGAAATAGCAAAAAAAATCTTAGCTGTTTAATTTATAAAATCGATAAACTTATCTATCGATAATCGATAGATCGCTTAGAGATTAGAAATCACACACACACACCAAACGACGCTTAAACTCGTTAGTGGCATACAATACACGTCACAGACGATAAACACCGTAATTATTTCCGAACATTATTGATAATAATTTGTCATGTACGTGAGTAATTAAATTATTCAATGGCGGATCGAATTAAAATGAACACAATGAACCGTTGTACAGGGTAAGTTGTATAATATTGGAAATTGGAATACATCACGACATGACAATTTTCACACATCCAGACAAAACATGAGCGTTTCACTGGAAGGACCATAGTGGAATTTTAGGTTTCTGAGCACCTCAATATTTAGTAGAAGTTCTCAAACAATTGTAAAACTGAACCGGTAATTTGTAAAAGTTACGAATCAAAAGTTATAAGCATTTTAAAGTGGTCCCTCGGTTCCACACATGCAATGCTGGGTTCCAAGGATCTAATCAGTATTCACATCTTCTTTCACTGTCTATATTTAGTAGAAGATTTGTAAAAAAAAACTACTTAATTTCAGCCCTTCTTCTTCTTGCAGAGAGACGAAAACACGATAACAAAGTGGTCCCTCAGTTCTACATTGACGAAAATGTTTTTGCGGTTTTACAAAAAAACTAACTGGAATTTTAAGTTTCTGAATCAGTCAATATTTAGTAGAAGTGCTCATACAATTTGTAAAATCAATCAGTAATTTGTAAAACTTACCAATCAAAAGTTATAAGCATTTTAATGTGGACTTTCGGTTGAACACTTTCCAAAACGCAAAAGTAACTTTACAAAAAAACTATAAAACTTAGAGACGTGTAATATAGCTTATCATTTAGTAAAAATTTTTACTAAATATCTACATACAACAATGAACAATAGACAGAGCCATTATCGAAATATAGCAATTTTAGTTTCCGGCATAGCGATGCAGCCGCAGGGTGACCACACGGCTTAAATTTTCGGGACAGGGAACAGCATGACAGCCGCGCGACGCGACGATTCCACTCTCTGCTGATGCGGGTGTGACTCAATGAAGTCAGCGTTGGTACTCTAAGTACCTATTCATCCATTGTATTTTAAATAGGTGAGTAAAAAAAATCCGATGATTGTCAAATAAATATAAGATCATACGAAAACGGAACATCAGCGGAAAATCAATACTATTTATACTTAGGTGCTTACCTATCACACTACTCAAACAACTTCGAGAGGGCTTTCGCTGCCCAGTTCAACAATAGAATCTACAAGGTGCTTACCTAAAAAGAACAATCGCTAGGAAAACTTCAATAACCACTATCCCACTACTATTATACATGTCAAAGTTTGGATGTTTGTGTTTCAATCACTTCAAAACCACTGAACCAACTTGAATGAAACTTGGCATATATATAGTTCGTAACCTGGATTGATACATAGGCTACTTTTTATCCTGGATAATTAATAGGATCGACAGGATAAAATGAACGAAAAGGATTAGCAGCGCCAATTGGCAAGAGGATTTCATTGTCATGTCATGTCACGTCAGTTTGACAGGGCGTAGTACTACTTCTTTGGTCTAACAACTAGCGTTTGACATTCCAGTAGGTACGAGTTCGGTGTAATGAGGTGTAATGTCAAGTTTCTCAAAGAAGTATCCGCTCGGTACACACACAGATAATATAATGTACACGGAAACTGTAGACGCGTACGAAGTCGCGGGTAACTGCTAGTATATTATAGTTCGTAGCCTGGATTAAGACATAGGCTACTTTTTATCCCGAATAAATTAGCAGGATCTAGGTACGGCATTAAATGAACAAACAGGATAAGTGACGCCAATAAAACATTCTTGACGTGTTTGACACGAGGACGCCACGCCACTTATCCTTTTTGTTCATTTAATGCCGTACCTAGATCCTGCTCATTTATTCGGGATAAAAAGTAGCCTATGTCTTAATCCAGGCTACGAACTATAATATACTAGCAGTTACCCGCGACTTCGTACGCGTCTACAGTTTCCGTGTACATTATATTATCTGTGTGTGTACCGAGCGGATACTTCTTTGAGAAACTTGACATTACACCTCATTACACCGAACTCGTACCTACTGGAATGTCAAACGCTAGTTGTTAGACCAAAGAAGTAGTACTACGCCCTGTCAAACTGACGTGACATGACATGACAATGAAATACTCTTGCCAATTGGCGCTGCTAATCCTTTTCGTTCATTTTATCCTGTCGATCCTGTTAATTATCCAGGATAAAAAGTAGCCTATGTATCAATCCAGGTTACGAACTATATATATGCCAAGTTTCATTCAAGTTGGTTCAGTGGTTTTGAAGTGATTGAAACACAAACATCCAAACTTTGACATGTATAATAGTAGTGGGATAGTGGTTATTGAAGTTTTCCTAGCGATTGTTCTTTTTAGGTAAGCACCTTGTAGATTCTATTGTTGAACTGGGCAGCGAAAGCCCTCTCGAAGTTGTTTGAGTAGTGTGATAGGTAAGCACCTAAGTATAAATAGTATTGATTTTCCGCTGATGTTCCGTTTTCGTATGATCTTATATTTATTTGACAATCATCGGATTTTTTTTACTCACCTATTGAAAATACAATGGATGAATAGGTACTTAGAGTACCAACGCTGACTTCATTGAGTCACACCCGCATCAGCAGAGAGTGGAATCGTCGCGTTGCGCGGCTGTCATGCTGTTCCCTGTCTCGAAAATTTAAGCCGTGTGGTCACCCCGCGGCTGCATCTCTATGCCGGAAACTAAAATTGCTATATTTCGATAATGGCTCTGTCTATTGTTCATTGCTGTATGTAGATATTTAGTAAAAATTTTTACTAAATGATAAGCTATATTACACGTCTCTAAGTTTTATAGTTTTTTTGTAAAGTTACTTTTGCGTTTTGGAAAGTGTTCAACCGAAAGTCCACATTAAAATGCTTATAACTTTTGATTGGTAAGTTTTACAAATTACTGATTGATTTTACAAATTGTATGAGCACTTCTACTAAATATTGACTGATTCAGAAACTTAAAATTCCAGTTAGTTTTTTTGTAAAACCGCAAAAACATTTTCGTCAATGTAGAACTGAGGGACCACTTTGTTATCGTGTTTTCGTCTCTCTGCAAGAAGAAGAAGGGCTAAAATTAAGTAGTTTTTTTTTACAAATCTTCTACTAAATATAGACAGTGAAAGAAGATGTGAATACTGATTAGATCCTTGGAACCCAGCATTGCATGTGTGGAACCGAGGGACCACTTTAAAATGCTTATAACTTTTGATTCGTAACTTTTACAAATTACCGGTTCAGTTTTACAATTGTTTGAGAACTTCTACTAAATATTGAGGTGCTCAGAAACCTAAAATTCCACTATGGTCCTTCCAGTGAAACGCTCATGACAAAACACCTACACGATATCGTCATACGACCTAATGTCATACATTTTAGTATTAGATGGTTTTACAATCTTGTTGGGAGGCACTGACATATCGTATAGTGAAGAAATTGGTGTCGGGTAGTGCGCAAACGCCCATTTACTCACATTTCTAGGTCCCGACGACTCAAAACTCAGACTATACTATAAGTGGTATAGACTTGAAAAAAGAGATCTTTTTTTAAGGATTTTTTTTTCAGTTAAAAAGATAGAATCCTGGTCTGTTTTGGACTATCTATTCTGTAACTAGATGATAGTAATTAAGGACTTTTTTTTCTTGTGTATTTTGTACATACGAGTATTATAGGTGTTGTAAATGCTGTATTGGTCGTAATTTTCTATAGGACTTTATAACTTTCGATATTACTAACACTGATTGTACTGACACGTTAGTTAGATCATAATACAAAATTAGATCCCTTCGCAGTCATTCTGTCCCTTTTGGCCATATTGACAAATGCGTGGGTGTCAGTTTTGTCTAAAAACACGAAAGTATTTTCATTCCACTGTTCAAATTTAAAATGGAGTTTTATATTTCAGAAGCGGCTTTGATCAAAGGCTCTAAAGGAGATCCGGGTGTTTCGGGCGAAAAGGTAAATAAAATAGTTTACCTGGAAAAATAAACCAGAACAAATTAAAAAGTAATCCATATTACCCTAAATCCGAAATAAATTCACTCATGTGAAATAAACCAGTTTTAGCTAAAGGTTTTTAAAAAACGTGAACAGTATTTTAAAGGTTTTTTCTTTCATTTTAGTTTTTAGGTACTAAATTAGGTTTTAGGTTTACGAGCCGTCTAATTTTATCATTAGTCTGAATTAGTTGATAAGTACCGTTTACTTTACAAAAAACAAGATTTCCCAAGACGCCGATCAAAAGGTTATGAGGGCTCAGACGCTCAACTTGATTTATTGACCCCGGTTTTTTTCTCGTTCCTTCATCTATGAAACAAAAGAGATATAAAACGTAAAGGCTGCAGTGCAAATGCAGACTATCGGTCGGTAAAATTATCATGCTTTAATATATTTACAAGGGTTGACATCAATCCCTATCGATCATAAAACTGACATGGGATAAACGTTATTTTTTTATTTGATATCTTAAACTTGTCAATCGATAATAATAATATTGATGGACATTTCACACAACGCTCTCTAGATAAGAGTCCCTGGAACAAATGAGACGTGATTCAATGGGACGGAACCTATCAAGTAGTCTTGAACAAAAATAGTTCTTGCCTTGGTATTGTTGGTTAACTATTTAATGATATTCTATTCAACGTCTGATTGATTGTTTTGTTTACTTAGTGTGTAGGCTAGTTTGTATTGATAAACCCTAATATGATTAAGTTGTAGTTTTGGTATTGATTTATGGGCAAGGTCGCTTTTGTGAACTTAACGATTCATAGAATATCTAATAGGTGTTCGTGTTTAGATCGAAGTAAATATTAATGATCCTTATTGAGGTATATAATTTGTAGATAAGGTTTATTTCAGCTAATTTTAAGATTTTAAAAATATATTTTCTTCTCATTGCTATTAGGTATTATATTATTATCTTTGGTTAATTGATTAACAGTTATTATTTTCAAATTATGATCGCTGCGGTATTTTTTTCCTTATAAAAGTCATGTTATTGCTTGCCTTTGGTGGTTTGACGGACATGTTTTTTATTTCTCAAGTTTTAATAGCGAATACAGAATAAACTCTTTATAAAAAAATATTCAAAATTCATAACAAAGTAATGTATTACTGTCCAGGGTGAAAAAGGCAACCGGGGTCTGGAAGGCCCCCAAGGCTTCCCAGGGAACGACGGGAAGGCGGGAGAAAGAGGGGACATTGGTCCTTCTGGCTTACCTGGTACTCAAGGGCCAGAAGGTCTCAATGGACCTAAAGGAGATAGGGGTGACCCTGGACCACCTGGGCCTGTGGCTGTTACTCGGGATGAAGGCTTGCTGTTGACCAAGGTAAAACTTATATCCCATGAGCCTGAAAAAGTATATTGCTGGACAAAATCTACCTGTATGTTTCAGAGTGATAGGTGCAGTGCAATGCACAGGGCACGTCCTCAGTGGACGTGCTCGGTGAGGCAATGCATTGTTATAGGCAGAGGTAACCACTTAACATCAGTGTGGCTATCGGCTTGTTCCATCATTTTGTTGTATAAAAAAAACCTAATAAGTTTAAAAAAAATATTTTTTCTTTTCTCTGAACAGCATAAAGTAATATATACACGATATTATGTTGATGTCATGATAGCGTAAAAACGCCCTTATCTAACCATTTTGGAAGACTTTATTATTATATGAAGTAAGATTACAAAGTAAGCAAACGAAAATACCACTGCTTAAGTTACTGAGCTCATATTTGTTTTTATGAGCTCGTATTTTCCGATTCAAAGCCCGCGTTCAAGTATCCACTTATTTATATGAAGGTTAGCTCAAAGTCAACGATATTGTTCAGGTACAGCCAATCTGAAATGTAGGTCTCTAGGACCTTTTCAAACTAATTCAATGACACAATGCTTCAAGATTGAGGAATCGAGGTATCAATCAATAGTTTGAAAAGGTTCTACAGTTGGTTGACCGTACATTTTGGTAAACAAGCTTTGTTCGTTACGTGGATATTTAATTACTTAATTTTTCCATTCAAGGTTGCTTTATTTAGACCGGGTTCGATCAACTTCAAATAATTCCTTAGATTAAAATATTTTCGTCCTTGTTTTTGATAAGAGTAGAGACGGAAAGTATTTTACCTGACGAATAGCGTTATTCGGAGTTGGTCAAACCCGGTCTTAAATATATATATATTTTAGTTAGTTTATGGTAGCATACATTCCTGTCATTGGAGGATTTGACTAAATACCTATACGGTTATACTGCAAAAGGTGTTCAAATCGGAACACAAGAATTTATAGCATAATTTTTCCCATAATATGGTTACTATCTTTTCTGTTTTACAACAGGGTGACAAAGGCGATTCTGGGCCACGTGGTAAAAGAGGCCACCCGGGCCCACCGGGCCCCAGAGGCCCCCCTGGCCTTCCTGGTCCCCCAGGGACCCCAGGCTCAAACGGACCCTCTGGCGATATCGGATTACCAGGATGGACGGTATGAATAAACAATTTTCTTAGGGGATTTGGAAAACAATGGGGTTTTCGTGCTCGAGTGACGCCGTAAATTCACATTTTTTAATTTTAAAATTTCTGTGGCTGTTTAATTTTCTGTGGTTTTCTACATGCATACAAATAAATAAAAAATATTATTTAAAACATTTTAACATAGGTAAGCAGAGAATTTTATTTTTCTACATAACCCTGATATATTCTGTTTTTGCGCGCTAAACTGTGATTTTAATATTTTACCAGGGGGCAGAGCAAATGCTTCCCTAATTTTTTACTAATTATCTCCGTCCCCTGCTTAATTATGTCACTTTTTATAAATATTCATCAGATTATTAATAAATCACAAACATCTTTCTACCTTCTTATTATTTTTTTTTCTTTCTATCTTTTTTTTTGATCGTCATGTTATATAGAAAAGTACGTCATTGAAACCATGTACCATTGTTACCATAGTTACAAGGTACCTACAATCAAAACATCATAAATCAATCTAGGTATTGACTTAGGTACATACCGAGGTTCAGTTTACTCTACAGAGCTCTTGAGTCAATTTGAGCTAGCTCACAAGTCGTTCTTCATTTCGTCTATAAACTTCTCACAGCGCATAACCAATTGATTTCAGCTGATCTCAACAATACAATAACATGTACCCACATTATACTGTATACACATTTCAAATCAAGCCTGATTTAATTGGTATGTTAGGCTGTTTACTGTGAATACAGATGCATGGTCAGCTATGTAATCAAAGCCTAATTATTATACAGGGGACATTGTAAACTGAAAACGTTATTCGTAGTTGTCACTGAGCTTTATAAGGCTTTAGTTAAACGTTGAAATAAAAAATAAAGTATATTTTTGATGGACGCTAGCTTATCTTAAAAAAGATGTTTTCAGATGTTGTTATAGAACTGCGCTGATTCATTTTGTAAAATGTAAAGCTTTTTTTTTCAGTAAAATAACTTTACGTTGACCGTTGTGAAACTGGATGAATCTAAGTCAGGTTTACGCAACCCTATAAAATCATAGATTATCCTATCCTACTATAATATTATAAATGCGAAAGTTTAGATGTTTGGATGTTTGTGTTTCTATCACGTCGAAACTACTGAACCAACTTTGATGAAACTTGGCATATATGTAGTTCGAAACCTGGATTGACACATAGGCTACTTTTTATCCTGAATAATTATCAAGATCTACAGGATAAAATGAAAAAAAACGGAATTAGCAGCGCCAATTGGCAAGAGGATGATGTCATGTCATGTCACGTCAGTTTGACAGGACGTAGTACTACCTCTTTGGTCTAAACGACTAACGTTTGACATTCGAGTACGGGTTCGGTGTAATGTCAAGTTTCTCAAAGAAGTATCCGCTCGGTACACGCACAGATAATATGATGTAAGTACATGGAAACAGTACTCGCGTACGAAGTCGCTGGTAACCGCTAGTTATATCATAAATAAAAAAAACTCACCATGTGAAGGTACCATAACTATTACCCATAAAAGCTCAAGGTCTATAAACTTCAGCATTTTTTCAGGTTTATTTCGACGAAAATTACTGCAGGAAATATTATTCCAATAATAAATTTCAGGGTCCCCCGGGAGTAGCAGGCACGCCCGGCCCTCAGGGTCAGAAAGGTGAAAAAGGGGATCCTGGCCTTGGCTCTCTCGACCTGGATAAGGTAATTTTAAACGCTTATGTTACAGAATACAGTAAATCTATTGTTTTGGGTCAGCAGTAAAAGTGACGCAACTTATGTGTTGGGTTCGCTGAGAGGTATTATCACTTTGTATTATTTTATTCGCCTTGAGATAGAGGCTATGAACTCATCTTAAAGTGTGTAACACACTGAGGTAAATGCGGGTCGGGTGCATTTTGGATGCGGGTTTATTTCGTTGAATTTACATGGACGACAATTCGACAACACACAAAACACGTGCGCAGAATGGGCGTGGCTTGGGTGATTTCTATACGTATTTCCGCGCCTGACCCGCACCCAACACGCGCCCGCCTTCAATGCATAATATATAACTGTTTTTAAGGTTCCCTTGTACCAAAAAATAGAGCATTCAGAGCTCATTGTCCAACCTTTGAAAATGCATGATAAAACTCATCAAAAACAGAAATAGAGCAGTAAGATTAAACGTAAACAGGATAGCCTTTGTACGAAGCGCGGACAAAGATATACTGAAACAAAAAGATAGAAGATACACGATAAACAAGGAGTTTCTTACAAAGCAGGTTAATTAAGCGCTCGACTAGCCATAGTTAAACAAACACAGGGGTAGATACAAAAGGTATAGAATAACTAGCTATCTGTAGGCGCACGTTGCGGTTTGTTCATTAACTGCTGCTGTTTTTAAGTTTCATACAGCTCGGGTATTTTAAAATCTAGCTACCATTTTGTGAAGTTCAATTATTTCATATCTAGTAAAAAAGTTGTGGGACCTGTAAATAAACTGGTGATATGGACTTGCTACTACACTTATTTCTGTTGCCCCTCCCTGTTCATGGCTGATATTGTAACATGCCAGAAAATTAACTTGCTAAAATACTTTTTCAATAATTATACTTAGATAAATCTTACCAATAAGAGTCTCTCTTCCGAATCTAAAAAAGTACACGATATTTGATGATATTTTTATTGTGATGATAAACAAGTAATTCAATTAAAAATTAAAAAAACCCCCCAAATCTTGGACCGATGTTCATCAAACATAGCTAAGAATACTCCGACTTATTCACCTTTTAAACAAAAAAAAACACAAAATCAAAATCGGTTCATCCGTTTGGGAGTTACGTTGCCTCAGACAGAAACACACACACAGACACTTCAAACTTATAACACCGCGTCGTTTTTGCGTCGGGGGTTAAAAATAATTTCTCAAGGATGTCATTATCAATGAAATAAGATTTAATAGTAAAAATAGAAACTAGAGCTGGCCGTTTTGTAACGGCCGTCCTAACGGTTCCAGTTTCTAAGAAAACTATGGTTTAAATGCTTTGTTCCTAAGTCCTCGTTTTGCAGGTCTCACGTGAGGTTTTGCATCGCAATGAGGGATTTTACGACTGTAATACCTGCGACCACTGGGGGTGGATAATTGTGTGGCTTGCTCTTAGGTACTTAGTGTACATGCGCACTAGGCGGCCGAACCAGTCAGCTGCGGCCATTGCCGCCTTGTACGTGTAAAACGAATTTTGTAATTCAGAGCTCCTAGGAACTTACCGACAACGCAAGAGATGCGAGTTCAATTCCCGCTGTGGAATTATTTTTGCATGATTTAATTATTTGTATTTTTACAAGCATTCGAGCATTTATAGCTACTGCAAGTATAGTTTAAACTTAGCAGACATTTCTCTTTAATTTTTGGTGGCTGAAAAAGGTTCTTGTCGATAAATAATCCCTAATTCCCTATGTTATTTGACTTAAACCCTTGCCCTGGAAAGTAGATGAAGTGTTCCCATGCGATTACGTTATAAAACCTGTTATGAATTGAGGGAAATAAATTGCCGACTAGCCCGCTTTTCAACATAAATTTTTAAGCACGAAATGTTTTAGGTTAAGTAATCATTGACAAATATACTTGCTTTTGATAATTTGTTTACGTAACTAAACAGTCAATACAAAATCATGCCTTTCAGAGTGCATTGTGGTTGTTGATCACCATCCACAAAAGTTTTTTTTAAGCCCCCCACATTAGGCAATTGTGTATCAATAAGGCTTGTCGTGTATAGTTTTGTAGAAATCTAAACTAGTAGACAATAATAACACCATCAGTAACTGCAAAAATAAAATAAGCGAAGTACTTACAATCAAACAGAACCTTTTTTTCTAGGTAAAAGGCGAGAAAGGTGACAGAGGTTTTGACGGCACACCCGGAGTCCCCGGCAAAGAAGGCCCAATGGGTCCCCCGGGCCCTCCAGGGTCTCCTTCAAACACTATCCAATACATCTCTGTCCCGGGCGCGCCAGGCCCTCCCGGCCCTCCAGGCCCTGGGTATGGTAACGAAGTGACAGCCGATACATTGACCGATATCCCCGGGGTCCGACGCGAAAGCACAGGTGGGTAAATTTGCACAGTGGTCTGTTTTGATATTTCACAGGACAATGTTAATGGGATTCTGTGGTCGCTGTGCTGATGTGAGCTTTGTCAATGTTTTAATGGCCTCTGTGATTTGTTTTGTGATGGGAATTGATTCCGTTCGATGTGGTTTTATTTTGCCTGTCTGTGACTTTGCTTAACTATTTATTGGTACACTCGGCAACATCTCGACCTAGACTGTTTGGACTTTGAATTATTAGAAGTTGAAGGTTGTGAATCGCGCAAGACAGAGAACAATGTTTTTGTGTGAGACGCGCTGCTCGCGTGGCGCGCGCCTACACCTGATACGTTCTCTTTCCAACGATTATCTGCATTGTATATAGCGTAGTTATGGTCATGTTGGGCGTCTAACCAGACGTGTAGCCGTGTGTACTATATGTACTACTTTTTGTAGAATGTTGGTATAGGTGTGCTATGGGCTTAATTTCACAGTACTGTTAGCCTACGTTATTTGTTTTCCTATATGTTCATATTTATGGGTATTTTTACGCCCTGAAGCCTTCAAAAGTATCATATTATCCTGTACCTATTTTTAACAATAAACATTTTTTACCAAGGTAAACAACGAGATGCAATGGCAATCCTCAGGAATCTAAACCAGCTCGTACAATACAGACCAGATCTTTACGGTGAGCATAAACACTTTTACTATCTTCCTCCAAAAGATATAAAAGACTAAAATAACGACAGTTTTATTTCCTCAGGTTATAGAGATCCATTAGATCCTCTCGGTGAGAACACAGACTTTGACGACGATGAGGACGGAAGAGCTATCGTTGGCACGATTTTGTTTAAGACCACGGATTCTTTGCTGAGGGTAATGTCAATTGTGCTAGATATTTCATTCAATTTTAAGGTGTTTGTAATGCTAAACGATATTTAGGTTTATTTTATAAATCCATGAAGTACAAAATTGTTTAACTCGAAACTAAAATTTAAATTTTAGTTTTTTTTTTTTTATATTTTGATATTGTTTAGGTTTAAATATTTGTACAAATGTGGGTACTTATTAAGTTAGAGCACCAATAATTTAGAAGTGGCACCCATGCTCGTCTTTGGAGCACTTTTCACGCAAGTCCCTGTAAAAGGACTCGTGCGAAGAGTGGTCCTATATTTTTTACCAACTTCCAAAAAGGAGGAGGTTCTCAATTCGGTTGTATGTTTTTTTTTTTTTATTTTTTTTTTTTCAATGTTTGTTACCTCAGAACTCCGTCATTTATGAACCGATTTCAAAAATTCTTTTTTTATCTGAAAGGATATACTTTCAGATTGGTCCCATTTTATTTTCATCAAAATCGTTTGAGTAGTTTGGGTTATAAATAGAAATAACTGAAAAAATATGCCCGGCGCGGCGCAGCGCCTACCATTTTACTGCTAGCAACGGTGCCCGCGTATTATTGTTCAATAAGCTAATGCCTTACTTTCGGACCCTTTGTGCTGTGTACACCTTTATTACATTTTTCTAAATTTGTCAATAAACCCAGTATTTGTACATTCAAACCGCATTTAATTGGAGAAAAGCAAAAACCCACCAGTTGTTCCTCTAACTAAAGTATCAACACCAACCACGTGCACGAAATTGCGTATTTTGCTTTCCTGTGACTTTTAAGTGGTGTTTATAGTGACTAGAACATTCCCAATCAATTGTCATCATCATCATCATCTGATTATGAAGCTGGTAGTTGAATTGAAGTCGGTTTTTCTAGTTTTTTAAACTTATAAATTATTTTTATTTAGTGTTAGATCTACAAAGTACATAATACACAATAGTGACTTTAAATTCAAATCAAACTCTACACCCAAGACAAACCTGCTAAATCATATTCCTAAACTAAGCAAAACTGTGTATTTCTAAAAGCATTTTCAGCAGCATTGTTCGTGTAATTACAATGTTGATTATGTCTCGCAGCTCGGCACTAACAGCCCACTGGGCACATTGGCGTACGTCATTCAAGAACAAGCTTTGTTGGTGAGGGTCAACAATGGATGGCAGTATGTAGCGGTGAGTAAGCTTAGGGTTTCATATCTTTTCAAGGAAGAAAACTGTGAGTCGATTGTCGAGGTTTCATATTTAACTTAGAGGTCACTGAAGGGAAATAAAGTGTGTTTTACTGATCGTTTTGTCAATCTACTAGATGTCTATTTGAAAAAGCGTTTTTACATAATTATATTTGCCTGTATTTTATGCTTATATTCTAAGTAAATATTAATTTTTTAAAACAATAACTATATTCAAATACTTCAGAAAATAGCATTTTTAACAAAAAAAATTTATTAAAATGAACTCTGAATTCTAAATGCTAAAGAGAGAAAACAGAGTTCAAATCAATGTTTGCCTACATAAATATGTTTTATATCTTTGTGTTTTAAAAATAATATCTAAGGAATAAATGGTATGTCCATTGTACCCAGCTACGAGTATAAATAAGAAAATAATTATCCGTTGTAGAATAGGTAGGTAAACCACCATGAAGTTTTCCTTATTCTTATAATTTTTCTTTAAGCTTATTTTTCAAGATTTAAAATAGCTGTGATATATTTTTTCCTGTAAAATTAATACGAACTAAGCAGACTCCAGCTATAAAAGCTTTTTATTCCGTATTGGGAATAGCCTCTTTATTACCAGTTGAGTTATTTAAATTGAACTTTATTTCTTCTCCTTTGAGACGAACGAAAACTCACGTGAAAATATACAAAACTGCGTTCTATTTTAAAAGTCCTAAAGCTCATTTTTACATACTGCTTTAATTTTTAAGCTTGAACATCTTGACTATAAAATTTGAAAAGTGTTCCAGGCTGAATAATTTGTAAATTGTGTATTCAAAGATAGTGAAGAAATCTGTATTTTAATCTCTGAGTCGTAAAGTTCATATCGGATCAAACCTGAATCTAGACCGTCTTGGCGATAGAATTTGAAAAGACTGCTGAATAGCATGAATAATAAAATACTGTTTGCTGAAATGGGCTTAAGATCAATATTAATGAATCAAAGAGTTTTCAGAGATAGTCGTAGATACTCATTTTACACTCTAAGGCAGCGCAATCAAATTCAGGTATGCTATCGAATAAATTGTGACTCGCTTTTTATAGATACACCGCTAGGATTAAACCAACATAATATGAGTAATATTAAATTCCGTATCACCACATTAACCACACAATTTTGTTTCAAATAATATTTTGAGATGTATTTAAAAATGACTTCTTTTATTGGTGAATTTTTTTACTTATACTTACCTAAGTTAAAAATATTTTTGAGTTGTACACTTTGAACAGAGTTGTTTGGTCAGTAAATTATAAAATTAGTTTTTTTAACCAAGTTAGGTATCGCTGACATCTATAATAGATATATTTTTGTCTACAGATGGGTTCTCTATTAGCAATCCAAACAGCACCATCTAGCGGACCAACTAGAACACCACTACAGAGTATTCTAGAAACATCTAGTTTGGTTCATCATAAGAATCCCGCTGTAGAAGGACCCGTGGTAAGTTTGGTGATGAACGAATGCTTTCACGTACCTACTTACACTTTTAGGTAATAATAATAATGACTTTAATAATACTTTCAATAATAATCGAACTTAAAAAAAATCCTAATTAAAATAAACATTTTCTTAAAAAAGTAAACTGCAAAAAAATATTTTCATAATAATAAATTGGTAGGTTATGGCTAAACTGATTTCGATTAAACGTGATAATACTTATAGGTATCTTGAATTTTAGAGGTGGGCTTTGGGTAGAATTAGATAAACGACTAGGTAGGTAGACTTTTACAAAATCGTTGCAAAGTCGCAGTCAGAAGATACCGAGAGTAAGTATCCTTAGTTTCTTATGTAAGTAACATACACGTTTAGGAACTAGACAATAACATTCAACACGATAAAGCCATTTGCCCAAACAGAACCTCCCATACATTTTCCCTCAAGCACCAAAACGAAACACTACCCTTATCGCTATCCATCCATACCAGGCCTGGCGCACTCGGCACTTTAGTTATAAAACTACAAATAGTTACATATAACCTATAACTAACATAAGTTGATAACAGTTTATAATTCAAAGTCAAAGTCAAAGTCAAAGTCAAAGTCAAAATTTCTTTATTCAATAAAATCACAAGGATCATTTAGAATCGTCTTATATAACTAGGTGATTCTAGGTGCCAGTTCCACGCGACCAGAGCCTAGAAGAACGGGCAAGAAACTACCTTTGCACACCTTTATTGTACACCTTTGCAATTTTCTTTTTACAATTATAAACAAACGTTTGACCGCAATCTCACCTGAGGGGCGAGTACGAGTTGACAATGTAAAAACCGGTGTGAAATGTCTGACGCCGAGCACACCGGTGTGCGTGCGCTGCTTGGTATGGAAACACTGAGCGGATTTTTTGAGAAGCTTGGTCTCGTCATGCCTCCGCTCAGTGTTTCCATACCAAGCAGCGCACACCGATGTGCTCGGCGTCAGACGTTTGACACCGGTTTTTACATTGTCAACTCGTACTCGCCCCTCTGATGGTAAGTGACGATGTCAACGTGGCCAAATGGGTGTGGGAGATTTTAATTTTGTTTTGTAACTTTTGCAAGAGTTTAGAAAAGTGCTTATAATATTTTGCGACTGCATTTACTTGGATTTGGAAAACTCAATTTGTTTTCAACTTACGTGGCTTACTGTACCATGGATGGCTTTGTTATGATAGATCAATCCAAACAGTAGCATTCGGCACTGTGTACATAAAAATGTACTTTATTGCGTCGTATCTAGAGCAGATATTTATTTAGATGTTTTGTCGAAGTGAGCTTTCTGTATTTCTGCTATTGATTATTCTGTGACCATACCCAGAGGCTCAATGTCTACAAAGCCTTTTCATTGACCTATCTCCCCTTTCAGTAGTTGTGAGTTGATTCTCTTTGCTAACAAGTTGCGAGCGTACACTGGCGTCATAAAGTGGAGGTATTTGTGTACAAAGCAGGCGAAGTACGTAGTGTACTCGTACAAGCGAAATTGCTGCTGATGAGTTCGACGCATCTAGACAAGTTAATATTGAATTGATCTTAGTATGAAAACACAATAAAAGCTAACTTATTAAAAGGTGTACTTAGGCAAAAACAGTCTTCGGAAATCTGGTGTAAGCGAATACATCTGGCATCGTATGCAAAGAGTAGATCCAATTACGAGACTTGCATTGTAAACAAAACTCGTATTTCGCATCTGGTTGTTAAGAGGGCTATCACAGTTTGGCCGCGATTCAAGGGCTGGCGCGCGTTTGAGTTCGTCTGAGAGTCTGAGATCGCATTTCATGCAGTTTTAAATTACGTTTATTCAATATAATAAAATGAATAATTTAAATAAAAGTATACAATTTTATTGATTATGAACTAACGTTTATTTTGGTATAATTTTTAACTTAATAATATTAATGTAGTATGGAGAAATTAACGGCTAATTCAGAACGTTTTTAGCAATTTTATGGTTTTGAATTAATTTTTTTTTGTAGATATCCCATACTTATTTCTGAATTCCGGGGCCGCTACGGTCAATGGCAGTATATAAGAGATATTTGTAGATATTTTTCATTTCGTTTGCTTTGCAGAGTAGTTCAATCCAGGAGCTTGAAAAAGTGTCTGCGCGAGTTTTATTAAAAACTTGTTTCGGAATTTTGGCTTTATTTAAATATATAAGGAAAAATTGCAAAAAGCGAGGCCGCTACGGTCAATTCGAATAACTATTCTACACCAAACAATAAATCGAAATTATCTAAGAGTTTCAGTTTCAGAGATCCAGAACGTCAAAAATGGGCATTTTCACGGTTTGACCGTGATATCCGCCTTAACCCAAAAGACTTTACATTCAGCAGTATCTATTTTGAGACCATTTGTGTGAAACTTAATCCCTTGCCAAAAAGGGAGTATATTGCTTCGGGGCGGTAAAGTCGATCCCTTTTGTTTTACTCAATATTTACTGCTTGTATCATTTACAAGCTTTTTATTTAACTTATATCCTTTGTGATTTTTGTTTGGTTTGATCCAATTCACGATTTAGGTCGAATTGTCAAGTCTTTGATGATGAAGCGCTTCTAAAAGAAAAGTGTTAAATGGAAAATAAAACCGTATTCAGAGCTATTTCTGAGATATGATAGATAAATAAATACCAGTATTTTGCCCTCGTCAACTGGCCTGTATGAAGATGGAACGGTAAAATTGTGCTAAGACGCAATTTTTATTTGCTTGATCACCAAATGCGCCTTTTTAAACGTACCATAATGGTCTTTTGTGTCAATGAAATGTCAAGTCATTGCTTAATTCCACTAACAACGGTTGATGTTTTATTCAGTTCTCTTCAGCTGTTGAAAAGACACTAGTGCAGTTGGATCACAAAAGCTTTAAAATAATTGAAAAACTACGGTTAAGCTGCGTTTGACACCTTGGTTAGTGAAATTAGCCCCCTGTTGTTTAACAAATAGTTAGTTTTTCGATTTATTTGATCATCTTTGTACCCACAGCTTCGTTTAGCTGCGCTGAACGAAGCACACACGGGCGATATGCACGGCGTCAGCAGTTCTAACTATGAATGTCGACGACAGGCTCAGCGGGCCAATATGGACGGCACTTTTCGAGCTTTTATCTCCTCTCGGTAAGACTTCTTATCTAGGAAGAGTAATCTTAGGATAAAGCTGCGTATCCACTCAAGATGGGCCAGGAAAATGAGCGGGGAAAAAATCCACCAACAGAAATGCTTCACGTGACGAATAAAGTGACACTATTGGTTGATTTTTTTCCTACACACCATGTATCTACCTCGCACATATCGCTTGACCCAAACATATTCTGTGATTTTTTCGATTTTTTATCTACCTTTACGTATACACAATATTTGATTTTTTTTAATAAAATTTGTGTAGTTAAATATGTATAACAAAAGTTTAATAAAACACTAAGCTCTATTGCCTCCAGGATTCAAACAATAGACTCCATCGTCAGCTGGGTGGATAGGGAGATCCCAGTTGTGAACACGAGAGGGGAGGTCATCTTCAACTCTTGGGGGGAGATGTTCGACGGGTCAGGCGCGCTCTTCGCACATGCTCCGAGGATATACAGCTTCAGTGGCCAGAATGTACTGACTGATCCAGCTTGGTAAGTTATTTATTATTTACTAGCAGTTACCCGCGACTTCGTACGCGAGTACCGTTTCCGTGTACATTATATTATCTGTGCGTGTACCGAGCGGATACTTCTTTGAGAAACTTGACATTACACCGAACCCGTACTCGAATGTCAAACGTTAGTCGTTAGACCAAAGAGGTAGTACTACGTCCTGTCAAAGTTGACGTGACATGACATGACATCATCCTCTTGCTAATAATTGGCGCTGCTAATCCCGTTTATTCATTTTATGCTGTAGATCCTGTTAATTATTCGGGATAAAAAGTAGCCTATATGTCAATCCAGGTTACGGACTACATATATGCCAAGTTTCATCCAAGTTGGTTCAGTAGTTTCGACGTGATTGAAACAGAAACATCCAAACATCTAAACTTTCGCATTTATAATATTAGTAGGAAGGATAGGATAAGATAGGATTTTTGTCATCGTTTCAGTAATAGAAGTGCCACTGCTGAAGACATCGTGTCTTCTCCATGATTCCAAGAGCTATATTTGCGGCACCAAACGGCTTTCAGCATCTTTTACGTCTTTCTACTTTTCTATGTATCTGTAGAATGATGTATCTATAGATGTATCTATAGAATTCTATGTATCTACCATCTATAGAAAAATCTACCAAGCCATACTCAACCGTCATGTTAGAAAATCGTTTGGATCATCAAAATATCAAAATGTAATCTTGTTGATAGCTCAAGTTTAGTCTTGTATAATATTCTATTACCAAATATCAATAATATCAAGGTACTTGTTATTGCAAACTGATGATCAAGTTTGCCGTAAACAGAGAGTAACTAAATTAAACTTTATTAATTGTGATTTTGTTGTTAAGCTGAATTTATAAAAAGCGGATACCGTTACAAAACAGCGATAAAATAGATATGCTAGTACGTAAAACAAAATTTCTAAAAAAAACACGAGGATTAGTTATTAAGGACATAAGGTCTTAAAATTGCATGAGGTACTTACTAATTGCAAAAAAAAATTAAGAACGTACTTTCTCCAAGGTTATATATGAATAACATGCAGATAAAGATGGCATAATATTACGAGTGCATTATGCTTATGAATATGGACAGCATGTTTTATACAGGGTGTGAAAAAATTGTCCTCATAAGCTAAAAGTGTCTACACAGCTTCCCCATATCGTGACAATGGTATTATTGGTAATGTTTTTAGCTTTTATGCTGCTAGTAAAAACATTTTTACGTCATATACATTTCTCCATCAGGCCAACAAAAGCAGTATGGCACGGCGCTAACCCGAACGGCGAGCCGGCAATGGACGCGTACTGCGACGCCTGGCATAGCAGCAGTCCGGATAAGTTCGGGCTGGCATCATCTCTGCGCTCTAACAAGTTGTTAGACCAAGAAACGTGAGTGATTTATTGTTTTCTAGCTGTTGTATCGTGGTTTCGTTTGGTATCTAGATAAAAAGTAGTATCGGTGGTGCAATTATTATACCTCCTACTTCGTCCAGCTATTATTACGTTGTATGTATGATTATACTTAACATTTTTAATACAGATTTGGTACCTAATAAAAAAAGAAAGATTACATAATACATTAATCGATGATAATACATAAAATACGTCAGATTTATATATTATATTTATTATTTATTATAGCTGTTAAACACGTTTAATGATTCTGGTGCAAGCCTAAAAATTGTAGAAACCATAATAAGTTTGACCGTGTAGACAATGATGTCTATAGAAAAAAAATACATATTTGAGCAAACCTTATTTTGTGAACCCTTATTCACAAAGAAAACGACTAATTAAGCTTTTACAGTATTTAAAAAATATATTATGTGGAACAGTTGAGTTATCTACAAATCTATGTAACTATTTTTTTGTTGTTTAGGTATTCGTGCAGTAGTAAGCTGATTGTACTATGCGTGGAAGCGACCCCTGTCGATACAGTGAGGAGAAAAAAACGATCCAAGTAAGTTCCCGTATCTTGAACTGGTCCTACGCTGGCGTCGGTCGCGGTCCTCGGTCGCGCGCGACTTTATTTAAGAAAAGTCCCGCTGACTTCAGTGTAGCAGTGCGGTGCCTTATAATAGAACATAGTGTTTATTCGCACGCTTGACCGATGGTCAGCGACCGGCGTCAGCGCAGAAAGAGTTCTCATAATAGTAGTACGCACTCGTACTTGCATAAACAAGTGTACTTATTTATAATGTAAATTACTACACTTTACACTTTAGTAAATTACTGTGAATGCTCAAAAAAAATCTGTAATAGTGTAACATGTTTTTATAAATTTTTTTGCAACCATCTGTGGTGTAATTCTCTTTCAGATTTTTAAAGAAAATTATGGCTCTGATTGGTAATGCATGCTATTTACTTACATTTCAACAAATCCTGCTTCAAAGACCACATTCAAGGCGCAATATCAGATGCAGGGTATTTTCTTTTCTTTTGTATGTAACAACTGATAAATTCTAAAGTATTTAAATATTCCACAGATATCGAACCACAGATACTCAAAATATATTAAAAGACATCGAAAAGCAACAGAACGATACAAGAAAGTTATAGACATTATGTTTAGTTCATAAGAAAAAATAAAGACTGTAAATAATTTGTAGATAATTCGTAAATAATGATCCGGTGGAACATATCGACAATATATCTCTAAAAACTAAACGCTTGAGCATTCAATGATTGTTTTTACACTGCCGACACGACACTTACACGATATCGGCTAAGACCTTAATCATACATTTCATACGAACCGCTTTTATACCGTGTTTCTCGGCACCAATGATTTTGTTCGAGCAACTTGACATATCAGTATCGTGTTGGTATTTGTGTGTAAACGCCCTTTGAGTTTTTCCAACCAAGTTATTTTTTTAATCGAAAGCAGTAAACGCGTTGATAAAATAAGTTTTCGTAGAGCTTCGTAGCTATAGATTTCGTAGAAAATTTGTCTGGCGTAGCTATTGCTACGCCGTACAGTGCCACCTGGTATGCAAAACCGTCAAACCGTTATAATTTTGTTTTCAAAGCACTTTAGCACATTAGTGCCTGATATTTGTCGAAATAAAATGTCCTATAATGATTCCTACTTGTTAATGAAAGTGTTACCTTTTTAAAAACTGCATTGTAAGTGCACTGTGACAAATAAAGTTTCGTAATTCAAGTTTTAAAAAAAGATGGTACCTAAGCTCAATACAATTTTGCCCCAAAGACTTTGACAAATCGTGTGTAACTTAGACCTTATTCAACGTATCGAAATGTCACTTTTATGCATTCTTTGAACAGCCTGTATACGGATTTATGGAGTCCAATTCTTTCCCAGTCGCATTTAAAGTTTTAATCTACTTGGTTGGAAAAAATCTCATCTCATTCAGTAGTCTGTAAATACGCTTCTACTTCATGTTGGCTTGTAAATATTTACGAAATAAATGTAATTACTTAATTAATTATAAAAATCTGACTATTGCATTCAATTTACTCACTACTTTTTAATAATAATATTTTTTGAATAAAAAATTGGATACATTATAGAAATCCTCATTGTGAAATTCTCTCCAGTGGGGATCCATGGTGTAGCAATGGGGATTTCTGGAATATATAAAATATGAACAGTTGAAGAATCACATTAATGGTTTAAGATACTTTAAGCATATAACTAGTTATGATTATGAGTAAGATGGTGAATTGTTTAAAATTGATTGTAAATAATAAAATATAGCTAAAACATTTTTTTTTATTCTCTGAATGTACAATTATTATGTTCTTCGAGTTTATATAACAGTAATTTTTTAATAATGGCTGATATAATTGTGAATAGACAATCTAAGAGATATTTAATTATTATATAATAAATTATTTTTATTGTACATAAATTAATATTAAGAATCTTGAGCGTCAAAGAAATCTTTAAAAATTTAAATGTAAATAAAAATATGTCGATTTCATGTTTTACTTAAAAATAATAATTTTAAAAACATTGTATCATGTTGTACCTAATTGTAATGTTTCATTGTTAAAATGAACGCTAGGTAAATTATATTGTACTCAACGGTGCAGATTGTTTTGAAAATAAAGATTTTTTAATAAAAATTTTTTACTTATTTATTTCCATTATTAACTAACGGTTTTTCACATCACACTATTCTCTAAAATCTATTATCTCGCTTGCTTTACGAGGATTACATAATAGGGACTTAGATATTTTTTTTCGACTTAGATAAGTACCTATTATGAAACAAAGTCTTAAAAAAACTTTATTCATTTTATAATTTAGGAGTTACACACACATCGTGCTTGGTATATTTCGATTGATTGCTGGTTGTAAGACACGGAAAATTCGAGGCCTCCCAAAGGTTTCCATTGTCGATAACCACTAATTATTGTTATTAGTAATCACAAAACTATCGAACAGAATAGGTAAGCCGACACCCGTATTCCTAAATAAAACAGGCAATTTCACAAAAGCCATGCATAATAAACATGAATAGCGTCATTTTTCATTACGAAAAAGTTTTCGTATTAATTAGAAAAATTAAAGGCAAGTCACCGTTGGCCAATTTATTAAAATGAGGTCGCCGCGGGCTGGTTTGTCATTTAAGTGTTATTGTTGGTCTGGAAAATAAGTCGTTAATTATCACAGCTATTTAGTTTAATGAACAGAAAAATATCAATATATTTTTATAAAGTTGTTACTATGTAGTTGCCGGCGTCTGTGTTTCCGAACACTGACAATTTAGATTTTTTCAAGAGGAGAGTGAATAGGTTTCTTCTAGGTAAATGTGTTACATCGTCAACCGCATCGTCACTTTACCATCAGGTGAGATTGCGGTCAAACGTTTGCTTATAATGTATGAAAAGAAAAAAAACAGGAGGTTACTCTAAAAGGTAGGTATTCGAAATACCTTAATAATTTTTATTTTATTTTATATTCTAAAAGATATAACATGTCCCAAAAAGAGACGTATCTTTTTAAAATATTCTACTATTCATACATCCACCAAATTCAAAACCTCGAACTTATTACCAAATTCATACTTCCAATAAACCACGTGCCTGAAAACCTTACACCTTTAATTTACTCGAAATCCCTTTTAATTTAGCGAACGGCACGTTTCCTTACCCATTTTCATGACCCCCTGTTATATTACATGGATTATTTTAACACATGGCGGACCCAAAAAGTGACAACTTTGGCAGTGATTTAATGAGCTTAAAATGTAAAGCGGACTCTTCTGGTAATGTGATGTGCTGTCTGCTTAGGTACAGGGTGATCATTTTATTAACAACGCTTATTAAAACATTATAATGATAATTCAGGTAGCAAAACTAACTAACTAAATATTCATGGGCTTTACACACAACGCTCTCTAGTCCCAAACTAAGCAAAGTTTGTGATAACTACTAATAATAACTATTAACTATTAGTAAATGTACCCGTAGGTGCCTGCTGGCCCACTATTACGATTTTTCATCCCATTTGACGAACAAATTGAATTCGTTTTGCAAAAAAACAAATTGAATGCATCACCACGGTGAGGCTAGCCGATAGTTTTGATTAATATTACTTACATCAAAATTTCAAGCGTTTAAAACTAGCTTACCTTCTAGTCTGGTCTAGCTTTTACAGATTCATTTTAATACTGAGTACGAAAACCCCTTTTTAAAGACAGCATCATCACATCGATCAGGTGAGATTGTGGAAAAACGACATAACTCTTGAAAAAAAAAATTGCTGAAAATAAAATCATCCTGTAGACTGTTGGAATACGTGCTCTCTGTAATTGGCTGTCCCTACTAATTCGTATACACGTCCTTTGATAAATTGTTTTATTTATCACTGCGTGGTGTACCTTTTGAAATGTTTTATGCATCGATATTTTTGTTATTAACTGTACTATACGAGTCACTGACCGGTACCATAGTGGTCTGTCCCGGACGAATTCTTTTACAAAGAACCCTGCTATTACTATCTTTTGTTATATATCTACTAAACTTAAGAAAGAGCACCAGGTGGGCAGTGGTAATGACCCCGCCTTCCGACTCTGTGAGGTCGTGGGTTCGAACACAAATGAGTTTTTCTACTCGAAAAATTTATGTGCGCAATGCCAGTGCTCTCAAACGGTGAAGGAAAACATCGTGAGGAAACCCGCGGCTTAATCAGCTTTGTACGCATTGATTTTCATTTTCCTGTGGATGAGTGCAAATTAACACGTATTTTGGAACGTCTTCGTGACTCGATCACTGATAAGTTGCTGAAAAACTGAAAAAAATAAAATAAAAAAATATTCATGGACTTTACAGTTTACACACAACGCCCTCTAGTCCCAAACTAAGCAAAGCTTGTGATATGGGAACCAGATGGCTGATAGAATACTTATATATAATTTTTTTGTAAATACATACAAAGTGAAGACAAGACTATCCTCCATATGCCTCCGCAAAATCCTAGAATTCTTTGGCCACATAGCCAGGAAAGATGGTAGTAACCTTGAACAACTGTTGGTTACCGGAAAGGTCGATGGTAATCGCCCCAGAGGACGCAGCCCATTGAGATGGTCCGATCAAATTCGCACGACCATGGACGCGAAATTTCATGATGTACTCCACCGGAAGAAAATCATCTTTCTACGGGGGAATCACGACCCTCAGCCATGAGGAGTACGACGCGAGGAGGAGGAGGACTTATAATACATAGTAACACCCAAAAGTTAAAAAGAAAGTTTGTATATTTTTCCTTACTCTGCAAACCAGAAGCATCAGTTTTCATTCGCAAGTAATACAAAATGTAGGTAATTCCGTGCATTCCACGTGTTTCCATTACAGGAAGCGGGACGTGGTAATCCTTAAAGGAATGCATACATTAACTAAATGGTATCATTCATTCTACATTTCTGAGAACCCACTACATTACTGGAAAAGACATTTCCCTCTAGAGTGAAAGAGTATGTATTTAAATTAATTTGTTGAGGAAGCTGGAATTGATTTGTAAACATCTGAGAGCATAGAGATTTTTATAATTCAAAAGATGTACAGAGGTAGTGAGCAAAGTTGGCTTACGCAATTAGGAAAAAGTCATGGGTTCGAATCCCACTAAACTCATAACTTTTAAAATGTGGTTAAAATTTTTGTCTCTTTAAAATACTTTAATTTAATATAAATATATCAGGTATTTGAGATTCCAGATTGCATTATCATCATCACTAACAGTCTTAAGAAGTTTACTGTTAGACATAGCTTTACAGATTTCCTGGTAGAGCGATTTTGAGCCTTCTCTATATATCAACTCCACGTTATCTTCTCAATGTATAAAATTACTCTTATGAACATTCTGTGCTATTATTATAATAAAGTCAAAATGTAGCGAAAAATACTAGCAACATAGTAATATTGATATTTCTAAATTCCTAATGATAAAATTGTACTACTATATTGTACTAGTATAAAATTATACTAGTGCATTTTCAAATTATGTGTCTTAAACCACAGTAAAGCCGCAGCCACCGCGCCCGCATAATTATTACTGTGCAAATTCATGGAACTCCAGGTTTTTAGGGAAATATTTTATGAAGTTGGAACCTGGGCACTTTACTTAAAATTTTGCATGCAATTATTATAAAAGGTTTTATCTTTGTGTATCTTAGTTCTAGTACGATTCTCAAATATCACACTTAGTTTGATATTCAAACTCATTTATGAAACAGAACTACTCAAGTTAAACTATGAAAGAACTGTTATACATTATTTATTATACTTTTTGGCTTAAGAAAACAGGGTGCAGGCATTATCTAATAAAAATCCCAACCAAAAACCTAAAAACATCCGACCGCATAGCTTCCCCGTTACCAACCCCTCCTTCTCCTTTTTTTCTAAAAAACGACAAAACGAATGACTGACATCGATACTTTTTTAACTCAAATTATGAAATAAGGTCAGTCGTTCATTTTTCACAACAGGTATTTAATAAATTACTTCTCTATAGTTTTAGTAATCTAACATTTAGGTAAGTAAGTACATCAAATTCAAAGTCATAATTTCTTTATTCAATAAAATCACAAGGATAATTTCGAATCGTCATATATAACAAGGTAATTTTAGGTGCCAGTTCCACGCGACCAGGGGTCTAGAAGACTGGGTAATAAACTCATCCTTTTGACAATAGGTACTTATCTAATTTATTTGAGAGCAACACGAGACAAAGTGGTCTCTGAATTTGGGCGAAGAGTATAGAGGTTTTGTATTTTGATTTTGTTTAGCCTATACTTTCACTAAGACCTTTCATAATCTCCTGTCATTTAAAGCGGCACTATAAAATGTTCTGTCATTGTCACTTGCATGACAATGAAAAGAGATGGCAAGAGACCTATCGGTCATTTTAGCTGCAACCAATATGAATAAGAACATAAATCTATAAGCAAACGGTATCGTATATTTATAAAAACGATAGCTCATTACAAGTAATTAAATTAAAAATTAAAAAAAAACCTCGAATCTTGAACCGATTTTCATCAAACATAGCTAAGAACACTCCCGACCAATTCAGCTTTCAAACAAAAAAACTAAATCAAAATCGGTTCAACCGTTCGGAAGCTACGTTGCCTCCACAGAATGTTCTGTGGTTGCCTCAGACAGACACACACACACACTCACACACACATACACACACACACACACACACACACACACACACACACGTCAAACTTATAGCACCTCGTCGTTTTTGCGTCGGGGTTAAATATACGTAGCACTTAAATACATTCAACCAACGCCAGAGCTAAAAATAGTTCAAGTTTTCAAATTGATATGCGATTGAAACTCATATAACACATTCCATTCTAAAATTCCTTTTACCCTTGTGCCGAAACCAAACAAAGGCGTGTTGCTATCGCGTGCACCGTAAAAGGTATCAAATGTACTGTGCCTTGATCACGAACCAATGTGACAGTCGAAAACGTATCGTAACACTAGCGTATCTGAGATACACTGCGCGGTGACGCTATAACGTTCGGCAGTCGAGCTGGCGTTGACGCGCAATATGATTCGATTACGTTAGGTTTACGTAACGCGGCGACTGTCAAAGTTCGTGATTACCCCTCTGATATGCATTTTTAACGATGAAAATGTGACGTCATAAACAGTTCTATGTAGATAGGAAATTCTACAACATCGCTGTAAAAAAATAACGATGTGGCCACACAACAGACGTATTCAAATGTATATAATTTGGTATCGGCCTATTTGGTAATCATGAACGAAAAGAGATTGATACAAAGTCAACTAGCTCCACAAAATGGTTAGCTACTTTTTGTCTTTTGCATTGACAGGCAGTTTCAAATTAAAACGAAAGAGACAAAACACGATGTACTCGTAACTGTACGAAGCATACGCCAAGATTATTAAACAGTGACTGTAGACAAAGTTGACATTTTACAATTGCTACAGAATAAAACTAGACTTTATCACTAATCACCCAGAAAATATCGTTACTAGCTCAATGCATTACCAAACATTTTGATGTATTTATTTATTTTCTTATATTTTTATAATTTTTTTTTTTATAAATTGAAAATTCAAATTGTGTGGTAATGCACTGAGCTGGTAACATTATCTTATCAATATAGTTAGAGAGGGTTACATTCTAAATACAAAGTTCAGTCACACTCTGAAACTATTGCATACCTACCCACAGCTTAGGCACAGAATAGATATAGTACTTGCTTAGGGTAAGTTATTCCGTACAGACAAACCCTGCGCCAAAACTAGTGAGGATTATAAGGGTCCGTTTATATTGTCCTAACGAGCAATGTGATGGCCGGGCCGGTCACGTCGCCACAAAACTAACGACCCAACCTAACAGGGTTATTCCCATCCTCCCCACCAGGGTTGTCCCACAGTTGTTTCCACTTAGGGAGCAATCACAGGTAGATTCGCTGTTAACCCACCATATTCTTTATTGTACAGAGTGAAATGTATAACAAACAACTTAAGCAACATACTTAACTAACATGTACTTATATATAGGCGAACCTAATCCTATATAAACTAAAGAGATTTTTCCCAGCAAACCTTAGACTAAACTTACGTAAAGTTCACATTCAAAAGAATAGATCAATCGTCCTACTGCGGAGTAAATATGATATCTGCATACCAAGATTAGTTTATTTCTCTATCGGAGAGATTTTTCATATACCTACGTTTAAGATTTTTTCCATTCTCACCACTGGTGGGACAAACCTAGTGGGGATGACGAGAATAACCCACGTAGCTGTGGGCATCGTCCGAAATAGTGGGTATTTTTGTTGGTAAACGTAGGCTTGTATAAACATGAAATTACTGTTGTCGTAGTTTTGGTCCTGCCATTTTCTTTAGTAAGGTGAGATAGTACCCTAATTTATTTACGTAGGTTAGGTGGTTACTCATCATGTAAATTATTAACACCTATTTAATTTAAAACTAGCACCAAAAATGTAAAAAGACTTATATTTTAATAAATATGCCACAGCTAAATCGGTCATCGGGAAGTTGGTCAAAGACTTGCAAGATTTGATCTAAACAAACACACAAAATTGCAAGCTAAATAAAAGCTTGTAAAAAAACCAAGTTTCATCAAAATAAAATCAAGCGCAAGCAAGTTGCAATCATTCAAATACTCATAAGTACATTAAAACTTTCGCAGTTTGAATATTAAAAAGGACATTTTCATTTTGTAGAGTGTACACTTGTACAGCAAAACATTTGTATGCCTGCTGTCTTGTACGTTCAGTATAAGGCGAGATAAGGTGTTTGCACTTTGGCCTTTACTGATATCTACACGATACTGAATAGTTGCTTAGTAAAATATCGGTGTAGTACGACCCGTATTCGCATTTACTGTTCAAGCACTGAGGCCTTATGCTCAGTTCGGCGGAGGTTTTACTCTAATAAGGATAACGCTACATCTCGGCTGAAAACTCATTTCACCAGTTGGTCCAATGTGTTTTCCACGTCATTACTATTACGTAAAATCTCTACCAAACTGAGCATGAAGCTTTAGTAACGATTTCTTCATCAGAGTACGAGGTTAAATGTATGATCTTCTATCGTGTAGTTGTCATGTCGTGTCGTAACAGTGTGAAAACAGCTATAAGTTAGTGTTGTTCACTACCTGGAACTTTTAAAAGCACTCTGACAGTGCACGATAAACTACATCGTTAATGTGACCACTGGGTGCTTGTGTCTTGCGGCACTGAATTGTGTCGTTCACTAGCGGATCCAGGGAGGGCAAGATGGCTCATGCCCCCCATGCCCCCCCCCACAAAAGCTCGAGGTCTACCTAAGGATGAACAAAGATTTGTCAATAAGAACGCATAAAGCTTGATTGCCCCTCTGAATTCGAAATCCTGGATACATCACTGAATGTCGCGTGAAGTTTCAAGTTTTAGGATATCACAAGAACTTGAATACCACAGAGAAGAATAAAATACACGATGCAGAGAGTATAATAAGGATAACACAAAAGCTCCAATGATTGTACAGACTATAAAATACAGCAGATTATAGCATAAAATAAACTTTTATTAAAACCAGGGAAAATGAAGATTTTGATGGATGGGTTGAAAGACAACATGAGTAGGTATCGATGTGCTAATAAAATACATAGTTTTATAAATGAGAAATGAACGAGTTCGTGGACAAAATGGAAAAAGGGTAAAAGAAAACAGATCATCTCGATATCGACTGAATTTAAAGAAATAACGAAACGTAAAACTTTGAAATCAATACAAAGCAACATATCTGTTTGGTCCGTTCGCTTCAATTTCGTTGCAGTGGACGCGTAGCTTTAGTCTGATGCACTGAGCAAATGAAAATCATTAACATCTAAAGCAAAAAAAAAATTCCAGGTACCTAGTAATTACCTAACAATCAATGTGGTATATGTGTTCAGCATTTGCAGCGTAACAAAAGAGCATAATTTTCTTCAAAATTAAAAACACATTTTCAGCTATTAGAGCATACTTGTTAGCAATTCCAATGCAAAAGTTCCGTCAAACTCGAGACTTGAGTGTCTGCAGGTAGACAGTTAACTACCTACTTTAATCGCGATCTGAGAACTAATTAAAAAGTTCGCTAAGCACCTTACAGCTAATTAAAATTACTTAGCGTTAATCTTTGAGAGATTACTACGGATTACATAAAACTACTTGAAGGGCTTTGATACTGAAACTAGCTGACTTGCTACGTCTTTGCACGGCTAAATTGTGCACAAAATATCTTTGGAAATCAATTTAGTTTGATACCCTGAGAAAGATATGATAGACAGTATTACGGCTTGGTAGAAGGTTTCATCGTCAATATAATGAAGGTGAATACAATTTAGAAGGCGATTTCGTTAGCACTCGCGCGCATGTTGAATTTGGAAGCGAAGTGTTGCCATCCTTTTTCTTAGGATGGAGACTAGTTATGGTGTTGCCAGAGCGTTATTTGAAATTATGCCGTCCTAGGACAGACAGTCATAATGAAGAACTTTCCATAATATTTATATAGGTAGTGATTAAAAATATGAAACTTTTCTAGAATTATAAACTTTTGATAGCGTAATAAGTGTGGGATAAAAAGAGAAGTATAAATCTAGTTTTGGTTGAATGTACAAAAATACCTATTGGGATGAATCTTGGGTAGAACGAAGAAGCACTCGATTAACGATAAGTATTATGCTGTTCATAGATATAAACAAAGTATGTTTTAAGTTAGAATAATAATACATCTTTGTTGTTTTTTTTTAACTTTTATACAGGTTCATGGTCGGCATAAAAGGATTAAATTCTATTTAAAATCTGTAACGTTACCTAACCTGAGATAGTAAAATAGATTTTCTGAATAGGTAAGCTGGCGACAGTCACAACACAATGGTGGAAGTACTAAATAGAGGAAGTGACATGATACCAAAGGATTTGGAAACGGACACATAAACTAGGATGCTCATAACTTACCTACCCATTGTTCTAAGAAGTTAAGTTAGGTAAGAAAATACGGTGTAATTTTTCCCAAAGATTAATTTGAGACTGAGCGTATAAAAATCCCCTTGATTTGAAATTTCAAAATCGGTTTTGAGACTTTTTATTAAGAAGTAAAAATTTTGAAAATTTTGATTTTGAAATTCTAAAAAAGAAATTTACTTTTTATGCATACCGTACCTATCAGTAATATTTTTATCTATATCTATAAAAATAAAATAAATCTTTATTAAATATTCACGGTCATTTCACACAGCGCTCTCTAGTTGTACTCGTACTATGGCAACATAAACACATACTTATAATACATAGTAACACTCAGGCATACTCGTAGAACAAACATCTGTGTTTGCCACTCAAATGTTTGTTCTCAGTGGGTTTGTGTAAAAAGGTCATTAACTCTAGCTAAAATAAAAATAGAAGGAGAGTGTTTTAAATATGCCAATTTTTTGTTTTCAGCCTAATTTTACAATCTAAGTTTTTAACTACACAACGCTAAGTACCTTGTTAGAAACTTAGCCGATTGGCAAAACATTAGGGTCTCAAATTCTTGGAATCAATTGAAGTCGCAAAGTAGAACTTTATACCTCATAGCTAGCTGATTCGGGAAAAAATATTATCAACAAAATGCGTACTTATTCGTAGAGTTACCTATTCCGTAGCATTTTCGTAGCAATCGATTATTGCGTAGCACTCTCGTAGAGGTAATATTTGTCAAAGTTATCGATTGCGACAACAGTTTGGATACGAGTGACAAGGTAAATAAGCACAACGTAGCTACAATGGTATACTTATACTTATACATACACGGCTTTACATGTAGCAAAACTGATATAAAAATACAAAAGTGGACCTACTTCTGCACCTAATTTTTATAAAATTCTTGTAGCTGTCACTTGTCAACAAAAAAGAAAACAGGAAAAAAACTTGACATAGCATTCGTGACCGCATTGTTTGCAGACTTTCGTGAGTTATACCAATTCTGCGTACCTACTAGAAGTTTTTCTGAAGTTTGAGATTTTTTTTCTCGAAAATCGAGTCAAAAATCAAGAATCGAGTCCATACTTGCTCGATATTTCTCGACCAATTTTTTCTGAACTCAATTAAAAATGGGTTTTAATTCGCCTGTTAGGGACGCTTATCATGACTTTATACTAAAACACCCTCGTTTTTTGATTCGATTTTCAAAAACGCCGATAAAACTCAGACACTCCCTTTGATTTTGCCTTACAGCGTTTGGTTGAACGAGCGGTTTGATTTAATTTCGCAGTTTAGACAACAAAATGTCTAACTGAGCTTTATAAAAATCCACTACAGTACAGCTTTCTAAGTCTACATGCGCACTAGGCGGCCAATAAGCGATGATGTCGATTATAGAGTGAGTTTTTTATAAATGCCATTTTCGAGATATACTTTTTTAGTATGATTCAAGCTCATTGTTCTGCACTATATTTTCATTCATTTTCACATGCAACTCATGAAGTGGGAAACATTATTGGTTCCGGAGGATAAGGACGAGTATATTGGCCAAAAAATGATGGCGAAACGGTCTTATGAGTATTTTTGTAAGTATTAGTGAGAAATGGCGAAAGACTTGAATAAATGGCCTAACAGTGGGATAATTCAGTTAAAAAGTTACGACAGCAATGTTGAATACACGCTATTTTAAGAGATGTTAGAATTTCAAGTTGCTGTCGCAGCCTTGGCCAATGCTCGAGTTTCTCTGCAATTTTGCTCAGAAGTTTTTTACAATAATGGCTGAGAATATTAGAATTTATTCATTGGTTGGCGCCATTGAACTATTATGGCTGGCGCAGTGAACAGTCCTTACAAATTGGCGGTTCGTCTTACTTCGACGCTGTCTTTATTTCGGTCTGAATACTTATTTTATAAAAAGCCTTTTTTACAAATTTTTTAGCAAGTCTCATTAGAACTTAGTTTGCGTGTTAAAAAAGTTGAAATATGTTCGCAGAAATATATCAAAAGTTTGACCTATAACTTTTGGCTAGACATGAACTTTGGGGGCCAAACATGCGGTCAGCGCCCAGGGGTCGACTATATGAAGTTTACATGTTTCGTTTGACAAATTCAATTACTTTTATACCGTCACATTAGAATCCATATTTGTATGACAACTAACCAATCGTTCATTCGTATGAGTTAGTGGCCAACTGGCTAACTCTGGTGACGGAGATTGGTCTCCGTCGTGGCCTAACTAACCATTTGCTACTGCGAGTTTATGATATTTTTGAAGAAGCCCGTAGCAGTTCACAGAGGCCAGGCCTTATAATGAAGTCATCATAATTTTTCTTTTGTTTTAGTAGGTTGTTATAAAAGTAAGTTGGAGGGATAACATTGAGTGTTTGAGACGGATTGATGAGATACCTAGATAAGTAGAAGGGTTTGATGGATGCTTTTGTCCAGCAGCGGGGCGAAATAGGCCATAGATTTAAAAAAGTTAGTTGGTTCTACTTGGGTTTTAGAACGTTTCGCCTTATATTTCCCTATAGTTTAGAAGTGGTAAAAACCTTTAAGTCCATTGGTGTAGTTCGTGTAAACCTGGGATAAATGCAGTTGTGAAAACTATTGGTAGTTTCGCTTTTGTGAAGGCCTGTTTTGTCCGTTTTTGTAAAGGTAAATAATGTTGAAAGGAAATCAAACAAAGGATCGGCTTTTCGTTTTTTTTTGTAGATTTCATTGGCAAATGGACGAGAGATGAAGATTGGATTCAACGCGTCATGCGAACCTACTCGCAACTTTTTTGTGCTTATAATATTGACTAAGCCTCTTTCCTCACTTTATCTGTATTTGTCAGCATCAATCAAATTAACGCCAATGCTACGTTATATATGGTATATTTTTAGATACCTAATAGGTACATGATCATTACTTTGAAGACGAAATGTTTATGCTCTGTATCCGTAAAGTGTGTTAAGCATGTGCTTTACAAATCGATTTGAAAAAAAAAATATCTATAAGGATAAAAAAAGGAGTTTAAATAAACCAGATTAGTCCCATAGAATTATCGAAATCGGTTGTTTTTTACACCTAAGTAATTTTAGTTATACATCGTGATTCTTTCGTAGGTATCAGAATCTAGATTGTCAGTCTTAGCAACGAGTGTAATAGACGGAGTGAGGGAGTACATAACAATTCTCCTACAATCTTACTCTACATAAGTAAATTTCACACCGCTACCCAAGTATGCAACGGAATACCTACGCTGTCAAAGGCATAGCAATTATGAATCACTTCACTGGGTATGACGGCATGCGTGGTATTTCCATCTTAAGCCGGGGTTGTTAAGAAACGTGTTCTCAAACTCATGTGTCCACAGAACGCGGGTTTAAATTTCAATTTTTTGTTTGGTTTACCTTAAATCCTAAATAGAGACAATAAGAAACGTGTTAATGAACACGTTCTTAGATTAAGCAATTCTATCAATTTAAGTTAATTTTAAATTACTTATTAGCCCACGTTGTGGCTAGATTGTAATCATAATAGGGTACATTACTTAGAAATAATGTGCACGAAATAAAAGAAAAAAAAATTGGTATCCAACGATCTTCTCTGTCTGATCTCTCTCGTTTGATTTGTTCAAAAACTTATGTTTTTAACCCCCAACGCAAAAACGACGTTTGTCGTGTCGTGTGTGTGTATCAGAGACATCGTACCTCCCGAACGGATGAACCGATTTTGATTTTGTTTTTTTTCTGAAAGTTGAATTAGTCGGGAATCTTCTTAGCTATGTTTAAAATGTTATGAAGAAACAGCTATCCTGCAAAGACCAAGCTCAATTTTCCCGTGACGCTTACTGAGATGATGTTATTTTACTTCCGTTATGATTTCGTCGCTATTTCGGAAACATTAAGGAAATTATCTTCGTAGAATGTAGTAGGCGTTCTTGTGGAGTCACTGGTTTGAGTTTTTGAGGTTTGCGGAAGACGTAATTTTGCTAAAACTATTGTGAAATTGATTCAGTAAATAATATTCACTAGTAAACTACCTTATCTTTCTTATTGACAGTCTGTGTGATAGAAGGGTGCTGGTTCTTTTCCCAAGTAGGAAACGTCACTTGGTTTGCATGTGACATGTATATGGGTATTGGTATAGATAGATCGATTTATTTGTCACTGTAACACGCATTAAATACAACAAAATGAAGTAAAAGCTAATTATGTAAGTAATAACTAAACGAAAATAATATTATGCAAATAAAACAAAACTATCTATCTACGTGTTTCTCGAATGGTTCATACTGTGTGTGTTGCAGTACTTGTTGTGTTTTCATTAGTAAGGTAACGTTGTAATATAAGCATCAATATAATAGAGTTTCAAAGCACTATATTTATCAGTGATGGATTAGTTTATGTTGTTATAAAGTTGAGGTTTGTCAGGAGCAGGCACCAAAGGCCATTTCCATTGCGGGCTGGTAATAGTTGATTTTGAGCGCCGTTCAACAACCGGATTGAAATGAGCATGTCACTTTGCGGCCGAAATGGCTGCGGCGACTGTAATGTGTTTGTCGTGAATATTGCGGAATTTTGCTGGTGAAATAATTAAATACAGTTTGCTTTGCGCAATATATTTTTATTTGCATATTTAAGAGGTTTGGTATTGAAAGCTTAAAAATGTACCTAAATAGAGGGAATCATCGTTCTAGCATGGTGGTACGAGTAGCTATATTTTTCACAATGTCGTTGTAATAGTCGGATTTAATTCGCCTGAATTTTAACATCCTGTATATATGTTTAAAGGTTGTCTGGGAGAGACTGACAGCGATAAGATTGCCTAAACTTCATGACTCAAACAACCAATTCAACAATTTCGATTTTTTTTGATTTGGTTAATTTTTCTTCGCTCCGGTATCATTGGATTCGGACATAGAATGATACCACTTTACAATGCAGTCACCATCAACACTCGTATTTTTAACGGATGTATATTTTGGTGCTCTCAATTTTAGTTTTGGCAACGTTGCCAATTTCAAAATTGTGAGCAGTGTTAAAAAACTCGTTTCATTTCGTAGAGGGTGTGTTTGTTCAAAAAATTGGATAGGCATGTCCTCTCTCATAAGGCCGGTTGCACACAGCCAACGATATGACACATACCACGATAACATCGAAGAGGTTATGAAATTCATCTGCTAGATGTTTTCAACATTGTCGGGGCCGATAACGATATTTTTTTCTAGTGTATCGGACAGTGTGTAAATGCCCCATGGCAGTTCAGCGTTTACGATGAGGAAAAGCGCATACAATGTAGCAAAGGTTAACTTATCATGGGTTTGCACGTTCGTGTTTTTAAACGTTGGTTCTTTTATCGCCAAATAAAAAATCAGCGCAGTTGCTCTGTCATTTTGTGACTTTTATTACATCCCAACCAAAATTCAATGTTATTTTAGCTAGATTTTATTTTAGCTAGATTTTAATATGAAAATTTTCCTCTGATTGCAGTGAGGATAAAATAAAAACTAATAAATAATAATTTCTTTATTCATTTAGATATTATAATAAGAAATAATTTATTATTTCATTTCCCGCTATATAGCTTTTAATAAACTCGACGTCTTAATACGGTTGTATTAAGACTTATTAAGTATAAGAATACTTCAAATGAGGTTTCGTTTGAAGTATTCTTATATTAAATAAGTATCTACCTATTTTTCAGTATCAGGTGTCGCTTCGATTTTATGTTCTGTTTCAAAAGTAACATGTTTTAATAAAATCTTACGAATACAATAATTGTATGTATTATAGTAGCTAGTTTCACTATTTATTTTGTTTAATTATAATGCTGTTACATCTGCTTTTATTATTATAGTCTCTTCAATGGCGTTTGGTCACATGACTGTATGATTGCACCTACGTACAATACCTTCAAACCAATGTACAGATGCTCGCATTACTGTGTGTAGTGACTAAGTAGTGACTTAGCGACAGCAATAGCTACGGTGCATTTGGTAGTACTTCCCTCGAGAACCCATGCGCTAAGATCCAATGTTTTTTGTCAAACCTTGGAAGGGGCTTTAAATGTTTCTTAGCATTCCGGTTTAATTAGAACACTGGTAGGTTCTCCTATAAAAAACCTACACGACGGTCGACGTCGCTTGCACACCTGAACACTCTTTGTTTATTTTTATCGCCGAGACCGAATTCGCGCCAAAATAAATGTGAAGTTGCGACAGCGGTTCTAAGAAAACGGTGCGGTTTTTTTTTTGGTGATAAAGCCACTAAACAACCAACGACTGTCAACACTTTTCATACGATTTTTTTGGAGTAGTGCATCAAGTCCGATAATACTGGCTGTCTCTGCCCCTGGGACCATAGCCAAATTGCCATTATTCAAAGGAAATGATATTGTCAACATTATGTGTTTATAGAGTTTTTTTTACAAATCATATTTATTTTTGAAAAGTCGCAGTCTCTAATACGAAACAGGGCTGGCATAGTAGCAATTTGTGCGATACACTTTTGAAGCAACAACACTGCAGACAGACAACAGACCAGTGCACTTGTCTATTTCAAGCGTGACGTAAATACCGTTTCAGTTTATACTAAAATTGACGACATAATAATACGAATACTGCCACTTTTACGTAGAATAAACCTTTTTAATGCCACACTGGTGGTTTTTGAAACAAGTCGTTCGTCAAAAAACGGAAGTGGCTGCTTTAAAAATATCTGGCTTTAGCCCGTAGGACGTTAATTAAGTTCTTGGCTTTTACGAGTCCGTCTTTGCTTGTAGTAATGAGTATTAGGGGCTTAGAAAATTCTAGTATCGGAAGTATTTACGGGGGATAAGGGAAACGACGGCAATACGGTAAAAGACTTTACAGCTTGAGGTTATTTTAGGGGTAGGCATCGAAGATTTCTTTGATGTTTATGCTGTAGTGGAAAACGTTTTGAAAAGAGGGTAGGTAGACCCTTATTACGTCACTTTGTTGCCCGTTGGTTTATCCTCCCTTTTCAAAGGTTAAAATGATCAAACTGTTATATACTTATTAGACTGTGTTTTTGTTTATAAATTGTTCTCGTTAATTTGTTCATTTTACTGCAATATTCTGTCATTAAAAGATTTTTGAAATTCTGTTAAACATGTTGATCTCTCTTGTATATATGAGCTTTATTCTGATAGTAATAAAGCTGATATTCAAATAACCTTTATCTGCTAAGTGGCCCTCAAAGCCTTACTCATTGTTTACAACACATTGTTCAGTTGACCTGCAAGTGAAGTTATCTTTCATATTATAATGGTTTTTCGTATCGCGTTTTAATTCAAAGGATTCAAAGAGATTTTTTAGTTTATGCGCATTGTTTTTTACAATTTTATGCTTAATTGCTCTAAAATGCTTATTTCTGCCGCCAAGCAGTGATGCTCGCAGTACTGTGCTTTGATTTTAAGGGATTTTGATTTGTGCTTTGATGCGGGTGCATATAAAAGCACAGATATTAAATACCTTTACATCTCAGAGTGGCGGATAGACTGCAATGTCACAGAGCACGTCTTCAGTGGTATGTAACTTGTGAGCGTTATGAGTATCCTCATTTCGCAACTTTTTGTCGCCCAAAATTATTAAATTATAAATGTTTTTATAAATTAATATCAGCAATATCGCCACTATAACATTCGCTGAATTCCCTACCTTTTGCGGTCAGCTGATATACACATTTGACCTGCGGTGACCGCTATCGTTTGCCACTCAGACCTCACCCAACTAATTACAGGGCTTCTACCTAGTTTATAAGCATTTTACTGATTTATCACCTTTCTAGGAAACTGTTTTAAAAGCCACATGAAAAACAACGCACAGCTGAGCTAATTGCTAATTGCCCGCCACAAGATCATAAAGAAATCATATTTGTACTAGAATTCTTATAATACTTACCTACCCGTACTGATAAAATCTCAAATCCCAGTTAATTTAGTCGAGATCCACGTTCCGGCATGCAAGGATCAATGAATATTTTTAAAACTTAGGTAGGTAGTCATTAAAATACCCATTCTACTATTGGAAGGAACTATCTTAGGTACATCGGCAAATCGGCTTTGCATGTCTAGAGCCTACCAAATTCCATTCGCGATGGTGTATTTGCTACACGCTCTAAACAAAAGTTTGATCGCAAATTGCAATTTACACAGTAATGGTATTGCAATTTGCAATTTACGTAGTACTAGTGCATGAAATTGAACTAAGAAATAGCGTATTTGAAATTGAATAGAATGACATCGTGTACCAAGAAATTTGCTATTAAATTATTGCTAGTCAATTAATTTATATGTAAAATGTAATAAACATACTAAGCAGCCGTATACTTACTGGCCAATGGGTACCCATAAGTATTTTCAGTCTGACAATTTCAATGACTTTTATACCACCATGTTAAAGTCCATTTTTTTATTCATAACTAGAAGTTGCCCGCGACTTCGTACGCGAGTACCGTTTCCGTGTACATTATATTATCTGTGCGTGTATCGAGCGGATACTTCTTTGAGAAACTTGACATTACACCGAACCCGTACTCGAATGTCAAACGGTAGTCGTTAGACCAAAGAGGTAGCACTACGTCCTGTAAAACTGACGTGACATGACATGACAATGAAATCCTCTTGCCAATTGGCGCTGCTAATCCTTTTCGTTCATTTTATCCTGTAGATTCTGTTAATTAAAAAAGTAGCCTGATAAAAAGTGGCTTATGTCAATCCAGGTTACGAACTACATATATGCCAAGTTTCATCCAAGTTGGTTCAGTAGTTTTGACGTGATTGAAACACAAACATCTAAACATCTAAACTTTCGCATTTATAATATTAGTGGGAAGTAGGATAGGATAGAATAGGATTTAAGAGATTCTTATTCAATTTGATCGCTGCGGCAAGTGCATGTTTGCCTGCAGTTTTACGCCGCAATTACAATGCGAGCTGTTTGTTGGCAGAAATAGGTACGGTGGTACTACTTAATTCCGCACGGGCTCTTTCACAAAAACCAACAACCTACTAAATCTTGAAAACATACTTATTTATAACCTACTTATAAAACACCTGTTTTATCCTCGTTAGCCTATAAACTGCATTAACCTCGTTAGCTTGATCCTCATCAATTTCCTTACCAAAGGTCGGTTATCTGTATTAGCTGGTGACCTCGATTAGCGTTTGGCAAGTAATCCACCTTTTGTTAGGCTCAAAGGAGGGTAAATATACATTACAAGTAGGTAGGATGATGAAAATTATGCAGTTTGCTGTTGAGTGATCGAAATTTGTACACTATACGGTTTTACTTTTAATAAATAAATATTTATGGACATTGCACACAACGCTCTCTGCCCCCGTATTCAAATCTTTTGCTGTCAAGTTATATTTCACTGCCCAGTGTAATTTCTTCAGGTCACGTGGTACAATTTTGTACAACGTGATCATTCTTTTTAGACACTTGACAGCAAAATAAGCGCGAAAACAAATTTAATGACATCATAATGTCACTATTTAGTCACAGAATAACTATGAGTTAGTATGAACTGACCATGATTTAAAACTTTGCAGTTCAACTTTGCAGTTCAACTGAGATTGGAATACAGCTGCTGGTCCCAAACTAAGTAAAACTTGTATAGGAATTAGACTGTTGATAGAATAATGGACTCTCAAATTCCCGTTCACTATTTGTAACAAACTAAACAAAACGAAATTTGACATAAGATTAGCTACTACTATTAATTATTATTATTTTGTTATAGTTTTCTATCCATAAATGATTTTAGTATGTAGTACTTATGCTATAGCTATTTAAATATTTTTTGACTAACGACGTATCTTAGTTATATAATAATATGGCATGTCTCGAGATAAATAAAGATTATGATTAGAAATCATAGTAGGGGTCTGGATCTGAGAATACTGAGAATAAGATAATGTTGGAATTTATAAGTTATCCAAAAAACATTTGTCATGACGATTAGAAAGCTTTGGACGAAATTATTATGCTAACAAGACGACCCTTCGATATAACAAACGATCCTTTGTAACCCTCACAGATTATGTCGTAGTCTAAAGGGTCTTCTACACAGGCTCGGAGTTAGAAGGAAAAAGATTAAGGAAAAAATATAGTAAGCTGCAATTCACCTATTTGACCTCGCTCTAGAATAAGTTTTGATCATAGCTTATATCCTAGTTTCCGTCAGAAAATTCAACCCGAAAAAAAATTAAGCAGGTGTGGGTTTCTTTAAAGATTTTATTAATGTTCTAACACTTTTTTATTCTTCGTAGCATCTTCGTAGCACTCTTGTAGCACCTTCGTAGCACTCTTGTAGCACTTTCGTAGCAGAGCAAGCTTTTGCTCAAAACTAAATGCGAATTGTTATATAGGTACTTGAATATCAGTATTTATCTTTCAATTAAGAAAGGAAGTTAGAAATAAGTATTTACAAAATACACTACATTTGAGATTACATAAATATATAGACGCCATCTTTATATTTTTTGTAATATTAATTTGTTTAATTACCTACATCTATTAAGAACAGTAATTGCCTTAGCTAAACAATAAACACGGGTAGAAAATAAAATACTGTCGTCAGAGCTTTAAGCTATTTGTTTTTCGTTGAAAGGCATTTAATTAAATACCTACCTACTCGTACCTTTTCCTCAAATACTTCATGAGTTGGCTTTTAATGAGTTTGAATTCTTTCGATGAGAACGCCCAATACCAAAGTGCTTGTATATGAAAATAAATGAAACGAAATAATTGATTTAGGCTGATTTTCCAACAGAGATTTGCTACGGTGCTTAGTGGCGAGCGAGGTCACAGCTAAGCTCGAAATTATGTGACCATTTCCAATATGTAGAAATAAAAATAAAAAAAAATTTGTTTATTTCAGGCACGGTTGGTAACAAAACAATTTACACAGATCCATATCACAAGAAAATAAAGTAAAATAAACAATAGAATTACAGTTAGAAATCTACCCGAGCCATTTTTTATTTTGGTCCATGTGGACAGAAATCCAGTGCCTGAATATGGGATTGGCCAGATAGTCAGACACAGCCCCCAGGATAGTGTTGTTGGAGCGACTCAACCGATTCCAGAATACCGCTATACGAGTTCTATGTACACCTGTCAACTATGGTCTAAATACACGCGAAAACCCTTCAGTACCATAAGGGTCCAGCCCCCGTATTCCAATCTTTTGCTGTCAAGTTATATTTCATTGCCCAGTGTAATTTCTTCAGGTTTTCATTCTTTTTAGACACTTGACAGCAAAATATGCGCGCAAACAAATTAAATGACATCATAATGTCACTATTTAGTCACAGAATAACTATGAGTTAGTATGAACTAACCATGATTTAAAACTTTGCAGTTTAACTTTGAGATTGGAATCGCCCCCCAGAACATTTTGTAAAACTGTTTCTACCATCATTTGCCTATAGCCTGAGAGTTAGCTAGCAGCTATTTTAGCTAATGGATGCTTATAAAAGTTATGAATAATTTTCTATGAACTTCGATTATTTTAATTGGTGTTTCCACCCTCAAAAAATTTCCAGCCCACTAGCTTTCAAACCAAAAAGTTTTAATGATAGGCAATTAAAAATATTTAACATCGAAACGCCTTTAAGAATATTTTCACTTTGATCTTATAAAATGAAAAACTTCTATAAACGTTTAGAAAATAATAATTATAAAAGAACCTTTTATGTTTGAAAACCAATTTAAGTACTATATTTAATTCTAAGTAGGTATTCATTACAGACTCTAATTTGGTTTTTAAATTATATCATAAGAAAAGTGTAGTTTGGCCGTAAGCTGTCACAGAGTCGATTTACACAGAACAATGGCGAGTTACACTGCGCGATAACATGGCATTGCTCCGTAGTGGAACCGTTGTTACTGCAAAACTTATTTAAAACCCCTTGTAATGGTTGTACTCAAACAATAACCTCGTTTTATTAATATCACGCTATACATCGTGGTGAAGGCAAAACTATTTCCTCAACAGCATGGTATAAAACTACTACTATCTACTCTCAACCACGCTAAAATACATTCATATTTATAATGATACTTTGAGTTACAATGCGTGTTAAACGCGGTGATCACAGCTCAACGCGGATTTGTTTCGGCGTTACTGTGCAGTGTGCAGTAAAATATTTACAAGAACATTCGTCTATATCGTTTTGTGGAAACTCCCTGTTCGTTTTGCGGTGTGGCGCACAAAACGTGAAATTATGCATTGTAATCACGTTTATGCACGAGCGAATCGCTGTCCTTTAAATGTCACTAGCTGTAACATGCGGTTTTTCGTATACATTTTGTTCAAACCAATTTTGTTCGATTCGGATACCTATTATTTGAATGTTGAAGAGCAAAGTGATCATTAAAAAGCGGAGTGTTTTAATTTTGGAAAGCTACTGAAACTTAGTGAATAATTTGTTTATAACATGTCTAGCAATACCTAATAAGCCTATAAGAAGAGCCTAATATACCTAATAAGTGGCTTATTCCTGACAGATAACCAAGACTAGTAATTGGTTATCTCAGAGAATTTTTTTTACTCTCAGATAACTGGTAATCTCAAATTATTTTTTTTACTCGTAGATAACCGCGGTTATCTGTAAAGAAAATAAAATCCTCTGAGATAACCAGTTATCTGAGAGGAATTTTTTTCCTCGTAGATAACCGTGGTTATCTAAGTACTGTTAGATTTTTCATTTCATTGTTCGAAATAAAAAGAGAAAGAATTTATAGTTTCAAAACTTATACAGAATGTCTTAACCAATCACAAAAACTGTAGAATATTAGAGTAGGTATTAATACCAATTTCTATGAAACCAATAAAATATGCACCAAAATCAGGTGTTCCATGCAAAACGCAATATTTACTGAAATGGAACAACCTTTAAAGGTTACCAGTATTTTAAACCTTTCTAGGGTTAATAAGGTTTCTAAGGTTAAGTTTAAGGTTAGTTATTACAACCGATTTGGGGTAGTTTTCACCAACTCTTTCACTCATTTGTGACTCTATTTACTTCTAATAATGCAACTTACTCAATTTCACATTACTGTTTAATTCGCTCGTGCGTCATTGACCCTTTTTGAGAGACCTTTTTTCCCAGCAAGTAATGTTTTTACGAAGTTCTTTTTAAAACAAACAAACCGACTTCCCTGTCCATTGTTACTTTATGTCCCCATAGAATATCTGTAATGTCTCATTCGGTGGTAAAACGGTGCCGATTAACTTAATAGCTACATTGTTCGTTGAGATGGCTGCGTCACAGTAAATCTGTCTATCAGTAGACCAACACCCTTTAGTTACCCTCCAAGTTGGCTTTCTAGAACCACTTTTCTAATGCTAAATAGAAAATATCAATAGTAAAAAAGCCACCGAACAAGTTTTAATCTAAGTTTATTTGTGAATTTTTCGTACATTTTGATTTATTTATATTTACATATTACAAGCTTTGCTTAGTTTGGGACTAGAGGGCGTTGTGTGTAAGTAAACAAAACAAGCAAAATAAAAAGAAATAAACATAGTCTTACGAGTACACGAGATTTTTCAACACACTATATAAGTACCATTTATGTATAATAGTGTGTTATACGCAGTCGTTCTACTGCTACTGTACTACCCTGTGACCGAGGCTCGTCACCGGTGCGTGATTAAGGGAGTGGGCAGGAATCTGAGAATTCGTAGACAGGGTTTTTTTAAGAAGTAAATGGAGGGTGATGATGGATGAACTTTATAAGCTTCTCAAGTTTATATTTCAATATAATAACTGGAAAATTTACTCGCGAATAATTTTAAAATAGCATTCAATAATTCAAACTATTTTGTGGAATTTTGAAGAACATTTATAAATTTAAATTTCAAAAGCAACATGGTAATTCACAGTTTCGTATTCAATAAAAAATATTCCGAAACCCAGCACTTAGTCTTATTCTGACAAAGTACGGACATGAAATAAAGCAGCAAAACTCCCTCAAATTTTTACCTTAGAAAATGATAAAAGTGTCCGGAACAATCATAGATAAATTACACCTCAAAAACGCAGCTGCGAATGAAACCGCGAATGGTTTGAAAGAGACGGAAAACTTCACCCGACATTAATCATTTCTAGGGGTGTCGACTGTGTGATGCTTCAGTTCATTTTTTAGACGGAAAATATCGTAAGCATGAAATTCCTTGTGTGTCTACATTTATTTACATGTTAGTATTAAAATTCTGTAGAAGCTAGTTAAAATCAATTAAATAATTTTATAGACTTTTTATAGACTGGAGCCACGATATTGACGCATTCGAAGCACATTGGTTGGACCTGGCATGCCAGCGGAAGTCCTGGAAGGAAATGGGGGGGACGTTTGCCCAGCAGTGGGACAGTATAGGTTAAGGAAAAAAAATAGACTTTTAGACCAAATTTAAGTTAGTGTGTATGCGTACCCCACTCATCTCAATGAACACTAAGGAGTAACTTGTCAGCTATATTTACATGGGTAGTAAGTACGTAAAATGTTTAAAATGTTTGCAAACAAGTCAAAAAGTTGTAATTGTACGTAGGTATACCAATTCTATAACCTTCAGATCAGGATCAATTTGTAATACATAAATATTATTTGGTTTTATCACTATTGTTACAAATGAACAATCCTTAACCTGTGTTGGGTTTCTGGTATCTGATACTACGATCAAATGGGAATATAAACTGATCCCAGAATAATTTGTAACTGAATCCCGAGATCAGCTTCCAAATGAAAATTAAAAAAAACAACTCTGATCATACATCAACTCTGACAGCCTGAGTGTTTGTTGCTGATTTTTTTAATGTTAATTTTTTATGCAGAACATTTATATTATGATTGAGGCAGCCCTGTTGAAGGTAACAATGTTTTTTGCGGGATTTCCTTCAAGAATCCGTGAGATTAATGAAAGCGGCAATATCTTCGGGCCGTCCGATAAATAACGAAATAACTTACGATTTTCTTACGACGATTAATGTAATACATTATGGTGTTTCGTTAATGTGCGAAACAGTGTTCTCTAATAAATTGCTTTCGGCTATGATTATTAAGTACTGAATATTTTTTCTGTACTTACCTTTATTAAAAAAACACCTTTTTTATTTTACTCCATAGCTAAAGTACTGATGCTCAATTTTATCAGCGTTGGGTATACTTACACATGTGTAGACAATATTTTCCATGACTCCAGTAGTGAAAGAGAAAAAGAAGAAGAGTTTCACATAATATGTGATACATATTATGTAAAATAAAATGATTTATAGATAGCTCAACTGATCTAAATTAGTACCAATCGGAAGCGTGCCCAAGACACTGGCTGCATTGCCACGCTGAATAGCAATGCTGATGCGATTGCCCAGATAATCACCAGCCCTCGGGTCACACTAAAATAAAATAAAATAGAAATCAATGTGTGTGTAATGTAAGTTTATACTCAAGTGTAAATAAAAAACAAATACGGATTCAAAAGGCAACTTATTCTCCAAGGAAGTGGTTTTATGTGACCCACTCGTAGGAATTTAACGCAAAACTCTTGTAGCCATAAAATTACCCAGTTTCGTTTCAACTTTGAAACTTATTTATGCAGAAAATTGCTTGCAATCTGCCTAATGACCATTCTTTACATGTTTTTGTTCATAAACATGCTACGAAAATACGTTAATATTATTTTATAATAACTAATCATTATTGTAAAACTAGCGCAGGTTCGTGGCAAGTGACAGAGACAAAAGATATTTTACCAGTAGCGTCTGTAGTCAGGCTGTAGATGATGTTGATGATAATTAACAAAACAGTATTGATATCCAATTTATATCAACATTTCCTTTCAATTATTTTGTCAACATTTTGGTTGAAAATATATAAACTCAACACATACATTTCGTGTTTTTCTTTGTAAATTAGAATATTACCCTCGCAAATTTTATTCAAACCCACACGTCTACAGCGGTCCATTCGATTAACTCCACAATTTTATTTAGGTCAGTGTTGTTTATTTATTGCCAAGTTGTATATTGTTTGATCGAAAAACTGTCGGACGTTTGGTGATGAATATGATATTTTTTCACTAACATGTTGGTTAGAAAAGCTGAAAACAAAAAAAAATCAGATAGTTTTTATAAGAATATTTGATAATTAAATTAAAAATTAAAAAAACTCCGAATCTTAGAGCGATTATCATCAAACATAGCTAAGAACACTCCCGACTAATTCACCTTTCAAACAAAAAAAAAAAACCAAAATCAAAGTCGGTTCATCTGTTCAGGAGCTACGTTGTCTCAGACAGACACACACACACCCACACACACACAGACACGTCAAACTTATAACACCTCGTCGTTTTTGCGTCGGGGGTTAAAAATGCTCCCGAAGACGCATGAATCAAACAAAACCAAGACGTGCCTTCGTGACATGCATGAACTGATGCCAGCGCGCGATTATTCATCCTACTAACATTATTAAATAGTGCATATTTTTCTTAAGGTATTGCATTTCATACAATTTGATAAAAAGCAACACACAAGTTAGATTCTAGTTATGCCATAGATTCTATAGAAAAGTCGTCTCGAGAAAATTCATTCACCTAAGAACTGAACCTCATGCAAAGTGCATCTGCGTATAACATCGTACCTCCACTTTGCCGGCAACTGGCTCCGTGTTCACTAGTTCATGCATATTACACGGCCGATGCCTTTCCTCTCAAAAGTCACTGGAATTTACTGAAAAAGTAAATTTCCTTCGCTGGCGTTCGGTTAGAGCAATTCTGAATCTTTTATCGCATTCGAATACCGACGTAGTGAAATTGCGAAGGCATGTTTCTTGGAGAATTTGGTAGACACTTGTTTTTTTTACATAATTTTAATATATCTAAAAATCATCAACTGATAATACGTGGGTGTAATATTATAAAAGATAGTACATTGCATTCACACTAAAATAAAATCAGTCATTAAGTTGTTTAATAAAAAGTAATAAGTAAAAAATGAGAAAGGTTGGTGACATATTTCATAAAAACCAACTGCGCTTTGCATTTGTAAACGAAACAAAGTAATATTTTTTAAAAATATTTTTTTCAGCGTCATCCAAAAAAACCACCGGAAATTCGCAGCAGAACCTCACTTATTCAAAGAGTTTCAAAAGAAAAGGGTTTCCGGCTACTATGCAGCTGTTGTTAGCTATAAATCATCTAATGTACGTGTGCTTTTGATTGATTGCTTTCGGACCCCGGTATAATTAAAGTTTTATTTCTTTATTTACAAAGAGCTCATTGTTATTAGAGTGCTATTTTTAGTCACGACCCATAAAATAAATGTGTTTTTATCTACGAACTAACTAAAGCTTAGTATTACCAACCTACAGCCCCCGTATGCCAATCTTTTGCTATTAAGTTATATTTCACTGTTCAGTGTAATTTCTTCAGGTCACGTGGTACAATTTTGTACCACGTGATCATTCTTTTTAGACACTTGACAGCAAAATATACGCGAAAACGCATCAAATGACGTCATAATGTCACTATTTAGTCACAGAATAACTATGAGTTAGTATGAACTGACCATGATTTAAAACTTTGCAATTCAACTTTGATTGGCATACCCCTGCTGGTTAAAATGTATTTGTACTGTAATTTAACCGAGTGAAGCGAATGAAAATTTTAGTGTAAACTTGTATTAATCGGCGTTTTATGTTTGTAAAAGCACAACTTTCAAACCTCTTAACCAATCAGCATAGAATTTGTTAGGTCTACGGATAGTATGTTTAAGTTTTACCGGTTAGAATATGAGGTAAATTGGCCAAAGGGTTGTAAAGTTATAAGGGTCCAAAAGAGAATCAAAAAAACGTCCTACAAAAAATCAAGTGAAGTGTCATAATGGGATTCGTTTACTTATTCATATGATAAAATGAAATTGTTCCAGTGAATAAAACAGGTGTGAATACTTTGTTATTTCTAGCCAAAACCAAACTACTCAAAGATCAGAGGCAAAAATCTAATGAAACTCTATTATTTTAGGACTGTATTATCTTTGCTTAAATTACCCGCTACCTGCTTCCTTATGAAGGTCGGAATTCATTACAGAATTCAGAGCAAAGCTGCGATGAAACCGACATGAATTAACGCGTTGTCATAATAGTCTAGGGGTGGTAAAACCGCTGATCCAAAATCCACGGTCGTGCATTGGAATGACGAAGAACTCTAAAATGTTGACACTTTCGAATTATCACGTTTTACGCTTGTCAGTAGTTTGTCGTGAATTGCAGATTGGCATTCTAGCCATTCACAGTGTTCAATGACCAAACCGTTAATGTGAAACTAAAAAATGTGCTCACACTCTCTAAGCACAATTGTACCGTTCCATTTACAGAGCACCAATGCAAAATCTATTGCATAAAATATAATTGGATTTTTCTCACGAGTTTTCTAATTAAATATTGACAGTTCAATGCTCCAGTCTGCCTGCAACACGGCTATTGCAACAGGTCAAATGTGCTAAAGGTCACAAAAGCCATAAAATTATAAGAAGTAAAGGTATCCTCACTAAGATTTCAGAAAAGTGACTAGGTCGTTACCGCTTCGGTTTTGGTTTAGCTTAAAAAAGAACACTGAGTCGTAATACTCTCACTAAATTAGCACCTTTACCTGAGAAAAGAACCATTTATTTCATGAATAAGCGATTAAATTCATATAAATTTTCTATTGTACAAGAAACTATGTGAATCTGAAAGAGATGGGATTATAAATACAATTGAATTGTATAAGCTGATTCAATTGAACGCAAACAAAACGAATTAGTGAAATATTCTGTTTGCAAGAGTGGTTACCTACAATTTAATTTGTCTAAGTGGGCTTTAATGGTTTTCGCTAAAATGATTATTGTAATAATAACAATGCTTTTGTTTTACAGAATTTAAAAGCTTTTTATAATATTGTTCAATAAAACAATTTTAACAACAGAAACTTATATTAACCTGATTTTCAATAACAATTATCATAATTTACAACTTTTGTAAGTCAACTGTAAATCAGTAAGTACCTACTGCCTCCGTATTCCAATCTTTTGCTGTCAAGTTATATTTCACTGCCCAGTGTAATTTCTTCAGGTCACGTGGTACAAAATTGTACCACGTGATCATTCTTTTTAGACACTTGACAGCAAAATATGCGCGAAAACAAATTAAATGACATCATAATGTCACTATTTAGTCACAGAATAACTATGAGTTAGTATGAACTGACCATGATTTAAAACTTTGCAGTTCAACTGAGATTGAAATACCCCTGCTGAACTTAAATGAAGCCTACTTTATTTGTCATAACATGATAATTTATTATAACATAAAACATAGTTTTTATAACACCATAAATCTTTATAGGGCGTAAATTATAACTCATATAAAATCCGACATCTCACCGTCCAGAACAGGGTGCGCATCAAGTCGTATTAATAAAATTTCTCGACCCTCATAACTCATCGGACTTTACTCAGGAAGTTTGCAAAATACGAGGAAACTTGTATGTGACTATACTCATTCGTAAAGGATTATACTTCGCAGTTTATCAGTTTATATGAGACTGGAAATCATAAGCCATTTAGACTAAATTAGCTGACGACGTTGCTAGAGTTGCGGGTCGCATCTGGATAAAACTATAGCACTAAGACCTAGGTGGCACAAACACGAGGCGTTCCCAGCAGTGGATGAAATTGGGCTGCGGATGATGATGATGATAAGGCTAAATTAATAGCTCGAATGAGCTGGAGGCTCTGAAATACAGTTTTTAGGCTATCTAAACTTCAACTATAACAATAATTTTATTTGACTGTGAGAAGTTGACGTAAACCAGATGCGATGTTTACTATCGTGATTTTGTGAAGCAACAAGAAAATGAACTTATTTTTTATCTCACTTTATCTCATAGATAACTTCATTGGACTAGATTTGATTTGAGACAAACGGAAGTAAACACAAGTAATTAAATGAAAAATTAAAAAAACGTCCGAATCTTGGACTGGTTTTCATCAAACATAGCTAAGAACACTCCCGACTTATTCACCTTTCAAACAAAAAAAAAACAAAATCAAAATCGGTTCATCCGTTCGGGAGTTACGTTGCCTCAGACACACACACACACACACACAGAAACACGTCAAACTTATAACACCCCGTCGTTTTTGCGTCGGGGGGTTAAAAATGATGTACTTCAGTCGACAGGTACAGGCTAAAGGCAGTCTCTTCTGCTTTAGGTCGCATTCAAAGCAGAGGAACCAAGAAACTGCACCAATGCATTTGGCGTACCTGCCAACGGCAAAATATTTTCATACATTCATGATCAGATCACTAATTTGATCATGATCACTACACGCATCGACATCAGTTTATGCGATAGATATTTCTAGTCGATCCCCATTATTTGAATCCTCATTTAAATCGGCTGATTGACAAAACCCAGTCAATTAGCGCGCATTCGGACCAAATGGAACAATTTGTAAAAGAAACAGGTTACCAGTTACTAGACCAGCCATTATATAAAAAAACCATGGCTAGTCCACTATGTTTTTCCAATAAGGTATTGCGTTTTGTATTGAACAGCAATTTTTTTTTCATTTGGTTCAATAGAAAATTGTCGATAATGATGCGATTGTTTTCTCAAGAATAAATATGTCACACAACAACGCCATCTAGCCTCAAACTCTTGGGAGTTTCAAGCAAAGTTTGTGCTATGGAACCTAGTAGAAGCAATACTTGCATGTGACAGGGTATTGTAGAATTTATTGACAAAATACTCTTTAGTAACGTTCAGTTTTTGTATCTATGTGGATTCTTGTTGTGTATGTCATTACAAAAGAGAATGTAATGTTAGTGGCTAAAAGCCATGATGTCAATCATAGAGAATGACATGAAAGAAAATATCAATAAGCATATTTCCGGATGAGATACTTGTGATAATATTTATAAATAGGCAATATTTATCGTTACAATTCAAATAGAAAATAGTGACTTGGTTAATAATGTTTTATTATGTAACAAGAGGGTGTTATAATTACATTTAATCGTGTGGTTTTAGTATTAAGTTTAAAAATGACTGTTCCCTTTGTTTATGTTTAGTATTGTTGAAGAATTGTTTATTTTATATTTTACTTTAGAAATGTGATTTGTTAACTATAAAAATTGTATAATTCATTACGTAGGTTTTAAAAAGGTTCTAAATGAATACATTTGGTTATAACTACTGTGATATAATGATAATTTAATGTTTAGTGGGGATTGGTCCAAACACAGATGTGTAAAATATGGTGAAAATAAGAAGAGTTGGTGGGTCAAAGGACATTCATGAATCATCTATTTGGTTTTAAAAGCGTTTTACAGTATTTTATGTTAATTTCGTTGTTGGGATAAAGATATATTTTAAAATAAATATTTGCTTATCTGTGATTGGCCAATATGATAGAATCGACAGATTGGGGAGTGGGGTTGAATGTCAGTTAGAAAAGGTGAAGCGACAGATCGAGACACGAGCTAAGTACCAATTTAATTGTTGTTTGTTTTACTGTAATCCTGCTATATTTCATTGTAAATTGTGTACTCGTTACAGAGCCTTAGCCATATGTATCAAGCTAAGTAATAATTAATCTATAACCCTGTGTTTATTCTGTGAGTTACACTTTGGTACCAAGTGGTACTAAATTTGGTACCATTCTTTTATTAATGTTTTCCTTGTGCGAATGTAATACAAAAAGGTTAAAGCATTTGGTGTTTCATTTATATTTAATCTTTCTATTAGTTTTTGCATTTTAGCTGTGAGAGCTTAGGTAGTTAAAACAGTAACTCAATATAAAAGCTCTCCTAGCTTAGGACTTGAACAGAGGTACTTCCATAAGATTGCCTTTTATTCCGAAACAATTAGGATCTCAGACTAAATTTATCATCAGAAGTGGGATTCTTACCTTATGGTTCATTTTAATAATATATTTATTTGTTTTAGAATGGACGTGTCGGCGATTACTGAACTATTCGCGGTGGTTCGTGGTGCTATCACGTCTGCTAACCAGAAGGACGACAATGTGGCGCTACCGCTATTTGATCTTGACGAGAACGACTGTGATGCAGCGAGTTGGTGCAGTAGCCATCGAGGTTCCTGTTAAGATGTTCAAATGGAACGGTATTAAGACGGTAAAGGCTAGAAAAGCACTAAAAGGTTCAGCTTTATTTTGGTTCGAGACCTGGGAGCCTTTCGGATGGTAGATTCTGCGTAAACTTTCATGCCGATTTAATAGATGTGAACCTAGACCAGAAGAATTTCTTTAAAAAATTACAGAAGACAATGCACTTCGGACTCTGCAACATTGCATAAGTGAATATGCTTGGGAGAATATTCGTTTATTTTTAAATTTCGTATTAAGATAGTTTCAACTGAAACCCAATTGATTGAGTTGATTTGTGGTGACGGTATAGATGATGTCGATGTTGCTTTAAATAACAGTGTTACCACCACCACCACAAATCTTCTTCCTTTGGTTTCAACGCATCTGAAGTAAAAAATAATAATAACGTTAGATATAAGGGTCCTGTAACGGTTAAGTGACTTAAACAAAACGATATACTATTATTCTGTTCAGCTAGGACATATTCTGTAGTAGTATTTCATAAACTACCAGTTAAATTTTCATCACAAATACTTGATCGGTTGGTTAAATCATAATTATGAATATTGATAACAAAATTGTACATAATACAATTTGTTCGGTCATATTGAACCAATATATTTTCATTCAATAGGTTTGCGGAATTAAAATTAATAAAAAATATTAAAAACTCTATGTCAATTACGACTTTAATAGACACAGGAGCCAGTTGTAGTTTCATAAAAGTATCGGTCGCACGTCATTTAAACTGTCATATTTATACCTATAACCATATATTTGAGGGGAATAAGACAGGATAACATACACGTATTTGCTGTTATTGCCGCGGTGATTTAATTTGAAGACAATGGTTTGAATTAATTTAATTTACATTATGATCTCCTTTAAGGTAGAAATGCTGTTTAATACTTAGATGTAGAAATTATTACAGACTCTTTGGGTAGTCGTTTACTTAATTTGAAAAGCAGTAAAAGTTGAAACGAAGGTAAATGATATTGATTCATTTTCTGATTTAGTAAAATTGTATACAAGAATTGAACATTTGAATACATCATTGCGACTCAGAATTAAAGGTATATTTCTACGATACCTGTTTGTCTTGGATGATATTGGCACGGTTACAGTTGGTGAACTGACTTTACATTTATAAAATGTGGATGTGGTTTATTATCGGCCATACAGATTGGTTTTGATTGAGAAAGAGAAAGTGGATTAAATAATACAAAAACTTTTGAAGTATAAAAAAAAGTGAAAATGAGTCCTTTGCTAGCCCAGTTATATTAGTATAAAAAAAATTGTTTTTCAAAGAGTTATTTGTCTATTTCAAGGGCGTTACAACATTTAAAGTTTTTACTAGTTTCTATAGGTATACGATAGGCCTTTGGCCTGCGCAGTGGTACAACAACGACTGAAAAAAATAAAAATAAAAAAAAATTAAAGTTTTTCACGACAAAAATGGGCATGTCGGGTTTGTTTGATAGAACGTTAATGAAAACTTCGTGAACATATCTGGTTCCTTTGAATGGGTGCATTTGTACGAAAATATATAAGACATTGTTTAATTTGTATTGAATATAAAATCATTCCGGTCTGAAGCAAGGTTTGTTGCATCCTATAGACAAAACTATTATACTGATTCATACAGTCTCTTTGGATTGCACAGGTCCTTTTACATAAACAAATGAAGGATATATATATATATATATATATATATTGATTGCGTATGTTAAATGGATTTACCAAATTTTCTTGTTTGAAATCTTTTATTCTTTAAATGCTCAGGAGCTAGTACCAATTATACGTAATACGATAACCCTACAAATATTTGGTACCTCCCATATTAATTATAACCAATAAAGGAACTAACTTTAATTTAAATCAAATTCAACGCTTGTTTAGAGAGTTAGAAATTGATCATCATATGATATCTACAGGTACACCAAGAGGACAGGTAGAACGGGTATCTACTACGGGTACTACTGTAGTATCTCTTTTAATGGTTAATCAGGCTGGCCAAGCGGGTTGTAGAAATTTGACAGTTAATTAAGTCAATTAATATTACAATTCTGAAATCGACTGGGTTTACATCTATACGATTACTTACTTATAGGCTGTAATTCAAACAATCCATATATCCATATGTATTCAATCACGTTTAGATGATGTTGATATTTTTGAAAATAATGTTAACGTCCGGGTGAATCCTGAAATACTTACTTACCCAGCGTTTATTTATACAAGTTAGCAAGTTTAAATCGCGTTTTGATTCATTTTGGTGAAATAATAAAAGGTTTGAAATGGAAAATCAAGATCATAAAGAAATGCGACAAATTAAGTTCTAGATTTAAAGGACCTTACGAGGTATCTGCCATCCTTCCCTATGATGGATTTACTTTTAAGGGGTTGGGTAATTTAATAATAAATACAAATTGAGTATAAATAACAGTGGTTAAAGATAAATTAAAATGTGGCCTGGTGAATTTGTGGATACGATGTGGATAGGGATGAGAATGGGGCTACGGACAGTGTGGATAGGGATGCGGGTAGAAATATGGATAAAGAAGTGGATAGGAATGCGGGTAGGAATATGGATACCGTTGTGGATAGGGATGTGAATCGATCGGGATGTAGATCGGGACGTGGATAGGGATGTGGATCGATCGGGATGTGGATCGGGACGTGGATAGGAATGTGGATCGATCGGGATGTGGATCGGGACGTGGATAGGGATGTGGATCGATCGGGATGTGGATCGGGACGTGGATAGGGATGTGGATCGGGACGTGGATAGGGGCATGGATAGGGATGCGGATAGGGATGCGGATAGGAATGCGGATAATGATATGGATTTGTACTTCGAGAACGAAGTACTTATCAGAATGGCCGTGACAGGGTATTGTAGAATTTATTGACAAAATACTCTTTAGTAACGTTCAGTTTTTGTATCTATGTGGATTCTTGTTGTGTATGTCATTACAAAAGAGAATGTAATGTTAGTGGCTAAAAGCCATGATGTCAATCATAGAGAATGACATGAAAGAAAATATCAATAAGCATATTTCCGGATGAGATACTTGTGATAATATTTATAAATAGGCAATATTTATCGTTACAATTCAAATAGAAAATAGTGACTTGGTTAATAATGTTTTATTATGTAACAAGAGGGTGTTATAATTACATTTAATCGTGTGGTTTTAGTATTAAGTTTAAAAATGACTGTTCCCTTTGTTTATGTTTAGTATTGTTGAAGAATTGTTTATTTTATATTTTACTTTAGAAATGTGATTTGTTAACTATAAAAATTGTATAATTCATTACGTAGGTTTTAAAAAGGTTCTAAATGAATACATTTGGTTATAACTACTGTGATATAATGATAATTTAATGTTTAGTGGGGATTGGTCCAAACACAGATGTGTAAAATATGGTGAAAATAAGAAGAGTTGGTGGGTCAAAGGACATTCATGAATCATCTATTTGGTTTTAAAAGCGTTTTACAGTATTTTATGTTAATTTCGTTGTTGGGATAAAGATATATTTTAAAATAAATATTTGCTTATCTGTGATTGGCCAATATGATAGAATCGACAGATTGGGGAGTGGGGTTGAATGTCAGTTAGAAAAGGTGAAGCGACAGATCGAGACACGAGCTAAGTACCAATTTAATTGTTGTTTGTTTTACTGTAATCCTGCTATATTTCATTGTAAATTGTGTACTCGTTACAGAGCCTTAGCCATATGTATCAAGCTAAGTAATAATTAATCTATAACCCTGTGTTTATTCTGTGAGTTACACTTTGGTACCAAGTGGTACTAAATTTGGTACCATTCTTTTATTAATGTTTTCCTTGTGCGAATGTAATACAAAAAGGTTAAAGCATTTGGTGTTTCATTTATATTTAATCTTTCTATTAGTTTTTGCATTTTAGCTGTGAGAGCTTAGGTAGTTAAAACAGTAACTCAATATAAAAGCTCTCCTAGCTTAGGACTTGAACAGAGGTACTTCCATAAGATTGCCTTTTATTCCGAAACAATTAGGATCTCAGACTAAATTTATCACATGACTACGCTTCACATCAAAGGTTTTTGTCTATTGAAGCTGTAAGTTTGACAGGCAGGGATAGGTTTTCAGTGTAAACTTGTCTGACCCATCATCGATAACATTTCAGCTCTTCGCTCATTATTGCCGATTTGGCATCAGAGTATCAGCCATTTCAGTTTCCAATTAAATGTTATTTTGGCAAACGTTTAAAAATATTGAAATCTGAATTATCCTTCAATAATTATTGGTTGCGTGTTTAATATGAAATTTCATTTGGCTCACACACTCATGTTTATTCAAGGTCCAAATTCATAGTTTGGCAAACCTACTACATAATGTAAACTTCTAATATTATAAGAATCTTGGAGATATAATGAGCAAGAGATAGGATATGTATAGGTAGATAGATAGCACAGCAGTTTATTTTTTTTTTAAAGCTTTTATTGTTTACTCTTCAATTAAATAGACTCGCGATTTTTCCAGGTATTGTTGACATCCACAAAAATCTCTAGAAAAATCTATAGCAATATAAAAATAGTAGTAGTAACACCTATATGTCTCAAAGTGATGATACTTAGTTCATACCCACCAGATATATTCAGTAGGCTTTGGTACAGCTTAACTTGTGTATATCATATGGCTCTAAGATATCAACCGTCTACCTAAAGATAAGTTGCCTCAAGTTCTGCATACCAAATGTTTTGGGATCCAAAACTTTAGACGTTGTGGTGGCATGAGTAATGAAAGTTTGCTCACGTCTGTGGCTTGTATTTTGGTGTTTTAAAAATACTCCAAACTTATGCAAACATGTGACTGGGTATAACTTTCATAAACCAGAGTGTCTACTACGAAAATGATCTGCCTATAATCATTTGAGTCTCATTGCGCGGCCGCCTTGTACGTTGTGCACTGGCGTTTGCAATGTGGCAGTAAGTATCACTTTTCAGTGTATCTCACTCAACACGTTTTACCTTAAACGTTTTGTGCAGTAGACACGAAGGTGTTTCCAAATGCAGTCTTAAAGCCAGTTATAGAGCTTTTCCAAGACGAATTATTTATTTATAAATTGAGGGTAGTTTTAAAATGTTATCTCAAGAACATAATTGTTTGTGCGATGCAATAAATGAATTTATTGAGTTGCCGTAAGGTTCAATATTTGAAAACAAATTACATATATTAAAATAACCAATTATTCATCTTTTTGTTAGCTAAAGACGTTTCAACATGTTTTAAAGTGCAGTCTCTGTACGGTTTGTTTCAAATGCACTTATGTCTTGCTCAACATCTTGACTGCAATTGAAGTTTTGATTTTCTAGTAAGCGGTAACCGTAATTTAACCTTAAAATTCAAAGAGCATTGCGTAATTCACAATGTTATACCTAGCTAAGATGTTATGTAGCAATAAACCTTTTGTGATACCTAAGACTATGCAAAAAACTTTTTTTTTTATTATTTTAATCTAAAAATTACAAAATCAAGTAGTGTTTGTCCTAAACATTCATTTTTGAGCTACTGCCCTTCCTGGATCTACTAGTGGCTGCGCCCTACCTAACAAAGATAGTATTTGCGGAGATAGGTAGGATAGGGTAATCCCTATCCTACCTATCTCCCTAATGGTAGTGGGCATTCGCCATTTTAGGCATCTGGTTTCAGTTCAAATGTATGTTTCTTTTACGTACGATGAACGATAATGTGAAATGTCCGTGAATATTTATTTATTTATATTAACGGTCGTCATTATTAACACCGTTTTTTCAGAGATCATGAAATGCATGAAATTCCCGCGTGTTCACACAACTTGAATATCAACGAAGCAACAACCGGAAGTTAGGAATCGCAGGTAACTTCATCTTCGAGGCCAAGGATTTATGTCCGGCTTTTTATATCGATCCGGCTAACATTTTTATAAATCCAGTACCATGCACGCCTATTATACCGGCCAAAAACCTTTTTGCCAAATTAATTTCTATAATTATTGAATACAGATAAACATGATATTGTGTAAGTATTTTTCTTACATAAATTTTTATCCTGTGATTGTTTGATTGGTCACTTTTGATACGCTTTTTACGCTTCTATCGATAACATTTTTGAATCGTTTGATAATCATTTTGTCCGGCATTTTCAGTACAGCTCTTAACAGGAGTGTACTAATATAAATAGTCATGAATAATGCATAAATACAGCACTCGAGTTCTTGATTTCATAGTTGAAACTTTGATGTTAGCTTCCAATTGTTTACGGGTCGTTAGCTGATGTTTGTTGGATGTTTCTAGAAGACTTTGGTGTAATTGTTTGGAACTTTGTATTGGCCATCGGGCGAGTTGCTTTTCAGTCTTTGTCGTCGTCACAATTGCAGAGGTTGGTTACCAAGTAAAGATATTTTACTTGGCTTTTTTTTTAATTGCCATCGATGTAAGCCAATGGCCAGCCATTTTTTTGCAAAGACTAATCGTATTTCGCTTGAGTGACGAGTGGATTAAAAGGCCTTTGCCAAAAAGCTGGATAAACAATAAAAAAGTTAACGGTGAAAAGCAACATGATTTATAGGTACACATATTTACGAGAAATACTGTATGAACCTAATTTTTTTGAAAACAATAGAATCATGAACCTCTGGGAATAAGCCACCGGGAACACTTAAGTACCTATAGTAAATTATTGATACTGCCTCCGTATGCCAATCTTTTGCTGTCAAGTTATATTTCACTGCCCAGTGTAATTTCTTCAGGTCACGTGGTACAATTTTGTACTACGTGATCATTCTTTTTAGACACTTGACAGCAAAATATGCGCGAAAACACATCAAATGACGTCATAATGTCACTATTTAGTCACTAAATAACTATGAGTTAGTATGAACTGACCATGATTTAAAACTTTGCAGTTCAACTTTGATTGGCATACCCCTGCTGACCGAGTAAAAACGGGTACCTATCATGTGATTCACTTACTTTTGTATTTAACTGCATATAACTTTTAGACGAGTTTAGGTGAGTTAGCAAAAAACCACCAATATATATATTTTTAATATCAAAATATATAAATAATAATTCGGTCAAAACTATAAGGTAGCAATGGTAAAACAATAATTCACCGGTTTGGGTCCTTAGCCCCTGTACTAAAGAAAGAAACTCACTGCCTGTTTAAACATTGATAATCCAATAATATAACTCAGCAAAGGTTAAATAAATTTTAGTTATGACCGTATTTTATGTAGGCGGTCTTTATAAAAAAAAACATTTTAGCCATTTCCAGAAAAGCCAGCCCCTTTGGGGATTCGGGCGATTAGTAATTTGAACTCTATGTTTTATAGAATTAAGAATTACTACACAATTTAAATACTTAAATGCGGGTTACTTAGGTACCACGTTATCCAACTCAAAAAACTCAAAAAGTTACATAATCCAATCCATTCGATATGATTAAAAATTCCTTCATATCGAATATGAACAAAAACGCTGAGAGTAGCAAAACTTGAATCGTTGAATCGAGTAAGTAAAGTAACCTCTGGACTCTGCAGCGAGCAACCATTGCGAAAAATATCTTCAGAAACGATTTTTTTTTCTGATTCATAAGATTAATTTTTCAGTGAGTTTCTTTACTAAATACTCGTAGCTATAGGTAGATACATTTTAATAAGATTTTTTTTAATTATTGTGCAATATTCACTGCCAGCATTTTTATAGTTTTCTTGGTGTCATACTGAAAAATTAAAATAAATAAATAAATATTCATGGACTTTACACACAACGCCCTCTAGTCCCAAACTAAGCGAAGCTTGTAATATGGGAACTAGATGGCTGATAGAATACTTATAAGTATTCTATCAGCCATCTAGTAATAAAAAAAAGTATTTATAAATACTTTTTTTTTTGTAAGTACATACTTATAATACATAGTAACACCCAGACATAGAACAAACATCTATGTTTAAATTAGTACCTACTTATACTTTTCTGTGCTCCGCTTATCATTATTTTGGTAAAATGTATTTTTTTTATTATAGGTTGATAACATATTATTATTATCTGTGGTAATAACATTAAAAGTATCAGTACCCTATGCTAAACTACTACAGTACTGACGCTCCATCTAGTGCAAGTCTGCATTCCCAGCTATTCTCGTCCAATAGAGTCTGTAGAATCCAATTTATCTGACTGGGAACAAGTGAAATCGGATGATTGAGTGAGCCGCACCCCCAATGGTCTTTTAGTGGCCAGTTTTTAATCATTTATCGCTCTTTTTATGCCTACCCTTTTATTAATTAAGCGGCTACGCGCATTATGTGATAAGACTATACTGTTAAGCAATGGTAATATGTTACCAACACAAAAATACAGACTGTACTTACAAACTGTTTTTTGTCTCATATTGTAGACTATAAAGCTCCCAATACACGTAGTGGGATGCGAGCCGAGTTAGATACACATTGTTTTCTCAGAAAAAGCCTTTTAGGAAATTCATTGATTTATTCAAGGTAAAAAGAGTTATTCACGTAGAAAATCATATTTTTCTTAAAAAAGTACCATTTTTTCAAAGTAATTCTATGAAATTACAAGATTAGCTTATATAATAAATCTATCCGTAGTTTACAAACTTTTTTTTACAAAGCCTTTTTTGTTCTATTTATGTAATCTACAATAGCAGCTGCGAAGGAACCATCAGAATCGAGAATCTGTTTTCATAATTTTTAGGTAAAAGACAAAGAATTTCCAGAATTTCTCCATTTTATTCACAGTAAAAGCCTAACACTTCGGCAGTCAAGGTTTTGAAAGCAAAATGAAACACGTAGGGCAGTAATTTCATTCATAATTCACCAAGCACTGTTGATTTTCCAGAAGTGTTGTGTGTTTTAATATTCAGCGGTATGGCACGGTTTACATAAACAAATTGGTCACAATAAAAGGCACTACCTTGGAGTTTTCTGGTGTTAATGCTGTAAACAATACTACAAGTGTAATGGATACATCGAGTTCAGATTTTCCTCATGTTTTTTAGAGTCGAAAAACAAGATGGCCACAACGTTCGGCAGTAATCTATATTTTATTAACGACCGTGTCACCTCGAAGACTTGAGGACAGTGAGCACGTCCACCAATGACGTGCTTTATGTGGCATTTGCGCTTCTTCTTCTTTTATATATGGCCTCTGTCCGTCATTTCGACAGACAATTTTGCCAGTGTCAAGTGGATTATTGAAATAAGTATCTAGTCAAGTCGAGTCATATCAGTCAAGTCTTTTGTTTTGAAAACAAAATGGTGGAATTTCCCTTTAAAACTTGGAAACGAATTCTACTTGCACTGCGTCCATCACTCTGAGGTTGCTGTCGTGCTGCATTTACACCTTTCAAATCAGACACAGAAATTAGTTTTAGCATCATTCGCTTTACTATTAAAATAGGTATCTAAGTTCCCTGAGACGCGATCTCTTGCAGGGTGAATTGGATTGAGCAGCTTGACTTTAGATGGGCACGTATGGGCGGTGGCAGCTTATAACGAACTTTTTTACAAAAACCTTTACTAAGTTTTCGTATCACACTAGCCAGAGTATATTTCCATGGATTTTAGAGTATATAGGTACGTAAGATCTAGCAAATAATTAGCAATTCCCCTTGCGAGGCCACTATGTTAGTTAATTGTTAATCTAGAGCACAAACATAATTACGGACCGAGCATTAGGCACCTAATTGAATTTATTCGGAGTTGCCACCGGATTGGAACTGTGTCCACTCAGAAAGTTATAATTAGTGTCGCTAACTTCGATGACGAAAGAGCGAAGCCAATGTTCGTTGTGGTCTCCAGTAGTGTACAGTCGAAGACAAGTCCACCTATACTGTTTGGATTTAGAACTATTAGGAGTTGAACGTTGCGAATCGTGCGAAAGAGACGACAGTGTGTTTGTGTAGGACGGGCTGTGAGCGCGGTGCGCGCTTACGCCTATTATTGCGCTCCCTTTTCAAGGATTCTCTGCATTGTATGTAGCGTAGTTATAGTTGTATTGAGTGTAACTTGACCTGTGGCTGTATGTAATTACATACGTATATAAAATGTGTGTGTTTATCGTTGTCAGGTTGTTTGTTTTTTTTTTACCGTCTAAAAGGAAATATTAATGTGTTCAATATTATTTTCAGCAACGGTGCGGGAGTGATGGCGCAGGATTGTGAAGCGAGCTACTGCCCCGATATGATGACCACAACCACTTTGTTAAGAGTGCTACGACCAAAAAGAAAATAATAACTTAATTATAAGTCCAATACTACTATGGGTGGTTACTATGTATTATAAGTATATATATATAAAAAAAAAATATGTAAGTATTCTATCAGCCAACTAGTTCCCATATCACAAGCTTTGCTTAGTTTGGGACTAGAGGGCGTTGTGTGTAAAGTCCATGAATATTCATTATTTATTTATTTAATACTCAAGTAGGTATGAATCAAAAGGCAAAGGAGATTTTTATAACAAAATTGAAATTATTCACGGAATTTTGATTTATTCGATATCAAACGAAAACTACAAGGTAGATTTGTTATCAGCTCATAAAACATTCGCATGTCATAAAGATACGTGCACAACAATATATCACAAACTGTCATACCAACAAAGAAACAAATAAAGCTGGTACTGCAGCTTTATTACTACTAAAATGCCAGAACAGCGTATAAAATACGAGTATTTTATATAAGGGGTCCAATTTGGTGAAGATACCTGTATTGGCCCCGTCTGGGAATATTACGGGCGTGAGGTACGATTTTATTTTGCCCGGTTCCCATATAGCTTCCCCTTAGGGGTCTGTCTACGTGATGCCAATATTCAAAGCGAATGATATTTCGAATCAGTTTCTGCGCCAATTTAAACGGTTTCTGAAAAGTTCGTGTAAGCTCGATATGGAAAATCGGTTTGAGGTTTTCAATTTCACTTTTCAAATCAAATCAAATCAAATATTTATTTATCTAACTAATCTTATCTAGCATAACAATTACTGATTCGGATCAGTTGAGCTATCTATATATCGTTTGCAACGGTGTGTAGATAGCTCAACTGCTTCATGTGTATTTTGTACATATTATAAATATTGCATAACAATGGATTTGAGATCTCCTCTTAAGTATATAGATAGGTTCCTGTGTTTAGGAGATCTCGCTCTTTCGTGATAATTTGTATCTTATAGATTAGATTAGAATTTTGAACAAAAGTTTTTTCTTATAATTATTTTCTTATTTAAATTTATAATATAGAATCAATGTGAGGAGTATTATTATTTTGCCAGATGAGTCGTTCCCAGGCCCGATAAATTCAAAACACATAAAATTATAAACTGGTCAAAAACAAGCGAAGTCGAACAAAAAGGAGAAAAGGTGACGCCCTCGGGAGCACCTGTTTATTTTTGGGGTAAGTCTAATAAAGATATAGATGAGTAAAATATATAGTATACACGATTGGTTCTATGTACCGACGCCAGGGATTTGTCTGACACTAGTTGTTGTTAAAACTTTAAGGGCGGCTTGCACCAGAATCGATAAACGCGTTTAACTATTAAATAGTATTTAGCGAGTTGTCAAGTGATATAAATACGTCAGATTTAAATCTATTTAGCTGTTAAACACGTTTAGTGATTCTGGTGCCAACCGTCCTTAGTAAATCTCCATGACTATTTAAGTTTCAAACTTAGTTTTTTTTTCTCTTAGAAAAAAAAACGTTACAATCACCCCATACAACCAGTTAGCCACTGAGCCAACTACAAATAACCCGTAAGAGATTTTACGAATGCATTTTTTAAGAGCGCACAGTTTCTTAGACCAGCGCTACTCTTTCACTCCATATTTGTGTAGATGAATGCTCCTTGTTGATTTTCAAAACTGGGAGTCAAACGTTCACGTTAGCCAATGAATTATTCAGGTCAGAACGGAAACTGCGTATTTACATAGCCAAATTGGGTGCGACGACTGAACGACGACTCAAAAAGTCCGCGCGCGTCCACAATACAACGAATTCAGTTTTTTTTATATTCTACCTATCGATAAGTAACTACGTAAATTATTTTAAGAAAAGCAAAACAATATTCCCAAAAGAGAATTGACAAAATACAAAACCCCTTTATGTCTCAGCCCCCGTATTCCAATCTTTGCTGTCAAGTTATATTTCACTGCCCAGTGTAATTTCTTCAGGTCACGTGGTACAATTTTGTACCACGTGATCATTCTTTTTAGACATTTGACAGCAAAATATGCGCGAAAACAAATTAAATGACATCATAATGTCACTATTTAGTCACAGAATAACTATGAGTTAGTATGAACTGACCATGATTTAAAACTTTGCAGTTCAACTTTGCAGTTCAACTGAGATTGGAATACCCCTGCAGAGTGATAGGCGCTGTGCAATGCATTACAAAGCACGTCTTCAGTGAGCGTGTTTAAGGAAATGTAGGACATCGTCTGGTTCTATCATTTAGTTGTAAAAAAGAAATCATTTAAGTTTTTCTTCTTTAACTACCACACTCAGTGATATACGTTAAAAGATAATCAACGCTTAGTCTATTGATATCTCTTACAATCATTGGTCACAGTGAGATAATGCTGTTTAAAGACACTTCTAATTTTAAATAAAAGGTACCTACTTTATGATGATTAAGCGTTGAGATGAGCCGAAAAATCCATAGGTGCACGACCGGATTTGAACACACGACCTTAGGACGGAAGGCGGAGTCGCTATCACTAGACCACGTGCTTTCAACTGAGGTATAGTGTTTGATATGGGTGGCCCTTATCATAGGTACAGTACGCACAACGGATCGTTATCCCTCTAAAGTTATAAACAACGATTGCCCATGTCCTGTTGTGTGGAAAAATTCGCTCTACAATTCGACCCAAAAATCGGTTCTGCGCAGATACTTAAATAAATAAATAAATAAATATTCGTGGACTTTACACACAACGCCCTCTAGTCTCAAACTAAGCAAAGCTTGTAATATGGGAACTAGATGGCTGATAGAATACTTATATACTTTTTTTTTGTAAATACATACTTATAATACATAGTAACACCCAGACATAGAACAAACATCTATGTTTTCCACGCACAAATGTTTGTTCTCAGTGGGGATCGAACCCACGACCCACAGCACGGAAGGCAGAGCTGTTACCGACTGAGCTGCGACGCCTGTCAAGGACTTTAGAAGGACAAAGATCCGTTGTGACTAAATGACGTCCCTTTTCTAGCCTACAACGTTTTATCACGGATATTCCGCTGTCTCCTCCAATATCAGACCATTTGTTTGCAAAGAAAGCTTGTTGTGTAACGCAGTATTGATTGTGAAGCTTCGCAAACGCTTCAGACCTTTGTTACGTATGAAGGCTTTACACTAATGAATACGAATTTATGCAGGTTTGTATTAAAATTTATGGTTCCTAGACTGTTTTAGGCTTGTTACGCGGATAACAAAATTGGATACAATATCTTTAGATTTTAATTATTGTCCAGATACCACAATACCATCCATACTTGGTACACATTCCACCCATTCGCACCAAACGTTTTGGATCTACATTCATTATGCGAACTGCCAAGGAATGGAACGCGTTGCCGTCTTCTGTCTTTCCTGAAAAAAATAATCTGGGTCTTTTCAAGGCAAGAGTGAATAGGTGTCTTCTAGACTATCACTCGTCACTCACCACTTACCATCAGGTGAGATTGTGGCCAAAAGACATTCTATATTATATAAAAAAAAAAAGATTTTCATAGTTCATAGTTTTTTATAGTTTCATATAAGCTATTGATGTTAAAGCATTATGACTGGAAAGTGTGCTCACGCCGCCCTTATTTGTGCACAGTTTTACTGTACCATTTATAGAACGCTAATCCAAATTAATAATAAACGGTCGTTATTATGACCACTAAAATACTGATTTTTAATTGAAATGCTATCTTGCACTAAGGAAAATCACAAAGATTTTTATAACATCCCAAAAGTTACGCTTCGAGCGGGATTCGAACCCGCGACCTCCCGCTTGATACAAATTCCACTCTGCTCAAATTATTATTGGAACTCGAAATGTACCTACCTATTGTAAGTATAATTTGTTTTCGAGTATGCGAAAACTTACCTATGTTGAAAAATGTTACATTTCTCTATAATTAGGTAATTTATTCATTATATTATTATTGAGTTTATCGAAAGAAATAAAATTGTAAAGACATTTCTGTTATTTCATACCACTCCAAAATAATTATTACCTTGAAATTCGTTTCGGTTCAAAACGAGTTGAGCACCGCGTGGTCATTTGTTTCAGTCATCATGTATAAATGATTGATGAAACTATAGAGATACTTGTACGGGTACAATCGCGTTCAAAACTTGCAGGAGTATTTTTTATTAGTTGGTATTTTAGTAGGTTCGCTTATTTGGTTTGATCCGTACCTACTGAAAGTGTTACGTTAAAGTTATATTCTTTAATTTCTTGGTTAGTTAGTAACAATGGCACTTCATAGAATTCTTATTGATATCATAATAAAGCATTTCCCGTCCAGTGGCGTCCTCAAAAAAATACTTTTTGACTAACTCGTGTTTTGGGCTTATTCCTGACAGATAACCAAGACTAGATAACTGCATGGTTACCTCAGATGAATTTTTATCCTCTGAGATAACTGGTTATCTGTTAGGAAAAAAATCCTCTCAGATAACCAGTTATCTCAAAGGAATTTTTATCTTCTGAGACAATTGATTATCTCTTAGGAAAAAAATTCTCTCAAATAACCAGTTATCTCAGAGGATTTTTTTCCTCGTTTTGTACGATTTTGTGAACAGAAAATGTATACTGAAAATCTTAAACGCTCTTGATTCATCATTGTCTTTCTGCGTTATCAATGTTGTTCCTAAATAAGTATCTTTTCATTAAGTCACATTCACATTAAGCTTCTATCTACATAAAGAGCTATAGCAGGGCCGTCACGTTGAGAAATAACTGTGCCATGGGTTTGACGACTGCCATAAAGCCTAAAGAGCCTTTATTATCCTGGTTTATCTCAAATTCTTCAACATTTTAGTGACTGAATGTACAGTAAGGAACTTAACTAATTGCAAATGGACATGATTTGTCAAATATTGCTAGATACAGCAAGTTTAAATTAAATATTTATTTAACTTAGATTTTGAAGATCTGCCTAGATACTATCATCTAGAACATAACCATTTTTACTACTTTTTAAATACATCTCTACATAGGTGCCTAATCATTTTTCTCCAGAATCTCTAAAAAATGAGCTTTATATTTGATTTTTTGGATCCACTTTTGTCGCCGATTGTACTAGCGTGAAACAAAAAAGTGTACCATTACGCAGACGTCATTAGTGGCGACTGGTTACGTATCTGCCCCCGTATTCCAATCTTTTGCTGTCAAGTTATATTTCACTGCCCAGTGTAATTTCTTCAGGTCACGTGGTACAATTTTGTACCACGTGATTATTATTTTTAGACACTTGACAGCAAAATAAGCGCGAAAACAAATTAAATGACATCATAATGTCACTATTTAGTCACAGAATAACTATGAGTTAGTAAGAACTGTCCATGATTTATAACTTTGCAGTTCAACTGAGATTGGAATACCCCTGCTGCACTACTAAATAGGAGTGTTTGTTGCTCGTTAAATATAATTTCATGTTGGAATTCTCCGTGATTTTTGTTTACAAAATAAATGCTCAGTATGTGCATACATTTCGGCACTATACGGGGGATAAACGCGTTTTTAACGTTAGGGGCTGGTTCCTCAATGGATCGATGACATGTTCAAGGTTAAATGGAGAAAGCTCCAGACCGTTTTTGATTATTGTCTTTGTTATAAAAACTTATAAATTAGAGTACCGCCGGCAGTGGGGCCGGGCCCAAGGTACCAGTAGGCAAAGCTGCAAAAACCTCTGGATAATATATGCCATGTCGAAGATCAAGATACTAGATACATTTATTTGCCGAAATAAGTGTTACAATTTGGTCTTATGCTAAAGTAAGAGGCACTTTAAAACTTATTCACCCTTTTCAGGTATCGCAAAAATGTTATACCTATTTGGGCACACACACAGATTATATTAAAATTCCATTTTTCGGAATTAATTTAACTTACATATTTCAACGACACTGTTATCTCTCTCTTATTTCTTCTCTTTCACTCCATTTTTTGTCTACTTTAATTTTTTATCCTTGAATATGTTTTTCTTGTAACATCCTTCAGTTCGTCCTTTTCCAAATTACACAGGATTAAATACCCACAAATGTCAAGAAGTCTGTTACAACATACCGCAAATCTATTTTCCTATAACAAGATCATTTAATCAATACATTAGACCATCCATCCCACTGGAGTGCGAAAAGGTCAAACAGGACCTTTGTTACAGAAACAGTATAACCAGGGTGTGGGTTTGTGTCCATTATACCGATCCGGACGATCCGACTTTTAAGCTAGGCGTCCACTGGGTCGGAATCGGAGCGTATGCAGCGTACGAGGCTTCGATTTATTTCTAGTGCAGATATGCCGATCCAGTGCATGCTGAAATAGAAATCAATACAAAACAACAAATCCTTTCGTTCAGTACGTTCCGATTTCGACCTAGACGACGGGAAGCATTAATGGGACAAAATCATTTTTTTAGCCGTTTTACCCACTTTGGAAACATCCAACTAATCGCAAATGTGAAGAGTTACTTTGGATAAATCAATTTTTAAATTGGAAACATTTTTTTATCAGTTTTTTTCAAATAAATAAATAAATATGCATGGACATTTCACACGACGCCCTCTAGTCCCAAACTAAGCAAAGCTTGTAATATGGGAACCAGATGCTGATAGAATACTTATATACTTTTTTTTTGTAAATACATACTTATAAAAAACTAAACTACTAAACTAAACTTACTTTAAACCAAAGACTAATTGGAAGAAATTACTCTTCTAGTGATAAAACTATTTTTAATTTCTTTTTTTATTTGGTCGTTTATTAGTTTCTAAGGTGCACAATAAAGAATTTTCATTAAATCATTCATCTTTTGGAGTTCGGAAAAATTTCACCGGATGTTACAATGCACAACAACCCTTCGGCCCCTAATATGAAGGGACAGAGCTATTGTACGAGGCGCTATGTGCGTCACCCTCTCAAGATTACGTGTCTGAGAGTTAAGCATTAATTCAAGAATTTCCATCTTAAGTTAGTTGGAAATTTTGGCATTAGATTTAGGTGCGTATGAAAAGCACTCTGTGAGTGAATGGAGGGACTAAACTAATACGTTTAGTAATAAATATAATTTATGTAAAAGGTAACGTCGAGTCAACCTCTCGGGTGCCTATAGAGCTTACGGAAACCGTACGAGAGCCGTGTATTTTCTAACCGTTTTGACGTTTGAATGAATAGTTTTTTTGTTTTAGTTTTGCAATCACAGTACTACAACAGGGGGGGTGATTCTGGGTATGGCAGAGATTTTACTCTAATAGGGATGACGTCAAGTCTCGGTCGAAAACTGGTTTCACCCACTAGTGACAGGAGTTTTCAACGTCATTTTGACGTATCCCTATTAGAGTAAAATCTCTGTTGAAGTGAGAATAAGGCCCCAGGTCCTAAGCATTTTTAAAGTGATTTTAAGCTGTTTTTTTCCGTTCTTCATTCAAAATCAATCTTTCAAGATCAGCACGTTTAATCTTGTAAATATGTCACACACAGCAAGTGGCAGTAGTTCATACAAGCAACGAATATGTACCTAAATGTTCGAAAGTATTGAATTAATGTCCAATGTAAGTCTTTATGTCGAATCATTATGTTGTAGACTGAGTGAAATACTGCAACCCATTAAAACCACAGTTATAGGCACATTACTATGCAGCGTGCTCTGAACGTAACCAAATTGCATTCGTTTATTATTCATCAATTAATCCGCGGTGATCCAATCTGGTCCTATCTCCGATAGCCTAATTCACCATCCCTTTGCCAAGTTTGCATAGAATTGCTAGTTGCTGTACGTCCGATCATGTAGATGTCACAGTGTTTTTTTAATTTATAAAAGTGTTAAAATACAGGATAATTTTTTTGGCTACTAGATATTTTCAAAATATGTCAGATATGTCAACCAACGTTTCCTTTCCGAATTTATCGTTGTACTCTTTGTCAAGTGGTGTGTAAATTCACAAAAAAAACTCGATAAATTTCACGAGTCACCTTTTTCTCGTTTGTCATAGAGTGATAGGCAACAATAATTCCGCTGTTCGGCAACACTTTATAGATGAACATGGTAAAGGTTAAATTGCAGCGGCAGGGTTGATCGTTCGTTGGTGAAATACTGGAGCCTTGCGTCACTGTGGGTTGAAAATACGACGCTCAATGCATGCGGGAAATATAGTGTTTGGAATAATATATGCGCCATTCCGATTTCCGCGCTGTCACGACGTTGATCTCAGTGACAGTTTAATAGATGATAGTCTATCATCCTGGGAAAGAATCTATTCTCTCGAATGCACTGGTTTTAGATTGAAAATCGCTGGAGCTGAAAATTTTTCAACTGCAGGGGAGTTCTTGTGAGATTCAAAATTGAATGTTTTTGTCGTGCCACTATGAATAGGTACCATGTGTGGAGATATGGCGACTGGCTGAGTTTGCACTTTGATGTAGCAGTTGATGGATGAAAATTAAGTACTACTGTAACTACCCAGTCAGAGATAAAACAAAATTGAAATACTTAGACTTATTTCAGGTTTGTCTGTTAGAAAAATTTAAAAATAAACTAAATGTTAAATAACCTAACATTATTTGTATGCTATCTGACAAATAACTGAATGTGCTGAAATGATAATATTATTTTTAAAACACCTGTATACTGTACCTACCTATCATGTTCACTGCAAATAAAAATCTTTTATCGTTTTTTTATCTTTAAAAAAATTTGTAAGGACCTAAGTCAATATTTTTATTTTTTCAGCATTGTTATTCAGCGCGGCAATGCAGCCAGTGTCTTGGGCACGCTTCCGACTGGTACTGATTTGGATCAGTTCAGCTATCTATAAATCGTTTGCAACGGTGTATAGATGGCTCAACTGCTTCATGTGTATTTTGTACATATTATAAATACTGTTTTAGTCATAATTTTCTTTGTGAATAAATTTATCTATCCGTTAGGTAATAATTAAGTTAAAAATTTAGAATTTCAAGTCATTTATAATTATAATAATTTTAAGTTAAAATTGTAAATTATTTAATTATAAATCTTATATTTTGCAAATTATTTTCATAATAATTTTTAAAAAGAATTCTAATCTCTTATCTAGATTACTAAGAGCAAGATGGAGCTTCGGTGCGAGAAAAATAATTTCTATCATACATTAAAATCAAAAAATGATTATAAAACATTCATAAATCCTCTAGTTCTAATTATCTACTCAAAAGAATTTTAAAAAGCTCAGACGTAGAAATACTCTCCTAAAGATTGCACTTACATGAATTATGAGCAGTGACTTTGAAAAAGTCGGGTGCACGCTGTGAGAGCAAATTTAAATCGCGCTGGTTCACGGGATCTACTTTAACTGTTCCAGTTTTATTAGTTCTGTCTAGTTTGTTACTGAAACGAGATATTTTATGATGAAAATTCTTTAACGAATCGAAGTTGTAACAACACAAAGAAGTATTTAAAGTTCTGTTAGATTTATGTAAGTTATTTTAACCTTCTATAGTCCAATCTCCCTTCCGATTTACATCCTTTTGAAAAAAGATTAAAATTTGGTTTGATATCAAATTCCTATTCAATTTCACTGACCAACTCCAAACAGTATAAATAAAAATTGCACATAGAGATCCGGAACAAAATATATCGGTCCACAAAATGGGGTACAATTCTAGATCGTAATCCGTCCTAGTAATTGGTTTTGCGGTGTGATACAGGCGGCAGTAATAGTGAATTCTTGACACTTCGTTACGAATAGGATGTGTTTACTGTGTGGTCATTACGTACTAAATACATGACTATTTCAGCTGGAATGGCAGACTGAAAATGGAATTGGGGCAAGTAAATAAATGTGGAGACACAGTTGCAGTTATTTTAACAAAACTACAAAATACTCTAGTCTAGGTAATTTTGAATGGAAAAGTTTCGAGCTTTTTTCATGATACATCTAGATATTGAATTGAGTGTGTTTTCTAGTTCAAACGAGTGTACAAATTTCAATCAAAATAAAGTTCGCTAAATAATATGTGAAAATAAAATGTCTGTGAAGTTTTTCTAACTAAACAATCGCATTCATATTTTGAAATTCTGTTTTGAGATACCTGGCAAAAAACTCTATTTCATATTGAATGGAGATGGTAGGAGAAGGCCTGGGACAGGAAGAATTGGAAGTCTTTGGGAGAGACCTTTGCTTTGAGCCAAAAATGATTAAACACCCAAAAGTATAGATTGAGTCTGCAAAGGAGCTTAAATCTCATAACACCCCTCATTTCAGTTAGAGTTAAAACAAATCGTGTGCTGTGTAAAATTCCGTTATTCAATTTGGTCTGTGATTATTTTACACCTGGTCTTTGGTTTGTGTTTTAAAAACTTCAGTTTCGAAGACACACATTTAATCTTCACCAATTGAGTGATCAAAGCAGTGTCTATGCCGAAATCTTCCAAACTCTTTCCCAACTCCACGATACCTGTTTTCAAACTAATTGTTTTGAATAATTTATTTCACTTGACAAGTAATTAAGAAGTTTGTTTTGGATTCCGTTTATGTTAATTTTCTTTGGAATTACTGTACCTAAGTAGGTGATCAGGCGAAAGTTTTAATACATTAATATGCCATTTGAATATGTAAGTATACGAGTTAAGGAAGGTTGTTGAATTTAAGTTATTTTTGTATGTAATTATTTATGAGGTTTATATACAGGTAGGGTTTATATTAAAACCACTCCTACTACTATCAAATAAAAAAACTGCTTTGATATATTTTACAACATATATACACATACCTACACATAACAAAAAGACTCACTATCATACTCATGACGTCATCATTTTGAGTTCATATTTTTTTCCCACTAAAATATCATTATGAAAATTAAACCTTTCGCTAAATCCGAAATATAAAATGCGGCAAATCCATCGTCATTTTATTTTGAGTAAGAATAAGGAAACTGTCATATTTTGACATTGTATAAATGGTCTGACGGTGACTTGCCACTGGGATTTTTAAATAGCGATGTAGAAGCGTTGAATAATTAATGAATGAAAAAACTGTGTTTTTACTGTTAAGTATGGTAAAATCACATCTACTAAACCATTTTTGTAGTCATTCAATGGAATATTACTAAAGCTTTAGCTCTACCTACTCTTAGATAGCCCGATCCAAATGGAGAGCTAGGTACCATTTTGTTTTCTCGAACTACCTACCTAAATAAACTTGTAGGTAGCTACCCGTATATTATTATGTAGCTAGGCTATGTCATCGTATTGATTATTTTATCTATGATAGGTTATTTAGGCCGGACAGAATTTGCTAGATTTTTGAACAAGTTTTTTGACATCTTTTTTGTTGCCGTGAAAATGGTTTGAATTTAAAAGCTTTTTCACATAGCCAACTTTTTTGCAGACACTTTCTGGCTATGACAATGATTCTGACACGGATGGCTGTGCATAAACAAATGGAGATATTTTTGGTTCACTAAACTCCGGTTTTGATAATAAATTGAGATCGCTACAAAGCTGTACCTACTTTCAATCGTCAGATAATGCCAAAGAAACTTTTTCTGAAGAAATAAAATGACATCATGCTAATCGTTCTAAAAGTCAAAGACGACTTGTTGTTGTCAAAATTGACAGTAATAGATAGATAGAAGATACTTTTTGGCGCATAGCATAACAGCAGTACAAATGAGAACTTAATGCTATAAAGTCTTATCTCCCAGATAACCTATACGTATTGTGAGACACTGTGGTAGTGCACGGGAGAGTAAAGAGTTTAGTAATGGTCAGGAGTTTTGACAAAATATGGAGCGCCGGAAACACCAAGAAAAGTGTCTTCGCTATCATTATTGACACACAATATGGCGGTCACCGTTTTTTAGTAACCGCTACCTAGTTTAGCGTTGGCAGGAAAATACTCCATTTAGGATCAGGTGACACTAATGTTCTGTTCTGACATGGTCCCTTGTTGATGGTTTCATAATTCTTGCGAAATTACCTTTTTAAGATGAATTTGTTTTCAAGGTTACCTAAAATGATAAGAATATAACACAAAATGAACGGCAGGTGGAAAAGAAATGTTTTAATAGGGACCAAATAGTAGTAATATATGGTGATTTCTGAACAAAAAAATAAACAAAAATCCTCACTGTTGGGGATTTTTCGGTGGGGATTTCTCGAATATAATCATTAAAAGCACTTCAAAATAAAATACATGAACCATTTTTTTATTTACTTACCTTTGACTATCGTTGTGTTTTTCAAAACGTCCAATCGGGACTACTTTGATGTCGATAAATAAAACAACTATTAGTTTTTAGTGGTTTATTTACGTGTATAGAACCAAAAAGAAAAACTGATCACCCTTAGACCCTTATAGTGATGCCAATCTAATGTTTTTGCGTCGTCCAACGAAACTGAAGTAGCTAAGTAGGTACATAGCAAAAAGCTTAAAGTATCTTTTGGCAGAAAAACTGGACGTCTGTTAGCACAGCTGGGTATACTCGATGGCCAGTTTTTGTTTTAAACTATGCAGGAACATTTTGTCAGTCGGGTATTGTCTCACAAACTTACCCTTTTGAGACTTTGTAGCATAAGTTTGCGTTACGACAATATGGAAATTGCAGATGTCTGCAACCAAGGACGAGATAAATAAAATGTTACAGCCGATGGCCCACCTACTGCCGATGATATAACAATGCATTGCCTTACTGAGCACGTCCACTGTGGGAAGTCGTCCCATAAAGGTCAACTAAAATGTTCCATTTCAAGATAAACATAATATATTGACATATTCATAAAAGTATTTTCTTTCTTCTTCTATAGTTTTGAATTAATTTATCTAACCTTATTCACCACGGTCGTCGGTCAACAATAAACAAAAAAATTTCAAGAACCAACTTTTAACGCTATTACTTCAAGTCTCAAGAACTATCATACTCGCCTTAACTTTAGATGTATCGAAGACCCAGAAGTTGGCCAATATAACGAGGAAACTTTGCTTATAAAATCTTCGTATTGAATATTAACATGTATTTTATTGATCGTAAAGGGGTTATGGAGTGATAATAGAGTTTTGAAATTGCTATACCTCTTGATTAGTTGGAAAATGAGGTTCAGGTGGGTCTTGTAATACTGGTTTGTTTTGGAAATGATTCAGGAATTGTGTCTGGTTTGTCTCTGATCAAGACGAAAAAAGTTTACACTCGCTCTATAAACTTATTTTTTGTTTTTGATAATTTTTACCCAACAGCCAAGTAGATGTTTTTCTGTTTAAACTGTATTGCACTGCTTATGGTCCGTGCTCCAGAGGGCATGTTAGACTGTTAGTCCTACTTTAGTAGTCGTTAAGCTATGGTGGAAGCCTTAAGGCGGCCTAAAAACTCCATCACCAGAGTTAGCCACTTAGTGGCAATGCGTTTTTGACGTGAATACGCAGAATTTTAATCCGGCCACCCCACGGTACGGTTTTATAAGGCAATCGTATTGTTTACTCAAAGCCTTAGCTACCGTCTTCTATCACAAAGGTTGGCTAACAGAATAAATCCAAATAAACCGAGTAGACGTACAGTTTCAGTTCCTTTTCTTGTGTCGTCAAAAAGGGTTGACAGAATTTTACGGCATTGTCGAGCAATATGAAAAACATGGCAGCACTTGGCAGTAAATCCGTGAAGCTGATAGGGGTTAACGTCACATAATTTGTATAGGGTCCTCGTTAGGCTGCATTTACACGTAAAACCGGTAACCGGTTTTCTTTTACCAGTACTTATCGGTACCTACCAGAAAATTTCAGAACGTGAAAGTACTAGGAGCATTTTGTTTGTTTACCTACTTTTAATATTCTACTTGTATAGAAACCATTTTTAATGTTGGAATTCTCGTGATCCAATCATGCCGTAAGTCGGTTAAAAAACTGATTTGTATGAGATTTAGAATTAATTATGCTGCATTAAAATGCAAATAAATAAAATAAATAAATTACCGATACTTAAAATAACTAAATCAAATTACCAGTGAAATTTAAGGATGAAAACAGGCTAGATATATTTTTAGGACCTATTAAAACTTTCTAGCCTGTTATACTCCAAAATCATTAATTTCCTTGGAGTACCTAATAAAATCCGTGCAGTATTATAATTTTAATAACAGCTTGTAGTTTTAAAATTGCTTAGAACAGCTTTGAACTAACTTCATTATTATTACAGCTTGCTACGCCGTTATAAAATGAAGTCCCTCCTATTCAGCTGTAGCCATTATAATTGCATATACCTAATAGCTTTTAATGGCTAAAGCTAGTTATACGTTATTAATATAACGTATTCCATTCATATTGCGCGTCAACGCCAGCTCAACTCTTGAACGTTGTAACGTAACCGCGCAGTGTATCTCGGATACTCTTATAACGATTTACGATTGTCACATGATTCGCGAGCGGGACATAGTAATCCGCTTTCTACGTCAATATTCCCTCGTTAGTCTATTTGCCAAAAGCGAGGTTTTGACTAAAATAACAGTGTTGCCAAATTCGCACCATAATAATGCATAATTAGTGTATTTATTAATATTACAGGCCGTGATGCGGTTTCGCCTTTAAATTATGAATTGATACGGTTAACTTTTCGATTTGCCAACGCCCATCGAAACTCTAATATATTTGCTTTACAAAAAAGAAATGATGCCTATTCTGTTATTACATTTTCCAATAATAATAAGGCCGCCCATTGTACTTACCTCCTAATGAGTCTATATTATTGTTGTATTAGTTTAAGTGGAGAGTACAATAATTATTATATCTACCTATCTATCTACATTTTCTTAAAATATCTGTCTGTCAAATTGACATTGACCGCACTAAATATGTACTCGTCTTTTGTTTCAGTGTATGAAAGAGATGGCAACATTTTTAGTGTTGTCAAATGAAGTGGGTTTATTTATTGTCTTTTTTTGTTAAATGTTGACTTGGCTTGTAAGGTAACACAGTTGTTCAACTACATTTACAACAGCCTTATCGTAAACACAAAGCACAAGGCATTTACAATGCCTTGGCTGCTTCGAAAGTTTCTCAGGCGCTTCAAAATACTTGAATTTCGCCTTGTACTTTGATCAAAAAAGCCATCAGGGAAGAAAACGCACCATTTTTGCACTTTTGTACAAACAAGGTTCATAAAAATGGATTCATTTACTAGGTACTATAATTCAGTGGGATCTACATATTTATACCTGTGTGTAAAATTAATATAGCGAGAAAATTAAATCTGCTGGTTACATCTCTGCCGGTTAGCTACTAAAAGTTAAAAGTTAAATGAATTTAGCATTTATTTCATAAGGTAATTTTCTAATTTCCAATAAAATCTGTGAACCATTTCTAACAAAGTCAAAATTACTAAGTATGAATAGAACGCGAGTGAACCGTGATTTCGTACTTAGTTCACACTACAACATCAAAAGCGGCAACATTCAACGATAAATCAATATCGCACTTAGAGCAACACTTTACGTTCGTTTCAAGAAATTTTCCTCAAATCAAAGGTGTTTAAAACTACCCGTTACCGATACGATACCGATACTTTGTCAGCCCCCGTATTCCAATCTTTTGCTGTCAAGTTATATTTCACTGCCCAGTGTAATTTCTTCAGGTCACGTGGCACAATTTTGTACCACGTGATCATTCTTTTTAGACACTTGACAGCAAAATATGTGCGAAAACAAATTAAATGACATTATAATGTCACTATTTAGTTACAGAATAACTATGAGTTAGTATGAACTGAGATTGGAATACCCCTGCAGTAGTACAAACATATATTTTTTAACACGCTTATAGCTTCACTTGTAACTATCTAACAAACAATGTTATAAAACCATCGAAGTAAATTTTAACCTACTTCCTACCTGGTCTACCAGATGCACTCTTGACAATGCACTATCTCACAGAACATTGAGGACGTGCCCTTTGAGGCATACCTATACCGTCCATCACTTTCAGACGCAAAAGTGCTTTGTCTCATGTGCCTGTAATTGCACCCATACCCTTCAAACTGGAACACAGCGTGCGAGCAATGCGAGCATCACTGCTTGGCGGCAGAAATAGGTACGGTGGTAGTACTCAAGAAACTCTACTATGTAACAATAGAATCGGCAACATTAGCTTTCTGACGATATCGTGTCGACAATGTCGTTGCAGTGTGAACACATACATTCGTTCGCTGTAAAGAAAACTAATACCCTAGAGTAGCGCATTTCCAAAGTTTTCCAAAGGAACTAAGCACGGAATCTTTACGATACCACCGGGTTTTCACGTATTTTACAGCAATCTGTTACACTTCCTTTTACTGAAAACGTTATGAAACCAGCCACACATTTGCGGGTAAAACTGATCGACTCAACTGCGTTGTACTGTTAGTATAAGTAAGTAGATATAGAAATACTACTTATGTAGGAATAGTATAAAAATTCAAAATTTACGCAGTTGTGGAGTCGAAAAAATATTTTATAGCAACGTCGCAAAACAACAATTTGAAATGTTTATGGTACCTAAGTATCATTGCTGGTCATAGGCGACTCCAAAAAAAAACCAAATCAATTCGTTTTACAAAATCATTTCAGCATATGATTTGTAAAAACATTGTTATCGAATGAAATGAAATAAAATCACGTGTTATGAGTATAATTTCTGTTTTCTAAAACCAAGTCGAGTTCATAGATCAAGTATAGATAATAATTTAGTGAAAAAAATAACCTTACCGATTAGGCACAAGGTTGATCATGAATTCATAACATGTCCTTGAGCTGAAAAATATTATTTCCCAAATCGTTATCCCACGGGAGAAGCCTACGCAAGCAATCACGGAAAACGACGATTGAAATGGTCTACCAGTTCTCATCTAAAACGGAAAAGTCATAATAAATATCCAGCAATAAGTACCTTATTTATTTATTTATTTATTTATTATAAGGCATCGCCAACAGCACACATAATACACTTTCGAAAATAACTTATAAACAATAATTATATTATAGAATGTGTGCCAATTACAGGCATGCACAGCATTCGCAACAATATTACAGACAACAGCAAAGCGGAAAAGAAACAAAAAGAAAACTAGAAACAAACACTAAGCACTTACTAAAAAGAAAAATTAACAAAAAAAAAAGTATTAAGGTCCTCTACCTAACTTAACTTAAAGAAACTTACCTAGTCATCAGACTGAGGAGTCTGGAGACCTTCGGTATAAACACGATCATCATCATCCACAGCAGACTTAATTCACCGCTGGGTATATTATAAGGCATCTCTGTGCTAGTTATCACGGTTTTGGACTAAGTAATCTTATCCAGGGGGGTGATTCTAGACCGATAGATATTGGTGATAGATATAGAGATTTTATATCTATAGGCAATTATATCATATCACTTGAAATCTCTACAAATATCTCTACTCCACGCTAAAATACGTATTCTAGCCGGCAATAGACTTTTGCTTTAGTAGATATATCACAAAGGAGGTTTATTCAAATAGTTCATTTACACTTACACCGGTTTCCACAGACTATCTAGATTTTGTTTCCACCGAAATGCGTTCAGTTATTATATACATTTAGTATTTAACCGAATAACTTTGTTTGGTCGTAATAAAAGTTATATTTTCTAGTAAATGTTTTAATAGTAAATCTCATTGTTGTTTTAAAATGGATATTTTTGTACAAATACTCATTTAATAGTAATTTCGTCTCACATTTTTCACAAGAAATGGAATGTTATCTTGACCTTCTGCCTGCACAAGGGGGGCAAAAAAAAAAAGAAGAAGCGGCAATCAGAGAAATTTTCCCAAACAAAACAAACATTTTCATTTCAATTTCCTTTTGATTTTTATTGTTTACTATTAAAATACTTAGATAATTACCAAAAAATCGTTGCAGCTCGAAAAACTCCGTTCATATAAACTATTTGAAGGCACATTACGAGAGAAAAAAGTTTAGTGCAAATGTGATTTTCGTGCATTGTTGGATGAGTCCTCCTGTGGATGCATCACATAGGGGAAAATTCCCCATGCTTGGTATTAGAAAACGTGGCAAGAATCATCCATGAAGAGCAATACATAAGAAACAACGGTTTTGGAGACAGTGATTTGATAGTGTTTGATAAACATACCTACTTACATTTTGGACTATATGAAAATAAAGAAATATTATGTCTACTTATGTTGTTTTAATTAATTTAAAAGTGAGTAGGTAGGCTACCTAGCTTGTAGTTTTACTCCCGCATCCACTGATCATTTAGGCAGGCTTAGATTTGTAGCAAAGGTAGGTAGTCAGAGTAACATTGAAGTACAGACAAGTTTTCTAGGGGCTGCGCAGGCTTGCGGGGATGACTTAGGTAGTAAAATTGCAGCGGGCGCATTGCCTAGGCTCTAGGAGACCAACAAGAGTCAATTTGAGCCTCCACAAGTTGATTTCGCCACATATTCTATGATAAGTTCGTCCGTTTGGAGTTTTACCGAAAGTAGATTTCTATTTGACACTAGGTAGATACTGAAATGTCTAGTAGAGATCTCAATATCTACTGCTGCCGACCAGTCGATACATCTCTATCGGTTAACGGTCGATAAATATCTACAGTGATATGTCCAGAATACGATATCTATTGCAAATTTTTATATCTATCAAAATTTGACAGTTTGAGGGATATTTATCTATCGTGATAAAATATCTATCGGTCTAGAATCGCCCCCCAGGTCTTACCTTCAATACTTACCACATTTACTGCATCTCGCCGCCACGCCGCCGGGCGAACGACATTTCGTATCCAATGCTTAGAAACTTTTTATTTAAATTAAATAAGTACCTACCTAAACGAGAGTAAGTAAGCAACATTTGTATTGAAACAGGTAAATTAATTATGCTTCCCGTAAATGTGGTAATTTTCCATTGAACTTCGTCCTAATTTGTCGAAAATTTTTATAACATTCCATTATATTTTAAATGGTTTTGAGGAACAAAACTTTTGTTATCGTAAATACACGGTTTTGCTTATTGCTATGCAAAAAATAGGTATAGAATATAATTCTCATATTCAAAACGACAGTAATGCTGAGACTTCCGACTCGACAGTTCGACTGTGGTGAAAATTCATTTCAATTCAGCAGGGGTATGCCAATCAAAGTTGAACTGCAAAGTTGAACTGCAAAGTTGAACTGCAAAGTTGAACTGCAAAGTTGAACTGCAAAGTTGAACTGCAAAGTTGAACTGCAAAGTTTTAAATCATGGTCAGTTCATACTAACTCATAGTTATTCTGTGACTAAATAGTGACATTATGACGTCATTTGATGTGTTTTCGCGCATATTTTGCTGTCAGGTGTCTAAAATGAATGATCACGTGGTACAAAATTGTACCACGTGACCTGAAGAAATTACACTGGGCAGTGAAATATAACTTGACAGCAAAAGATTGGCATAAGGGGGCAGTTCCGCAAACACAAAATGACATTAGTAATGAGGATACTCATTTACTGAGCAAACTTGGAAGGCGGAAAACAAACGAAAAACTCTCTTCGCGGGTAAATTGAAAAAATAAAGAAATAGATTCCTGTAATTACAAAGGACAGTTTCTTTTCAAATCACTTGGTAGGTAGGTATTTTCCATTTCCACTAAGGGATCCCCTTCAGATTTTTGATCAAATGGGAAAGTAGGTACGTTCATAATGACATCCTGTACAAGTATCTTGGTAGTAGCTAATGACAAATCGCAAGTTCATCACCGCTACTATAATTCTAAGCCATTGCCTCAATCATGCTTTTTTGGATCAATTGAGAGCACTGGCTTAGGCATTTGAATGAAACATAACTCTACAACCATAGAATGAGGAGAAAATACCTTCGAAATGATCTTCTCAAGAATCAGTTTTTTAGCTTGTCTCCAAGTGGAAAAAGAACTCGCCGTAAATAATGAAACAAAATATTCAATTTCCCGTACGTAAATGTTTTCCTACTAGAGACTTTTTCGAACCCTTTGTAGTCGCGACAGTCGATACAAACGTATAGGAAAAAGGTGTTTTTGTGACATTTTACTTTCCCAAATGGTGTTGGAAGTAAAAGTTGTTTTGTTACGTGCTGTTTACAAATTGGTTGGAAAAATGTGCGAACTGAGTTCAAACAACAAAGTTCGCGTGTACTTCTTTATTTCACTTAGATTGTGTTGTTATTTGTTTGTCTTTCGATTACAAAAATATGGATTACTCGCATCTTGCTAAATAGATAGATAGATCTTTATTCGTTCCCGTACAGATAGGTACCTATACAGTAGTAGGTACAGGTAGGTACATAATAACAATAATCGTAATTTATTTACTTACTAGCAGATACCCGCAACTTCGTACGCGAGTACAGTTTCCGCGTACATTATATTATATTATTGCCAAAGTTAGTAGACCAACCTTTGATAAAATGAATACAAATTACTTTTAAACCTTGTCGTTAAAACTTAACTTTTTGCTTATAGTGTTTAAACTAAAGTGTATATTAAAATTGTTTTATGTTTTAAGAGTTTATGCCCAATTGTGTTATTTGCCAACATACATTTACCTCTTCCAACACATCGATTTGATCTCTTTCTCCATCTTTGTTGGTTTAAAATAGGTACAACAATACAGACTTACCCTAGTGCGGCGAACACCGATAACTTTATAAGTTTCAAGAATTTTTAGTTAATCATTTTAAGTAAAAAAATTACAATCTACGCTTTTAATACAAACAATCTGAATTTTATCACTAAAAGCACACACAAACTTCTTATCAATCTCAATATTTGGACTCAAAAATGATCCCCTAAAATCTCCTTAACATTTTTCTTCAGGAGTTTCCCTCCTGAGGCCGATGATATTCAAAGTAAGCTTGGTTCTGCCACACGTGACTTTTAATTACTAATTTCACGGTCTTTGTTACCCCCCTGGGTGGGGCTTGAATGGGCTCAGAGGTCTACTGCGAAAGTTAGCATACATTATTTAATTTAGTTGAAAGCAACGTCAGATTTGCTACTCTGTACCAAAATGCCTCGATTTTTTTCAATACGCCATCAATTTGACACGAAAATCAATCGGTTTGAACTCCAAATGAATGCATTTTTAAATACTCTTTTAACATTAGGTAGAGCATCTGAAAATAGCGTCATTAAAAAAAAAGTATAAAACTACCTTTTTATAAAAAAAAAGACAACTCCAAATATATGAGAGCATAGATGGTGTAATACCTAAGTAGTTTTCCTATTACTAGACAGCTTGCCAAACGTTTCTCTCCATTCAGCAGGTATAACCACTCTCTGTGCGTCAATTTAATTATGGGTAATAACATCTAAAACTCAGTAAATAGCCTAAAAAATTAAAAAAATGCCTTAAAAATTGCATCTTCTTCTTCTTCTTACTTCAATGGTGACAACAAACACTAGACGAAGTAAAAATTGCATCGAACTTTGGTTTCACAGTAGCGCCCCGAAGCTGAGAAGTTAGGGCCGGGCGTCATGCCCTATAAATCATATATAATCGTTCAGGTTAGATGGTAGATGGGCTATGTAAAATGTGTATGTTACATGGAGCTTACCATCCTCTTACGGTAATATCAACCTGAACCGAATTATGAACCTTGAACGGCGTAAAATTTTACCTGATATCGTTATTTTGGCAGATTGAAAAGATTTTAATAAACTTTTATGGCATGTATGAAAAGTTTACAAACCATAAGTGTTTTATTTACTTTAGTTGGATTGTTTTAGGTCGTAGTGCGAGTCTTGGATAATTGAATAATAACTATTTATTTAAAAATAATGAAGAGATCACACAAAGTCATAGTCATAGTCACTGAGTAAGCAATTACTAATTAGTAGATAAATTGAAACTTATATCAATAGATTAATTAAGTTTTTGTATACAAAAACTTAATTAATCTATAGCTACAAACTATGTAGCTATAGCTAAAAGATCATTACCATGATTAAATATCACTCGACAAAAATCTTCAAAGAAAACAAATGAAATTAGTTCTCGGAAACAATGGTTTTATTTTTCTAAACCTTAATTATTAATTTACAGTTTCATTATATTTTTTTATAACTTTTCATAATAGCTTCATTGTGCTACATTTTTGAGAACTTGTAAGGAAAACATAACGCTCCGTATTAGGTATCTAATTAAATTTGTAATTCATCCAAAAGATATAATTAACTTTTAGATGTATTTAAAAGGTTTTAATAAATTACAATCTTTTTGAGGCAATTTTAAACTAAAGATTGATTTTCAATTTTTTGTTAATTATCTTATACCTCATCATTGGTTATGCTATGACAAATTCAATTTTATTTTGATAGAAAATAAGTTTAAGTCGGTTTCCGACGAACTCAGGGGAAACCTTAAATACCTACAATCATCTTAAGACCTTATCTTTCCTGGGGAGGGACTAAAATAGCTCCTTATAGTGCCAGCAGATCAAAACCAAAATTACAGTGATCTTGTACACGTCAACAGAAATAAAGCATCTGGAAGTGGTTAGTGCATCGGAGCTCCCCATAAATAAGCCGCCCTGTGTTATTACACGCGCTTTAATCAAATGATAACATCGAAACATCATCGTGGCAACTTAATCGGGCTCTTCCAGTGAAATACCTACGTGTTCTCGCACGAAACTCGAATGACCCTTTGTGAGCTTACTCACGAATGTCTAGTAGTAAAGGCGTAGATAATTATTAGAAAAGAAACAAACTATTTTGATATGAATCAATCAATAGGGTATACTATCATAAACGACCAAAACCTATGAATGCAACAGGCTAATATATAGGTAATGCGAAAATCAAGTTGCAACTAGAATGACATATTTTGTTTTCATTTAAATATCTGATAACTTACCCTTCAAACATATGGTCACATTGCCAGGAAGGAAGGTGACAACCTTGAGAAACTAGTTGTCACTGGCAAAGTGGAAGGAAAGAGATCGCGAGGACGGAGTCCTATGCGTTGGAGCGATCAGGTTCGCTCAGCACTGGATTCCTCTGTCAGTGACGCTATTCGTTCCGCAGAAGACAGATCTCGTTGGAGGAGCATCGTGCAGAAGAAGGTCCTGCATAAAGGTCACGACCCTCATCACTGAGGATATCGACGCAAGGAGGAGGACCCTTCAAAGGAAAAGTCATAAAAAAACTAATTAAACGTCTCGATTGCAAGTCGAAAATAGTAGTTTCCAGTAGTAAGGGTTTAGTTGAAGAATCGCAAGCTTGAGGCAACCGTGTTCATGAAATTACAGACGATTTTGGTAAAGCCTATAGTTTCTTTTGCCCTGTTTGTTTATTGCAAATTATAATGATCAGGAAAATAACTAAAACAACGTTGGAGCTTTATAAAATTGTTTACCTAAAGTCGATGATCAGTATTCCATCTGTAATTATTGAAAAATATCATAAAATCGCTCCTGTAAAACTTTATGATTGTTTTCGCTTGGTTCTAGGTAAAACGGACGATAAATCTGGAGTCATGTTTCTTATGAATATGAAAATAGCGTGTACCATTGTACCTACTTTAGAGAGCCGCCTGTAAAAGTTAAATTTCAAAAATATTAAATAAAAATTATGACTTTTGTTTTTTTTTATTAGATAGCCTCTATTTAACTCTGCTTTTTTTTCTATAACTAGAAGCAATAATTATTGGAAATAATAAATTACTATAATGATTTATTACAAAACTTACATTATTTATTAGCACCTAAGTGTTTGCACCATTAGCTTGTAATGTAACAGCTACCCATAATTTACATCGTCGGTCCATCGGTCAATCATGGCACGAAAAATGACCAATTAAAGGTGGTTTCATAATGGCCGCCTTATTTCAAGTTTTTTTATAGACTTGGACCATAGACTCATAAATACCCTCATAACTTGAAAACGACTCCTCAAATTTTCACCAAACATGGCTAAGAAACATCCCAGATAAAACCTATCTTACAAAAAAACCGCATTCAAACAGGAGCCCACACGAACAGACACACATCTCCGTTAAACTTATAAAATCCTTTCCGTTTTTCGGTCGAGGGTTTTAAAAACAGGTAGGCATACTCCAGTATGACGGTATTAAACTACTAAACCATTTTCATCATGTGTATATGCCTAAGCCCTTACCGAGTATTTCTTCGTATGTTTGCATTTACTGACAGTGTAATTCCAAGTGATTTATGATATCATGTTTTCGATGGGATTGACCCAATTATTTGGAGGCCATTATGGGTCACTAAGTACCTTATGCTAGTTTGAAAAGGAACTGGTTTTACAAGTAGCACAAAATCATTAGTGACTATGATATTTTCTGACAATTTATGCAATATAAGTACTTATGCCATTTTAGAGGGGACACATCAACATCATCATTCCGCGCTGACTGGTATCGGATCAACATGTTTTGCTCTTTAACTCTCTTCTATCAGCGTTCACCACACCATCAGCAAAACCTGACAATGAATGAAGCGCTCCACCTCAAGCAGCATCTTAATTTTTCTTCAGATGTGATAGCAGCCTTTTATAGCCAACAAAAAAAACTTGTCTCATAGTAGGCCTTTGCAATCATATGCATAAAATAAATAAATATTCATGGACATTTCACACGACGCCCTCTAGTCCCAAACTAAGCGAAGCTTGTAATATGGGAACTAGATGCATGATATTTCAGTTTGAGAATAAATGATGGAACAAGCAAAACGCACCTGAAGTTAAGCGGTAGCCTTTGGGCTTAACAATGCGTTGACATCAGTTACTCACTGGTTTTATTACTATATCTCATGCGTTTTTATTTGCACCGGCGCCCATAACCTTCAAACCGGAACACAGCATTGTGAGCATCACTGTTTAGGGGCAAAAATAGGGGGCAGTAGGTATGGAAGTCACAATGGATTTTTGTCCTTCGGTAGTGTTTGTGTAGAACTCATTTTTGGTTGAATTGGAGGTAAGCGATTTTTTTCGCACTACAGTACATGCGCAATCGTTTTTTGCACCTAACTTCAGAGGGATAAAGATTCGTTATGCGTACTGTATTGATTCAGACGAGCTTTTCAACCTGTAGCCCTATTACCATACTATTTAAGCTTTTAAATTACAACAAGCTTTCAAAAAACAAGACAAGCTTAAATCTACGGAAGCAATAAAACCAGTGCCCTACTTTAGTCGGCAGTTCTTTAAAATTATGATGTTAGGCCCTTTTCAACATGCCGAATCAACTTATTAAGGGCGTCCATTAATAATAAAAAGTCATATTTCATCATTATAACCATTGATGAAGCGCTCTGTGAGTTTGGGAAATCCTACCTAATATATAACCTAAATAACCTACTTTTTTATTTTTAAGTTTGTAAAACCAGTGTTTAGTATGTAAGTAATCAATAAAAAAATATCTATCTATAACCACTTCAGCCCCCGTATTCCAATCTTTTGCTGTCAAGTTATATTTCACTGCCCAGTGTAATTTCTTCAGGTCACGTGGTACAATTTTGTACCACGTGATCATTCTTTTTAGACACTTGACAGCAAAATATGCGCGAAAACAAATTAAATGACATCATAATGTCACTATTTAGTCACAGAACTACTATGAGTTAGTATGAACTGACCATGGTTTAAAACTTTGCAGTTCAACTTAGATTGAAATACCCCTGCAGTTTATAGCCTCATCAATTTCGAAACGACGTGAATATGATGTAGGTACTTACTCAAACTTGATATTGCGAAGAAATCGGTGTACGCTAGTTGTAAGCTAATATCAGCTTCAGCCCCTGAATAATAGAGCGTGTTCGAAACGTATGCAGTTGCTTCAGCATTATTTATACCGTGTAATGCATGCTGTTTACGATATATTCGTGTCGTGCTTGTGACACGACACGATTGTTTGCACTACTGAAGCTACTGAGATTATCCGCAAAGTGCTTGTAAATCTTGTAATGTTCATTCAAAGTCAAAGTCTCTTTATAACCAACTTCAAAAAAAGAGGAGGTTCTCAATTCGACTATACTTTTTATGCTTGTTACCTCAGCGCTCCGTCATTTATAAACCGATTTGAAAAAAGCTTTTTTTATCTGAAAGGATGTACTTTCAGGTACCCATTCAATTTTCATCAAAATCGGTTTAGTAGTTTGGCTTACAAATAAAAATAACTGAAAAAATGCCATCCACGTGCATGAAATTGCGTATTTTGCTTTTCTGTGACTTTTAGTGATGTTTACGGTCAGTCAAAAATTCCCAATGAACTGCCATCATCATCATTATCTGATGATGAAGCCGGTAGTCGAATTGAAGTCAAATTTTCTAGTTTTTTAAACTTATAAGTTATCTAAGTTCTGTTTGCGTGGAACTGGTACCTAGAAATTATCATTATCATCGGCCTTTGTGTGTTTTGCAGACGATTTATGTAGAAATACCTAGTACCTAGAAATACCTAGTTATAAAAGACGATTCTTAACAATCCTTGTGATTTTATTGAATAATACATTTTTGTACTTTGGTAAGCTGCCGCCGTATGCCAATCTTTTGCTGTCAAGTTATATTTCACTGCCCAGTGTAATTTCTTCAGGTCACGTGGTACCACGTGATCATTCTTTTTAGACACGTGACAGCAAAATATGCGCGAAAACACATCAAATGACGTCATAATGTCACTATTTAGTCACAGAATAACTATGAGTTAGTATGAACTGACCATGATTTAAAACTTTGCAGTTCATCTTTACAGTTCAACTTTGATTGGCATACCCCAGCTGGTAGCAATTTAAATGAGTGAAATCTTCACATACTCTTCAGAATACGAGTGAAAACCAAAGCTTTATATTATTCACTGTTTACCATCCTTGCAGTATTCTAAGTCTTCTTCCCCTTCCTTACAAGACTAAGTTAGTGTTCCGACAGAACTCTATTGCTAACTAAGTGTTTACATATTCAATATGTTGCGGTCAGGCGTATTTCACACGGTAAGTTCCTGAAACGGCCTTATTCTTGGCTCTACGCTAAGCCCGATTGAAGTTAGTACCTACTGGCAATATAAATGAATTTATTCACAAAGAAAATTATGACTAATAAAGTATTTACAATATTTATAATATGTACTAAATACACATGAAGCAGTTGAGCTATCTACACACCGTTGCAAACGATTTATAGATAGCTCAACTGATCCAAATCAGTACCAATCGGAAGCGTGCCCAAGACACTGTAACAAGTACAGTACAAGTACCTACTTGGTTACGCCATCGGCAATATGCATCTACAATCTCTAAACTAGACGTATGAAGGCTTATCCAAATGTATAGAAATCTAAACGATACATTTTTTAATTTTTCTGTTTGTGTTCTTTTATTGTGCTTGTGTTACGTGCAATGAAGAGAAAATCCGATTTTTTTAAACTTACCTTCTTATTGCAGTGGTCATTCATATTTTTATAAAAAAAACTAGCAGTTACCCGCGACTTTGTACGCGTCTACAGTTTTCGTGTACATTATATTATTTGTGCGTGTACCAAGTGGATACTTTGAGAAACTTGACATTACACCTCATTACACCGAACTCGTACCTACTGGAATGTCAAACGCTAGTTGTTAGACCAAAGAGGTAGTACTACACCCTGTCAAACTGACGTGACATGACATGACAATGAAATCCTCTTGCCAATTGGCGCTGCTAATCCTTTTCGTTCATTTTATCCTGTAGATCCTGTTAATTATTCGAGATAAAAAGTAGCCTATGTGTCAATCCAGGTTACGAACTATATATATGCCAATTTTCAACCAAGTTGGTTTAGTAGTTTAGACGTGATTGAAACACAAACATCCAAACATCTAAACATCTAAACTTTCGCATTTATAATATTAGTAGGATTAGTAGGATAGGATTCTGACAGTGCCTTTAGTAGCCTATGTTTGAAACTGTCCTTAATTTTGTTTTCGTAGTGTCAATATGTGTATCAGTACTACCGAAATTGTTATATTCATAAACATTGTAAGCAGGTTGCATGAATGAATGTAACTACAATGAATATCGTCGAACACATGTATATAAAGTACCCGTAGGTACATTGTTATGTCCACGCTCACACAGTAACTTGTAAGTACATGCTTTGAGTACGAGATAGCTATTCATTAATTTTGTTCGTACAGTTTAACGTAGTTTCTTTTAGTGCTAGTTTTTGTGAGAAAGGTTTTTTCTGTGAGCAAAACAGAACGTGAGTATCTAACATTCTAATTTGTAGTATAGATTTTGTTTTCAATGACAAGTGAAAACTATTTTAGGCTTTATCGTTTTATACATCCATTAATTATGCTCTAATTTAAGCGGTTTGTTTTCCATGTACAAATAAAATAATATAAAATCACTCCGTAAATACTAGACCGATTTAAGACCCTAAAACAGGAGTAATCATTAATTATTATCATTTAGTTTGACATTGACAAAATTAGGTTCCCTCGCAAATCAGGCAGAATGAAATGAAATCCCATAGTACCTACAAATATTAAAACCCCGACAGAAGGTATAGTAACTCAGGGTTATTCCCATCCTCCCCAACTGGTTTGTCCCACAATAATATATCATGATCGTGACGTAAAGATAATTGAATCAAATCTTTTGATGCTATTTCACACCAGTAATCTACTGTTATTAAACCTATAAAAAGGTCTAATTTATCCATTAAGTCGAATTTATAATAAATGGGACGAAGCGTGAACACATTAATGCGTAAAATTTGATTGATTGCTTTAACTATGACTGACTTTTATTACTTAGTACGAGCAAGGACCAATAAGTAACGCACGCCTTTCTTAAGAATTCTTATTAAAGGCTTTGCTTTTATGATCTATGTTCACAAAAAACAGTACAAACTAATAAAATAGGCTCTTTACAAAGCTGTGTATTTTAGGCTGTATAAAACACCATAAACCATCATGCTGTACTTATAGCAGAGAGTATAGTATCAATAACATGGTATATCTATTCTGTAGTTATAGTTTGGAATCTATGACAGCTCATTATGCATGAAGCCTGAATTACGTCAGATCACCTGCACAAAATAAGCATACCACATCAATAAAACATTATTGGTCAGTGAATTTGCAATTTAATCGTGGCTTATTTTGTAAAACAATGCCATGTGCCGCTTTCCGTTTCACGGACATGCCATCTCCATATTCATGATAGTGTGCTCATTCGGAGCGCGATGTACAAAAGAAAAATTATAAAATTAGTAATCGAGAAGTGATTTTATAGACTACTTTACTCATACACTCATTCACAAAAAAAGTTTTATCATGATAGACATAGAGATTTCTATCGTGAATTTACTGCCGTATGATTCAGAAAAGATGCGTCGCAACTTTGTACAGCCACGCTATTTTGTACTCTATCTTGATTGTATTAAAGTTCATATAAATGAAGGTTGTGTCAGTACCTTATCAATTTTGATACGTGCGATCACTGGGGCCTAAGTCGATTGTAATTCGTCGCGTAAAATGCCGTCATGTTGAATTTAATCGTTGATTTGTGACCGGATTACCGATCGCATTATTGGATTGTTTAAATGACACGCCAGATGCATTAATTCTCCTTTATTACCGCTGTTTGCTTGCACTGAAATGTTTACGTTTTCTGTATCATATTTTCGCATTTCACATTTATTCTTTGTCCGGTGAGTGATTAATGAGCTTTTAAGTTCTTGTTTTTGGCATTTTCAATTGCACGCTTTGGACGGTAATTTGTTTTTAAATTATGTTTAAATTGTATGGTTTTAATGTTTTTGAATATATTGTATAGTATGGTTTAAAAACATTAAGGAAGTTTTAGGAACTTGACACTCACAGAGATGACAAGATTTCTTTTACTAGATAAATTAGTCTATTAATTAGCTGCTCTATGTTTCCAAAGCTTCAGCGCTGATCTAATCTCGAAAAAACTTGACATAAGCGATAGTTTTCGAAATATTTCGAAAAAAATTTTTGGTAAGAGAAAAGTACTACTAAAGTAAAGTAAAGTAGTACTTTAAACAAGTTGCAGATATTTGTTAAAATCACAAAGAAAAGAAAGTCAAGCGATTACCTAATTCCCCACTGATGTCTCCTATTTCAAAGCCGAAAATCAATCACTAGGCAACAGTACACGAGTAATATATCCCAGTGACTGGTGCCCTACAAAAGCCGCCCAGCCGATTGTAATGCGAATGAACCCCATACTTAATGATGGGCCAACCGCTCTCGATACATTCGTACATCGATATCACAGTATAGCGAAGCACCAGTATCAAAACTCGAAGCACGAGTCGTCGAATGACAAAAACTGTGATCAAAGCCAACAAAAATAATTTACTCAATAGAATCACAAGAATCATTTAGAAATGTCTTATTTAACTAGGTGATTCTAGGTACCAGTTCCACATGACCAGAGCCTAGAAGAACGGGCAAGAAACTACAACCTGGTTCGTAGAATTTTTTGGACGATCCTTTTTACAAAGATAAAACAAAGTGTTAGCTTTTGTTAAATTGAGCATGTAAACCCGTAATATGTTCTACAATAGCAAATCCACAAGTGTATTGCCGTTAGTATTCTTGATTACAAAAACAAATATGAGCAATGATGTGCGTGTTGAGCCTATGTGACGTGAGTTGAGAGCTCTGCGAGCAATATGGCTTGCCCATTGCCATTTTAACTTGCTTATTCTAAGAAGTCATAGTCAAAACTTCTTCATTCAATAAAATCACAAGGATCATTTAGAGAAGAGCTATGTCAGTTATTTTCTTTCTTCTTCGAATTTTCTCGTTTCGAATTGCATGTATCACCTCAATCGATATATTTTGTGTGTAAATAATGTTTAAATATAGAGTGAATATACTGATTCTTTCCTCACTATTGTTGCGATATCATCGAATTCGGGCGGACCGCATTAGTTTCGGACTAATTACTCGATGCTCTGTCGCCATTAATTACCAAACGGAACTATGCTATTCGTACGCTCGCTTTAATCATAATTATTGGTTGTAATTCAGCGGTTATAGATTGGGTGGATATGGAACTGAATTCGTAATAGAGAAACCTCACAATAACAGATTGGTTTTAAACAAAGACATGTCTATATATTTATTTAAATGATTTATTTGTTTACCTATTATTGGTTTTTGATTTTAATATAATTTGAATAATTAAATATTCATGGACATTTCACACAAAGCCAAAACGAATCAAAGCAGCTATACTATACTATGGGAATTAGATTTCTGATAGAATAGTTTTTTTTTTATAAATACATAAGTAGGTACTGAGTAATAAACATAAAATAAACATCATCATTTGTTCTCAGTGGGGATCGAACTTACCGTAAGGCAAAAGCATTTTCTTTCTAAAAAGTATTCAGACACAATGAATTCCAAAAACTCAACCCAATAATAGAGGGTGTTTTTTTATTTAGAAAGTCTTAAGAATACGAAGCAGCGTTATACCGGTATCTTAAAACATTTTCAATTTCACATACTCACACTCAAGTTTAAAGACGACTAATATAAATCACACTGATATGAATTGCAATGTCGCGTCGGAGTTATAAAATGTTTCAAGATACGCTTTTGCTACCAACAGGATCTACTCAAAGATATTGTTGTTTGATTCTTTTTTCGAATTTGTCAAATGGATAAACATTGTAATTGGCACCTAGTTGCTGGCCGCTCGACCGTCAAGCAACAGTATTTTTAAATCACGAATAATCGAGAATCGCATTAAATTGCAAGCTGATTAATAAGCTATGAAACTTTGCGTTCGTGCTTTAAGTAAGCAAAAATCCGTAACACAATGTTGCTAAGACAATGTGTTTGGTAAACCAAGACGGTAATAAAATATGTAGTTACTATCACAGGAAATCGTAAAACGATAGCGCACGCATTTAATGGCAATCAGTATATAGCTTTGACAGTAATATACATATATAGCGAGTAGCGGTATATTATGCAAGTTACACCACGGTGACACTAGGGAATCAGCAGTTTGTTTTTTCCTTAGATAAAACACTGGTGGATATTAAAAACAAAGTTTCATTGATAGGTACAATTCTGATATAAATAGTACTATAAATAGACGTTCTTTCGACCAAGCATTGGAGTTTTTGAATCAGAAATGAAATCATTGGATTGAGTTGGTACAGCAGGGGTATGTCAATCAAAGTTGAACTGCAAAGTTGAACTGCAAAGTTTTAAATCATGGTCAGTTCATACTAACTCATAGTTATTCTGTGACTAAATAGTGACATTATGACGTCATTTGATGTGTTTTCGCGCATATTTTGCTGTCAAGTGTATAAAAAGAATGATCACGTGGTACAATTTTGTACCACGTGATCATTCTTTTTAGACACTGAAGAAATGACCTGAAGAAATTACACTGGGCAGTGAAATATAACTTGACAGCAAAAGATTGGCATACGGGGGCAGTTCTGATATAAATAGTACTATAGATAGACGTTCCTTCAACCAAGCATTGGAGTTTGTGAATCAGAAATTAAACCATTGCTGAATTGAGTCGTTACTGAAAGTTGTTATTCCACACACGACACAAAATATAACTAGGTGGAATATCACAGGACTGAATTAATTGTATAGATTGAAACATCCAATCTAATAATTTTGTCGATAGCGACTCGTAACATGAGATACAATGCGCGGTGACGCTACAACGTTCAGCAATCGAGGTGGCGTTGACGCGCAATATGATTCTAATACGTTAGGTTTGCGTAACGCGGCGACTGTCAGATTTGTTCGTAATTACAAACGTAAACATAGAATACAATGAGTGCTATTCAGCAATTACAATGCCAGCAACGTTAGAACTCTTCGGAGCTAAACGTTGACATAAATAGGAAAAAAATCCATCCCATTTGTACCACTTTGCTGACTGAGGTGAATAAATTAAAATAATAGGATTTCAAACAGACGAGCGTAATCACGTTCCTACAAATAAATTCGCGCTCACTGAACAGAAAAACAGAGAAGTGATGAACTTTAAACTTGAAGTGTCGCGGAAAATTTCCTCAAAGGGAAATTTACTTCCGTAGTGCTCATAGATAGTAACAAAGCGTGCTCATTTGTGACACTTTGAGACACGGAGTAGAAAATGACTCGTACGACACTGTAGAGGGAATATAGCTAGGTAGGTGTAGTAGTCACAATTGATCTTTGTCTCTCTCAAGTATCTGCGTAGAACCGATTTTTGGGTCGAATTACGACACATTATATTGGTCGCACGTATTGAATATTAGCTTCTGCCGCATCCCGTTTTATCTTGTTGATTTTCCGGGATAAAAAGTAGCCTATGTGTTAATCCAGGCTACGAACTATATTTATTCCAAGTGTTATCCAAATCGGACCGGTAGATTTTGCGTGAAAGAATAACAAACATCCATATAAACTTTCTCGTTTATATAATTAGTAGGATAGGATAGGATGTATTTCCTGTGGATAAGGGCGACTATATGTGCTGGGCATGCCTACTCCATTTAAATCATGTCTCAGGCTTTACAATGTCCCGTTTATAGGGGTATGTGTAAAATGTGGCTCTTGACGCTGTATAAATCACCTTGATTAGAAGCAAAGGCAGGATTATGTACAATGGGATATGGTGTCTCTAACAACAGCCTGAAAATTACTTTTCCATGTTCTATGGCACAAAGACTTAGCGGCACAGTAAGGAAATGTGAGATGCATCTTGGCACAACGCCACATGAGTGCCTACTTGACGCCATTTAATTAATTTTAAGAATAAGTATGTTTGTGTTTAATAACAAAAGAAAATCTTTTTTTTAATAATTAGTTTATTACAAATTATTTTGTAGATTCATGCAAATAGATAATATAAGTTTTTGTGTCTGTGAGCGTCAAACATTGAATTCAGAGCATGCAAATCAGTAGTGATAGAGATCTTGATCGAGTTACTAAAATAACTAGCACAGGTTTAGCTATTCCGTATTTTTCTTTTAAAAGTGAAGGAAAAATTTGATGCGATAACCTCTCCGTATAACAATGCAGTGACTCACCAACACCTCCATTCACGACGTGATTATTTGATGTCCCCTGAGAGGCATCACACTGCGTTCATCACTCTGTGACGCAAAGATGCGAAGACTCATGTGCCTGTAGCTGCACCAGAACTCATACTTACCCCTTACAGCAGAACACAGCAATGCAAGCCATCACTGCTTAGCGGCAGGAAAAGAAAAGGCTACATTTTCCCGGACCAGCTATTTCACAAGAAACTTTATTTATTTATTTTAAAATTTCACACAAATAAATAGTGCTAGGAAGACTAAGAGTTAAGTGCTAAGAGCATTGTCTGCCAGTCTTCCTGGGCGTGCAAAAAGATGGTGTGGCGTGTTTTTATAGGTACTAAAACTGACAAAAATTTAAATTGATATAACTACTTACATAAAAAAAAGAAAAAGAATGACTACTACTACTTTACTACTAAGTATATACTCTGTATTACTATTGAGGTTTTTATGACTGTTTTGGTGTATCATTAATTTATTGTTTATCATAATTCCAGGCACGCTGCGCCCATGGGCACAGGACCATACAAAATTCCCTTTGATACTTCTCTGACCCCATTCAGAAGCATCACGTATCCTCATAATAATGTAAGGCATAGAGCACAGTATAAATTTTACGAGCAGAATTAATCCGTTGACGAGACGGCGTCCGTTCGCAGTAATTGTGTCACATTCGGCTCTCATAATAATTAATAATTTCGACATCAGCTCCGGATTTTGTAATCCAGTTTATAGGAATGAGTAAAGTATTATTTTTTTTTCTTAACCTATACTGTCCCACTGCTGGGCAAAGGTCTCCCCCATTTCCTAAATTAATATTTATTTATAAAGTATTATTTTACCTTTTCGAATGCATTCGCTATAAAATACATATGAAAGTACATCCTTTCAGATAAAAAAAAATATTCAAATCTGTTTATAAATGACGGAGTTCTGAGGTAACAAACATTAAAAACATACAACCAAATTGAAAACCTCCTCCTCTTTTGAAATTGGTTAAAAATACAGACATAGCTTGAAATATTAGTAGAGTTTTTTTATGGCGACTCTATATGGCTCTACCGAACATGTGCTACTTATACGGAAATTTTCAATTTATTTGAAAGTCTTAGTCTATATGATTCTCACCATTTTACACCAATAAAATGACAAATAAACAGATCCGCGTGCTTGTTACAAAATGCTTGGTTCATAAAATATGTATATTATTTACATTTTGCAAGATGAATTAATTTAATTCGATTAGAAAAATACTCAAAATGGAAATTAATGGCACTACTATTATCATCACTGTCAGTTAAATTGACAGTGCGCTATTCAAGAGCGCTGATAGAAATACCGCTGTGTTATTCGCTGACAGTTTACACTTTTTGCTCATTATTCGTTTTCACGACAGCAGTGTACCTACGTGCAAAATATTTAATTTTAAATCTTAATTCCATGATCCTTTTATCATTTTGATGACCAATTTATCGCATGTCAAATTGTGTGTTATTTATTTATTTATTTTAAAATTTCACACAAATAGGTAGTGCTAGGAGGACTTAATGCAAAGAGCATTGTCTGCCAGTCTTCCAGTCTGTCTGTTGTTTGTCAGTCAGTCAGTTTTTAGGTGTTCTTTTAAAATTAATAATAGTTATTATTAGTTAAGTATAACATAACTGTAACTTTGTGTTAGTTTTATATTCTTAGTCATCAGTACCTACATACCAGAAACTTGAAAAACTTTTTTCAAAAAAGTCTTAAACTTTTTCGTGAAAATCTTTAGGATTTTCACGAAAAACCCCAAATTACCCTAAGTAATAGAAGTTGAAAAGTACGTCTACGTATTAACTAGACGCAAAAATACAGTATCACTCCCAAGTTTCAGCACCGTCCCTTATATTTGCCGCTAAAAACGTTGAGAGCCTAAATACATCACAGCGTAGTCTCTTCAGATTTTTTTTGCTTGAACCACAAAACGAGAAAATGTATTATTACCGAGGCCGACGTCGCTTTTATTTGCGAAAAGAATTAGGCAGATGCACAGATGAAAAAATAATGAACTTATAGAAACTGAACTCCAACTCCTAAAGTTTTTCAGCTAACTATCAATAACCAAGTTGTTGATAAATAAATAAACGAAAATTTTATTTTTATAGCCATATTTTTAAAAATGATTTTCACAAAAAACGGGACTTATACCATAGTTTATGAGTTTTTCATGGTTAGTACCGTTTTTGAAAATAAATATAACTGTACGATAAACTGTGAAAGAATCGCTATAGTCAAAATATTTATTTTCGTTAACTAACTCTTTTACACGTAGTTTCTTTTACGGACAAATAAAATGTGCAATATTTTAAGCGATCGCTTCTGGATCAGCTCCTGATCTTCTCTTTTTAATTTATTTGTTGCTCTTATCCTTGCCATTTATAAGTTTAATCTGAACCATAAATCAATTCACATTAAAAGCCGATAAATCTATGGTTAAAGAGACACGCACAACGTTAAATCAACTTACAGTGCGAATATAATCGCTATCTTTTAATAAATGATTGTAAATCTTGAAAATGTGCATTGCGAAAATGCCTTTTGTGTAATTTAATCAAATTTAATCAAATTAAAACAGCACGTTGAATAAAAGCTCGAGTTACACTGCTAAGCACTATTATTATCCTATGCAGATGTTACGTTATTTTACCAAAATATATACGTATATTTCATTTCACGGTAAAAGAAACAAAAGTTTGCAAACAAGGATCTAATAAAGCCGTCCGTTTATAGCCTGTGCTATTTGTTAAGCTGTTCCAATTTCCGGTTTTGCTATTTCCCATACGCGAAATTACCTACTCTATAATTAAAAATAAGATCTGTATTATCAGACCTGTATTAATCGTTGTTTTATTATGACAAATATAGCTGATGGATCAATATTAAAAGTTGGTTTTTTTTTTGCATAGATTTTATTTACAGAAAAAACCTCAAATAAATCTTTTAGCTTCATCTATTACACACATATACACATATTATCACATTATGTATTTTTCGATGCCATATCTCGTTTCCATAGCAAGCTGTGAAGTTGCTATACAAACGATATCTGGTTGTAGTCAAATAAATTATTACCTAACAAAGTTGTATAGAGTGTAAAATCGACCTGTACTGTGAGCACTAGACTTTGATAATATCAAATCGTTTTATTCTAGTTTCATTGCTACAAAAACAAAATTATTATAAGCAATTTTGATGTAAAAATGACAATTTATTTTTTACTAGCTTCTGCCCGTGACTTTATCCGCATCGGGATAAAAAGTAGCCTGTGTGTTAATCCAGGCTTTGAACTGTATGTATTCCAAGTTTCATTCAAACTGGATCAGTAGTTACAGCGTGATGCAAACATCTAAATTTTAACATTTATAATATTAGTGGGATTTACCTATTAGGGATAAACTAGTCTAGGCTGGATGTGCACTTGTAATCAATGGCCGTGGTAGCGACTTACATATTAACTGACTTATGGTAGGTATATGTTTTATTGGAAATGTTAATTACACTCAACAACCTTAGAAACCTATGCTAAGGGCACAGAAAACGCTGTTTACTGACGATGCGGTCGCAACCGGTGACCATAAAGCTACGCTTCCTTAACACGAGCTACATCTGCCCAGTTTGTCCAGACACATTGTTGGCAACAGCCTCTACCGCACTCCATATAAATTCAAAAGGCGGGGAAAGACAGCGCAGCCCAATTTATGCTGGATAGCGAGCTTGTAGCGTTTGGTAACAGCATGCGAAATAAACTATGATAACTCCAAGGTATGTGGTCTTCGGTGTTAAATATCCTAGCGGGGGTTTTAAAGACCTGCGAACATGGCTGGAACAGTTGCGAATTAGAGCTAGTTTAGTTATTAGGGGCTTAAGCTGGAGTTAATGGAAGTGGGGTTTCGTTTAGCAGAAAACAATTGAATTCTGAAAGTTAACTTTACAGTGACATTCGATTTTTAGATTGCGAAAAGGATTCTGAATTCAATTGTTATTTTTAACAGACTTCAAAGAGGTTCTCTAGACTTCTGTTAGTTTTAATAGAGGAATCAAGCAGTAAAAAGGAACCAAACTTTAGGATTTTCTGTCTCAATTTTCTAAGCTTGGTAACAGCATGACTCTTTTGATTTTATCAATCAAATAAGTTTTGAGTTTGACTTTGATCCTATTAGATCAACTGTGCTAAACATTATTTGCCTTATTTATATCGTCATTCTTGTAATTTTATTAAATAAAGTCACTCTGTCTTTTATCTCGCTACACCAACTACGAGAAATATTTTTCTGTCTTTTATTCAGTCCTATTTGCAAATAATGCTCACAAAAAGTCATTATTCCCAAGTTCTTTCCACAAAGAGTGTTTAACGGGAAGAAATTTCTCATAACGCGAATCACCAGTCTCTGTTCTTTGATAAAACGATGTGTTACGTAAAAATGACTCGAAATTGCGTTGTTTCGCGAAGAAAGTTACGAGTATGTACATACAGGGTGCTAGGCTTATACGCTGTTGAGAGGGTTTGGGTAGTCCAAGTCAAAAGAACAGAGCGAATTCAACAGCTTTTTTACCATGTTTTAAAGTCACATCATCAAGATAGAGTCTGGTCTTAATTAGACATCGTCAGGGTACTAGTTTAACGAACTAGGACGTTTTTGAGCTTATTTTAGGACAACTACGTTCGCTGTTATCTTGGATAACCAAATCACGGTGGCCAGCTCAGCGGTTAGAGATCCTTGTTCTACTAAAGCGCGGTCAATCAGCCGCAGTACTGGCGGTGACTTAATTGATGTTAGAGTAACGTGCGAAATTTCAAGCTAAAAGAAACCACTAGTGGTTATCTAAATCAAGAGTACAAATCTTGAGATTTGTGCCCAAATCGGGTCGTATAAGACACTACAAGACCTTTTCAAGAATAAAGTACTATGCTATAGGTCTTGACAAAAACGCATTGGTGACTTATCTAAGACCACTTTTTGCTAGTTGGGCTGTGTCATAGGCAAAAACCGCTGAGAGGCTAGCTAAAAAAATGGCGCTTGTGGTAAAACCAAATAACTCGTGAGTTGAAAGTTCACAAAAATAGAAGACAGAAAAGAATAAACGTTCGGTTCTTACCCGCACTTCCCAAAAAGTCAAAGTGTAGGCGTAAGGCGGGTTATGATGATGGAAACTGATTCACAGTCTTCATAGAATCTGTTAAGAGGTAGAAAACAGAAAAAAACGCGAAACCTGATTATATAACTAACTAAGAAAGCTATGTATTTCTGTTTATCGCTGTTTATCGCTCGTTACACAATTTCTTGGCTCTACCAGTAGTGCCATAGGAAAATATCTTTTCTGTCTTTTGTAACTTAAACCACGACGACCTTACGTGTTGTTCCATTACACTGCGATGTACCGCTTCAGATGCGTATGCGTAGTATAAACAAAATCTCGGTTAGAGTCGCAATTTGCCTACACTTTGTTACGAAATGTCTTTTATAGATGTAGTTCCCAGGAGTTATAATATTGTAGCATTTGGATGCAAATACTCGTAGTTTTTTACCTGTTTGTTTTAGGTTTGTTTTTAGGAAAAAATCTAGCAGATGGCCTCTCATGTTGAGCGATTATTTTAACTTATGCGGCAATTGCATTATTTCACACTTTTCACAGAACACTCGACCTAAGAAGTGGTACCTTACCACGTTTATTATCCTGATAAGTAAAGTTGTTAGGTCCTCGGTTGAAACTTGGTTAGACAGACAATGCTTTGCAGTAGAAATAGATACAGTGGTATACCTACTTACCATGTACTTCCCTAGACAAATAATCTTTACCACTAGACTTAGTTGATGTGAAGTTCTGCACGGGATTTTTTCTAACCTTCACACTGATATAAAAGTAAGAAATAAAAGTTATTAACCTTCATACTAGTGTCAATGATAAAGTTTTTCTAACCTTAACACTGTTTTGAGTAGCTTAGCTAAAATGGTGTTTTCAAAACTTTTATTCATAAGTTCATTGAACTGTTTAAGTACTATTTAGTTGAAAGTAAATTCTTACTTCACAGACTAAGAGGCAGCTTAAGGAAATCTCTGCCTTACCTGACTTAGATTCAAATACGCTTTTAGCAAAAATCTATTTACATTTTAGAAATAAAAACATACTTACATCAAACACATCAAAAAATTTAATTCAGTACTTTTTTGTTTCTTGATCGTGTCTTAGCAGAAAAGTCACCACGCTTTATTAAAATAAAATGTCATGGTGGGTGGCAAACCGTGTGACAAATCAAGAGAATTAACTTCAAGGAATGCCAGAGAAAAGTAAATCATATTAAACCCTGCATAATTGCATAATGTGCAATAATGCAGCTTCACTGCAGGAGCTTAAGGTCGCATAATTTGTTTTATAGACCTAACGAGATTCTTGAGAGTACGGACACACACACAGACTGAAAAGTTGACGCTTTTAGAATTAGTGCAATTTTGCCACTTAAAAAGGACGGCAAGTATTTTTTTTATACAACTAAATGATGGAACAAGTTGATGGCCCACCTGATGTTAAGCGGGTAACAACTGCCTATAATGATGTATTACTTCACTGCACTGAAGACGTGATGCATTGCACTGCGCCCATAGCTCTGAGACATAAAAATGTTACGTTTCATCGCCTGTAATATTGTAAACACATCTTTGCTTTATTATCATCTGTTTAAAAGGGCTACCTACTTATGACGCAGAAATAGTTTCTCAGTTTATCAAAATAATGACTTACTTTTCAAATTCGAAACCTTAGTTCTTTTCCAATAAAATGTAGTCATTTCGAATTTTTCAAACATAAATAAAGAAAAAAACCTTCCTAGGTGTCATAAAAATTAGACGATTTTTTTTTGTTCTCGCCTAAAAATCAGATAAAGATATTGCGTAATATTTTCCTTAAAAAAACGCCAAAGCTCTAATTTGCTTCAAAAATATTAGAGACATGATCACTAATGCTTTGTAATCTTTTTGTCTGTGTGTAACAATTTAATTCCAGACTTTACACAGCTTCTATTATGATCTGCAGTCAGCGGCCATATTTTACTTTTTAGTCTATTTTGGAGTCGGGAACGATCTAAAAATAATCTTAATAACCAGATTTTATTTCGAACGTAAAACAAGGCTGTAATGTTTTTCTGTAATACGTTTTTGTAAGATATTTTTATCTCTGTAATTATTTTTTATTGATTGTGAGAAGACCTCATGAAGTGTTCAAACTGATTTTCTATTGTTACAGTTCTTTGAGGAGATGATGGAAAAAGAGAGTTTTTGAAAGAAGAAGGTCCAAAATCGTATTTTCCGGAAATTTAGGAGAGAAGCCTATGTCTACTAGTGGATTTTTACAGTTAATAAATTTTTCTTTTAAAGCTGATAACCGCTCGGAATTATAGTAATCACAACGGTTCTTTGTCCCTCTGAAGTATCTGCGCAGAACCCATTTTTGGTCGAATGGGAGGTAAACGAGTTTTTCTGCGCAACGGTACATGCGCAATCGTTTGTTGCACCTAACTTCAGAGTGATAAAGATCCATTGTTCGTACTTTAAGTACGTGGCGATGACAAAGCTTGGTTTATAAAATAGAATGTTGCTCTTTGTATTGTGGAATATGATTATATGGAGTGGCTAAAATTACTTCAATTTTCTGTTTATTAATTTTCTACTATACAGACGTTCACTCTGTAGGGACATCAACATTTGTAAATAGCTGGTCATCTTGTCAGTTTTTAATTTTTCTTGCTACTCTCGGTGATTTTCATTTCTTCATTTTTTATCTTTACATAATATTATTCTAAAATTACGCAAAGGAAAACACTAACATTTTATACAAGACCCTTTACGGTCAACTAAGTCGACAGAGCTGTGACGCTTGTCATAAAATAACTTGAGAGATACAATGAGCCTGTTTCATTCTCTTAGATTTTAGAGTGAACTGGTCAATTTCTACTTCAGCTGCAACTTTGCGGTAGGTACGATTCAGGGTAAGTACGCCGTACATTGCGCCAGTTTAATGAATCAATAAACTTTAATTGCAATCGAAAGATAGAGCTTAAGCTGGAGTTTTCTTTGAAGCGGTGATCGATGACGGTCGTGTTATAACGGTTAAGTTTTCGACAAAAAACATTATAGTTAGTTGAGACTAAGCATTGAAATAGATAGATAGATAGATAGGAAACTCTTTATTGTACTGCACCGGAAATTAGATATTAGACTTAGTTCTATATTAAAGCGAAGTACAATGGGCGGCCTTATCGCTATAAGCGATCTCTTCCAGGCAACCTTTAAATACAGGAAAGTAGGCATTTTTTTGATAAACTTGGACCGCCAAACATTATTCTTATGGCTGGGTTCAATAAAATGAATTCTTCTTCTTCTTATTTATAGTTGCTGTACGACATTTCGACAGATTCAATTCAATTCAATAATTTTATTTCAGACAACACATGTACAACATACAGTCCATAATTTAAGAATCCATAATAACAAGTTAATACAAATGAACACATAACATACAACTAACATATAAGGTGCTATATATAGGTACATATATAGGTACTGTACACAGCACGGCACGGCACATACGTTAACGCCCAGCTTGTGTGGCCCGCTGGGTTTTAACGTACAATGTGCTCCCTCGTCCAGTACTCCATGAAGTGGCAGTCAGTGTCCAGCCTCCCAGCAATAAGCTGCAGGTAGCTGTTGGGACTGCCGCGCACCCGGCGCATCAGAGACGCTGATCTTTTGCGCATTATTGCCGCGAAGCCATCGACGCGTGCTTCCGCAAACATTCCCGACGCGCTGCAGAAGCTGCGACGCTGCAGATGAGTCAAGTGAATTATTTAAGTCGAGGTGATTCGGACTGTCAATTTTGTCTTACGAACATAATTTTATTTATTGTATTTTTTTTATTTGTTTTATATTTTATTATTTGACAGCTTATATATTTTAACATGACATGACATGCTTCTTCGAGACCATAACTTTACACATCCGTTCGTCAATCAATCGATCGTAAAACTGTTTTGATATTGCGAAAGTTTTACGCAAGTCAATTTATTATCTACAAGGAAAGTTATAAAATCAATGTTGTTGTATTTGTAAAAAAAAAGGAAAGAAAGTATTCCTTACTAGCTACTACCCGCAACTTCGTTCGCGTGTACCGTTGTATGCACCTGCATTATACCTATACCAAAACTCGTACTACGCCCTGAATCAACTGACGAGACATCGTCCTCGTGTCAAAGAATGTTATAATGGCGCTACTAATCCCGCTCGTTCATTTTATCCTGTGTTACGAACTATATATTCCAAGTTTTATCCAAGTTGGTTCAGTAGTTTCGACGTGATTGAAACACAAACATCCAAACATTAACATTTGGGATGTGGGATGAGATGTTTTCTTCTAAGTGGGATTTGAACCCACAAGAGTACATAATCTGTTGGGATGCTAGTTTTTCTCACGGAGTAAGTATACTGAATAAATCCTACTAATGTTATAAACGCGAAAGTTTGTATGTATGGATGTTTGTTACTCTTTCACGCAAAAACAACTGCAGGGGTATGCCAATCAAAGTTGAACTGCAATGTTTTAAATCATGGTCAGTTCATACTAACTCATAGTTATTCTGTGACTAAATAGTGACATTATGACGTCATTTGATGTGTTTTCGCGCATATTTTGCTGTCAAGTGTCTAAAAAGAATGATCACGTGGTACAAAATTGTATCACGTGACCTGAAGAAATTACACTGGGCAGTGAAATATAACTTGACAGCAAAAGATTGGCATGCGGTAACAGATCCGATTTGGATGAAACTTGTAATACATATAGTTCGTAGCCTTGATAAACACATAGGCCACTTTTTATCCCGGAAAATCAACAGGATAAAACGGGACGCGGAAGAAATCGGAGGCAGAAGCTAGTTATTAATAACTTTACTTATTTCGTTTCATTTGCAGTAATGCAAGTAAAATGGAGTCCATTGGAGCAATGTTCGTAAATTCGTCACTCTAAAGGACGTTTCATTTGCTGTTTCACTAGCTGCTAATTACAACTTTGATTGCCGTGAGTGTAGTGAGAGCACAGAATCATGTATAGCTACTTACGTGTAGATGTTTCACTCAGCTGATATGGCAAAGCAGTCAGGAAGAATAAAAATAAATATTCATGGACATTTCACACGACGACGCCCTCTAATCCCAAACTAAGCAAAGCTTGTAATATGGGAACTAGACGCTGATAGAATACTAATACACTTTTTTTTGTAAATACATACTACTTCTATAGAGTAACACCCAGACATTGAACAAACATCTATGTTTGCCACACACAAATGCTTGGGATGGGGGCATTTTAAAAGAGTAGTAGTGTGTTTTGAAAATCATTAATTTCCGGTATGAGTGTTCCGGTCCAGTTTTGGAAAAACGGAACACTTATGGTCTCACTCCGGTGTCCGTCTGTCCGTCTGTCTGTCACACGCTACCAGAGCTGAACCGTAAAAGCTAGAGAGTTGAAATTTGCAATAGTAATAGTTTATCACAATTTATATGAGGGTTTGTATGCGGGAAAAATATTCTTAAAATTAGGGACTAAGTATTAACTTAAAGAGCCTCATATTTGGATTTTTAATTTAAAAAACTTCGTTGAAGAAAAAAAATTATTTAGTGCGAAATATTTCATTCCAGACGGGTTTCTCTTAAAGTACCCGACAAAAATGAGTGATTTTTTTTCAGAAAACCTGTGCCATAATGGTCTCGTGAAAGGAATACTACAGGCAAATTCTAAAAGTTAACTGAATACGAGAAATTAAATAAAAACAACAATTATTACAAGTTCAGTTTAACCTGAACTATATCGTCATTAAAAATCCTACAAATAAGAGCTCTTGTTACATTGGTTTATATAAAAGTGGCGAGCGGTTACAAAGCGAATCTTTCACTCGGAACACTACCATGCGCAAATAAAACTTGCGCCTTGGCCAGTTTATTTTTTGTTTAATTCACCTAAATTCTAAGTATATAACGATTTTATGTGAATTTGGTTGTGCACAAAATCAGTTTAAACCGCATAAACTTTAAGAAAACGTATTTCAATGCATGAAGCTGTCAGTGCCAGTAGTTTTACCCGCATTAACTACCGTACTGACTCGAAGCGCGGTCGAGTTATTGAGAAATAGAACTGAAATTCAAATTTAGATTTCCATTTTGTGTCACAGGCCAGGCACTACTTTAAGGCTATACACACGTGCTAACTTTTATTTAGTAAGGTGCAACGATAATGTAACATTTTGTCTACCGTTTTAAATAGATAAATAAAATATTATTACACAGAAAAAAAAATTACATAAAAGAAAGAAACATAATAAATAGAGAGTATAATGGGCGGGATTATTGCTAAAAGCGATCTCTTCTAGGCAACGTTTCCCCATTTATTTTACCCAAGATTTAGTTACGTGTAGGTATATTTCAATCAAAAACACAGCTCTCAAAGCTTTAATTACATAGACTTTTCATAAAATCTAGTAAAAAGTATTATTGGATTTTAGTTATTATGGTGTCACAAAGTAAAAGTCACAATGGCATTCAATTCCGTAACTTCAAACTCTGAGGAAGTTTTTTCTTTATTGTACACAGTGAAAAATATAACAACTTAACCTTGATTTTTTCTAAACTAACTTAATTTGACAGCGCTTAAATTAAACCCATCTTTGTTGTTTCAGTTTATGAGAAAGGGACGGCAACATTTTTAGTTCTGTCAAATTAGGCTAGTATAAGATAATGAACGAAATCGGCACCAAAGTCCACTAGGCTAGTTTATAGACCCAGTCAATTTTTTTTAACCGAATTCATACAAAATCAACGAAAAGTTAGGACATCCGCTAGGGCCGGTGCGGCAGCAGATTCGGCCGAGGATCTCAAGAGGCGCAAGTATGCGGGTCTCGACAGGGCCTACACATTTGTACCTCTTGGGGTCGAGACTCTGCGCCCATGGGGTACCGAGGCCCTCCGGGTCTTCAAAATTATTGCAAGGCGTCTAGTCGCAGCGACGCGTGACCCGAGGGCTGGTGATTATCTGGGCCAGCGAGTCAGCATTGCTATTCAGCGCGGCAATACAGCCAGTGTCTTGAGCACGATTCCGATTGGTACTGATTTGGATCAGTTGAGCTATCTATAAAATGTTTGCAACGGTGTGTAGATAGCTCAACTGCTTTATGTGTATTTTGTACATAATACGAAGAGTCGCTCGTGAGTTCAATCTTTAGCAAGTATTGGTTTTGACTTTTGTTTCGTGGTCAAGTAATTTCACAGTTAATTGAACTTCGATCATGAATCGGACAGCGGTGATTTCGTTCGTTTTAGTGTAATTACCCTGTCGTATTGGTTGGATTACCGATAGAAATGTAGTACAAGTACCAATTAAGTTATTAAATGCAGTAATCGTAGTGTTGCTTTGGTCATTATTTTATTAATTGGGTATGATAATAACGTATTTAAATTGGTTTCTTAGATTGTACTTCCGTTCATGAACTGTTGAGAATTTTGTGATCATGTTCGAATTTAAATTAACTAATTGTATGTTTTACTAAGCATAATATTCTTCGTTTCTAAAAATTTATTAAATTATATTATTCAAATTACTTACTAAAAAATCTAATTTTTATGAAATTCTAGTGTCATGCCTCCAAAGTACGATGAATGAATTTATTAAAAGAACATTACATAATGATTCTTATTTTAACTTTGACGGCTATAATTTTATAAATTTGAGAAAAACCTACAAATCTGATCCATAGCGATATTTGTTTAATTTTGCATGCGATCATTAACTACTTATACCTTTTTAAATATTTTATTTAAAAAACGATTAGGTTTTGTATAAAGTCCTTTGTATTGAATACTTGCTAAGGACTTATTTCTTTACTAAACTTAGTCATTCCTTTAGTAACAGTCTCACTATCATTAAATTAGAGTGAATAATTAGATTTTGCCGATACCAGTCTAAGCAATTACACTATTAGTCGAAAGTGACAGAGTCACACTTTCTAGGTGATAAGATAAATATAGGAACTGTTTTAAGCCACCAGAAATGTAAAGACTTGTTCACAGCACCGCTCAAAATTTGAGCGATAAATTAGATTTAAATTTTTTAGATTGTATAATGTCAACTTGGCTAGAGAAGGTTAACAATTTAAAAGCTCAAACAGTACGAAATTTTATTATCTGTGGCCGGATATACCATAAACAAACAACAACAAATAACATAAACTTATACAATAGAACAATACGACTAAACTTATTATTTTGCGAGCTTTATTATGAAACAAAGCTTAGCATTAAACTGCTAGTAAATAATAAAATTGATAGTTATAGAAATCGCTACCAGCACAGCCGTTATGATAACTTTATAACACCTCGGATTAAATTATAGGTTGGACAAGAAACGATCAATATCAAAGAGAAAATTGACGCTGTCATCGGCGCCAGCTTTCTGAATAAAAAAACTTGTATAAAATGTATTTAAGAGGACTCCGACCATGTTGCCAGTACAAACGTAACATCAAGATGATTTTTAATTCAGGCATATCTCTTTAAAACTGTGATAATATTTAAAGAATAATATTTTTATATGTTTATGAAATGTAAGAAAATGGAATTTTACGCATTTTAGCATACATTTGATATGTTTTATCTTGTTATTTCTTTCATCTTTCATATCTCATAAAACAACGATATCTCACGTATTGTTGCTATGGGACCATAACTTCTATCATCAATTTAAAGATTGTATCACAATGTAAAAATTAATAATTTTTGGTATTACGGAACACAAGTTTTAAAGAAAGTTCAATTGCGAGCGTAGGTCAGGCCTAGCAGGGGTCGTAACGTAACAGATTTGGTTAAATGAGGATCGTCAGGTGTTTAAATAAAAGTAAAAAATAAACAAAACCATCTGTCCTAATAATAGACAAATAGGGGACAAAGTTAGAAAATAGAGAAAGTCAACCAACTTATGGTTTTTTCGATACTACCTCTAAATAAAAAAAAAACTTGTTAAACTTTTGCAATAAAACTTAAAAATATAAGTGGGACAAAAGGTACATATTTTGTCCCACTGCTAGGGTAATGGTCTCCCCATTTCCTTCCATGATTTGCGTTCATTTGTCAGGATCCTCTAATTGGGTCTATGACATCCTGACCCCGGTATTTTGTGTGGAAGGCGTAAATGACGTCACTCCAGCAGCGTTTAGCACCTAATTTATAAAGAAAAAATGTTATTGGCAATATTAAATGTATTTGAAATCAATACTATTGTGTAAGAATAAAAAGCGTGGAGAAGAATTGATTAAAATTACATTATCATCGCTTATCTGACCTTTATTGTGAAGCAGGTATTATCAGTGGCACTATTATGCCTGGCTCACTAACCTACGGGTCAACACACACCTAAATGCAATGCGTATGTTTTCAATATATGCCCACATCGACGCGTTGCGTCAATATTTACTTTAACTTTTCAATGCGCCGTACGAATGAAATTGAAAGCCAACCATCAATCGATTAAGATACCAGTCATTCATAAACAAAAGAAAGATTAATACTACCCACACGGTTTAAAAATCGAAGACAATACAAAAAGGTGCCGCCAACTTAAAAACTTTTTTAGTTACAACAATAGCGGCGCTTCTTTTTTTACACGCACGGCAAAACGCCCGTATCGAATTTCTCTCCGGATACCCGTAACGGTTCATCCTCCCCTTAAATCAGACGCCGGATTATTCACAATAGACCGACCACCGGGAAATAAAAATGATAACAAACTGCACTTTTGATATCCACTGTACGCATCACAGTCATACGGTGTCGGCGACAGTACGGAAATACTCTGTTCTGTGTGTATCGTCCCATATTCTAGTCTCAGCGTTTTGGGCGAAATGGTGTCGTGGAGCGCTAGGGCGAAAGTCGATATTCGTAGTGTGTAAACTCCGCTTTGGTAGGGCGGTCGTCGCGTAAGCTACGGGCCACGTGCACCTCAACTTGCGCTTAGTTCTTCACGAACTGTGTGGGAGGTTAGTCCGCAGTCCGCTACATGAATATATGCCCCTTGAATGTCATGCGCTATGAACGTCCGCGAAAAAGCGTCTATTGCTACGCCCAGTGACGTGTGTGTGAGTGAGTGAACTCCACGTGATTTTGACAGTACAGAAAAAGCCGGCTTGTTTTTTTTTGTCAACTGTGTTTGTAAGACACGACAGCGAAAGTGTTTTTGTCGTATTTACGTGAATGGACCGTATTTTGCGATGCTGTAAGATCAAAGCGGGGATGATTTTGAAGTATAACTTTCCGCAATTCCCGAAGGCGATGGAGTGTTTTGGGTAAGTAATGAGATTTTTGATTGAGAATCGGAGTATCTTTAATTAATTTAATATCTGTCTTTCAAAGTTTCGACTGTTGGTAAATATTTGATTTGTAAAACTCGTTAAACTTGTGAAATTTGATCGTGTCCATTTGAAAGTAAATAACTTATTTATGACAGCACCGATACCTACATCTTATATCAGTGAGTATTGATTAATGGGTTGTTGACCTGTTGTTATTGCTAATAATATTTCCTTTATTTAAAAACGTTAAACTCTTTTCTTTGACTTCAAAAAAGAAACAGAAAGCTTTCCAAAGCTTTGTACATAAAGTAGACAAGCGCTTTTTTAGATTCTTTGTCCAAATTCTTTATTCAAAATAAAGCCCTGGGGTCTTTTATATCCTTTTTTTACGGCGATTTATCGGCCAGTATCTTTGGCTTCTTTATTTTGTCTTCTTTATTTAAAATACGGCTCTATCCGCTATCCTAAATCATTGTTTATGTATAGAGAAACCTCTTTGCGCATGCTCGTTGCTATGTCAACAAACTTTGTATGGAAGTATACCATGTAGGTATACATAGATGAATGTACTGCGTATGTATTATGAATTTTAATGGATCTTAGGAACAGACGAGAATAACAGTTCATTGAAACTATAAATTGCGGGGTTTTATAGAAAAGTGATTAATGAGAGGTAATGAGAAAGCTCGGTTTATTGTTGGATGAAATTGAGGTAGTAACCTTTAATTTTGGATTTATCGTTGTTCGGCCATTGTTCATGACAGTGATTTCGATGACGTCAAAAGTCAAAGTAACTATTATTCGTGAGTAACCTAGGCAGTTAGCTAAGTAATATAATTTTTACATACTTTTTAGATATTTGTATAAGACGCCATGGGTTTAAAGTTTTGTCTGGGACATCTCGCTTTGTTTTGTGGCATTGCTGGGTTCCGTTTTGAAGGGTATGGGTGCCGGCGTAATTACAGGCACATGAGACTTAACACCTTTATGTCTCAGAGTGATTGATGGGCACAATGCAATGCATCACGAGGCACGTCCTCAGTGGACGTGCTCAGTTAGACAATGCATTGTTATAGGCAGAAGTGACCACTTAACATCAGGTGGGCCATCGGCTTGTTCCATTTAGTTGTATATAAAAAAAGTGTCTCTCCCTGTCCCTCGAGGATCTATGCCAAAGGGTCTGAGAAGATAATCTACCTTGCATGAGGATAAGGTAGAAAAAAAAGGTAAATTCATGAAATGGTTTACATTATTCGTAGTTTTTTCACTATTAAAAAATAGGTATCAGTAATCAATCAATAGTATTATTGAATAGCTTTTATTTTTTGTCGTATGAAATAAATGCAGTTCGTAGGAATAAGAAACAGTCTTTATGATAATACTATGTAATTTTCCTGGAAATAGCTACTGAAAAATTAAGTAGCATGCATGCAATATTGTAAAACACAACTACTTGAAATTACACTTATAAAATAATTTAAATTTATTTTTATTTAAAAATCTAGTGGGAACGATTCTGCTCGATCCTAAAGTAGTAGGTTCAAATCAGGTAGAGACTCAAAGGACTTCTCTATTAAAAAAAAATTACAGTGAAAAAATATTTTAGCACGTTTTGTGATAATTTGTTTTTGTTTATGAATTGGAAGCTCATAGCACTGTTTGGTAAAGTTTACCAGTTAGATGCTTTTTAAATTGGGAAACTTCGTGAAATACAATACCACGTTCAGTGTCTTATGATAAGTGAGTGCTAAACGAGCTTGCATCGAGAACTTATAGTAGTTAACACCTGTTATAGTTCTCACGTTTGCAATTTATCTGAGGGTCATTACATTACAGAGGTAAAAAAAATAATGACCATGTTTTGTTTTTCTTTTACTAATAAGGCTCGTGGTTTTTCGTAACACAGGGTATAAAATTTTTTGATAATTACTCTGTTTTTTCTATGGTATCAATTTTCAAATTAGATTATAAATAACAGAGTTCTGTGGTAAGAAACGTAAATAAACAACCGAATTGAGAACCTCTTCCTTTTTTGAAGTTAAAAACACTACTGGACGTTTTCATGACACTCTAATGCGAGTACCATATTATAACGATACGTGACAACCTTATAAAAACGAGTACCTACCTATGTAGCTACAACGGATTTTTGTCGATCTGAAGTATCTGTGCAAAACCTATTTTAGATCGAATTGGAGGTAAGCGAATTTTCCCGCACAATAGTACATGCACAATCGTTTGTTGCACCAAACTTCAGAGGGATAAAGATCCGTTGTGCGTACTGTATCTACTAGTACTTAACTACTATATACAATTAAGTAAATAAAAGATTTAGTTTTATTTTACTCTCACTATCGAACAAATGCCTATATCAATTAGTAACTACTAACAGGTTGTCGATCTTATCGTTTGTCTAACAAATGTTTTGTAAGTCGGTATACCTATTTGGGTGGCATAATTGATTCCGTTCTGTACTGATTTTGGGTCAACGGGTTATCGCATCAGAAATAACTTACGATTCGTAGTTCACTATCTAGGGAAATTTTAAAGCAAAACTGAACTCGGAATTTTGCTAGTACGGTTTATTAGTAATAATAAGCTTTCCTACACGAAGGCAGGCATAGATACTTAGTTTTTTTTATTCAACTTGACAAATATCATCATCAATATTCAACTCTTCATTATAACAACTTGTTGTGTATCAAACTCATCAACTCAATTCATCAATTTATGAGTTTATTTGTCATATTTTTATTTTGTCGGACGAGGAAACCTCTTCAAGCTAATTTCATGTATCAAAAACATGCAGCATAATTTATCTAAGAATAAATAATAAGTTTTTAATTAGCATAAAAAGTAATCAGAGAAAATAAATTCAAAATCAAAAATAAATAGAGATGAGGTCTCATCAAGTTTTTTAATTGCTTGCATAATTACGATTACGAGTTTCAAGTAACGTTTTGTAAAATATTCACCATACAACACCTATTAACTGAAACGGAATTGGGTAATTAGCAGTCGAGTTCACCCACGCGATAAAGAACCTTGACACCAAAGGGTAAGGGCGAAAATAAGCTGGGAGTTGTACGTGACACAGTCCAAGTTTGTAGGTATTGCATCATTGCCATAGGAAGCGAGACACACATTTCACGGTATAACACGAGCGATTAGTCAAGGCAGTAAATTTAATATCCAAAGTATTGGAGCCCCGTCGTGTGGAAATTATCCGGATAATATCCAATGCAATAAAATGGGTGAACTTTCCCAAAATATCCAATAGGTCACATGGGGATTTATGATAATTTTATTGACTTACCTATCTGCCGATTACGCTCCCACGGATAGACCTCTGGGCTTACTCTTGTAAATGAGGATAAATTATGGGTTTAATACTACAGAGCATGCTCGTAACTCGTCACAGAGCCGTCGCTCTGACTAGTCGTTGCGCGAATACGTACGATTTTCCAGTGAACCCATATTTATCTACCCTCTTAAGAAAAAAAAAAAACCAAGCATCCAAGATGACCAAGTGTGACCTGTGTGAGAAGAACATCACTAAAAGGAGCCCTGGACTAGAGTGCAGCAAGTGCGGAAAGATAGTACATGCCAATCAGCTGTGTAGCGGCTTGCCAACAAAACAGCTTTCCGCCCTGCGTAACTCAGAAAACCTAGATTGGACCTGCGAAGAGTGCAGCCGAAACTCTCCTAAAAAGAAGTCTTCGCTAATTGTTCCAGACGAAGATGACGAAGATGATCTAGACGGGGCCGTGGCCCAGACCTTGGGCACAGTAGATACTCGAAAATTACTGCGAGACATCTCATCCGAAGTGAGAAAAATTGTAGGCAAGGAAATGGAACCTTTCGAGGACTCTATGAACTACTTTGGGAAAAAGATGGAGGAATTCAGTGGGATGATGGAAGCGTTTAATGGAAAAATTAAGGAGATCGAAAATAAACAAACCTACATTGTCAACAAAACCAAACACTTGGAAACTAAGGTATCCTCCCTTGAGGTTCAGATCAGGAAGCTGGAGCAGAGTAACCTCGACACAAAGGTGGAGATTGCTGGAGTTCCCAAATCGGTAAACGAAGACATCAAAGAGATAACCTGTAACGTGGCGAAATTGTTGGTGTTGGATGACAAACGCATAATAAATGTGAAGCGTGCTGAGGGAAGGAATGGATCTGACGGCCCGCTTCTAGTGGAATTAGCTGATGCTGAGCTCGCCACCAACTGGGCCCGGGCTTCCAAGAAGGAGGATAAGCCCATCCTGGCGGAGCACGTAGTTCCCGGCATCCAGCAGGAAGCAGCAAAATCTAAGGTGGTAGTGAGGCGTGCTCTCACCAAGTCTAACAAGACCCTTCTGTGGAACGCGCAGCAAAAGTTACGTCCATCCTACAAGTATGTGTGGTTTCAGGCAGGGAAAGTGCTGGCTAAAAAAGGTGATAACGATAAGCCCCTAGCAATCTGGTGTGAGGAGGATCTCACACAAATAGCATCCTAAGGGGCCAAGGGCGTGTGTGTTTCTACTTTCTAAGAAGCGTAGATTCTAGTAAATTAGTTTTCCAATCCTTACTTACCTTAATATATACCTATGTCCTCTAATTTCATCTCTGAGTTAACGGAATGCCTAAACATTAATGACTTCACCTCAAAAGTACCTAAAACCCAAGGTAGCTTAACTATGATTCATATAAATATTAGATCCCTTACAAAAAACATTAGTCTGATTAAGCAAGTGATTAATTCTTCAAAGAGTCAGCTGGATGTTATAATTCTAACGGAGGTAGGAATAAGAGACTCGTTGATTACACTCTTTAACATTCCAGGGTATAATATGTATAGCTTGCTTCGTAAAACCCGTAAGGGTGGGGGAGTAATTATGTATATTCATGACAACAACAGTTTTCACCAAATAAATAGCTCACTGCCCCATTGCGAATCCTTAACGGGTAAAATACGAACACCACACAATTATGAAGCCCTAGTTTGTGCTATTTATAGACCACCGAACTGTAGTAAACACTTGTTCATTCGAGGAATCAGGGATCTTTTTTCCACACCTCAATTTCAACGACAGGATCTTTATGTTCTAGGTGACATAAATATTGATCTGAAAAGTAACGATTGCATACGTGATTCCTACGTTAATTGCATGTCCGAGTGTGGTCTCTCGCCTGCGATTTCGGAATACACTCGAATTGAGAAGAGACTGAATAAAACTACTCGTAGTTGTATTGACCACATTTTCGCGAAGTCGCGGACGGTAGACCTTCACTCGGCTGCTCTCTGCACTGTAATGGCCGACCATCGAATGATTGCTTTGCTCGATTCCAGCTGGCCACCTGTGTCCGATAGCTCGTCCCTTTCATTCTAGTAGGTAGCTTGTATATCTATCTCACCCGCCATGCACTCGGGCGCTTACGCGACTGGGAAGGTATGGTAGGTAGTAGCTGTATTCATAAATAAGCCTCGATTTGCAATATTGTGTTGAAGATGTATTTGCTAACATTGTATTTGTTAATTGTATTTGTTAATTCGTAACATGTACGACGAGTGTGAGTACCCACACAAACCTTATTGTGGTTTTAGGGTACAATATTTAAGCTAATATTTATAAATAATTTGTAAGAGTAAATAAATAAAAAAAAAAAAAAAAAAAAAAAAACTTTTCTCTGTGCAGTTTTGAACTTTAAAGCACGAGCTAAAACTCATTAGCGCGCTAAAGCTTGCATCCACCCAACTAAGATAAGAGACAAGTAATTAAATTTAAAATGAAAAAAACCCCTGAATCTTGGGCCGATTTTCATCAAACATAGTTAAGAACAATCCCGACTAATTCACCTTTCAAAAAAAGAAACAAAATCAAAATCAGTTCATCCGTTCAGGAGCTACGTTGCTTCAGACAGACACACACACACACACACACACACACACACACACACACACACACACACACATACGCGCGCACACACACAGACACGTCCATTTTTATCACACGTCAATTCGTCACAGACACAGACATTTTTTTTAGCATTCGACATTCGTCGGGGGCTAAAAAAAAATTAGGCTTGCTGAGTACTCGGAACTGGTATTTTTATATCATGGTACTTATAATAGTAACTAATACAAGGAAACCTAGAGAAAGAATAACTACCTATGTCCTATTGAATATCTTATTCAATTGTATTTCAAAACAAATACAGTCCTCCGTTCCTGTTGCAATTGGATTTGCATTATAAATGACGTAATGCAAATTCAATTGCAACAGAACAATCTGGAAGAGAAAATTTACATTCTGTAGAAGTTCCTGTCTCTTTTATTGCGACTGCTTTTGTTTTCACTTAGGTTTTCAGCTGTGTAACGATAACTCAAAGTATTCCAGAGGAGTAATCCCGAACAAATCTGACAGTCACCGCGTTACGTAAACCTATCATATTGGAATCATATTGGGCGTCAACGCCAGCTCGACTGCCGAACGTTGTAGCGTCACCGCGCAGTGTATCTCGGATACGCTAGCGTTGCGATACGTTTACGATTGTCACATTTATTCGTGATCAAGGCACTGTTCGTCTTGTCAATGTGATAGTAGTCACAACGGATCTTTGTCTGTTTGAAGTACCTGCGCAGAACCCATATTTGGGTCAAATTGGAGGTAAGCCAATTTTTCTGCACCTGAATATGCGCAATCGTTAGTTGCACCTAACTTCAGAGGGACAAAGACATGATATAGTCATTGCTGTAGTTTTATCAATAGCTTTATGTCGAAATCTTCACTATGATGATTAGTTATAAATCTATCTAATCACATCTATTTAATAAAATTAAGATGAAGTCACAACGCTCCTAACTCTTTTTTTAATTCTTTGGTAAAAAAATCACTGAGCAAAGTCAAAGCCAAAATTTCTTTATTCAACCTAGTCACCATATAAATAATAGGAGGTACTGAGGTTGAGTACTTACATATTATCTTTTATTTTGGACTATTCCTATGTTTACCTGTATATGTGAAATATTTTTGAGCTAAAAATCATCCAAAAATGTTATAAAGGTTATCTTAACTGAACTAAGGTGCGCTCCAAACGATTGAGAAACAGTTGTCGTAACTAGCAAGCCAAATGTCAAAGCATGCATACATTGTCCTTATTAAACCTAGGCATTCAGACATTCTAGATCTTTCAGGAGGTCGTCATAGGTTCAGGCCTCTACAACTCACTCAAAGTTTCCCATAGTGTAATTGATAATAAATTCATTCATTCATTCTATGATATAAAGCTTCTCCTAAAACAACTCAACACTGCAGAGTACCCAGCTCATTCTAAAGTCACTGCATGCAGTTTCTTAACTTTAGTCCTCAATAATGTTTTTATTTATTTATTATTATTAAACTCCAATTCAAAAAAATATGTACAGTCGGCTACACATCAACCTATCCACTGTTTGAACTTTGAACTATTATAATTTGAATGTTGCGATTCAGGGATCGCAATAGGTGTAGGCGCGTGGCGCGCAAGCAGCGAGTCTCACATAAAAACATATCGTCCCTCTCGCATGATTCGCAACATTCAAATTATAATAGTTCAAAGTTCGAACCGTTCGCGTTGATAGGTTGATGTGTAGCCGACTGTACCTAGTATACTCGTAGTAAAAAATCGTTACATAGTAGGTACTTACCTGTGATAATATTGAACTATGAAATAAACTGGCAGTATTTTTATCATGATTCACATTTGACTAGTGACTTTGAATAAGAGATGCGAGTGCAGTACATCATTGTCAGTCTGAAAGACAGTCGGACAGTAGTAGCGCAACACATTTTTGTAGATGGTATCGACCACGCAGACTATGGGAAACTACCTCATTACGCGACTTAGATTATAGGGCTGCATCCTTGCATAGCAATTAGCAATTCGGTCATGGTTGTTTTTAGAAGGAAGCCCGAATAATTAGACAAGATTTTAGTAGGCTCATTAGGGCTTATCAGTTGTTTTATTGTTGAGTTATGAGAAGTTTTAGGTAGGTTAGGTCAAACTTGCCACTTACTTGCGAGGAAAGGTACGTATTTGATATAGGTATAAGTATTATTACTTGTTTTGTTAAAGTTAGGGGTCCTGAATAGGCGCCAATATTTTAAAGACATTTATTTTTGTATATTTTTTTTAATCATGAACTTTATATCTAAAACTGCATCCTAGAGCGTGCACCAGATTGTAATAGTCCAGTAATAAGCGTGGCTAAATGTTGCACGAACAAAACAAACGTGGACACATGTGCACGAGATTAGAACACTGACCTAATTTCAGCTTGATAATTCGTTAGTCATAAAACTTTTTTAGGGCTTCAAATAGGTACTACAACTTGTGAGAAGCTACGTACTAATTATTTCAAACTAGTTCCTTGCATAAAACTAGAATTTACCAAAATTGTGGGCTCAATGTTAGGCAAAGTTAGATTGACTAAAATTACAGCCAAAATTGCTTATTTATTTTGTACTAGCTATTTCACTGCAGATAGTTTGCTCATCAAATTTTTAGTTGCGTTTTATGCGTTGTATTTATGACTCGTTGGACGCGCATCATTGCCCGTGTACACAATCTCGTTTTTAAAATCACTAAAAGTTTAGCTACTGCGTTCGATTCAAAGCTGGTTTACCCTACTAACTACTTTTTTTAGTTTTGTTGGCTTTTTGTACTACCGACCAAAAAATCCGTAAAAATTGTGCGTACCAACGATTAAAATGATAACTTTATTCAACTAAACTAATAAAGTCTAAGTGAAAATTTCTTTATTCAATAATATCACAAGGATCATTTAGAATCGTCTTATATAACTAGGTGATTCTAGGTACGATTTTAGATAAGTTAGAAAAACCAATTGTCCACACAAACTCAATACTAGCAAGACTAGCCTAATTAACTAATATACTTGCCTAAAATACGAGTCAACCTTTAGTTAAGGACTGTTTGTACGTAGCTTTAGAGCTTCATGAGCTGTATTCTCGGAACAATTTCTTCTACGATTAAGCTAATGCAAATAGCAGACTGCAGTATAATCGTTGCATCTCAATTGACCATTGTCATGATCTGCATTTGGAGTCATCAGCAAGCTATGGACTCGAAGCGTAAGCATTAAAATAAAATTACTTACTAACTTACCTGTTTTATTGAAGTACTTATATTAGTCATTTAAATACCATGATTCACGGCCATGATCGTCATCGGCAGCTTGGCTTGGCACTGATTTGACTTGTTAACCTGCTGGGTAATAGGTTTCCCTTTGCTCGAGCCATTTCATAAAAATCTTAGACTACCCTCAAGTCGTTCATATTTTTTTTATAAGTGTTATGATATATGTAGGTGTAGTCGGCATCTTTAGTAAATGTAGATCAAAAAAGATATTTCTAATGCTTGTATGAACATGATTGAGAATCGCGAACCTAACGACTTGTAAGTTTTATCTCTGTATCTAGCATTCATTATTCGCGCCCAAGTGCCGAGCTTTGTATGCAATTTATCATCATCATTGTTGTCTGCTGTCTGCTATACCAAAGGGCTTTGCCCATAAATAACTCTGAGTTGTAGCTCTTTAATTGTAATGTGTGAATTCATATCTATTACTTTGTTTCATTAGAGAAATGGAAATAAATTGCATAGATTGTAGCACTGTTCATTGCATGCTTGATTGTCGTCGCCATTTTTGTTTTGGTTTCTTTGTTACCATCAACAATAACTATTAAAGGTTTATTGAACTGTCTTCTTCTTTGTCTTGGTTTTATGTCCTTTTAGGATCGGCCCTTCTGGTTTTCATGCGCCATGCACTGTGTTCTTGCGTCATATCTGCATCCAAGCCCATCTTGAGGTCTTTTTGAATGGTTACAAGTCGTGGCGGCCTGCCTGATCTTCTTTTGAATTGTGTGTTGAATTTATCAAACCTTTACGCAAAGAATAAGCTAGGGCTTATTCTTTCTCGATTGTGCCTTTTACGTAACATATTTATCTTGTCACCCCTCTTTAGAATTTCTTATATTGAGTAGGCTCTTGGTCTAGGGCACGTCTTAAGAGTAAATCCATGCTCCGCATTTTTATTTAGCCTTGATTGGCCAGACGCCTGGTAAATAGTAATGAAGTCAAATATACTACTTCATTTTCGTGAAAATGTCGTCGTAGGAATTCAAATTTATCGTACGCTGTGACGCAGAATAAGTAGCATTACTCTACGTCCAAATTTTCACTAAAAACTAAAGTATCATTAATGTCTTGACTCGTAGTCAATAGGACTGTAAAGCGCATTATTCAGTTTAATTAAAAACAAACCTATTACGACTTTTTTTTCAATATTCAACATTACTGCATTTCACGCAATTTTAGCTCAAAAGTCAGCAAAATAAAGTTTATTTTACATTACAAACTGATATAAAGAGACTACGCCGAGCTGGGCCTCGGATGAGTCAGACGCTTTGCTGGAGACGTGACGAGAAAACTAAGGGTCCGTGGAGGCTGCTGTCACATGTTTGTTATGGCCCTTTTGTGATCTAATTTGATGGCATAATGTTCAGATCTTCTGGAATCTCTTATTACTATTGAAAAAATAAAAAACTTTCCTCAACCGATTAGGTATACTTTTTTTTGTAATAAGTATTGGTTCTTATTTTAAAAGTACTTACCAACTGACCCAAAATAAGTAGTTTTATCTCTGTGCTTTTCTCATGGGAATCAATAGTTTTTTTTTTAGGGAAACATTAAAATTTTTTCTTATTAGATTTTTATTGGTTTGTAGATTATTAATTTGCTATCTCCTTCTGCGTTCCCATGTACTGGTAGGTACCTATAGTATTTATAAAATAACTTAAAATTTTCACATTCTATAATAAGTAACTTAATACGCGGAAGTTTTAAAAAAAGAAAGGCCAAGGTTGTTGCCCATTGATGTTTTACATTGCCGGTAACACATACCTTAAAGTTAATTCGAAAGAGTTATTTTATTAATTACAATAAAACTGTTTTAATTAGCACAATAAAGTGAAGGAAGAAGCAGACGGCCCATCTGATGTTAAGCGGTTCAGCGGCTGTACCTTTAATTACAACAATAAACTTAAAAATTACGTTATACGAAATTAAATAAAAAGGTTCCTGGTTTTAAAGCTTTTAAAAAGAGCGACAATACATCTAAACAATGTCCATCTTAAAACAGCACCAAGTAGGTAGATTTCAAACATTCTGAAGCAAACAGACATAAAACAAGGCAGGACTTCCTAAACTGTCGTTTTAATATTTAAATTGCGAAAGTACCGCCATAACTCACATAAAACAAACCGACCTGGTTCTGAAGACAAACTCTTTGAATATTAAATCGCATGAGTTGCTTTGTACCTTAAAAAAGCTGTTCACAATACAAAACTAGTATAAAATTAAAAAATCTCTAAATCAGTCACAGTTGATAATAACCATGAGTAATTGAGTAGTTCGCACTAATTACTCCCCAAAGAATGTACCCAATTACAATCTAGCCACAACGTGGGCTAATGCGTTATTGAAATGTACTTAAACATTTTTTGCCAAAAGATTTTTGTACGTTACTTATAATTTTTTTCAGTAAAAGCATAATATGTTACAAAAACTTAAAAGAGTCATCATAATAAACAAAAATTCATGAACATTTCAAACAACGCCCTCTAGTTCCAAACTAAGGAAAACTTGTAATATGGGAACTGGATTCCTGTCAGAATTTATTATATACTTTTTTAATAAATAGATAGATAGAAATTTCTTTATTTTATCTGCACCATAAGGAAACTTCATATTGGACACAGTTCTTATATTACAGCGAAGTACAATGGGTGGCCTTATCGCTATGAGCGATCTCTTCCAGGCAACCTTTGGATGGACTGGATTTTAAATGTACGATAGTGACGGTGCAACAAAAAAGACTACATTTTTTCTTTTTTTCACAAACTAAACTGGATAAATAGAATACATAGTGACAACCGGACATAGAACCAACATCTATGTTTGCAACGCACAAATGTTTGTTCTTGTTGTAGATCGAACCAACGACGCACAGCACGGAAGGCAGCGCTACCGCAAAGTTTAATTTAAAATTGCAACTTACGTTCCGAATCAAAGCCCCCTTCTGCCTGATTAACCGTAATCTTCCATACTCAGATATTCATATCAAGTAATTCATCTCATGTAATTCTATTTCAGTTAATTTAAATTCTGCGCACCCTTGAGACACAGGCATGAATGACAGCTGGTTAACTTAATTGATACGTTGATATTCGCTCGGCGAACTAACCTTCACACTGTTCTTTCACACCCGTGTACACTTACAATGAAAAATACTTTTTTTGTATAACTTGCGTTACATTAACCGTGGCTGATGTAATGAGCCCAATAAAATGTACACCGGTACTTTTTTTTGAATTTCATAACTTTTAATTAAAGGACACATGAATATTATGGACTTTTTCAGAACCAACAGTGTCAGCGACAAAAAAACAAATTTGCTAAATATTTTTGCCAAGGAAATGCAAATCGTTCGGAAGACAATGACCATTCTGTACATTAATTATTACCTAAATACCAACTAATAAATAGGTTTGTGATGGAAAAGCCAAAGGAAACTGAGTCGTTGCCCTATTCAAATAAAAATGTTTATTGTTTCCAAAGATAAAAACATTAACAGTAAATACTTGTATTAGAAGATTCCGCTCTTGCCAAGATACATTTTATACAAGTTATTTATGATTATTATCATTCAGTAGTTATAATCAATTTGTATTCAGCAAAATTGATAGCAATTACCTGTAGTGTAGTGAACTAGCTGTTTAGAATCAGCCGCACCTTGAGACGCAAAGTTATAACAAGCAAAGTTAACGAGGTGGAATATCGCATCAACGCTTATGCGACCCTTTTCTTGATAGGAAATAACTAGATTACTCAGTCGCTCGACTCATTCTTTACTCAAATAGAAATTCTTTTTTAATTCTATATTTTATCATTTCAAATTTTTTGAAATTCACAAAAATCCTTAATGATTTAATTCAGATTGAATCAATTTTTGAATCGTAAAACTTCTTTTAAAACAATTAGTAAAACTTGCTTAAAATAGTCATGAAAATTAGCCACTAGTTGCAGATTTGTATAATACTTGCATTGGTAAAGTGTTCGATGTGTTTCTCTTTCTGTTCTCTTTGATGGATGTTTTTACACTAGCCGACATGTCGGTGATTTGAACATGAATATGTCAGCGCTGACACAGTATCAAAGAATGTCATACTAACTAGGTTCCATACGTTGATCAAATTTTGCACATTCTAAACAGTCTGTCAAGAAGCATAGTCTTTAATTGGGTTGCTGAAGAACCAATTACTAATCTCTGGTTATCAACGTTTGTGTAACCCACACAAACGCCCGCAAATAATTCCCTTGACACTGTAAAAATTGTCTGTCGAAATGACGGACACAGGCCATATAAGAAGAAGAAAGCGGTAAATGTTATGTTAGTTCTTCGCTGACATCTTGCAGGTATCGTATCGGTGTAGTGTCAAAACCTATCTCGTAAGATTTAACGATACAGCGGGTGATAAAACTTTACTGCCATTCATTACTATGAAATAGGGTTACCCTCCAAAGTGCCAATATTCTACCAATTTATTTGTTTAATAATTACTTATAAGTGCTTGGAAACATTATAAATGAGCCGTTAACATGGGAAATAACGCTGTTTAATATTTATTTATTCAAATAAATCCTAATAAGGAGTAGCGTGAATTTATTGAAGCCTTTTATCGAATAGATACTCGTATTTTTCAATTTGAATAATTTATTTAGAACCTGTTTCCGGCGTAACAGTGGCCGAATAGATTCGTTATTATCGTTTTCTTTTACCGTTTTCATTATTTTTATCTGAATAAAATAAGAAAAAATTACAGCGTGTTTTAAAAAGGTTCAAAAATAATGTTTTTGAGACCCCAAGAATGAATTAGTTGTTGGGTAGAGACCCCTAAAAGCTCTTTTTAAAAACTATTTATATTAAAATTAGGTTATAACTGTTTGTTTATTCGGATTGATAAAAAAATATATTATTTGTCGATCTATTATTAAAAATATTATGTAAAGTCAAAAAGAACTATTGTCACTCGTAGTGAAATCCAAATACTTCAAATAGAATAATATTTGATATATAAATAAAGATAAAATGGGACGCTATAAAGGCATAAAAAGTGAAAATAAGATTTGCCCATTACAAAGTATGGCGTTAAAGGAATTATGTCCTAACAAATTGAGTTATTTATAACTATGACTCGCATTATATGCCGTTTCCGAGTATGCAGAGTGACTAGAATATTTTCCTAGAAATCTGGAGGAAATAAATTTATATTATCAAGTTATGGAACTGAAAAGCAATAAAATTAAAAATAAGAAAAGAACTACTTGTAAATAATGTACTTCCCTCAAAATTTTTGGGAATGATCTTATTACCTCCGCTTAAATAAAGGTTCAAATAATAATAATAATAAAAAATTATAAATATTCATGGACTTTACACACAACGCCCTCTAGTCCCAAACAAAGCAAAGCTTGTGATATGGGAACTTTTCTGATAGAATACTTACATAAAAGTTAAATAATTAATGCGCGCAATTATTAAAACTAAATTATACTAAAGTAAATCTAAAATAATCTGCTAGTACCAGAATTTTTATTTAATTAACTGAACTGAAACCACTTCGCGTTTTAAATCACTTATAACAAAACTGCGTACTAGACCTTTAAATCCACTCCGAAAAATAAGACAAAAACCTTTTTAAAAACAAAACACGCAAACAAAAAACACCAGACCAAAAAATATTACTGTCGCATCCAGCTCGTATTTTTGTTGAGCGGACTTTTATCCCGCAAACTTTTTATTTTTTCCGATAATCCATTTGTTTTTCAAACATTTTGCTGAGCGGACTGCAAATAGTTTTTTATAAGCTATCAAAATACGACCACGTACCTATGACGTCATTGATGACTTTTTAATTACCGCAGAAGGTTGATGACCGTGGTGCAAATATGTTTTGCAGTGATTCATGATAACTTGAGCTATGATCAGCGCAAAAGTGCACAAGATTTTCATCATCATTATTGACCATTATTATGATGTGTGATCTTTTTTGTGTCCTATAGTTGATGTCTTAGTTTTATTGATATCAAATCTAGTAACATTGACATTGATCACGTAACGAGGTTTGAAATGTAACCTAACACGCCAACCGGTAATGAACCAATACCAAACCTTAAGCTCACCAAAGCTTTAAACCAGACAGTTAAAAGCTTTAAACGAGTTGCACACTGCTGTTTACATGGTTTTTTAAAGAAATCTCAATTTTTTCAATAAAAGTAGTCTAACCAAGTCTCAATTAATATATCTAGTCTTAAAACTTTTGAGCCAGTCTCTAAAGTTACAAATAGTAGGCACTCCTTAAACAATATTGTGATTATACCTAATATGACCGAAAAATGAACGAACCTAACCAAATGACAACAAACGCTATAAAGTGGATTGAATGATTCCATTCATAATTCAGTCTCGTTTCGGTCTACTATCAAATTTTACTCTCAGATAAAACTAAATACGATGTCATGTCTGTTTAACTGTGGTTTAACTGTCTATGACTGCCTGCATGCGGACTTGGTGAACATCTAAACTTGCTAAAGCTAAATGCTACCGCAAAGGCAGAACCAGATTCCTAAGGCAAACGATACACTATCGACGATACGATAGGCGATAACTAGTTGTAACTAGTTATCGTATAATAAGATGCAATCAAACTGAACCGACATGTATGTCGGTTCAGTTTGATTGCATCTTATTATGTTGAGATACTCAATTAGTACACGTCATGTAGTTCTCTTATTCGATGTTTACGTATACTTTATGTGAATAAGACGAATAAAACGTTTAATTCTGTATTTAATTACAAAAGCGGTAATTTGAGATGCGAAACGAGTTCATTTATTCTTAAGGTAGGTACCTCTTGATCGAAAATCGTTTTATTTTATTTAGCCAAACAAGGTGCAAACGAAAGTAAATAAATAGAACAAACCACCTTAGGGATAATCTAGTTAAAATATCTTTGGGATTGTCATAAAAGTCACAAAACTGACTGCCATTTTCTTACTCTTAACCCAAATCCAATATTTTATTCTAACCCAATAAAATCCCAACAATATGATTACTATATTGTATAGAGAATTGCCCCTCTGATATCAACATTAGTTAGCTTGAAAACCTTACCCATGGACAGTCCTTTCACATAGATTTCCATAAGGAAAAGTTTTCAGCCTTCTTCATGCATCCTGCATCCACAAACTTCGCGTGGCTCAAAATGTCGTCCGACATTTTGTAAGTGCGTAAACCTCAAACTGGTAGGCAAAATCGAAGTTTCCCAGATAGTTCCGTCTACCGCGCATGCTTGCTATCTTAATTAGCGTATGCCAGGGAAAGTGTTGAGATAGGAGAATTTATGGCAACGCTATGTGACTCTATCTTAACTGACATAGTAACTACGTATTATCTGTGGCTTAAGGTACCTAATTAGATAGTTCATGTTAAAAGGGCAGATTAGAATTGATGTGATCGGTTCGATTTCGTTTTTATTGGGCTTTGGTTGAGTGTTGAGTTTTATTGATGAAATAAAATTGCAATAATTTTAATATCGGCCTACATACTCGAATTTTGAGGTAGGTATAAAAAGGTGTTATTGAGAGCACTAGCCTTAAGTTTTTCATTATCAAAAATTTTAAGTCTTTACAAATCTCTCCTGTTGGAAAGTAAAATGTTGTCAAAATCTGGTGGGCCGACTCTACGTTTATCTACCACAACCATTCAACAAGATCGACTTCACCGAAGTAAGAGGTTTTCTCAAGAAAATAAGATTACTAACCCAATGTTTGCGAAAGAAAAGATCAAAGAATACAAGGGTTAGCTGACGAGGATTCCTAAAAGTTATTTGAAATCCTGTCTTCACAAAACAGCTTATGCTTCGTGGTCTGTTTGCGAAACCCCTGGGGGTAGCAATCCTGCCTTACGATCATAAGGTCGTGGATTCAAATCCGGCCATGCAGCAATGGATTTTTCTATTCGTAAAATGTATGTGCACAGTGCCAGTGCTGTCAAACGGTAAAGGAAAACATCGACAAAAAACGTAACCTCCGGCTTAGTGAACCCCGGACGTATACCTTGTCTTTCCTGTGGATCAGGCTGTCTAGGCTGAGAGGATGCCATAAGGTGTTGGGCAAATCTTTTTTTTTATGCTGGACAAACCTACTCAACAATGTCCCAGGCGCACAGAAACTACAGCGTCCCATACATCAGGGAATAGGTAAAAAGTAGCTGTTTACGCTGTATAAATCTAGAGGTGTTGATGCAAAGGTTTGCAAAGCAAAACCACAAACAAAGCGATGATAAACAAAGCTCTTAGTTCAAGGCTTGCTTGCAAGTTCACGAGTCCACTTGAAATGTGTGACGTAAGGTGTTCTATCTATACCACACTTGACTCCCATGTCTCAGAGAGCTTTGAGTTCACTGGTAGAATTATTTACTCGGTGGAAGTATTCAAAGTGATCTGATCAAAGCGCAAGGTGTTTTTAAAATCTTGATGCAATTTGAGCTAACCTATTCTGAAATCAGTTATTGAAATAAATAAAAGTTTATAGTTCATAAAGTCTGCTACACACACGAATTACTATATCTTCTGTATTTTCTGCTGCCAACCAGTGATGCTCGCATTGCTGTGTTCCGGTTTGAAGGGTATGGATACCAGTGCAACTACAGGCTTATGAAGCTTAACACCTATATGTCTCAGAGTGATGGGCGCAGTGCAAGGCATATCCTCAATGAATATATCAATGAGGCAATGCATTGTTATAGGCAAAGGAGCCTCTTAACATCAGGTGGTCTATCGGCTTGTTCCATCATTTAGTTAACAATAATAATGCCAGGGCCCAAGTACCAATACCAAGTGGATATTTTACAGCTACAGTGAACTAATCGCACTACCTTTTTATTACTTCTGCTATCTACAATTTTATTCGTTAACAAAACCAGGGTAAAATAACTCACTCCAGATTTGAGTTTTTGCATCCCTCTATGCAATTTTCAACTCTACTTCGTGCAGTAGTTTAGTTCTACTAATCGCTGAAGTAAACTGCTTAGTGCAAAAACCACATCTCCAAGTTAACCAGCACAAGGTATCAAGAAGCTGGTGAAAGTGGAGGTGGCATGTGTTTTGCATACTGCAAAAAGCAACCCTGTCTTGATGACAGAGAGAAAACTAGCCGTCCTCCTAGTATGGGGGTAGTATGCTAATAGTAATAAAATTCATTTTACATACTGACTATTGTAATGAGTCATACTACGAGTACGTTATCTAAAAAAAACTAGCTTTTTACTAACAACTGACAAACTCAGATGCAAATACGCTTGTGTCTTAGCTTATTGTTTTTAATTACTTACATACCTATCACAATAATTATAATAGAGTATAAAGAGTATGGTCAAGACCATTTATTTTTCTGATAGGAGTTTTTATGTTTTTAGATTTGGTTTGCACCACCCATATCAATCTTATTTCTTTAAAAATCTCAAATCCCACTGGTGGGAGAGCCGATGGACTCGATGGAAATAAGCCCTTTGAGACTAATTTTACTTTACGTTTTAGTTCAATTTATCTAAATAAAGGTGTAAATTTTTTCTGTGACCAGTTACCATTGACCTTTGCGCTTTTCCTGTAATATAAAAGTTAAGGCATGCACTCAAGGTCTTTCCATGTTTAAGCAATGGTTTCATTACATATTCAAATTAGTTTCCAAGATGACTTGGATGACAAGACAAATCGTCTTTCTGAACTGACTGTATAATGAAATTTCGCCACGGGTTTTGTGATGCTGGACACGTTTTGGATTACTGTAAATTGTTTGGGTTGCTTTAGTTTTCTGAGCAGGTATAGGTTGCTTCTGTTCAGAATTTACTCTGATCTATAATTATCAGTACCTATTTCAAGGTATTTTTCAGTATCGATGGCAAGATTTTTATGGAACCAGCCGATGGCTCATCGGATGCTTAGGAATCTATCCTAAAATGTAGAGAATATTCTCTTGTCACGGGGAACTGGCACCTAGTAGATTTTAAATGATCCTTGTACTTTTACTTAATAAATTCTTTGACTTTGAGAGTTTCTTACTTAGATTTTATTTTGTATGAGGTAGCACGAGCAAATTTTGCAACACAGCCTGCACAGACCGGTATAATGCAATTGTGCTTTACAAATAAAATGTGCTTGGTTTTCGTGAGATTGTGTTTTGCTAGAAACACGGTTTGCTACTAAATGGTATTGGATTTTCGGGTTTTGTTGGAAACTTCCTGCTTAGTTGTTTTTGTGGTATAGCAATTGCTTTCGGATCGAAATCAGTAATCACACAATATTAATTAGTCGTAGAATAAATTATAGTACTTTGTCGCAAAGTAAAAGTAAGTTCGTATGAGTTAGAGGCCAACTCTGGTCACGGAGATTTTAGTCCGCCTTAAGACATCCGTCGTGGCTAGTCTCCTTAAATGAACAGACATATTGTTTCTTTAGAACTCTATGTCTAATTTGCAATTTCCATGTGGTGTACAATAAAAAGTTTTCTATCTATCAATCTATGTTTGTTACGTATATCTTTACAAGTGCAATGATAACTTACAAAATATATTTATTCACAAAGAAAATTGTGACTAGTAAAGTATTTACAATATTTATAATATGTACAAAATACACATGAAGCAGTTGAGCTATCTACATACCGTTGCAAACGATTTATAGATAGCTCAACTGATCCAAATCAGTACCAATCGGAAGCGTGCCCAAGACACTGGCTGCATTGCCGCGCTGAATAGCAATGCTGATTCGCTGGCCCAGATAATCACCAGCCCTCGGGTCACGTGTCGCTGCGACTAGACGCCCTGCAATAATTTTGAAGACCCGAAGGGCCTCGGTACCCCACGGACCCAGAGTCTCAACCCCAAGAGGTACAAATGTGTAGGCCCTGTCGAGACCCGCATACTTGCGCCTCTTGAGATCCTCGGCCGAATCATATAATTTACAAAATTATATGCACTTGTAAAGATTCACAAAATTCTATGCTTAGGTAATGTTTAAAAGATCTGCCATAATGATTACAATGTGTCCTATATATTTTTTAAAGCCGTAAATAAATATTATTATATACAATTGGCATATTTGAAAAACCGTTATAACTATTATGTACGAATTGAACCCACGCCTTCATTTCAGGCTTGCTTCTTTCATTGCTGAATTAATGATCAATACTAAATCAAGACTTTTACCAGGTTTTTATTAAATGTCTAAAATATTTGCTTGAGTTGGAGTGTTTTTGAGCAGTCAGTCACGAACTAATAAAGATCCTTGTTATGAAAAGACAGGTTTAAAAACGCAGTGTCAAGTCCAACGCTAAAACGCCCACAGCTATTTACATAAAGTAGAATAAATTAATTGCAACTTAAAACAACGAGTGGACCGCTATTCATGCAAATGGAGTCTAGGACGGGCTGACTCATTTTTGACACGATGAGTATTATGCATTTATATTACATAAACTTTCGTTTTGAAAATGCAGGATTTACAAAAGAAATGTCTTTTTTGTTACAGATTCGTAGATTGAAACGATTTGATGTAAATGAATACTTCTTACTTCTGAATTTATCAAAGAATGTGCAACTTCAGGTAGAAGATAAAGCGACGGGTAAACGTCAAACATTTTCGCTCGCACATTTAAACATTTTTGAAGATATAAATGAATGTAAAATCATGCAAAATTGCAAGCTTCACGCTCTAGAGAATAATAACGCAAAAGTTCAGCAAAAATATCATTTTGATCCAAACAAGTTTTTTGACCAAAGAATGTGCTTTTAGTTTTTAACTTTTGCACAACTTGCGGTTTTGCTTAATTACATTCAGTGATTTTATATCTTCGAAAATGTTGAACTGTGCGAGCAAGTTGGTTGACGTTACCCGGAATCTTAAAACAAGCTTTTTTATGCAAACCATAAAATGTTTATCAAATTACTTATATTGTTTACGGTACCGATCTTATCTATTCAATTTTCCACTTTTCTTCAGCCATTACCTGTATAATTTAAAAATCAATTCTCCATAACAATACGAAGCATCGACTATGTAAGTAGGCTCTATTATAAACTCACAGGTAGGTCTTGAAAAGAAAGAAAACAGAAATAGCAAATTGAATTGAAGCCTAACGAAGTATCGAAGTTCATTGAAGTCAAGAACCGCCGTCGAAGCATTATACTCTACTCCAGACGTAGATATAAATAGACCAATCTGAATGCTAAATGCTGATTCAGTCCGTCGACTTATCGATCAGAACCCTTAGCACGAGTCCAGATGTTTCGAAACTGCTATTAGGCCCATCGATTTATTTTGAGCTGACCAATGACACAAAACCTTTTGATAGCGTATGAACTAGTGTTAGCAGATGAAGTACAGTGATTCGAATTGGCCAGATAACAACAGATGAACAAATTATTACCCTAATTACGAAGCGATATCGTTTTATCGAAACCTGTTAGTAGTTGGTGATTCTATTGTTCGAACGATTGTTCGCAAAATCGATGAATGCGTCGATGTGGTTTCGATAAAAGGCAATGAAACAAACATTTTACTAAACATCCATTCGATAATAGATCAAAAATGTTTACGAAAGTTCGTTTATAGCACGTGGTAAAATGTTTGTTTTAGGCCGTTGCATTTTATCATCAACATTTACCATCAAAATATTACCCGCTATTATAATAACAATAACTTTTCATATCTAGTAGAGGGCGTTGTGTGAAATGTTCATAAATACTTATTTATCAAAGTGAAATAGTTTAAATGTTTTTAAATCTTTAAAAAAAGTGAAACCATTTGCGGTTATTTATTACTGAATGAATGATAAGTTTAAAAAATCCTCCCATTTTTTATACAACTTTAAGATGGGACAAGTCAATGGTTCACGTGATGCCTCACTGAGCACGTCCTCTGAGGACGTGCCCTGAACTACACGCATCACTCTAAAAGCCATAGAGATGTTAAGTCTCGTGTGTGTACTTCAAACCGGAACACAGTGGTGCGAGCATCAATGTTTTTGTATATCCTCTCCATCCAAAGGTAGTCTGAAAGAGATCACTTTTAGCGATAAGGCCGCCCATTGTAGATTGTAATTGTTTTTCTTATGTCCTGTTTCTTCTTTGTGTACAATAAAGTGTTTATCTATCTATATATCAATGCTTGGCGAAAAAAGATAAGGTGGTAGTATTTCCCTAGACGAGCTCTTTCACAAGAAACTCTACCACTACTGTAAATTCTAAGTACTGTAATTTGCCTTAACAGACGTGACATACTGCACTGATGTTTATAAAGAACAATCCAAAAGATATAAAACAGACCACCCAAGCGATTCCAGCGACTGGTCCCAATAACAGCAGACGCGAGTGTTACTGAAGTGTGTCATTAGGATCCGATCTATTTTGGTTCCGACCGATGATGTTATTTTTGGATCACTGGCCGGATCATCGTAGATCAGAGTTGATCGCTCGCTCAAGACGGTCACGGAAACGAGAAAGCCAAACATAGCATACTTGTACTCGTAAATTCAATGAGGAATCTTTCTGTTCTTGAGATTGGTATATGTGAATTGTTGATTGCAAGCAATTTGTTTGCGTCTGAAAAGGAAAGTAGGGATAATTATATTCAAAATTGGTTGATGATGATTACTCTTTCATTTCCGATGCAAACTGTCATGATGATTTATTATTTAGATACATTTTTTTTCATAATATTAATAGAGATAGAGAGACATAAACAAGACATTAGGTACAGACATAATCAACATCGCAACTCGATTTCACCTAATTCTGGGCTTAGGCCTCTCTTTTTAACCCCGGACCGAAAAACGGAAGGGGTGTTATAAGATTGACGATGTTGTGCGTCTGTCTGTCAGTCTATCTGTTTCCTCAAGAAGGAGACAATAAGAAGAGATATTAGATAGAAATATTGTTGAAAACCGCTAGACAAGATACTTTCTGAATTTACAATATCGCTTAAAACGTTTTGGCAATAACTCCAAGTTAAAAGGTATCAGCATATTTTCGACCGATAGACGATTTATTATCATAGAAAAGTAGCTTCTCTAAGTGCTTGTTTGTTGATGAGAAAGGAATATTAAAATGTGCAACATTTCGAAAGCTTTTAGACTTAGGTACAAAGACCAAGATAAGGGAGTTATGAATGTCGGGCCACTGCTCAATAAAGCGTTACGACAGCATAAAAAATTATGGAAAAAATCTCTGATAACATGAACATTGAGCAGACGACACAATAATATTTAAAAAAAAATGTAATTCTAAACGTGTCTTGCCTTATAAATTACAAAGAATAAGAAAATAAGAAATTACAAATAAATAGTTGTCCCTTATGACATCTCCAGTTAAAAAGATCTTGGAGCTCTCTCCATCTACTAACTGTGTTTGTGTTCTTTTTTGTTCGAAAAACTGTATAGCCACATTGTTAATAATTCTACCAGTTTCACTACCAATGTAACTTTATCTCACTCTCTCTCTTTATCTCTCTCTCTTTCTGTCTCTCTGTCTCTCTCTCTCTGGTCAGCACTTTATGTCTGAATATCGTGATCACTACTGGATATCTTTATCATGGAGCAGACAGTTTGTCTCCGTCCCATTCTAGCCATTCTAGCAGCGTAACTTTGAGTAGATTAAAAAGATGTTTTTTTTTGCGTGTCCCGCTTTCGTCGACAGTGGGTCTTTTATCAGGTTTATCAGGTGTTTATGTAAGTGATGTCATGTCACCTTATTAGCAACGCCATAACATCGTCCCAATTCCCATTGGCATAATGTAAATGGTCGGCGTGGGTGGGCTAATAGAGTCCGGATTGTTTTGCAAGATAATGCCGCTTTTAACATGGCATTTGTTAAGTTTGCGTAATATTTCACATCAGATAAAATAAAATATTTATATAAATTAGAATAATAATAATAATATTGGTCAAGCGTATTGGATTACCATCAGATTGTCTTTAAACGATTTTTTTTATTATAAAATGGTTTTTGAAACCTTGTATAAATTATTTTTAAAGGCTATTTATCAATATCTCGAGCGTTATAAAAATGACAAATAGATTTTTTATCTCGACATGATACTACTAAAAGACTGTGAGTAAATCAAATCGGTGGTGCCTACTAACAGTACTAACTACGCCACGGGTAGATAATTTAAATACGAGATAAAGGAAAAGGCACTTTCAAAAATATTACAAATAACATGATAAGTGATGCCGAGAAAAAGTTTCATAAATGTTTTATTATTTGAAAATTCCTTACATTTCAGTTTCTTAACTCGAAAAAGTGATCTACTTCTGATGCTGACTGTATTTACTCGTACGACATAAAGAATTACAAACGTTCCAACCCATATCAATAAAACAATAAACCCCAAGCAATTACCAACTTACAGAAATGGTAGTAGATTAAAATAATTCTTTGTAATTTCACCTTATGGAAGCGCCGCAAAAACTTGGCAGGTAGCCAACTGGTTCCCTGAATGGTAGACGGTAGACTTTAATTTATATATTTAGGTTAGCTTTGTGACATAGTGGATGTTGTACCTGTTTTACCTTATTGTTACGACTGTTTTCTATAACCGATGGAAAAATAAGGCTTTCATTCAATTGGTTAATCAGTCAGAAAAAAACTATCTTCCAAAAATGTGTAAAATCAAACCCCCATTAAAAAGGTATCAAAAAACAATTTTTGTAGAAAAATACTCCAAATATAAAAGAGATTGTGTTTTTGGAGCCCGAGATAATCTCATTACATCTTGCACGAGTAACAAAATCTTTCTTCTCATATGAAAATATTCCTTTTTTAGTAATAATTGATGTATCGTGACATATCTTTTTGTCCTATTTCCCACAGTAAGCAGTAATAGAAATACTGTCTTCCATAACTTTGCCTTGTATAGTACATGAGTATCATGAAGACTGTCGCAGCCATCCATCAGAGGCCTGACAGGGTTAACCTTATCGGCCGAGCCAGTATCCTTTTAAGAATTTATCTGTACGGTAGCAAATACCTATCCATCTTTGATGTTATTGACATTGTCGTGTGTCTGACCCTTCTGCCTAGATTTGTTCTTTATCTATGGTCTGGATAGTTTGGATACTGTGCTTTCTTGATTTTGACTCTAGGTATGAAGTACTATATTTATGCAGGGGGTGATTCTAGACCTATAGACTTTTATGTCAAGATAAATATATCTTCTAAAAACTGTCAAAATGTATAGAGTTTTGACAGTTTTTGGGAGATATATTTGTTGTGATATAAAGTACCTATATCGGTCTAGAATCACGGCCTTGTGCTAAGACAAGGACTAAGACGCTGACAAGTGCCAAATGACTTCTCGCGCGGACATTTCTACATTTTCGAAGATCTTTGTCATCATCATCATCAACCTATGTTATCCACTGTTGGGTGTAGGACTAATGTTTGCCAGTTACATTTCGCAGATCGTCATCCCATCTTGCCGGAGGGCGTCTTATACTAGCCAAAAGTACACCTTAGTCAAACATTTTACAAGATGAAAATCACTTAATTTAAATATATTAAAAATCGCAAACAAAAAAGTTATATAGAATAACAATTACCAAAGTTCAGCAAAAAAATCATTTTGATCTAAACAAATTTTCCAAGTGAAAACCAGAAACAAAAGTTTTGTGTACTTTATAGTACACGTAGACAACTTTAAAAAGCATAGTTCGAGAAAGAATAAAACCTCGTTTTATTTAACTTCGGAAGTTTGAACTCCAATTGGCTTTTAACTTTTATATGCATTTATCACGTGCTCCAGCGATTGGCTCCACCACTTCTGTTTAAACACTACCACCGACACGACATTCGGAGAGCTTATCTTATTTTGGTACTAGATGCTTCCACCCAGCGTCAACACCAATATTCTTAATTATTTCATCGATATTGGAGCGACGGACACTTTGATATCGTATAGACCGTATCGATATCGGTTTGCGTAAAAACTCACATTTACGGAGAGCAACTGTAACGTAATGCATTGCAGTGCTAAAAGAAGAGTTATCAGTCGGGTATTTTAGGGTACCGTACAAAAGGTGTTAAAACAGCATCTTATTATTAAGCTTTTAGACAATTTAACTGTTGATTATTATGTCTCTCAGAGTAAACAGTACTTCTTTGCCTTCATCTCAGCAACGTATTTTTTTATTATTATTTTTCTACACTCCTCATTCGTCATCCCATTCATTTCTAACCTACAATAAAATCACAAATAATTCTATCTATCTCGACCTAAGCCTACTTCACACTTTACCTATGTTACTGCATTTCATCGCATTGAAGAATAAAAGTGTTTGTATATAGTGAAAGATTTGTTTAGAAATAAATAAATCTTTTAAGAATTTCAGAACTTATAATTTCTTGGTTTGCATTAGATATGTCAAAGTAGTATATAAGACTATACTTAAACACATAGTACTGGCATGAAAAGCCATTGTTACGATTTTCCACCTCATAAGTAGCTTTCATTCGCAAGTAGAAACTTATTAAAACTGCATTGCGCTTCCTGTATTGAAATCAGAGCTTTTTTCTATCTTCACATTTTCATTATTCCATACTTAGACCATAAAGCCGGCACAAAGGCTTTGTTCAGCAAAGCCACAGTGTAGTGAAAACGGCTGGTCCAGCACGATTTTTATGTAGCCTTACTTACTAAGTTTTACATAAAAGCAAATTCTCAGGTCAAAAAGTTTTTACTCGATAAACCAAAAGTGAAATAAGTATTATATTTGCTGCATTTCACACTTTTAACAATGTGTATATAGCGTATGTAGGCTAGCAAGTCATAGAAATTCGATAGCTTGTATAACTACAAAACAGTCAAAAAAGTAAATGAACACAATGTAAACGAACTACTAGGTTATACTATTCTACCGCCATAGCACAAAGTCACAAATTCTATGGATACTGAACCTACTGCTCCTGTTCTGGGCTGTGGTAAGTCTTTCCAAGCGTTGCGGATAGAGCCTTCCTCTCCTAATTTACATGAATAGTGCACGGGTTTGTTTAATGTGCAATTAATTATTTTTGTTTACAAAATAAACCGTAAGTTGTAAAAGTTTATTAATTAGCGTTTTAGATGAGGTAAGGGATAAACTTTATCTAATGGATCCACTTAGTTCTCGTAGAAACTGTGGCATCTTGTGCTTAGGTCACTTTGCAAAACACGAACAATTTTCATACCATTTTGTCTCAAACTTATTTTGGTACAAAGATGTTCCAAAATTGATTTTGTATTAATAGAAGGAAATGGGGGAGATCTTTGCCCAGCACTGGGACAATATAGGTTAAGAAAAAAAATGTTTGGTGTGCAATAAAGTATTTTGAAATAAATGTAAGACCACTCAAAATGAACTAAGTTTTGTAGGTTAATCTACAATTACACCTCATGAAACAAATGCTATCACAAAAAATTCAAAATATCTTTAAAAAGTAGAAATAACCTATTATAGAAGATGAAAGTGGTTTAAATTAATAAAGTTACGATTCGCAACTAGCTAAGTAGTTCCAGTTTTAATTCCAATGAAAAGAATTTGCTTTGCCTTCATTATTTATCACTTAAACCCCAAGACGAGAGTTATATCGTGAGAAATCTCTTTATAATAACCCACTTTCCTTAATTTACATGAAAAGTAGTGCTTGTTTTCTAAAAGGAGATTTTAATATCCATTGGAGTGAACGTTTTTGCTCACTTTGAGCAATTTGTTGCGATTTAAGTAAAAGTACTTAGATGCAGTTTTTATTTGGAAAATAGTTTAACTGATACCTAGGTATTTTAAAATGTAACAATGCTGTCGATTTTGTTGTTGCATATTTCTAAACTAATCTAATTTGACAGCACTAAAAATGTTGCCGTCCCTTTCTCATAAACTGAAACGATAATGACAGCTATAATTTTAGCGCTGTCAAATTAGGTTAGTTTAGAAAAATGCTACAACAGAATCGATACCATTATGTACGTCGTTGCTGATTATATATAGTCACAGATATCGACGATTTAATTTTGTCGGATATATTCATAGTTTTTTCGTATGAATGAAAAAATAGAAGTGGTAGTAGGTCTGGTCAGAAAAATATTTTTATCAAAATAAAGTCATAAAGTTGATGAATACAACAAAAATGTTTTTTAAAAACTATAATGGTTATGTTGGAGTGAGATGTTTTGTAATTGAACCGGTGGTTTTACTGATAAAAATAGTTTAATTTTTGGATAAAAAATATTACATCCAGGATCATTAGTAAATGTTGTTAAAACTATACAGTAGTTTAGCCAGTAAAATCCTTTATACTGATACCAACCGTCTTTTGACATAAATAATTCAAACACTGCGGTCGATAAGCCAGCTACGGATAGGGAAACATTATGGCTTATTCAGGAATGCACTTAAAATAGCCACTGAAAAGCTCTTTGAGTGGCGTTGACGTGAATACATTAAGATTAAAACCTGATTTGAATCATGGTGACCCTACTGTATGCACTCGAAGCTAGTGTGTCCATAGTTTATAATAGTTTTTGGACTTTCAGGGCGGCTTGCACCAGAATCGCTAAACGCGTTTAACTAATAAATAGTATTTAGCGAGTTGTCAAGTCATATAAATACGTCAGATTTAAATCTATTTAGCTGTTAAACACGTTTAGTGATTCTGGTGCAAGCCGCCCTAAATCTTTAAAATTTACTATTACTATTTACTATAGTATATGTAATATAATATGTCACGCAGATATAGAACAACATCTATGTTTGGCACACACAAATGTTTGTTTTTGGTGGGGATCGAACCCACGACCCACAGAACGGAAGGCAGAGCTATTACCAACTGAGCTGTGACGTCTGTCAAAATTAACGATTAAATGAAGCTAAACCGGTTCTTTGCTCTGCTTGTCTATTTATCAGTGCATAGTGGCTTGAGGGTAAGGTTCGCTATCTCATGTTAATTGTGACAAGCTAATTGGAGTTGACAGTGACAGTTGATTACAAGATAGTGCACAGATTACAATATCACTCGCTAAAAGCACTGACTATTATTAGTAAACTAGCAATTACCCGCGACTTCGCCCACGAAAAAAAAAATATAACCTAAAAAAAAAGTAATAAAAGTAGCCTATGTGTTAATCCAGATTACGAACTATAATATATTCCAAGTTTCATCCAAATCAGACTAGTAGTTACAGCGTGATTGAAACACAAACATCCAAACATCTAAACTTTGACATTTATAATAGTATAGTGGGATACCTAGTTTCTTTATAAAGTAACGTTTTAATTAGTACAGAATGATTTTATGGGAGGAAAATTATGATTATATCGACTTGGTTTCATTCCTAATTACATTTATATCCAAAGAATTTGGATCAGTTGAGCTATCTATAAATATTTTCAATGGTTGATATATAGCTCAACTGTTTCATGTGTAGATAGATAGATATATTCTTTATTGTACTCTTTATTAAACTAAGTGTACTTAGTCATTATTGTAAATACTGTATTAGTTTTAGTTTTCTTTGTGAATAAATATTTTTTTTTGTTTGTTTGATTTGTTTTTATTATTTTCAATTTAATTACTTACGAATGTTTGACAAGCTATGTAACCCACTGTCTCGTTCTAAACTAAAATCTGATTTATATGTCTGAACCTTCATGTTTAAAAAAGCTAATAAAACTAAACAACCATGAACGTATAATAGGGTTCACATCGCTTTAGACTTCTAAATATATTCGCTCTTTGAGTCAATTAGCAAGCCAGAGATATGATTTGTGGGTTAGCCGTTATTCATAGTCGTTTCCCGTCATATACCTGTGGGGAAATAATATTTTCTGTCGGTTTTTCTATTTTGAATAATTCAGTTAATGATCTCTACGGTAAAGGATTGTTATGTTAATTGGAATGATGGTCTGATTCGAAAACATATCTTAAATCTGTTTGTTTATTTATCACTAGCGGTCCGTTCCGGCTTCGCACGGGTATTTAACAAAAAATTCAAAAATTCTTAACGTGATTTTTTTATACCTTGGGTTACATTATTCGAGTTTTAGTAAGGATTCCTAATTTTTTTGAAAATATATAATAGCCTATGTCACCCGGGGATAGTGTAGCTTCCCAACGGTGAAATAATTTTTCAAATCGGTGTAGAAGTTTCGGGGGCTCCGAAACTACTAGACCGATTACTACGATTACTACTAGACCGATGCAAACAAACAAACAAACAATAAATCATTCCTCTTTATACTATTAATATAGTATAGATAGATATAGATATAGATAGATAGTATAGATAAGATAACGTTTATTTCCAAAAAAATACATAGCTATACAGTAGTACAAAGGTAAAATTCTAAAGTAAGATATAAATAGGTAGATTTAAACTGAAGACTTGCTTTTTTGGACATTTTCTAGGTTGAGGGCGGCTTGCACCAGAATCGCTAAACACGTTTAACTTTTAAATAGTATTTAGCGAGTTGTCAAGTCATACAAATACGTCAGATTTAAATCGATTTAGCTGTTAAATACGTTTAGTGATTCTGGTGCAAGACGCCCTTAATCTTATTTGATAAAAATATCTAAGGGGATATCTATACCTTGGAGCCCAGTAGTGAGTTTTTTTTTCAGTTTATAGAATCTGAACTAGTAAATAAACAAATGTAACTGAATTTAAAAAATAATAAAATACAAGCAAGTTTAAGATCTCACCAAAACTTTTAAAATAATTTATAAACTGGTTTTCCTTCACCTTTATCCCGAATTTCGGAAGTTGGTGGTTTAAAGTTTTAATTGAAGCCTTTACAGGAAAGTAGATCTGTGAACATTGAAGGGGCACCCTTAAGGCTTCTTTATACGAGTACACCGTGTGTGTAAGGCGGAAACTTCTGGTGTCAGAGTTCTCAACTTAATTAGCAAAGTATCGTTCAACGCGTTGTGAAGTGAAGTGAAGTTTGCGCTAAAGTAAGAAACGAATATGATTTAAAGTTGGCTAAAGCTACGCGTACATTGAGTTTAAATCGGAGCGTACACAGCGTAGAAGGCGTCAATATTTACATTTTATATACGCCGATATGCCGATCCAGTGCACGCGCTGTATCGTAGAAATCAATGTAAAGCAACATCTTTCGCCCCGTGCGCTACAATACCGACGTAGTGGACGCGTAGCTTTATAACTTTGGTCTCGCGATATCGCTTATTGAGAGGGAACAAAAGACTAATCTAGACGTTTTTACACCATTTTGTGTCCGCTGCCGCATACCACGTACTACAACATTGTGCGTTACGATCGCGAGACCAAAGCTTTCAGATTAATATGCTTTGACGCGCATCGGCGTTTATAACAGAAACGCCAAAATTAGCGTTCATCAATGAGAACAGTTTATTTAGGAAGAACAAGCACTTGTTTTTAAACAACTTTCATTTGTTCTTTTAGTAAAATAAGGACCGCACGCTTATAAAAATTGTGCTCAGAAAAGTATAATAAAGGATGTGCTTAGAAACTACGAGGTCGTGAAACTATTCACACTAAGTTCTTTAGCTGTCAAAGAGAAATTTTAATAAAATTGTAGCCAACATAAAATCTTGACCAAAATACACAACGAGGCCAAACGAGGCGCGAACAAAATGTCATAATGAATTCAAAAAACGTTCGAAAAAGTTTTTAATTCAGCTGTCAAATGAACATGACACAAATGCGCAGGAAGTTGAATAATGTGCTAAGATCGAATGTAATTGGTAGCTTCCGGAAGACGATTGTTAGCTTGTAAAGTTAGAACCAGTTGAGGATGTTGTGATCATAATATCTACTTGTTTTCTGAAAACGATTGACTAGTTTATATGCGGAGCGTATCATAAAATTAACATGTCTTTATAGAGCCGTCATGAATAAGAAGGTAAAAACGTGTTATAAAGTTGCCTCTGACCAAAACTGAAAATCATGTGAAAAACTTTTTTTACCATAATAATGTCAAACTGCAAATCACGAAATGAATTTGTGTAAAAAACGGGTGTATGCCAGTACCTACTTATAACTTTGGGACGTACCTACCTAGATACTCTGGTGTGACTTTCCCCATTACTAGAATCACGATTATGAAATCATTATAAAGTGTGTAATTAGTGTAATTGGTTCTTAAGTCGCTTAAGTTATTTAATAAATAAACAGAAGTAACAGCTGCAAACATAAGCAATAAGTTTGTGACCTATAAGGTTACTAACTTCTCGTAACCTTTACACCTACACACCAATCCGATAAACGTAAATTAATATTAGGAGAATAGTTTCAATACAAACTGACAATATTACTCGTACTTTACCTATAATCACCTCTCATCATTATCATCATAGGCAAAGTCAAAGTCAAAGTCAAAATTTCTTTATTCAATAAAATCACAAGGATCATTTAGAATCGTCTTATATAACTAGCTGATTCTAGTTGGCTGCAGGCAGCTTGTATTAAGCCACTGCTAGGCATAAGCCTAACGCCACTCGTGTCTACTTTGGGTCTTTTGCAACCAGGTCTTCCCCTGTACGGCAACGATGTCATCCACCCATCTGGCTGTTGATCTGCCATGGCCTCTCTTGTGTCCCCTAAGCCAACCACCTCTAATCACCTCTCAGCATCTGTTAAAATATTATTTTTGCATAAAACACGTTTTGTTTAATTACAAATAGTGACAGGGAGAATCTTATGCAGTGTCTAAACAGTGTTTAAGTTGAGAGGCGATTATAAGTAAGACCGTGAATTCTAAATCCAAACCTAGTTTGAAAATAATTCTCAACGAGTTTGACGGTTCATAAAACGATATAAAATGAAACACCGGAAATACATGGAACTGCTATTGCCAGTGATGATTCTCGTGCTAAATCTGATCTAATTTTGATCCCGGTGTCAATGAATTATTAGCAGTTACTACTGAAGTGGACTAGTTATGCGACCAAATGTATAATTTATTGAAGTACCTACGTGACCAATTAGAGCAACTTATTGGAAATTGATGTGTAAACTCACAACAATAATTATTAGATGAAGAGACGACAAACTAGGGGTATACTTAAAATCAGCGCTACACGGACATAATGTCCATGCAGCATTCATGCTGAGTGTACCCCTTTTACCTTAGCGAATTAATTAGGGAAATAACAATACAATAAATTAAATTAGAGTTAAATTGGTTAGGGAAAATTGTAGTTTTAATATAGCTCGTAAGCTTCTAAAGCAATAAATGTTTTTTCTTTCTTTCTTTCTTTCTTTCAAAAAATTTTAGACAAAGCTCAGTGGCACTTTGACTATCAGTAGCGATAGCAACAAAAAAGCCGGACGGATGGACGGTGTAAATGAACCCAGCAGGCCGGTAGTCGCAAAAGTCCAGAAATTCCCTTGACAGGTGGAAAAAGCAGGGGATTTCTGGAATAACATAAAAATCTGTACCTATCAAAACCATTTTATTCTATAAGTAACGTAAAAGCTACCTATTGCAACTTCGACTTGGCTAATGACTTCCTTAAAAATGCTTTCAGTCAAAACAAAATAACTTCTCTTAAAAAGTAGTAAAAAATAATCAAAAACAATTTTCTTCTAAACAGGAACCGAGCAATCGTAACAAAAAGTATACAAAGAAGTTTATTTCAAAACGGTTTTTTACGTCTCGCAAAATAAAAGTTTCCAAACAAATATGTTTTTATAGTGTAGATGCGTTACTCTCCCTATGTATAATGACAAGCGAAAAGTAAGGTAATTGCCCGACTTTTACTTAGTCACACAACTGACTACTACAACCTGTCTGAGTGTGTTGTATATCGGTATGTAAGTATTATTTGCGTAATTTTTTGTGTAACGATACATGCGAATAACCCGTCTACCCTTACGCCTTCTAGTCACACTTTGAGTTTAAATGCAGAAACGGGAGTCCAATCAATATCAATAACCCGTCTATTGGTATCAAGTCACTGATTTCCAACCGGTTTTTTAAGTCTCGCAAAAATAAAAGTTTTTAAAGCCTTGACAGAAGTCATAAACAGCACTGCATTAAACTTTTGTGTAATGAAACGATCATAATACAAAAACAAAGAATAAAGTCATAAAATCAGACTTTAATGTAAATAAGCGTATTTGCCGAGCCCTCGGTTCATATGAAATAAGCGTTTTGGTAGATAGCTCACTCCGAACTTTACAACCGAAAGTCTTTCAGTAGGTCAAACCAAATCTAAAGTCAGTGACATTTGAAAGAAAGCATGTAAAACAAACTCATCGAGTGACATTTTAAAAGCACCAATGATATTGTCAATAGACATATTATGGTCAATGTAAAAAAAAAAAAAATCTAGATTGCAATAGCAAAATGTCATGATTATTTTGATGATAGATGACTCAATCAGGTGATGGTCATTGACAAATGTAACAGTAACAGTTTGAGTAGGAACTGGGAAGTAAGCATTGAATAGGAGTTTATTAATAAGCTGCATTGGCAAAATTATCTGTCAAAATGACAGACAGGGACCATAAATAAAAAGAAGAAGAATAAGCTACGATTTTTTTTGTGAACTAGCTATGTAATAAACGGTATTGTGTAGGGACCATTTTGAATTCTTTATAGCCCGTTAAATGACAATAAACCGTTTTAATAAGATTATTTTGTTAGAACTTTATAAACTCCGGCCCAAAGGTTACATTGAAATGTTGACCTAAAAGTCAAGTTAATAGATCGTTAGACTAAAACTTACTATGAAATAATATTGAAACAGCTGTCTAGATGTTTTTAGCAACAAAAATGTTTATATACCATATTGTTTGGTTACGTTAATTGAGTAACCATTGAGTGCGTGAATGTACCTATACAAATAGGTATGTTACTTGAGATAATAGTACAGTCAACCAAGTTAGTAAGTGATGAAAAATAAAAATAAAAAATTACTAATAACTATCATTTGTTTTTATATGCCACGACTAAGAAATAAAAACTCTAACACCGGGTGGTGGTGGTCTCCGCTGGTTCCATCATTTACTTGTATAACAAAAAAAAACTTGAAAGTTGTATTATTTTGATAACTTAGAGCCATTAATAAACTGTATTTCTGAGCGAGTGACTTACTTTTGATGCTGACTGTACCTGTATCTGCACTAAGTTTAAATCTGTGAGTTTAAAAAATATTGAATATTACTGAGAGCAACTTTGCTAACTGTAATTTACAAGACCAGTGCATTTAACAAGAAAGAGCTAAATTATACTTGCTAGAAGGTTCATTTTTATTTGGGAAACCTTTTCTATACAGGGTGTAATTATAATAAGTCCCGAAAAAAAATCGGCTGATGCATACTTTTTTGCCAAGTACCTAGGTATAGTGATCACAACGGATCCATATCCCTTAGAAGTATCTGCGCAAAACCCATTTTTGGTCGATTGGAGGTAAGCTAATTTTTCCGCACAACATGCGCAATCGTTGTTGCACCTAACTTCAGGGGGATAAAGATCTGTTGTGCGTTTTGTACCTAATGGAACAGCTGATATTTTTCGCGCTATTGCTGATGGTTCCATAGGAAAAGTTGTGGGTACTCCCCCGAAGTCACCCTGTTAGAGTTCCGTCAAACAAAAAATGATATAAAAAAATCAGAGATATGTCTTCTCGTACTAAATAATTCACATCTTTGAACTGCCACTCTCAAGCTTTTACACCATACACCGAAAAAGAATTTCTTTTCTGTCTGTTGTCTGTTATGATCTCAAACAGCCGTTTATCTTCATCTTACGACACGAGATAACCCGAATAACTCTGCTAGACAAGGAGTCGGTAGTACATAGCCTGCGAGCTAATAAAAAATACCATGTATGAACGAACGAAAAATGCGACAAACACTCAATACACTTCGACGACTGTAACCAATTGAAATAATGTAAGTAGGTATGTATGTATGTACATTATTTTGATTGGTTACTGAAAAATCTTCATAGAGAGATTTGGTTCTGGATGATATCCAAAACCAAATCTCTCTATTACCTATCTAAATTTCATATTTTGTATTTTCTTATTACGTATACTGAAGCTACAAAATATGTAATTATACAAACATACTTTACCTAATTAAATTTTCTTATGTGCCTATGTTTTCGTAAAAATGGTAGGTACCAGAGCTGCGCTCCTTGCCAAATTGATTTCAAAAACAGATAAACCAATAAATGTTCTGAAATTGTGAAATACAAGTTGCTCTCTTGAATTATAAACCCTTTACGCAAAAATATGTTTTGAAGCACCTTGTATTACGCTTCAACCGACACATTTGATACCAAAATGGCTGCAAGTAATTAGTTATTACGAAATACTTAACCAGCGAAAGTGGTTTGGTTGAAATTTCGACGCTTGTTCGAAGATTCCATCGAATGTCTTATCTAATAATTGAATCGATATTGATGTTAACCGCTGCTATGTACTTGTTACATGCTCAACGCTTTTAGTATCACCTTACTCATTTGATTGGTCATAAAATTATACAATTTTATAGGAGAATTTCAAACAAGTATCCGTATAAAGATTGGATGCGTAGGTACTTATTATGGTTTATTCATGATCTCCTGTTGTTTTATGGCGATTGTAATATTTTTACATTGTCACTAGCATGTCAATTTACAGAGATGTCAACTGATTTAACGTTCATTTTAGCAGCTCAGAAACCGATAAACATATTAATAAAACCATTTTAGATTTTTTATTATGTATTAGCTTCCGCCTGCGATTTTGTCCGCGTACCGTTTGTCCTGTTTAAGGGATAAAAATGTGTTAATCCAAATTACAAACTATATATTCCAAGTTTCAGCCTAATCCGACCAGTAGGTGCTACGTGATTGAAACATCCAAACATCTCAACTTTCACATTTTGTAATAGTAGATTATATTGTAATCGTTGTATGTATTTTTTATTTTTATCATTATATTGACTTTAATATATTGTTTCAGGTAAGGATTTACGCCGTTTGTATAGTGGATATAAAAAATAAGATTTTTATACAAGGGAGAAACATTGTTCAATTATGATAAAAAAAAAGTCATATATCAACCCGAGTAGGTAAGGTTTTTTCACACGCTTATGGACATTATTGGGTTGCCCAATAATGTTCATTTGGGGAAAAGACATTAGAAAATAAAAGACTATTCTAGTCTCTTGGACTACAAACCATCCACTCAACTTCAGGTAAGTCCTTATTTACAAAAGTGTTTGTAAACATGTGAAAGTGAAGTCAAAGGCTGAGTGAAATGGCCGTCGCAAGTTTCACTTCAAGTATTCTCTAGTAGCAAGTGGTAAACGAAGCGAATAGACCCAAATATTTGTTTCGTCGCCTCTGTATACGGTAGTGTTTACCCAACTGTCATAAGAGGGTCATGTTTTGGGTTCAAGAAATTGGATTGTAGACCCTTAGTTTGATTGTGCAAAGGTTATTACGATGTCACTTTTTCTGCATGACTCAAACGGGTTGAGTAATATTGATTTAATTATGATACATTGACGCATCGTTGTCACTTGAAGTGTTAAGTTTTTTTTTATTTGTTTTAGGGCGGCTTGCACCAGAATCGCTAAACGCGTTTAACTCTTAAATAGTATTTAGCGACTTGTCAAGTCATACAAATACGTCAGATTTAAATCGATTTAGCTGTTAAATACGTTTAGTGATTCTGGTGCAAGACGCCCTAACTCTTACAAAATAGAAAGATTAACTTAAAATATTGTACCATAAAAACCATAATAAGGTTTGTGTAGGTACTCACACTGGTCGTGCATGTTGGTAATACGTAGCTAGGTACATATAGACGACTGCAGTAACTAAATGATGGAACCTAGATTCGTAACCTGGATTAACACACAGGCTACTTATTATCCCGGAAAATCTACAGGATCAAATAGGACGCGGACGAAGTGACGGGTAGAAGCTAGTGTGACTTTTAGCATCTATCTGTCGCAGTAGTACCAATGTCAAGCCAATCAATTTCCAACTTTATATCCCTTGCTTGAAGTTCATAATACAACTACTACATACTAGATAGTACAACGTGCAATGCTATTCTTTCTATTGTTGTTTCTAGAGACTACGGTATGAGAAAGTTCCACAATACCAATTCCGCACTGCGAACAAACAAGAAAATTGGTTTTTCACAACTTTGAAACACTATCGAGTTGATCTTTGTAAAATAACCGTTTTTAATATTCTATTTACACCTGCCTTTAAAACTGACATTGAATGGAAAACTGCAAATACTGACAATTCAGGTTTTTTTATAGAACCTGATGCCTATGCCTATAACAATGCAGTGCCTCACTGAGTATGTCCACTGAGAACGTGCCTTGTGATGCATAGATAATTTTTGCATGTCCTTTTATAGTCTATAAAAATTATCAGCAACTTTTTTGCACGTTTGTAAAGCACGCAGTGTTCACTGTATTTAGAAACTGCGCCGTGAATGTTTTTTTCTACACCATAATTTTATGTAAGATTTATGTGCATGTTTCAATTTGTGAACCAATTAAAAAAAAATGGCACTGGGCCCATCACTCTGAGATATAAAGGTGTTGTCTCATGTACCTTGGCTGTAATTGTTCAGACTATTCTGAATAATTACAGCACCTGGACCTAGTTTTTAAATTTTTTTTTTTTTTCAATATTTGTTTTAATATTTCGAGAACCTACTCTATTAATATCCGAGAATGTACTACATTATTCTACAATGGCTATTTTCAAGAAGCGATTTTCATTTTGCACAATTTAAAAATAGCTTAGAGGAAGCTGTTAACAAAAATTATAGCTCTCCTTTACCGAGGTTCAGTGTATAGGTTACTGGAATCTTTTAACAGGGTGTTCTAGAACCACTATGTTATCCCGAAAGGGGACAATTCTCAACACTTACGAGAACAAGTTCTACGACTTTGGTGAACTCAATAATTTTCATTGAAGAAAATGTGCAACGAAGTTGGAAGTGCGCCAATTGGAAGGTTAATGAATATTTATTTAATTAGTTGAAATGGCGTATTGTAGGCTTACCTATCTATCAAATTAGATTTACATTCGTGTGAATTTAAATTTGTAGGTAGGTAACTTATCTTTTGATACATTAGTACGTTATTTTATTAAATTGTAAATAAAAATCTTAGGAATTAAAAAAAACGGTTCAATTTCATGGAGTCACTTCCCCTTAACAGACTTAAGGCCCCGTTAGGTTTAGTTCCAGGACACCCTGTAGAGCTCTTTTAAAAGCTTTTTAGAACTTACGGAAGTGCGGTCAGAGGAAGTTGTGATATAAAGCAGCTTGAGTGTTGAAGCTGGCTCAGCGAATTGAATCTCAAAAATATTGCAATGATATTATTCCGTTTTGTTACGAGTTTTGTTTCTAACTATGGTCTCTAACCTCGGTCTCGTAAGCGATTTGAAAAGCAAATTTTTAATCAATCTAAGAACATTTCAGTTAACTACGAAACTACGAAAGAACGTCAACTTAACAGTTTTAATATTTAAAAAAAAACTAGTATTAAAATGTTCTTATTAACAAAAAAATCATTCCCGAAATTCCCACCATTTAGTTTATCAATTTTTCCTGAACTAAACCTATTTAACCATGCTTTGGTCGTCATTGCGCCTGCCTACCTATTCATTTTCTAAAAATATCTAAGATAAAGATTCTAAGCGTAGCCGCTTCTAGATATATTCTAAAACCATAGTTTATAACACAATGCAAAGTGATCTTTATTTCATAAGCAAATAAGATCGTTTGTTGTTGACCGTTCAAAAACACAAACGCCAAACAGAAATTACATTCTTTGACTACTTTAGCAATTCAAATTATAATATAACAGACAAGTTCCATCATTATTCATTTAAACGAAACAAAAAGACTAAAACGACATTAAAACACAGTTCTCTCAAAAGGAATTCTTTGCAAAGGGATTCGTAAAACTTTCAACAGTTTAACGACCAATTGTAACAAAACGAATGACATTCTAGAAACAGTTGTAGATGAATTAATCAAATTAAACAAGCCCTTAGGGAGCTTTTACGCTTGCCATGCGAATTTAGGGCTACTGGGTCGTATGCGGCCACTGTTTTTACTCTACTTAATTTTTTTTCTATTTACAGTGCCGGTTACCGATTTTAAATTAAAACTAATCAACAAAAAAAAAATGTAGTTTATGGTACGCAACACTTATTTTATTTTTACCTATTTTATTCTTGGAAAAAAACTGGAAATCTCAAAGAATGAAATATTGCGTTGATAAAATAATTTGTGTAGTTTTTGAATTAGGACAACTTACAAAGTACACAGCCATTCTTTGTCTCTCTGAAGTTAAGCACTATACCCTCCCACATCTCAGTTTCCTCTAATCCAAGTGAAGAATCCGAGGTCTGCGGAACTACTTGCGACTAATTTCAAAGAGGTATAGATAGAAGGAGACCATAGTAGTTTTGCTGCTTACTAAAAAATAATTATATTTATATATTTGGATTTTTCTACGTCTGCTGTATTGTACATAACCGCGTTACGTAAAATAGTGTAAAAGTTCTTCCTCAAGTTAAATAAAACAGAGGATTGTTCCTTTACATTTCTCCCGAAGCTCGAGGGACTGTTGGAGCATTCGTTTTGTAAACATTTCTGTCTCCCGTGTTATTGGAGTTTCCAAGTCGATTTTCGTAGTAAAGGAAATTCTAAAATGTCTATTATTATACTATACTTTCTTCCTCTTGAGGATCGTTTTGCAATACCTTTTCATAGATAATTCAAGTTGGGAATATTTTCTGATAGAAAACATGTGTTATGAAAAAATGGTCTCTGACCTTTTTACGAAAACTTGTTACTTGTTACCACGTAGGTCTCATCTAAAATTATTTCAATAAAACAAAATATAAACTAAGGAAGCATAGACTAGAGTGAAAAGTTAGCCATACAAAGTTTTTATAGAGTTCTCAGATTGAGAACTGTGGCATATTTTTGAAAAAAAAAATTGTTTTACATCTTATTGTCACTGATACTTATCCCAGTTTTTTTTTACTTAGTACTATTTCATATGAACTTAAGTACAAAGTGATATTAGGTAAGTATCTATTTTACAGATAAAAATCTCGTAAAAGATAGTCAAATCTTTCTTTTTAGTCAATAATTTCAATTATCAGTACTATAAATCAACCTGCAACAAAGATCACAGTGTCATAGGTCCAGGTTCAATATGTTCTGTGACTTGCAACAACACGCCACATAGGTAGGTACTCTTTGTAAGTACTTCATCACTCGCACATTCGCAATATTGTGTAATGCTGAGTTATAAACACACCAATGGACTTATTCGATGAGGTACCTTATTAAATTATAAGGAGAACAGCTAACATGAGGTAGACCATTATGTATCACTTTTCTTTTAAAAAATAAATACATTTAGCTACACGTTTTGCATACGAGCTCAGCTTTAGTGACAACACTCATACGCAGCTTGAAAATATAAATTACTTTTAATAGATTTGACAAGTGTAATGATGATAGATTACATTGTGGAAACCTAACAGTCATTCACCTCTATAGAGTGTCTGCCGTGAAAACGCATTGATGCATTTAAAAAAATCAACCTCGAAATGAGAAATAAGCTGAAAACTCGTATACACACCTTGATTTTAATGTTCTAACATATCTCAAAAGCCTCGTAAAATGTCGTCTGCGTCGTGAATTGTTCAAGGTTATGAAAATCGATTTTTCGCGATTATCTCGATCTCTATAGCTCTAATGGTATCATTATGTAACATCTACTTATTATGAAATTTGTAGAACATAAGCGTCATAAATTTTATCGCGTAGAAAAATTTGACACTTTTGAGACAGCAAAACGACTTATTTTCTCTCATCCCGAGGTGAAACCTTTAATATGACTAAGACTACATTCAGATTTCATTTTATACCTCATCTATGTGGGTTCTAGCTTTATATTTGCGCGTTTTATGTACCTATATCATTTAGGCTTACCTACCACACCCACTTAATTTGACTAGAATCGTTATCCGGAATTATATTTTTACAAGGTAAAAGTTCAAAGAAGACCAGTATTTTATTATTAGAAATTACTACAGAAAAATTCTAAAGACACTTAATTATCTCGTCAAATTATAGAGCAGCTATACAAAGCTAACATTTAAATCGCGTCTAATAAGTTTATTTCGAGTTTATTTATGTTACGGCTGAAATAGCTGACATGGTTTTCAGTTGCTATTGTATCCAAACTCCACTGAAATATGACCCTTGTGAAGAATCGTTATTTTAGTTGAAAGTGATCGCTGGTTTAGCAAGATTTTTACTCAGGAATTTTAAGTAAACTTGATACAATTCTGGAATTTGGTGTACTTACCTAACTTTATCTTTTTCTACTGATAAAACGTTCCGGCAAAAATAAAGCTAATAACTTGTGAAATAATAACAGGTAGAGTAACACAAGTTTAAATCAAATACATAGTTCATAGTAAAAAAAATATTATGCAACTCAGCGCTTAGTTTCTTAAAACAATAAAATAGCTCTAATACTTAATCCACGTCATCTTTATTTTCTAACGGCAAAGATTATAATGATCGAACATCTCAATTAGTTCCGAATGGTCGAATAATTTTCATTACAAAATCGTCGGCGAATCAAAGTGTTTCCGATTATTCAAATTTGGAGGGATTTATTTGATTAATCGACTCAATAATGTTTGTAATCAATACTATCGATGTTCTGATAACGATGCAGATGAGCCTAAACAAATAGAGAAAGGTACAGTGTACGTCACATATCGATACATGCGTAGGCGATTTAATGATTGCCTATAATAAAAAAATATGTATAAAAATGAACACACACATCTGGCTTCACGACAAAGATACGTTTTGACTACTATACTTGCATGTAAAACAATCTGAAATAATATCTACCATGCTTGGAAAGTTCAGTCGTGTACGTGCTAACTCAACCAAAACTAAAATACGAGAGAAAAGGTTATTAGGTTAAAAAAATACTGAAATATTTTCCTCTCATTGATTTTTGCAATTGTAGCAGTTATTTCTTTTTTAAACTGATATACCTATAATGTATTCTATCTGCAGTCTGATTCCCATATAACAAGCTTCGCTTAGTTTGGGACTAGAGAGCGTTGTGTGAAAAAATCTATGTATTTATTTAACTTTTATGAAATCTCATCGCACATTACTAAATGTCGTATTCTGTTTGAGATTGAAATCGTCGTGGGTAGTATTTGCTATGTAAATACGTTGGTCATTTATGTTTGTTTAATGAAGTCAATATCTAAGAGTGTGTGTTTGACCATTAGATGGTAGAGCCTATTTAAATAAAACTTTGATTTTGCTGATAAGGCTTAGGAGCTTTTTTTTCAAGATAAGGTTCTCTACTTCGGAATAAAGTTTTTAAGGCTTCGAGATAATATGGACCATTTCAGTTCTTTTTTATGTATTTCTATATTTTTTTAGTCTGAATTATTGACCTTCGAGATCTTAATTTTCGAGTGTAAAACTCAGACTCCGCACTCAGCGCAGTGTGAGTGAGACAAATAAAAGCCTGGAAGTAATACAGTAAGCAATCAAAGATAATGTAAACGCTACCAAACAGAGATCGTAATAAAATGCCGGTAGTATATTAATCAACTTGTACCGTTAAGGGCTACCACACTGTGTGGCCGCGGAAAATTGGAACTACGTGGCGTGAATCAAAAGTTTTCGTGCTTTGTTTGATTTACGTGAGCATAACCGTAGTTTTGATATAGATACTTATTAGACACGCAGTGATTCGTGCCGCAATCCCGTTCAAAGTTTTACGTGTTGCATTCTTGTGGTGAACGCAAAACAATATTACAGTCAAATAAATTTGTAGTATCAATTTTAATAACTAAAGAAATTTATTCACTAAGAAAATTATAACTAATACAGAAAATTATTACTAATACAGTATTTACAATATTTATAATATGTACAAAATACACATGAAGCAGTTGAGCTATCTACACACCGTTGCAAACGATTTATAGATAGCTCAATATAATATTTATATTTTAATAATAGATTTTTACACGTAGTAGTATTTATAGAAACATAAAAACTGATTTTCTTATTATTTGACTCACTGTTAGACAAAAATCTCTTAGATATTTTCGGTTGTTTTTTTATATAATTTATATACTTAAGTAGATAAACGTTTGATCAAAATATCATCCGATGGTAAGGTACTTCAATTTATGTTTTGATTTATTTTGTATAATACTTTGGTTTAGATAGGTATCTAGTTTTTTATATCTGTTTAAGTATAGGTAGGTATACCTATTTAGATTTGTTTTTTTTTCTCTAGCAACATCCAACATGGTTAGTTGGTTAGGGGCCCAGAACTGAAACTGTTTTCTCTGTTCGAATCGTCTTCCGGGCAATATGTTTGAATCTGCAACAGTATTCAAGACTTCAACACAAACCGATTATTCTATATCTTCAACACCAAACATAAACCGGCGGCTTACATTATTAATCTAGTAAATCCTTTGCGTAAACGCTAACCAACGTTTTCGTGGTAACTACATTACGTAGTAGGTATAATTTGTTGGTGAATATTATGTATGTGGTCTTGCAGACAAGTACGTAGCTACATTAGCTATCTAACTATTTATAATGTAGGTTTTAGCTAAAATTAATTAAATGTTATTGGAAATTTCACGCAACGTAAAAATGTAGCTCAAACTAAACATCAGGATTTCTTATGAAAAAACCAGGTAAAATCACAAAAACCCTTTTGTACTCTAGTTGTAGTTTCTCAATTTTGTACTCTTAATGAAGCATACGAGTAGGTATTGTAGTAATTGTCTAAAAACGTTATGAAGACAGATAACAGGCGTAAATCTGACAGCATAAACAGTAGTCCGAAATTTTGTCATGAGTTTTCAAAGAAACCTGCACTGAACTAATGTTTATTCAAGCAATTCTGTGACACGTGTTTAGTAATTCATTATTTTTTTTTCTTCAGAATAAACTTCAAACGATCAAATCTCATTAAAATCAGAGCTAAATAACGTTAATGTTGATGTTCATTCGGATAATCAAAACCTTATAAAGTGTTTGAACATTCATGTAAGGTGATTTATCTCACACTCATTAAAAAGTCTGAATTTAGACGGTACTTTGAATTATACTCATAGCCAATAAACGTCTCACTGGTAAACAACATACAAGAAAACTTTTCGTCTAAAATTTCACAAATAAAAGAACATAAAAAAAGTAATCTTTTTTTTCTTTAAAAAGAAGCCACGAATGAAGTTTTGTTGCATAATGGATTTACATTAGAAGTTTAAGAAACGTAAAAAAAACACCGTCTAGTCTATAGGTTTAAAAAGACGATGCCCTTTCTTTGTCTCAATCCAAGTTTGTTTTGTCTATCTTATTTGATAACAACTTCAAACAACCGAATTTGAAGATCAAGTATCGCACGTGTATGTACGTACAGTACTTATCTGTGCTACAAACTTTTTAGTACTTTGAACACTTTTCCATATACTTATCCATATATAAATATATCCACATATATATTCCATATACTTTCCAAATACCTATAGGTTTTTTATTCATCACAACTAAGTTCATTCAGTTTTTTTGTGTAAGGTTTTTTGTTTGTTTGTTTCACATTGATGTAAATCGTTGGGATTTCAGAGTTTCTTATTAGGCAATATTCTGAGGGAGCTTCTGTAATAATGTCTCTTGGACATCTTAGAGTCGTGTGCCTATTTAATTTTATTACAGAGGGCATTGTTCAAACGGCTCTTCTCACACTGATAACTACACGACACCTACACATTATCGTGGGAAACTAATCTCATTCATACTAGACACTTTTATACTGTATCGTCGACGACAACGATATTTTTGTTCCAACAACTGGTTCATTACTGAATAATGATATTCAATGATTTGGCAGTGATGTTGGTTTTACACTGCGCAGTGATACTGTCACTTTGCAAGAGCCCGCGTCATAGCAAAAAGCGGCCGCGCAATGTAACGAAAAGTCATGAGACACAGTGTGTAAATGCCTATCTACTGGTCTACTATCTGATCAAAAGAGAAGTATGGGATGGGAACAAATAACCGATTTCAAATACGTACATCGAATTAACCTAATCGACTACAAATGCCATAAACCCTAAATAACCAATAAAATAGCTTAGGTTCACAGGAAACGTTCGATTTTACGATCACTATACGATGGGACTCACAATGTCTTTGAATTTGTATGCAATCTCCTATTTGAAAATCGATTAGTACTGTATTTTTTTTAAATGCCTACCGCTTTTTTTGTTTTTTTTTATTTGACAATTTTTTTTTAGAATTGACTAAAATGCTGGTGATCGTTTAATAGCACTTGTGCTCATTCATTTTTGTCGAAGTGCATCACGATTGTTTCGCCTAGTCGTTACTATATTATGTTGACAATCGCGTTTACCGTTATTAGGATATCCGTTTTCATCATAGTACCACTCTTTCATACACGAAAATTAATATCGATTTTCAACTTTTCACTGATAAGCAAATGTTTTTTTAAGTTACTTGAGTCTCGACCCACGCGATTTTTTATGGTTATTCAATGTTTACAGTCTCCAATCAAATTGATATAAAACTCAAAATAAAACCAAAGATACTGTAGGTTTATATATGTAAGTAGACCTCAATAACTACATAGATTGACCATCGTAAAAATATTGGTTGTTTATCTTTTTTCACATAATTCTCAAAATAGAATTCTGGTTTAATTTTACTCAGTAATTTTTTACGCATTTTTACTCAGCGCCTAGGAGACGTTAATTTCATAATTGCTGTTAAATATTGAAACTTTCTTGAGCGAGCTTGAGGTTATCTCAAGAAACGATAAAAGATACGAGTGATGCAACATGAAAGATAATTATAAGCACTCAATCACACTTATTAAAGTAAATAGCGTCTAGGTGGTCTCTCATAAAACTAGTTAAGATGTCTATAACATGCTATTACTATTCAGTGCTATTAGTAAAGTCCGTATTCCAGAGGTGTCTCTCAATTTTAGCTACCGTGAGATTGCATTACGGCAAACGATTATTTGATATTGACAGGCCTTCTAGCGAAGTTGGCATTTATAATCACTAGAAAGAAAGAAAACTAATCAAAATGGATTGATTAATTTATTCGCAGATTGACAGCTCTTCTAGTGTACTCGATATTCTACAGAGTAAATAATTTAAAACTTACTAAAACATATGAAATAAGATTTTTAAATAAATAAGTCACGTGACACAAGGTGACACTATACGTTTTTGGCATTACTATATGCTCTGGCGACTGTAAAATATCCATTCGGCGTAATAAGCAGGAGCTCTTTTCATAAGGGAACAGAGGTTTGTGAATAGTAGTAGTAATAGAGTAGTAGTAGTAGTAGTAATATAATAGTAGTAGTTTGTAATACATCTACTGTTTTCTCAGGTCAAGTTATTAATCGTCAGATAGCGGTGGTCTGTTCTTAGAAAACTGTAACTCAAGTAAGTTGGCAAGAAGTCTTCGTGATTACTAGGAAGCTAAACTTGTCATTAGCCACCCAAGGCATGGATGTCATAATATTGATTTAACTCAAGGGTAAATGCGGCTGGAGTGGAGAAAATAGTGTGCGAAATGGATGTTTTAATCAATTTATGATACCAGTGGGGTGATTCCAATCTCAGTTGAACTGCAAAGTTTTAAATCATGGTCAGTTCATACTAACTCATAGTTATTCTGTGACTAAATAGTGACATTATGATGTCATTTGATTTTTTTTCGCGCATATTTTGCTGTCGAGTGTCTAAAAAGAATGATCACGTTGTACAAAACTGTACCACGTGACCTGAAGAAATTACACTGGGCAGTGAAATATAACTTGACAGCAAAAGATTGGAATACGGGGGCAGTATGAATAAATCAGATTTACAAATTAAATAAGAAATATTTAAGTAACCAAAACCCAATAAAAGGTCTATCTCTTTACAATGAACTTGAGTATATTGGGACAGCAATTTCTTAGAAATTTCTTCTTTACGGGACTTTTAAAATAAAAAAAAACTAACAGCCTCCAGTCTTCAGGTACGATACCAATCCCCTGAGACTTCTCAGTAGGAATTTACCTGCTTCAAGATCCTTTGAAGATATCTGGAGAGGTAATCAAAAGTATACTTTGGTACGTGTTCATATTTTACAGTAGTTGTCATTCGATTATGTGTGTTTGATCACAAGCTTATCGAATCTACTTGGCAAACCTTTGAAATATTCTGACGGGGAAGTCAGAGTTAAAACCAAACATTTCTTTTGGCCCGTGTCGATATTTTGCTGTAGCTGGTATTTCATAGAAGTCAGCTCATTGAATCAACAAAGCAATAACAACATTCTCACCAATCATGCAAAGGCATATTGAGAGTGATAGCTCAAACTACATGTCCGTGTTCATTACACTGACAGGCGATTGAACTGGCATAACAGTAGCTTCAAGAAAAAGTCATCTATCAACTATTATTGATGGTGTAACTCGTCTCCTTTGAATTAATCACTGGAGCCAACGCATTAGTCATCACAACGGTGTCTAGTGCTGTGTGAACTAGGCTTCGATTGGCTAAAGATCCGTTTACACCGTACGAGCTAACGTGCGAGCTGACTATCAGTTCCTGCAGTACTAAAATTAGTGCTTAGTACTTTTGTGCCTAAACTCAGGAAAAAAGGGGAAAAGCGATCAAAAAAGGATGGACAAGCAAATGCCACAGCTGATACCTATCACCTCTACCTTTTTTCACCGAGTATATCCACCGAAAAGCCCAGTGAGGCATCGTACAAGATGTCAAAATTATCACATCTGCTTAGTAATTGCACTGGCACTTGGACCGCAGCAATGAGCATCACTGCTTGGCGGCAGAATTAATGCGGTGACAGTACTTCTCCAGACTAGCTCTTTCACAAAGAGCCCTACTAACTAATAAAACCGTTAGCATGTAACCGCATCATACGAGTTACTGTCATGATCATGAGCAAGTCGGTCAGTAGTTCGTGTATAGACAGTGACGATAAAATGGTACTATGCAACATAGAATCGCTCGTATAAAAATTAACTACAAAAAATTACAAAACTATTTGTAGGTACTTTCCCAACAAAGAATAGGTTTTAACGGCTATAGAATTTTATGTTTCAGTAATTTACGATTATCTATTTATTTTCTTTTAACCAATTTTTTAAAAATAAATCATGCCTTGCCAACTCGTTAACCGCAAAATTAGCCACAACCTGCTATAAGTGGGAACCCTTGCACACGCAACCAAACATTAAATTTTAACTATCGGATTATGAAGACTCGAGTGACAATAGTGTCATGGAATAACCAATAGATATTACAGCTCAAAAGTTTCACTGCGATACAATGTAAGTGTGTGGTTGAGGCGAAAAAAATCAAGTTCAATTATTGGGTGAATTTGAATTTGCTAAGATGTATCTAAAATATTTTCACTGTTTTATTATGTATCTATAAGAACTAAAAAACATAGTTACAAGAGTTTAAAAAAATATATTCAACGTGCTGAAATTTAATAGTAGGGCACAATCTTTTTTCCGAAAATGCAAAATTACTTAGCAAATAAGTATGGAGCAGCTGTTTTTTTTTCGTGCTAAGATTGATGGATGGATATAATGTATTTATGTTTTAAAATAAAAGGCAATTCAACCTGACTCAAGCCAGCTCCAACTATTAAATTATGAAAACCCAAAGCAATAAACAATAGAATTCCAGTTTATTGCGAATTTGCTCGTCCGCTATTAATCCACGCGATCGTGACAACGTTGTCACTTTATGTAAACGTCTGGCGCACATTTATCTTGCGTTGACAATGCAACCGATGTTGGCAAGCGCAAGTATTAAAACTAAGCCTCGTAAACTTATACTAAACCACCAAATCCAACCTTAAGCCCTTGGGATAAGGATTAGAAATGCCGTCCCTAAGTGCCTACAGTCTCTTACCCATAAATCTTTGTGAATGTCTTAAGTGGTGTAGTGGTGCCTTATTTGTTGGTACATCGGTGTACATAGATAAATCTGAATAGTGTCTTCCATACGGGTACAGCAATTTAATTAATTGAATGGCGGAGCTTACTCGGTGGCATGGTGACAAGGATACCCCATTTACTATGGAACTTACAGTCAATGCTTTTGATTTCTCAATGGGATTTCAAACTATGCCGATAAGTGTGAGTTTACCTTTCTAGGGACCCTTAAGTTACTTAACTATTTGAAAGCAACACAGATTTTGAATTGAAATAGAAAAAGCCATATGCGTTCGACCGGATTTGAACCTAAGACCTTAGGGTCGAAAGGCGAAGTCGCTACGACGAGACCACTGGTGCTTCACGTTATGTCTATGAATTATCAATATAGTTTCAAACTATGCGATAGTGTTGCTCTGGTTTAGTAAATTCCTTGGTATAACTCAAAAGCGACAATGGCTTGAAAGTATGGGTTCTCTGATAAGAAACACGAAGTGTACGAGTAGAACATTTTGACCCCAGTAAACTGATCTGATAACACTGTAGCCAAATTTTATTATGGTTTCACCTTTGACCACTAGAGATTAGATTGCCCGTGTGACTATTAAAGTGTTGATAAATTAATTTGATTACGTAGGAAATTAAAAAAGCTTAAATTGTTTCGATAAAGTCAGTGCAGCTTCGTATTAAAGTAAATGGTGACCCCAATCTAAATGTTCCTACATGGGTCACCAATGTTGACCAATTCAAAATAACGAAAGCTCCATGAAATACGACCCAAGAAACGGTTCCTTGAATAGTCATAAAAATGCTATCAAGTCTTTAAGCACAACATAAACACAACACAAACGCGCATTCATACGTACAAAGCTGATGAAATCCTATCCTATCCTATCCTACTAATATTATAAATGTGAAAGTTTAGATGTTTAGATGTTTGGATGTTTAGATGTTTGGATGTTTGTGTTTCAATCACGTCTAAACTACTGAACCAACTTGGATGAATCTGGGCATATATATAGTTCGTAACCTGGATTGACACATAGGCTACTTTTTATCCCGAATAATTAACAGGATCTACAGGATAAAATGAATGAAAAGGATTAGCAGCGCCAATTGGCAAGAGGATTTCATTGTCATGTCATATCACGTCAGTTTGACAGGGCGTAGTACTACCTCTTTGGTCTAACGACTAGCGTTTGACATTCCAGTACAAGTTCGGTGTAATGAGGTGTAATGTCAAGTTTCTCAAAGAAGTATCCGCTCGGTACACGCACAGATAATGTCGCGGGTAACTGCTAGTTTGAAATAAAATGAAAACACTATGCATTAAACACATTGAACGCTCGCTCATTAGTTGCAATCGTTTCGCAATATCTGCTTCTTTATCTGATTGCTGGTGTTCCCACAGGGATGTACTATGGTTATTTACAAAGAGCAAATACTGACCTCTTTATATACAATCTATTGAGAAATGTAAAGATCAGAAAATGTGTGGGTTGATGGTTAAATTTACCATCACATTATCTGACCTAATGTTTCTGTTCATCCAAATATTGTCTGTAAAAGATCGCTTCATTGTATTTCATGTTCGAAATTGTTATTTCTCTTGGTTTGTTTTGTTATCTATACTTTGGTGTACAATAAAAATCTGTCTTTCTATAATATTTACATTATTTTGAAAAAAACCATTATAATAAAATACACGTCATAATATGGGCCTTACTCGAATTTTGGACTGCAAAGGAATTTTTCAAGTTTCTTTCCTTTGAAAATAACTAATTTGAACGAATTTATCAGAAAAAATAAGCGAAATGTTATACAAAAAAATCTTCTATACTCGAGTTGTTCTAGCTCATACAAGGATAAGATTCCTTTTTCAAAACTTTCTTTGCTTTTTCCGTTTTAAAAAGTTGACTGTGCTTCCAATTTCAAAATTCAATAGAATCCGAGCTTCTTTATCTCTTCCCTGCAGTGTCTGGACTGTTCCTATAACTTCCGGCACGGTTGGCCTGTGGCAACAATGCCGCGATATCCCAGAAGCCAGATGTTTTCGCTTTACCGAGTTTGAGTAAATACGCGACCGGTCGTAGCCGAGGAAATTGGAGACTGGCACAACTGTTTAAAAAAAAAAAGTAACGAGTATTGTTTGATTTAGGTACGAACTTGTGGTCACTTGAAGAACTGTGGTTGATTACTCCGTATTGAACAATTATGATAGTGATCTGATGATGCACTCTTTATTTCTATTTCTTAGATTAAAAAGCAAACAATATCCAGTTCTTTCACGAAAACTAATACTTATTTAGTACATAACTGCTATTTTTTTAATCTTTACTCTAAACTCTAGCAAACACGTGACAACATTATTGTAAAAAAATATAAATAAAAGTATGCGTGTAGAAAAATAACTATAGCGTTCTATCTCAATTAATTTCCACGGTTCCAACTCAAACTTAGCCGAAGCTGACGTAACTTGCGTTCTGTTTTCAAAAGTGTCGTTAAAGAAACTGCATTGTTGGTAAAAACTCGCGGGAATTTCTCGTGTTTGCGGGCGAGCCTATAATTTTTACTGGCAACCTTTTTCTGTTTGCAAATTTCGAAATAATACAAAAATTACGTGTTGTGTTGACTTTTCTCATTTTGCAATTGCCAGTTTTTATTGAAATTGGATTGTCATTAGTCAAAATGTTAATGCGTTTGCTTGCACGCAGTGGGCCATCTGGTTGTTCCAACACTTTCTCACAAAAAAAATCTTGTAAATATTTTTTATAGCCTAGATATTTATAGTTCTTATAGCTCATCTAGGTGGTAGTATAGAAATTTAAGTTATAATACCAAAACACCTGCGTTGTATAATTTGATCCCACAACCGTACCTATTCATAATAAATTGAACTGAGATAAAGCCCTTTTGGTAGTACACTATTAGGACTAGAATTATTAGGACTAGGACCATAAACCGTAGGAGCAATCTTAATCCAATCTAAGTTACATAGGAATCAGAGGCGAGTAACCCCAAACCCTAAAGTCTTGGCCACAAAAAAAGATGTTTTTCTTTTGACAGCCATTTTGATTACTGTGGGACCGTTTCTATTTTTTTTATTAGCGTTTTAAATTTTAGCAAAATAAACAGTAATTCATTAAAATTTAATTAAAAACGCACTTATTTATATCAAGTTAAACATTATCGCGTTTCTCGTGGCCCTAAACTTAGGTGTAGGAATTAGCAAATGTTACAGCTAATAGAATTCTAAGTGGTACTTGTGGAAAATACCAGATACATTCAAATCTGTTTCTAGTGTTATTGCTAATTGCAGTACTGTCGTTTTGGTAGTTATTCTGTTTTAACATTGTTTGCAAAGCAAGGTTTATAATTATGTTCTTTATTGAATAAAAAAACGTATGCACGAAAGATGCGTTTTGTAAGTATTTTAATTTCGTAGGTCTTACAGGTTGCTCTGTATGAAGATATCAGGTCATCATTTGATTCGAATCAGTTGAGGTACCTATCTAAAGATCGTTTGCAACGGTCTGCTGATAGCTAAACTGTTTCATTTTTTTTTATCTTGTCTATCTCGTCCCACTGCTGGGCAAAGGCTTTCCCCAAACCCTTCCACTCATCCCGGTCCTTGGCGGTTTCCAACCAATCCGTCTCAAACACGTCAAGGTCATCCCTCCAGTGTTTTATGTATACTCTGTAAATATTTTAAATCATATTTTCTTTTATCATTAGAATCAACTTCGGTCATAACAATCGATATATAAAAATATCGGGTTCCTTAAACACAATAATGTACAATCATTTACGGAGATGTTCGAGATGTTCACAATCAACATTATCATGTTAATTACGCACGCTTCATTGGTAAGCTCAATTTTCAGTGAAATTAACTGGAAACTCTATTGTCAAAGTTTGGAACTTTCAGAATGTTCGTAATGGACTCGCTCTTAGACAAAAGTGCTATTGTGAAGCGTTCATTCTAAGTAGTATAGCAATGCTTAAATTTATTGGTCATTGGACCTCGCGAACGATGAAATAAGACAATAAGCTCAGGGCTGGGCTGGGCTGTGGATGATAATGATGATTGACCTCGCAACTTCTTCTTCTTCTTTGCGTGTCAATGGTATGACTAGACGAAGTTCGAGTAGAACTTCGCCACTTTTACCCCCTCGTCTGTGGGAGTGGGAGAAAGAAACCTCCACGTGGTCCACTCTGGTAACAGCTAGATCCGGTAACGCAGGGTCTAGTCTGGCTAATTCTTTCAACACAATGGTACAACAAGAACCCCAACGCATCAACGACCTCGCAACTTAGATGATATAGCTTTGCCTTTCGCGATGTAGGTAGTGGGTTTAATCCTCACTGATTTTTTTTTTGAAAATAGAAGCTTGTTATTATGAGCGTTACTAAAAGTATTTACAAAGCAAAAATTAATAATGAAAAATTAAATAGGTACATGTATTAGGGCTAGATAGAGCTATGAGTCAACCAATATTTAAACCAAAAAACCCTTAAAAATGGCGTGTGCAAGGTTTTATAATTAGTTTTTCCCTACGAATGTGTTTGAGTAAAGTTCAAATTGGAACCAAAATTCGTTTGGAAAACTCACCGTGCGACTTTTACTAACACCTATCAACTTTTTAACGCGACGCAAACACCCTCTAATGGATAACCTACTTGCCTAGCTGGTTGTCATTCTACAATCGATAAAGTCATGTGATATAAAAATTGTTGTTTTTTTTTCAGTTTTTTTATTCTCTAGTCTAGCGACTGCAGAATATCAATAGAGGATCGCTTTATATCCAGCACATGACGACCAGACTAGACGAAAGAGATGTAGGTTCGTTTTCTGAAGCGGGGCAACTATATAGACAGTATGTATTAGAAATGTGGTTTATAAAAATATGTAGTTTCTTTTTATCTAGTCACCTCAGTCAGTTATCTTCACTGGTAGGTACCCAAAAATGGTGTCAAACCGAGCTAACTGTCATTGCATTCCAAAGAAATCTATCATCAACATTCCGAACGTTTTCTAGGAAGAGAATTAATTATTATAGGCGTCAACAATAACTTTTGATTTAGTCCAATGATTAAATACAATAAGCTTTTATCTTGATTGTATCGGCTATTTTTAACTGTACTTAAGATGTTGCAATGATACCATTTTTGTGCGTAATAGTACTAGTATCATATTTTTTGTACCTACATATTTTATTAATTGCAACACTCTTGTCATTGACTGTATGGTGAACGACAGTAGTAAAAAATTAGAGTAGCTATTGATTTGAAACCTCGCTGAATGTACCAGGGATCTATAAAGGTAAAAGTGTCTAATAATTTCTTAGTATCGTATCAAAATTAATGTATTTATACACAAGATACAAGACGACAGACTTATGCGTAAGTGGCTGCCTATTTTGAGCTGTAAATAAAGTGCATTATACTGTAAACATAACTATCAAATCTATTACTTTTATCGCGTTAACATAAATATAAAACTGAAAGGTCGATGCTTCAGTGTAAGTTCGCCATTTGCATTAAAAGTTTTAGAATAGTTTTATAAATAAAAGTATCTGCATTTTTATGGAAAGCAGGGTGCGGTGAAGCCGACTGTTATATACCACGTTATAACTCTATATTACGTTTATCCAACTAATCTAGTTTTGCCTTCAGTAACTAATTAGGTACTACGTGACAACGGTTGAAACTTTTACATCAAAACTAAGTTCAGTAGTACTATGTTTTATGAAGCAATAATAGTGATACCTATCAGCATAACGCCAAGTGGTCACTCATCCAAATAATGTACATGCAGAACGTTGCTTAACTTAATCGGTGAAGAATAACTAAGCAAGCTACGTCACGAGCACTTGGGGGAGGCCTATACCCAGGCAGTGGACTTCTATAAAGGCTGTAGAATGGTGATGACGTTGAAGAGTCAGTAGCCGGTTGTAAACTCTTAGAACCTGTTTTCTGTGTAAATTAGGTCTAAGGTACAAGTGAATGCGCCATATTGGCATCGGCAATTAGAGAGGCCATTAATGTTCTGATCTAATCTCGCACAGAAAGTGCGCTTTTTAGATTTATTGCTTTTTAATTGATAAAAAGTCTTTGAATTCTAAGTACAAAGTACGGTACAATTCTTTCAAGTCTGTTTTATGTATTTTACAAGTGATTGGAAGATGTAGCTGTTTTCACTGTTTATGAGAGACCAAACTTATGTTGATACGAAACTTTTTTTTCAAGTATTATGCGCGTAAAGCCCGTAGAGCTGAAGTCTGAATTGGGACTTACGAGTATTCTAGTTCTAGGACTACCGAAGGCATAATTAAGATGACGGGTTTCATTAAACAGCTTCGTCACTCGCACATTTCAACATTTTCGATGATATAAAATCACTGAAAAACTTAATTGAGACCAATTTGCATTTTTGGTCTAAAAACTTGTATTCTCTACATTTGTAATTTTTCATTTTCCATGTTCAAAAATTTTGTAATAAGCGAGCGAGAAGATTTTTTGTTTTTTGACACTGTCAAAGTGTTAAAAATCTGCTTACCCGACTACGGCGAAGCCAAAGGAGGGTTATGATATCAACCGGTAGAAATTACTTCTTATTTTAATTATGTCAAGCAATAGGTAGGTACTATTAGTTGCTCTGCTTCTTACAAATTCGCGCTTCAGCAAGTGCTAAATCTACCATTTTCAAAGCAAACATGCTAATTTTGTGCACATTTCAACAGACAATTTGACTTGATAAATAGGCATTTACAACAGAATACAAATAAAGGCGAGTTTAAATAAATCTGTGTCAGCTGCGCAGGCGCATTATACAGGGTGTAAAACGAGAACTTCTAGAAAAAATCACAGATTCTGAAAACTGTGTCTGTGCTACCAACTGTTAAAAAATAGGATGTTTTTTTAGCTATTTATTTACCTAGTAGTTTTTTTGAGTTTTTGTGAAAATGTGTAGGTACTTTTAAAGTGTGTAGATCTTTCCAAGTGCTACCTACTTGTTTTTATTTTATTTTTGCCGCATGTATTGTTTATTAGCAGACTGATTGATTAATATCTGGAGTAATTAACACACCCTGTATGTTTAACACTCAGTAAATGGAGCTTCACTCGATCTATTGATGTGGTAATGTGTTTCCAATTTAATACAGTAGTGTATTTACCTCAGTCCATAATGTCCTGTCTCCGACGAGTGACGGGAGATTGCTCAAGAAATCAACTGTGTGTTCAACATTTTCAAAAGCTATTGAGGTCATTTATACCAATGTGGCAAAACAAATAAATAGTTGATAATACATTCATTTTGATTTTGAAAAAGTCTTAAAAACTTTACGCAGACTTCACTTTATTTTAATTATTTTGTAATTTACCAATTTTGATTCGATTTTTAGTTGAGGCCTTAATAAATCTTTCCTTTAATAGTCGCCTTTCGAAAACGCATGGTGTTTTTCTGTGTACATAACCAAGGCAAGATATAAAAGCTTAGGTACCTAAGTCCTTGCATACCTACGTACTATTTGTTAGAACAGCGCTGCACAGGACTTTCCAGACTTTCTGGTCAGCCTAGACTAGATATCAAAAACCTTTTGTGTCACCATCATCTATTTAAGTACACTGCTGGACGTAGGTCTCTTCCAAGACGCGCCATTGAGCTCAATCTTCGGCTACTCTCATCCAGTGTTTGCCAGCTACATTTCGCAGATCGTCGTCTCATCTTGCCGGAAGGCGTCCTACACCACGCTTGCCTAAACACCCTTTTTGTACCTACGTACTATCTATTAGCACAACACTGCAATTATGACCAATTCTCCATCAAAGACAGCTGATGATCCGCTTCAACCCCCCATTGTCAAGTGACAGGCCGAGCCTAATGGACTGTCACATACAGCACCATTGTTACCCGTCGTATAATAGCGACACATGAAATTACCTGTCTTTCGTGACAACTCTGTCGGTTCATAAATTACGGGTTAAACAATAGCGGGATGTGCGATTAAATTTTCTGTCTCGTGTGAGGGGTTATTTTAAAAGTTCATTAAGTATTTAAAGACTATTTTATCACTGATACGTACGTAGGTACATATAAAAAGCGCAGTTTCATTTTTTACATAATATACATGTGTAGTGTAGATACCTACCACCTAGCTAGAAAATACTCGATTGGTATGCAGAACCGCAATTCAGGATGAAAAGTATAATAATTTTAGCCATTGATTTCACCACAAGCTTTTAAAATGTGATTGCATCCATCAATGGGATAAAATCATTTTTTTTTCAAACAGAATTTCAGTAGTGCTTGAGACTCAAGCATTATTTAAACCAAAACTAATAAACTCAGAAATTATGCTCTGTAAAACTTTAGGCTAATTGCATGTATTCACTGGCAGTCCATACTCCAATAAACTTGTTAAAAAGGTTTGAAATTCATTCATTAAAAATTAAACATTCATTCAAGAGGAAATAGAACGTCTAACCAAAAAAGTAAGTAAGTACTAAAAATCCATTTGCACAGCAATTCTTGAACTGATTTTAGCATAGATGCTAGGTATATCAGTAACCGTAGACTAAAACTTATTACTTAACTTATTCTGTGCAAAGTTCAGGATGTGACAGTGATTTGTCGCCACCCGACCTGAGACGCTCACGGATTCAGCTCAAATGCTGGTGGGTAAGCACGAAAAATCTGACGATCGCATTCGTATCATACCAGTAGCGTAAGGTACACTGCGCGAGAGGCTACAACGTTCGGCAGTCCAGCTGTTATTGACGCGCAGTGTATCTCAAAAACGCTAAGTTGTCAGTTTTATTCGCACTGACGCCCCTCTTCAGGAATTTCACCCTATACTCGTGTAAGTCAATAGTGCAGGCAGTGAATCACACTTCAGTCGCGAGTACTTGCAAGCGATGAATCAACGTCAGTGAAGCTAATGGAGCCGGCACGAGTTCCTTGTTTTTCTCTGAACTTGGAACTTGTGTGTCATGGTTTTTTTAAGTGGGGTTTAGGCTACATTCACACACGCGAATGTCGATTCGTGTGTGAATGTAGCCTAAACGAGTCTTGGCTGGTGTCAGCTTGTGTGTCGCACAAGCTGACACCAGCCAAGACTCGTATTTATCTAGTTTGTCATTGGGTTCAAAATCGTTCTTGCTAGAATTCTATGGGGAATGATGATGATGATTATGATGATTTGACCAATTCAATCACTGTTGCCTTCCATGGCATGACAGCTTATCAATTCTGACCATTTTTGAAGCCCAAAATCGACCTTGGCAAAGTGTAAGGTGTGCCACGTTCAGGAAAACCTCAAGTTTTTGAGGTTGAAAATGCAAAGGAGACAGACACATCAAATGAAAGCACATAGAGTCACGAGATGCAGGGAAGCTAGAATAGAACATAATATAGGCTTATTTACTTTGTTCCCTACAATTTTCCCGGAAATTCCCGCGTAACACGTGGACAGCGTCTACAAAGGCACGTTCTTTGGAAGCATGAATTTGCATGAATTTATTTCGACAGCTGAGAAATTCGTAACTTACGATACGCGGAAGATCAGGAACGGGGCTACCTAAAACAAGAATAGTTTGTTAATTGGCTTAAAGTTTATTGACAGTTTACCAACACTAGAAGTGATCTTCGAATTCTTGTTTTCCCTAATAATTTACAAAATCAACGTCTTCATCGTCATCATTTTGATAGGTGATCGTTTGCGACATTCATAATTGATGCTTCCATTATCGGAGTTGACAAAGAGTAGACGGACTCCATCATAACATCGTAATAAATCTGTCATGTTTCTCTAATTAAGTACAATTGACGGATTAGTTTAGTAGGGTCGCTATACTCTGCAAAAGGATTATTTCTGTCTGAGTTTACTTTTCCTAAGAACCTTTGCTCTCAGTTCGTTCTCATTCTAAATTCGAATAACGTTTCTTATTCTTAAATCAAGCATACAAAACCGCAGAAGAAAATAAAGCAAGAAATGTGAGTCCAGACAGCAAATCTAAATGTACACTCACCAATCAAATGCACACCCACTCCACAGCTGAGTTTAATTTGTCTGAACACTTCACAGTGCAATACAGTGCACTCTTTAAATGAGCAGATCTGATTTGATTCCGAGACGTACCAGATGACTTTTTAGTGGTTTTTTGTTTTGAATACTAAGCACTTCGTCTCTATATACTTGGTTAAAACGACCTTATTTATGGGTCCATTGGATCTACTCAGTGAATGTTGAGTGAATTTCTTAATTTGGTTAACATTGACCCAAACGTCATACTTAGGAGGTAATTTTGACTGATTAATAGTGGGCATATTTAGACATGGCTCTTCGATATCGCACAGATGGAGTTTATGTACTATGGAGGTTGCGAATCTATTAGCAGAATTCATTTCAATTGAATTCTTCTAGCTGTAACTTGAATTTTTCTATCTCCACACTAAATACATATTATTATGAAAAACCAAAGCTTATTGCAGTAAAATTTTAACACATATCATTACATTGTAGGCTAAAACGATTGAAAAAATTCTTTAACAGTAAATGCCTCAGTAAATTAATTTTGTAGAGAGTATTTTGCCATCTGCTCATATGCAAATGACGTTTGCCCTTTACTGATTATGCGTTTGTTTGTTCGTTTTGCCAATCAGCAAGAGATGCTTGTTCGCCAACTCATTTTTCATTAAGTCTCTCTCTAACTAAGATTTATGTTCGATGAAATGAATTGTACCTACTTTTCCTGCCTGTCTATCAACATTATATTCGTTTAGACAACGGCCTCTTCAGTTTGGTAATATACCTATGTTATGGCTCCTTCTCTTTTTTGTTCTCCATACTTTTATTATCCCCAATAATTTATTAACAAGTGTCAATGGTTTTTAATGTGTTTATCTAAAACTGCTCAGTTGAATGACACCGCTTTCGTTTTATTTCAATTTCGTTTGAATTTGCTAAAGTACTTTGACAATTTCACACGGAATAAGTAGGTTACGATTTCGCTCTACCGACTATACCAATTTGCATCTCACAGAACGCATTCAGAGCGAATGAGAACTAATTACCGTCGGTTTGCACTCGTTGTGAATGTCCTGAACGTGCTTTGCGGCTCATTACAAATTAATCTATTGTAACTGGGCTCGACCTACTTCCGTATCTTTTAGTTCAGAGCCGATTTTCACACGCATACCTATTTAGGTAAAAGCAGATACAGTTGCGGTAGAGTTACAACAGGCGGCAACGCAGCAAAGCTCCGTAGGTGCGTAATAAAATAATGACTAATAAGTACATAGCCCGTAGTATGAGTTTTGTCAAACGACTCGCGAGATATTTTGTATGAAATCCTGATAACGCCTCTAGCAGATTTGCAAACGATACAACAACTACGAGTTTCTCGATTCTCGCTTTTCGGAGATCAACAAAATATAACTCAGATTGCGGGCTCTAAATTGGCCCACAAGCATTCGTGAGTTGGTATGATTTACACAGTGATAAAAAGCTGCCGCACTCAGGGAAATGCAAAAACAAATTCATTTGTTTACCAGAAGAGAAGTTTACATAATTGAATTAAAACTACCGATGATGGTCCCCGCAAGGCTTGTGTTGCGGTTTAATTATCTTTCAATGAACGTCTTTGAGTGCGAGTGATAGTGTCACCTACGAAGGAAATTAAATTATCTTGTACTAGATCTCAGATTACGATTCATGTCACGATTTCCATTAATACGTTTTAGTTCCAGTATTATCCTGATAGCGTTTAAAAAGCTTATTCTAAAAACATAGCTCGATTCTCAATCACCTATCTGAATACCAAAACATTTACCTTCGAAAAGGTAATTGGATTCAGTTGAATACCACCCAAGGGCTTTGCTACTTGAAGTATGCGCTCCCAAAACAATATTACAAAATTCCTGTCACAAAAGTTAAGAAAAATAAACGATATTGTGCCTTAGAATAATAACAAAGTAGCTGCAGGTTGAAATACTATGAACTTGAACAAGTGCTTTTGCATCACACGTTTTTATAAAGGTTTTTTATTTTGACATCGGCCTAACTGCTATTATAATTTCTATGATTTTTTTTACTACGTATCATGTAATACTACATGTTTTTGAAACCACAGGATATAAAACTTTCAGATTATTAGAGGACAAAAAAGTCTCAAACAACGTTCAAACAAAATTTATTTTCCAAATGTATGAACTTATGTTTCCAAAATATTGTATTTTTGTTGAATATGTACAAACTATATATCAACTAGATACCAGTTTTTAATTAAAACAAGTACACCAACTCATTTATATTCATCCACTATACCTTGCTCGTTACAGTTCTAAGAAACAATACCGTAGTGGTAATTATAACTTCGGCACCAAAATAAAGAGACCGATTTGTATTCAAAAGTTCAAAGTATTTTGTAAGCAAAGCGTCAACTAAGAAATCAAGACAAGGCAAGGTTCTCAAACAATACAGACGCACAGAATAAATAGTAGGAGTACGTTCAGTAATCTCACTTCGCATGACGAGTATTGCTTCTGTATAAATCTAGAATGATTTTTTTTAACGGTGATGGTTCAGCTGCATTACAATACAACTGAATCGAGTTTAAAACATAGAGAAGTATTTTTGTAGGAAAAGGTAAGCATGAATAAATTTGTCAAGTCGCGTTACGTAAAAATTGCGTATTCCAATCACATTGCGCGACATCTTTAGCTTACCTACTGGTCAAACGTTGCTTCATCGGCAGTGTAACTCGAACACGCTACCTTTACGATATATTTACGTACACCTCAGAACTGGTGAATCCAAGGGGGGCTAGTCTCAAGCCCCCTAAAGCTTCAGGCTTCTCAAGGGTGGACCAGGATTTGTCAGGAAAACCCCAAATAGCTGGGTCAAGCCCTTCTAAATGAATAATTGAATTCACCACTGCACCCCAGGCTCATTCCATAAAGTCGATGTAAGCTGTACACCGTGTTTTGTCTTTTGCATTGACAAGTAGATTTAAATTTGATCGAAAGAGACAAAATATGGTGTAACTATTCCAAGTTTATATCGGCTGTTTTAAATTATATTGGACGAGCTAATGAGATTAAGCTCATTTTAGATTCAAAGCTGACTGCAAGTGAAATAAGTACACCGTCTACCAACCCTCACTTGGTACTTAAGGTTATTCTCATTTTTCACCATTTGTATGCAAGCGCTGTACGCATAAAAAAGAGTTACTGCTGTTAGTCTACTACAGAAACATTGTTTCATCGAAGTCATGTTTTGTGGGACGGTATTGAACTTGAGTGTTTTATTAATATTTAAATTGTACTCTTTTGATGGACTTAAAATCAAAAAGTTTATTGTGCATAATAGGACACAATTCCTATTTATGTAAGATCTTTAGAAAATGAAGAGTGCAGTGTGAACTGAAATAGCGTAATTTCAAAGAGCTTTTTAATATTAGTAAAATATGTTGTGTATTTTCTATCAAGATGTAGATCAATGTAGTATCTTTCAAAAGTTGTCAGGTTATACTTTTCACTACTTACAAAGAATAATGGCAACGAGGTAAAGTATCTATTTCGTTACCATTCGAGAAGGTTGGTAGTAAGCTTTGCTTAATTTAGGGCTAGAGGGCGTCGTACGAAATATCCATGAATTTTTATTCATTTATCTACTACTAAAATACGTACCTACCTATTTTGTAAAACAAAAGTGCTGCATTGTCCATCGTTTTAAATAGCATTAAAAGTGATGTAGCGGAAACAGTGGCGTCATTTACAAAATATTTCAATCAGTGCCGGCAATTTTACTGCGTTTACGCACAGCGTAAATTATAAAGCTCATTGCCGTTGCGTTATAAAAAATTGCAAGCAGCAAAAATTCATTTTATCTCCGTGAATTATTCGTTTTTATCGTAGCGTATTTATTGCTGCTCATTGATCGGTGCTTTTTATTTCCTGATGTTTTACGTGAAAACAATTATATTACTTTGTTTTATCTGAAGTTTAATCTGGGAATCTTTAGAATAAGTCTTATGGAATTGAGCAACTAACTTTTATTTATGAAGAAAAATTATAGTCTAGATTCTAAACTATTGAAACCATGGCAAGCGTATGATGAGCATTTTTTTTTATATTTTGTTTTTGTGTCATTATTATTAGGTACCAATTTTATGTCTGAAATTAAAAATTCGCTGAGCAAATTGCAATAAGTAAAATAAAGAGTTCTAGGTAAACGAGTAGGTAGATATGCATAAATATGTCAGACATAGCCAAAATAATAGAATTTTCCAAAGTAGATAGTAAAGGTAGACATAGACAAATGCGTATCTATTCGTAAATCAATTATTAGTAAGTTTCTAAGTGTTGTCAAATTCCATATAACTTTTATTTTCTCTATTAGCGTTCCAATGCATAAAATATTATTCCCAAGCACATTATTTGAGAAGCCTTTGGCTGCTGGCGCGTTTGTTCCAAGTTACGCAAATGTTCATTCTATCGCTCCTTAGGGATACCGTGGTAGGTGACATTTCCCTTTTTTGTGGAGTCAGAAATGTCATTTTAATAATTCATGAGCGTGTCGATGTATACTTATTTGGTGGATTACGAAAAAAGTGTTTACTAAGTAGATTTTTTTCCCCTTCAGCTTTGCGTTTTTTAATTTGTACCTATAGGTATAGTTATTCCAATTTAGGAATATTAGTATTTCGTCCCACTATGACGAAACTACCTTAAAATATGATTTTGCTATTACTGTTTGGTCCCAAAATGAAGTGAAATAATACTAATACAGTGAAATACTGTGGTTCTGAAAAATAAACTTATTTAATCTCTGTGTTAAAGCACTCTAATAATTTTTTTATGATTATTTATTGGCTATTTACACCACAAAATTTGTTAAAGTTCAAAATGCAAAATGACACCCCCTCTTTCATGCCTTTTTTACAATTTATGTTTTAAATGCGTTGAAAAGTGAATAAATATATGATTCACCCTCGTATTGTGTTGTAGAAAAATACAGAAAAAAAAAATTCCTCTAGGATTATTTCAACACAGATCGGTATTCTTGGTTACAAGGTACACCTTGTCTACCTATTTGTAAATTAGTGTTCAGACAATTTACAACTAAAGCCATGTATTATGCATTAGCTCATTAGTTTCAGGTCAGTAGTTGTAACTTACATAGGTTTGTTATAAAGCTATAAATTCATGTCGCTGGACCAAATATGGGGTTTTAAATCGTGGTTACAAACCATGAACAAATCAAAGTGTCATTCATAAACTTTTCAAACTCAACTTGAAAAATCGTATATCAATCAGTGTACATAGCTTAAGCAGTAGGCTACAATAGCATACCGTAATAATTAGCTAAAGGTTATACTAAACCTTTAATAAAAAGCTGTTAAAAATTATGTAATGTAAATTCTAATAATGGACTCTAACATGACGGCATAAAAGTCATCGAGTTTGTCAAATGGAAAAAGTCTATACGCAAAAACTAGGTGTGGCTTCAGTTACTTCAATTAGGTACGTAATGTAAATACAGTCGGCGAGAAAAATGTTTTTTACTATTTATAATAAAGAAATACTGTTTTGTTAAATAAATAAAATAATAAATATTCATGAACATTAGGTACAGACAACGCTCTTTCAAACCAAGCTGAACTTGTAATATGGAAACTAGATTGCTGGTGATAGTAAGTATTCGTTTTTACTAAATTATACTTTTGTAAGTATTTATTAGTTTTTTCTAAGGTAATAAATAATGTATATAATAATTATGTTTGTATGTATCTGTAAAAAGCCGTGTTGGCCGAGTGGGATTGTACCTCGACTTTCGATCCGAAGGTCGTGGGTTCAAATCCCGACCGTGCATCAATGCATTTTTCGTTCGGAAAATTTATATGCGCATTAACACGAGCTTTACGGTGAAGGAAAACATCGTGAGGAAACCCTTGGCTTAGTCAGCTCCGCACGTATTGACCTTGTCTTTCCTGTGGATACGGCCGACTAGGCTGAGAGGATGGTATAGGTGCTGGGCAAGCCTACTCCATCTAAACATTGTCCCAGGCACTACAGTGTCCCGTTAAGTGTAGGCATAGGTTGCCTCCTGACGCTGTATAAATCATCTTCAATAGATGTAAAGGCCTATTATTATTATTATTCTTTTCTAAGCTAGTCTCGCTCGGCTCCTAAGAGTCGGTAAATGACTGATGTACACGGGCCTAAGCCAAGTGTACACCAGTGGGAGGGCCTGATGATAAATCAGCTGAATTTGGTGGTAACACTTCAGTAGACGAGTCTATTTGTAGAAATTTTCTAACTATTCTACATGTATTTAATACGACGGCTTTCTGTAATAAGGCATAGGTATGTTTTGGTAAATCTAATTGGTTGAGAGAATGGAACAACTGCTTTGGGATGACGCCTGTGGAAGATAAGACGATTGGGATTATCGTCACTTTTTCCAATCTCCACATCCGTGTGATTTCATCTTTGAGGTCGATGTACTTTGACAGTTTTTCCGCAATTGTATTCTGTAAGTTGTGAGTATTAGGAACTGCTATGTCTATTATAAGTGCTGTTTTATTCGTTTTATTAATGAGGGTTATATCTGGTCTATTGTAATGTATAGTTTTATCTGTTAGGATTGCTCTATCGTAATAGAGTTTGTAAGTAGTGTTTTCCAGCACAGTCTCAGGGGTATACTTGTAATAAGGTGTTGGTCTCACCGCTGGTGCTGTTTCAATGAGTTGGTATTTAGTAGCTAGCCTCTGGTGTATGATATTCGCTACTTGGTCGTGCCTGAACTTATAGTCCGTCTGGGCTATGGTTTTGCAGGCCCCTGTGATATGCTGGATTGTTTCTGAGGAACTATTGCATCTACGACATAAATCAGTTTGCAGGTTTTGGATCTTCATTATATATTTTTGGTAATTGCGCGTTTCTATCACCTGGTCCTGGATGGCAATCATGAAGCCCTCCGTCTCTGGGAAGAGTTCCCCTCGAATAAGCCACTCGTTCGACGCATCCTTGTCGACGTTAGGTTGGCTCAGATCGTGGCGATGTCTTCCATGAAGGGATTTGAGGCTCCATTCATTGATTAACGTCTGTCTGTCAGTTTATTCTTCGTTTCTTTGTGTATTTTCATCCTGATTATTATTATTATGTATCTGTACAGTTAGCTGATATTGTAAATAAAGGTCGAGTCACACATATCAGTGAAGCCACAGTTCCGACACAGTAGCGGCACGGTGCGAAATATTCTTTCATAAATTCTCTATGAACGCATCTCCACTTGTCAATGCCAGTAACGACACAGTTGCTCTCAGTATCAGTGCCGAATATATGAAAGATATTTCACACTGTAACTAAAAAAAGGAATTGATTCTCAACAGTCAAAAATAAACAGCAATAGGGAAGAGTTAAATTATGTATTTTATTCGTACTCGTGTGAGAAATTGTAGGTACAGAGCCTGAGTTTGACAGCACCTATATACGGATAGTTACCTGATGTAGGAGTCTTAACGGATGTCTATCAATCGTAGGTAATTGCCAATGTAAGGCCCTGCTAACTGCTGAACAACATTTTCCAATTACATAAAACTTAAGATATTACACGACTCTCATGTTTTGACCTTATTTTGTTATTGCGTAAATTCATATTCCTTATTTGGTACTATCGCAGTCTCATTCAATGATTTCACATTATCACCATTTTTGTAAAAAGATGGATTTGTAAGTATATTTCAAAAACTAGATAACTTGGGATTTCGGTTCTAAAAGCAAATATTTCATAGTAAATTTTCATATTTTTCACCTAAGTAATAAATGGGCAAATTGAACAGCCTGTCTTTATACAGGAATTCTCTCTATCATGATGACAACTTATGCCACTATATCAACAATTTTTTTCGAGATACAAAACTACGCGTGCGTTCAAAATACGTACCTTGCGTTTTGGAGATAAGGGTCAATATGCTATGTTATATGCATTGATTCTAAGTAACAAATAAGACCTAATAGGAGTCTCAGTTTACTTTATTTCGTGCAATTTGCAAACGCCTACAGAAACGGACGTGTACAGAAAAACATTTGTAAAGCGATGTAAATAAATGTCGACTGTCTAGCAGTGCAGTCGTGAGGAGAATTCTTATTTCATATGCAAAAACTTGGACTGCAGTCTGCAGGGGGCTTCTTCCAGGGCAATGACTTGGAAGACCACCGGATGCTCTTTTAAATAATTAATTCGTTATTATGCGTAGAGAAAATGGTCAACGACTTCATGATTTCTATAGAGCAAAATCTTCGCCAATCGATTTGGTTACATACAATTTGGGGTATAATAGCAACACTAGCAGTTTATGTAAGCCTAAAAAGTATGTAAATCTTATTCCATTTTTGTTTAAAAAAAAAACCACACAACTTACTGCCAATACGATACACCCTGTAGATTTTGTTAGTTTTATAGAAACCTTTGTTTATGTATTTCGTTTTTGCAAAAGATACAAATTCATTTGGAAGAAAACATTTTTATTTATTGTGTTTTACAGTTCCCAGAACATAAATAAATTAACTCGCATTTGAACCTTATAATTCCACTTATTCTTCATTATTCACCTGTCAAAAGTCAATAGTAATTAGGGTCGAGAAAGGTAAGGCCCTAACGGCCCTAATAAATAACAATACGCGTACAATAGTAAGGTGATGAGTTGAATATTGAACTGAACTTTGGCTTAAGGCCGCAGGCGCACTTGCGGCCAAGACCGCGATGACCAGTTTATTTTTTATACTACTACTAGTAGTTACCCGCGACTTCGTACGCGTCTACAGTTTCCGTGTACATTATATTATCTGTGCGTGTACCGAGCGGATACTTTGAGAAACTTGACATTACACCTCATTACACCAAACTCGTACCTACTGGCATGTCAAACGCTAGTCGTTAGACCAAAGAGGTAGTACTACGCCCTGTCAAACATGACGTGACATGACATGACAATGAAATCCTCTTGCCAATTGGCGCTGCTAATCCTTTTCGTTCATTTTATCCTGTAGATCCTGTTAATTATTCGGGATAAAAAGTAGCCTATGTGTCAATCCAGGTTACGAACTATATATATGCCAAGACTCATCCAAGTTGGTTCAGTAGTTTAGACGTGATTGAAACACAAACATCCAAACATCCAAACATCTAAACATCCAAACATCTAAACTTTCACATTTATAATATTAGTAGGATAGGATAGGATAGGATATGATAGGACAAGCCGATGGCGCACCTGATGTGAAAAAGTAACCAAATTGTAAACTTCATAATCGATCTCTGATTGCTGGCCATTTGGTTAGCCTCTAAGTAAGCTTGAAGCCTAAGGGTCTCTCTTCTGTGCTAAGGGCTACAAATCAGGTGAGATATTATAATGCTAAAAAGCAGTGTGAGAAAAAGTATGAGTTTAAATAATGTATCTCATCAAACTGAGACGCGGTTAGAATATAAATAATGGAACACGAGGTACATTTAAGATTAAGTAATATCTTCTTATAAAAACTATTTATTTTCTAACACGTGGTTATACATTAAAACGCGTTAGTTTTTTCATTTGTGAAAATTAAAAAGATACGCAGATGTGGTGCTGGTGACTGACGATATTTTAATAGTCATAAAATCATGGGTTCAAATTCAACTTTATCAATATTAAAGAATAGGCTTAGAAAAGTCATCTTCAGATAATCTTAGATATAACCTCCTTGGATCCTATTAATCGTACTTACCCAAGGAAGACTATAATTTTCGGTTTCATTATCGAGATAATTTGTAAAGTATAAAATTATCAACAACGTTTCTTCACCACTACCAATAAATAATGCAGTAAATGTTACGATGCAAACGTCAATACGACCCAAATCAAACAATACATACCTATATACCCGCAGAATTGATTCTGTCACCGCACTAAGCAATGTTCTTACATAAATTCATTTCCGACGGACCTTAGACCTAAACGCGTCAATAAATTAATTAAAATGGCTCTTATCTTCATGATAGATAGAACACTGGTTTGTTCCACAGCTCAATTTGAGAGCAGCTCAGTTACTTGTGGCGCGGGATACTAAAACAACGCAGTGAAGCTTTGTGTAATGACAAGCTAGAAGCTTACACTGATCTCCCGTTAATTTAACTTCATTATAATTCAAAGTTCAGAAACTACAAAGGAACCTACTCTTAGGAAAATCTACACATCTACCTACATATAGTCTACACCATATAGTTCACACGAATTCAAATTCAATATTACGGCAAATACTTATTGTTTTGCTATTTTCTAATGCAAAAATTATATTAAAATTTGGCTGTAGTCCTGAAACAGCCAACTATTATTGCTGATTTTCTATACAATATATGCCTAACCATATTATTGACTATAATATAAGGAATAGGATAGCAATTGTAAGCAATTGGCCACTGGCTCATACGAACGAATGAACGAACGAAGCAATGAGAGCTGTCTATTACAAACTAATGGCATTCGTGTATATAGCATTCGAGTCTTCTAAAAAATGGAGATGACCAGCCATTCTTAACTTCACTGTATTTATTCTTCGGAATGCAATAAATTGGTTCGACTACACATTTCGATCATTGTAAATTCTTTGATTCAAGTAATGGCGTTATTTAAAACACTTTCTAATTCTTTTCCTTATATTACATCGTTTATTGAGGTAATAAACCATTTTATACCATGCTCATTTGAATTTAATTACTTTTTCGATTTAATTATTGCTACGTAGGTTGATATTTCTTTTCTATCCTATCTTCTAGTCTCCAACTTGACAAAAGATAAAATTAGAGACGCAATTTATTTTTAACTTCGCTTTTTTTTATGTCAGTAGCTATCTTTTGTTTCACAACTTTTGAAACGTGTTATTATTGAATAGATAAGGGATGACCAAAGGGATGACACTTTGACTGCCAGGATTCTAAACGCAGTAAAAAAAAATATTGTGGCGGGATATACGATCCGTTATTTAAGCAGTAGGTTGTGTGCAAATATTGTGTTTTGCTCTACAATTTCACTTAAATGTGTGATTTTTTTATTTAATATTAAAACACCTATTAGAACCAGGTTCAACCAACTCCAAATAACGCTATTCTCATATAGTATGTTATCTACTGATAGCATTATACGGAGTTGGTAAAACCCGGCCTTCGTTAATTAAAAACCAAATGTTATAAAAACATACAGAAGGGTTCCTGTCATCTATCACAATAGCCAGACACAATACAACCACAACAATTTGAATTCTGTAAATATTTTCCGTCTATTAATATTATCGCCGTTTAAGTAAACGTCAACGTGACATCTATCCGAATGTCCGACCTCCTTCATAGCTTGACGGATTAGCCCTGTAGGACTTTTGTTTATTGCACAATTAATTTGGGCGTGTTCTATTCACGAGGCGACGGAATTGTCTGTTGTGGTAATTAGAAATCGCGTGGGTGGTTGTGTAGGAGGATGGTATATTTCGCCACTATAGAATTTAAGCCATCTTTTAAATATTGATGACCGTTATAAAACGATTCTATCTAAGTAATGCCTGGTATGTCCATTATAAAGTTGATTGTTTGATATAATACCCAGTTCCTAAATTCTCCAAACATGTAACTAGGTGGCACTACGGATAATCTCTTTCTCATTGGCTAATGTAACAATGAAAGTTTATATTAGCCGATAAGATGCGAGTTTAAAAGTTCTAATAACAGATGCATGTTCGGATTTTTTTTCAATATTTTACTAGAACCCGTAGTAGCAATACCAATAAAGTTGTCTTAATCTTTTATATCATTATGTGCCAATAACAGCTTACATTAGTCAATAACCTGATACTTCTATACTATAGTAGTAACTGAAGCCGTGTTGGCCGAGTGGGATTGTACCTCGACTTTCGATCCGAAGGTCGTGGGTTCAAATCCCGACCGTGCATCAATGCATTTTTCGTTCGGAAAATTTATATGCGCATTAACACGAGCTTTACGGTGAAGGAAAACATCGTGAGGAAACCCGCGGCTTAGTCAGCTCCGCACGTATTGACCTTGTCTTTCCTGTGGATACGGTTGACTAGGCTGAGAGGATGGTATAGGTGCTGGGCAAGCCTACTCCATCTAAACATTGTCCCAGGCACTACAGTGTCCCGTTAAGTGTAGGCATAGGTTGCCTCCTGACGCTGTATAAATCATCTTCAATAGATGTAAAGGCCTATTATATATAGTAGTAACTATAACAAACAGTTTCTAGAAGAACAGATTAATAATAGAAACGGCGGTGTTTTTACAGTGGCCTCAGTTTAGAAGACAGCGCTCAGTAATTTGGTAAAGATGGAATGCCTGTGATGTTTATCGTATCTATTAAAAGACGTGGGCAAATGTGGGCTGTTATCACGAGTAGAGGTACTAATTGTAAAGATGAGAAGCAATAAGGTGTTGAAGTTTTTTTAGACTAAAGTGTGATGTTTTAAATAAAATAGTTGTCAATGTGAGGGTAGAAGTAGTGCGTGATAAGTCGCATTTAGAAAACCCGTGTTTTTTTAATAGATATGCTGCTAAAGTACTTATTTATTGATCCAACAATATCAATAATGTTTTGAACGTTTAACTGAAAAGAGATTTAAATAAAACATTTAAATTCACTGATAAAGCTTCAGTTCACCACAAATTGAAAATTTATCGGATGGATAGTCAGGAAAATAGAAAAACTGATTGGTTTTTAGGAATTTATTGGTAAATGGTACCTACATAACAAACCATTGTCAAGTGCATTCCTAGATGAAGTAATAAGTAATAAAATATTTATACGTAGGTAATTAATTTGTTTAGGTAAAATAGTAAAACCATTGAAATAGCCCAATTGGAGGGACGGTTAGTATCTTTTAACGTATATCTTTGAGTGTGGCTATAAGAGGCTTATAAATGTTGTAAGAAAATGGTACATAATAATCTAATACCTTTAATTTGTCTCATCTTGAAAATTATGAGAGATACCCGCGGCATTTTACTAACTATTAATTTGTTGGAATTACCTGTCTTCACTGATTACAATATTAAAAGGTTATTAAGTATGGGAGATTTATCAAGGGCTTACCGATGTATAATTAAACGACTTACTTTTAAGATTTATTTAGTTTTGATGAATGGTAGGGAATACAACTCGTATTGCTAATAAACTATAAGTAATAGAGTATGTTCTGATCTGAATAAGAATATACCCAACTAGAAATTTTAGGCGCTAATACATAAACATGTAAATAATGTAAAGGTATAAATGGTAAGTTTATTTAAGTAAGAACTTATACAAACCTTTTTGCCTATTTCAAAAGACAGTTTTCATAGTAAACATAAAAATGTAAAGTTGTACAAGGTTTTCCCCTTACTAATAATACCCTTTATAAGCTAAATATTCATTCAGGTCATCATAACCTTTAGACTGTTAATGTGAAACCTAAGCGCAATGCGCTTGTACAAAATGACTCACCATTTAGCAATGTTCACACGTTTTACAATAATTCTAAATCATTTTATAATATATTCATGATTCTAATCAATAGGTTCTTTGAGTCAATAGATTATTGGAATTATCGCCGCTGAATCTTGATGCGAAGGTATTTAGATGATAAACCCCGTGATCTACTAAAGCAGTAAAAAGAGTAAAGTGCAGTAGGCAGTAGTGCAATAGTATTTTATTCGAAAGTAGTGTTAAAGAAATATACAAAACAAAATCAAATAAGCAATATTAATATATATATATATATATATATACGTATTAATATTTCACATAGAACATAAACAATATTCTACGTTTAAATTATTATAAGTGTTATTTAAATAATGACACCAATAAAACCTTATATTGGTCACACGTTACGTTTTTAGACCTTCACAAAAATTACCAAATATTTACAAAATGTAAAATAACTACTCCTATTTGCTACAATTTTTTATAGGTTTGACAGTCGCATCAATAAAACGCTTTTTTTAGTACAACTATATTACTATGATGGAATAGGGAGGCCCACCTGATATTAAGTGGTAACCACTGCCTAGATAGTGCTTTTCATAAACCAGACATGTATCGGTCATCAAATTCAAGCATAACATCATTGTAACGTCTGTCAGGTTTAGTCGACGTTCAACTTTATTCTGAATAATTTATTGTTGAATGCTACTATTTAATTTTATAGTCGTGACTATGTTTTAAGATTCTTAAGTTGAGGTGTGATATTAATTTATGTTCTTACCTTTATTGGTTCAAGTTTAGCAACTGGTTAGCTATGTAACTTTTATTTTAAAGTCGATGTGACGGTACTAATTGTTTCTAATATGGTTCGCATTGGTAGGTACTTGTAAGTGTTTTAAAAGCCAAACTATTGGACCGATTTTGATGTCTATGAACCAATCTGAAAGCATAGCCTTTCAAACAAAAAAGAATTTACCAAATCGGCTTTTAAATGACGGAGTTCTAAGGTAACGAAACGCCACTGAATTGAGAACTTCTATTTTGACCAAAAACCATAATATGTATTTTATAACTTAAATAAAATCAGATATTTTTCAATTCTCTTGTTATTCAATTCCATGTTCCCATAGGGTTCAAACACAACGATGAATCTTATCGTTCGTTCTAATCTCTCCGGGGGATATAATCTCCAGTTTATTAGCGAGTGACAAACGAATCGCCCGAGAACGAAACCGCTGACAAATGCTTATTAGATACCTAACATGATATTTTTATTACGAGCAGTTTCTTTGATAGCTATACTGAGAGACAGAGAGGAGAAGTTTCATTCCTAAAATCCATAAAAGTATTCACAACCTTTTATGAGACCAACTGAATTATAGTTTTTTTTATGGAATTTTGAAATAATAAAGTTGCCTTTGGTATCCACGCGGATATAAGCGAGGCACAATGCTTACATTTTTTATTATATCTGGCATCCATGCAATATCCGGGCAATAATGCCTAAACAACAGGTTAAAATCGACTAGAAAAGTTGCAACTTTTTAAAAGTCGTTTCCAATATTTCGTATCAATTAAGACCCTTTCAGTCGAACCGTTTCAAACACGATGAATTGCAAATTGAACCTTTTCTTCCATCGTGCATTCATCTAAAAATTAGGGTTGCTGTTCATGCTAAGTATATCCATCATAATCCACTACCAAACTTGTTTAATTTTGAACCCAAACAAAATTATTTGGTTTTTTGCGGGTAGTTAACTGTTAAGTCTCTCAGGCAGGTGTAAAAAAGATTTAGTGCTCTTTTAATTATTGTTCACACAACAATTGGTAAATTTTTTAATCAACTCTACCTGAGAAGACTTTTTGCCATATTTGGCGATTCTCGATTCAGAGTTGAAGCTGTGCTTGAAGATACAAAGCCTAGCGGAGTTAGCTCCGTCTATCAAGCAATTTATTGAAACTTATTTTTCTTTTGTAATCATGAAATGAAAAGCTTTCATTCCGCTCAAAAAACTTGGCCGAGTCCTGTGATATAATTTCTAAAACCTAACACGTCAAGCCAGCCCTAGCCTAAATGGATCTAATTGGAAATTCAGTTGCTCTCTCAAATCGCCTGTCCGAGTTTGTCTCCCAGCCCCCGTATGCCAATCTTTTGCTGTCAAGTTATATTTCACTGCCCAGTGTAATTTCTTCAGGTCACGTGGTACAATTTTGTACCACGTGATCATTCTTTTTATACACTTGACAGCAAAATATGCGCGAAAACACTTCAAATGGCGTCATAATGTCACTATTTAGTCACAGAATAACTATGAGTTAGTATGAACTGACCATGATTTAAAACTTTGCAGTTCAACTTTGCAGTTCAACATTGATTGGCATACCCCTGCAGACCGAATTGCTAGTTTGATGAGATTCGATTCGATGATTCAAACTATCGATGACACAATTTTTTTTTTACATTATGGACAAACATTTGACCGCAATCTCACCAACTTCACAAATTTTTGAATACAAAACATTTCAAAATTCATATTCTGTAAAATCATAAATAGGAACGATGGGTTTCCAAAAACCCTACTAGCTGACCACACTGGCATCTACATTAAGGGTGATTTATTAAAAAAAAAGTTGCAACGAGTTTCATTGTTACTCGATAGAAACTGGCATTTTATTTTTACATGGCACTACGGGTTTTCATCACAGTCTCATCACCATTATCATAGTTACGTACCATAACACAAGTACCTATGTGTATTTTCCAATGCCCAAAAAACTTGTTTCTAAAGTAATAACTAAAGCTTACCTACTTTGTAGAATTATTTTGATTGGATTTTCTTCTTTTCAGGCACTTTCTGTTGCTGCTCATCTTTGTGGCGTCATGTTCAGCCAACGATGGGTTATTTGGATCCTCAAAATATCAAAACGGTAAGTTCCACACGTCATTGTGTCATAGCGTAGTTGAAAAACCTAAATAAGGTCGACAACATTCAAGAGCTTTTCAAAGAAAAATCTACCTTTTTTTTATAAAATTAAATGATGGAACAAGCCGATGGCCCACCTGATATTAAGTGGTTACCTTGAAGGGTTTTTAAATTGACACTCCGATCCAAGGTCATTGTGCCTTGACCCTAACAATTTAAAAGTGTGTCATGTATGTCCGCTTTGATTTATTTTTTTACATCGATGTTGGTACCTACATTATTAAGTTTGGATATAAGCTCAAACCAGACCAAATATGAGACGATATTGTTCCAACTAAATTCAATAAATTATTTCTACCATCTCAATAGCTTTTATGCAGAACACCATTCATGAAATGCAGCTACCAATTAGGAATACTCTCGACCAATTACGAATTCAAGTTGGTCACAGCAGGGATAATTGGGGAATTGGGGTATAATTGACCCGTGCGATAGTTCTACTTTGAGTTAGCAGCATCTCGATTTAGCCTTTCTATTAAGGACACTTAGTATATTCTAAATAGAATGTGGAATTTCTCATTTTGGATCATAACTACGTAAAATTTTAGATAAAATAAGACGTCTAATTTTTCTGTTATTAATAGCCGCATGAACTGTTACAACCAACCGTTTATTCGATCGGTAACCAGTTGTAAATAGGTTTTAGCCGTCATTACTTCGACGTTCGAAATGCTTCTACTGCCCCCGTATTCCAATCTTTTGCTGTCAAGTTATATTTCACTGCCCAGTGTAATTTCTTCAGGTCACGTGTTACAAAGACACTTGACAGCTAAATATGTGCGAAAACAAATTATATGACATCATAATGTTATTATTTAGTCACAGAATAACTATGAGTTAGTATGAACTGACCATGATTTAAAACTTTGCAGTTCAACTGAGATTGGAATACCTCTGCTGTAGTGTATGCAGATTGTGTTATGTGTGGGTTTTATCTGTTTACGCTTGATATTTTATTTCATACGGTGTAACGATAGGATTCAGTAATGTCTATATAACTCCCAGATTTCAGCTCACATTAAGATCAAAGCTTCTAAATGAGCCACCACGCTCCAACAGCTAGTTAACAGTGAGATAGAGCGTAAGAAAGCACTTACCACGCGAATTGTTTGCGGACAATTTAACGCTCCAACGTTTTCAGCGCTTTGTCTAGATAGAAAGATGTTAAAACGTTTGCGGTCGTTCCAGAATAAGGACGTGAGTATACAAAGAAATTGATGATCACATAGTCTGATGACTAATCAACTGTGTAGGACGTGCGGGTTCTATTCCTGTATTGGGACAAAGCTTAAGGATAAATCTCATCTACGGTAGAAAATCTATAAAATCTCTTTGTATAGATGGTATACACTCACTTCATAATCAAAGAAAAACTGAGGCATTTTCAAACATGTTCTCTATTGCAGGTGTTAATATACTTTTCATCAAAAAAATCGAGCCACCTCTATACTTAGTTTTGATAACATAGTTACTAAAATCTAGAGATAAATGAAACCCCATTCAATAGAGGGTAGTTTAAGCTTTGGAATAACATACCTACTAGATATTCCAAATTTAAATTTTCTTGCTCAACTCGCCACTCAAATGAAAAATACAGTGGTGGCTTAATTTTTTTGATGAGTAGTGTATTTTTCTGTGACAGGCGTCACAGCTCAGTCGGTAATAGCTCTGCCTTCCGTGCTGTGGGTCGTGGGTTCGATCCCCACCAAGAACAAACATTTGTGCGTGGAAAACATAGATGTTTGTTCTATGTCTGGGTGTTACTATGTATTATAAGTATGTAATTACAAAAAAAAAAGTATATAAGTATTCTATCAGCCATCTAGTTCGCATATCACAAGCTATGCTTAGTTTGGGACTAGAGGGTGTTGTGTGTAAAGTCCAAGAATATTTATTTATTTATTTATTATTTATTTTCGAGTGACATATTGAGAGTTTATTATTCTAGTATAAGTAATGGCGCATAGACTTCTTAACAGTAATGTCCCTGTCTATAAATTATAGAAGCATTCAAAGATTTAACATTTGCTCTAAACGACATTAGTAAAACGATTGTGGTACTGAAAGTACTTCCAGAATAAGGATACGGGCTTATCGCTGTAATAGTTTAACATATTGTGCTATTCCGGAGATATATAGGATAGCGTAAAATACCCAACAATAAATGGTCGCCTTTTGCAAATTAATGTTGGAAACACTTAGGTCTTATTTGCTACTCCATAAGCTTCTATTAGACGGGATGATACGAGTTTTAGACATTTTCAGACTCACGTTCTAAAATTCTTTGATACGTGCCCATGATTTATTATTATTATTTTATATACACATATTTATTTATTTTCTTAATTTTTAATTTTTTTGCAATATAAGTATAAAAAAACGTATATTATAAAAAAATATTTTATATTATTATTAATATTATTTTATTATTATTTTGTCCTCCACAAAGTATCTTGAGTAGGTATTAGTACTACCAGATCTGAAAGATCGTCTACCCTTCCTGGAGATAGGAGATAGATAGTTTCCTCGAAAAAATGTCGCCCTTTTTCATTTTATTTTATATACTTACCTAAAGTTCAATATCCCATAAAATGCAGCTTCATATTCTAGACCTAAATACGTGAACTAGGTCACTAAATACAAGGCATTGCAGACTTTTTAACGCCTGAAAAACGTTTACGTTCATACCGAGTTATTACCACTCGTTCTAAGTGCCTACCCTTCACTGACTTGTTATTACGGCAGCGGAATTAAAAATAAAAATAAATACGAAAATGCTGTACTGCACTGCGAAAATGAATCACGTAAGTTTAAGTACTGCAGGGGTATGCCAATCAAAGTTGAACTGCAAAGTTGAACTGCAAAGTTTTAAATCATGGTCAGTTCATACTAACTCATAGTTATTCTGTGACTAAATAGTGTCATTATGTCGTCATTTGATGTGTTTTCGCGCATTTTTGCTGTCAAGTGTCTAAAAAGAATGATCACGTGGTACAAAATTGTACCACGTGACCTAAAGAAATTCCACTGGGCAGTGAAATATAACTTGACAGCAAAATATTGGCATACGGGGGCAGATTATTTTCAACATAAAGGTGATTATTTAGTAAAATAGATAGGAATATGGATGTCCAAATTGTCCAATTATGTCCAAGTCCATTTTGCTATACAAACTCCTCCTCATGATAAAAATTAAGAGCCAAAAATAAAATAAAATTTCGAAAGTGTGTCTTGTGTTAGCAAGCTTGACCCAGTAGTTTTAAAATCATTTAAGTACCTATGAACAATTAAAATAAAATAAGGTTTTTGCCTATCTCTGTCTATTTTATCAGCTTACACTAAATGTTGTGTATTAGGCCTCCTCTATATTAAACAAAATGTCTTTGTTTTTGCAATGTAGTAGTACCTAATATAAAAGCTTTGGTATGATTAATCGTAGTATCAGACGAGTACTAGCGCAGTAAATGAAATTCATGTACCCTCGCAATAGATTGAATAAAGTAATTTCAACCAGCGAAACGCTCACATACCCAAAACCACAGGAATACTATTCTGCGGCTCATTATCGCGGTGCGGACTGAGGTTTTATGAAGCAGAAATAGTTTTATAGTGCTGCAATAAATGGTTGAAAATATAAAAATGAAATCTGACGACTTCCGCGTACTTCCCCTAGTCAGTGCCCGTTTCAGGAGATGAAAAGATGTTCTAAAAATAGGTTGAGCTTATCGTGTTTAAAATGTAGCTGCCGTTATTTCTAACCATATTTTAACGGAGACGACATATGTGCCAGTAAAGTCAATGGCATTTGGTTGAATTTGCATAAAATCGTATCTGGCTAAATAGCGACCGCTATTTTGAAAGATTTTCAAGATCTTGGGATGGTTTATGATTAGGTTTCGAGTAGACATAATTTTTATGATGATGAATTTGTGATGTTCCTTGAATAATTCATGATTTCCTATAAAAAGCTCATGAAAGTAAAAATGGTGTGGTTTGATAAGCTTTCGTCAATTGCAACGGTATTTAGATATTTTATTTCTTTCAATTGTTTTAAATATTATAAAATTATTCTCCTAAGTAAAAAAACGTAACAAAAAGAACCGACGTGATCTAGGGTTGCGTTCCAAAAAATATGTACTTAGTACTAAGCCATTGTCAATACCTAGCAAGCTTCTAATTTTGTGCTACCCCTAAGAAAAATCACCAAAAAACATCTATGGGAGTTATTCATCGAATGGAATTAAGATAGTAGCATTATTACTCACAGTAACGCATCCCTAAAATAAGAATTTAATCGTGGGTTCGAATCTTATGATAACTTTTGGAATGTGAAAAAACCTAGCAAGCTGTATCAACAAAGGCACACTTGTTTGACTATAATTTGTAATAAACCCATATTTTCCATTTCAGACATTCCCGAATACGACCTTCTCCACGCGATCGGAGTTCCTTTCAGCAACCCGAAGACCCAGTATTTCGACGAAGGTCTCGACGGGTTCCCAGCGTACGGCCTCATGCCGGGCTCCGACATCAAGTCTCCATACCGACTGTTCATGCCAGAGAAATTGTACGCAGACTTCTCGATCACTGCTACTGTTCGACCAGCAAACAAAGAAGGAGGATTTCTGTTCTCTGTGGTGAACCCTCTAGAAACCGTGGTTCAGTTAGGAGTCCAGTTGATTCCTTCTGGACCTGGGTTGATGAACATATCCTTGTTGTACACCGATGCAAATGCGTACGCTCTCTCGCAAACAATAGCGTCATTTGTCGTTCCGTCATTTGCGAAGAAGTGGAGTAGATTCGCGTTGAGGGTTACTACGGAGAATGTGACACTGTTCCTGAACTGCCATGACTTTGACACGGTGGTGGTGAAGAGGATTCCGCTGGAACTGGTGTTCGATTCCGCGTCGACGCTCTATGTGGGGCAGGCTGGACCGCTGATTAGGGGCGCTTTTCATGTGAGTACTTTTATAAAGTATCAGTTTTCTGCATCAATATAGTTAAAAAAAACATTTTATATTGAATTTCCAAGAAATATCGACTGACTTTTCCAACCGCTATGTCTGTGTTATATTTATTGCAATAAAACGCAAAAGAACGAAAACAAGGCAGGTAATAGTTACTATACTTGTTGACTTTAACGTATTTCTTAAAAACTATAGCCGTCTTTTGTTAGCTGTATTTTATTATTTTTATGATAAGTACTTATCGACTGACAATTTTGCGAACACTGCAGTGTTTATTTTGTTTTTCTTAAAAATGAGGTTTAGGAGGCCTCAACAGCTAGTGTGAAGATGTATTCAACAGCAAAAAAATATTCCCAAAGTGACATCTGTTTGTAAAATGCAAAAATAGTCCACAATATCATGTGCATAAGGTTTAAACTCGTTTTTACGGCAAACGCTGTAGCACGATGACAACATTCTAGACTTATACAAGGTGTTTTCAGTTCTATTAATGTCGTAACTTGAAAAGGTAAACTTCGACGCGTATTGTTCTTTCCAAGAAAATAAAAACAGGAACTTCAAAGCATATTCTTTTCTTAGATTTAGTAGGTAAGCAAATGTTTTAAACTTTGAATAAAAACCTTTTTTAAATAGAGTTAAGTAATCTGCTAATCTGGTGTTTCATTCTCAACTTGAGTCTGAGCAAATCAGCTTACACTTTTACTTTCACCAAAAAAACCATCTCGAAACCCGAGCCACCCTGGTCCTTTCGATTTTCTCGTAGGTTCAAGAAGGTTTACTTGAGCATAATCAATCACCAGAAGCAAAGAAACCAATTCACCTAACTTCTCGACGCACCGAACGAATTGACCCTTAACAGATCAAGGGCTAAAAACAATTTATCTACTTCAAAGGTCCCCCTGTCTAATTCTATTTATTGCTAGAATGTTTCTTAACGTTTAACATACAAAAGATGTGAAAATACGATTAATTTAGACAACAATGAGAGTTTGGGATAGCTAGTAAAGTAGATAGCCATTTATTAGTAGGTACTATAAAGAACATCTATTGCAAAGTAGCCTGAAAAGAGAGAACACATTATTTTAATCCCTAAAATAGGGACTGCAAGAGTCTAAGGTAAACTCATCAATAAACTCATTATTAAGATTGATGAAGCTCTAAAACAACTAAAACACCATTGCGTACATTTTTGTACCATATGAAGTTGTGACAGTAAGACCAAACCCACATTTTTTACTAAAAAAACATAAAACTAAATATTAAATTATAGCAATACTGATTGCCCTTACTATTGGGCCCTTTTTCAACGCGTCTTGCACTTACTATAAACCCCTAAAAGTTAGAATAACTACCTTGAAATAAACGGTACCTACGTGAAAGCCCTTACAATATTTTCAAGTCCTTTATTTCAATGCTGGTTACGAAAGCCATGCGTCCCATTTTATCGCATGCCTTTGTAAACAAAGCCTTTAGAAGACAGATAAACAAAATTCTGTCGCGTAGCTTAGGGTTTACAATGCTGATACCTACGGATTACTAGATCAAAAACCTTTAAGCTGCAAAAAGGTGTGTATTACACCCACATTTATCGATTTGGTCCTTTAGAATAAGTCATATCATTATGTTGAAGGTAAGATAAAAAGGTTCATAGGAAAGTTTTCACAATTCACAACCATTTGAACCTTTTTATCTTAGAATACTTTTTTACAATAAACCGTAAATTTTTACCGTGAATTATGTAACTTTTATCATATTTTTATATAAGTATTTATCATAACTTCTTTTTTTTTATTTTCGTCATAATTTTCATATTGGTAAAACATAATTCCTTCCGTGCTGTGGGTCGTGGGTTCGATCCCCACTGAGAACAAACGTTTGTGCGTAGAAAACATAGATAGATGTTTGTTCTGTCTGGGTGTAACTATTTATTATAAGTATGTATTTACAAAAAAAAAGTATTTAAGTATTCTATCAGCCATCTAGTTCCCATATTACAAGCTTTGCATAGTTTCGGACTAGAAGGCGTTGTGTGTAAAGTCCATGAATGTTTATTTATTATTATTATATTTATAATTACAAAGACAAAGGAAGTTGCTTCTCTCAAACTCAAAGAAAATTACAACAGATTTATCAACATTAGGTCAGCTTAGCAGTTTTTTTTATTATCAGAGTTCGCAAGTCAAGAAACCCGTGGGTAGCGTGAGCAGTAAACGTATTTCACCCAAATACCAGTTTTGTCCCCAATATTTTCGACCCCTTTAGCATGTTGTATGAATAATTCTACAACGATTGATTTGCTCTGCTTTGCTTTGAATAAAAAAATGTTTGCCGAGAGATTAACGGTGTTTTTTTTTTCTTTATAAAGATAGAGTAGATAGATTATCTTTTAAATACGACTTGTAAGGGTGTGCACTTGATAGATTTTTTTACATCAAAATATGAGCTGAACTGGGATCACCCAATGCCTTCCCACTAAATTGTATAAAGGACATAATTAATCGTATTAATTCTCATAAGCCTGTGATTACATTGGGCACCCAATGTAATCACTGTTGCCATTTGTAAATAATCAGGCTACAAAAACTTGTGCGTAAAAAGACGTGGATATAGATCCAAGTTCTTTTATGTACACTGAAGACGTGCCCTGTGATGCCTTGCACTGCGTCCTGATAAATAAATAAATAAATAAATATTCATGGACTTTACACACAGTCGCCCTCTAGTCTCAAACTAAGCAAAGCTTGTGATATGGGAACTAAATGGCTGATAAGAATACTTATATACTTTTTTTGGTAAATACATACTTATAATTACATAGTAACACCCAGACATAGAACAAACATCTATGTTTGCCACACACAAATGTTTGTTCTTGGCGGGAATCGAACCTACGACCCACAGCACGGAAGGCAGAGATATTACCGACTGAGCTGTTTGGCTTGCCAAATGATGGTCTCAAAGTGATCTTTGAGACATAACGAGTGCCTGTAATTACACCAGCACTGGACCACAGCAATGCAAATATCACTGTTTGGAGTAACAATGCTTTATTATTTAATTTTGCAGCATCTTTCAAAGCAACTTTCCTTCTTGAAACTGAAAACGACTGTATTCGACTTATGTTACTAGGTTTCTTTTGAATTCATATTCTTGACCTCTTTTAAAAGCCGGCTCGACTCAGTCAAGTCTGTGACAATGAGATTCTTTGAGTTGCGAGGTTTTGCTGACTTTTTGAATATTGTCATTGTTATTTATTTGATTCTTTACAAAACTTTCGTGAAAACGTGATTAATCTCTTTATCTTTTTTTCAGTCAGTAAAATTGCTGTCGATCATTACAGCATTTGTACACGCTTTTCTACTTTTGTATACCATCGATTAATAAGCTCGGTGCTTTATGTGGAATAATTTTAATATTAAAAATTTAAGCGTAGCAAGAAGATTGTGCGTTTTATGGATACAACTAAAATCTTTCGGCCTCTCAGATCTTTTGATAATGTAGGTATGAAGGGGTAGTTAGAGTAAAGTTCAAACATTACTTTGATTAGGATAATACTCAAATGCTGTGTTTTAAAACCTACTAAGCGAAAAAATATTATTTGGTATGGTTATAAAATATTTTCCCTCTATCGTCGTCAAAACAAAAGCACTCTTTACCTCGACTCATTTACGAATGAAGGTCGTCTACTTCTCTCACTTATAAAACTTAATGTGTGGTGAAATTATAAGTATACATAGTATTCCTTATTCGTCTTCACCTGCTTGCGTAACCCAAAATTCACGATTACGTAGGAAAGCATACAGCTTTTCAGTTCGGGAATGCACCTTCACATTAGTGAGTGGCTCAACGCTTGCGGCTGTTGAATGTTTACACGATACAAGTATTTGTCAACTTACTTAAATAATCATCAAAGGCCTCAGCGGAAGACCAGGTTGAAATACCTACACATGCCGAGATGGGAGTATTTTGCAACATTGTATAGACACAATTTGGTATTCTTTTTTAAACGTGTTACAGTTATAGTTTGTGCGTTTTTCGTATTACGTATTTTTTCTTGTATTGTAATCTTAAGTACTTTTGCACTACTCCTCCTTCTCCTTCTACTTCTACTACTACTACTACTTCTCCTTCATTTACTCGATATCGTCTGATCACCGTGCAGATGAACAAAGAAAATTACGCAGAATTTCAGACATTATAAAATTCAATTCGAAATAATGTTAAATTCTACTTTGAGCAGTTGGAAAGCTACTCGTAGTGTGCAAACGCAGCATAAAGCACTTGCCCGCATTCACGTCCGCTACATATTTGACTAGACGCAGTCAAGCTTCAATGACCTTTTCCTGAGGATGGAACACGGTCAGAAATGTTTTTAATTCAGCTGAAGAGAGTTCATTTGGTTTTTGTCGGAGTTTCATTTGCAGAAATAATGAAACTTGCGGAAATGAGTTTTCGTACTGAAAAGTTCGTTTTAAAAAGCGTGTGATTCAGTGTTTTATAAATAGTTTGTATTTAAGAAAAATTTCAATGTCAGATTACACTTTTAAGAGGGTCATGAGTACCTACCTACTCCAAAAATTTCATACACTTGAAATTGTGTTACATAGAAATAAATTAAGTTTTTTATGGCATACCCTAGTGTACTTGAATTTTTTTTACACAACCATTATTAACTAGTTTTTAATGGTCGCACTTAATAAAATATTTTACTATGTTTATTTGGTTCAAAACAGGGCTACTTCTGCTTAGTATTCCTCCTTTTGGAAGTCAGAATCCCCTTACAATCAGGTCCATTCCATCCCAAAGCCATTTTAACACGAGAAATCTTCCTCTAAATGCCGGACAAGAACCCTCCAGAACCTTTAAAACCTTTTATAGCACCTTGAAAATGTTCGAACACTTTCAGTACTGAAACGTGCCAACCCTATTTCAAATGTACTTAGACGACGCACTCATAATAATGACAACACGCAAAAGCCTTGTATTTTTATGCCTCGGTTAATGAATTCCAGTCCTTATGGTATTGTGAATAAAGAGTACATTGAGGTTAGGTTTGCACTGTAAGTTGAATGTGATGAGTGCATTTCTAACTGGTCTGCGAGGGGTGGGTGTGAAATAGTGTTCAGTCAATTTGAATTGAAACAACACGAAGGATAGTAGTAAAATGCTGAGATAAAAATAAACTCATATTGTGTTTATTTAGAAAGAGGATCTTATGTTGAAAACACAAAACATACATTAATAAAATATGATTTGTTGCGATTCATTAGATTTACTGAAAGATTTTTTGTAGGAACTTAATTTTTGGTTAATTGGTATATGTTCTGGAAAACTTGACGATGATGATGATATGCAGAATTGTAATGGTTTTTATTAATTTCATAATGAGACTTAGTTAATGTCAAAACTGATAATCATAATCTCATAATCATATACATACATGTGACTTAACTGTTTAGATTAGGCGAAAGAAAACAATAATATTCCTTGCCGTCGTGCCCAAAACAAAACAAATAAATTATACCTTTGTTTATGCCCAATATCATTCCTTTATTTAGCACTTGTGTTTACACAGATGGACAGTATCATTTACACCCCTCGACTGTCAACAAAGACATTTACCAGACTGACCGTGACCTCCATCCATGAACTAGGTATGAAAGTATCATGACAATGTTTTGTCTATATCTTACACGAGTTTCCATTTATTTTTAGCCCCCGACAGAAAAACGGAAAAGGTGTTACAAGATTGACGCCTTGGTTTTTTTGTAAGACATATGTTTTTTAGTGAAAATTGGTGAAGCCAAGTTATGGAGATATTCATCAGCTCTGAAAAACAGTTTTGAGGAATCTTTGGCTTAATTGTAGTTTGAAACTCTTGTAAAATTAATTTGTGTTAAAACCCGTTTCAACTTGATGACTTCAATCCATGACTTTTGAAATGATGCCGATGATTATAGTTTAGACTATAATAAACCTTGCCATACGCAACTATGATCTTGAGGCTAATTTTGTAAAGACTTGTACCTACCTAATTTTTCCTAAAAAAGTGTTTTCAGACTCTTAAACGCATGCGCCGTCGTATCGTCCCTTATTAAAATGCCCAGCGGCTACTCTTGGACTCACGTCCGTTGCGACACGTATTTCATAAAGGCTCCAAACAGAATGGGGCAAACAAAATAGTACAGACAAAACGTCACAGGAGAGCATTATGAAAATTTTAGTTCACAATCAACGTTTTGAAACCTTGTCGTAGTGATGTCCTAGCGGTGTGTATAAAAAGATTGGTCTTGTTTTTTTAAGACCGCCATAACTAGATTTATTATTTCAAATACAGTTTTGAAGTCTTGTAGTAGTGATATCGAAGCGGTATACCTGAAAAGTTTTTATAGGACTGCTTAGACTAGACTTTTTTATTCAAGGACATCATTTAAAACCCAAATTTAAAATGGCATAAAATTCCATAACCATACAACCATAAACTCAATTTTCCAATGACATCATGCTGCCGTAAATCTTCTACAAAATATTAAAAAAATTATGAAAACATTACGTATATTGTCCCAATAAGGGAATTAAACGACGCGACTCATGCTCTATTGAATTTGTCAATAGATCAATTTTCGGTATCGCTAACTCGCAAGTTCTTGATTTCTAAACGTAACTTATCGAATTTTGAGAAATAAAATGAATTCGGTCGATTCCCTGAGACGCTTTATCTGCTCGTATTGTTAACTAATCTTGTTATTGTCATTGAGTTAGGGAATGCGGACGTTTCTAGAATTTTTCCGCTACACAAATACTTCAAGACTACTCCTGTAAATCAAAAGGATGCGTAATCTAAAGGTACTTTCTTAAAAGCAAATAATAACACGAAAAGTAAAAAAATATGTGCTGAGTGACAAACAATGGTTTTAGATAGTAATTACTACTGATTTTCAAAAAAAAATTGGTATCCCAGACATAGTAATACGTCCCGGCAAGGCCATGGGTCAAAATAATTATTTTTGATTATTAATTATTAATTGGGTTCGTAAGGGAAAGTTTCATTTGCACTAGTTTTTGCCAAAAAACTAATTTTACTATTAAATTATTGGAGTTTAATTTTAAACTTTACCCCATCACTATCCCCACGTGGCGCTGTTGTGTTTACTTTAATCATTCTAACTCCATCCCTCGTTCTATATTCAATTCCGTCTGACGTAGTGAGGGCGCAGTGTATCACTAACAGTAAGGCATCTTGCGAATATAATACAGATATTATACTATTTTGTTTTACCAATAACCATTCAACGTTTGCTGTCATATATACATAAATCAACATACCATTTTGTAAGTAAATGATCTGATCATATTGATAATCTACACGCGAGAGCAATGATTCCGGGTCACTTAAAGAATGTTAAAAATCTCGGAAACTAAAAATGATAGGTTAATGCAATAAATTGTATTTAATAGACAATGTAATACTCCTTAAATGAAGGTATTAAAACTTCTTAGTTATTGTAAAGTTATATCTTAAAAAAATCAAATTTGAAAAAGGGCCACTTTCGAAGATGGAACTACGAAATTACAGCATTTGGTTTTGCTTTTGTTTGTAATCTGTCATTTATGTGGGTATATAAACCATGTTGATAGTGCTCTATATTCATTATTCAAGCTGAAATTATGTCGCTTACGCCTGAAGAATGCACCAGAATACTTACAATGCTGGAAACCGGCCGGAGTCAGCGCGATACAGCCAGGACTGTCGGTGTGTCGCTGTCAACAGTACAAAGAGTTCTCCGACGTTACGAAGAAACTGGTTCTAACCTACGCAGACCAGGAACGGGCAGAACCAGGTGTACCACAGCACGAGAAGACCGATACTTGGTGAACACCATGCTTCGAAATCGCTTTCTCACAGGAACTGAACTCACAAATCAGTTTCGACGCCTCGGAGGAAGTAACCCAAGTGCATGGACAGTAAGACGTCGGCTTGCTGAATCTAACTTAAAACCCCTTAGACCTGCAAACGGCCCTAAACTGGAGCGTGGGCATCGTATTTCAAGACTAAGATATGCCCAGAGCCACGTAAATTGGAGTATTGAAGATTGGTCAAAAGTTATGTTCTCCGACGAATCAAAATTTATGCTCTACAAGCACGATGGAAGACACAGAGTGTATCGAAGACCAGGGGAAAGATTCAAGCAAGCATGCATCGAAGAAAAAGTAGCCTACGGTGGTGGGTCTGTACTTGTGTGGGCCGGAATTTCTTCTGAAAGTCGCACAGAGCTGGTGATCATAGAAAACGGCTCTTTAACTAGCGTAAGATATGTGGAAGAAATCCTCAATGATCATGTTGGTCCATTTATGGTCAATTTAGGTGAGGATGCTATATTTATGCATGACAATGCCCGACCTCATACAGGTAGGATTGTGAATGACTACCTTCAAGAGATGAACATTACTCGTATGGAGTGGCCAGCGCGCAGCCCGGATATCAACCCGATCGAGCATGCTTGGGACGAGCTAGGCAGATGCGTAAAACAACGAAACCCTCCCCCAATCACGCTTCGTGAGCTCAAAATTGCTCTCACAGAGGAATGGGAGAATATTCCCCAAAATCGTATAAGGAACTTGGTGTACAGCATGCCAAACCGCGTAAACGCAGTAATGGAAGCACGAGGAGGCAATACGAAGTATTAAAATTCAAGTCAAATCGTAATAAAGTTCAAAAATTTCATGTTTCCTATTTTTGTTTTAAGGAGAGATCAGCAGTTTTTTTCTTTATGTAATTTTGTGTTAATAAAATGTATGGTGACTCATATTTTTTTACTTTCATTTAAGGAGTATTACATTGTCTATTAAATACAATTTATTGCATTAACCTATCATTTTTAGTTTCCGAGATTTTTAACATTCTTTAAGTGACCCGGAATCATTGCTCTCGAGTGTAGTACTCATACAGAATAGAGTCACAAATGATCGAATGGTACGTTTTGGGTTTTTGAGAGAAAAATACTCTATATTTAGTTAAGGACAAGACATGCTTAAAATTTATATATCGGCAAACCTACGGTACAGTAGTTTACACTTTACCACGTTTAGGCAAGCGTAGTGTAGGACGCCCTCCGGCGAAATGGGGCGACGATCTGCGAAATGTAGCTGGCAGACACTGGATGAGAAGAGCCGAAGACCGAGCTCAATGGCGCGTCTTGGGAGAGACCTACGTCCAGCAGTGGACGAGTATAGGATGATGATGACACTTTTGCCTACTGTACACTAGTACCTACACTTCAAAGATGTTTTGCTACGCACCAACATTAAAGAGGTAACCTTCTGCAAGTTTTACTATGGTAGAGTTCTGCGGTAAATTGCTTTACGCATTTACGCCTGTTGTCAGTCACCGTTCACATTCATATTTACAAGTCCTTTGATCCACCGACAAGTAGCGACTTGGTTTATTCTGCGCAAAAAAACTGTGTTTTTCGAGTTTATTTTACAAATTCCAGTTGTGTTAATTCTAAATTGTATAATATAATCTTGAACTAGTTTTAGGGCGGCTTGCACCAGAATCACTAAACGTGTTTAACAGCTAAATCGATTTAAATTTGACGTATTTGTATGACTTGACAACTCGCTAAATACTATTTAAGAGTTAAACGCGTTTAGCGATTCTGGTGCAAGCCGCCCTTAGATTATGCTTTTCAAGAATAGTACTTACATAATAATACGTAAGTTTTAATTGCGCATTAAAAAAACAGCTGCTTTGAAATGTATGATCTTTTAATAAGTTATTCTAAATATTCAAATAATTTTGTAAAAACGGTTTTTCATAACGTAGTAAAATTGAGTCGATCGTAATATACCCTTCAACATAAACTTAGTAAGTAAACTATAATACCGAGTACCTTCTCGGAAACAAAACTTCTCGGACTATTTAAGACCCAAAGCAATTCGCAGATTACTCTCACGGACCTTCGGAACTAATCTCACACCTTGTTTGTTGTAATGTTTTTATCCGAATGTTTTGGCAAGATAGTGGATCGCCATCTCCAGTCTAGATCGGCCAGTTGAACGCGGCGCACGTCATAGCGTCAAAACTTACAAATAAGAAAAAAAAAGAAGTAAATAGTGACGTTTGAATGTCAGTGTTGACAGTGACGTGACAACGTTATCGTAATGCCGTAGAGGCGCTACGCGGTGCTACGGTGGCTCTACGTGCGAGCACGTGGCTACGCGATGACAGTTATTAGACGAGTGGAATTGACGTTTTCGAAATTTGAATCGTGGTTTGACTACCTTTTAGTTTCATAATATGTGGCATAGTAAAACATTTACAGTATCTATCGTGATAATAATAACATTGGTCTAAAATGGGATTTTCAGAAATAATCGTATCAAATTAAACTAACCTCAGTTTTTTGGGTGGTACTAAATTATCCTACGTTAGTAGCTTACTGGTTTTTATAAGAAGCTAGTTGATTTCAGTTCATACAATTGTGAACTCTTTAAACAAAGGCGTAATGGTTGTATTCCTATGTAGTAATTAACTGATGCCTATTTGCTACGCATTAACGTGAATTATAGTTCAGTTTAAGTGTTTAATTAAGCCAAAGAGCCGTAACAACCGAGGGTATGATTAAAATTATTCATCGGAAATATTTCTCAACATAATATTAACTTTGTACTTAATGAAAATGTTATTACAAAAAGTATCAAAACACTTCGAAGGCAATTTTCTCGAATAACATCAAGAGATACCCTCAAGTGAAACTTTATCGAATTTATTTTATTTCTTTAGAGCTCAACTCATGTTAAAAACATTTTATATCCTCAGCTTATCTTAGAAAATCACGAGATACTTCAGATTTTTAAGGATAATTCGTTGAGCGTGTACTGAATAATGATTTACTAGGAAAACATGAAACTTGGGTTTGATTGGGTTTTTTTATCATTTACATTCATTAGGAAAAATAACATAGAAAAAACTAAATACATACCTACCACATACCTATGTACTTCAAAGTATCATCAAATCTATTCCCATTAAATCAAGATAACCACTAAAAACCATTACTGTGTAGTATAGTGTGTAGTAAACCAGGGCATGATCTAAATAACCAAAGAAATCGATTTCTTTTCAAAGTGTTGATATAAGAATCGATTTCTTTATGCTAAAGTACTGAGATAAAAAGTACAATAAACATTCGATTTTAGTTAGCTACGAAAATAAAACTTTATTTAAACTCAACCTGCTAGTGAGGTTAAAAAAGCAACGCCAAAGAAAGTTTAATTTGTAGTTAAACAAGTTCCGATTCTTGACACAGTACAAGCCAGTGAACTATGCACCTCTGAACCCACCCACATCAACATAGAATTTAATACATAAGTGAAACGTCAGTATCAATAAGTATAGTATTATCTGTATAGTGGTATAAATCCCGAAATATTTTAATTATTGTGTCACTTTATCCTAAAAATAAAAATGTCTACAATATTCACAGATAAATTAAGCGACGTTCTGCGAGGTTACTATTTGGAAGGGTGACCGCTAGTGGCATTTACATCTGAGCGATTCCGTTCTTCGGAGGACACGTTAAACTGTCGGTCCTGCTCTAGAAGTCGTTATATCACGACAGAGGACTTAAGGCCGCCTAAAAAATCCGACACCAAAGTTGGCCACTAATTCATACGAACGAACAGGAATCACAACCATCAAGCTAGTGCCTTGTACCTACCTACATGTAGGTAAAAGGCAGGTAGTAGGTAGGCAGTAGGTAGGTAGTAGGTAGGTAGTAGATGCCGTACCTATATAATATTTACACGTGGACGTGACAGAGCGCGTAGGCGAGCGTCGTAACATTTCACAAAGTAATAAGTATCGGAATTTGATGTGACATAATACCCAAACTAAAACCACAGAATGGATAGTGCTTCATATATAACAATAGTTTCTGTGAGCTTGATCTATGAATAGATAATTCATTTAATATCCATGTCTAGACTAGTCTAAAGGTTCTTGAGTAGAGGTCAATTACAAGCGCAGTGTAGGAAGGTCTTCGCATTAGATGGAAAAATTACGAAGGATTGGTCAACCTAGGTCCACTTAGGTCTTAAATTTCTGGAAGCCCTTGGGTGCAAGCCACAGCTGCTCTGGAAATCCACGGGAAGGCCTATGACCAGTACCTAGTAGACAATAGCTGAAATTATGATGAAGAATGTAATCCTACTAATATTATAAATGCGAAAGTTTAGATGTTTGGATGTTTGTGTTTCAATCACGCCAAAACCACTGAACCAACTTGGATGAAACTTGGCATATATATAGTTCGTAACCTGGATTGACATATAGGCTACTTTTTATCCCGAATAATTAACAGGATCGAAAGGATAAAATGAACGAAAAGGATTAGCAGCGCCAATTGGCAAGAGGATTTCATTGTCATGTCATGTCACGTCAGTTTGACAGGGCGTAGTACTACCTATTTGGTCTAACGACTAACGTTTGACATTCCAGTAGGTACGAGTTCGGTGTAATGAGGTGTAATGTCAAGTTTCTCAAAGAAGTATCCGCTCAGTACACGCACAGATAATATAATGTACACGGAAACTGTAGACGCGTACGAAGTCGCGGGTAACTGCTAGTAGTTACTAAAAGTTTATAGATACAAAGTCGCGTTGTTTGATAAAATCAAATCCTGCTACCATAAAAAATATACTACACTAATTAAATATTTTTTTCTAAACTTCTTATTTAAACAGTACATTTGAACGCTTACAATTTGGATGTTTTCAAAATAGTGAATAGATTTTTTCTAGGCAAATGTGCTTCATCATCGTCACTTACCATCAGGTAATTGCCGTCAAACATTTGTCTATAATATTTAATGTATAAAAAAAGACTAATTCGTGAAATCTAATGAAAGCACGCTGAAGTTCTGCGTACTGTACCGGATTGGCTTTTTGAGCCAAGTCTCTGCGGCAGTCTCTAACGAGGTCAGCTCTGCAGCCTGGCTGGCGCCAACTGTATTGAGCTACCTACGCATTGTTTGTATCCTCGTAAGGTTTAGTGAACTGTCTTTGAATGTCAAGAGACGTGACACTAACACGTATTAAGTGACTAATAGTACATAATACTAGTTATAGTTCACAATGGTGAATTTTCTGTGCTATGGGCTGTTAGAGTTGTAAGTATTATTATATTTTATTTTCTATTATTAATTTGCACTTGTTTTTACTACTGTTTCATTTGATTAATTGGGTACAGTAAAAGTAACAACACCATGCTTTGATATTTGAGAAAGATTTGTTGATGGTCGACAAAAGTTAAAATCAAATAAATTCGTAGTTCGGAAGCAAACTGCCTTTTTATTTATTCTGTATCAAAGCTTAAATGGTTCACGATGCCTCATCGTAGAGATCGTCATCATCATCGCTATATCAACCCGTAGAAGACCACTGCTGAGCATAGGCCTCACACATAGATTTCATAGAATAACTGTAAATAATTTTTGAAATGTCTTGTAACGTTTCACTGTGAAAGTTTTCCAGCCGATATAAAATAAAATTCTATTTTTTTTTTTTTTTTTTTTTTTTTTTATTCTTAAAATTTTATAAGGACTTTGAGTCGCTTAGCGACTATGTCAGCCCTGTTACATCTTGCAATGGAACTACTATCTACGACTTAACAATATTATACACTAGTGTAAAAAGTGTCCTAGCCGCTTCGCACAGCGGGACAGAAAGTACACTTTGAAATACGCCAACATCTAACAAATTCAAATTATAATGACTACACATGTGAGATCTTAGAGACTGGCTCCGCACACATTCCTCCAGAAGATGGTGAACGTCCTCTATAACTCCACAAGTGGGACAATTGGGGGAGTCAGAAACGTTCATAAGATGGTTAAACTTAGCCAGCGGGATGTGTCCTGAGCGCAGCCTGTGAGCTGTTACAATCAGACATCTCTTAAGTCTACAATTTACAAACCAAGGTATACGAGGAGGTTCACATTGTACAATTCTATACCAAATTCCTTTTGATTCTGAAATATTTATATACAAATCTTTCCACTTTTCAAAAATTTTATATTTATACTTAACCAACACTTCTGTATATTCAGGCAAAATGTACGTTTCCATGCCAACTGAAATAGCCTGCCTAGCTAACCTATCGGCCTCCTCGTTACCCTGAACGTCAATATGTGAGGGAACCCACTGCAATCTCAGATCCCTACCGTTCTTTAATAAGAACAGCACTTTCGTTAGAATGCCATACGCTACGGATGCACACCGAGTACCAGATACACATCGAGCAATATGCTGTAACGCACTTCGACTGTCTGTCAAGATAACTACTTTACAAGAATCTAAACTAATCGCATAAGATAAAGCCTCTGAGATTGCAAAGAGTTCAACTGACATTATAGAATTATAATCAGAACAAATTTTGTACATCTCCTTCACATTGCAAATGGGATCGTAAAAAGCGGCGCCTGATTTTTTATCTATCTTAGACCCATCAGTAAAAAGTTTGTGCCAGCCCCTATATTTATCATTCATCATAACTAAAGTTAGAGACTTGAGTAAATTGTTATCACAATTTCTTTTAGCTTGATCTATTCCTTCTATCGTAGTCTCGATAAAATCTAATCTTATATCAGACACCCAAGTATTTAAGGAAAACATAGTAAGGGGACTGCAAGTTCTTAAAATATCTGATTGTGTTTCCTCAAAAATAGAAATAAGTAGAGGCTTCTTATGTAGCTGAACGTTCAGTAGTTCCTTGAATAAAGAGATAGTGATATTATTCGAAAATGACTGAGCTTTGAGACAGTATTTAGTAGCGAGATATTGACGTCTAAGCTGTAATGGTTGCAAACACACTTCGGACTCCATGACATGGATGGGTGTAGTTCTTATAAAACCACCAATAACCCTCATCGCTATATTTTGCACCCTATCTAACTTCAGCAGGTGCGTCTTCGCAGCAGTATCGTATAAAAAGCATCCATAATCTATTCTACTTCGTATTAAAGCAATATATAGTCGACGCAAATGTTTAGGATGCAATCCCCATGACGCACCAGCTAAAACTTTCAGCAGTCCTATCGATTTCATAACTTTTTCACGAATCTCATTAATATGTTTGTTCCACAATAAAGATTCATCCAACCAAATTCCCAAATACTTAACATTTGCTACAGCTGTAATATTGTTATTATTAATTGAAAGCGTTACTTTATCCGTTTTCCTCCCTTTCCTAAAACTACAGCACTGAGTTTTGGACGAAGAGACTTCCAAGCCTAACTCTTCCAGGTTACAAACAGCAGAATTCAAAGCTGCTTGAAGATTAGTTTCATTTAACTCCACGCTTCTGTTTTGGGCGTAAAAGACAAAGTCATCAGCGTACTGTAACACTTTAACGCTGCCATATCCTGAACAAATTTTGTGAGTAACAATATTGAATAAGAGGGGGGAAAGAGGATCGCCTTGTGCCAAACCCCTACCAGACCATCTCACTATGGCACTGTTATCAATATCATCTTTAATCTTTAACAATCTTCTGCTTAGGAAAGACCATAAATATTTACAAGTTAATGTTCCTAGGTTTAGACTATCAAGTAAAATAACCAGTTGGTCCGTCAAAACATTGTTATAGGCACTTTCCACGTCAAGAAAAACTGCTAATGTTGATACATCTTTAGAAAACCCTATTTGAATGTGCGAAAGAAGTCGAACTAGACAATCTATACAAGATTGACTTTTTCTGAATCCACTCGTGACTGGGGCCAAAATAGTGTGCTTTTCAACAAACCATTCAATACGCTTACAAAGCATGCCATGAAAAATTTTACAAATACAAGATATTAACGATATCGGTCTCAATTTCGGCACTACATTAGGATTTGAATTAGGTTTGGGAATAGGAACTATTTTAATGCTGCGCCACTGTTCGGGAATCAGAGAACGCTTAAATATCATATTAAAAATGCTAAGCAAAATAAACTTAACCTCTTTTGGAAGATTATAAATCATTGAATATGTAATATCGTCGTCTCCAGGGGCAGTATCCTTTTTCTTTAAGCTATTTTGAAGCTCTTGAAAAGAAAATTCCCTATCTAAAAGAGTGTTTTTTGAAATAAAATTCGGTTGTGATGTTTGCACAGAATCTGGAGCTAAACTACGTAAAAGTTCTTCTTTCTTATCATTCGGAGCGCATACATTATCTCTATGTAAACCTTTCATCCAGCGCATACGACGCCACATATCAGAGGCAGACATGTTCTCATCTACCTTTTCACAGAACTGTTGCCAACTAGCTCCCTTGGCCCGCCTGTGAACTCTTTGCGCTTCAGCAATCTTAGCATTTAAAATATCAAGATTAGCAGGTGTGGGATTACGTCTAAACACCTTAAGCGCTAAGCGACGTTGAGCTATAGCATGAGATATCGCTGGACACCAGTAAGGTTTTGGCTGAAAAGACTGTAGAGGGTCTGTACAATTTTTAATCATAGGGATACTTTGTCGAGCCGCATCATTCAATTTTTCTATAAATGAGTTATAGCTCAATTGAACATCATCCTCACAAACACCTTCACGAAAACTCTCAGCCAGAATCTCTTGATACAAACGCCAATCAGCTAATTTAAAGTTGCGTCGTTTAATAAATCTCCGTGCACCCTCATACTGAAGAGAATACTTGATAACTAAATGATCACTACCTAGGTTCTCCCGCGTGACAAACCATTTAAAATAAATAGCAATATCAGATGTAACAAATGTTATATCTGGCGCAGATTCTTGTAAATGACCGTTAACTAGTTTAACCCTCGTAAATTCCCCCCTATTGAGAGATATGAAGTTATGCTCTAAAGAAGAATCAAGTAACTGCAACCCTCTAGAATCTGTTTTAGATGACCAATTAGAATGATGCCCATTGAAATCACCAGCCACAATTGATTTAACCCTAAATTTTGAAAATATACCATCCCAATCACACTGTGAAGTTCTTATATTTGAAGGGCAATAGACCGATACAATATGTTCCAAATATTTACAGTTTAAAATTCTTACACATAAAAGTTCTATGCCGCTATTATTCACATGCATGGAATACATTTGAGTTTTTATAGTTTTGTGAACCAATATAGCTACACCTCCGTAAGAATCAGTTCTGTCCTGCCTGAAAACACGATAGTTACTTATCCGCAAATTAGTATCACTATCAAGCCATGTTTCACTAAGTAAGCAAATACCTATCTTTTCTTGACAAAGCAGTAGTTCGAGCTCAAGTTTTTTGGGCATCAAACTCTGCGAGTTCCATTGCGCAATATTTAAATATTGCTCAATGGAACCCACAGGGCCTGATGCCCTGGCCGCGGTTACATTAGAGATGTTGTTATCCATTATGAAAGAGGGCTAACAGTTTAGTAAAAACATCTCCACTGCTCACCATCTGTACTATGAATGACATTAATTCATCAAAAAGTAATTTCAACACTTGACTAACTTTCACATCAAAACTTGAGGCCGAAAATATAATGTCTTTTGCTTTTGTAAATATACCACTAAAACTGCTCTTTTTCTTTTGCGTACCAGCAGACGATGTTCCCTCACCTGTTGCCGCAGCCGATGCTGCCGCCGTCGTTGCCGATGGATCTTGAGAGCAAGCATCATCATTACGCCGCAGTGGTTTTTTTTTTCCATGTCTCTTATTCTTCCTATTATTCCTTTTTCGTCCACTCGAAGTCCCCGTTTTAATATTTTCCTCGCTACTGCTTGATTCATCCTCACTCACGTCTTCAAGATCGTTACGCATAGCATCTAATCTACTCAGGGGCACTGAAGGCTGTTTTTGCATCACTTTCGCACCCACACTTTGGCTGTAGGACATGCGGTTTGTGGACTTCATGGGTTCATGATTCGTTGCATTAGATTCATCGCCAAACTTAAAGAAGGATGCTGGTGTCTTTACTTCATTAAATATAAATGTTTTTTCCGCCAAATACTTCGCCAACGCATGTTTATAGGTGCAATTTTCATGGCACATAATGGACCTAACTTCTCTCTCCTTCAAGAAGACAGGACAAGACTTACTAAGGGCCATGTGCTTGCCTTTACAGTTAATGCATCGATACTCCGTCGTCTCGCAGTTTGTATGACGTCCACCACATTTCGGACAACAAGTTTTTTTAGTCGGACATGTTCGTGTCAAATGTCCAAATTTCCAGCACGATGCACACTGCGTCACCGGAAAAGTATACGGATCTACTTTAAACCTGCAACCATATCCAAACACATAGGGAGGCAATGTAGAGCCCTTGAAACCGAAGCGTACAGTCTCGCTACTGACCCATTCACCTTCCTCCGACATTCTATTCAACCTCTTTACAGATAATATTTTTTGTTCGCACTGCAATGACTCCATCAAATCTTCTTCTTTCACATCAAGTTCCAAATACTTTACTACACCATAAGTAACGCCAACCTCATTTGTCAAATAGCATCTGTATCCAGAATCCATAAAGGTTTTATTCAAAACTAAATTATCCGCATCTTCTTTTTTTTCGAATGTGATAACAACTCTATAAGGGCTCTTGTATTTTATCTGTGTCGCATTGGTAATTCCTTCAGCCTTCAACAACATAGCCAACCCGATTTGTTTTGGCAGCAATTGATACGATGAGATACACACTTCAAAGCAATTATCATTGTTATTCAATACATTGGTACCTCGAATAGTTGTTGGTCCTCTGTTCCTTCTGGCCGCAACACGTTGTGCCTTGCTCTGCACAAGAGTAAATCCATCTTCATCAAAACATTCTTTCTCATCACTGCTATTGTTGGTCCTCAATCGTTTCGCCGCCGGCGCCCGGGTCTCCTTCACAGGAAATAATTCCGCACATTGTTGACTAACATCTAAAATTGCCTGCACAGCCATTACTTCTTCTTCACTCATGTTACTGTTTCTGGACCGAGGCCTGAGATCGACCTCGGTCGCGTCCATATTTCGGACCGCGCCCAAACTCACTGAAAATGTTTTTTTCGTATTGTCCGTAATTAATTACAACCGTTGATCATAAAACTAAGTTCAAAACAACACTTTATACCGCATAAAACAAATTAATTCGCAAGATAATTTTTCAAACCATCCCGCGTCAGAAAAAAATTTTGACAGATGAAAAAAAAAAAAAAAAAAAAAAAAAATTCTATTTACGATGAAAAGTAGGAATGGATGTGGCAGACTGGATGCCGCCGACGCTTGTCTTGAGAATAGGTATGTTATGAGCTCCGATATGATCGCAAGATTTTATTTTTAATCTTACAAAATATAAAAGAGGTTACTTATATCATTTAATCTTGATATATACTGGCACATTTTTGGTAAGGTCCAGTATACATTAATTATTACTTACTTTCAAGTTTTTTTTTACTATGACGAGTATGAATGGATGCCGGTTATCTTTCACTGCGATCCCAGACTGAATCTGTCCAAGATTTACTGTTTTATGATACCCAATCAGAAAAATTATAACTTAAATTAAAAAATAATATAATAAACGAAAACAGTAAAATAAGGGTGCATAAAAAACTTAAAATTGGTAATATAAATCAAAATCATCAAAAACGTTTAAAATTTAAAATAGATATATTTTACAAGGAAGTGGTTGAAAAGCTTACAGTAACAGATGTTTATCTTGGAGTGTTGTCAGTATCGGTATTTATATAGCAAATCTCGGCTATGCAAAGGAGATCGGCAATATGTTGGCGCCAACATAATAAAGAATAAACTCTCCAAGGCGAAGCTGAGTGCATGGCCAGTGCATTCAGTTGTGAAATGATATTATTTGATTTGCATATTCAGTATTGACAATTTTATTGACGCAAAGTGCTTACAATTAAAATCGTCTACAAATAAATTTGACATTATGTAATGACCACCCTTATGTAATCCTACTGGGTTAAAATGGGTTACAGTAAAGATAGAATATCGAAAACGAAAAAAAATAACTCCTAAGTAGGCACATAAAAATGTACAAATTATGTTGAGTTTACTCACTTTTATATTACGTCAGGCTTAAAACATTTTAGTGCCGAAAATAAACAGGGATTTTTCATAAGATCTTCTGAAGGTTTCAAGACAAATGGGCTAAAAAGCTAAGTGTCCCTCGCCCACGCAGCCTTTAAATAACACTATTACCGTAACACAAACTTCAAGGCCACACACCGCTCTTTTCAGTTGAAACATTATAAATTTTCCCTTACATTTCCTTCAATCTATACCCTACTTCCTGTTGTACTCGTATTGACCGATACTCCCCTAAAGTAGGCTGGAGGTTGGTAGACAACGAGGTCAGATAAGGAGACGAGACGACGCCAGTACTATCGACTTAGCTGAACAACGAACAGCTGATTCTCATTTTAGTTCCTATTGGGAGAGCAACGCGTGTGGAACGCAATTTTCCCGCCTGACATTTTGATTTTGTATCTGTGCATTGGTTTGAATTTAGAACGGTTTGTGATTCGTTGACGCAGATAAAGTGATCGCAAGAAGTTTTTAATGTTTTTTCGCGTTTGACAAAAACTAAGCTCTAATAACTTTCATCCCTTAATTATCATGATTGTCACCATAATTTTAATGCTAACCAATGATACTGAAAGCGGTCAGATCAGGTAGGTAGGTAGGATAATATTATGAACTCTTTTTTGTTTTAGCTGTGTTCAATGTGGCTCCAGTGTGTAAAGTTGTGCCACCTAATTTGATAGATTACTTATTTAGACCCAACCAATGTGCATACCGTAAAGTACAGACCGAATACTTAATAAAAAAAATACAAACAATCAAAATACATCGTTATATAATTCCATTCCCTATTCATTATTTAAAGTAGGTAGTATTCTGTATTCAAAACCTAATATAAAGTACTGATTAAATAAATCTATCAACTAGCCTTTTTCAAGAATAAAAAAGCGTTTGATTATTTTGTGAGAACTCTTTTATAGTAACAAAGGTACAGCATATTAACCACAATTGTATACTTAGGCTGTATGTAGACCAAAATTATTTAATGGCCTAAGTACATACTTTTCATACTTTTTTCCTATACTTCTGTTGCCCTTTCATTGTGTCGTTGTCTGACTGGTTTTGTTTGATAATGTTCCACAGTGGCATAGATATTAGTCATTAGACAATACATTTCAGATTGGTTGACCATACTTCTGACAATTCAATTTTCAATTCATTTTTTTATGGGTAGCCCAATACATCTTCAAGAATTTCAATACCTATAAAGATTAGGCATCTTCACAGAGTGTCGATACATGACAAATCATACACACAATCATACAGTCATACAAATACATACATACAAATCGTGAACCCTATTCAAAATTACTTAACTTAAAGGTAAAAAAAAAATGGCAGTATAAACGGGTTAAGTAATCGCTTTCACACAATTCTATAGACACCCTAATAGCGTTTCACGTTGCTCACCTAAATCCACCAGCAGCGATACAAACAGCTAAATCCAGAGCTTAATCTTCATTCACAATCCAAGCGATATGATTTGCTCCCGAGAGTTGGCAGATAACACCGGATTTATCAGGATATTACCGGTTTTATCCGGACATTTCTGATATTATCCGGAAATGTTACCTTGACAGGTTAGTGAATGTCCGACTATTTCTGTATGATTTCATTTTGATCTGATCGATACTGTACTAGCATTTTTTTCTATCTAATATCTTAGTATGCTAGGCACTGATATGATAAAAATGAAGATGTTTCAAACTCTACAAATCCTACTTTTTGAAAGCGTTTCATCTCAAAAATTTTAGCTGAAAGTATGAAAACTTTCGCATCATTATTATTCACATAAAAATATTACCAAAACCACAAATTAAAAAACAAAATTATACTCTTAGTCCTAGACAGAGCTTTCAAAGCAAAAGTTCTTTGCGTTGTAATGTTGGTGCAGTTGTCTAAAACCATATTACAAGTTCTATGTAGAGTAACCGGTTTTTTTGTCCGGCCTTTCGGGCCATGGCAGCCCTACTCCTATGATTTGCGGCACATTCATCCAGCGATTGGAAACGAATCCAACCAAAATCCAATCACGACAGGCATCATGTGGGCTCACTGGATAAAATGCAATATGCCTTGCTAATACGGATCCCTGAAACATTTTACGTACAGATGCATTTTGTAAAAAGTTGACGGACTTTTGCACAGAAAATTGGATTTTTTAATCAATCATTGAAAAAAGTAAAGGAGATTTTAATTTGATATGGAGATGTTGTTTTGACTTTCTAATAAGTATCTCTAGAAAAAGGAGCACTTTTATAGGGTGTAACAAAGTGAGTTACGGCTTTCATATTTCTAACATTAAAACAAAGGTACTAAAAGTAGTGTAAAATATGATAAGCGTATTTGAAAGGCACCTTAATAGAATATGTCCGCTTACACTTCACTTTGCTATTATTCATCTCTCAGGCACTTTTCTGATACCACGAATATAAAGTAGTACTTGAAAGCAAATAGGTTCTATTTTAGCAAAAAATATGCATTATGCAACCTTATTCAAAAACGGACTTGCTAAAAGAAAATACTATTTTATTTTACTTTTAGAACATTTACTGAAAAGAGATCACAGAATATTGAACGTTAAACTATTCCAATATAACTCATTTTACAAGAAAGCCGCTTTGAACTGATAACTACACACGATGCCATAGAAACGTAGACTTTGTGAAGGACCGCGTTTTGTGTATTGTTGAGGCCTTACAATGCCATCTATTGTATACTCAGAAAAGTTGTGTGAGGGTTGTGTAGAAATGCTTTTTACCGTCTGGGAAGTGTGGAATATTACCTAACATGATTTATGTAGGTATACCAACTCAGGCCTACCTAATCAATAGGTACTAGCTAGTTTTTGAAGTTGAGGGTACCTAGAGACTATAAAACGGTTATAATTTCGCTTAGCAGAAGATTATAGGTACTAATAATGACCAAAACTGATAATAAAAACTTTTTTGTAATAGATACAAGACTACCACACCCAGGGCGATCCGTAGTAGGTATCAACTTATGCCTATTTTTCAACTCTCAGCGATAAAGCCGCCCATTGTGGGCGTATCCTTTACTGTGGTGAACAATAAATAGTTATCTATCTATCTATACTTACTTAATCAACCTCATACCTACTAATATTCTCATCGAACAAAAGTACTATCGCGCCAACAATTCTTTCAAAACTAGACTGAAACAATAAGTGGTCAAATTGATCGAACGGACACTGATCGATCCAAGATGGCTATGGTTGTGTCTCGCAAATCGAAATTGTGTGTGTGTTCGTTGGTGCTTCTTGTGGTACTGGGGATCAGCTTGGCAGTGCTGTCGGAGATGGGGTACTTCGAAACAAGAGAGCATCACGTCGCGGGGACCGCTGCTATGTACTCCAATCCGAAAACGGCCAATATAGTAAATGTGAGTAAATAGTGCTTTAATGAATAGGGTATTTGTTTAAACTGTAAATGCTTGGTGGCTTTTCACCAGAGTTGTAGAATGAGCAACGAAAAATCGTCAAAAATTTCACTTAGTGTTTTAAGCATAGCAAACATTATTGGTGGGTTTGCTTTCTTCAACTTGTTGGCTAAGTCTCCCACTCCTTAGTAAAAGAAAAAATCTACATTTTTATAAATATTATAAAAACGAGAGAATCATGTAATTAATAACAAAATAAGTAGGTTGAAGAAAAAGGCATCGCGATACCAGCATAATAAAATTCACCTATTAATCTTTTAGTTTTTAGTAATATATCTACAAGTTAAGGGTTTTCCAAAATTACAGTTCTTATACTTAGTTTACGATCCTATTTTTTTTTAATAGACACTTATAAGTCATTTATTCACAAAGAAAATCATGACTGATATAAGTACAATATTTATAATATGTACAAAAATAAATCCTATTAATCTTTACCGGATTACTCTGAACATATTCGCGGAAGAAGGGTCAAAACACCAACATACCTGAATATTTTACAACCACTACTACTAATTTTACAAATTTTTTGTTTTAGATTAAAAAATTTTTTTTACTTATGGTATTTATTTTACAGTGGACTGTTTCCATATGCGTCATGAACTTAGCTCTTTTAGTCGTCCAAGGCTCTACAGAGGTAGCGATGTAAATGGACTGACGGTTTATTTCCAAAAAAAACATAGCTACGTTTGTAAAAAAAGAAGTTTGTTTGAAACTACAAATCTCACGAATTTTCCAACTCAAAATGTAACCCTCTGACAGGTTTGTTAGATTGACAGCACATATCGCAGTGATATTCAAAATGAAACAGAAATAACTAAATTTATAAGAGGATTAAAATCGTATCTAGTCAAAAAATGTCTCTACTCAACTGAAGAATATTTTGAAAAAGAATAATATTATTATATGTACCTACTTAAGATAAGTTTAAGCGCCCAAATATAACATTTTTGCGATACCTGGAAAGGGTGAATAAGTTTTAAAGTGCCTCTGACTTTAGCATAAGACCAAATTGTAACACTTATTTTGGCAAATAAATGTATCTTCTATCTTGTATCCAAGAATCTTCGAATGCGGAAATGGCTAAGTATATTGGAAATTTACAAAATCTCGAGCAAATTATTATTATTATAATGTGCAAAGGCCGTATGTGTCTAGTTTTATAGATTTTTTTAACGGAAAATCTTCACTTTGTTTGTAGCATCATTCAGCAAGCCTCATTGTACTTATATCGTTCCGTGGTTGTCCTATCGCGATGGTATGCGGAAGAAGTCTATGTGACCTATAAAATAATGGCTTTCAGATGTATTTTAAATGAGGTAAAACTCTTCCAACTCTATCGTTTTCTTTGTGGATTTAAAAGCCTGCTTAGTACTACACTGTGTCAATTACAGGCGAGTAAAAACCACACTCAGAGACTTAACGCGATCTCATTAAACGCGTAATGTAACAGTATGTCAACTGGAAATAAAGTCAACGATAAGGTTATTGTAGGGTTTCCATACCCAAGTATTTGATAAACAACTTAAAAAGTCTCATTTTTGCATTATAAAAAAAAACGTAGTACAAAAACCTTCGTGACAAAAACAGAAACAAAAATACGAACACGGACTTTTTACAGGCTGGTTCGTTTGCCTAATATTAGAACCATGCAATGTCCTTTTGCACCGTAAAAAATAATATTTCACGTTCAAAATTCAGGCCATTCATTCTATTTACAGGGTTTTGTGGGTTATCCATCGCGCTCAACCCCACCCGGAATAAATCACGTGAGAAAATTAACGTTATTTTTGCGGGCGACGTTGAGGTCACTCGTGATTAGGCTATGGATGTTTTCACACTACCACGACACGACACCGTAATAATGGCGTTTTGTTCGAGCCACTGGCATGCCGGTATCGTGTGTCGGTGCCGGTCGGTCAGCATTTAAAAGCCTTTAACAAAACCCATCATATTACGAGACGTATAAAAAAACGAGTGTGCTATGAAAATTAGATTCTTTTAGGGACCACTTTTTTGTAAATTGAAGAATAATAATTTTTGTTCATGGTTCTTGAGTATTTGCCATAATGTGGAAATAAAATGATCAGAACAGACCAGTGCAAAAGACAGAATAAGTACTAACTGAACCGCACCATCAGTCTATTTCTTCCACCACAAACCGTTCTACCCCGTGACCGTAATTCATTGCCATTTCCATAGAGAGTAAATAAAGTTAGGGGATTATCACCTCGACGTTATCTGTATCAAGCCTCGAGTCCTCAGAGCCCCCTAACATCCTCAAAACGACCGACCAATGGGCGTTTGCACACTACGCGACACCGACATCTAAACGATACCGATAGTCACTACCAGTGGGCTAGTATCTAGCTCGAACAAAAATATCGTGGTTGGCGCCGGCACGATGTGAAACCGTCTACGATATCGTGTAGGTGTGTCGTTGGCAGTGTGAAAACGGTCATTCTGGTAACTTGTACTTTCCCTCTTATGTCCCAGCACTTTTGTGAATTGTTATTGCTTGTAGTGTTTGGGTTATGATAAGAGTCAAGTGGCTTTTTTGGAAACATGGTTTTATATCCGTATTTTTAGACCTAGCAATATTCTTTAGGGTTCTACATATTTTCTGCTGTCAATCAGTGAAGCTCGCATTACTGCATTTCGGTTCAATGGGGGCGTTAGTGCAATTACAAGCACATTAGACATCTGACTGATGTTATGCAATACCGCACTGGCCACATCCACAATAGACATACTTTATAGTTTTTCTCTTTATAGGTGGAGGAGGTGGAGGTTCGGGCTTGTCCTATCATTTTTATCAAAAATAAAAGCTTATTTCTCTTGAAGTTTGAAAGTAACGCCGCGCCAGTGATGGAGAAAATGAGAAGTAATCGGTTGCGAAGAGAACTGTGTCATTTTGTCACGTGGATAGATATAAAGATAAAGGTAGGCATATAAGAAAAGATTGATGGATTGTGTAATGGATGAGTATTATGTCTGGAATGAGGACTGACATGACGAATGATACTTAGGTACACTTACTCTGCTACCTCAGCAACCCGACGTGAGTCATGGCATCAGTCTTGGTCGCGTGGAACTGGCACCTAGAATCACCTAGTTATATAAGACGATTCTAAATGATCCTTGTGATTTTATTGAATAAAGAAATTTAGACTTTGACTTTGATCCAAATAAGACTGCGCTAAGCTTTTTGTTATGTGTAGTCTCTCGACAATCAAAGCAAAGGCGAGGAGTTCTCGTAGGTCAGTTTCTACTTTGACTTTCCAACGTTATCTTGGGCAATTTACTTCTCTGGCATTTTGGCCAGTGTCAATTGAATAAATTGAAATAGTATATAGTAATTAGTATTAGACTGTCATTTGTTTTATGGTAAAACGATAGAAGAAGAACAGTTTTAATAAAATTGAGTTGGCGTATGTTAATTGTAGGACTCCAGACTCAAAAAAGAACTAATCGGTTTCAAATAGTGCTTTTTTCACCAAAAATATCCGTAAAAAGAGATGTTATTTTATCCCTGTCAAACGTACCGCTATCCAATATCTTGTCTGGGTCCTGACAAGCCCACATGGTAGTCGCGTGTACCAGGAAATAAAAATGTCGGTAGTTGGGAATTACTTTTATCTGTGGCTTTTCACGTCATGAAAATCGAGGAAAATACAGTTTAGGCTTTTATAGCTACATCACTAGATAGGATTAAAAAAAAATTGCTTACCTATAGGTTTTTAGAGTTCTAGTTTAGTTCTAGATAGTTTATGTGGGTTATGTGTCTGTGTGTGTCGATCTCGGACTATGAAGCCCATCCCACTACCTATTATACATTGTTTTGGAGTAAGAAAAACTACAAGTGAATCAGCTGTTTTATCTTAGCTATGACTGAGGTGAGACTCGACCAACGCGGTTCCCTTCCCTCTGTATTTTTAATTAAAAACATTTTGGTGAATCGGAATTTCGTACCCTTTATCAGTGGTCAAGCGTTTTTGGCTTGTTTTACCAAAACGGCAATATAATTAAGATTATGTGGGTAGGGCGGGTACCAATTGGAAATTATTTTCAGAATGATGCTGATAAAATTAAAACATTCCAATTTGAAGTGGCTTTTTGATTTTTGGAGACCGAAAATTATGTTACAAGTAAATATTTGTAAGTAAAAAGTATCGAATCGATACCTTATACTGCAATGTATACTTTACTAGTCACAGTGGTTTTTACTTTGTCTCTCTGCAGTATTTGCGTAGAACCCGATTTTGGATCGAATTGGAGGTAAGCTAATTGTTTCCCACAACAGTTAATGTGCAATCGTTGTTGCATATAACTTCAGAGGGATTCAGCAGATTCAAAGATCCGTTGTCCGTATTGTATCTATTTATTATACTTATTTTATATCACTGCAATGTACATATTTTGATGTTTGAGTTGTATATGTGGTCGCCCAGCGACAAAGCTTTTCAAATTAAAGAAATGTTACTGGATCCTAGAAACCACTAGGATAGCCTGTGGCTTGGGTTCAGTAGTCAGTATGTAAGTGCATCGCGGCGCGTGCGCTGACGGGCACGGACGCACGTGCAAATATTTCCCATAACATATTTACCTACCGGTTTTGTGATTGCAAGTTATATTGAGGCTAATGAACTAAGACAGCTAGTGTTTATTTTCAATTCTAGTTTTTATTAAAGTTTAAAAAGAATGTGCAACAAAGAGTATTGACTATTCAAGAGAAGCTACTTTTTTATTTTGAAATAATTGTGAGAATTGATAATTCGAGTTCGTCCTTAAATTCGCCAGTGATTATGATCGTATTTTAGCCCAGAAATACCTTTATTCTAAAACCTTTTTAAAAGACAGATTCAACTGTCTCCAAATAAAATTAACCTATTTAGGTATCAAAGCTTTCACTGTTTGACACGATTAAGCCAGTAAAACTATGAAATTCTTTCAAGAGTGGACTCAATTTAAGTCAGTTCATTGCTGGCAATATTAGCCAGCAAATTGTGTCAGTTCTAGAGACAATTTAGATCTAGTTTAGATCTATATGTGAGATTAGCTAGTGTTTATTTATAGAAGTCATTGTAAAGATTAGTCATCTAATCTAACTCTCCTGCAATCAGTCATCATGTCACTCAGTTCTTGAAAACCGTACGGTGCGTTGGTGAACTTGGTTACGCAGGATCCATAGAGTGGGTTCCTGCTAACAAAACTATAGTGGTGTATTTATTCTATTCAAGTTACACAAATTGATGGACTTTGGGGCCAAACTTGAAGGGGGTATCTAGTCGGACCCTCTTCATACCAAATTTTTTTTAATTCATGCCTGCTTTACGCAATTTTATTGGTGTATATCATATTTATAAGTATTAGAAACGTGTTAAAAATTAAAAGAACCAGAAAATCTGTATTTGGAGAGATAATCGAGCTGAGTTTGCAAGAAAAAAATTAATATCTCCAAGTGATCGGAAAATCGTCACTCGATAAATCTAGCACAGTTTGTAAGAAAAAACTCACGGAAAAGCGGTCGGAAATATTGTCAGTCGATATGAGGAACCCAGTGCATGTTATAACCGTTTTAATACTACAGGGTGCGTTCCAAGAACTGAAATTGTACGGATCTTCAACACAGGCTGAGATGCAATGCGTCAACACGTTTGAGGTGAGTCGATTAAAAAAATCAGCTTTTACGACTGTATTTTACTATTCACTCGTGTACCTATTTACTTATTTTTGACGAGATTCTCACCTTCTTCAGGCGCAAATAAGCGCTTTAGTAGCACCACTACTGTGGAATTTTTACAGCGCTTTTGTATTTGTATGGAGTTAATGGCACTTTATGCTCGCCCAAATTAGTGGCGCTCCTACAGCGCTTTTTTGCGATTCTAAATTCAAAAATACCCTTACTGAACAAGTATTTACTCGTATCTTATACTTGATGTTCAATTTCATTGATGATAGTAGGTATGTAGCGATGCTTTGGTAGACAGAGTTGTTGATTTGCAAGTTCAGAATTATCATGGATTAATTCATAGTTGAGTATATCAATTATTATTTTATTTTCTTTATAGTATTTTTTTAGCCTTTCTGAAAATTCATAACTGCAAACAAAATTACATTGATTAAAAATGTTAATACCTAAACTTCTTTAGAGTTTTAGCAATTCATGATTTTTATAATATTAACGAATTAGATTTTCCTGACTTTAAAGTATTTCTAATAGGTTCTCGTTTTACGTGAATTTTAATTTAATAACTTAATTTATATCTCACTGAATCAGAAAACTTTTGAACTAGGGTGGTCATTTTGTTTTTTTTTACATAAAAATCTACGATGAAGTTTGTTTCTAGTAGTAGGTTTGTAATGTAAACTGCAAAACACAATTTTGTGTGTTGTTTTTATTGTTTGTTACCTGTGTATTTTTTACTACTTATTCAAAAATGGATTTTGCAGTTTTCATAGGTCTGATGCTTAGATCTTTTTGAGAGAATGGGCTGAATTAGAAAAACATTGTCTGTTCCACAGAAGTGTACAATTTTCAACGTTTTGACAGGAAATTGGTAAAAGCAGCAACGGAGAGGAGATTGACATTGACAATTTCTTGGTGATTACACTGACATTTTATTTTATGTTCGCTTTTTAAGAGGCAACCCTCGGTTTGGAAAAGCAATTTGGAAAAAACCGCTACAAATTTTTTACAAAAATTTTTTTTATTAAAAATATTGTGTATCAAGATCGGTTTGCATTGTGTATACCATTTGTTTTGAAGGAACTTTTTCTTGGCAATATTAATAATAATTAACTTTCATAGTAAGTAAATTAAAAATAATTTCACTTTGCACAAGCCTTCAAAACACGTAGCTATACTACCTGGATATAAGAATAACTGAATTATTGTGTAAAAAAAAAACTTCTGACACTATTATAAGTAGAACATAGTAGTTCTACCAAATTGTGACTTCCAAGTTACAAAAAAAGATATAGAAGACGATAGCAAAAACTACAGTCATTTTACCTACAAGAGCCCTCGGCAACCATTCTAAAATGCTTTTCCAAACACAGATAACGCCTTCACTAAACAAAGCATTTAAAGATCACCTAACAAAAATAATACACATTGTGTTGTCGCTACTCACCATACCAATGCTATGTCTTGGGTTATTTACTAATAAACTATTCACCTACCAATTGACGCCCTTATGAGACACTCGTGACTAAGTAAATGTAATACACTGTAGATCTAAAATAAGATAAGATAAGATAAGTTTTTATTTGTCCCCAACCGGTGTGTACACGTATAAATACAGTAGGTATAGGCAGGTATATAAAAGCACTAATGTAAGGTATGTATACTGGAGAGAATCAAACACCACTAGCAATGCATCCCATCCCTAAACATCGTTCACTCCATCGTAGCTCCAACTTCACTCAATCACTCAAGATTCACTTCTTCTTTATTCGGCGACGTTAGCGCCTACATCTAATTTTGATAATTTTATAAAGTATTCCTGTTTTTCTACTCCAATCAATGGTAGCTACACAATATACTTACGCATAAAAGTTAAAAGCATCTTTTATTCAAGCCATCACGGAGGTAGGCAGGAGCCCTAACATATACAATTACAACATCTGCCCACCTGCTCTCCAAGTTGCATGGTGGCAAAATGGTCCCCGTCTCAGCATAGCATAGCACAGCATAGCAGTCAAAATGGTATTGTTTGTGAACAAAAAACCTAGAAACTACGAGTGAAAATATTATGAATAAGGGCCGATTTACACACTCCGTGTAGCGGTACAGTAATACTGCGTGGCCACTACGATTTGACTGAGCGCTGCACGGTAACATCGTGCAGTGTAACTCTACCGCTACATAACTCGCCACTTATGAGTGTGTAAAACGGAGTCCTCTTTTAAACGCTTCTCTAAGTCTAACAGAGAATCGTTTGAAGGAAATAGGCGTGTGAGGTTTTTGGTTCATGTTTTATGAAACACTCTGTATATGAAAATGTTCAATCGGATTGTGCCATTTTTTATCATTAAAAAAAGGTTCTATTAAAATTAAACGACTAATAAAATATTATAAAAACTTGTGCAGACAATACGGGTCAGTGACCGAAGTCAATACTAAAAGATATCTGAAGCATCGTAAGGACAATAATCTTTATAGCCAAGATGAAGATAAAGCCAGCAAAATGCCCATTGCAATAAAGTTCTGTAGTAAAAACGAGATTGGCTTAAATTGGTGCAATGGTAGGCAATATACTCTGCTACACTATGAACAAACGTTCACTAGGAATATTCTAGTAACATTGCAGGGCTACCTTGTATTTTGAATGCACCCGCGCGGAGAGTTGCAACGTTTCCGCGCAGTGTATCTCAAATGTCTGAAACCTACGAGTAGTTTTGGAGTGTAAACCTGCTGCGGTTCGGATTACTACAATACTTCATTTTTAAATAATAAGTATAGTACCATTCTGGAAGATTATATTAATAGTCTTAGGTGTGGTCAACTCTTGTCAGTTTAGTCATAAAAATTTTAAAAAGCGTTTATAAACCAACCAATAAATTTAGGCAGCGACTTTGTAATTAAAATACCCCATTTTTTTCTCTATAAAATATGCTTTCCTAACCGTGTATTGCATTTAAAATAGTATTGAAACTTTAATGCAGCTTACACGCTGTTCCAGTCTCATCACTTCCTCTTTAAGAATTTATCCTTTCTCTAAAGCTTACCTAGCTTTTCTAAGAAACATTCACCGTCATTTTATGGCTGGTTGTAATTTCTTGCTAATTAACGTCATGGGCACCTTATACCTACCTTGTACACCAATTGGGCTGATGAAGAATACTTGAAAAATTTTACATTACATTATTAATAATCAAGTTTCGACCAGGCTCCTTATTAGAAAACCGGATGGCCATACATATAAAGCTATGTAGTGTGCCATGCTGTTACGATTCACTTCACTACAACTTTACATTTTTCTTGATCGAACTTTAAAAGTTTTCTGCGTTATATAGCGTTTGCCGTTTTTTAGGGCATACCGCTTATCCCATCCTGTACTTTCCGAATATCCTTAGGATAAAGAGCACAAATGGAACGTGAATTTTCTACTCTTTGGCATAATTTATGTCCTTTCGGATCTAGTTCTGAGCGTAACACTGGAGACAAGTAGTGTGACACCGGCGTCGACGGTTTCATTTCGACAATTTGTTTTAAATTCTGGTACATTTTATACTTTTAAATGCCAATTATATCAAATAAAATGAGAAAGTTGTGTAGAAGGAAATAGTGTTGTTTAGATCATTTGAATCGTAAAAACCAGCTATACAAAATGTTTACCTCTTCTGTGCAACTTTTACTTTAGCGCTTAATATTGTGTACCGTTGAGGTACAGATTTATTCTAATATGGACCCTTTTTCAGGCCCCAGTACTACTGTGTCCTGTACAAAACTGAAGTAAGGATAAGCAGAAAATAATAAGAAAATTAAAAATTGTTCATTTTACGACATCTTTCAGTTTCGTTTCAAGCACAGCGGACTCAAACAGATTTCTTGACAGTCTTTTAGATTCTACTGAGTCTGAATTTTTTATCAAAATACAAAGTCTTAGACGAAAACTGCAGATCTCCAAGATTTGAACAGAATTATTAAAATATTCTTTACCATAATTACATAAATTGTAAGGGTAAAATCGTGTCATGCGCTAACTTTGGATCCCTTACAATTAGGGAACCCGGGTTAGATATATTAATAAGCCTCGTTAAGCATTCCAAGTTTGCAAGTTCACGCTTTGAGTCAGTAATCAAACATATACCTACTTGTACAGTAGTAGGTAGATATATAACGTATAAGAATCCTTTGTTCCTGGTAAACACTCGCACTAACGACTTGTTTGTTTGTACAATAAGTTGGACGGTAGCGAGAATGTAACAATATGCCGTCTTTTGCTTATCTTTGTAAATAGAAAACCAGTTTTTTTTTTTCAGTAAAATTATTAAACTTTTTTACTGAAAAAAGACATTTCTGTCAACGATGTTCGAGAGTCGTGTGAAGTGTCGAGCGACTCTATACCAATTTTCAGTCATAGCATCTAGATGACATGTGCTGAATTTGAGCTAAGCAAGCACTTGTTGATAGTCCCTGAAACTAACATAATTTTTAAATCAGACCAAATTGAGTTAAAACCTTATTCTGGTACAGTATCTACATCATTGTGAAGAACAACTTTTTTTGATCAACTATGTATTTTCATGACAAGAAGATTATGTAAAAATATTTAACTTTTCCTGTTAAATATTAATTCAACCGTATTTTTATCACTTAATTATCACTTCACATTCTGTCTTCCCTTTCGTAAATAAACGTATTTACATCGAGAGTGCTAACTCCATAGAGAATGGGTAAAGCATTTCTATAAGTTTCTTCACCTAACCCAAATTGCATTAGGTGGACAAGTTTCTAGTTCGCAAGTGGACGGGAGTGTAAGCAGAGACGTAGCTAGGGGTCTGACTAAGGGGTTAACTATGAAACCAAAAACTTAGAAAGATTTCGACGCAAAATGTTACTACCGTACCGACCAGAGTACGATAGAAAATTGGTGATTCCAAAAAATCTAAACAAAGACAAGATTAGACGTTTGAATCCAAATAAAATTTTAACAGCTTAGAAAGTATTTTTTTTTATTGCCACTGCAAAGTTAAGCGTCAATGTGTATTAAAAGTACTCATAAAAGTAGTCATGTATATGTGCAAGAGGCCAACTGACTCTTCCGGTACCATAGAATTAAGCAAGTAGATATTCTCTGTGTAACAAAATGTCATAGAAATAACCTGTTAAAATGCATCGGGTATTAGAAGCGGATGATCAACCCTGCAACATTGTATAAGCAGAAAGCCTTCCGAAGTGTTTCAGACATTTTCCTTTCAGGCGCTATTTTTGTATAGCTTCGGCTGGCTTATTTGTTTTCGTGTCTATTTCACCATCTCATGATTGCACTCTCCATCAGATATAATTAATGTCTGTCTCTACTTTAGATTTATTTATTTTAAAATTTCACACAAATAAGTAGTGCTAGGAGGACTTAATGCTAAGAGCATTGTCTGCCAGTCTTCCTGGGCGTGCAAGAAGATGGTGTGGCGTGTCTACTTGGCGTGTACACTTGTGAAAAACAAAGGATGGGTATATGTTTATTTCAGGGATAATACTAAAGTAGTTTTGCCCAAACGCCCCCTGGCTACCTCTACTAACCCTGGTTACATCTCTGCATGCCAAATAATATTGTGTAAGTTCCTGTATCAAACACAAACTGTGGATTTGTGTTTGGGGAACTGTTAACTTCATTGCGGTTGTTCCACTGTTACTAATCTGTAGTTGTGGATGTATTTTGTTTCAATTTAAGCTTATTTGGGAAATGACCTCTAAAGGTATTGATAACTAGTTTATTTGGGAGTGGTTTTATGTTCAATATGCTTTAACAAATTTGAAGCTCGTCTGGTCAACTAATTTTATGAATAAATTGCCTTATTTGCCTTGTCCATAATGGTTATTTAGAGAATATTACTACTCTGTGTTGTTGAAACAAAAGAGGTAGAAATCGTTAGAACGTCAGAACAATTTCTACCTCTTTTATTTTTCAAATATCAAAACGAGGAAATGTATGAACGATTGAGTAACTATTGGGACAAAAAATCCCATTAGTCCCATCAATAGAACTAGCAATGGGAATAGACTTATTAAGATCCTAACTTTTATATGACTGTGTTCGTGGCTCGATGCATATTTTTGCTTCTTCACAATATCCTCAAGTTCTTGGCCTGGGCTCACAAATATTTAACTTTTCATGCTCGATTGTTACCTACTGTCATTCGTTATAATTATTACTTTAACGAGCCCCTTGATAGTCTAATTCCGATGCCATGAGTTTTTTGAAGGTTTCTTGATACTATCGATGTACAAATAACGACCGCGTAAATTGTTATCATGACTTTTCGACCGGAATCTCGTCATCGGATCGATATCAATGGATTTCCAGTCAAGTTTGTACAATGTCAAGTTGTTAGCAAATTATCCTAATCCAACCGTTTTCAAAATACTAATTATAGTAGAAATCGTGTGTAAATAAGGTTTTTTTTAATTGATCGTATGTTTATGACATAGATAGTATAATTAGCCATCTCAAAAATGTTTTTGATACCATTCATTTCTGATTGTTATTATTGATGTTAGTCATCGGTCGCTAAAATACCATGTTGATTGTAATTTGTTTTGATTGTTTTCAAATTTTGATTGTAACTCGTCAGACTGATGGTATCGAAAGTAGACGATCAAGGGGCAGTTTCATCCAACTCCAAAACTAATAGGAACACTATGCAATTCAACGGAGTTCATTAAAATTCTCAAAGGGAAAGTTGATATCATGTTTGCCTCGCTAATTGCGGGCACGTGAATATTTAAACGTGTTTTAGGGTTGCGTGTGTATAATGAATTGCAGGTGGACCAGGAAGAGGGGGATACTGAGGGTTCCGGACGATACGGGACCATACCGCCGTTCCCGCCGCCACCACCAGGACTGGACGGTATATTCATGTTAATATTTAATAGGGTGTACTGATCATAAACTTGGTTAACCTACACTCATTATAAAGTCACCAAAGCCGGATTTAATGAGGCACACGTTAGAATTTACGGACTTTTTGTCGATCAGAAAAAGTACAATCGGCAACAAAAGTACTTGATTCAGTAACATTATTATTCTGACTAGATTCTGATAGAGGCTTATAAGTTTTTAGTCTTTCATGATACTATAAGTCTATTTCATACTAAAAACAGTCGGTCTTTATTTCAGGCCCACAAAAAGGCACCTGTATTTTTGACAAAATATTTCTGATTTATGAAACACGGAACAATCCGAACTCCCAAACTAATAATATAGGTACTACCTTAATAGGTTACAATTACATAAAATTGAAATGGTATTCGATTGATAAAGGATAACGATAAAACTAATTATAATCACTACCGACACCTTATCGTATTAACAATAGTTATTTCTTCAAAACTATTGTGACAAAATTAATCTTGATTTATGTTGTTACCAAAAAATACCAAAACACATAGGCTATACAATTAGTTTCTTTAGCCAAATTGATATTTTACAGTCGCTAGAGAATAAAGTTCAAAGAAGTCACGAGATTTATTAGTTTGCAGAATTACAGTAGAATGTCAATATTGGGGGATGAGCTAATTAAACTCAGTCAATCGATTATGTTGTTTTTGATTTCAGGGTACCCCATGCGGCTACGTGGTGAAAAAGGCGAACGTGGATCGAGGGCAAGACTGAACACTTTTCATTTATGGCTTAATAATAAACCTAAAATATAGAGCAGCCTAAACTCGAATGCTCTCACAGAAAACAGGGAGAGCAGTCGAGTTTAGGCTGCTCTTAAAATCGAAAGATGAGTTTCCTCAATTTTTTTTTTATATTTTATTATATTACTAAATAACCCACGGTATACTATTCTGACGCTTTGCAGACATTTTTTCACATTGTTTATCATTTGTAAAATTGATCCAATTTGCCAGTTTGCCACTCAAAGTGGCCTCGTTACTTTTCCAACAATTTCAGTGTCATACAATTTCCGAATACCGCGCCAAACAAATATTAATTTAATTTGCCATTTCGACTTCAACCTACAACAAAAGTGGTGATCGGTAACGCATAGCTCGCAGTTTTCACACAATGGTCGGTTTCGCATTGTCCTATCGATTTATTAGTTCACGCCTCCGTACATTCCACCGGTGCATTTTAGTAGAGACGACTCCGTAACGCAAAAAAAATCGAGTCGTATTTCATAGGACGTTTGCACACTGGTCGATACCAAACAATACCGACGTCATAACTCGATCATGAATATCAATTTCAGTACTTAGAGGGTAGTGGTGCGTGGTGTAAAGGTGTCTAGTAAGTACCAACTAAATATATGAGATATCGTCGCCGATATCGTATAGGTATCGTATATTTGAAAACATTTTTGTCTGAAAAAAAAAACAACTTTTAAAAAGTTTTACACTGTAAACTCACAAAATAGACCACTTTTAATCGTCGGCAACAAAATAAAGGTTAACTGATCTGTTTTTGCTACATTCCCCAATTTAAATGTTTCATGAGTTGTAAAGTTCATGTCGCCCACTCACCATGATATAGAGCCATTACAAAACACTTTACACTGTTTGCCGATTGTCACGTACGCTATATGCGAGTGTACTTCGTGACACTAGTAGGTACTTGAAACTTGTGCTGGAGTGTCAAAATATTCAGTTTATTTCGAACTTCACTGCATCAGGGGAATTTGCGTTTGAATTGTATTTTATTATTGTGAGACTGACTGAAACAAACCTTTGGCCTTGTATTTCCGTGTTGTCCATAGGTTTGTTTAAAAATCGTGATAGTTTTAATTCCTTATATCACACTTCAATTGTGTATGAAAGTAACGTTTGATAGAGCTTATATAAAAATCACACGCACATTTTGTTAGTCTAAAAAAGTTACTTAACAATTTTCTCAAACAAACCTTTTACGTCTACAAATTGTCCCGACACGAGTCGTTTAACAGCATTAAAAGCAGAAAGGGCTCAAAAAAAAAGCTAGAATAATTTAAGTAGGTAATTCAAGCAAAAGCTAATTTGTGTTACAGAACAATTTATCGTCGCCGCAATATAATAAAGGTGTTTTGTCTTCCACATTATTTACAGTTACAACCCGTGAAAACGTTTAATTTACATTTAAATGCCTTTTTCTTCGACCGTGTTATTATTACAAAATTATGTCTTGGGTCTTAACTTAGAATAATGGGTTCTGGAACCCTTAGCCTACAATATTTTGAGGATAAGAACGAACAAATTTTTTACCACGTACCAAGTGGATAACCAAAGTATACAACGGCACATATATTTGTATTGTTTAAATAATATTTTTTTTAATTTAGGGTCCTCCAGGAGAGTCTATACGTGGGCCTCCAGGGCCACCGGGGCCTCCTGGTCCTCCTGGAACTCCTGGCACTTCTACGGTTCCTGATATAACCGGCTCTGGGGATGATGTGAGTACCTGGTTGCTTCTATAACTGCTATGCGCGTTGACTAGAAAATAGACAAAAATGAATGAAATACAATTATTTTGAACTTAGAGAGGTATAGTCAGAACGGATCTTTGTCCCTCTGCAGGGGTTGCCAATCAAAGTTGAACTGCAAAGTTTTAAATCATGGGCAGTTCATACTAACTCATAGTTATTCTGTGACTAAATAGTGACATTATGACGTCATCTGATGTGTTTTCGCGCATATTTTGCTGTCAAGTGTCTAAAAAGAATGATTCTTCAATGATTCTTCTTCCTGAATTTCTTCAGGTCACGTGGTACAAAATTGTACCACGTGACCTGAAGAAATTACACTGGGCAGTGAAATACATATAACTTGACAGCAAAAGATAGGCATACGGAGGCTGAAGTATCTGATGTATCTGAAGTAAGCGAATTTTTACGCACAACCAGTACATGCGCAATCGTTGTTGCACCTAACTTCAGATTGATAAAAATTGGTACTGTACCTAGGTACCATACCTACCATAATTATATACTGTACAGTAAATACATTCTAATATCTAAATAACTGCTGGTTTCAAGAACTATCTGCTTATCTATACTGACTTGCAGTTAGTAACGCGATCGTTTTGTGTGTAGATGATATTACGCAAAACAAGTTTCCTGGTAATCTTAGCAAAGTCTGGTCTGCATAGGGTTCTCATTTGACCTACGGGCATCCTGCTTTCTTACTGAACAAACAAAAGTTTATTTGGTTTAAAACATGGGGCAATGCGATTTGGATTATTATCATAGTTTATTTTTGGTATAAAAATGTTATTTTACCTGTTTTGTCAACGAGAAAATTCAATTTTCTGTTTTAGATGGATCACACGCGCTATAGTCAAAGTTTACCTACCTACTTGTAACTTATTTTGTTTTTTTCGTAAATTGAAAAATGAAGAAAATTTCCAGCAAAACATATTAAAACAGTTACCTATAATATTTTTTTATTAAACAACTTATAAAAATGGTATCACAGTCTAAACGAATACGTATAGTGTGATTAAGTAATCTTTAATGACGTAAATACCTGCATATTTTCACTCATACTTTTCAGCTCACTCATTGCTTTAGTTAGATAATGTGCAATGTTATCATAAATAATACAGGGCTTTGACAATCCAATAATGACATTTATTTGTCTTTTACCAAGTTATTGAATACTTTCCCTTTTATTTTTAGTAACTGTCTCGTTTATTTACTTTCTTGCTTTCTCCTTGGAATGTTGTGCGTCCATAGACTTACCCGGTAAAGGTAAGTCGTTATGTAATATAAGTACATACATATCAGACATTATTTAACTTTTTACACCGATGTGTTTCGCTATTTAATTTTTTTTGAATTATATGCGTATACATTTAATTGGTGATATTAAGATTATAACACTGTTTTCCGAATAAATTGGAAAAATATTTATTGCTATATAATTACATACAAAATATTGCGCTACATTATTTTACAAAAGCTTAGATAACCCTTCATCCCTTTTAACCCACAGGTTACACCAACCTATGTTGTAAATGTCTGGTTTTGTAAAAATACTAGTTCTAGTAGTGTAGTAATATGATACATACATGATTAGGTACCTGAGGGGTAATCACGAACAAATCTGACAGTCGCCGCGTTACGTAAACCTTGACGTGTTCGAATCATATTCCGCGTCAACGCCAGCTCGACTCCTGAACGTTGTAGCGCTATCGCGCAGTGTATCTCGGATACGCTAGCGTTACGATACGTTTACGATTGTCACATTTATTCGTGATCAAGGCACTGCTGATTATTTTTTGTCGCCTCGAATCAGCAGCTATTCAATCTAGGTGGAGAGGCACCACTATCGAAAGCTGTAAAATTAACATGGTGTAAAGTGGTTTCGTTTTAGTCAACTGAAGTTGATAGCACTGGCAGCTGTCAGATGACGGCCAATGCTTTATATAAAGCGGCCGTTTCGCAGTTTTTCTTCACACTCAAATAAATAGACCATTATCACGTCCACATTTCCTCAAAATAAGTACCGGAAACCAATGGAATTGAAACGCTTGAGGGTTTAAACCTTTGTTTACATTGGGTTGGATAATCTCCGGATATCCGGATGCTCCGAGCCCATTATGAACCGGCATGTAAAGTCAAATATCTTATCTAACATCTCCCATCAATGAGAAATTGATCTGATCAACTTATTCTCCATACTTAGATAATATCAGGTATGAGCCAATTTTACAAATATTTAAAAACCCCCTAACTTGAAGACCTCATTTCTGACCATCATCAGACCTTGAAGTATGGACTTCAGTTCATCAAATTTCACTTTGAGATGACCTAAACTTTTTCAAACTGCAATATTATGTCTGTGATTCCTCAAGATAGGTTTTCAGATCTAATGAATATTTTCATAACTTGGCAACGACGGCTCCAATTTTCAAACATGGCTAAGAACTATCCCAGATAAATCACCTTTTTTCACCAAAAAACCGCATTCTTTATTTATTTACAAAAAGCCAGACACACAACGCCGTCAATCTTATAACACTCCTGTTTTTCGGTCAGGGGTTAAAAATCTTGCCTAAACTATAAAAACTCCTGGATAAAATCTCATATACTTTAGTAAAACATGAGAAGCTCGTAGAATTTACTTTCAATACAAAATATATTTCTCCGTAGCAAATCTACGGCGAAAATTATGCGCCACACGGCCAATGCAGCTGCAACTCCAGCACCGTTGCAGCTCTTCTGCACACGTTTCCCGAGCTGAAGGGTCCACCAGGCCCTCCTGGGCTGCCGGGCGCTGATGGCAGGACAGGTGCTCCTGGTATGGTGGTATGTACTTGAAACTTACTAAACTTTCGGCACCTTTAGGTTTCCTTGTTGGTTGTCAAAAATTTCTGCAAATCAAGTTTGTGCTTAGTGCTAAAGTACTAAATTTACTTATTGTAAGAGGCCAAGACCTAACACATTAGAAGACCTGGGAAAAACAAATACCTACTATATAGTAAGCTATTATATAATAAACGTTTTTGTAAATTGAGCCGATATCTGAAACTTGCTACACTCCTGAATTTCCACTAATTCAAACTTTACAGGGCCAGCCAGGAGCTCCAGGTGAAAGAGGTCCAATAGGCCCTCGAGGTGAGCAAGGGGAGAGAGGGGACGCTGGTCCCAGAGGCTTCGAGGGAATGTCTGGGCCTAAAGGTGAAGCTGGTGTTGACGGGAGACCTGGCGCTATTGGACCTCCTGGACCACCTGGCGTACCTGGTACTTCAGACTATAGTAACTTTGATGTAAGTTTTTTTGGTCTTATTTTCCTAATTGAAAAGATAGGGTAGAGTTTGAGATAGCTGTATTTAGAAGTTGAGCAATAATATTTTTAGTACATAAATTCAGAGGTTACAATCACATTATTGGAAGCCTAATGCATTATGTGTATTTACCATTTCATGCCATTCATTTCTATTTGCATAGTCAAACTGGAAACCTAGGCAGATTTACAAGGTAAGTTTTGCTATACATAATATAACATCTTTAAAAAATCATTTCAAAATGCTGTTTGTAGACAAGCTTTGTAGGTAAGTATTAAAGTAATAAAAAAAACTTTGTAAAAAAAGTTTGTAGGTAAAAAGTATTTATTTGTGATAACAAAATGTGATAGCTTGTAAAATGCGCTCAATAATCCCTAGGACGATGCGGCAGGTGATAAAATCTAGCCAAAACACCATGTAACTACATTTAGAACCTCTACTTTCAGTAGTCGAGACTTGAGAAAACAAACTCTACATGGTAGAGCAGGCTACTTTGTACTAAATTGAAATCGTGTTTCTAACCGATTTCCTAGCTCAGTTTTACCATCGGTTGTACTAAAAAGCTGAAACAACCGCGTCTGTAAACTACATTTTTCCTCACTCTTGTCTTTTCCTCAATTTCAGTAAATTTTCTCACTATTTTGAAGTCCACAAAACAACAACAGTCATAATTCAGAGTGCCAATAGCAGCGATCTGTTCTCGATTACCTTTTCATTGTCAAGTCACTTTGTGACTGAAACGAATGGCCTTTTTCAGGCAACTGCGCCCCGTTTTAGGAAACAAACCACTCTAAAACTTCAGCAAAAGTGTGAAAGTGGCTCTTTCAGCACTGACACAGTGAAAAGTGAATACATCTAGTCCTCTATTTATATAGTTTTTTCAAAAGTAAAATTTTGATACAATTTTGAAATAATTATTTGACTTTAGTTATTGAAAAAGTGTATCTGCGCTCACTTTATTTGTGACTATTACATCGTCACACCCCCACAACAATTATGTTCTCATCGCGGTAATTTTCTGACCAAATTTTTACTTGATCACCTGCATCTAAGAACGTAAGATCCAAGAACTAGAGCAAGAGCAAAATTTAATTTTTTTTGTCTCGAGAAAACGAGAAAAAGTAACTGAAACTCTAATGAAAACTGGTAAAGTACTTGAAATTGGTAGAGTAGTATGCAAATTGACTACTGTTTACTCTACTGCTGTACACCAGACTTTATAGTCTACTCTACCATAACGTTAACAAGTATATCTGCCCAGCTATTGTTACAATGAGCTGGATCTTTGATTCATATCAATGACACGAACAGATAAAGGGATTTATCCGAAACATTCTCGTAAACTTTGGCTCTGTATTGTCTGACAAAACATTTGGAATCATTAAGCTCAAAACTTTGCACAATGAAGATTTAGTAAGAAAACAATGGTATAAGTTTTTGAGGGGTGAATAAATAAATAACAAACATTGTTCAAAGTATTCGGTATAAAGGGTATGTTTTGGATGTTCAGTTCTGAAAATGTGTTAGAAAACTAAGATATAACGAAAGTGAGAATACCTACTTAATTATAATTTTTTTTTACTCAAAGTGAATGATTGGATGCTTAAACGACCCACTTTTTTATTTTCTGAATGTTTGGTATAAGTACCTACTGAAATCACCCAAAATCTAACAAATCTAATTAAACAGGAATCGCTGATTGGTTCTTACGGAGGTGGAATTGGAAGACCAGGGGCGCCAGGACCCAAAGGAGATGCCGGACAAGTCGGACCCATGGGTCCTCAAGGGGACAGAGGATTCCCGGGACATAAGGGGGACAGGGGGCAGCCTGGACAAAGCGGTGCTAAGGGAGACCGAGTAAGTAATACTAATGTACTCGTACCTAGGTATTTACGAGTAGCTTTTTTTTTTAAATGGTTTATGAAATTAAATATGTATTATTATGTAAAAATACTAGACTGCATGTAAAGTTTTACACCTCAAACTATATTTTATAATTGACCCAAATAAATAGGTACCTTACAGAATAACAATACAATATGAAAATTGCAAAAGAAAAATTAATATTGATAGCTAGCTATTCCTTGTTTATATTACATCATCAACGGATTATATAGTTATCAAAATTGATTGAAGATAGCCAAAACGGTTTCGGTCACATAGAGCATTTTGTAAAGCTACACTGAAATGGCAGGTGAATATGAATAAAGGGTTTTAATTACTAGGAAAGCTAAGTTTTTGAGGCTTACTCCCAGTCAATACACAAAGCGTCACCCAATGTGATGGACCACTTACGTACACTAATCAATAAAAGGGTCTTTTATAGGGTCATCCAGGATCCCAAGGTGAACGAGGCGTCAAAGGCGAGCGAGGCAGCTCAGGCAATGACGGTAGACCTGGGCTTCCAGGAGCTAATGGAAGGCCAGCAGAAAAGGGAGAAAAAGGTAAGGAAGAACCGCTAGCATTTTCTAAAACTAACCAAGAAACTCGATATTTTCCAAGCTCAATAGTGCATTTTGGGAGAGTCCTACGTTCAACGGAACGGAATCAATAGGATGATAAAGGGAATCCATTTACGGCTTCATGCGTAGTGGATATCCTCTTAGGTTCTTAAGCTCGTGCATTCAACATTCTTTCTCCTGAACCTGATACCTGATCTTCTGATAAAATGAGATCCTTCATTTTCAGTTCGTTGCTCATGAATGATCATTAATAAATCTGTTGCAGGTGAACATGGAAACCCTGGACCTCCAGGTCCTCCAGGTCCAGGAGGAGTAACTACCGGTGTCTTCAATCCTAGCAATCCGGAAAATCTTTCAGCAGGTGAAATTCTTTTTTCGTACATTATAATTAATTTTATAGTAGTTGGCGTTGTCGACTAAAATATTTATAAAAAATGTTGTAGGTCAAGGGTCAATAATCGGACCAAGGGGTGATAAAGGTGAAAAGGTGAGACCTTCTTTTCAAATTTAAATTAGTTGTATGACTAAAACTACAATCTTCATTTATTTAATCAAGGGAGAAAAAGGCGCTCGCGGAACAGACGGTACTCCAGGACCTTCCGGCAAAGACGGCATTTCGGGTGAACGCGGTGACATCGGCCCATCAGGAATGCCGGGCATGACAGGACCACCGGGAACACCAGGACTAAAAGGAGATAGGGGAGAAAGAGGTCCTCCTGGTCCTATTAGTGTGAACTCTGCTGGATCTGATTTTATCACTATCAAGGTGAGGTTTTTTTTTAATACAGACGTAGCTTTTAGATAGAAATATCACGCACATCACTCCATCCCAGTTTAACACAAACAGTTGTGAAAAAAAAAATTAACTATTAGCGCTTGCAGCGCCAATCAATCGCTACTTTACTAGGTATTTGAAACTCTAACCTAGTCATTGTTTTGTGATTGCATGTTAGATCTACCACTTATCGTATTGTACCTACGATAAGTGTATACCTACAATTTCATAATACCTAGAACCTAGCTGTAGTTTAGCTGCTAGCAGCTACTTATAAAGTAAATTCTTCGAGAGCATAAAACGGTCAAATACGTTTTAATCTCAAATGTAGCTACTTTCAACCTACTTGCCAATTATATAATATTCTACGTACCTACCTACCTCTATAAAACTATTTGTATTGTGTATGATAATCTTATAAAGGAATTTTGTCGAGTTCTATCTTGTATCTATGCCTAGATTCCAGATACAATAGAAAATGTACCTATTATGTTCCGTGTAGATCCGCATACCAAAGGTTAAGTTACCAATGTTTGTTTAGGGAGATAAGGGTGAGCCTGGATTGAGAGGAAGAAGAGGCAGGCCAGGAGCACAGGGTCCAAGGGGTCTGCAAGGTTTACAGGGAATACCAGGACCTCCAGGGAAGGCTGGGGATAAAGGCGATATTGGTTTACCAGGATGGATGGTACGTAGTATACTAGATAGGTACTTGTAAATCTTGCCTAGTATCGTTACTAAATTCTAATAGTACCACTTAAGTATAATTGAAAATTAGCGACGTAAGTTTTTTACTGACTTTTCAAAACGATACTTGTGTGACTTTAAAAATTTCAATTGTCAACTTGTCTAGGAGTAGGTAAGTAAGTATGTAATTTTTTGGTAAATGACTTTGTTAACCTCTAGTCTGCTGGCTGACTTTCATGACTTAGGCAATGAATAAATTAGTGTTTTATAATTGTTTCCGTATAATTTTAGCTTACCTACATGAAACTTTTATTATAAGTGCTAACACTACTTTTATTTTGTTTGCAAACTGACTAGAACTCCAAGGTAAGTTAGTATTTTTATGTTAAAAAGAGGACATTATTATCAGATTGTGTATAATCTATGTTTATAATAGGGTCGTCCCGGAACTTTGGGACCTCCTGGAAACCCTGGTGCTACTGGGCCAAAAGGTGAAAAGGGCGATCCAGGGGTCAACATATTGGACGTATCAATGGTAAGTTCAAAACATAAACATAAATCTTGTAGGTTGTTTATATTATAATCGAAAATAGAGTTGATACAAGTCTAGTGCAAAAATGTATGGACATGGACTTTGAAATAGCAGCTTAGATTACGCTATAAAAATACGCGGATTTCATAATAAATTATCTACTTACTACTTTTATCAAAATAATAATCCATACTTACATCTTTATCAAATAAACGCATAGATGGTTATTTATTAGGTAACACATCATGTAACTAATTACCTAACTGGTTAGGCAAGGCAATATTGCATAAAGGTGAACAAAATCACTTCTTCAACTCCCGTTTCTTGATTTTGAGTGGTAGTCCTCCTACAAAGCCTTCAGATACGATCCCGGTTGGCTCTGGAAGAGGGACCTGGACACTGCAAGCTGCTGGCTCTACTGTAAACTTCTGTAGTACTGCAGCTAAGCCCGCCATACTTTGCATTTGTCCTAATCTCTCACCTATAAATAACAATTATAATATTATCAAAATGGTCTGGTACTCCAACCCCAAGAAAATATCTGAAAAATAGGGTATCTTGAAGTAATTACTGTTTTACTTTGAAGACGTAAATTATTTCCTGAGACACAGTATCTAGAGGGTATAAAAAACCATTTACTTACCAACGCAGGCTCTTGGTCCTTCTCCAAAAGGTAGATACACAAACTTCCTTATATATTCTTTCGCAGCGCCATCGTTAAACCTTTCAGGATTAAATTTATCAGGATTCTCAAAATACTGAGGATCCCGATGAAGTGCTTGAATTGGTACTATTACTTTTACACCTTCGTTGATCGTCAATCCAATCTCTGGTATGGTATACTGTGGTACCGTGCACATTCTGAGTAAATATGCCACTGAAGGATACATTCTCATAGACTCATAAAACGCTTTTTCTAAGTATGTCATTTCTTTAACTGCATCATAAGATATCTTATTATCGTACTTCGCTAACACTTCGTCGATTTGTTTTTGTACTTTCAACTGATATTCTGGGTTAAAAGCTAGCTGGTGCAGAGTGTAGCTTGATGCAGTCGATGATGTCTCAAAACCTGCTCCAAAGAATACGAATACTTGAGCAGTCATAAGCATGTCACTTAGTTCCAATTCCACTACTTTTGGTGAACCATCTGGGTTTTTCGTTTCAATAGACTCTCCGATAATTTTACCTTTCTTCTTGAGCTCCAGTAAAAGATCTATGAAATCGTTTCGTCCTGAGGGCTCAAAGTTTCTCTCTTTTAATACTGCTTGAACCAAATGATTAACGTTTTGCTCAATTTCAGGCGACAAAAAATGCAAATTTTTACAAAGTTCTGGGAAAATCATTTTCAGGGATCCACACACAGCATCACGAAAATTTCTCTGAAATATTCTTTGACCCAGTTTCCGGAATTGAGAATTTTCATCACCCAATGAATCCAATTTGAGTCCGAAACCGCACGCACCAATGAAGTCAGTTGTATACCTTGCCATAAGCTCTCGGACATCATAAAATTCTCTGTGACTTACATCTTCCGTTATTATTTGCAGTTTCTCAGCTCGTTCAGTAATAATTGGAAACATAGCCTTTAATTTGGCTGTACTAAAGGCTGGTGTAAATCGCTGTCTCGTTAGCTTCCATAGATCTCCGTCGGCAAAGAACAAATTCTTGAGCAGGGGTTCAATAACAGTTTTATGGGGATTAAATCCTCTTGCATAAAAGTTTTGGAAATCTGTGACGAGAATTCTTTTAGCAATTTCCGGGTCTCTGATAACTAGTTCTGGTGCTAATCCTCGATAGAATCCCACTACTTTTTCATCCGGGAACTGGTTGTATGTTTCTGTAGCCATCGTAGCTATACTGGCTTTATGTATGAACTGTTTCAGATTGGTTCCAACGAAAGGATAAGTTTTTCCATGTTTGATTCCCTTGTTTTTCCAATAACTGAATGTCCTGACACCGTACCAGTATATAAACACTATTAGAAAAATAAATATAGTGGCAATAACCAGCATTTTGAATTTATTTATGCACACTACTGGCTACTGTGAGTACATTATACAAATAATTTGATAGCGATAAACTTTATACATTTAATATTATTTGCACATGCTATCTATAAAATAAAATGTGATAACTGATTAACCTAGACCTAAAGATTAAACTAATTATCAATTTGTATTGATTTAGGTTTATCGCTTGTGTTTACCATAATGCTTGGTAGAAATGCTTGCAGAAAAAGCTTACTACAGCACCTCAGCAGTGGTATTCCAATCTCAGTTGAACTGCAAAGTTTTAAATCATGGTCAGTTCATAATAACTCATAGTTGTTCTGTGACTAAATAGTGACATTATGATGTCATTTAATTTGTTTTCGCGCATATTTTGCTGTGAAGTGTCTAAAAAGAATGATCACGTGGTACAAAATTGTACTACGTGACCTGAAGAAATTACACTGGGCAGTGATATATAACTTGACAGCAAAAGATTGGAATACGGGGGCTGACTTCTTGGCTGATAATAGTTTAAAATTAATAATTGCGTAGTATATTGTAATTAATCTTAAAAAAATATTAGTTTTGAATTATTAATTTATTGTCACTGTTATCTATCTTATTTATCTCTATGTAATGTTTGTGGGCCGCCAGGCGAAGCACAGAGGTTCATTTTATTATTTTTCCATCTGCTTATGTGTTATAACCTGTCTTTACAAGTGAATAAATGAATATGAAACAAAGCACTATTAAATATCACTATAAAATATCACTTTAAAATCAGATTAATTTTTTATCTTGCGTTTCTTGATTTTAAGCGGTAGTCCACCCACAAAGCCTTCTGATACAACTCCTGTCGGTTCTGGAAGAGGGTTTTTGACGCTACACGCCGCTGGTTCTACTGTAAACTTGTGTAGTATTGCAGCTAAGCCTGCCATACTTTGCATTTGTCCCAATCTTTCACCTAAAAAAAGATACAAAAATATTACGATTCATCGTAAAGTAAATCACCATCACAGTAATAGACATAAACAAAGAATAATTCGGTTGCGGAGAGATGAAACGACCAACATTCTAAGTTACTTAGATATTGATTCAAGAATTCGTATCGCACCCTGAATGTTGACTACTCATGCAGACACTAATATCTAACCACCGAGTCCTAGTATCCCGGGGACAACACACTTGGGTATAATGACACTACTGTTATCTAGTATGTAATAGTGTATGTACTATGCATTCCTCACTAATCGAAATATTGTTATCTAAATTGCGCATGACAATGACACAAGGATAACCTATTTCAAATCGCGCATCACGAATACAAAAAAGTGACTAGCGTAACTTGAACTCTAACAAGTTAAACACGAGCTTGACCTTGATGTCGGTCTAGTCTAGACACTGTTTACTTACCAACGCACGCTCTTGGTCCATCTCCAAACGGTAAGTAAACGAACTTCCTTATATAATCTTTCGCAGCGTCATCGCTAAATCTTTCAGGGTTGAACTTTTCTGGTTCCTTGAAGTATTTTGGATCCTTGTGGAACGCCTGGATTGGTATCATCACTTTCACACCTTCATTTATGGTTAATCCAATCTCTGGAATGGTGTATTGCGGGGCCGTGCACATTCTGACTAAATATGCCACTGAAGGATACATTCTCATAGACTCAAAAAATGCCATTTCTAAAAATTTCATTTCTTTAACTGCATCGTAAGTTATCTTACCATCATGTCTCGCTAACACTTCCTCAATTTGTTTCTGTACTTTTTCCTGGTATTCGGGATGAAATGCCAACTGGTGAAGAGTATAGCTAGAGGCAGTTGATGATGTTTCAAATCCAGCTCCAAAGAATACAAATACTTGAGCAGTCATAATCAAGTCACTAAGTTCCAATTCTACTATTTTTGGGGATCCGTCAGGGTTTTTCGTTTCAATAGACTCGCCGATAATGTTTCCTTTCTTTTTTAGCTCTAATAAGAGATCTATAAAATCGTTTCTTCCTGAGGGCTTATAGTCTCTCTCTTTTAGTACAGCCTGAACCAAATGGATCATGTTTTTTTCAAGTTCTGGAGCTAAAAATGTCAAATTCTTACAAAGTTCAGGGAATATCAATTTTAGGGCACCAGATACCGCATCGCGAAAATTTCTGTGAAATATTCTCTTGCCGAGCTTTCGAAATTCAGAATTTTCATCACCTAATGAGTCTGTTTTGAGTCCAAAACCACATGCACCGATGAAGTCCGTCGTATACCTTGCCATCAGTTCCCGGACATCATAGAACTCCGTTTTGCTGACTTCTTCTGTAATAATTTGTAATGTTTCAGCGCGTTCAGTAATAATCGGGAACATAGCCTTCAGCTTCCCTGTGCTAAAGGCGGGAGTGAACCGCTGTCTGATTAGCTTCCACAAATCCCCATCGGCAAAGAATAAATTCTTCAGCAGAGGTTCTATAACAGTTTTGTGTGGGTTAAATCCTCTTGCATAAAAATATTGAAAATCCAAGACGAGAATCCTTTTCACAATATCCGGGTCTCTTATCACTAACTCTGGTGCAGTGCCTCTGAAAAACCCGACAACTTTTTCGTTTGGATATTTATTGTATGCATCAGTAGCCATCATAGCCATGCTGGCTTTCTGGAGGAATTGTTTTAAGTTGTTGCCGACGAAAGGTAAAGGTTTTTCATGTTTCACGCCTTTTTTCTTCCAATAACTGAATGATTTTACACCATGCCAGTAAACTACCACTGCTAGAAATACGAATAGCGTGAATAAAATCAACATGGTTTGGTTTGTTAACACACTACTTGCTGGGCCGGTAACATGTTTCGCACTACGGGTGTCTAGTAGGTAGTCTAGTGTCCTTCCTACCTACTGCTTATTTCTTTATGATTGCATGGTTGGCCAAATTGGCAGTCACAATAATGCAACGCTACAGTAAAGGTAAATAGTAATTGTGAAAATTACGTATTGCGAGTTATTTTACATAGAAGGAGTCAATTACCTCGATTTTTATCAATGTTTTGATCAATTTAAAGCACAAATCATGTTGGTACACAGGGAACTGAAACTTTTATCTCAATAAATGAATAAAAAAAATTTAAGTAGGTACTTATCACAAGTAATTAAATTTAAAATTTAAAAAACCCTCGAATTTTGGACCGATTTTGATCAAACATAGCTAAGAACACTCCCGACTAATTCACCTTTACCACCTAAAAAAACAAAATCAAAATCGGTTCATCCGTTCGGGAGCTACGTTGCCTCAGACACACACACACACACACACAGAGACACGTCAAACTTAGAATACCCTAACGTTTTTGCGTCGGGGGTTAATTAATATAAAAAATAATATTTACTTACCATCATTTTGGAGTATGTATTATGTATTAAATTGAGTATAACCAAGTCAAAGTGGAAATAAATAACACCACTTATAGTTATAATTACGTTGGTAGGGTATTATAAATACCTACTAATAATACCTAATACTAAAACCGCGAATAAGCTAAACACCGGGTTGAAATTAGCTCTGTCATTGTTTTAAGTTACCCGTCAGTAAGAGATAGCAAAGATTTAAAATGCTTCTATATATTACTATCATTTGACACGTAGTATTTCTGACCGAAAACGTCTGTACAATTACGGTAGTATTTGGCGTCGTCCTAATACTTACAAACGTGACATAACATTTAAGTGCAATAGTTCAGAGGCCGTAGTACGAGTTTATAGTGTTACGTCTTACACCCAGTATACCAGTGTGCGCTGATTGGTATGAAAACACTGAGCGGAAGCAGCTTCTCAAAGATCTGCTCAGTGTTTCCATACCAATCAGCGCACACTGATGTGCTGGGCGTCAGACGTTTTACACACTGTAAACGTTTACACCTTGTAAACTCGTACTGCCGCCTCAGTATGATTGATCGCGCGTTCGTAATACAATTCGAACTGGCGATGATCGCATTCGCGTTGTACGAGTATTAGCACTACTACCCAAATCTGGATCTCTTAAAACTTGAGGCTGGCCCTACACAATTAGTCTTCTAAAATCTTATTTTTAGTGGCCGTAAAGGTTCAAAACACTATTTATGCAAAATTTTCTCAAGGAGCATAATTTTCTCAAGTGTGATATAGAAATTTTACACTTTACGACATTGCAGAGCGAAAAGTTTGTTTTATGTGGCCATGGTAGGTTATGCCCTGTGGGATAATTTCTTACAAAAGGTTGGTACTTAGAAAATAATAGACGTTTTATGATTATAATATTATCAGGCAATTGTTTGTTTTGTGTCTAATGTGCCCTATTACATGTAAATAGTTATGTAGTTATTGACCACGACCATTAAACTACAATACAAAGAAATCAGCATTTCATTACGAAAAACGCCAGAGTTTTGACACTTTGGAAATGTCATGTTTTGGTGCTTGTCAGTAGTATGTTTGTTGTACATTGCAGATTGGCACGCAAGCCCTCCTAAGTGTTCGTTAATCAAGTTGTTAATGTATAACCAAGAAATGTGTTCGCGCGCTAGTCAGAGCACAATTGTATCGTTCCAGAGCGCCAATGCATAGTCCATTGTATAAAATATCGTTGACCATGACACATAAATAAATACTTAGCTATAAGAGTAAGTATCGAATTGCATAAACACATGGTATCAAAAAACTCATGCTATCAGGTTAAGGCGCGGGCTGGCTCGCATCCACATACCACTCCACATCACTATGACAAAAAACTAGTTTAGCAGATTAAGCTAGATTTTGTAGTGGTAAACCTTGAACATTGGCTAGTAATCGTTTAGGTACAACATAGGTATTGTAAGTAAATTAAAAACTTGTAAACCTACTTACCTACATTTTGATGTTTTATGGATGCAACAAAAAAAAATGCTAAGAGCAGCTCTGTCAATGAATAGTTTAAAGTTAAAAAGATTTTGATTGAAATTAACTTTATTTATCATAATTGAATCCTTTTTCTAATCAAACCTTTCTTTTGCTCAACGTAGTCGGGTTAAATATAATTGTAGCCAACGATAGTATGTAACTCAAAAATAAAACAAAAACTCAGCTGGACCGATAGCAAAAGTAGTGGTAACGTCTATTTACCTAAGTATATTTTTTTACAGTTCAAAGGCGAAAAAGGCGATCGAGGATTTGACGGGATTCCTGGGACCCCAGGTGTGGCCGGTCCTCCAGGACCTCCTGCTACAACGGAAGCCAAATCCTTCCTACCCGGACCTCCTGGACCCCCAGGGCCTCCTGGGCCTCCTGGGGTCTCAATCGTAGGACCTAAAGGGGAACCTGGCATGAGCTATTACGAGGAGCATCCAGTGCATGGGAGTACCAAATACTTTGATAGACGACCAGGTAAAAAAAATGTTAACATAGCTCCTTTTGTTCGGCCAATCTCAGTTTAGAGACGCCGGTGGTCGAGTGGTAGCAACCCTGCCTTCCAATCTTAAGGTCGTGGGTCCACCAATGGATTTTGCTATTCGGAAAATGTATATGCCCAATGCCAGGGCTTTCAAACGGTGAATGAGAACATCGTGAGCAAACCCGCGGTTTTGTCAGCTGCGCACGTATTGACCTTGACTTTCCTATGCATAAAGTCGGCTAGACTGAGAGGATGGTATAAAAAAAAACAAGAATAAAGAATATTTATTTGCATAAAAGATGTGTTAGTAAGGTGGTGTAATTACGTAGGTGATACAACATGTGTTACCGGTTACAGTGTGCAAATTGAGATTACTTTAAAATTGTAATAAAATTGTAAAACATTGCATAACAATAATAAAATAAATTCAGTTTGATATATTATGACACACAGTACATAATCATAACGTGCTGCATAATCATAATACGTGCTGGGCAAGCCTAACTCTATCTACAACCATGTCCCATGATTAGTATTATAATTTGAATGTTGCGAATCATGCGAGAGGGACGATATGTTTTTATGTGAGACTCGCTGCTTGCGTGCCACGCGCCTACACCTATTGCGATCCCTGATTCGCAACATTCAAATTATAATAGTTCAAAGTTCAAACAGTGGATAGGTTGATGTGTAGCCGACTGTACTTGCTACGATTTCACTGTACTTACTTATATGTTTGTGTAAATCGGTTTCAATCTGACTACCAATATTGAACTGTGTTTATCTAGCAATTTTCTTTTTTTACGCTGCTCAATAACAGCCGCTAAAAGTGCCTTTGACGATCTCAAAGCTTTGAGGGATCTCAAAGATTTCAAGGGTAGTGACAGACTCCGTCACGGTAAGTACCAATCACGAGGTTTTGGAAACAATTGAGATAAAAAATCATACGTAGCTGCATAACCACTATTTTTACCGCAATGTTTATAGCTCCGTCTTTTATAAATCGATTTGAAAATATATCTGAAAGAAAAATATCAGATCTAGAACTAACTGGATTCAGATTGGTCCAGGAAATCAAAATCGGTTTACTTAGTATAAAAATAACTGGAAAAAATATGCCATTAAAGTACACGACATAGAAAAGTCAATAACACGCCTAAAAATCTTTTCAATAACTTAGTACATGACATAAAAGACCGTAAAAAAATGCTGATTTTATGGAATAATTGCAGAGGTACAGTAAACATTTTAGAAAAACGATGTTAACTGAGTCGTAGGATTGTATCACCTTGTTCTTTTTATAGTTCATCCTCCACAACCAACGAACACCCATCATTCAGAGGACTCGAAGGCAGTTGCTTCCATCCCCGGTGCTGCGGTATTCCAAACAACGGAGGACATGATGAAAGTAAGTCTCCATCCCTTGGACAAACGACATGGTAAACCGGTGGGTGAAGAAGGCTCAGAATCACTCTTGCTGTAAATGTATAAGAAAGGCTTATGTTCACCAATAGACGTAGATATGAAGTTTATAAGCGAGTGCACACAAATAAGAAAATGCAAACTTTTCACCCAGTCTGGGTAAGATTAAAGTTCTCATGTTATACACAGCGCGGTTATGATGACCAGTTTTAATCGATAGATTTTTATAACGTAGCTAACGTAGCTAGCTATTTTGTTGATAGATGAATTTTTTACAAATGTTTTCGGCCATGATTAACATTTGAAATGCTGTAGACAAAAATAATCTTTGAATGGTTCTTTGTAAAATATATCGCAATTTCTATAGCGTTACTGAGTTCCGATTTCCGATTTAAATATTTTGAGAATATACCTCAACCCTTTTCAACCTTTGTTTCAACGAAAAAATTCATCGTACCTACTCTACGTGAAATTAGCTGTGATACTTTTTATATTTTGACAGTTGGCATCGACAAGTCCCGTCGGCGCTTTGGCTTATGTTGTCGAAGAGCAAGCTTTGCTTGTCAAAGTTAATTCCGGCTGGCAGTACGTGCAGGTAAGCGAATTTACAGTTGGATAATGAAAAAGAAAGAGTGCAATTTGAATTCTACAAAAAGTGGGGAACGAGAAACAAACTATCGGATTCTCATTTGTTACCAGCACTTTCTCTTAGAATGTCAACTTGTCTATAATCACTGTTCCCTTGTAAGCTGTTTTAAATATAATTTTAAATTCACTTCAGCTCGGATCTTTAGTGACGCAGTCTATTCCTGCGCCTACGCCGGCATTACCTACACCTCCGATGCCAGCAGCTAGCTTAGTCCACGTGCCGTCTCATAACTTAGCTGAGAACTCAATAGCAGGAACTGGGCCTAGCGTAAGTACCTTAATTTTTTTGATCTCAATAAGTAAAACTGTCTTTTCTCTGTATAGTGAGGTTTTTTTACTATTGTTTTACAAAAAAGTAAATACCTAAAAAAAAATCTGTTTTTTTGTACAAAATGCTTGGTGACCCATCGGTTATCTTATAATCACAAAGTGCCCTCGGAGCAACTTTATTTTGATAATGTTCACAAACTAGAAAAAATCTTTTAAGTGCCTACCGATAGTGTTTCTTTTCAATAAGTATGATTTTTGACCAACAGCTCCGTCTAGCTGCACTGAACGAACCCCTATCTGGTAACATGCATGGAGTTAGAAGGGCTGACTACGCTTGCTACAGACAAGCAAGAAGAGCTGGTTTGAGGGGCACTTTCAGAGCTTTTCTCACAAGCAGGTATGATAAAACCAGCTCTAAGTAACAAGGTGACGCAACAGTAGAATACCCCAAATTACTGTAGTGCAAGTATAGTAGTCGAAAAACAAAGTCATAACGATGGAACTGTTTTAAGAACAGTGATTCAGAAGCACAGCTTTTACGATTTCGAATAGGTACTCGAATATTTAATAGATCAAATTTTCAGGATCCAGAACCTAGACTCTATAGTACGGATGGTAGATCGCCATCTACCAGTTGTGAACCTACAAGGCGATGTTCTGTACAAGTCGTTTTCTGACATGTTTGATGGCAGTGGAGGCATCATGGCTGGAGCTCCTAGAATGTACAGCTTCAATGGCAAGAACATCTTTACTGATTCTAGCTGGTACGTAGCAAAAAATTATGTATTTATTCGTATTTCAAGATCTTTTTAGGGTGCCATCACCGGGTATCAAGAGTGGTTTGGTCGCAAATTTAATTTAAAGATTTAACTGGTAAACACAAACATAATCTTGTTGACCTCACCTAATTATAATTCAATACCGAAGATCCAAAACATACACGCATTTATTAATTCGTAGACAAAACAAAGAACGCACCATAGCTGATATGACATGAATATAAACGAGTAATTCTAACCAACAGGCCTCAAAAAATAATTTGGCATGGATCTCACGCCAGTGGCGAGCGAGCTTTGGATACGTATTGCAACGAATGGCAAGACAATGATCCACTCAGAAAAGGAATGGCTGCATCTCTCTACTCACACAAACTCCTGTCACAGGAAAGGTATTTAATTTTTTTTCTTATCTAGGTAACAAACATGATGACATTTTGTATAGAGAAGAAAAAATAAACCCATTGTATTTGTGGTTTTCACAGAATTCAATTTCTATATGTTCTGTTCGGTATATAAGTGTCAAATGTTATTTTTTTTTTTGCAGATATTCTTGTAACAATCACTTCGCAGTTCTATGTATTGAAGCAACTTCGAATATAAACACCCGGAGGAAAAGGGATACTTCGAGGTAACACCTTTTCACCTGTTTTGTATAACCATTCCTAGAATTATAACTAAAAGCAATATTTTAATATTGATATAACGTTATTATTAACAGGTATAATTTGACGAGTTTATTGGATGACGAAGATTATATATACAATGCAGAGGAGTATCAACAACTACTAAACGAAATATTTGCTCAACCGTTTAGAGAAAATTAGTGAACCAAACAGATTTTTAGAAGATTAAAAGCATTCACGGCTTGCGTTCGTGATGAAGAATTCTAATACTTCATAGAATTTAATGGAAATTAATATGAATGTTATGAATGATAAAATGAAAGTTCTATTTGTATGCTGCACGAGTCATACAAAATAAAAGTGTTTGAAAGCTCATTTTAATCGAGATGAATCAAGTTGGTAAGCTTTCGAGATTCCTATTACTATAAGCGTGTATGCTTAAGCCACAAAAGTTACTACTGATTTACATTATAAGATTAGTAAAAATATACTATTTAAGCGCTTTATACCGCGTTGTAGACTTGTAAATAAATTTGTATTTATATAAAAGTTAAGTTTTGTTCCATTGGTCGAATTATCTATTAGGGTCTAATCTTCAATACTTACCTACACATATTTGTCTCGCTACAATATTTCTGCCTTTTGGGTCCAATAAGCATATTATTTTTCTTTAGTTTTTATTTAAAAGAAACACCATAACGCCTTTAGCTTTATAGATCAAATGGCAAAGGTTTTTAGATTATTTCATTGTGTTTAATTAATCAGTTAAAAAAGGGAAGTAAAAAAAAATATTGTGTAGTTTTGCTCGACTTGTAAAACGCTTTCAGTTTGTAAATTATTGTGTTCATTTTAGATTCTTAGCTCTTCAACAAAACTCAGTGTGCCATTCGGTATAGTATAATTATCTGTATTTTAATTAATAGGTATTCTTAAAATTACTACAAGTCTGATTTTTGCTGTTGAAACATTCAAATTCTCAAATAGTTAATTTAAGTTAGTAATTTTCTTATCTAGAATAGAAATAAATAAGTTTACCGTATATCCAGCACTAGTCGTCATATTAATAGTTTTGTATGTTTTTTATGATTTGTTAATAAATAAAAATACGTAGGTACTTTATTTATACTTACACCAAAGTTTTTACACTAAACGTAAAGGCCAAAATAAATAAAATTATATTCGTTCAAACAGTCTATACCTAATATGGTAGGTAAAATTATAAAAACTATTTTATAAAAAATGACAAAAAAGTTTTTCTTCATTATAATAATTCTATTTCAGTTTGAAATCTGATAAACCTACCAACAAGCATTTATAATCTCATAAGTATTTATCATAAATTATCATTATAGTTGATCGAAGTAAATTATAGCCTATCTAATCTCATATTTTGTTCTTTTAATTACAAATGACTGTATTTATACATTGTGTAGTATTAAAATAAAATGTTTTCACATCAATAAAACAGTAATGTATTTTTATTAATTTTGGTAAGTACCTACCAAAATTACTGGTGCTTACCAAAAAAACAGCATTAAAATAGGTAAATACTTAGAAACGTATCTAATAATATTGCGATGAAACATTTTTGGTAAATTCGTCTGAGATTTTTTTAATACATTTCTAACTATGTCAAGAGTATACAATCTGGTTATCCCAGACAGCTGATAGGCCAAACTATCCAGCTTTTAAACCTTTGTTTTTAAAACTAACCTAGTCTAAGGACTTTTCCATTCCGATACAGATTGTTTTTACCACTCTTTAGCCAAATCACCATTCCACAATCACTAATGAATAGGCCTTCCTATCTTATCTAGATGTTTTGTCATAGGCAAGTTTTTATCCATGCCCCGATGTAGTACTACTAAAGAATAAAAACTTATCAAACGTAAATTAACTAATCCATACGAGTATTGACGCCAAAAGCATTCCAAATCGTATTTTCAGTTCAATTTTCGTGGCACCGTTGGTTTTCGCACTGGCTTCACAACATCGCGTCTTACCTGGCTGCGTTTGAGTGGAAATCAATTAGTCTGCCAATCGCAGGCTCGCTCTGTGCTAGCCTTCGTGCATGTGTACAGTCCAAGCCAAAATGTATTGTTATTTTGATACTACTACTTTACTTATTTATTATCATATCCCTCGACCGTTTATCCCATCTACTAGGGATCGGCCTTCCTTGTCTGTTTTCTTCACTACACACAATTTTGTGCGGTGTTAGTGTCGAGTTAAGCTTGTTTTAGGTATTTTTTGACCCAGGTGGAGGGCGGTATTCCGTGTCCACGCTTCGTCTTAGGCAAAATTTTTTCACCCTTAAAAACAGGTTACATAGGTTGATAGGTACCTACTCACAATAAAAATAGAGCTTCTTTTGTTGTGCTGTATTATAATTGTTTGTCATGAGTTAGTCAAACGACTTTACCAGAAAAAAGCTTTTGATTACTACCTAAATGATTCAGCAGACGTATCTCCTGTGACCAGATTCCTAGCCCACGTAATTTCTGGTTCAGTAAACCTTTGCTACCGACTGTACCTCGTTTCTGTATAGCCATAAAGCCTGCACAAATCAAAGAGCTGGCTCTCAATAGCTGCCGTCAAACTGTTAGAGCAGAAATTACAACGGGATCCCGGTTTGGTTGCAACTGGACCAACTGGATTAGGGAATAGATTGTGGAGTTTCACGAAATCCTTGTTATTGTTAGTTCAAGCTATGCTTGTTTTGGATAGAATGATAATGGATTTATCCAACTAGATTTTCGATTATTTCTAATAAGGATAGTGTCAAGTGTTCAATCGTTGTTGCACCTAACTTCAGAGGTATAAAACTTCATTGTCCGTACCTAATAAGTACGGCTAGGCTGATGATGATGATGTATATTTACGCTTAAACTTTGTATTATAAGCTTTCATTGTGAACATGTCCCTTTTGAGAAAATCACAGTCGAGCTAATTACAAAAGTGAGAACTTGAGTTTTATTTTCCAAAAAATACTACCCTAAAAGGAAAGTGCTTTAGACTTCGCAAGTACTTGCTGGGGGCTGTGCTCCAGGTGCAAAGAAGTAATTTTTCCGTTGACAAAGTTCGTCAATCGAATGGAAAAGTTTTCTTATTAAAGTACAGACGAGGCTCAGACGTTTCTCGTCGCGTGTCCATTAAAAATAAAATAAATACTGAACTTTCAAGTCACATGGTTCGACCTGATCCCACATAAAACTTAGAGTCCTCATATCTAAGGCTCATATTATTAAACTTAAGCGTGACTTACGCATTGATTTGAGTAGAGATTTTCATAGTAAACTGTGAAAACTCTATGACTACTTCGCTAGTGCAAATAAATAAATGAAAAAAAAAATATTAGAATAGAACACATATATTTTATTATAGCAATAGTGAGTTTCTGATTGCTATGAAAAAGTTAACAGCTGCTATCTCTAAAGTCTCGTTGCAATAGTTCATTCCTATTGCTATAAAATACTGATACTCAATATAATACCACAGTAGTGTCCAACCATTCGTCCAAGGTCCAACCCGTCCAACCAAGGTAATGTCTCTCTTTTTTTTTATACATTATAGACAAACGTTTGACCGCAATCTCACCTGATGGTAAGTGACGATGCGGCGCGGCGGCGTGAGTTTTACAGTAAAGAGATCGTATAGCACAAATGAGAGCATACTAACTCCTTACTTTACAGTTTACACTTTAGCAATGTGTGTGTGAACCTGACGCGAACCCCTAGTTTCACACATTCAAAGGCACGGTTCACGTTCACAACTTATGTATGTGGTAATCTTTGATGTGGTAATTTGACCGTGTCAGTTCCATACAATTTTCCGAGAGTGCTCGAGGGGGTCTGCATGCCTATAGTGTTTACGTAAACTATATTTTGTATAGAGATTGAGCGCCTCCAGCGGGAGTTTACATAACTGATGATTCTTCTTCTTCTCTTATATGGCCTCTGTCCGTCAATTGGACACACAATTTTGCTAGTGTCAAGTGGATTATTTGAAATAAGTTTAGTCAAGTCGAGTCATTTGTTTTGAAGACAAAATGGTGGATTCTCCCTTCAAAACTTGGAAACGAATTCCATCAAATAATAAAAACACATAATACACATTTATTCCAATGGCTCACCCATTAAGTATAATCATAGTAATGAATGAAGTGTTATTGGCTAAAATTCCATCGAAGTTAAAGAGCAAAACTCACTAAAACACCAAGAAAAACAATTAAAATAAATGTGCTATGTTGCTTTTACAAATGACAGAACTCGAATCCCTCCATACAAAAATATAGTTTACGTGACTTTGACGTAAAACGTACATATTAGGGGGGCTGATAATACTACAGGCATTATTAGGTAGCTAACATTATGTTTCCCAAACTTTATTATTCAGCAGATTTAAAATAACTTCATTGCACAATCCGATACAACAGTGGCCAACTCTACCTACGGTTTTGACACGAAAGCCTCTTACAACTTGGAAACGTGGACGAAATTAAACCGCTTTGGCCATAGAAGGTATTGTAGTACCAATGTACTGGAGAATCACTCAAAAATCGGCAATTTAAGAATTAGTTTTTCTCATTAAAAATTAATCAGCTCACAGAAGGCTCACAGTCAGACTGATTAGATTACTTAGATGACCTTGACCTATCTTAATTAGCTAGCTGTGGATTTGAAATAACATAAAAGTACATTTTCCGTTGTAACTTGCTAGACCGAAGCATAGAATATAATATACTTCGTCAGTGGAAAGGGAAAAATGCATAAGCGCCACGAGGGCGTAATGGTAATTACGCATTTTTTTCCTTTCCACTACAGCGACAATACAACATGACTGTCATGTCATGCCATGTCATGTCACGCTTAGGGTGACAGATTTGGGTGACAGAAGGGAATAATCCACGACTTCATAACCGAAGTTAGTCCCTTGATAATGATAGCGCATGAATTTTTTTACCTTACCCTCTAGACATAATAAAAAAAACTAAATAATACATTTTTGGTTTGGAAGCCTCGGTGGGCGAGTCCACTAACAAAAATAAGACCGGTCAGTCTTATATGTTCATCAGGCTTACATTTGCTCAGTCAGGTTCATACTGTTATAGAAGTGACACAGGCCTACTTTGCTTCTATTCCTGCAGTCTGTTTATAAAGTCCGCTTTCAACAAGTCCGTCTGACGCCGCCACCACTCGATAACCACTTCAAAGCATTCCAGATGATCGATAGTCACAGACCGACTGAGCGTTATCAAGTTTGCAACAATTGCTTTTAAACGTTTTGTCAGAGATAAAATGTACCTACAATAAGCTTTTTCTACAAGCGATTTCTGAGAGCTTTACACTCTTAAAAGTAGCTACAGATGGCATACTGCGTGGTAACGACGTTTAGACTGCAAAGTCCATACCGCGCAATGCAACTCTACAAAACTCTCGGCGCTTACTTATGTGTCTGTAAATCGGATATTGCAAGAAAAGTTTGATTAATTCTAGTTTAGCGGTAAATTAGTAAGGGGCAGAGCTGAAACCAATAATTACTAAATAAGAGAAAAATAATGTTAATATTTGTTTCAATTGAACTAAAAACGTCGATTATCGATGTTATTAAAAAATCGAAGATATCTAAAGATTTATTTTAAGTACTTAGGATGAGAGTTTTTTATTTTTGTGAAAATGTTATTTTCAATTACAGTCTCAGAACATGACATAATTCCCAAAATAGATTTGAGAATTGCAATGCAAACTAATTCCATCCAACTCCCAAACTTAGATGTTAGCAACAATCTATCCAAGCCAGTTAATGTCGCATTTACACAGAAAGCAGATTACTGGGTAAATGAAAAGTTACATGATTGCAGCTTATAGAATTGAATTATTTGACCAATATAAAATCATATCAAAAGGGTTTATTTGCGACTATCAAAAGGTTGCAAAATTTATAGAAGACGTAGTCCTATACAACACACTTGAGAGATCGTCGATATTAAAGAAGATTGCTAAAAGAGACTGGAAAAAAGAAGAAGCAAAACGGTCAGCCGTGATCTTTACCTGATGTTCTGTAATCACTGAGCACGTCCAATTAGGAAGTGCACTGCGCCCATCACTCTGAGATAGGTGTTGTCTCATGTGCCTGTAACTGCACCTACATCTAACCTATTTTCAACCCCTGACGCAAAAACGACGGGGTGTTATAAGTTTGACGTGTCTCTGTATGTGTGTGTGTCTGCCTGAGGCAACGTAGCTCCTGAACGGATGAACCGATTTTGATTTTGTTTTTCTTGTTTGAAATGTGAATTAGTCGGGAGTGTTCTTAGCTATGTTTGATGAAAATCGGTCCAAGATTCCGGGGCTTTTTTTAATTTTTATTATAATTACTTGTTAGTGTAACCGAAGCCTAATGCAGTGCGCAAATTCTGCCTGGCGAGTTTAGTGTTGTTATCGTAGCTTCGACTGATCAAACGTAATTGCTTTCGGCAGGACATCCTCATTGAATGATGAGAGGGAAATAGATTAAAAGCTGTTAGGTATTTCATCCTGCACTGAAGGTCAATAACGGTGACCGTGATATTCCACGTGACGTTACATCAAAATAACATTTTGATCATCATCATCAGCGTGTAGGACTTCATTGCTAGACATCATGCCTACACCCGATTTTTAGAAAGAACGACTTTAGGGTTCTCCCATCTATCGACTTCTCGCAAGCCTAACAATGTGGTCGGTCCATCGGGTGGGAAGCTGTACTTCTTGAAGTATGTTAGTAAATTATCATAATGCAAATACTTAATCTAACATACATAACAATATATGCTACCTACTCTACGATTCCTTCGATTAAAAACACTTTTTGCAAAAGATTTACTAAGCTTTGAACACAGTTGAATTAATTTTCCAAAAATATTCTAAATATAATAAAAATACTCATCTTTCTCATTGTAAGCTAGCTTTATTTCATCACTACCACGAAATAAACAAACAAAATTATGAATAATTTTCGCCTAAAATGGGACGCAATAATTTGATTGTGCCACTCAATTTAATTTAAAATAAGCGACGGTCAATTCATAGGACCTTATTCAATTCCAGTTTCACAAAGGTCAATTGCGAAAGGTCAGACGAGGAAAGGTAAAACAGGAATAATGAGATGATACCTTCTAAACTGGGTTAGGAGTTCAAGTACATGAGGAATGTCAAAAAACGTGCATTTAAAAGTACTTTTAAAAGTAATAATCTGTGAAAAGTGCCAAAAACCGTTCTAATTTTTTTTTATTCATTAGAGGCAACCGCAATCTCTCTTGGTGTTAAGTGACGATGCGGTTGTCGATGTCTAGAAGAAACCTATTCACTCTCCAGTGAATAGGTTTCAAGAGGAGTCTTGAAAGCATCTGAATTGGAACTTATATCGGTAGTATGCATTTCCCTTTAAGGGTAAGGTCGTGGGTTTGAATCATTATTATACAAGTCAGTACCTAAACTGCCGAATTTAATCAATTAGAGTAAGTAAAGCAAATACACTACTGATATAATCACGATGTCCCATTAACTCTACCCCACTATATGAGGTGTAACGAAACAAACCATTAAAAACACTATAACGTCGTAAACATCGAAAACGAACATAAAACCCACGGGTTGACAACATATTTCAATCACGCGTGAAATCGCACATTCTTCTCCGACCTCAAAAGTTCTAATGTGGGGGAACATTTAGCCTAATGAAAACCCGTCCCAGTGAAATACTTTTGCAATTAAACTAAACGGTCTGTTTTAGGTAGAGTAATAGAGCGTAAACTATTGTTGGGTTTGAGCAGAATAATAAACATCACGAGCGTCATACAAAGTATTCAAAAATAGCTAAACACACACACACACAAATACACACAGAGAGAGAGAAAGAGAGAGACACGTCAAACTTATAACACCCCGTCGTTTTTGCGTTGGGGGTTAAAAACCACACTGTTTAATAGAAAATTGGATCCGTAGCATCTCGTAGCACGTTTACGAACTAAATCTATAGGTACTCGTATTAAAGAGCTGTCAGAACAGGAAGCACTCGTCAGTTGAACCTAATTGAGGATAAAGTGTCATGTTTGAATCAAACGTTTTGTATGAAATCACGATAAGCCGGCGGATGAATTTTAATTAGAAATAAATGAATAATTAGAAACAATTTTTTAAATGGAACTCAATCCTTGATTTTCTAAAATGAAACTTTGGTCGAACTGGCTGTATATAAACAAATAGTTCATACCTTTATTTTTTCAGCCGTTTTGCCTTATTTCTACTCTAAGCTGATAGCTGAGTATTTTAACTCAAGGGAAATCAACCCGGAGGATATTATACCACGTCACAAATCGACACACGTCGCGTTTTGAAATACCATGGGAATGATGAGGTTATTCTAGATAATTTATTTGGATGTGTTGTTTTGTGAAAACAGAGTTTTTTCAGTGGTGGAACAGTTTTTTTAATGGGCAAATTGTATGTATCTATTCCTTGTGTACAATAAATCAATTGTATGTGTTATCTATGGATCTACTTACTTTTGTAAAATACCTATGCCTATCAGTGGATTTTTATTTGTAATCCTATTAGAATAAATAGTGGACTAAAGAACTTTAAGCAAACCCACTAGGATCTGATATAATAGTCTTAAGTGAGACGGTCAGAAACCACCACAAGGGGATTTTCAGTTTCAATTAAGTTAGCCGTCTGCGGTTCATAGATAAGTGTCCTTTTGTATCCTTTTCTTCTGTCTGCCGAACGCTGTGTAACGAGAATTATTTCTACACATTTACTTGTTCCATAAATGTATTTGCAAACGGTTTGTTTACCTATGGCAGGTAGTTTCGTCGGTAGAGTTATCTCATTGGTTTACGACCTAGCAAGGGATTTTTTAACCAGCATTTCTTTCTCTCAAGAAATAATACCTATTTTTCATATTACTTCTATTTTTTCAATGGTATGTTAGGCCACGATGGAGGCCTTAAGGTGGTCTAACTCCGTCACTAGAGTTGGCCACTAATTCATAAGAATGAAATGGTTCGTTTCAGGAGAGTGTTTAATCTCAATTTGACAGGCGTCACAGCTCAGTCGGTAATGGCTCTGCCTTCCGTGCTGTGGGTCGTGGGTTCGATCCCCACCGAGAACAAACATTTGTTTGTGGAAAACATAGATGTTTGTTCTATGTCTGGGTGTTACTATGTATTATAAGTATGTATTTACAAAAAAAAAAGTAAGTATATAAGTATTCTATCAGCCATCTAGTTCCCATATCACAAGCTTTGCTTAGTTTGGGACTAGAGGGCGTTGTGTGTAAAGTCCATGAATATTTATTTATAATGAAATCCCAACCTTCATCAAATTTGACCTGAAAAATTATAATGAAAAAAAAACACAACTTCACAGCATGCTCAATGTCTAAAACGCAAAATGTAGGACCTGCCAATTTATGACAACAAATACTCACGTATCGGACAAATCTCGGAACAATGAGGGACCTCGGAACATTGTAGTTATTGTCTGCCCCCGTATTCCAATCTTTTGCTGTCAAGTTATATTTCACTGCCCAGTGTAATTTCTTCAGGTCACGTGGTACAATTTTGTACCACGTGATCATTCTTTTTAGACACTTGACAGCAAAATATGTGCGAAAACAAGTTAAATGACATCATAATGTCACTATTTAGTCACAGAATAACTATGAGTTAGTATGAACTGACCATGATTTAAAACTTTGCAGTTCAACTTTGCAGTTCAACTTTGATTGGCATACCCCTGCTGAGTGAAGGATAAATAAAAAATTGACAATGATAATAATGTTGCTCTGGTGATAGAGAGGGAAATAGGAACTCAATAGATAAAATATTGTAAGTGACTTATCATGTTCAATTTCATTTTATCAGCTCGCAAACATCAATTATGATTTTAAAATATCTCAATTCCATCAATAAGGTGAAAATTACAGAAAAATCTATATAAAATATTATGTTCGTTTTTCTTCTTATATTGAAACTCTGATCAAAGAACTTAATCAGTTTGGTACTTAGAAATAAATTACCTGTCTCCGGGCAGCTATTGACTCGTACGGGAACAGCCAGCTAAAATGGCATGGCTATTGCCATTTAAAATGGCAAGTATATTGCCGTTGAGTGCCGGTAAGTGGTCTTCTGAGCCATAAGCTTTGTGCAATTGCTTTGTAGTAAGATCGGTTTCCTGAAAACATGGCCTAAATTCTTAGTTGTTTCCTCGAATAATCCTTGCCTCGACTCGACCTCGAAAACCAGCTTTGGTTATAATTTTGACAACTAAACTGAAAGCACAATTTACTAGGGCAATAGTCTGTTGTAATATCTACATTAGCCTATAGTACTACTGGTTGAGCCAAGCAGTTGTGTCACGAGAGATATTGTTGTTCTTTTCACTAAACCGCAAATTTATAAAAAATATATGTTACAAAATCGAAGTTATAAATTGATATCAACGGGTTGACATTCGACATTCTATACATTATAGAACCAAGAACCACCAAGAACAAACATTTGTGAGTGACAAACATAGATGTTTGTTCTATGTCTGGGTGTTACTATGTATTATAAGTATGTATTTACAAAAAAAAAGTATACAAGTATTCTATCAGCATCTAGTTCCCATATTACAAGCTTTGCTTAGTTTGGGACTAGAGGGCGTCGTGTGAAATGTCCATGAATATTTATTTATTTATAGCTAGCTATATATTGATATGAAATCTCTATGCTCTAGCAAAAACTTTATCACTCCTTTCCTCTGACAAATGGAGCAAAACTAGCCGTATTTTTAAAGTCGATCATAGTCAAAAGTGCCATGGACTCTTATAAATTTTTAATACAGAATTTAGAGCTGACTCTGATCGGTTTTTCAAAACCTGAAGCCTTTGATCTATCAAAATCTTGTTACCTAGGTAGGAACACCGATTCCGTATAAATGAGGTTCATGCCCCTCAAAGTAATTTCGTCCTGATTACTTTTACCCTAAAAATTAAACTTTACTGCCTAAGTTTATTCCGAGAAGGGGAACACGACTTTCAATTTGGACCCAAATCCTTCTTATTAAAATAGAATCCCTTATTTGTACTAAAGTATAGTACCAAACATGAACACAAAAGAACCCCTAGCATGAGTTTTAGTATGTTCAAGTCATGAATGAAGTTGATCACTACTGTTGAATTTTGTCAATATCAATTTGTGAACAAAATATTTTTGTTTTGAGTCAAATTGACATACTCGTATAATCGACAGAATTAAATAAAGCTTGGTTTTATTATTTAGGGCGGCTTGCACCAGAATCGCTAAACGCGTTTAACTCTTAAATAGTATTTAGCGAGTTGTCAAGTCATACAAATACGTCAGATTTAAATCTATTTAGCTGTTAAATACGTTTAGTGATTCTGGTGCAAGACGCCATTAATATAACTATTTTTATTATAATTTAATTACTTTGCGGTAGGTAATTTGAACTCGGTTTTTTACTTTAACTATGTACTAACTAGGTAGAAATCTGAGCTCATTTTAATCAAATCTAGTTAACAATTTTTAAAAATAATAATTTACTAAGAGACAAATCTAAAACTTGTGCTTGAGATTAACTATTGAAGATACTCGAATATCTATTTGAGCCTCCTTTTACAATTAATTCGAGCAAGCACTGATTGCTCATTTAAATGAAAATTAAATAATTATCATTGGAAATGAGGAGTTACATAATATCTGAGAAACTTCTATTTATACTTGCTCTATGAGGTTATTGTGAGTTAGCAACCGTACCTGTCACAAAGGAGTCTACCTACGATGATTAAGATATGCTTGCTACATAACTCTAATAATTTTTTTCCCATTCCGCAATCGAGAAAATAAACTAAAAAAATCAGAATTACATATCTGCCCCCGTATTTCAATCTTTTGCTGTCAAGTTATATTTCACTGCCCAGTGTAATTTTGTACCACGTGATCATTCTTTTTAGACACTTGACAGCAAAATATGCGCGAAAACAAATTAAATGACATCATAATGTCACTGTTTGGTCACAGAATAACTATGAGTTAGTATGAACTGACCATGATTTAAAACTTTGCAGTTCAACTGAGATTGGAATACCTACCCACGCCATTCATATTTTTGACGTTTTTTTCAATTTACTAGCGTTTGTAGAATGTCAATGAAACTTGGCTTTATACTTATAATTTTTTATCCATGTATAAAGTACCGATAGAATTTTACACTATTTTCTTCTATTACCTTTTATCAAAGTGGCAATGCAATTATTTTTTAACACTAGTTATAATCAATTATAAGAACATTGTAAAAGATTGTGATCGTGACTCATTGTCTACGTTTTTCCAAACGGATCGATATCATAATTAGCAAAAAATTATTAGTTTACACCCAATCCTTATTATTAAAAAATATTTTCAATATCAGATAGATCATAGAAGCATCAAAGCGCTCGTAGCGTAGCTTGCTTATTCAATCTTCAACGATTATCAAAGTTAAGCGACGTTCTGCGCGGTCACTATTTGGATGGGTGACCGCTAGTGGCATTTACATCTAAGCGCTTCCGTTCTTCGGAGGGCACGTTAAACTGTCGGTCTCAGCTCTACAAGTCGTTAAGCCATGATAAGAGTTTGCCACACTCATACAAACGAACGATAGAAGCTATATATATTAAAGTTCTCTTAGTGATCCATCTGTGACCTAAGATTCTCAAAGAGCCTTTGCAATCAAATTGTGATAGGTACTTCGGTAGAAGATTTTATGAGGACCCCACAAAGCTTGAAATAAATGGAGGGACGCACAAAGAGTTATTTGCATTGATTGAATTTGAGATAATAAAGGTTTATTCATGTTTTATGACATTGAAGCATCAAAGTAAGAGGCCCAGCTAAGTAAACACATTGACGTCTTGCTGATTTTAACGTAGGGTTAATGGTATTTTTTTGTAAATATAACTTCAATAATGTAAGTCTACAAATTCGCACTACTTCACGATGAAGAAATAACAATGCAAAGATTCAGCAAAAGATATAATTTTGAGCCAAACAAGTTTACTGATCAAAAAGTTTGACCAATTGTATTAAATATTTAGCCACAAGTTGTGTAAAAAAGAACAGAAACAAATATTCACAGAAGGAAAGTTCATCCATCCATTGAACCCGTACAGCGGAATGGCATCACAGGGCAAAATAAAATACTCTATTTTAAATTATATTCACGGTACAATTTCTGAAGTTTCTCGGATCTGCGAATGGCCAAGTTAGATGGAACTTTACTCTTTGCTGAGCTCAAAGTTTCGTGTCAGTGAAACCGCATCGACATCTAAAGATATTTTCACATAAATACTTCATCTGGTAAGTAATTTTCTATATGAATTCCAAGCAAACATCAGTATTTGTTTAATGCCTAAAGGAAAATTAATAGCTCCAAAAAAACTATGATAATCTCTGGCTTAGATTTTTTAATGGTCTAAAATTCTAAATGGTTAGGAAAACCTATGCTACGGTTTTAACAATTATAAATGTTGTGAGATAAGTACTTTTATCACGATAATAAGTGGGTAATGCAGACCTCTTACATCAGGCGCCAATCAAAGAAAAAACATCGCAAGCGAAAGATACAATCAAAACACATCAAACGTAATTGTACGTACTTATCACTATGATGCACTCATATAGGTAAGGGTATTCCAGGATAATGTACCTACGATTAATTAATTAAATCTTAATGTTTCCTGTTGCTCACAAGTTGAATGGTTATTTTACTGTGTATATCTATACCACTTTAGTATGACATTAGTTCTTAGTATAGTGTGGAATGGTGTACGGTGGAAGTAAAAAAAACTATACAGTTCAAAAATTTAATACACTCTCAAGAGTACGATAAAATAAAATAAAACAATCCTCAATGTGAGTCTGAATTACAATGTGCATCCAAAATTGAGTAAATCTAATAGACTCGATAAGGATACTAGTGTAAAAATCAGCACCTGTAAGTCCCCGTCTGAAAACCACGCAAAAGATAATAGATTAGTGAAAATAATCAATACGCGATAACGATAGCACAACGATACGCGGCCATTATTATTTAGAATATTTTTATCAGCCACTTCGACGACTGTCATGAATAATGGAGGAAAAGAAGGAACTCAGTGAACACAAGATGAAGCATTTTGCAAAATTACACGAGAAAATACAAAGCAAATACGCCGATATGCAAAGGAAACTTGAAAAATCTAAATCAGTTGATACGTTCACGTCACTAAAAGATGATTACAATTATAAAGAGAAATGTATCAGCAATGACAATATACGAACGTTAGATGAATATGATAGTGTTGAAATTGATAGACGCTCTTTAACAAGAACAGTGATTGTGGAAGAAGTGACAAGAAGGAACGCCAGGTTTCACGATGTTAACGAAGAAGAGTGTGCTCGTGTATCAGTATCTATGGACGACTTCATGATCATTGAACAGGAAGAAATTGAACGTGAAAATAATGAATATAACAAAAGATTCGACTTTAGTGTAGAATCGTAAGTGATTTTAAATAATTAATGTATTTTTTACACAAGACACCTGCCATGACGTGATGTTTACTATTTCAAGATAAGTATTTTTTGATCTTCAAAGCACCATGTAGAAGGTAAGATTGATTTTACAATGATATCTGTGTTCTTGAATTTCTTCAGGGGATTTTCAAAAATCTGACAAAAAAACAAACCCCTTCGAATCGAGCGTAACATACACTTTATCTAGGTACTTACTGTATTTTTCTTTCAGTGCCTAACCTAGATTACATAATGGTTTGGATCTTAAAGATAAACTGTTGCCACTGCAAATTATTTGCAGACTTTTCTTGGAAAACTGTTTGTTATTTCTAGAGTTAAAATATTGATTTTATTGCAGTTTAAACGAAGTTGGTGGAGATAGTGACAGCTGCGGCACAAGTCTACCGTCAACACCACCCCCCAGAATATCTATCCGTGACAGGATTAGCTCTAAAATAACGGCTCACAGAGTAAAGAGAAAAGCTGAAAAAGAAAATTCGGCGAAGGAAAACAAAAAGAAAGAACCTCGTGAAAAAGTTGAAAAGGTTCGATTTGTATTTACATTTAAACTTGCTTTTGTTTCGTGTCCGATTCTCCAAAGCTCTTTTTAATGTTTCGCTAAATTGAAATGTTTCGTTTATTTTTTTTTCTATTATTTAGAAATCTGGTTTAAAAAACTGATTTAACATGTTTTTCTGAAGTTCTGACAATGCCAAAGCAATAAATTATTAAGTTGTACAATTTACCTGTTTGTTAATGTCGATTAAATACAGCAAATAATGTATCGCTTCTGTTAAATTTCAGTTTATTTTGAGTAACACAACAAAACAAGACTACTTAAAAGCATTTAAAAAGAGCAAATTGGCGACGCTGACCATTGCTCTTATCGAAGCGAATGGTTTCGAAACTGACGCCTCTGAAGAGAAACCTCGCTTTATGTTTTGTCGATTTAGGTAAGTATCCTATCAAAATCCAATACTCGACAAAAATAAATAGGTAGGCCTGTTTGATATTATTATGACTCTCCCTCCCATGATGCCCACTAAAGATTTACGTTACGGCTTTGAATGAAAATGAGGCAAACAGTGATTAGAATTTGCTGAAGGTTTACCTAATTTTAGACGGCCAAGATTCTAAAATAGATATAAAAAATTATAAAATAATGAAAAATCTTTTTCAGATTAGGATCAGAGAAACACAAATCAAAGGTTATAAAGAGCCACAAAACTGTAGTAAAATGGCAAGAATTATTTAATTTCAGTATGTATGAAGAAAATATGCTGGAAATTACGCTATGGGATAAAGATGTTTGCATCGGCAGGTACTTATTTCTTTTGTTAGTAATCTGTATTTAGAGAAAACTTAATTTCGCTTATTACTGGCCTATAAGTATCTAGGGACTAAACTGAAATCAAATGATGATCCAAATGATGGAAAAAAAGATGGAAATCCAAAGTTTATCTTGAATTTAATGTCCGCGAATATGATAGGATTTCAAAGAAATGAAAAAGTCACAAATTATTTTTTATTGTTTTTTTTTACAAAATTTATATAATTATGAAAAATTTCTATAGGTAGATTAGATCGTTTGCAACATCTGCTGGTAGCTCAACTGTTTCATAATAATATGTATTTTGTTAATATTGTTACTATACTTTCAGGAGCATAATCGACTTGTTAGATTTGCAAAAAGAAATGACCCATCAAATGCGAATAGATTTAGAGTGTGAGACGGAGAGTGCCCAGCTGTTTATTTTGCTGACCATATCTGGTACGGCATTGGTGAACAACCTCTTCGACTTGGATGACTACCAGGAGACACTGAGGCGACTATCAACTGAAAGGAAGAAATATGTTAGTATGTTTTTAGAGCTTTTTATAAAATTTCATTCTATACAAACCACGAGTATAAAATGCTAAAATGCTTGTACTCAGTCTCATAAGCAATATATAGTTGGCGTTTTGATAATACGAGTACAGTCATTTTACTAATTGGGTATTCCGAAAACTCGTTGTCGTTTGATACTGTAGATTCATTTTGTGGAATCGAAATACGCTTGAAATTGTCTAGGACATTTCGATGTTTGATAACCAAACTACGTGACATTTTGATAGCATGCATCAGTTCTATAATGTTTATCTCATCATCTACATCAAAATGTCTTCTTGGCTATGGGCACTGTTGGAGTAACAATTCTGGTGCTAAGTGATACTGAGGTAATACTCAATTACGTTGCTCTTGCAAAACTTGGCTTAATTTGAATCTTTTAAAACTCCCCATAAGCCACTATACGCCCCATGCGTTATAACTCATTTGAATTTCCAGTCTTGGTACCACATCAAAAACAAAGCAAAAGGCGTGGGCTCGTGCTCCATTATAGTTTATGGAGCAAAAGGATTGTCTGGCAATGAATGCTACTGCATCGTAGAACTTGGCAACGATAGACTGCAATCACACACGGATAGTAAAACTAACGACCCGAATTGGATGAAGATTTTTACGTTGTAAGCTGTTTTATTTCCCTATCAATGAGAAATGGACTAATCCTCAGGACTGGTCACTTTACGGATACAGAAAAACAAGAGAGACACCTAAATTAAATTATTATTATAATTAGCACACCCATACTTTCTATCTTACCAGTTAATTAAATAAATTCAAATTCACTCAATTTCGGTTAATATATGTTTAGTTTGATATTAACTCGATTATATTAGCGTGACATTATTCTAGTCAAAATCGCTAGAGACAAGCTTTGCAATAGTCTATGATAGCGTCCAAGAATAAAGTTACTATAAAATGACAAGGAATAAAGAACCTTATTGTTTCATACTATAACCTGTTTTAGCATTATAACTGACATTACGACTATCCTAGAAGTAACTGTTCACGATGAGAAGAAATCTGAGGATATTGGCAAAGTGTCCATTCCACTACTCAATGTGAAAAACGGAAAGATCTGGTACGCACTGAAGGATAGCATGCAGAGAGATCGAGCGAAAGGAAATAATCCACGGATTTTGTTGGAGATCAGAGTTACTTGGAGTCCTGTGAGTACCAAATCACTATAATCAATCCTTGGGAGTTGGGAAGGCCTTTGGTGTGGGACGCTACTTGCGTCGACACCCTTGCTCCTTCACATCTGTCTAGGACATCCGCTAGGGCCGGTGCGGCAGCAGATTCGGCCAAGGATCTCAAGAGGCGCAAGTATGCGGGTCTCGACAGGGCCTACACATTTGTACCTCTTGGGGTCGAGACTCTGGGTCCGTGGGGTACCGAGGCCCTCCGGGTTTTCAAAATTATTGCAGGGCGTCTAGTCGTAGCGACGCGTGACCCGAGGGCTGGTGATTATCTGGACCAGCGAATCAGCATTGCTATTCAGCGCGGCAATGCAGCCAGTGTCTTGGGCACACTTCCGATTGGTACTGATTTGGATCAGTTGAGCTATCTATAAATCGTTTGCAACGGTGTGTAGATAGCTCAACTGCTTCATGTGTATTTTGTACATATTATAAATATTGTAAATACTTTATTAGTCATAATTTTCTTTGCGAATAAAGGTTTTTTACAAATAAAAAAAAAACTATAATCAATAAGATGAATAACACGAAATGTTTTTATTGCGAGAATCTAATATCTAAATTGACATGTCATAATACACTTTGCAAAAAAACATGGTGTTTAGGCTTTCTCTATGCAAATATTTTACTGATAAATAAATTGACACCTGACTAATGTTTTCTCTGTAACCATCATCCATTACATAATTATCATGATTTGCTGCAATGAAACATGCATAGCAATGTTTAATGTTTAAAGCATTTGCTGAGTGGGTTCCGTTTTTACGCATTTGAATGTTTTATTATTAAGTAAGTATGTATTTGTGTGTTGCGTAAAATAAATAATTTCTATTTCCGTTTCTATAAAGTAAACCTAAACTGGAAACTCTATTACTGTACATTCAAAAAGCATTTTCTATTTCAAGATTTATATGAACGCCTTTTGTGTTGCAATATTGTCGATATTAGTTCATAAAATATGTATGAAATTCCATTGTTTTTCAGTTGCGAGCTTCAATGCGGGTCATAAATCCAAAAGAAGAGAAATATTTAGAATTGAATGACAAATTTCAGAGGCACATATTCGCGCGGAATTTATCGAGGGCAAAAGCTGTGTTCGCCTGGATAATGGACGCATTTCGGCTTGTAAAGTATGGAATTTCTATTCATTATTATTTTGTGTGTTTTTGTCGTACACAAATCAATTTACCCAGCTATGACGCAGGAATGGTGGTTTAGCGCCACCGGCGTAAGTCACGATTTGAAATTCGTTCAAAATTTTTTGTAAATCTTTTATTTCTTTTCTTGTTGACGATCTGATTGTAATGGTCGATAAATAATGGAGGGTATTATTGTTAATATATTTTTTCAGTATCCACTTTTTAACCCTGACGCAAAAACGAAGGGGTGTTATAAGTTTGACGTGTCTGTGTGTGTGTGTGTGTGTGTCTGAGGCAACGATCTCCCGAACGCATGAAACGATTTTAATTTTGTTTTTTTTTGAAAGGTGAATTAGTCTGGAGTGTTCTTAGCTGTTTGATAAAAATCGTTCCATGATACGGGGGTTTTTTAAATTTTTAATTTTAATTATACCTACTTTTTTATTATTTTTCAGAACGTGTTTTGAATGGGAGTCTAGACGGTCAAATGTGATAGCTCTGACAATGTGGCTATTGTTCTGTTGGTTTTTCAAAATGTGGATGCTACCACTTCTTCTTCTTATTCCCTTTGTCTGGTACAAGCCTGAAAAGTACTCAATCGTACATTGTAAGTACTTACCAACTAACAGGTTTATTGTGAAAGGCTATAAGCCTAAACTTTTGACTTGACTAATCAGTTATTTCTTGTTTGTGTTTGATATACCTATATTTTTTAGTAAACAGTCATAAATAAATAAATATTCATGGACATTTCACACGACGCCCTCTAGTCCCAAACTAAGCCAAGCTTGTAATATGGGAACTAGATGCTGATAGAATACTTAAATACTTTTTTTTCGTAAATACATACTTATAATACATAGTAACACCCAGACATAGAACAAACATCTATATTAACTTATATTATAACTTTGAGAAATCATAAAACTTTAGTTAGAGAAGATATTCTTATATTTTAATACTTTTGTTACCAAGAAACCAATCATGAATTCTATAAAATTCAAATAACTCTAAGTTTGGCAAAGTCATAAGAAATTATTAAATTATTTTCTGAATTAATTTTAGGCGGGAAGTATTTTAATAAAAAGGCTTCTATGGACCTTGTTGAAGCTTCTAAGAAGGATAAGGTACGTAAACCGTTTAGGGAAATATATTTTATTCTTCAAAAACCCGATCTACTAAATTATAACTTTGAGAATAATAGGTAAGAACGAACATGTGTAACACGTATTCTAAACATAAGCTTAAGATATTAAAATCTAAATCAATCCTTTATAGGAGTTATCAACCAACTTCATCCAGCCCCCGTATGCCAATCTTTTGCTGTCAAGTTATATTTCACTGCCCAGTGTAATTTCTTCAGGTCACGTGGTACAATTTTGTACCACGTGATCATTCTTTAGACACTTGACTTGTCTTTTTAGACACTTGACAGCAAAACATGCGCGAAAACACATCAAATAACGTCATAATGTCACTATTTAGTCACAGAATAACTAACTATGAGTTAGTATGAACTGACCATGATTTAAAACTTTGCAGTTCAACTTTGATTGGCATACCAATGCAGTTGGTCATTTCCATCAACCTGGGTACTGTAAAAAAAATTAAAAACATTCTTGGTGCTTCATTGACTCACGTTCATTAGTCTTACTCAGCTTATTACACTTGCCTGTCGTAAAACTTAACTATTAACCATTCATCATCATCATCATCATATCAGCCTGTCCACTGCTGGACATAGCCCCCCATAGTATTTCAGAAAAAGCAATTTCGATTATTCGGTATCTATCGACTTCCCGCGATCTTTACAATGTCGTCAGTCCATCGGGTCGATATCCATGATAAGCTTATTTTTATTTTGGCATAAAACCTTTTTCAAGGAAGAGAAAAACACATCGTTGAGACAGAAAATAAACAGCTTACAAGAAATGGTCCAGACTGTTCAGAATTTTATTGGAAAGTTTGCGAGCCTCGGCGAGAGTATTAAAAAGTAAGTTATTATTTTTTTAATCCCATTCCCTCCCATCGTATCGGGAAACTTTTCGATCCCTCTAAATTTCTTTTTAAATGTTTTCAGAGATACTTTTTTCCGGTAGAAAACACGTTACAACAAATGATCCTACTAATATTATAAATGCGAATGTTTAGATGTTTGTGTTTCAATCACGTCTAAACTAGTGAACCAACTTGGATGAAAGTTGGCATATATATAGTTCGTAACCTGGATTGACTCATAGGCTACTTTTTATCCCGAATAATTAACAGGATCTACAGGATAAAATGAACGAAAAGGATTAGCAGCGCCAATTGGCAAGAGGATTTCATTGTCATGTCATGTCACGTCAGTTTGACAGGGCGTAGTACTAACTCTTTGGTCTAACGACTAGCGATTGACATTTCAGTACGAGTTCGGTGTAATGAGGTGTAATGTCAAGTTTCTCAAAGAAGTATCCGCTCGGTACACGCACAGATAATATAATGTACACGGAAACTGTAGACGCGTACGAAGTCGCGGGTAACTGCTAGTAAATGATAAATGATAAATAAATAATAAATATATATGATAATATTATAAATGGTAAATGATGAAGAAAAGTAATGGAACAAGCGATTACCTCATTGATAGATTACCTATGTTTATGACTGAAAACTGGAAATATATTCCAAAATGATTAGTTTTTTTTTTAGCCTTTTCAACTTTACGGTGCCATTCCTGAGCATCCTGGCCATCATCATGATCTCAATAATAGCTTTAGTCATGTTCCTCATACCTGTGCATTACATCTTTATGATTTGGGGTGAGTATATCACTAGGTACTCTACTTGAAATTAAAACTTGATAGAGCAAGTTTTTTTCTGCTAATATTATATTTTCTTACTTTACACAAAGGACCTTTGCATATAATCAAGGTGACTTATACAACTTCTGATGCCACTTTTTAAGTATCCCTTGAAAGAAAGAAAAAATGCAAATATTAATCTAGAGTTTATTTTCCATAGGTATTCACAAGTTCACCAGAAAAATATTGCGTCCAAACAGAGTACCAAACAATGAAATTCTGGATCTACTCTCGAGGGTACCAGATGATGAGACTTTGGTATGTTACTTAACTACTAATAACTTGTTTACCTACCTACTGACGACAGCTCAACTGTAGAATACTGCTACTTTATGTCGCGCAGTGCTCTACATAGGGCGATTCTGAGTAAGACCACAGATAATATGTAAGACCGTTACTTAATCGACTTGACTACATATTTTTTATATAACTAAGTGATGGAACAAGCCTATAACAATAAAGTGCCTCACTGAGCATGCCCAGGGCCGTCTTTAACCTATCGGAGGCCCTGGGCATATTAGAATAGGGGCCCCTATGACTTTGACAGAGCACTATTTTGTTAAAATAGACAAAGAAAGTAGATAAACAAAATTACAAAATAGAACGCTTTAGAAATAAAAGTTCAATGAATTAAATAAGTTGTTCGGTAATAAATATCGGTTATCGTATGGTGGAAGGAACTAGAGGGCCCCTATCCATCGCGGGGCCCTGGGCACTTGCCCAGAGTGCCCAATGGGAAAGAGGGGCCTGAGCATGTCCAGTAAGGACGTGCCCTGTGATGCATTGCACTGCACTTTGAGACATTACAATCATGTTGATGGAGTAGAATACCAATTTTATAATTCAGTCTCATTCGATCAACATTCAAATTAGTTGCCAATAAGTAAATAATCTAACTCGCAACTTCATCCCGTTTCATTCGATCATTGATCAAAGCCTCAGAACAAATCAGTTTGTCAATCGTAAACGTAACGATAGAATATCCGAGATACACTGCGCGGTGACGCTATAACGGTCGGCAGTCGAGCTGTCGTTGACGCGCAATATGATTTGAATACGTTCGTTATTGAATACCACAGCTTATCCTAGAACCTGGTTAGTAATTAGCACAAAATAATTATACAAGCAATCTGTTCAGGCTGGCCATTATAATTACTGTGCAAGTCCGCTCTATTGATATATTAATCCATCATAGTACTTAGGTTGTAAGCTGGATATCCATTAGGAAGATACAGTGCTAATTATTTATTAACAAAGCATTAGCTATGAAATACCTTAATACTTATTCTGAGACATATTTCTGGAAGACAAAATTTTACGATTAATAATGAAGTAGTCTTAAAGTCCTCTTGATTTTGAAATTTCAGAATCAAGAGGTTTTTGAAACAAGAATTCACAAAATCCCTTTGCAAATGCACATTACTTTACCAAGCACATCCACTGAAGACTCTAAAAAAGACGTAAACCAAACATTGCTATCGATTCTGTTGTCGCATTATTCTAAACTAACCTAATTTGACAGCACTAAAAATGTTGCCGTCCCTCTCTCATAAACTGAAACGACAAAGACAGCTATAATTTTAGCGCTGTCAAATTAGGTTAGTTTAGAAAACAGCAACAACAGAATCGATACCATTATTTAAGTATTTAGACACAGACACTTATCTTATTTTTACTAGTAGAGTAATTTTGGTAGAGTTGGATTTTAACTGAGAATATATTTTTTCTTTTTTTACAGCTGAATATTCAAGAATTACCGTTAGAAGAATTACCGGAAGAAGATGTAATAAAATGATCTCAATTAGTTTTACTTGAAAAAAGATCTTATAGGCTTACTACTAAAAACCTCATAATGACGGTTACAGTTTTTCAGAAAAACAAAACTTAAAAAGAAAGAAAGAAAGAAAGAACATTTATTGCCTTAGGTGCTTACAAACTATATTAAAATTACGATTTTCCCTGTCCAATAAAATGTAATTTTAATATACTTTATTGTTATTTCCCTAATTAATTCGCTAAGGCAAAGTACTTAGTACTCTCGGCTCGTTTTGAATTACGTCGTCGGGTCTAAACGTCAGAAAAATAGAAACCTGCCATTTTACCATAGAAAAAAGAAAACACAAGAAGGAGCATTTGACATAATTTGTATGAAGGTTTTTGTCACCAAAATGCTATAAAAATGTTCCCGTGCGCATCATGTTCGCGCAGCCCAATGTTGCACCTACAAAAGTATTTCCCAATTTTTTGGGGTAATTTTTTTTTGTATAATGCTGCTTACCTAAGTAGGAGGTAACGAAATAGAGATTTATAAATTTTATTAGAAATAAGTACAAACTTTAATAGAGATTTATAAATTTTATAAGAATTAAAGAAAAACTTTTTAGATGATGTACCTATAAATAAAACACAATTTTTTAGTTTATATTTCTACAATATTTATTTACTTCTATATTCTTTCTATACTATTTATATATTTATTTGATAGGTACTTAGAACTTTGGTACTTATTACATAATTAAGTACGAAAAGCGCTATGCGCGGCACCGACTCTTAGGTACTTACTTATACTTACATTAGTTTAAGAACTTAGTTATTAAGGTTAAATAAAAAAGGTTTATTATTTTTGCTTTTCAGTTTTTTCAGCGGCCTAGTTTTTTTGTTTAAAAGTTTTTATTGTATAATTGTTTTTTGATGAGTGCGCTACTGGGCGGTATATGGCTCAACAATATTAACCAGAAATTTATGAGTTAAGAATAACTCTAAAACCTATTCAACAAACAGGAAGATAATGAGAACATTATCTTCCTGTTTGTTGAATAATTTTTTTGTCTAGTCACATAGTAACACTACACTGATGTGTAGTCACATAGAGATTAATATAAATTTTGTTGGGAAAAAAGTGTTGGTGTTGTTTGCAACATTATTGAATTGATGGTCATTTTTCTTTAAATTGATGATTCCTTATCAAATAGAGACTCAAATGTGATACTTACCGATGATATGTAATCCCATCTACACGCGAGAGCAATGATTCCGGGTCACTTAAAGAATGTTAAAAATCTCGGAAACTAAAAATGATAGGTTAATGCAATAAATTGTATTTAATAGACAATGTAATACTCCTTAAATGAAGGTATTAAAACTTCTTAGTTATTGTAAAGTTATATCTTAAAAAAATCAAATTTGAAAAAGGGCCACTTTCGAAGATGGAACTACGAAATTACAGCATTTGGTTTTGCTTTTGTTTGTAATCTGTCATTTATGTGGGTATATAAACCATGTTGATAGTGCTCTATATTCATTATTCAAGCTGAAATTATGTCGCTTACGCCTGAAGAATGCACCAGAATACTTACAATGCTGGAAACCGGCCGGAGTCAGCGCGATACAGCCAGGACTGTCGGTGTGTCGCTGTCAACAGTACAAAGAGTTCTCCGACGTTACGAAGAAACTGGTTCTAACCTACGCAGACCAGGAACGGGCAGAACCAGGTGTACCACAGCACGAGAAGACCGATACTTGGTGAACACCATGCTTCGAAATCGCTTTCTCACAGGAACTGAACTCACAAATCAGTTTCGACGCCTCGGAGGAAGTAACCCAAGTGCATGGACAGTAAGACGTCGGCTTGCTGAATCTAACTTAAAACCCCTTAGACCTGCAAACGGCCCTAAACTGGAGCGTGGGCATCGTATTTCAAGACTAAGATATGCCCAGAGCCACGTAAATTGGAGTATTGAAGATTGGTCAAAAGTTATGTTCTCCGACGAATCAAAATTTATGCTCTACAAGCACGATGGAAGACACAGAGTGTATCGAAGACCAGGGGAAAGATTCAAGCAAGCATGCATCGAAGAAAAAGTAGCCTACGGTGGTGGGTCTGTACTTGTGTGGGCCGGAATTTCTTCTGAAAGTCGCACAGAGCTGGTGATCATAGAAAACGGCTCTTTAACTAGCGTAAGATATGTGGAAGAAATCCTCAATGATCATGTTGGTCCATTTATGGTCAATTTAGGTGAGGATGCTATATTTATGCATGACAATGCCCGACCTCATACAGGTAGGATTGTGAATGACTACCTTCAAGAGATGAACATTACTCGTATGGAGTGGCCAGCGCGCAGCCCGGATATCAACCCGATCGAGCATGCTTGGGACGAGCTAGGCAGATGCGTAAAACAACGAAACCCTCCCCCAATCACGCTTCGTGAGCTCAAAATTGCTCTCACAGAGGAATGGGAGAATATTCCCCAAAATCGTATAAGGAACTTGGTGTACAGCATGCCAAACCGCGTAAACGCAGTAATGGAAGCACGAGGAGGCAATACGAAGTATTAAAATTCAAGTCAAATCGTAATAAAGTTCAAAAATTTCATGTTTCCTATTTTTGTTTTAAGGAGAGATCAGCAGTTTTTTTCTTTATGTAATTTTGTGTTAATAAAATGTATGGTGACTCATATTTTTTTACTTTCATTTAAGGAGTATTACATTGTCTATTAAATACAATTTATTGCATTAACCTATCATTTTTAGTTTCCGAGATTTTTAACATTCTTTAAGTGACCCGGAATCATTGCTCTCGAGTGTACTTTGTTTTTAGACCCAGGCCAATTTTTGCAAGTGGGAACCACACACGTCGGCATAATTGTATAAAAATATGTTTGGCATTGGAGGTGTCAATGGCCAGAGACTAAATGACACAAAGGCCTCCACTATGGTACACTTTTATCCATGACAAGAAAATGGCTATACACTTCATCTGTACTTTCTATAATCTGTGCATTTTACCTGCAATTATCGACAAAAAGCAGGTATTTTATCGATAATTCGCAGGTATAATTTCATAGTAGCTTTCGATTTATCCACGAGTATCTTCTATCTTAGGCAGATAAATATCTGGCCCAGTGTATTAGGTATTTATGCTGGTCCCCATATTAGTACTGTGTACATAATTTAAATAGCCAGCCCCCGTATTCCAATCTTTTACTGTCAAGTTATATTTCACTGCCCAGTGTAATTTCTTCAGGTCACGTGGTACAAAATTGTACCACGTGACCTGAAGAAATTACACATCATTCTTTTTAGACACTTGTCTTGACAGAAAAATATGCGCGAAAACAAATTAAATGACATCATGATGTCACTATTTAGTCACAGAATAACTATGAGTTAGTATGAACTGACCATGATTTAAAACTATGCAGTTCAACTTTGAGATTGGAATCGCCCCCCTGATCTAAATGATTACCTATTACTTTCATTCAGAGTGAAAAGCAGCCAGCCTATTGCTTCCGAATTCAAAAGAATTCGAGCAGGTGTACTATCTGTAGATTATATATTTTGTAGAATATATATTTTGTAGAATATATATTTTGTATTATCTGTAGATTAATTTTAATCTACAGATAGTAAAAAACATACTTTTAAAAATATTTTGTTGATACTTGTCTTGTAAATAAACTGTAATTTTATGATAAAATTAATAAGATAAAAGTTTTATCTTTTAGTTTTATAATGTAGTTTTAGGTCAAAAAGTTTAATAATAAAAAAGCCAGTTTGGCGTATTTACCAAGTACCTTTTCTTTACCTCTCTTATTTTAAATCCTTCTAACTACTTTCCGTTTCATTCTACTAAGTAATCGCAGTAGAAAAATCTTTTATACAACAATATTAATCTGGACCACATCTAAATATTTTCAGTCAGTTCAGCAACTCCTATTGGCAGCTGGTAAATGATGCATGTTAGTATATGTGATGCACTTGCTCGTGGCTCAGTTGAAGCGGTTTCCGACTGGGACATCTGTTATTTGATGCACCTCTATGTAGAACTGAATACTACCATACTGTGAAAGTGATAATAAGTAAAACTTTATGAAAGATTACAAAAAAAAAAATTAAGTAATTCGATTTTTTTAATGTCTGATCGCTAGGTAGATGGATCATAACCTTCAGCACGCGATAAAGAAAGCTAATAATTAGCCGCCAAAAGTTACGGTGCGGTGCGCTGGTTCAAATGTTAAAATGAAATCTAGAAATTGCGGTGACCTATGACGCTGCAGAGCTAAAACCCTAGGTATGTAGGAAGGTTTACTCACCAGCAACGCCAACAATAGGGTCCAAAGGGGTCTATATCGAATGCACTGCAATCCAAAATGTCCGTCACAGCACAGAGAAGTTTGTATGATTAAAAGCAATGGCAATCCTTGCGATGGAACGATGATTTATCGCTCGCGATGCGGTATGATCTCGACAGCATTAACTTAGCTGGAGAACGCGGGGAGCCGAGGGTCTGATCTACGAGAAGACCACGAGAACGATCCACTCGGCGCGAAGGCAGATTACGGAAGCTCGCACCCAGACAATAGGCTGCTATAGGCGCGCGATGCGATGGCATGAACTTGACGTTTCGTAAGAAGTTCACACTGATGATTGCCCGCGAAAGTACAAATGCAGCGCGGGAAACCCCATTATAAGATTGCATAGAATTACCAGAGAGGTAAACCAACCTTTTTGTACCTATAGGGATTTTTAACCATACAACGTCAAAAATAATTAAAATAGGTATGAATTACACGCAAACGTGCTGTTGGCGTAACCATTTTCCCCGGCTTGAAAGATCCTACTTTCAAAACACAAAGAAAGCGAAAATATAATAATTGCATATCGTCGCGAAACTCTACCATATAAGCGATGTAACAAAACAAATAAATTATGCTAAGTTATTTTTATATAAGAAATTATGCTAAATAATAAACTGCTAACCCTAACCTAAGTAAACTAAGACAATTTTAGTCATTATTTACTGAGTTGGATGAGGGCACAATTTTACAATCGGTCTGCTCTGAAGCATTCCACCTTGGACTTTGACAGATGCGACTCTACAGATCCCTTTCTTGTCCGGAAAGATTTTAGTAATTAAACCTAACGGCCAATGCAAAGGCATGATATTATCCTGCATGGAAACTACAACCATACCAACCCGTACTGGGTTAGAAGGAGTGTTCCAATTTAGTCTTGATTGAAGGGTGTGCTCATTGCAACACCGCTTCCAGAAAGACTGGACAAGTTGCTCAGGTGATTCATGTCGCAAAAGACGGTGTGAACGCATTTCAGCAGCTTCGCGAGCGGGTAGAAACAACAGCGGTTTCGTATTATGAAAATGCGCAGGAGTTAGAGCGGTAGGTTCCGACGAATACGGAGCGCGGGAGCAAATAATGCTATAACATTTTGTGTGACGAATAATACGTCGCGCGGACAGAATCCAACAGGAAAACCTTTTGGTGCGATTATACATAATTATTTCTGTCAAAAGACTGGAATCTATATCAGAACCAGCGGTTACTGAAGGAAGAGCAGCGAACATTTCCGGCGTATCTTGCGGAATGAAGTGCTCTACCGATAAGATTTCTTGAATCTTAGCGATGCGATTGACGTGAGTGAGCCAGCGATGCGGCGATGCGAGAATCCAACTCAAAAATACAGTTGAATCCGAAAAAGCTCCGATAGCCTCAATAGCGTATCGAGCAGAGTAGAGAGCGAAAACTCGGTTTATCACATTTGATAAAAGGAGTGCGGTGCAAATATCTTGACAAGCAAGCGGAAAAACCTTAAAAGGTGCGAGTTTGGACTTTGCCAGTGACACAGTGATATTACTGGAACAGTCGACTGTCTTCGCATTAGAGTTGAGAACCACGCATAACTTAGTGGTTGTCTCGTCCATGCGATAGGCAGAGTGCGGGTTATAAAAAGCGATTTCATCTGGAAGAACTCCTTCCAGCAGGGAAGTAAGATTATTTTTCAGAATATCTTTAATGACTTCACTATAAAAAAGTATGAAGTTAGAATGCGGTTTTAATTTACACTCGAGGCTAAGAAACCTACGAGGTGCGGTTTCAGAAATAATTTCTGATGCAGAGACGTCCGTCTTCAGCGGCAAAGCAACGACACCCGTGCCAGGGGAGGAGCGGGGGGTGGAGGAACAATAAGACTGCTCACAGTGCTTATCGTCTACACTAGTTATATAAGAAGCAACAACTTCTTTTGTTTCCCCGGCTGTGCACAAGTCACAGCTGTTAGAAGAGGACGTCGCGAAGAATGACAACGTAGCGGTAGGAAGATTTAAGACAGGTGCTTCTCCCATGAATATATAGCCTAACACAGTCTCTAATGCGTCTGGACATCCAGCTGTGGAGGTAATCTTACTGGGTTGCAATAACTTAGCAAACAGTTTGACTCCTAACAGAATGTCAATATTTCCAGACACAGCCCAAGTATCATCAGCGAACAAATGCGAGTCGATATGATTGAGATCAGCGACATCTATCGAGCACAATGGAAGCTGTCCTGTTATCTCATCGAGCACTAGTGCATCAATGGTGTACTTAGGTTGCGCACGAAGGCGCGAGCTAAAGGTGAAGTCAACGGACCCACGAACCGACTGAGAAGTACCACCGATACCTTTAACCGTGACTATAGAATCGTCACGAATAGGTAGCCCTAACATACGGCAACATCGAGTGGTAATATAGTTCTTCTGAGAACCTGGGTCCAGAAGACAGCGAACGACAACATCTTTCCCTTTTTTACCTACTACTAACACTTTCGCAGTAGCTAAAACTTCAGTGGTGCGAGTACTGTTTTGAACCATAGCTGAATGAGTACAAAAAGAAACATGTTCCTCATCAGGGGGCTTCTCTTCAGTACTGGCAGCCGGCGCGGCGTCATCTGATGGCGTTTCTGTCGCTTGTGGCGGCAGCGGTTGATCAAAATGTAAAAGGGAATGGTGTTTACCATTGCATGTTTTGCATGTTGTCGTGGATTGACATTTAGACACAGTGTGTTGACTACTAAGGCAATTACCGCACATACGATGGTCTTTTATATGTTTATATTTATCAGTCGCATTTAATTTTAAAAAGGCACCACATTTATATAAGTTGGGATGCGTCGACTGACATAGCGAACATTTAGGTGACGTAGCTACGTACACCTGCGAGACCCTAGAGGGCGCGGCGGAAGACGCACTATTAGCGCTAGTGCCAGCAGTCGACCGCTCAGGCCGCTGCGGCGCGGTGCGATACAATATCTTTACTTGTTCACGAACGAACTTTACAAAATAATCATAGTCCACGCTTTGAGGATCTTTCATGTTGCGAAGCGACATTTCGTAATGTTTTGCAATGTCAGAATCTATTAACTTAAGACCCGTGTACATAAATATAAAATCAGACATATTATCTATTTTTAATTGCTTGAGTCCAGCAACAATTGCGGTATATTTATCAAACACCTTTTCAACATTAGCGGGCGAAGAACCAGCTGACTTCAAAGAAAACAGCTGATTCAAATAGTTTACGGCTAGCGCGCGCGTGTCTTGGTATTTAGCGATAAGCGCATTCCAAATAACACGATAGTTTTCTGCAGCGGGCACAATCCCGGCTGCCACGCCTTTCGCCTTGCCTTTGAGGTGACCTAACAAGTAATGGATGCGGTCCGAATCCGTCAGATCGGGATTTGTGTGAATAACCCGTTTGAATGTTTCATAAAAGAACGGGAAGTTCTGAATGTCACCATCAAAGGTAGGTAGTTCAATGCGAGGTATTTTAATATGCGGGGTACCTGACTTATTTGTCGAAGTATCTGAAAAATCATTTTTTGCGGTTGTGGCTAAAGAACTCAAAGCATTTTTGATTTCGCACGAAAGATCGTCAAAAGCAGACAGTGATTCATAATTAACCTCGTACTTGGGGTTAAGTTTCATTGAAAGAATATTTATATTATCAATCGCAGAGATGTACTCATTACGAATGATATCTATTGTTTTAGCTTGTGCAATAAAAGTGTTCCGCAATTTTTCATTATCTAAGTTGGGGATCAAATCATATAATTTTTGTATGCGAGCAAAATAAGCGGCGCGTTTGCCTTCATATAATTTTAGTTTATTTTGGAAATCCTCCATTTTAAATGAGAAGTATTTTTTAACAAATAAAAATCTTTATACAAAATTATTGATTCGGAACCCACTTATATATCCGATGACGGAACCCTAGTACCAAATTAGATACTTGATGCGTAGGAAGAAATATAATTTAAAATAAATTAAATTCTAAATAAATTGTGTACGGAACCAATTTTCCGTCCACGCGACTACCTATTTGCGTGCGGAACCCTAACGGAACGCGCAACAAAAGGAGCAACAAAGATATGATGACAATATGACAAAAGTAGGTACAGGATTATTTTCCCGACCTTGCGGTACCTATCACAACAACTTAGTGAAGGCAAGACAATAAAACCTACAGTAGGTATAATTTGTAAGAACGGAACCACTTTCCGTAGGTAAATAACTTATACCTAACGAAAACTTCTATGGCCACTTACAAAACCAATACAACCAAACAAATATTATGTATAGGTATGCAAAGGATGCGATGCGATGCGATGCGGTGCGAATTACAGAGTCAGTACGGTACGGATATATAAGTAACTGTACTTTCCCGTAGACCATACGAAACCTAAATAACTTATAGGTGTAATTCGCAAGAAAGATAATTATGACAAAACACAATGTTTTTATAGGTATGGAAATAATATCCAACCATGCGGAATCCTAACACTAACGTAGGTGTAGATACGGAACTAACTTATCCGATCTTACAACCGTAGCGCAAATGTAGGTGCGGTGGTAGTTAACAAAGTTACCTACCTAAAGACAAAATTAAATTCTATAAAGAATTCAATGCGATTAAGTACTTCGAATGCGGTGTGGACTGTATTGCGATTTATTTCTCGTACAATACGAGGCGATGAAATAGGATTACAATTACCTACAAAACTTCTCATAAGTCCAAATACCTAACAAAAGTTATCAATGATCGGTCAGAAATGCAATCCCGGGACATAAAATAGAATCGCTGTTGGTAGGTATAATCCTCAATGGATGCAACAAACGTTGACCAACCAACGCAATGTACCGACGTGACTGTGAGAACCCCAACCACGTTTCTCGGTGTACACTTGCTCGACCTTGTACCAAGGATCCGTACAACGTACGTGTATGCCGCGAAACCACTCCCACGAAACTACCCGCAATACATCCAATGATGGAATTTTGATGCGTAGTTCTAGGAAAACACTTATTTTACGACACAAATCACTGTAGTTATAAGTAACGTATATACCTTTGTTATGATTTAGAAATATAAAGTGTAAATTAATAACTTAAATTCACAAAAAGTAACGGGACTGCGATAAAGAATGCAGACCAATATGGACCTTACGTACAACGCAATAAGGACGAGTTTCCTATAACGATATGCAATTATACGTAATTAAAATTCTAGATTTTTATAGATTATAGGACAATTACTATCCGGTTCGTTAGGACCAAATGGATCATAACCTTCAGCACGCGATAAAGAAAGCTAATAATTAGCCGCCAAAAGTTACGGTGCGGTGCGCTGGTTCAAATGTTAAAATGAAATCTAGAAATTGCGGTGACCTATGACGCTGCAGAGCTAAAACCCTAGGTATGTAGGAAGGTTTACTCACCAGCAACGCCAACAATAGGGTCCAAAGGGGTCTATATCGAATGCACTGCAATCCAAAATGTCCGTCACAGCACAGAGAAGTTTGTATGATTAAAAGCAATGGCAATCCTTGCGATGGAACGATGATTTATCGCTCGCGATGCGGTATGATCTCGACAGCATTAACTTAGCTGGAGAACGCGGGGAGCCGAGGGTCTGATCTACGAGAAGACCACGAGAACGATCCACTCGGCGCGAAGGCAGATTACGGAAGCTCGCACCCAGACAATAGGCTGCTATAGGCGCGCGATGCGATGGCATGAACTTGACGTTTCGTAAGAAGTTCACACTGATGATTGCCCGCGAAAGTACAAATGCAGCGCGGGAAACCCCATTATAAGATTGCATAGAATTACCAGAGAGGTAAACCAACCTTTTTGTACCTATAGGGATTTTTAACCATACAACGTCAAAAATAATTAAAATAGGTATGAATTACACGCAAACGTGCTGTTGGCGTAACCACATTGTATTAAACAAAACATAACCCTGACGGCTATAAAATTACCTACTTACTTACCTAACTATACTTACTTACTCTAAAATGTTCTAGATACACTTGAAAAATAGCTAGGTCGTTGCAAATTAAACTGACGGAAATGTTGCAATATTTACATTTATTTCGCGTTCCGCTACTTAAGAAATAACGATTAAAATCATTAATAAATAGACAATAAAATTATACTTAAAAATAATAAAAATATTAATCACAGGTCACAATGATGCAGTATTTGTAGGGTAAAAACTTTTAAAATTGTTGTCAAACTACAATATCTTCTCCGAGTCTTTGGAACTCATTGGCAAAGTAGATCATATCCTTGTGGTCTAGAGCCGAGTTTTGGAAAACGATGCGGAAGAAGTTGACGAGGTCATCTTGGGGTTGGTACGTGACCATCATACTGCCTTCCTTGATCATAAGTTCCTTTATTTTTGGGGCAACCTTGTGGAGTCTTTCTTTAAAGTCTGGTTCGTTCTCGCAACCGCGCAAACATTTGGGAATGTACCAGAACATGATATTTGTGCACTCCGGTTGATCGATAACCAGTTTAAATCCTTCTCTATTCCGGATATGGTCGAGGAAGTATTTAGCATTGTTGAATAGCGTGTCGATGTGTTGCTCGAACCCTTCCGATCCTTTTGCCTTCCACATAAACCAGAACTTCAAGACGTCTGCGCGACGTCCGCACTGGATATGCTTGTCTCCGGTGTCATAAGAAGTGTCGTAGAATTTATCTTTTTGGAAGAGATACGTGGCATTGGATGAGTGACCTTCTTTTAGAACATTTTTGTGTTTGGTGAGGAAGGTCGAGCATTGTTGCGGCGCCGCCAGGAGTTTGTGAGGATTCCACGTCACTGAGTCAGCTCTGAAAAAATAAACTCTGTTAGTTTGATGTGGTTTATTTTATTGTGACCGTACAAATAATGAGGTGCGTCATTAATGAAACGTAAAAAATCATATTCACCATCACTGTATCAAACTCATCAACGATTGGATGAGTTTTGAAATTATGCAGAGCGTGAAAATCGATGATTGGTCCTTTAGTCAAGCTAAGCTGTATTTTTACGAACATTTAGTGAGGAAAACTGTTTCAAACTGGAGGTTATCTAAATATCGAAACCTCGAGCCGACCTCGACAAGTTTGCGTTCAATACTTCTAGTGCAATTACAGCTCCCCTTCGCAAACCAAATTAATTGGTCGCGTAGTCGCGAACCAAAGAGAGGAAAAATAACAAGTCCGCTGATACTCACAGCTCAATGCCGCTCAAGAGATGCCTATGTTTCTTTGACATCAAAGCGCCTCCACCCCAAGCCGCGTCGACATGGAGCCATAGATTATATCGTTTGCACAGAGCAGAGATTTCCAGTAGAGGATCGAATGCTCCATAAACTGTTGTCCCAGCTGTAGCCGTCACGAGGAACGGCGAAGCGCCGTCATCCAAAGCTTGGTTTATCTTCACTTCCAAATCAGTGACATCCATTTTTCCAACTGAGTCAGTTTTCACAAGGATGCAGTTGTCACTTCCTATTCCCATGAATGCGGCCAACTTTTTAGTAGAGTAATGAGCTAGTTCTGATGTGAAGAGGACGAGCTTGGGAACTGCGTAGACGCCTTTGCTCTGAAAATAAATAAAAGACGACTCACTTTATGACCAGTCAGATATGTATGGTATAGAGCTCTAGAATTTCCGTAAATGCTTGCTAATTCTTTAAAAAACATGGGGATATTCCTTTCCATGTTTCATAGTGCAATTCCTAGATGTTTTGTAAACGATTTTCCTCACTCGAGAACTAATAGTAAGCATGCAAGAATGCATCATCGGTGGGAACCCCTACAGGAAGTTTCCTAAGTGTAAAACCATCGTCACAATACTGTGTCATGTTATAACGATGATTTTTTTACGACGTCTTTGACGAGTGGTAGTGCGGAGTTGTTCTTACTACTGAAAATCCCCAAAACCAATAAACTGGACATAAGTTCGAAATAGTTACTTATAGGTATACCGGTATATTACCGGAATTTTAAACTACTTGTCAATACAATACACTATGATTATGTAAATGGGCCCCGACCACAAAATAGATATTATAACTTCCGTAGTCACATTTGTGTTGCACCAAACAGTGGTGCACAACGCGGCCGCCGCCTTGTGCGTTGACGCAGGCTCATGCGAAGTGACAGAGTTACTACGCAGTGTAACACAAAATGATACGACAAATCTTCGAACATCGATTTTCGTAGGAGCTACTCTGTTTCAAGTTTATGTTTATAAGCCTTTTATAAGCCCTGTGTATTACGAGAAAAGCAAAACTCTAAAATATAGTACAATAACAAAAAATAGTTGGTTAAATCTAAAAAGTAACTAGTTTCGGCAAAAATAGAACCTCAGTCAACCAACAATTTTAAATAATGGTGGTCAAGGTCATTGCCAAGGTATAGGTACTGACACTTATTCGTAGGCCTAAAGTAATTTGCAATTGGACACGCAAACTACGATTGCAGTTATTCGCTATGCAAAAATACTTAGAACTTGGTCTAATGACTATCTTGAATCATAACCTTCATGATAAATCTAGGTTTGATAATTAACCTGACAAAACTAGGTCAGTTTAATTTTTTTAAACAGAGGAACGCGTGCGGGTATGATACGGGTCCAACCCATTCAAATTCAAGCATCCAGACTGCGTCCAACCAGCACAGTTTAGACCTCATAAAGGAAACTGTGAATTAAAAATAGTTTTCATGGAAATTCAAAGAAAATGTGAATTAGAAATGGTTTCCATTGTAATTAATTGTATGAAAAACTTGCTCTACCTATATTCTTTGATATAATTTTGCGTGCTATTCCACCCTTCCAGTTTTATTGAGAACATAATGGCTTTGTATTAAAAACATTATTTTAAATAAAACTAATATACCTAGTTGTATATTTTATGAGAAGTATTTTAATCGACTAACAATACACGCAATTACGGACAGATTAGGGTTAAGGTAACCGCTAGCAATGTGTAGGTGTTGCTTCCTACGGAACTAGCGATCCACAACTGATGGTAGTCGATGCAATTTAGATTCTATAATCTTAATTGATCTTAATCTTATTTATCGGAATTGGTGTGTACTTACACACCAATTCCACCCAAAAAAAAACCACTTAGAGCACTCTTGGACCATTTCATATTTTTCGCCAGAAATACCTATTATTTCTATGAAAGTAAAATCTTTGTCATTATGAACCTGAAAATATTTATTATATTGAGTAAGTTTTTTTTTTGTGGTAATTACACTTTGTGGTGGGATTTTGATTTGAATCATACATTCTCTTTGACTCTACAATGAACTTTTTCCCATAAAGTTACTCATGGGTCAGTTATTGATTGTAAAATTCCCATTCACGTTCATATCTTCTGTAAACTACTCTTGTCATTGTCACTTGCATACTAACGAGGTAGCGGAACTTTTAGCTACCCACCAAATAAAGACCAATGTACCTATTCTAGTTAAATAAATAAAATTCGTTTATTTCAGGCACGGTTACAAAACAATGCAATGTACACAGACCCATATCACAAAACATTAACTAAAATAGAATAAAAATAAAAATAAACAATAGAATTAGAGGTAGAAATCTACCCAAGTCATTTTTTATTTTGGTCCATGTGGACAGAAATCCAGTGCCTGAATATGGGATTGGCCAGATAGTCAGACACAGCCCCCAGGATAGTGTTGTTGGAGCGACTCAACCGATTCCAGAATGCCGCTATACGAGTTCTTATTATAGCAAAGAAATCAGGTACTCCCGCCTCAGAGAACATGCTTGTTCAGTACCTACTCTACCTAAAGTCTAATACTTATTCAAAAGTCACTGACGAGATAGAAAAACTCCACTCACCTTGATTTCAGGATAATAGAAGAACCTCGCGCAGCTGATAGCATATCCATTAGCAAGTGACCCGCCCGGGCAGAAAATTCCATCTCCTTCGCCGTTCTTCCATCCAACTATTGCCCTCATTTCTCTCAGGACTTCTTCTTCCATCAGAGTGAAGACAGGAGCGACTTCGAAGGTATAGACGCTAGGATTCAGGGCATCTGTGAGCCATTGGCCGATCAGGCCATAAGGGTCGACGGATGAGAATAGCTGGTTGACGAAATATGGGTGTGCGGTGTTCACTGAATAACGAGCCACCTGGAAACAAGACATATCTTAGTTTTTTTGAGTTAGGTGTCACCAAAACAAAAACTTGCCCTTAGTAGGACAACTTAAAAAATCCTTGTTTTTGTTTTTAGTTTTAACTAGTTTTAAATACGAACCAAATTATTTTAATAGTACAAAATTCAGTTCAGTCGTTGATAATTAATTGAATGATTATGTTCAGTCAAGTTAATTAATCAATTTAACCCAAGGCTCTCCAAACCTAAATTTAACTATCTAGATTGATCTGGCGGAAAATGCTAATGTTTTTTGTTCAACGCTAGTAAATTTAACAGAATTAATTTTAAACCTAAGCAATTACAGATAGAATTTGATTGATCACTACAAAACAAACAAATAAGCTTATTAGGTACCGTAAGTAAGTATCAATAAAAACGTAAGGTCAACATTTAATTGTATATGTACTGGATAATTAGGTAAGTGTAGCCAATAAAATATTCACCCTGTCATTGATCAAATATTAAACTACGATAATAGACCTACCATCAACTTATTTCGGTAGAGCTTTAGTAAGCCACAGTCACAGTCAATCTAAGGGAGTAGCACCGACTAAAGGCCATGATACCTACTTGAAGAGGATCTTATTAGTTTCTATTTCATTCGTGGTTTAGAATTTAGATAAAACGTTGGAAAGGTGCAATTAGTTATTAGCTCAAATGTCACTACCTAAAAAAACTGCCTTTGTCACACTAAAAACTTACGTCAGCCATCAGCCCTAGTAGCACATCATGTGATACCGGTCCCTGACGAGGCTTCAAGTCTATCGCCTTCTTTATGTCCTCCGGGGTAGCCCATTCCACCACCTTCGAGGTCCGCTGTGACCGTCCAAACACCACTCGCTCTACCAGCAGGTCAGCCGCCCTTCGTATAAACTCCTCATGCTTAGATCTCTCCGAAAGGCTTTTGAAAAGGGTTTTGTCCACCCCTATGTCTTCGCCTCCCGGCACTATAAGATCTGAATCAGCAGGCATTATGTTCTTTATTTTTTTTTTCACAGTGAAAAATATAAAATAATATTATCTATCTTGTTTTAATAAAATAAAATAATATTTGTGCCGCTGCGGCCGCCCGCCAGCCGAGCTTAGTGGGTTTAGCTCAGACGTTTCAGTGCAAGCCTTTTTATAAAGGCTCCCGACAAATCGCTCAGTAAATACCGAAGGCTATTTACCTACCTATTTATTATATTAACCAGTTCTGTTATCAATTATCAGTTAAGTTTATCAGTTGTCTTATCGTATTTTTTATCAACTGCCGAAAACTAGATACTTGCAAGCTCATACTGCTTGCAATTATCGCTTTAGTAATGTGACATTAAGTACATAAAAGAGATTATAATTACATCATATTGTACAATAATGGAAAAATATTGTGAAATAATTACAGAATACGAGGATTACCAAGATGATATCTTTCAGAATCTGTCTGGAGATAGCCCAATAATACCCTTGTTATGCTTAGATTACATAGGTACCTACTTATCAAGAGTAGGTATTTTGTATGAAAATTCCTACTCAAGTCTATTAACGATTTCTTTAAAAGAATACTATTGGGCCTTACAGAAGTGTTTTCGGAACAATAACATGAGCTGAGTCTCAATTCACCTCATAATCTGCACTCGGCTAATTGAGCATACGGGCCTTAGTTTAGCTTCGGCATCTCTACTGCGATGGTATCATATTCGGCACAAACTTAGAGGTAAGTGGATGTATAGGTATTGTAAATGTCTGCAAGATACAAGAACTTTAAAATAAGAAGGTATGTACTTGCTTACTAGGTATAAATATTAGGTACTACCTACTATAGTTATACAAGATATTTAGGTAGGTAGGTACTTATCTACTTTAAATTTGAAGGTGGCAAAAGCTTCCGGCACTTACAGGAAGCTTTGATATTTGATTTAATCAGGATTTATTAAATTACTTACCTAGGTACCTACCTACTAAGTATTCTATCGAAACTTACTAAACTTATAATTCCTTTTTATCGCCTTGACCGTTACCTTCTTTTAGAGTCTCACTAATTAAAAGGTACCTACCTACGACCTTTGTTATTTGTTTAATCAACTGAGAAACATTAAAAAATGCATAGTACCTACCTACCTCTCTACCTAAGCTAGCTAAGGTTTGTCCTATGCGCAGTGTCGTCATCAGCGCGTCGCGTCGCGTCATTCTGTTGTAGGGAAAGGGTATTTATTTTCCTCATTTTCCTGCATTACCTAACCAGTAATAGCCAATAGGTAGGTAGGAACGACGAGTAAGTACATAAGTAGGTAGGTACTTATTGGTAGGAAAATAAAATAAAAATTATATACCTATAAAAATAAAAAAGTAAAATAAAAAAAAAAGCAATAAAAGTTTCCTGATTTCTGATTTCGGTTAGGTGGGTATGGGTACCTATAGCAAAGAAAGAAAGGAAGCTTCAGGAGGAAAATCTGGTTATCTGGTTGGCTCAAAATCTAGCAAATGGACTGGTTGGATCGGTTGGTTGGGGATATTAGTGGAAAAATAGATATAAACATGTATTTCTCCGTTTGAAAACCCCTTGGGTATCGATGTTATGAAAATTAGAATAGTCGGTGTGCTTGCAGTCGAATTGAACCTTTATCTGAGCGTAGGCACTAAACGCACCTGTAATTATCGTAAAATGAAACTTGTTCTTAGCAATGTCACTTTGAACTTTCATGTCAACTTCAACGCCAGGCGCAAACTTAGGTCAAAGTTAACTGTGTCAATCAAAATCAAATGTCAAAATAATAACTTTTGCCAGCCACATGGTTTTTAATGGTGGAGATGTTTGTTTATAAGTTTTATAATTTTATTGTTGTGGAGATTTAGATCGCAGTGAAAAACGATTGCTCCAACTATTTTAGTGCAATAAAATCTCAAAAATTTTGTTTCCAAAACAAGTAAAATGTCTGATGATGGCCAATTTAGCGATTACGAGGTAGATTCAAACACCGCCATCAAGGAAGTAACAAGCATGGTCAAATCCGTGAGAGTAAGTTTATTTGCTACTTTCTAATTTATACGCACTACGCATTGTTGGGTAGGTAGGTTACCTGTCTAGAATATCTACTTAGTTTTCCTCTATCACATAAATTCTAGGTAAGTAAATAAAATGTATGTTTTAGTTTTCAGACTTACCTCAAATTATACACATAAGCAGCGATGATAATGATGATGATGAGCTGGATTCAGATGACTACTTCTACGACTCTGATGATCCTTCTCAAAACTCTGCAAGAAAAGAACATTCGAACTTGCAGGCTCCATCTAACAAAATCAACACGTACCAACCAACAGAAAAGTTGTTCAAGAAGTATGTGAACAAAATTAATGTTGACAAGTATGAGCCCACCATCAACACAGAAAAGTTTCTTGACCGAAATGATCGGAAGTTTGACAACGAGCGGATACGAATGAAAGATAAACATGACAGAGCCACAGCAGAACAGGTTATGGATCCTCGCACTAAAATGATCCTGTTTAAACTTTTAAACAGAGGAATTATCAATGAGATCAATGGTTGCATATCTACAGGCAAAGAAGCAAATGTATATCATGCTACTTCGAAAGATGGTAAAGATTATGCTGTGAAAATATTCAAGACCTCAATCTTAGTCTTCAAAGACAGAGACAAGTATGTATCTGGTGAATACAGGTTCAGAAATGGTTATTGTAAATCAAACCCACGTAAAATGGTGCGTACTTGGGCTGAGAAGGAAATGAGAAATCTTGTGAGAATGTACAATGCTAAGCTTCCTTGCCCAGAGCCAGTGATACTACGTAGCCATGTTTTAGTAATGTCATTTATGGGAGAAGGTGGCTGGCCATCACCGAAGCTGAAAGATGTAGAGATATCTCAATCTACAGCGAGAATGTTGTACAGAGATTGCATCGTAATGATGTGGAAAATGTTTAACATCTGCAAACTGGTTCATGCTGACTTATCAGAGTTCAATCTTCTTTATCACAAAGGGAATGTTGTAGTTATTGATGTATCTCAGTCAGTTGAACATGATCACCCACATGCATTTGAGTTTTTGAGAAAGGACTGTACAAACATCTCAGATTTTTTCCGGAAGAAAGGAGTCGCCACACTCACTGTGAAAGAGCTTTTTGACTTTATAACAGACTCTTCAATCAATGAGAATAATTTGGAAGAATATCTAGAAAAGCTATCGGAGAAGGTTGCATCGAGAGATATTGAAGAGATGACTGCTCAAGAGCAAATAGAGGAAGAGGCATTCAAAAATATCTTCATTCCTAAAAGGTTAACTGAGGTATGTAACTTCGATTGTCTATTACTGTTGAAATCATGATAAATACCTGCTGAAAAAACTCTGTTTTACACATGCTTAGTCGGTCTGTCAAATACACAAATAGTATAGGTGTATGGGTTGAAAATATAACTTCTGACACTGCATAAATCATCTTGAATAGAAGTTTATTTATTAGGATAAACAAGTTTTTGATTATTATTATTTCTGCTATTTTAAATTTTTTTTAATCAATTTCAGGTAATAAACTATGAACGCGATATTACAAAGGCAAAGAAAGGTGAAACTGATGACCTAGCGTACAAAAAAATAGCTGGATTCAACGAGGACCTCAGTGGAACAGTGGACAAGCCAGATATTCTGCAAGAGGATGATGTTTCTGACAGCGATGGGAGTTCTGGTGAAGATGAAGAGAAAAGTAGGTTTTTGTCAATATCAATCTGTAAATGCGTTGATCTAGTTGTACTGGTTACGCTAAGACAGGCTATTGACATTATTAAGCAAATTTACCATCGCTGGGGAACAAAGTTTCTCGAATAGCGACCACGAACCGGAAAGCGAAAAGTTCGGTACCCGACAGACCGATAACATTATTAAGATCGCTACAAGTAGCTCAATGTAGGCCTAAAATCGTTCTTTCTAATTATATTTCCTAATATAAAAACTAACTATTAATGTACATTGGAAAAAGTCATTTACATCTGAGTTTAGGTACAGATCCATAGACGCGGCAAAGAGGGAATTTGCTTTCCTACTTATTGAGCCATAATATTTGTTCTAATAATCTGATTGAAGCCTAAACTAAGCAATTTTGTCTCTTATTTCAGAAGGTAAATTTAAGAACAGTGCCCGCCCGCGAGACGAATCGCCTAATAGTAAGAAGGCACGGAAAAAGGCCCTCAAGGATGAAAAGGCTGAAAAAAGAAAAACGAAAACTCCAAAACACATCAAAAAGAAACGCGACAAGGGATCTGCGAAGAAATGAGTACATAGGTACATATTTTTTATAGTTTTTTTTTTAAATAAATACACATACCTACTTAGTTTAAATAAGGAAAATAAAACAATTTATTTGCAGCATATTAAAAAGATAAAGTTTTATTACAAAAGTACAAAATTCACTGTAGCAAAACATTGAGATTTGGTTTAGAAACCTTTCGGCTTCAATGTCAATGAAAATAGCTTACTGATTAAGTACCTACTACACTTACAGTCATGGAATTATTTAAAATCACTGAGCACATTTACTAAAAAACTAAATAAATAATCAAATAATCACTAGCTACAGTCATTATTCGTTTAAACTGTTTTATATATAAATTGACACTACATCGTCAAAGTAGAACCTTGTTATTTGGAATAATACAATACCCTATTCTGATAATAAGTACGTACACACGGCCACAGGTCAGGTTATACACCCAATACAACCATAACTACGCTACATAAAATGCTGAGAATCGTTGGAAAGGGAGCGGAATAAATAGGCGTAGGCGCGCGCAGCACGTCCTACACAAACACACTGTCGTCCCTCTCGCACGATTCGCAACTTTCAATTTCTAATAGATCAAAGTCCAAATAGTATAGGTGGACGTGTCTTCAACTGTACATACAAGGAACTGGCAATAAATATTAGGAGATAGCTCAAAGGGGCGATGTGCCTAAAAGATTCGCACAAAACGAACGTCGTACGAGAACACTGCTGTTTTTGTACTGTAAATTATAATAATTAGTCCAACAAACTGCGCCATATAACTGGACGAACTTACAAAAACTGCCACTTGCGGCGTCTATGTAATAATTTTTTCGTCTGTCTCCCTCCTCGTAATAAATTGATGAAAATTCCCTAATTTATACAGTCACCTTAGCTATCGTAATATTATTTTGTACATTTCTAAAAAGGCAAGAATACATCTAAATGTAACTAATACCTATTTAAAGCAGATATAATCAGTTTATAAATGGATATTACGCAATAAACTGTTTCAAATACCTAGATAAATTTCATTTGGTCCTTCCAAAACTTATATCTTATGATCATAAAAAAATCTGATTCTGTACTTACAAAATCTAGTAGATCAAATCACCTACCGCTATAAAAATCTTTATAAATAATCTGTGATAACAAGCGCTTATTATAATAAATTATACGCAATAGATAATCTTAAATTAATCAGACATTCATACCATAAATTATATCATAATAATGTAAGTACACAAACCATGTTTAAGAACCACGACACGAATAAGGTTCTTAAAATCGTGGAATATCTTTGACATAACCCTGTCACTAAGAAACGGTCGACAAAATAATAAAGATGCCCGTGACGATACCTATTTTAAAGTTATATAACAATTTATGGAAAAATCTTTGTACTATACATCTAGCGCTATACTTTTAATGGTTGCACTGACAACACTGACAGAGCTTTAATCAAGTGTTTAACTTATTCAGCATTTATGAGTATACCCCTAGAATAGAATATCACATTTTAAATTGAAATACTTATATTTAATGGAATTATGTGGCAAACCTATACCGAAGTCCTAAGAAGCAAGCCGACCTGAACAGAATCATGAGTACAACCATAATCCCTACTTCAAACGAAATAGATGTGCCTTCAATATCCAAGTATTTAAACAAAACATCAGGCTTAGAAAAGTGGCAGTATACGTCTTCGCAATCTAAAGGAGATCGTTCGAATCCGAATATTGTTAAGACCATGGCTACAATCCCGCAACGGATGAAGGAAGTTTTCATTAGCAAGTTCATCAGGAAAGGTATTTGGTGGGCGAAGTCGAAACCGTAGATACCAAGGCCTAGGAATGGAGCGATAGCAGCAGGGCCGATCGCGCAGCCATTCTGCAAAAGAAAGAAATGTCATGAGTAAACTACTTAGATAGTTGATAAACATTGTGATAAGACTAGGTCAAAACATGCCTCCTTGCAATACACTATTTTATATTTTGTCTTTCTAGTTGTCATAATTTAATTTATACCATGTGGCACGTTCACTAATCAACTTATTATCAGCTTTTAATGTTTATAAGAATCTCTTTGTTTTCTACTCCAAAGTAATGTGACTCCACAGAGAAAAGGGATCGACACCGTATCAAAAGCCTCTGCAAAGTCAGTACAATCAATAACTAAACAGCAACATCTTACAAAAAAGGTTCAAAATACTTACTGTAACATTAAACACGGAGCCGATTGCGAGTCCCATTCCCTCAGCCACAAGAGAAACAACATTCCCAATGAGGCAGAACACTGAGAATCTAAATACACCAAACGGTATACCCGCCATGAAGTAGACAATAGTACAGAATACTATGTTTAATGTCACTTGTACGGGTAGCTTGGATACTGTAAGAGCTGCGTAGTAAGGGGTGAGGCTGTACCAGCAGTTAAAATGCTCTTTTTTCACTAGTTTAACTTCTTGGGGATCTGAAACAAATTGAATAGTATCTTTCGTTATTGGTCGACAAAAATCCAGTCACTCTTTAATTTATTCAGTAGGTACAATTTTCAGATTCTATTCAGGTTCTATCGGGTCAATGACTTCTAATTCATGACCCAGTAAGTCATTAATGGTTTTTGAATTTATTCATACAATTCAGATTCTATTTAAGTTCTATCGGGTCCTAATAAAATAATTTACTAATGACCCAGTAAAATTAATATTAATTTGTTTAATGGGTACTAATGACCCAGTAGTGGTCATTGGCCCACTAAGGTCATTAGTAGTCAGTGGCCGATAGAAGTAGAATTCAAGTAATAGGTCTTCGTATAGGTTTAGGTATAGGTATAGTCATAATGTCCACGTTTATACATACAGCTAAACTCTCGATATTCTTAAAGCTGGGATGAATCAGAAATTAACTTATAAATTACCCAAATACATATAAATAGAGATGATTTTCGTCTTGGCGTCGTTTTGGCAGACGTTTTCCCAAACGTACACTTCATAAAGGAAAAGAGCATTATTTTTGAATAAGCTAACCCTCTAAAATACTCACAAACTAACACAGGAACCATGATCTGCGTGTAAGCGAAGAATATGACCAGGCCGACGCATAGCTTCAAATGGTTGAACATCTGTGAGCCGTCGTTCGCCATGTCCCAGAAGCAACAGCCGATGAGGATACCGCACATTACGTAGTGGATCAACTGAATCCATAGACCTACGAGTAGATTAGATTAGCTCTGCAGTCTGTGAGGATTTTTAGTAAGTGCCTATTTATCTATCTCACTCTATGTTTAAATTCATTTAGAAAAGGAATTAACGGGGCCTAACCCAAAATTTGATCTAACTTATCAATCTTTATCGGCCATATTTCTTAATATTAAATCTACGTGTCAAACTACTGAATTGAAAGATTTCTCCGCTTTTGTAAGTTGGTTAAAAAATTAAAACTCTTAAAGTTATAAAGAGGGGGTATTTTGGGCTGATGTGATAGAATACATTGTAGGTTGAAGTTAAACAGTAGTGTCGATTCTGTTGTTGGATTTTTCTAAACTAACCTAATTTGACAGCGCTAAAATTATAGCTGTCTTTGTCGTTTCAGTTTATGAGAAAGGGACAGCAACATTTTTAGTGCTGTCAAATTAGGTTAGTTTAGAAAAATGCAACAACAGAATCAACAGTAGGTACTACCTAACTAAACTTAATCATTGCCTGTCGTGCTATTTAATTTTAAGAAATTAGTGTTGCAATTTGCATTTCAATTCGAGTCACGCCAGGCAACACTATTGTCTCCTTCTCATGTATAATGTAATTAGAACAATTACCTAATAGGATTTGATACCTATTGTTATTCAATTTAAAACCTTACCTTGTCGGTTTCTCGATATTTGCTTTATCATTCTACATAACAGTATTGAGAACTGTTCACAAAACGTTGTTTGATAGCCGCAGGAATCTGTTGAGATCTGTACTTTCATCCAAGCCATGGATGAGTTCATTTGAGATAGTTGACTGGAGAGTGAACTTCGAGATTCGCTGTTCTGTTTGAACTGTGGTGTGAAGGTGCATTTCTCGTTTGTGAGCATTATTTCTGTTTCTATATCGTTGTCGTCTATTTGGTAGCAGATCTTCAGTTGCATGTTTTCAGTTCGTTCGCTCGATCTCGGTTCTTCATCCACTTTTGCCGTTTTGTATAGTTTGCCGTTGAGAATTTCGTTCGATAGTAGTTGTACGGTGCTCGCTTTTTCTGATATCTCGATAACTGGAACAATAAAACGTTCATGTTTTTTATTCTCTTTGACATTCACAGCTGCTTTTAAATCAAGGTCTTGACTTCATTTACTAACTGAGTAAGCAATGAGAGTACTACTATGTGCTAATAGAGATAATAATTTTTTTACGAAATAATTGGAATGGTTTGTGTAAACTGTGCCATTCGAAGGTTAGTTTTTGAATTCTTTCTTAGTGAACGTAGACGGGTTGGCTGCCTTATTCACAGTAAAACTTACTGAATTTCGTAATAAAGCTGTTAATGCAATGTAGGTAGGGAGGTACTTAGTACCTAGAGCTTTTTGTAAAAGGACTACTGCTGCCTAAGTACTTAGTGATCCCCGGTTTGTTTTATTCCTGTTTGAAGGGCATGGTTGCCCTTCAAACAGGAATACAACAGGTTTTACATCTTCTACTGATGAATACAGTGCGATGCCACTTAGAACAAGTCTTTGGCGGATTTGAGAGAATGTGAGAGAATGCTATGACTAGATTTAGCTGCGTATTCCGTCCCTTTCTCTCATAAAACAAGTTGTTGATGCTTACTAAAATCTGCTGGATTATGATTTCTCGGACAGGAAAGTCCTAAGCTGTGTAAATGCGGTACCATGGCTGCGGTGTCCCCTTGATAGATGCACTGACCGTCTGCCATCACGTAAACCTGAAATAAGCAATGCATTTCTTAAAATAGCATCTTAAAACCTAGCTAAACCACCGATGATAAGTATTCAAATGTATGGGAGAGGGGTAGGTTGGAGGACGTCTTTGTATGACAATTAAGTCTTATTTTATGCGCTTTCAGATGAATAGTCGTTAAACTTAACCTTTCTTGTAAATGATGCTTATAACATTAATCATCTAAAATGCAAATTATTGTCGCACGTATTAGTCAACGTCAGCGACCACGCAAGTTTACGGCCAAGGCTTCTGAATTTATGTATGCCATATTAATCTTTTTGAAACAAGCTATACACGTTTTATCGACGCTATAGATAACGATCAAAAATAACGTTTGGTGTAGGAAATAGCGATTTATGTAACTTGAATCGATTTTAAAAATTCATACCAAAAGATTTGCGGTTTCGCACGCGCCTGGAGATAACTTACCGAAAAACATTTCTTTTTCCGAACTAAACCTGTGTGCTTAGGTACGTAACATAAACTCTACATTGTAAGGTGCCTATAATTAAATCCTAGGTACATAAAGTATTTCTGTAAATAAACCGCCTTGAATTTTGAGTTGTATGAACACTTCTGAGCGAGTGGAAAATTTTGCATGACCTGAGTTCCGTGTCGGATGTGATACGAATATTACCGTTACATAGTAAACATGTTATAAAAATTCAGTAGGGTTAACGTAAGTTCAAACATACATCGGAAAATTATTCAAATGGAAACGCGGCAACAATCATTTTTTCAGGAATTAACCAAACCAACTTACCTACTTATTTTTAACTTTGTCCTAGTAATTGATCGAACAGACCTTGCTATTTGGGCAATTACTAGGTTAGTACCTAAGCTGTACATAGGTTCGTTTGGTTCTTTAAATAAATAAATAAAATAGCCTTTATTTCCTCGTTACAAATGGTTTCACATTTTTAAATTAAATTATATAAAATTTTCAGATATTCATTTATGTCATAGGATGAAATTATAGGCTCATAATAGATATAGGTAGTAAGTACTCTATACTTAGGTAAACATCTTACCTTACATTACCTTCAAATCAAGAAAACATTTTATGAAGACAATCGTGATTTACGCAATGATAGGCAACTTTACAGTAGGCACTTGGTACCTACCGATGGCAATATTGGACACAAGTAGGTACTAGTTCATTCAGTATGATTCAATCCATTGTTTGTAATAAATAAGTACAACATCTGAATACAATTAGAATCATAATTAAAAACCACAGGCGCGCGACTTGAAATAGCAAAATACTCGTAAATTACAAAATAAATAAGAAACATCACTTATACAAATAAAATACCTAATAATTTAACTATTAGGTAATCTTGTGGTAAAAAATAAGTAGTGTGTTGATATAAATAATTAACCTACATAGATATTTGTCGAATTTAATTCCAGCTGCCTATTTTTTAAACGTTATTGATCGAGTGAGCGAAGCGAGCAAATATTTTAGTATATTACGTTTTTAAAGGTACCTACATCTATGCATCGCTATAGCATGCAATACCATATGATATCTGTATAGAGTACTACAAAATACGATGTATAATAATATCCTCCTAAATAGGTCGTCGTAATGGGTTGATTACACCTTACCAGTACAGTGGCGAGACAGTACTCAGACTAGTAATCAAATCGTGACTCTCTCGGCGACTTTGTTCTGAGGGGCGATTACGAGTTGACAATGTAAAAACCGGTGTGAAACGTCTGACGCCAACCACACCGGTGTGCGCTGCTTGGTATGGAAACACTGAGCGGAAGCTTGACGAGACCAAGCTTCTCAAAAAATCCGCTCAGTGTTTCCATATCAAGCAGCGCACACCGGTGTGGTTGGCGTCAGACGTTTCACACCGGTTTTTACATTGTCAACTCGTAATCGCCCCTCTGTTCTGACTGGCGGCATTCGAGCGAGCACATAACATGAGCATGGTGTTAATACAAACCGAGTACTTGGCCGAGGGCACTGTCTCGCCACTGTACTAGTTACGTGTAATCTACCCATAATATTGGCAGATGACTATCGTGGCACAGATCCTGTCAGATGAAGTAGTTGAAAACTAGCATCATCGAATATTATAGTTATCTAGCCATTTCGATCGTCACGAGCTTTGGTAATTTTATGATTATTTTGTGATTATTTTTCTGCAGACATTGACCGTTATTTAGTAATTAAGTTTAATAGTTATTATTGTGGATAACAAGCTATATTATCCAGTAATCATTGTAAGTATATTAAAATAATAATGAATATCGTTATAGAAAAAAACGTCTATTATTGTCGTTGGAAAGGTATTTTTACTTTTTTTTTACATCGTTAAATTTTAAATGAGGCTTGGAGATAATATTTTTTTTCTTTATTTTCATTTATTGGTTTTAATTATCGTCTAATAAGTACCTACTGATAATCGTAAATCGTCATATCGTAATCGTCTGATCTCATTTATATAAATGAGATCAGATTTGACTTATTATTCGCCATTTGCTTCAGAATAATCAACTTTTTTTAATGGACCCGTTATGTTAATTAGCCATTTGGACGTCATAGCTTTATATTTAGAAAATGAAAATAACAAAACGCAATGGTAAAATGTCACGGGCATTCTACTTGTAAACTATTATTTTATCAAAACTCTAAAGAAGTTCATTGCTGGACAAAGGCTTCCTCTAGATACGAAATTTGAAAAGATACAAGACTTTAAAACGCTTGACCAAAAGAAGCAGAAGAAATGATACAATAGCAAACGTTATGCGCTTCAACAAGTACTTCGAGATTTTTTGTTAAACATTTAAGTTACGCGTCCACTGGGTCGGAATCGGAGTATACGCAACGTACAAGGTTTACAATTTGTATACGCAGATATGGCAATTCAATGCACGTCCTGGAAATCAATACAAAGAATATAATTATCCTTAAAGTACTTTCCGATTCTGACGCAGTGAATGCATAGCTTTAAGCCTTTATTGTTATCTCAGTGGCTTTCAAAAATGCTCTGTCATTGTTACCTGTACCTATAATAATGAAACGAGATAACAGATTTAGCAGCCACAACACAGCTAAAGGACCTTTAGGAGACCGATATGAATAAGGCCATTAATCTTTTGTTCTTCGACTATACTTTCACTAAATTTACCTGGTCAAATAACTCCAAAAGCGAAGCTGGTGGCTGGTGAATAGTGCACACCACTGTCCTGCCCTGTCTGGCCAGTTGCTTCAATAATCTAACACACTGCGTGGTAGTCACGTTATCTAGACCACTGGTTGGTTCGTCTAGGAAGAAAACTGGGGGATTGTTCACCATCTCTAGTGCTATTGATAACCTATAAAGAAAAAAAATTATAATCATTAGCGCAGTTTTTAGTAAGCTAACTTAGGTTAGCTTAGCTCGTATAGTTGACGTAGTTTTTCTAGGTCACATTGCTTAGTTTGCAGTAAGTATAAAAAACTACGTTAGCTTTGTTTTCGGCCTGCACCCAAAGACTGCAATGTAGCTTGATGTATTTATAACTAGCAGTTACCCGCGACTTCGTACGCGTCTAGTTTCCGTGTACATTATATTATCTGTGCGTGTACCGAGCGGATACTTCTTTGAGAAACTTGACATTACACCTCATTACACCGAACTCGTACCTACTCCAATGTCAAACGCTAGTTGTTAGACCAAAGAGTTAGTAATACGCCCTGTCAAACTGACGTGACATGACATGACAATGAAATCCTCTTGCCAATTGGCGCTGCTAATCCTTTTCGTTCATTTTATTCTGTAGATCCTGTTAATTATTCGGGATAAAAAGTAGCCTATATGTTAATCCAGGTTACGAACTACATATATGCCAAGTTTCATTCAAGTTGGTTCAGTAATTTTGACGTGATTGAAACACAAACATCCAAACATCCAAACATCTAAACATCCAAACATCTAAACTTTCGCATTTATAATATTAGTAGGACAGGATAGGATTACCTACTTTTATAATTCTCCTACGAGTCGTTAAAACGCTTTTCTCTCGGCAATTCTTAATCGCCCTTTCTCTTTCTTACGTTAAAGTGACGTCGCGTCGTCGGCAGACTCACGTCCCAAATGGTCGGGAGTATTTTATTTATTTTGTGCTCTGTGACCGCTCTTTCGCCTCGTCCAAGGAAAACAAATCGCTGAGTACCATACCCTAGTCCCAAAAATGCTTTGAAAAAGAAAACTGACATTGTTTTAAGACAATTATACCAATTGCATGGCTTCCTTTAGGTACCTTCAAGTGTACACACTTTGGTACCATCACACACATTATTTGCATAGTTTTGCACTATGCACGGCTGATGTATTCCACTTTGAATGTTTCCTTATGGAGCAGGTAAAGTATATCGCTAGGTACATGCACAGGATGCCGTTTTTCATCAGATTGGCAACCCGCCAGTCGATCGTGTGATGTGTCATAAATTGAGGACATAAATAACGTAAATACTTTGTGTGCATATCCACGTGTAGTATCTCACATCTTGCCCCATCTAAATCTAACTACATCGTGAACCGCACTTTCGCCGAGAGATTGAATCATGGAACTGCAATACAAAGAAATCAGCATTTCATGCCAGAAATTTTATGTTTTGGCGCTGTCAGTATGTTTGTTGTACATTGCAGATTGGCACTCAAGCTCTCCTAAGTGTTCTCTAATCAATCCGTTATTTATTAGTTATTGTTTTGATCAATAAAAAAACCTATCAATCCGTTAATGTATAACCGAGAGCTGACACGCTCGTCTGAGCACAATTGTATAGTTCCATTTTCAGAGCGCCAATGCATACTCCATTGTATAAAACGTCGTTGGATTCAATGATTTTCACCCGTTCCTAATATGAAAGTGAAGCTAGTTCCAAGATTCGCTAGAATTTTCTGTTTTCTCTGCAATGGACGCTAGTGGATAGTTATCCTGGAAATAACACTCTAATACTACGAAATAACACGAATATTTCCTTACCGTTTCTTCTGTCCACCCGACAGCATATCAGTCTTAGTATTCTGATGCTCTAGCAGCCCCAACTCCTGAAGAATCTCCTCTGAAGGGGCTTTCACCCCTTTCGGCAGTTTCAGGCTAGCGGCCACGTCTATAGCTTCTCTAACAGTTAGTAAAGGCTGGAGCAGGTCCTCTTGTGTGATGTAGCATGACGACTTCTGGAAAAGCTGCTCATCTCTTGGTTGCCCATTTACCAGTAGCTCGCCTGTTACACCGGCAGACCTGGAATTATTGTTTCTTTATGACAGGCGCCACAGCTCAGACGGTATTAGCTCTGCCTTCCTTGCTGTGGGTCGTGGGTTCGATCTCCACTGAGAAAATTTGTGTGTAGCAAACATAGATGTTTGTTTTAAGTCTGGGTGTTACATGTATTACACTATGTATTTACAAAAAAAAAATATAAGTATTCTATCAGCATCTAGTTCCCATATTACAAGCTTTGCTTAGTTTGGGACTAGAGGGCGTCGTGTTAAATGTCCATGAATATATATTTATTTTATTTATGGTTAGGTAAACAAGCTTACGGCCTACCTGATGGTAAGCGGTTACCGTCGCCTATATACCAGAGGCATTGTCGATACATTGCCTGTTTCAATCTTTATGTGATTCTAAATTATCCTTGTGATTTTATTGAATAAAGAAATTTTGACTTTGCATAATGGGCTCGCTGAGAGGTCCAGCAGATGGACTCGATGGGTATAACCCATCTTTATTATCAAAATCAATGCTTATGGTCACGCGAACTTTTAAACAAGACTTATTTATAATCCCCTGTCATTTTATACCGGTCCTATAAAATATCCTGTCATTCTTATTTACATGTCAATTGATTTACGAATTTTACGATCAATAATTTTATTTTAGGAGTGTTTTCTATATTCTAAGATTTTAGTGACCAATAGGAATAAGATTGTATGTAAAATGTTTTTTTTTTGTAAACTTATTGCGACGGTACCTTGGAAACATTACACGTTTTGATACCTATTACTTACCTTAAACTAATAACTAATTAAAATTCCAAGTTTTTTAATCGATATGAGATCAAGTATACGAAACGTGTAAAACTAGTATTTTTTATTACTATTAGCTAGTCGTTTTAATCGGAAGGAACTAAAATAAATAAACCTGAAATACAATAATTAGTATTTATTTTGTTACCTACTACTATTTGACGTAGGTACACAAAAATATTTTTTTCCTTTTCCGTTATAAATCACCAGCTCTTTTAAAATGTCAAAAAACCTCATAAATACTCGTAATATTATGAAGATGATATATCTGAACAAAAAAGTATTGAGTTTTCTACTTAATTCTAATAAGTATATCTTCAGCCGTTTATGAAATTCAAACTGTACATATAAAATCCTATCCTATCCTACTATCCTATCCTATCCTATCCTATCCTACTATCCTATCCTATCCTACCCTATCCTATCCTACTAATATTATAAATGCGAAAGTTTGGATGTTTGTGTTTCAATCACGTCTAAACTACTGAACCAACTTGGATGAAACTTGGCATATATATAGTTCGTAACCTGGATTGACACATAGGCTACTTTTTATCTCGAATAATTAACAGGATCTACAGGATAAAATGAACGAAAAGGATTAGCAGCGCCAATTGGCAAGAGGATTTCATTGTCATGTCATGTCACGTCAGTTTGACAGGGCGTAGTACTACCTCTTTGGTCTAACAACTAGCGTTTGACATACCAGTACGAGTTCGGTGTAATGAGGTGTAATGTCAAGTTTCTCAAAGTATCCGCTCACACGCACAGATAATATAATGTACACGGAAACTGTAGACGCGTACGAAGTCGCGGGTAACTGCTAGTAACTAAATAATAAGTAAACACGATGGGAAAATGATCCTTTGAGTACCGATTTCCTTTAGTGTAGTCAATCTAAACACATCATCAAATAATTCATTTTTAATGAGCTCGTGGAATTTGTTTTACGTGATTTATAATGTCGTAAAACTTGGATGGTTTTATGATTTGAGCTTCAAATAACCGCTTGGAAGAGTTTGACTTCCAGGAATACAGAAACAATAAAAAAACCGTTTTTAATTTATTTTGTGTTTTTACTTTTTAGATAAGTTCTAGATGTTGTGCTACGAGCTGCTACGCCGTAGCACTTAAAACGTCTTAACTATTACCTTGTAGTATAAGAGCACCGGTGGTCTAATGGTAGCAACACCGCCATCCAATCCTAGGTTGTAGGTTCAAATCCGTAAAAAAGGTAGGTAGGAGTAGGTTCGAATCAGTAAAAAAATCAATTTCTGATGGAGAATAAAATCATTGTATGTGAAATTACCTGTATCCTGAAATAACGTTGAGCAGGGAACTCTTGCCGGCTCCAGAAGGTCCCATGATGGCGACCAGCTGGCCTGACAGGAATCTCCCATTTACGCTTTTCACCACTACCTTGCGTGATGCTGAAACAAAGAAAAACTTATAATTATAAAAATGTTTGGAGCTAAATGAAAGTGCGTACCTAGTACCTTACGTATTATGCACACAGATATCAAAATAAAAGCGATATTTTTTTACAGAGGCGTAATTAAATTTTTCTTTTTTCGTTCAGTACGCACTACGCATCTTTATCCTTTTGAAGTTAGGTGTTCCAATCCACTTACTTCCAATTCGACCCAAAAATCGGTTTTGTGCAAATACTTCAGAGGAACAAAGATCTGTTGTGACTACTGTAACTACTTTACTTATCTTGTTTACGCAAATGTGGTTAGATTGACTTATTGATCATAAAGTAGGATCATAAAGTAGGAATTATTATCGTCTTAAATGCTAAGATAGATAGATAGGCCGCCCATTGTACTTCGCTTTAATATAGAACTATGTCTAATATCTAATTTCCGGTGCAGTACAATAAAGAGTTTTCTATCTATCTATCTAAGATAGGTTTTTCTAGACATTAGGTTCTCGTAACGTTTGTCTATTTATCACATTTGGTATTGATGAACAGTTCACAAAGCTGACTATTTATTATGTAGTTTTAAATACTTTAATTACATTATAAATAATAGCTGTCATTAATTTGTCATCTGCGTTTTGGTTGCTTATTAATAATCATAACATGATAATCGATTATGAATTATTAACATAACCAACATAATTTGCATGTGGCCGCCTACGTATTTAATAGATATAATTATGTCGGATACCGATTACAAAAAAACTGATATAACTAGATGATACAATCAATACCTATTATTAGTTGATCTGCATAATTCAAGATACATCCTAGGGAGAGCAAAAAACTAATGTGTTTTGTATACTTGTTACATACTATAATAAAGCCGGATACACATGCCTGCAAAATCCTTATAGATAGATAGATAGATAGATAGATAAACTTATTTATTTGTTACTGAACACACACAAACACACACAAAATTTACAGAGAAATGAAAGTAGATAGGTACTATGTGACTAATAACTAAAACTAAACTAAAACAAACTTAAAATAAGGAATAACAAGACTACCTACCTATATGTTCTCGTATGGTTTGTGCTCTGTGTGTTGCAGTACACAAAAAGGTAACAGCTCAGTGTACATCCTTCCTACTAATATAAACGCAAAAGTTTACAAGTATGGATGTTTATTACTCTTTCACGTCAAAACTACTGGTCCGATTTGGATGAAACTTGGAATACTAGTTCGTAGCCCGAATTAACACGTAGGCTACTTTTTATCCCAGAAAATCAACAGGATAAAACGGAACGCAGACAGAAGCTAGTAAAATATAAATAAAAATGTTGGCAAATGTGTAGTGGGCATAATGGTTGTAGTCTAACCGTGCTAAGTCTACAGCAGCCGAATTTGAAAACCTATAGTGGTAAAACTTGGAAGCACAGTCTTGTTTGTACTGCGAAAACGATTCGACAACTTTACCCATAATACCACAAATAACTATTAAATGTTAGGTAGATAGATAGATAGAATATTCTATATTGTACGTACACCACTTAAAAATAATTTACTTACAAAAGTCATAATAAAATGCTTTAGTAGGTACAATGGCCGGCCTTATTGCTAAAAGCAATCTCTTCCAGGCAACCTTTGAATGGACAGGATCTAATATACAAAGACAAGGACGGGGCGTAGGTACATAAATATAAATGTTAGGTAAGTGTCATCCGGATGTCTCCCGATAGGTGGGCGACCATCTATACACCTGGGCTCCCTGACGGTCGGCGACTTCGGGGTCGGCCAAGAAAGCGTTGGTGGGGACGGTCTAGATGCCTTCGAAGGGAGGTAGTAGACGGAGGCTCGGGATAGGGAGTATTGGATGTCTCTGGGGGAGACCTTTGCCCAGCAGTGGAAGATAGGTTAATAAAAAAAATAGATAGGTACCATTCTGGGGTTGTCCATTTTTTCCATTGAAGACTTAGATACTTGTATTTGTACTCGAGATTTACTTGTACATGCCCTTAACTACTAGCACGCTCCTCTTTATGCAGTCATGTGTATTCCCGCCTTAATTACAATTAAACAAAAACTAACACAATCGAAGTATTGTGTATGATATTCTTAGTATTGATATACCTCTAATGATTTATGTTAATGTGTGTTTACGAAGATAAGCTAATCGTCGCAATTATTACTATTTTTTTTTTAGTAGCAAAATAGCGGTGTATATATAATACTAGTTTGCAGTAGGTAGGTTCGTTTGTTCGTTCATTCGTATGAGGTAGGGGCCAACTCTGGTGACGGAGTGTTTAGGCACCCTTAGGCCTCCGTCGTGACCATGTCGTGGCTTAACGTCTGCTAGAGCACGTTAAACTGTCGGTCCTGGATAGTTTAAAACGTGTTCTTAGAAGCACGGAAGCGCTCAGATTTAAATCCCACTAGCGGTCACCCATCCGAATAGTGACCGCGCAGAACGTCGCTTAACTTAGATAACCACTGAGACTAAGCAAGCTATGCCATAAGCGCTCAGTAGGTAAGTACACTAGGTACGTAATGTAGGTACATTGTTAAAGCATAGATCATTTGCGCCAGTAAAAGATTTATGAGCTATTTGTCATACATAAACATAAAAAAACAGTAAGTTAAATATTGATTTATTGGTCATTAACAATGATAAGACGGCTAAATGTCAATAGTTCGAACAATAAAGCCGGTGCAGGTGTGTAGCTACATAATGAGTCGTTTCGCATTGAGATCGTCATGATTCGAGCGAACCGAATTTAATTTTACCTTATAATCAAATGACAAGCGATAGAAGCCACGGGCAGCACCTAGTTGAAGTATGATACAGTAGGCTCATTAGGCACAGTGAAACAAGAGGCGGAGATATATAACCGTATTCCTAAAAATACTACTTACAGTATTTTTTGAAAATTACAGAAACTTTTATATTTTTGGTACTTACTCGTAGGTACATGATAAACTGTGAAAAATTTAAGAACGGTTCATTAATTCAAAATATTAAGGTTTTTTTCAAAATGTAGGTAGGTAAGTATCAGCAGTATCAGTTAAGCATACAGTTTACGATTCTAAAGTATAAAAAACTGGATTGAAACACTATAAAACTTAAGAGTTGAAGGTTGAAGCTCTGCGACTCACAACAATGTTTTTAATATCGCAACAATAATGTTATATTACTACAGATAGTTTTTGAAGTTTTAAATACTCGCATCGTATTATCATTGAATATTTCATATTACAATTTTATCGGAGCCCGTGCATTGCTCTAAATAATAACAAAACAAGTGCGCCCTAGAATAATATGATAATTTTTGCAGTAGTAGGTTGATACTACTGCGTATGTCGCTTGCTGCAGAATTTTCCGATTCATAAAAAAATTGTTAATTGACACATCGATACTGAAACTTTGATTTTCGTGAACCTCTATTTAGAGAAAAACAGTCCTATAAATACTTAGATTAGATTAGAAAATTCTTTATTGCACATATAAAAACAGTACAGAGGCGGGCTTAATGCTATTTAGCATCTTCTTCCAACCAACCTTACTACTTAGTTTATACTTAGTTTTATTGCAGTTAAAAAGTTTAACCTAGGTATGAAATTTGTTATCCTAACCTAGAGGATTTTTATAAACCTTTGGGTTTATAAAAATCTTCTACTTAGCTTTTCAAATTTAAAATTTTTTTATCGACACTCGCCCAATAGTTGGAACTTTCACTTTATTTTTTTAAAGTCCAGTCTGCTTACCATTTCAATTAATCGTATAGTTTCGAGTCGAGACTGAACTTTCAGCGTTTTAGATATTAATGTTTCAATTATGCTATGATTACAATAATGCGTAAATAAAAATTATAAACTAAAAATTCCTAATTCACACCTTGTGATTATAGCGGTATATAATAAAATCAACGCAACACATGAATAATTCATAATAAATAATTCATAATTAATAATTCTGTAATTATTACAGATGCATCTAAACCTACTTAAAATGATCAAGTACCCAATAAGTCAGGCTTCCGAAGCCACACCGTTACGTGGCCTACTTGCAACCATCCTATTGAGGCTTCTCCGCAGTTTACAATCTACTTACATTATGGCTTTGATTGTAAAAGCACTTACACCGGTTTGCGTGATGATAAAATCTCGTACATTCATTTCGTTTGATGCTAATTTCACGGTGAAGGTGCTATTTTGTAGTGGTCATTGGAAAACGACTGTACCAATGAACCAGATTTTTGTACAAATGATTTATGGAATAAGCCGAACTTTGGGACTTCTGTGAGTCATAGCAGTTTTGTCGTTTGTATTTTGTTTTTCTGACAGTTGCACTCGTTGCACCGCATCGGGCATGAATGACAATGACCACATTGACCATAGCTGACATCGTAATGCCCTTTGGTCTTAAGGCCGTAAGATCAATAGTGGTTTAAACGACAAAAGTGAGTTTAATCTCCAGTCTCCGATTATTTCATAAGATCAATGGTAGTTAATCGACCATGGGTAGCTTAAACTAACGATTAGTTTAAACTCAACCGAGGGTACGGTTAAACTGCCAATCAAAGATTAAACGCTCATTTTTGACGTTTTTTCAATGTGGTTGCCTGGCTACCAGATGTTTGTTTGAACTAAACTTTCTATTTGTATTGTAATTCGTTTGTAGTTTTGAGATTATAAATACAAAAACTCTATTGCAATGGAAAATTATTCGGATATCGAATTATTTCATGGGCTGAAAACATTACACATACAACAAGAGTCCAAATTCAAAACAAACAACCAAAAGGCCTTCTTACACTATGTAATTTCAAGTCAGGCTTACTGACAGTGATGTAACGTAACGAGTTGAATTATTTCGAACTCGAATTAATTATTTTAGTTAAACTGAACCTTGATTCGAGCCGCCAATTGGCTTGACTCAACTAGGTCCGTATGCAACGTAAGTGGTTAGAGAAATTGGTGCTTGATTTTCACTTGTATGACTTTATATGCATGCAAGTCCTCGATGCGAGTCAATTCAAATAACTTGAGTTCGAAATAACTCAACTCGTCACGTTACATCATTATCAGTAAGCCTGACTTGAGATTGCATAGTGTAATAAGGCTTTGACAAAAACTGCGTCTGTATGTCAATGTCAATGTGGTCGAATATGTCAAACTGACTAATTATAACCATTTTTTTCATAAACGAATGAACGAAATACGAGCATGTTGCCATGTGTTTAGGACTAATCGAAGCTTATCTAATCTGCTTCTATTTTCGACTTGATCTTATGACAGTAGATTAAACCATCGATCAAATGTGATCGTAGTTTAGGAAATCCGTAGATTTAACTGCTTTTGATCTTACGGCCCTTAGTGAAAGATGTGGTAGAGCGTCATCACGCTCTATCTACTACACTAGATAAAACTGTAAAAAATCCATGAACATTGATTAAAACACTTTAAGTGATCGATTAGTAACGTAGAATATTATTTATTTTAAAATTTCACACAAATAGGTGCTAGGAGGACTTGATGCTAAGAGCATTGTCTACCAGTCTTTCTGGGTGTGCAAAAAGATGTACTCGTATATTAAATATAAATGTAAATATTGTATGTTATCTACAGTACTGTCTAACAACAAATGACTTCAGTTAAAAAATATTATGTTCCAAGATTCGGAAAGTTCTGCATCTAAGAACTGCTAATACAGCAAATGTAGAGCTTTGAATGGAGGAAAACTTGAGTAAAAAAATTGATAAAAGGTAGCTGTAATTACTTTAAAAGCCATATATATATAGGCGTATCTATAGGCTATATATAGACGTGACTCATAGAGCGTGAACTCTCGCAGGAAACATTCGTAAGCGGTCACGGTCCGGTTTTAGCATTTTATCAGATTTACAGCGATTACAACAGTGTGCTCAGCTTTGTAGGTAGGTATATCATTTTTGCCATTATTTGATGATATGATCTATAGTAATAAATCTGAAATGATAATGTAGACAGACATTGCTAAAATGCTGAATCCGTAATGCAACGGTATTGGAAGAACTCCATTGAAAAATAACACCATGATTAGAGTTATTACATGCATATGAAATCTTTTACGAGCGTACACACATGCTCTAAGATTACATTTACATTATAGAAGAACATTTTACATTATACTACTCGATTATTTATATATATATATAAGTATACAAGTAGTTACACATACGATTACTTACCGAGCTTTTACGAACGCGCCAGAAAATAAAAGTTCCTCTGGCAAAATAATTAAACACTTATTTAATACAGTGTGTCGGCAAATGATAAAAAGTATGCAATACTTTCAAAGGCCTTGCCCAAACGATGTTTTCACAACTTTAAGCAAGGTCATAATATCTATGACAATCTATTTATAGATACACTGAGGTCGCTGCAGTTTGCTAGCTTCCTAGATTTTATGATGCACACTGCACGTTTATCAATTGCATCTTGGAGCCATTCCATACAAATCACGTATTGGATGACGCGTGCGTTGCTGAATCACGCGGTGATTTACCATATTCATTATTTTTCCGTAGAGAGTAGGTATATGAAAACTAATCCCGAAAACGTAAACGGGTTCTGTAGGTCATATACTTTTCAAACGATTATGAACTTCATCAACAAAACAAAAACATAAGTTCATAATAAGTTTCTACCCGCTACTTTACCTACCAAATAAATGAAGCATTTGAATAGGTTCATTTTTATTTTATGAATAAGAATTAGGTAGGTAGAATATTTTAAGAAACAAAATAAATATGGCAACTTGAAAAACAAGATCCCAGTACTATTTATTATAAATGTCAAAGTTTAGATGTTTGGATGTCTGTGTTTCAATCACGTTGTAATTACTGTTCCCATTTGTATGAAACTTGGAATATATTATAGTTCGTAACCTGGAACACGCTCCTTTTCCAGCTCTTTTTTAGGTTATATATATATTTTTTTTTCGTGGACGATCTCGCGGGTAACTGCTAGTATTTTATATAGGGCCAATAGACCGGTTGAAAATACGATGATGAGGACCTACCTTGTTAAATAGCTTTAACAATATTTATAATCATTACGATTTCTGCATTTTAATTTTATGTTATAATGGGCCCTACCGGTATCTCCACTGACTGGTTAAACTCGTATAGTAGTGACAACGGATCTTTGTCTCTCGGAAGTATCTGCGCAGAACCCATTTTTGGGTCGAAAGGAGGTATGCAAATTTTTTCGCACAACGACTGCGCATGTACGCGCAATATTATCGTTGTTGCACCTAACTTCAGAGAGACAAACATCCGTTGTGACCACAATACTTGTTTTAATTAATATGAGTTTGATGGTGCGTTACTGATAAGTAAATACACAAGCCGTATACTAAACACTGCGCAAAATGAACCATCTGAATAATAACAATAACTGTATGTGCGTCATAAAAACACGACGGTATATAACCAATAATAAGGAAACAATTTCACGCACTATTTTTTTGTTATTATTTAAATTATTCTGTTTTAGAAAATGTCAGCACAACTCATACGGTAAACTCAGTAGGTTGTAATGTTTTTGAATATTAATGTGACTGTTATTTTATTTTTACCTCTACACGACTTGCATGAAACACAATGTAGGTAAGTCAAAAAGGTTAAAATATAACAGTACAACGTTGGAGTTGTACCACATATTTACTAGGCTTACGCACTGTTTTATTTCCAACAGTTATTGTTTATTAAAAATCTGAAACTCCACCTGCATAAATACCCATATAAATACTCGTGTAAATGACAGTTTGTAGGTACTAAAATATTGTGTCAATCCATTTAGGACCGCAAAGTACAAGGTGATGTCGAGAGATAACCTATAAAATAACGTCATTTACATTGACAGTTATTATAAAACATGTGTTTTACAAAATACTATTTGAAAGCTTAGTTTAGACTAGCAAGTTTTTTCTTCAATTTCTCTAGCAAATACCTTTGTTTTCCTATTCTGAATATACACTATACACAATGAAATTATTCACGGAAGTCATTTTGTGCAAGTTTTTTTGGTTTTACATAGTAAAATAAATTACATGTTGCTCTAACGTACTACCTACAATTGTTTGTCTTTACATTTTTTATTTTTAAATTTTTTTCCGCATATTAACACCATTTTAATACTTGTGTAATTAAACTTGCTATGTAAATCCACTATGACGATTACACCTTTATATTAAATAGGTATCAGCGCGGCAATGCAGCCAGTGTCTTGGGCACGCTTCCGATTGGTACTGATTTGGATCAGTTGAGCTATCTATGAATCGTTTGCAACGGTGTATAGATAGCTCAACTGCTTCATGGGTATTTTGTACATATTATAAATATTGTAAATACTGTATTAGTAATAAATTTTTTTGTGAATAAAGTCAATAGGTACCTTTATTTGATATCTATTAATCTTACGAGCTCAATGAATCGGATATTTATCTTAGATATTTACCTGCTTTGTCATATTATTGAATAGCTAATTCATTAGTAAGACATGGCAATATTATGTGGTTGCCGATAATTTATGGACGAATCATATTTTATTGCTCTTTACATTTATTGTAATAAACAATTGACAAGGAGAAATAGAAATATTATTATGTAGGTTAAACGTTTAATAGAGATTGAAATCAAGTATCAATCAATCATATTTTATTTATCCTTCTATGTATACACGTAAGGTTTTATTAGCTTATGTACTAATGTGCCTACTCCATCTAAATCGTGTTGCAATCACTGCAGCGTCCTGTTCATAAAGGCATGGGTAAAAAGTACTGATTGTGAAAAGTGTAAAATCGCTGTATAAATCATTTAAATTTGATGCAAAGACCTAGAGTGTATTATGGTACCTAAGCTAATAGTCTAGTGTAGTTCTATTGAACTAGGTACACATAATTATAAATCAATAAATACTATAAATTAATTAAAATTAACTAATCAACTTATTTTGATATTGTACTTCTTGTTTAACATAAATGCAGAACAATTTTCTATTTATAGTACCTACTACCTACTTAATCATAATATTAAAATTCTTATGCTATAATTAGTGATCCGACTCGACCAATCGACTCGAAGAAGAAGTGATAATGTTATCATTTTTCCTTCGCTGAGGGAGGACGTCTCGTGTCTAGTCTTTATGTACTTATTAGTGCTTATCAGCAGACTATTGACTGGTGTAGAATAGTGACCTGAATTGATTTATTATTTACTAGTGAAAACCCGCGATTTACTTGAAGGTTCAACATTCTTCCATGATTTCACCACCTTCATCTTTAATTAAATTTTAGAAATTCCTTTTCAACATTTTAGATACGGCTAAAAATAACTCTAACTAAAATAACCGGTTATTTAAATTAAAACGTTAAAACTGTAGGTTTAAAAGCAATAAGTTACAACACTCAGCAGTCGAAGTTTACTGTCGTTGACGCGTAGTGTAACTCAATTTTTCGTACTGAGGTGTTCTGTGGGGGTCCTAGACTTGATTTCGTTTCGGCTTGCCATTTCGCGCTCAGACGTGCTTATGGAAGCACGAGTGTGTTGCATTTTTTCCAAATTAAATAATTATAAACGGGACCACGTTCTAAAGTACCCTGCAGGTAGTACTTACAGCTGGATAAAGTTGGTACTTAAATTAGAGCGCATTATGATATAACACCTTTAAAGCAATAACCTACACAACACAGTTCAACGACATTACTGACGACCTTACTATCAAACACCTGATCGATTGTCGAATAAATAAATATGTACATTTATTTAACTCGTAATCTGTCATGATCGCAGGATGTTTTAGAACAGTGACAAAATTCACAAGTCCAAGTAAAATAGTGCTAAAATATTTTATTCGATGTTAGATTAATTGCGAAGGATTACTATAGAAGATGACATAATGATTGAGCATTTAAAATATTTACACGGTAAATCACTTAGTGCGAAACCGTATTAAGTATTATATATTATTCACATCATGTCTAAGGAGGTTCCGCCAATCGGTGACGTGTTTTGTTGAAGTTGAGGTCACATTATTCTGGCTGGTCAATAAAAATAGTAAGTAGTTTGAAAAAAAATTGCAAATGTCCTTTTGACCATTGAAAGGCAAAAGGCCAGATTATTATTAGCTGTTTATGTTCTAGACGTCATGCCTTAATTATAAATAAGAAACTGAACAACAATTAACGATCTTTATTTTTATAAAACTGGTATTTGCCGCGTATCATTGTCGTCAGCACCAAGTTAATGACTATTTCAGAATTCCGTAATTTAATATAACATAATTAAGTATCTTAATTATTACATTAAAAGTCATAGTTAAAATTATATACCTAAATAGGAATGTTTTTGTTATAATTATAATTTTTGCGAATTTGACAACCGAATACTTAAAAATGTCTATTAAATCATATAATTCAATATAAGTTTACTGAATTATATATTAAATATAATATAAGTATGTTTATTGTCTAAAGAGCATCATTACCGATGGGTAGAGAGTGCCACTTGTAGAACTGTTGAACAAAGAATATGGTAAATACCATTAAATTAAAACATATAACAATAAAACATAAGTTTTATGGATCGTTGATCAAGTTGTTTGTCCCTGTGAACAAACTTGCATAATGACGTTATAGTCTAATCTTATTGAATAATTATAATCTCTACATTGTTGGGCCTAATCTTATTTTCTTAATCATCATCATAGAACAACGAATTTTTATCCCTCTGAAGTGAGGTGCAACAAATGATTGCGCATGTACTGTTGTGCGGAAAAATTAGCTTACCTCTAATCCTATCCTATCCTATCCTATCCTACTATTCTATCCTACTAATATTATAAATGCGAAAGTTTAGATGTTTGGATGTATAGATGTTTGGATGTTTGTGTTTCAATCACGTCAAAAGTACTGAACCAACTTGGATGAAACTTGGCATATATGTAGTTCGTAACCTGGATTAACATATAGGCTACTTTTTATCCCGAATAATTAACAGGATCTACAGGATAAAATGAACGAAAAGGATTAGCAGCGCCAATTGGCAAGAGGATTTCCTTGTCATGTCATGTCACGTCAGTTTGACAGGGCGTAGTACTACCTCTTTGGTCTAACAACTAGCGTTTGACATTCGATTAGGTACGAGTTCGGTGTAATGAGGTGTAATGTCAAGTTTCTCAAAGAAGTATCCGCTCGGTACACGCACAGATAATATAATGTACACGGAAACTAGACGCGTACGAAGTCGCGGGTAACTGCTAGTTACCCATAAATGCGTTCTGCGCAGATACTTCATAGGAACAAAGATCCGTTGTGACTACTGATAATGTTTCTACTTGTACTAATATTACATCTGTGCAATCTGTGCATATAACCTATATAAAATCACGTCTATTTTCCATAGGGATAGGTAGACTACAGGTTATTATATGCTACGATTCTTTCGTATCTTGATTCATTATCTTTTTTTTTTTGTTAACCTATTCCGTCGACCCCAGAACATTTCTAGTTCTCCGTATCTAGAGTTTTTCTTCGACAATCTTCTTTCAAAGGCGTCAAGATGGTGCCAAAACTCTCTCTGTCGACCCCGAAACTGTTCATCTTTTATGATGAAATATCACAGGATAGTGCTAAGTCATGTAGGTACCTAAACGCAAAAAAAATAAACTTTCGTTTTTCGCACACCAATGCTATTTATACTTTATCTATTTTTATATTATTTAAAACCTGTCAAACGGGATCTTAACCCTGCAGTGGTCGCGCTAGTAAAAGTAACGTCAGTGGTCGCGCGGATTACATGTGTAGGCCATTTTCGAATGAAGAAAAATACGTCGTATTGTTTTAAACTATTATTTATTAATTTACAAATGTTTTTATCTATGTTTTCTTTATACAAAATAATCAACAAAACTTAAATACGTCTCCTGTTTACTTAAAAATAAACATAATAACAAACTTCTACTTATTGGGCATTAAAAATCAGAACCTAAGGTTACATTGACATAAAATAATAACCGTTATATAAAAACTTATTCTGTTCCCTGGTTTATGAGCATGACAGACCGACAATTTTAGAATGGTATAAACAATTTTTTTTTTCACACACTTTACACACTTTTCATGCGCTTCTATTGCGCGCTCTGCCACAGTCATTTCAGCACCCTACAGAGCCGGCCCGCGACAATTCTGACAGCGATGGCTGGCTTTCTACTTGCAGTAGACCAAGAAAGTCTTTCAATTTGAAGGATAGACTTCTTGGCAACAATTTTTTCTGCAGTCTTCGGAGAGCCAGTGGTTTCATCCAAGCCAGAGACAAGTCAATAAGGAGTCTCGACGTCTCGCTTCGATTTGATCCTGCTGGTATATTATCGATAAAGCTGCTAAAAAAATTAAAAATCACGGTTATTTGGAATGTTTACACATAACTCAACAATAATTAGTCAAAATAACGTTAAAATAATATTAGTCAAAAAACAAAAAATATAAAAAAACACGGTTATTTCGAATGCTACCACATAATTCAACAATAGGTTTGTCAAAATAACATTTGAATTTTACATAACCATACTAAAAAACCAGAAATAATATACAAAATATAATTATAAATACTCACGTGATTGGTCGCGCGGATTACAGGTGTAATCCGCAGACTTTGCGACGCTCCTGTGACGCAACCGTGCACGACCGACGCACGTGCTGCAGCCAGCGCATCCGTCAATTATCCAACTTAAAGTACATGAAGCATCAAAAGAAATGCGTGGCAACTTTTTCGAAAATCTAAGATTTTGCATGAGTGGATTACATATGTAATCCGCGCGACCACTGCAGGGTTAACTGAAACTACTTTCAGAACACAATATTAAAACTATATCGACTCTTAAAATAGATTGCAAATTCAATGTCAACTTCTTTTTTATTTAATTTACACCACCACGTTACTTTAAGCTTGACTATTTTTGAAATTTGTTATTTTATATTATACTAAAGTATTTGCTATTTCGATTTTAGCACAGATAATGTAAACTATAGTAGTAATTTTAATGATATTAGAATGATAAAACTAGGAGCAACAAAGTTAGATTCAAACCTATTAGGTGTTCGTAGGTACACTGCAGCGGTTGATGCTGGGCAAAGGTTAAAATAATTTTACACTGAAACGAAACCATGTGTAACAATTTAAATTTATGTTTGAAAACCACAGTAATTACCATACTAAAATGATGATTACTCTACATTGTATAAAAAAGCAATAATTCATAAAAAAAATATTGAAACATTTTATCAGTTATTTTTTAACCCTGACGCAAAAACGACGGGGCGTTATAAATTTGACCTATCTGTCTCTCTCTCTCTCTGTGTGTGTGTGTGTGTGTGTTTGTGTTGTGTGTGTGTGAGGCAACGTAGCTCCCGAACGGATGAACCGATTTAGATTTTTTTTTTGCTTTCGGGTGTGTTCTTAGCTATGTTTGATAAAAGTCGGTCCAAGATTCGGGGGTTTTTTTGATTTTTAATTTAATTACTTGTTTAGTACAAACAAGCTTTGCTTAGTTTGTGGCTAAATGGTAACACTTTGTGGAATGCCCAACGATATTTTTTTTTACTTATTAACCACAAGTCCAAAAATAAATTCGAATCAATTGATCCGTATAAAAAATGTAAAAATCAAGCACTTTTTTCATCGACAAGACAATGTAATGCTTAGGCATTTTTCGAGTTCATCGCTCTGAAACGTTCTTTATAAAGGTCTTAAGACCGGTACACAACAAGACCTGAGGCTTGACCGCCAAGTGTAATGGTAATGGAGTTCAAAAACTTTGGTTGCTATTTTTAGAACCTTAGCATAACCCAAATAATTTGAAACTGAAATTGGGATTGTTATTAGTGACCGTTTTTATCTTGGCAAGTTAATAACATTGTTGATTTCACTATAATTTTGTGAATATAGCAGGTAAAGTTTTTTAAACTCCGTTACCATTACACTTGAAGCATAATGGTTTTGAACTTTGTGGTCAGGCTGCATTTTTTTTATATCCGTTTATTTACTTATATTAACTTGGTATGTCTATCAAACTGACATTCAAAAATATCGGCCAAAAATAACATTCAAGAAAAAAAAAAAAGAGTTCATTGAGCCTATCTCCAATGAAATGAAATGTGTTTATTTTGCGTGAAATGTGTTCACAAAAGTAAGTTAGGTAATAGTAACACTTCGTCGGAAACCGATATGCAAGAAAAAGTAGAAATTTAGTAATGACAGGCGTCACGTCTCGGTAATTAGCTCGGCTGCCTTCCGTGCTGTGGGTCGTGGGTTCGATCCCCACTAAGAACAAACATTTGTGAGTGGTAAACATAGATGTTTGTTCTATATCTGGGTATCACTATGTATAAGTATTTATTTACAAAAAAAAGTATATAAGTTTTCTATTAGCATCTAGTTCCCATATTACAAGCTTTGCTTGGTTTGGGACTAGAGGGCGTCGTGTGAAATGTCCATGAATATTTATATTTATTTATAATTTTGTATTTACAACAGATAGATAAATACAATGTATAGAATGTAAAACTACTTAGGTAGTAGGTACTTAAATAAAAAATACATTACCTTTAAAAATCCGACTCTGCACGGCATACGTTAAATTCCGAAACTCCAAATCCATTTTTCAGATTGACTGAAACAACACATCAAAGCACAATTATAAATTATTTTCAAAAAAATCAATAGATTACTAGTTAAGTAAAGTACTACTCTACGCGTCTACTGCGTCAGAATTGGAGTACTTACGAGACGTAGATATCTTAGAAATCAATACAAAACAAAACTTAAAGATACGCTCCGTACACTCCGATACCAACTCAATGGGCGCGTAATACAAGGTGATAAATATTTGTTACAAAAAATATGTTTAGGGTAAATATTGCTAGATATAGCTATAAATATGGGTAGATGGTCGATGATTGTCAATAGAAATCGTAACAGCTAAATGATATTGTGAATTTCAATCGAACTTCAAATTGCAGCGCCGCGCCGCCCCTACGGAGTATTTCGGCAAATAGTTGTATTTCATCAAATAAACGTGTCTTGTATCTTGTCTGTACCTGCCCACAGTGCCCACTAAGATCTAAGGTACCGATAATTTTGTGACGTACATCTAAGCAATAAATTCAATCATAATCTAACAACTTCATCTTAAAATTCGCATTCAAAAGATTTCAACGCGCGACTGTCAAAACGTACTTTCTCATCGTAGAATTGGAACAATCCACGTGTGATTTTCGAAATACACTTAACTAATATTTCAAATTATGATGCGGAACTTTAACATAAATATAAAAATGCTGATGTCGTTTTAGACTTGTCTCGGTCAAGAGCATTACGATGAACTCAAGTTAAAGGTCAACTTGTATTTTGCAAAATGAAAGAAATAATTGTTAAAGCAATTGGAATATTGGAGGTCTTCAATAGCTAATCAGTCCTTAAAAGTTTACATGTTCTTTTAGGGGTTCTCTATCATGCAAGAACCAGCCATTTTTAGAACTATGTAATAGGTATATTTGCGTTCACGCGTATTGGTAGATATCTCTATTATGGTGTACGAACTAAAAACTCCACAACATCCGCTCCTAATCAGTCACTACCTAAAGATAATAAAAGTGAACTTATGACACTCTTGAGAGAATGATTACAGACACTGCTTCGTCGTGGTATGTACTGAAAGTAGCTAAGCAAAGAATCTAGGTAGAGTAAGCGTCTCCCAAGCTAAAAACATGTTTTTTCCAAACCAATGATAGACCTTGGACAATTTACGCAAGAGATAGAACACTTCCTAGGAATGCTTAAAAGAGAACGTTTTAAAAGCTACGTTCTACTTCCGTTTTTATCGACTCGATAAACCTGCTTCCTAAGTTTTGCAATCATTCGAAGTCAAATAGGAAAACTTGGCAAAAAAAACGTTCAACGCTCGCGTGTCAAACCGTTAGACGTCTACTCTACAAATCGCCTGTGAAACTGATGTGACATCATCCTCTTGTCAATTGGCGCTGCTAATTCCGTTCGGTCATGTTATCCTGTAGGTCCTGTTAATTATTCGGGATAAAAAGTAACCTATGTCTTAATCCAGGTCACGAACATATATATTCCATATGTTCGTGATATATATATATATTCCAAGTTTCATCCAAGTTGATTCTGCGGTTTCGACGTGATTGAAACACAAACATCTAAACATGTAAACTTTCGCATTTATAATATTAGTGGGATGGGATGGTATTGCATAGGTATTATAATACCTACGCAAATAATTATTTATCAGACTGATAAAAATATTTATCAGTCTTGTTTTCAAAACGTGATTCGCTCAAAATTATGATAAAACTAAAACTATGATAAAAATGGTACATATTGTTTTGTTACAAAGTTCAAACTATCGCAACATTAGGTAGATATACGCCTCGTAATAAATATAATGACTATACCTACACCACCCTATACCGTCTGAAAGATTGTTGACTTTCCGAATCAGCCCGATTGGAAAGATCCTTTATTAATCTTTACGTAGACATCTATCATGCTCATAATTAATGGCGAAAGCGTTCCCTGACGAGATTCAAGTTCTACTAATGATAGTTATAGTACAGTGGCAAGTTAAGAAGCGGTAGAAATGACAGTGTAACACGGCAATGTTCTACAGTCAAGTCGTCATTGCCACGCAGTATGACTACCGCAACATAACTCGCCACTGATTACTTATGAGTGTGTAAATACTGCCTAAGATTTCTCCCTGGGCTTTGCTTTCACAAGAGTATATAATGTACTTGCGATCTAGCGATAGACAACAGTGAGGCAACAAAGATTGGTGTGCTTCAAGTGAATTTATTTCCACCAACCGCCAAGGTCGCTGTACAAGGTTTCAGATTTATCAACAGGTTTTGAAATTTTGTGATCGGTGTAACGGGTCAGCTGAAGGTGATAAAGTTGTAGTTCTTTTGAAAAACCTACGTAAGAATTAACTTTAGCAATATGACGACATCAAAGCTACCAGTCTACAAGATCAAGCACCCAAAGTTGCCAGGGCAAAATAATAATGTTTTGAATAATGTCAGGCAACCTTTACCTTTCTGCAATTTTGTAATTTTATTTTTTTGTAAAATCGGCGCTGCTTTTGGTAACAACAGAGCCCGTAGTATTTTATTTTGTTGATAATGTGAGTCGAAAAACTCGAAGTTTTTGTACGGAGATACATCGGGTACGTTTCACCTAAGTAAAATTATAAGCACATATTTTTTTTCAGTTGCGATACTTGCGACTTGTGACATTATCTTGCAAAACTGTCGTGTGAAATCATTGATAAAAATTAATAATGAAAGAGGTACCTACGGCATTGTATACTTGTTTGAATGACAAAATTATGTATGTCACTGGATTGTTTGACTTTTAATAAAATAATAATCCATGTCAGTCATTGACAGGCGTCACAGCTCAGTCGGTAATGGCTCTGCCTTCCGTGCTGTAGGTCGTGGGTTCGATCCCCACTGAGAACAAACATATGTGCGTGGAAAACATAGAGGTTTGTTCTTTGTCTGGGTGTTATTATGTATTATATGTATGTATTTACAAAAAAAAAGTATATAAGTATTCTATCAGCCATCTAGTTTTCATATCACAAGCTTTGCTTAGTTTGGGACTAGAGGGTGTTGTGTGTAAAGTCCATTAATATTTATTTATTTATGTATTTTTGCTTTATCGAAACCAGAAAAGCTGTCTTTTACTTTATAAAACATATTTTGTATAAATGAGACGGCAAGACAGCTAAAAAAATAAAAAAACGGCGTTTAAAAACGTGGTGTATATTTGCCTGTATAATAGGTCCTTCAAACAAATGCTGTGATAATCAATATCGAATCAAAATAATCATTATCAAGCTGGGTTAGCATGGTAAAATACAAGATATCTGACGATGATGCTAACGAGTTTTCACATTTGTATAAACGTCCCTACGTCTATTATACGAGTATCAAAACAATGGTGCCGATTCTACTGTATCAGTCCTAAACTAAACTAATTTGACATTACTAATTTTGCCGTCCCTTTCTCACAAACTGAAACGACAAAGACGGGTATAATTTTGGCACTGTCAAATAAACTAACGGCATTAATAAAAACAAAACAAACAGTTTTTTTTAACTGATAAGTTATTGGTTCGCTAATGCATGATTTATTGATTGCTAAATTTTTTTACATCTTTTTTGCTTTACTATTATATAAAGTAGGCGTGAACAGTCTCTTAGCACGGAATTATTTGGGAGGAGTATGACAGGTTATTAGATTTTTATTTATTTTAAAAACTAGATCTATAAACCAATGAATTCTTCATTATTTTACTTTATTAAATCGAACAGTTCGAAAGTATCTGTTTTATCTGACCGGAATTTTTTATACATCATCATCATCATCATCCGCTGTCTATGACATAATAGTTTTTTTAGGAGAATAAAAGGTGTGCATTGTGGCAACCCTTCCTTCTTCTTTTTCATGCCTTGTAAAGCGCGTAATCATAATAATAAAAATCAAAAATACAAATTCTATACAGTGTTTTTAATAACAAAAAGCCCAAAGGGCAAATCCTTAACATCTGCAGCCCATAAATTTATATAAATTCCTAAAATGGTTTTAATTGTCCGCTATGCTTCTATGGTGTACATAAGAATGTGTCTGTCCAAAAGTGGTGGGTACTTATATATTTTTTAAATTTTAATAATTTATAATTTGATGAGAGATCCAGAGAGAAGTTTCTTAAAATTCGACGCTTTGGACTTAGCTGGGGAAAATAATGTCAATCTAGTCTGAGAAATCATGTGATTTGGATTGCATCCAAGAGACAACATGCTGCAGTGAAATGCATAACTAAACTAGATAGGCACGCATACCTAGGTAACGTTGTTGAGATCCGCTATACCTAGATATATCGCTTTAGATCTAGCTAAGTCACGGAGTTCATTGACTCGCGTGCGTCTCGGTCAAGGCGAGAGAGCTTTGCTCTACGCCAACAACGGTAGAGCATTTTTTTAACTAGTTACCTACTTATTTCATTCTATTAAATGTAATGTCAAGCTATTTCTATTCACGTATGAGTACATTAATAAGTGATTTGGATTTACAAAGCCTTTGTAAGTTTATAACGGAGTACTTACTAAATTTTTTCCATCACTTCTACTTTTTATAGATGTCACAAAAGTTTTTTATTTTCACTTTTTCTTCTACCTATCGATTTCTAACACTTGGCGCGAGAAAAAACAGCCTTGATGATAAGTGTGAGGTTTTTACCAGTACAATATAAGTAATAATTTAATCATAATGTAGGTATTGTTGATTAATGAACATGTACTTATTACGTACGATTAATACTTATCAACCAGATTGGAAACCATATACCTGATTTCCAAATTATTTAAATGCTTTTATTTTTCTTTTTTTGTCACACCTGACCTGACCCAACAGATACAAGTAAATTAGGTATCTACACTAGGTACCTATTCAAGATTAAAGTCTGGCCTTATTGCTCTCCTTTAATTATTATACCCTGCCGTCCTAAATGTACCTATAATACCTAAATAAGACCTGTGGTCGAATATTTAACTCAAAAAATATTGTCAAGACAGGCAAATATTGTGACAATCATTCACCCGTTTTTTACAATATTTTTGGGTACATTTTTTTTCTTTGCTTTTATTCTATCTATAAGGAATGGCCCACTCAATAAACAAGCCTTGACCTAAACTTTCAATTAATGGAAGCATACGAACAAAGTCCAGTACCGTTTGATTAGTAATATGGGTCATTTTCTTATCAACTGGTCACATAATAACCATGCATGATAGAATGCAATGTTGGAATGCAGAATTTTTGTAGAATTTTTTGTGAAAATTGGGCGTATTTTTTATTTTATAGGTACCTTACCTACCTAAATATACTTCACCTAAATATTAGGTACTTAATTCTTAATATATGTACTCACACTCTCACATCACTCAGGCAATATCTCCCGAGTTTGAGCCTTCCATAACAAAAACTTAAAGCCCATACTCCGTGAAGGAAAGTTCGTCAAAATACATAAATTATTTCAACCGTTGCTAATTATTTTAATATAATAATTTTAATGTACCTTAAAACTTAATAATCCAAATTTAATTAGACGAGGTACCTACTCATTCGCACAAAAACTAAGTGCGAACTCAATTCAACTTTTTGTCTTGCATGGTCGGCCACTGACGAAAAAAAATAACTACTAATCAGTGGTACTTAAAATAAACCTTTGGAAGTATATTCAAGGGGGCGCACAGACCAAGGCCGCGGCTTTTACAATGCCTTTTTTAAGCAGGTGGCCCACCTGATATCAATCGGTTACCTATAACACTGAGGGCATGTTCTGTGAGGCATTCTTCTTAGCCCATCACTCTGAAATATTAAGAAGTGTTAGCTAAGTCTCATGTGTTTGTAATTGCACCAGCATGCGGCACTCATACTTATCCTTCTAACTGGACCACAGCATGCGATCATCACTGCTTAGCGGCAGAAATAGCTACGGAACAACATTTACTTACGACTTTTCTAGAAGTAAAAAACCACGTCCGTGTTTTAATTAAGAAAAACACGTTTCCTTTTTATAGTCTTGCCAAATCTTGTTGGATTATTGGCAATTAACATGAGACAAAATTTTATATACGTTGGTTATAAAAAGCTAATCTGCAAAAAGAGTGGTACCTTTTCAAAAGAATTAAAGTTGCATTCCAAGTTCATGAATGGGTTCAATGAAACACTGGTTTTATTTTTAGATTAGTACCGCATTTCTTTTTTAACCGCCGACCGACAACGGAAGTAATGTTATAAGATTGACGACGTTTTGTGTTTGTCTGTGCCCTTGTAGCTCTGTAAGTAGGCCTCCGATTTGAAGGCGGTTTTTTTTAAGCTCTGAAAACCAGTTTTGAAGAATCTCAGGTATACTTTACAGTTTGAAACATTTAGTTTATCTCAAAGATGAACTGAAGTGGATACTCAAAAGGTTGATGATGACTAGCAATGACGAAGAGGATCTAAGGAGATTTTCATGGTTTTTGTAAAATTTACTTGTTTCTAAACACATGGTATAAAATTGTAAAAGACAAATAATATAAAGTAAAACATGAAAAGCACGCTTGATAGAGTAATCAATAACTATTATTGTTATTTTAATTAGTTATTTGGATGAGTAAAACCAAATGACGTCATAGAGGTACCCACTTTCCGGAGAGATCTTGTTTAGCGCGTCATAGTGCAGTGCATTAGTTAAGCACTTAACATCAATAAATGCTGTATTTACTAAAGTACATTAGAAATCAAACGATGCTGAAAGACGTTGTACAGTCGGCTACACATCAACCTATCCACTGTTTAAACTTTGAACTATTATAATTTGAATGGATGATGTCATGTCACATCAGTTTGACAGGGCGTAGTACGTTTGACATTCGAGTACGAGTTAGGTGTAATGTCAAGTTTCTCAAAGTATCCGCTCGGTACACGCACAGATAATATAATTAATGTACACGGATACGGTACCTACTCGCGTACTAAGTCGCGGGTAACTACTAGTTTAATATATTTTAGGTAAAAACTTACATTTTAGTGGCTAAAGATTCTCTAAAGTTCATTATGTATCATCAATCCCTTCTGAAGCCATGAAACATTTACTAAACACAACATTAAAAATTACCTAAGTACCTATTCGTATAATATGGTCTGTGAAAATTAGTCGTTTCTCAATAATGGCAAAAGGTACCAATTTAAATGTTGAAACATCAGTGTAGCTGATAAGTGAGATATGCACTGGCATTGAATTAAAATAAAGCAATCGCAAGAACTAACATTGCTAACACAAGCAACTTCACTTCTAAAAGTGAAAACAAATATTTCGACCCAACATTCCATCAGATAGTTGGTTTACATACTTACGAGCATATGTTTTGACAATATTGCAATAGCCGTATTCCAGTTTACCAATAAATCAACAACTTTTGTAAAAGATTTCTACAGGGCAGGCAACCGCATTGGTAGGTACCTAAGCCGTAAGCCTGTTTGCCTAATTATGGCATAAATAATTTATAAGGTTAAAAAAACTAGAAAAACCGACTTCAATTTGACTACCGGCTTCATCATCAAATAATGATGATGATGGCAGTTCATTGGGAATGTATTTTGCATGTCACAAAAAAGCAAAATACGCAATTTCGTTGGTTCGCGTGGATGGCATATTTTTTTTTACCAGTTATTTTTATTTTTAAGCCAAACTACACTACCGATTTTAATGAAATTTTTATGGGACCATTCTGGAAGTTCATCCTTTCAGATAAAAAAAGAATTTTTCAAATCGATTTATAAATGACGGAGCTCTGCGGTAACAAACATTAAAAAAATACAACTGAATTGAGAACCTCCTCCTTTTTTGAAGTCGGTTATAAAGAGAATGTTAATGACTCATTTCTAATGAGAAGTGATGTTGATCGTCTCCCCAAAAGTGTGCTTGTTCGACTGACTAATGTAACCACTATAAACGTTAAAGTTATTTGGGTAAATAGGTGATTGGGGAAACAGGGTTGGGATAATTATAAAGATTCTGATAACGTAATGAGGCCAAGTTTAGTTTACCTACACATACAAATATAACATGGTCTGGTTCACTATCAATTCTTAGATATATTTCGGAAGACACATTTGAGTAATTTCGAACCTACTTATCGTTTTTTCTGATCGGAAAAATTATTATTTGAATAACCTAAATTTTAAATAATTGATTTAGTAATTAATTAATTTAGTGTAGTATTTATAGTAGTGATTAATTAATTAAATATAGCGTAGGATCTTAATATGTAATTCCTTACCGTCTGCAACCTGATAAGGTTTTTATAATAAGTTTTTTAAGTAACCTTCTAATTAATAAATAAAAATACTAAAATTGGATAGGTACCTAACCTAATCCCCCATTATAAATTATAAATGTTAATCTATATAAAAATTTTACAAGTGCTTTAGCCTGCCGAGTTACCACATTACTTTAAGATGTACATAACAGACGAAACCGTGTTTACATATACATAAGTATTGTGTTTATATTTATGTTCATTAAAGATTAAAAAAAAATCATCTTCAGATCCTGGTCATTATTACTTAGAATTTTTCACAGGTGACACAGATAACCAGAATAAAAGAGCGAAAAAAGATTTATCCCGGAAAATCAACAGGATAAAACGGGATGCGGACGAAGTTGCGAACAGAAGCTAATAAAAAAAATATTATTTATTGAACTAAAATATTCATGAACTTTTCACACGACGCCCTGTAGTCCCAAACTAAGCAAAGCTTGTAACACGGGAACTAGATGCTGAATATGCCGATAGAATACTTATATACTTTTTTTTATAAATCATGATAGATACTAAAAATTGGGTAGGTACCTACCTAGGTGTTAAAACTGACCATGAAATCATTTTGCACTTAGCGCAACGTGAAAACCGTAGATATCGTTACGTCATCCGCCACGCCTAGTCGCAGTGTCACTAGAGTTCAAAGACAAGACTTTCCATTTGTAAACTTTCTTTTTAGTAAAAGTGCAAGACATCAAATCTAGGTGGTTCATATTTTTATTACTTTTCTTTATAATGGTTAGTTAGGTATCTACCATATTTGGCAACTCTAATAAGTAAGAAAAGAAGAAAAAAAAGAAGATAAGTAAAAAATTCGCCCTTTGAGACAAATATAAAATTCTGATCCACTTAGTTTATCTCATCATTTCAGCTGTTTGATTACACCTTAGAAGTAAGCATTTTAAGTTTCGTGAATTTAAATAATTATTAAGCTATGTTGTGCTTTGATCGCGCTCAATATAAACATCTATAAAACTGTATTCCTGACTTTTAATTTTGCTAGCATGCCCGTCGATAAAACAACAGCAATGTTCCCATCACTATTTGTAGGTAAATAGTTGCAATTACCCGACCCAAGACTAAAAAGTGATTTTGTGCAAAATTGAACGTTATTACAAAGGCATAGATATCAAAATGTTATTAAATATTGAACAAGGCATATTTTTTTAAGTTTAAGGGTAGCAGCACTAATAGAAAAAAAAGTAAAAAAAGCAAATAGTTGCAATTACCCGCCAGAACGGGTAATTGCAACTATTTGTGCCTGTGCCAGAAATGTATAAAATAGTTTTTTATTCATTACAGCTTTTTTATATTTAGGACTATGATATAAATCTACATAAAATTTACTTAATAACGAATCATTAAAAAAATGCATTTTGTTTATGAATATAGAATTATCAAGCAGTGACGTAAGGACTCCAATATTTTCAGTTGCAATTACAAGACTTGACCTTACTTACAAAAGTCAAACAACTTCAACATTTTGACCAAAAAATAATTTCTTAGTTCCACTTTTTATTTGGAATACTTGAATTAAAATAACTCTTTTGCTGAACTTTTGTTTGTATTATTATTCTAACACTGGTTGTTTGCTATATTTAATAATAACATTCAGTGATTTTATATTTTCAAAAATGTTGAAAGTGTGCGAGTGAGAATTTGTTTGACGCTTGTCAGCATTCAATAAAGCGCAGAAACTTATAAAATCGTGCATATTTTAGACCCTTCTCTACTCTACTATTTCTCTACCCTACTCTACTTATTTTATTCAACTGGTAAAAAAAAACGTTCTGAAAAAGTACGTAAGTACTACGTTTATTTATAAACGATTTTTTTCTGTTATTCTTGCAACAATCCACAGATAAATATTTGCTTAATGAGACTGTGCGCCTCGATTACGATAAATCAACATAAAATTAAGCAGAAAGCAAGCCAGATAATCCGGTATTTCTTCTCCAGAGCTGTGCAAACCTACCACTTGGGTTTGTTTGGTTACTAAAACTTATCTACCTACCAGCGTATTTATTGATAGAGCATCTCAATTATAACCTTAACGACTTAGTGAAATCGTTTATAAAATAGTATAGATACATAGTTACCTACTATACCTAATGTTTTAAAAAATCATAACAAGGAAAAAGGTTAAAATAATTAAAAATATCATTAGATAGGTACGAGTACTACGCCTGCGACGTATTTTAAACTGACTTTAAAATACAATCCTTACGAATTTGCTCATTCGCTAGCTTTGTTTAAGTTATTGAAGTTGGCAAAAAAGGTGAAAACTTATTAGAGCCTATATTGTACCTAATTCAAAGAGAAAATGAAGTGAAATTATAAAGATCCAGCTCAATATTTCATAAACATACAAAGTAATTTTACACTTCAGGGAAAAATTATGTGAAACAACCGAGCCTATTTCCTCTGTCGCTGTTTCAATTTATTTTTGCACGTGTAAAGTGATAACTTCCGACTACAATTCAACTACCTCAAGGTCTTTAAAAAAATAGAATCGAGTAACAATAAATAAAATTAAATAAATATTTATAGACATTTCACACAACGCCCTCTAGTCCCAAACTATGCAAAGCTTGTAATATGAGAACTATATTGCTGATAGAATACTTATAATACTTTTTTTTTATATAGGTAGGGAGTTTTTTTCTTAACGAGTTACAGTATGACTTGGTTGGGTGTAATCCGCATATCGAATGAGGAGACCACCATACAAAACATTTTTCGAAAATGCGTAGTAAAGTAAAACTAAATTAAAATAAATATTTGTTTAAGTACCTAGGTAGGCAAGTAAATAAATAAAACATTTAAAAACGTGACTTGACTAATGATAATAATCCAACCTACATAAATTACCTTCTTTGGATACTCGAAATACCCTCGGACTCCTATAAATTAATTTCAATAGTAGTATTTTTTGGTGTTTGACTTACTTAGGAAAGTACCTACTTAAATTTTATCATTATGTTGATATAAGCTGTCGACAGGTATACCACGTGTAACGGTATGTGTAAATAACATACTTATCTATTTGGTAACCGCACCAGAATGTAAATAAACATTATCGTAACAATAACAATTACCTTTATTATTGTTATCACGCATTGCAAGATTTGCAAGCAATGAACTACACCAATACTTACTTCAAAAACAAATCGTTCAACAAGTAAAATAAAATAAAAAGCAGAGGTAGTTTAAATTTCACGCCTTTTTTAAAATGGTTATTTCAAGAGTTCGGTTTCTAGTTCTGACCACGCTTAGATTTTTTGTATGGTAATAACTACGAGTACAGGCAGCCTCAAAAATAGATGACTTGTTCAGAATTTTAATTTCGGGTGTAATGACTACACTACTGAAAACTTTTTATCAAAAGTAGCTAACCATCAAATAAAACCACAAATATAAATATAATCCACTTTTAAATAAAACCAATGTAACAAGAACTCCCATTTGTAGGATTTTTAATGACGATACGGTTCAGATTAGGCTGGATTTGCAAAACATGCTCAGATTTTTTTCTTTGCAGCTTGATTTACCTGTGTGTCGAATGCATTGTTATAGGGAACGGTAAAAAACCGCGACCATCGTTTTCTCATAAAAAACATGAGTACTAAATATCTAGATCAAAAATTCAAAAACTAGGGTTTCCTGTGTCGTGGATCTCACAAGTCACAACAAACGTACCTACTAGGATGCATCTAATCTAAATCGTAGCTAGAACAAACAAACGCATTATCAAGTCCGTGACCTAAATAGTAAGTTATCCGAACTGACCAAGTTCTGTGTAGGTAGGTATTTGAATCGCGTCATTGGATTTATTTTTAATTTTTTGTGCAATGCATGACATTAAATAATTTTCCTTTTTAATTTTCTTTGGAAAAAATACTACTTAAGTACTCTACAACCTAGAGTGGGTAGAGTAGGAAATAATATAAAATCGTAAAGTAAATGAAAGTTATGAAAAAAAAAATGACTTAGCAAAGCTTCCAACGAATTTGCAATTTACACTAAAAACTGCGGTCGATTTAAACACTCAATCAGTCACAAAATACTAAAAAAGACACACTTAGGGCGGCTTGCACCAGAATCGCTAAACGCGTTTAACTCTTAAATAGTATTTAGCGAGTTGTCAAGTCATACAAACACGTCAGATTTAAATCGATTTAGCTGTTAAATACGTTTAGTGATTCTGGTGCAAGACGCCCTAAAAATATATACATAGAATAAAAATTCTCTTATTGTAAAATTACCAAAATTAACTCTTACCTTTAGCGTCACGATCTAATTTTACAAACACGAACAAAGTTGCACAAAATATGACACAAAAATATTCTGGCTGCACGAATAACCACTTGAAATTAGAACGCAAAAGAGCACGTAAAACAATGACATTCAATTAATGAATTTTCGATTGATGCGCGCTCGCGTTTTCAGCCGGGTTATTGTATTCAGCCAGTTAACGCCATCTATAGCGCGCTGGTTGGCGCTCAACAGTGAACTGGCAGCTGCCGATTCCACCGCCACGATGTCGACGCCAGCCGGGGCAGCCGCAACGAGTCGGGATCGTGCCAACACCCTGGCGCGAACGTCACCTGTCAGAATACTTTAGAATTCCGCATCAAAACGCGAAACTGAAACTGGTCTACCCTGTGATAACTCGATCATCAGGTTTTTTAGTTTATCTCTTTGAATGACGTCTTTGACTCAACAATCCAAAATTTTATTCAATTTCCTTTGACATCATGATCGCTAATACGAATATTATTTAACCAAGACTTCCGCACCCGCCAACAATAGGTGCTCTAGCCTAGCTATACATGTTCATTATGGCTTATCCTAGAAATCCCCTGCATGTTGCCCCTGCGTAGGGGATTTCTGGATTTTTTGTCCAGAAATCCCTTTAGCGAGCCCTGTGACTGCCGGCAGGGGATCTTTGGAAAAAAGTCCAGAAATCCCCTGATGGGTTCATTTACACTGTTATTGCGTCCGGTCCGTAGCTACACTTGCAGCTCTTTTGTTGATATCGCTACTGATAGTCAAAGTGCCATTTTTATTCGACAATTACCATGCTGTTAAAGATAATAAATTCTGCAAATTCAAATTTTAATGTGATTTTAAAATATTTAATGTACCTACTTAAATGTAAATTATTTAAAATAATCAGATATGCATATTATGTTACTTTAAATAAACAATGCATCTATTCAAAGTAAAGTCAAAATGCTTTTATTCAATAAAATCTCACGGATCACTTTGAATCATCATCATGAATAGATCTTAAAAACGTTTAAACATCATTAGGAAGTCTAACTTTAACATCAAAAATAACAAAAAACAAAATTGCTAGGTATAATCTACCAAAAAAACTTCATTTGCCTATGATCACTACAATTTCATACAAATTTAAAGATTCCATGAACGATCAGAGATTTGAAGAAATGAAATTCAAAATAAACCAACCCCTGAAAAATGTAAAGCCAAACAGTCATTGTACGGAACCACTTTTTTTTATAACAACAGTTGGCACCATTGATTTTTTGTAAAAGGAACATCGAAGGGCGCATGCGCTCTCGCTACAATTTACAAGAACGAAACCAAAAAAGTAGAGCCTAGAGCCCTAGAGCCCCTAATTTGATTTGATTGATCCGTAAGAAGTTTTATAAAACTAAATTTAATTCAGAGCCAGGCTGTTGGCAAAATTATATCTGTTAAAAATTATTTGTACACACGGCCAACGTTTCCATTAGGTTACGTACCTAGGTAGGCTCCTTTCTACGGGTCACTTGTAGCTGTAGCAGTAGCAGGTGTCTGGAACCACATTTCAGTGGAATATGCTTACCCTAATCCTCTCAGACCATAAATGCGCCTTCAAGGAATGCACATTAGGGAATCTGCTTGAAGTTCAATAACCTTTTACAAAGCTCTTGGTAAAATGGTTGTAGTTGATGCATACTTTAGTTGCACGCATGCAATCACAATAATCTTTTGTGGTTGGCATCGGCACCCATAATGAAAGCATTTTTAGTAGTTGGTACTTTGAACTCGCCCGCATAGAGTGAGCTCATTGAAGTGTATCTACTCGTAGGTAGGTATACAAATGTATTAATGTGTTACATTTATTTTATTGTTAATCGAGGCAAAGCAAAGATTTTTTTGACACTGCTCAATAAAAATCAGTCAACAATTGCACGCTTGAGTATCGATTCTATCGATTCAAACTTCACATCTATTCTGTGACTAAGTTTCAAAGTCAAAGTCAAAATTTCTTTATTCAATAAAATCACAAGGATCATTTAGAATCGTCTTATATAACTAGGGGATTCTAGGTGCCAGTTCCACGCGACCAGAGCCTAGAAGAACGGGCAAGAAACTACGGCCTGGTTCCTAGCGTTTTTTTGTACGATCCCTTTTACAGAGAAATATACATAGAACACGAGAATAGCATTGACATTGCAAGTCGAGTAGTTAGCTGTCGATGGGCGGAGCGACATCGGGCCATGCCACAGAAAAAAGAAAATAAGTAGAATTAGTAAGTAGGTGGATCCGCTTCATATCAAGTCTGCATCGCATTACGCACTTCAAGCTCCGCCTAGCTCCGCTCACTTCAGTCGTGTTTGAATTTTGTCATGGTAACCGTACTTGAAAAAAATCATTAAAAAATATAAACATGCCATATTGTGCTGTTTTAGAGTGCAAAAACGATAGCGGAATCAAAAATTTAACAAATGGGGGCATATCATATCACCGATAAGTAATATTTTATTGTTAATTGTTAGTTTTGTTAAAATGCAAAACCGTCAAAGAAAAAAAGACTGTAAATCATACACGTTAAAGTCGCGTTTCTTTTAAACCTCAACTTTCGCTACTCAGTTAGGGATGTGGCCCCAATAAACTGATGAATGCGTTGTCAATAACTTTAATGGCTGGGTCAGATGAAAATTACAGAAATATTTTGAAAAAAAAAGGTATATCTTCTGGTGCCAGACATAAAAAAAAATTGATTGATGCAACTGGGAAACAAAATTGGTTTCCTACAAAATACAGTAGGTACAATTTGCTGCACTTTAAGGACCAAGATTTTGTAATTAAAAAAAGTGGAAACAAATACATTGTTGGCACAGCTATACCGACTCTAATAATTTTGTGTTTTCAGGTAATTATAGTGTTATTATTTATATTCATGAAGTTTTAATTAATTAGGTAGGTACCTTCATTCTTGGTCCTTACCCAAGTATCAGACTGACAATAGTGTCAGTCTGATACTAACCTTTGTGATTGATTATAATTAAACAAAGAAAGAAAATATTTTTATTTCGACCACCACAAACGGCAGAGCCCTTGGACACAACGTATCAGACAAATGTAATTGCGGCTAAACGTAGCTATTTCGTTATCAATCAGTGGGTAGGTAATAATCGATATCGACAAATTCGTCATGTATCCTCATTGGTCACATCACTAAGTGAGTAGCTATGTTTGTCATAACAGCCATTGCTTTATCAATCTTAAGATTTGTTAATAAAGACTATAACAAAAATGCTTCGCAAAAGCGCCACCTTTTGCTGAGTAGACGAAGTAAACTTTAATTTTTATCACTTGTTTATTTTATTGAGTTTTGAACCATGTTCCGATGGAACTAAGGTTTTATATCAATAAAATTATTTTAATGGATTTAGGTCCGTTTTACGTTCTCTTTCAACCAATTATAATCTTTATTTCTAAGTGTGTTAGTTTTGACATGGTGTGAGTTTAGCTACACTGGTTCTCATACTAAAAAGTCATCATGCTCTTTCTATTTACTTCCTTTGTTCTGTGGGCCATGCAGTTTTGTCATTAATATACCTATTATCTAAGGTATAATATGCTTTCTTTACGAGATCATTCTTAATGTAGGTTTTGAATTTCCGCACCGAAAGTTTAGTGGCATGTGGTTTCAATGAAGACTGCTTTTGTATCGGCGTGATAGTGTTACAAACATAAGATTGAAGGTAATTACCTAATGTAATTAAGGAGAAATAAATTAATTTACTATAACTACTCTGCAACTCTATCTAAACAACTCTGATGAGTGAGATAACAGGCAACCTTTGATCCCTTACCAAAGAAAAAATAGTAGTTCCTAAAATTATCCAGAAAGTTCACTGATGACTCAAAACTTGTGTAGGGAGTAGGGATTTATTAAGGTACTTACCTAAGAACCATTAGGTATTGATAGGTAGAGGGTAAGTAGATATATCTACTTACCGATAGAATAGAAAATGCTTTATTGCATACCTTAACCTAGTACATGAAGTACAAGTACCTACATGAATTTGAAATTCACCAAAGTAACAAGTAACTAAATTTAAAATTTAAAAAACCCCGAATCTTGGACTGATTTTCATCAAACATACCTAATTCACCTTTCAAACAAAAAAAGCAAAATCAAAATCGTTTCATCCGTTCGGGAGCTACGTTGCCTCAGACAAACACACACACCCACGTCAAACTTATAACACCCCGTCGTTTTTGCGTCGGGGGTTAAAAATTATCAAGCAAGAGAGAATAGGTGTCTTCTAGACTTCCAGAATGCTCCCAAACGTTCTAGAATGTTCTTTAATATTCTGGAATGATCTAGAATATCAAATTTAATTCAAAGACTTTAAAATGATTCGTCGGTCATCATCCAGAATGCTCCCAAACGTTCTAGAATGTTCTTTAACATTCTGGGATGATCTAGAATAATTTAATTCAGAGACTCTAAAACGATTCAGAATGGTCGATCATTATCCGGAATCCCAAACGTTTTAGAATATTCTATAGTAAGCCAGAATATTCAAATATACGCATACACACGGTCTTTATATACCTACACCGTATATTTAATGGTAAATAGATGTCTGAGAAACACTCCAATTTGCACTCGTCACGCTCCCTCACAATATTAGGCCAGACATCTAGGTTTTTCCTCCACCGCCTCTTCGGTCTACCTCGGCGACGATTTCCATCTCCGGGGATCCACTCTGTGCTGACTTATATTATTATTTATATAATCATATCTAAACACGCTAACAATCCAATTACCAATGTGGATGATCTAAGTTAATTAGCCTCATGTCCCGTGTGCAAGGGGCATATCGGTCATACAAAATACTATTAATATTTATTTATATAACTAATGAAACCCGTGTGAAGCCGGGTGTGTTAGCTAGTTTCATACAATATACTTTTTCAATCACTTCTAATGAAATAAAAAAGTATTTTGCATTTTTGAAGTCCAACCAGTTTGTTTGAGGAAAAGTTCTTCGAGGAAAGGCGTGATCATCATCAAAGCATTTTATGCAAAGGGTAAAAAATGTTGGCATAATCTTATTTCATTAATTTTACATTCGGGAAAGTCCGAATTTATTGCATTCGGTATTTTCCGAAACGATTTGGGCACATGTCGTCCACATTTTCCAAAAACGCTGATCTTCCGTTCAGCACTCTAATGTAAATATAAACTAACAAGGAATATTGTTCAAGGTAGGTAAACAAAAATCTAAGCCTTTGCTAAATCTGGTGCTTCTAAAATGCAATTGTCAACCTGTCAAGCTCCAGAAGCTACGTTTAAAATTGCATATAAAATGTTAGAAATGTCAGAGATCAATGTTTATGATGTTTTGTTTGGATACAAGAACCGGTAATAACGAAAATAATTAAACTTTGTTACGATCGTCTTTGCGAATGGAATAAGTGAAAGAAGACGGATGTCCACGGGTTTCACAAACGTAGAAGTGTAGACTCATCGTACGGCATATCCGCATCATTTGACGTAGGTACTTAATTAGGTTTTTGAAATGACCTAGTTCTACCAAAGTCAATAAGTAAGTAATAAATAAGTAGGTTTCTTCTAGGCAAATGTGCTACATCGTCGACCACATCGTCACTTAACATCGTGAGATTGGGGTCGAACGTTTGCCTATAATGTATTAATAAAATACAGAATGCTTCAGAATAATAATATATTGCTTTTATTCTTTAAAATTGTTTCTTTATTTTTATAATACGCTTCTTTCGGAATACTATAAGCACCTACAGGTTTCGAAGCAGCTTGTAATTGTGCGTATAAAAAAAAATTACTTACTTAATATCAAGTAAGTACCTACCTAATTATAAGTAATTATAAATATTGTAAATAGGTACTTTATTAGTCGTAATTTTCTTTGTGAATAAATTATATTGCTTACTAGAAAGTACCTAATGAATAAATAAATATTCATGGACTTTACACACAACGCCCTCTAGTCCCAAACTAAGCAAAGCTTACTACTTACTTATTATTAATAAAATGTACCTACTTACATAATATCAAGTTTTGTACTTTTTTATTCTGTAGTAGGTAGGTACTACTACTATCTACAATAGGCTATTCATTGCGGAGTACGATTTAATAACCTAGCCTAATCTCGCCATATTTAGTTACCAAACAGTCATAAAAACCAGCTGGTAGGTAACTAACAATTGTAACCGCCTGATTGCAACAGAGGTGGCATACATTCACAGTAAAATTGGAAATAGATGTCCTAGCTAATGACAGGAAGGTGGTGAATGCCCCATTGGCGCAACGGACAATAGACTGATTAAATTGCATACCTACTTTGCACCTGGAGCCGACCATCGCGTTTTACAATTCAAAACTATATGTGAATAGACCTAAATACTAAACTGGAATTCAAAAACTTAGTATTGTTTGCAACATAACGCCAGAATGTTCATAACCTATGCCGTATCTATTTCATTAAAAATTATTTGGTAGGTAAGTACATAACATTGCGTTGTTTCATGGAAGTGACAATGACAATATTTTGACATTCTTACTAAAAAAGACTCTTGCGCTGACATATCTTAAAGAATATTTAGAAACACTCGATTTCGCAAAAAAGAAATCAAATTCCTATGATAAAAAAAAACTTAAAACTGGGCTTATGCAGGTTCTGTTGGTAGGTATCACTTGGGTGCTCCCAAATAGGTTAAAAACTTTGTTCATAAACATTTGTGGTTTGCGGGCTGTGCTTCTTCGTGACAACAACATTAGAAAAGTAGGCATGAAAACGATGTCAAGTTGAAACCTTGGTGAAGAACAAAGGTAGCTGTATACCTGATGATTTGAAGGTACGAATAGTTGCAATCATGCTTGACGCTTTGAAGGTTTCATTAAAAGGTACATTGCAGGGTCTTGCCAATCAATCAGCATGCAGCATGCTGAAGATAGTAGTATTACGATAACTCCTGCTCAAAGTCAGTGGGCAATCATAAATGTTAATGTATTTCGTGAGCGAAATTACAACATTTTTATCAACCACACAAGCATTCAATAAATACTTCATGCCTAAATAAAAAGGACCCATCAGACAGAAGCAAGAGAATTCATTCAGGTTATTTTATTACAACTGGGGATGGAACTGGAAATTAAAGCATAGGGGGCCTGTGGGAAGGCTCAAAATCAAAATTTATTGAGTAGGCCAGCAATGAAATTCAACAGGTTGATGACGATGATGATGTGAGTTACAGGATGTAAAAACACTACTTGAAAACTTAAAATGAGATCGTCGCCGCCGCCAGTGCGTCTCGATCGATTACCAACGAAGTGAAAAGATTACTTGAGGTTATTTAAATAAGTAAATTGCAACTCAAAAGGTCAATAAAGGTTGGAAATGGCTTCCGCTTCGTCATAAAGACATAGCTTTGCTGTCGTTAATAGTACCTAACAGCAGCTGGCGTGTAATAAACATATTCATTAAATGGTTTCTTACATCGCCATAAAATGTTACAAACCTCAGTTACCTCTTTGTGTGATTGAGGCATCTTTACAAATTTGAGAGTTTGATGTGAAACATCGCGAGGATAGGTACCAGAAGGAAGCCGCAAGTGAATCTCTAGCAACGGCGGTGAATTAAATAAAACGAAAGAAAGTTAGACCGAGCATCATGTTTGAGCATGTCGTTTACTTTGCAGGGAATTAGGGAATTAGATTACAGTTATTTCTCTTTTTCACAAAGGCGGTTTGGCTATGTTCGTGGTTGTGAATGAACATCAATCGTACGGAGAAGACTCAATTCTATTTCGGCATATTTGAATACTCTGGAGGTTAGGTACGCACACAAACATGACCAAAACGCCTTCGTAAAATAGAATAACTGAAGTTATCGAGTTCTTGTAAGTACCAACCAGTTTTCTATAAACAAAATTATCATCAGCAAGTTTCAATTTAGCAAATATAAAGATCCAACATATACTGTTGTGCTCTTCTCCGCTCCAGTAGAAAGGCAGCCCTAGGTTTTGGCCCTACACGTGTTACAAAATGCCTCTTGTTTACGATAGTTTTTAATAGACACGAACAGGACAGGCATAAGATAAAAACAAAATTATGTAGAACTGAAACTTCTTTGGAAATATTACAGCATCGTATTTGATCGTATTTTCGTCAAAACGGAACCGATTATGATCGCCCACTAGTTTCAATTTGTATTGGCAGATGTGGTCAATATCATCGTAATGGATAAAACACTGCAAGTTTCCAATAAATTATGTATGGAGTTGGGTAGGACACCTTGCAACTTGCAAGGCGAGGCGATAGCAGGTGGAGTAAGACGCTCATTGAATAGCGCCTAAAAACTGGGTAGCTACATAAACGTCGGTCGCACTGCAGCGAAAAGGTCAGACGATGTAGCTGACAATATTGGGTAAAAATTGGATGCGGCAGGTACGGAAAGAGTGGCACTTATAGAGAGTAGGTAGGTATTATTCCCAGCCGTTAGTGTGATTAATGTTAATGATGTTGATTATTGATTGCACAGAACAAAGGAAGTAAATAGAAAGAGCATGATGACTTTTTAGTATGAGAACCAGTGTAGCTAAACTCACACCATGTCAAAACTAACACACTTAGAAATAAAGATTATAATTGGTTGAAAGAGAACGTAAAACGGACCTAAATCCATTAAAATAATTTTATTGATATAAAACCTTAGTTCCATCGGAACATGGTTCAAAACTCAATAAAATAAACAAGTGATAAAAATTAAAGTTTACTTCGTCTACTCAGCAAAAGGTGGCGCTTTTGCGAAGCATTTTTGTTATAGTCTTTATCAACAAATCTTAAGATTGATAATGCAATGGCTGTTATGACAAACATAGCTACTCACTTAGTGATGTGACCAATGAGGATACATGACGAATTTGTCGATATCGATTATTACCTACCCACTGATTGATAACGAAATAGCTACGTTTAGCCGCAATTACATATGTCTGATACGTTGTGTCCAAGGGCTCTGCCGTTTGTGGTGGTCGAAATAAAAATATTTTCTTTCTTTGTTTAATTATAATCAATCACAAAGGTTAGTATCAGACTGACACTATTGTCAGTCTGATACTTGGGTAAGGACCAAGAATGAAGGTACCTACCTAATTAATTAAAACTTCATGAATATAAATAATAACACTATAATTACCTGAAAACACAAAATTATTAGAGTCGGTATAGCTGTGCCAACAATGTATTTGTTTCCACTTTTTTTAATTACAAAATCTTGGTCCTTAAAGTGCAGCAAATTGTACCTACTGTATTTTGTAGGAAACCAATTTTGTTTCCCAGTTGCATCAATCAATTTTTTTTTATGTCTAGGACATTGGGTAAACTGAAACCAGAAGATATACCTATTTTTTCAAAATATTTCTGTAATTTTCATCTGACCCAGCCATTAAAATTATCGATAACGCATTCATCAGTTTATTGGGGCCACATCCCTAACTGAGTAGCGAAAGTTGAGGTTTAAAAGAAACGCGACTTTAACATGTATGATTTACAGTCTTTTTTTCTTTGACGGTTTTGCATTTTAACAAAACTAACAATTAACAATAAAATATTACTTATCGGTGATATGATATGCCCCCATTTGTTAAATTTTTGATTCCGCTATCGTTTTTGCACTCTAAAACAGCACAATATGGCATGTTTATATTTTTTAATGTTTTTTTTCAAGTACGGTTACCATGACAAAATTCAAACACGACTGAAGTGAGCGGAGCTAGGCGGAGCTTGAAGTGCGTAATACGATGCAGACTTGATATGAAGCGGATCCACCTACTTACTAATTCTACTTATTTTCTTTTTTCTGTGATTGATTGTTTGTGATGTCGATGATGGCGATCGATGGGGGTGGTAAAGAATCCACATTTTGTGATTTCGCATCAAACCCGTTTGCTGCGTTTGTCGCCAGTATGATAGACCACAAAATTATTGCAGCACCATAGGACCGTCTTTTTAGTTGTGAGTTTCACTTCTACTTATTTGTTTATTTCCCACAGGTCAGATAAAATAATGAAGCTGATAAACTATGGTCTGGATATTCATAATAACATGTTTGTACACTTTTTGGTACTTCGGACTGCGTTAGCGTGTCGCGTCGTCTCCGCGACTAAATTATTCAATTTATTCACGACTCTAAAAATAGATTAAAACTTTGATATTGGAAAAATTGTTGACGTGATTTGGAGCTTGATGATTCCCGTGGGATTGTATATAAGGAGCTGCAGAAGGTCCTTGGATGTTGTTTGTAAATGTTGCTGCGGTTAGCAGGAAGAGAGAAACACTAAGTCTGGTGAGTGTTGCACTAGTGAACCAAGAAGATCCCAGAAATATCTTGTACCTTTTCTAAAAGATAGGTTTAGGTACCTAACTCATATACCATGTGACTACCCCTCCTTTAAACACCTACTTGTATTCTCAACGTTCTTGATTCCTGATCAAGAAATTTGAGAGGTTCTCAAATTAATACCAATATTACCCAAACATTGGGATTAGAAATGTGACTGCCTCTTTCTTCCTTTATTCGCCAAAACAATTCTAAAAGGTAATGCGTCTTTTCACGTGTTTTAAAAGGTCAGGGCACACGTTTCGCTACATCACGTACCCACGCACTGTTTTAATTTAGCATTTAAGAGTGGAAAACAAGTTTATCCTAAAATCACTGCAGTATTTGCATAGTTGTTCACGAAAAAATTGGTCAACTTTTAAATGTCATTAGGAAATGATATTTTGATCACCTTTTTGATAAGTGAGAGACAAAAATCTAGTGTTGAGACACGAAATAGAGTGACGGGTGTAACATAAGTAGGTGTAGGTAGGTACCTACTTTATTTGGTAACAAAAAAAAACATTTTATTTCTCACTAACTAGGTAATCAGTTTTAATAGTTCTACTTTATATTCAGTGCTATAATAAAGCGTTCTTTTAAAAATAAATAATTGAAGGATTAATCATATCGTGTTTTTAAAAACGTGATAAACAGAAAAACCTATTTTGAGCAAACGAACTTCAAATTATAGATTTGCTGGTTCTGCGTTGATTAGTAGAAAAGGTTAGAAGAGGATGAGAAGTTTTATTTTCTTCGTGTTTTTAAATTAACTTTATCCCGTGCGAAGACACGAGACTGACTAAGCGGAGCATTTCTTACTTATTTTATAATTTGGACGTACCTACCTATTCAGTAATAAATAATGTGCCTGTATAAATTAATTCGTTTAATTGGAATTGAAAATTAGTTAAATAAATATATAAACCAAGGAAGAGATAACGTTCCATGATTATTAAAAGCATTTTACTTGGAAAATCGTGAATACTTATTTTAAAAACAATATTTTTTCTAACCAACTGTTAAATTGAAATAAACAACAAGTAGACGTGTAGGTATATTAAATTAGCCATCGTAAAATAAAATTATGCCATAAATTAAAATGATTGGCAGTCGCAAAAGATACCTACCTTTGTTTTTATCTTAATTTTATTCAAAAAAGTTCAATTAGGGGCCCAGAAATGGTGTTCGGGGAACATTTTAGGTTGTCAATATCCTTTATAATCTCCCTCCATAAATAAATAGTAAATAAATAAATATTCATGGACATTTCACACGACGCCCTCTAGTCCCAAACTAAGCAAAGCTTGTAATATGGGAACTAGATGCTGATAGAATACTTAGGGCCGTAAGATCAAAAGCAGTTAAAACTACGGATTTCCTAAACTACGATCACATTTGATCGATGGCTTAATCTACTGTCATAAGATCAAGTCGAAAAATGAAGCAGATTAGATAAACTTCGATTAGTCCTAAACGCATGGCAACATTCTCGTATTTCGTTCTTTCGTTCATGAAAAAAAAGGTTATAATTAGTCAGTTTGACATATTCGACCACATCGACATTGACATACAGACGCAATTTTTGTCAAAGCCTTATTACACTATGCAATCTCAAGTCAGGCTTACTGATAATGATGTAACGTGACGAGTTGAGTTATTTCGAACTCAAGTTATTTGAATTGACTCGCATCGAGAACTTGCATGCATATAAAGTCATACAAGTGAAAATCAAGGATCAATTTCTCTAACCACTTACGTTGCATACGGACCTAGTTGAGTCAAGCCAATTGGCGGCTCGAATCAAGGTTCAGTTTAACTAAAATAATTAATTCGAGTTCGAAATAATTCAACTCGTTACGTTACATTACTGTCAGTAAGCCTGACTTCAAATTACATAGTGTAAGAAGGCCTTTTGGTTGTTTGTTTTGAATTTGAACTCTTGTTGTATGTAATGTTTTCAGCCCATGAAATAATTCGATATCCGAATAATTTTCCATTGCAATAGAGTTTTTGTATTTATAATCTCAAAACTACAACAAACGAATTACAATACAAATAGAAAGTTTAGTTCAAACAAACATCTGGTAGCCAGGCAACCATATTGAAAAAACGTCAAAAATTAGCGTTTAATCTTTGATTGGCAGTTTAACCGTACCCTCGGCCGAGTTTAAACTAATCGTTAGTTTAAGCTACCCATGGTCGATTAACTACCATTGATCTTATGAAATAATCGGAGACTGGAGATTAAACTCTCTTTTGTCGTTTAAACCACTATTGATCTTACGGCCCTTATATACTTTTTTTTAAATATTTATAATACATAGTAACCGCCAAGGACCGTTGGCGTTGAGGACCGCCAAGGAGTGGAACTCTTTACCGGCGTCTGTATTTCCGAACACTTACAATTTGAATGTTTTCAAGAGGAGAGTGAATAGGTTTCTTCTAGGCAAATGTGCTACATTGTCGACCGCATCGTCACTTACCATCAGGTGAGATTGCGGTCAAACGTTTGTCTATAATGTATAAAAAAAAACACCAAGACATAGAACAATCATCTATGATTGCCACACACAAATTATGTTTGTTCTTGGTAGGGATCGAACCCACGACACGACCCACAGCACGGAAGACAGAGCTATTACTGACTGAGCTGTGACGCCTGTCAAATTATAAAATGACTGTCTTGTATCCTAGAATAAATTATATTGTACAAAAAGTTCGCCTGAAAAAGGCTGGTAATAAATAAATAATTATGAACATTTAACACAACGCCATCCAGTCCTAAATTTAGCGAATCCTGTACTATGTAACCAAGTGGTAGAATACGAATTATATAGTAGTTTTTTTTTTGCAAATAACACAGATAGTATTTAGTATAAATAGTAACTTGTAACACATAAACATTCAACAAACATACCTATATGACAAATGTCTGTTCTCTGTGGGGATTGAGCAACTACCAACAGCGCTGATTTAACTGTCTATTTTAAATTCCGCACACAATTATGGTTTTTATAGAATCCTATCCTACTAATCCTACTAATATTATAAATGCGAAAGTTTAGATGTTTGGATGTTTGGATGTTTGTGTTTCAATCACGTCAAAACCACTGAACCAACTTGGATGAAACTTGGCATATATATAGTCCGTAGCCTGGATTGACATATAGGCTACTTTTTATCCCGTATAAATAAAAGGATCTACAAGATAAAATGAACGAAAAGGATTAGCAGCGCCAATTGGCAAGAGGATTTCATTGTCATGTCATGTCACGTCCGTTTGACAGGACGTAGTACTACCTCTTTGGTCTAACGACTAGCGTTTGACATTCCAGTAGGTACGAGTTCGGTGTAATGAGGTGTAATGTCAAGTTTCTCAAAGAAGTATCCGCTCGGTACACGCACAGATAATATAATGTACACGGAAACTGTAGACGCGTACGAAGTCGCGGGTAACTGCTAGTAAATTAATATAAAGGAGTTATACCAACTGATCTCCTAGTCTGTCTATTAGGTACTTATATTAAGAGGTCCTTGTTTTTTTTTTCAGATAAAATAATAAAAATGCTGTTCAGATACTTCGTGCTCCACTTAGTACTGCTGTACAACCAAGATATCGTCTGCTCACATATCCTGACATCTATAGACTTGCCTATGGCATCTTGCATGAAGATGTTGTCGTTGGCTGTGCACGAGTTGTGTGAAATCTATGGAGAGAGTTCTTCTGGTAAGATTTGATTTAGAAGTTGCTTTCCTATATATTTTTACACATCATAAATAAATTATTTTCAGAAGGGTCCATAGATAACGATACGACTGCAGACCTATTTCAATACGGGATTCTGATAACCAATTGCTATTTATAAATATAAAGCTAACTCGTTACTAATCCATCCATGATAGGGTCATAGTCAGGTTGACGAAGGGTAAAGTCAAACAACCTTCTCGCTCGCACATCTCAACCTTTTTAAAGATATAAAATCACTGAACGCAAAATCGTAAAACTTCACGATCTAGAGAATAATAATGCAAAGGTTCAGCAAAAATACTATTTTGATCCAAACAAGTTTTTCCGACTAACAAATGTGTTTTGTTTTTGTCTCAATTTGGTGCATATTTTTTGGTTTATAGCTATGTTGAAATGTGCGAGCGAGAAGGTTGTTTGACGTTACTCTACTATGACGAAGAGTCTATGCCTAAATCTACTTTTTTTTCTCAGAGGAAGCAGTCGCGACTCCTATATTGCCACAACCAATGGAAAGGCGCTACAATTTCAAACCATATATTTTTAAACGTTGCTGCTTGCAGTCTTGCTCTATGCCAGAATTGTTACTAGCCTGTTAGATCAGTAGGTATACTTTGCTTCAACGCAAAAAAACCTTATTTGTCAAGCTACTTTACTAGCCTAGCTAAAAAAAATTACTTTTAAATGCCATTTCACACTCATAACCACAACAGTAGAGAAGTTGAGGTACGAGTACACTGCGTGCCTAGTACAACTCGAGTGCACTGCATACCCCGTTAGTGTATATTAAAAGTGTGGTGAAATCGGCCTAAACTATTCTATTCATATAGAAAATTTAGAGAGATTAGAGAATTTAGATTATTTTTAGTGAAGTATAGTCGTTTGATCCTGTAGATTAGCTTCATGAAATAAATGATATAGAAATAAATCTTTTTGATTTTAGAAAATCCAGTAGATCAGTTACCGAAACGAATTTATTTTATTTAATTTCGCTTCGCACCATTGAAAAATTTTCAACGGTGGTATTTCTATGATGAACTTATACAGATGGAGGCACAGTCGACTACGACGAAGCAAAAAGGGGGTTTATTAGTCATTGAACCAAAGATAAATTAATTTGATGAATTTAGTGCAAATGCGTTAAAAAATATAAGCGCTATTCGATTACCTTGCATCAGTTTTAAGCGCAAGTTATGTTAAGTTTAAGATTTGTTTAAGCGCTATTAGAATGAACGGAGAAATCAACGAATGTATTTTATAGCCACAGTACCTGATAAAACGATTTCAAAGACTTATTTTGCTTACTTTTATCCTCTGAACAGAAAGCACCTATTTATCACTAGTCTAAATTTACTGTATTTTATAGATTTATCCGGCAATTGATGCTTTAGATTCTTTATTGTACTCCGCTGATAAATATTTAGAAAATAATTTTGCGTTTCATTGAATTTACATAATTTGTGTAATTCGTAAGCATGTGTTTTAAGGATAATTTTAACTTTGTCTTTAGACAGAAAATCTATTAAAAGGAAAACAATATAAACATTATAACTCTAATTTATTGGGTCTTATCTATAAATTGTCATACTTACCTAATATTATATTTACAATCATATTACACACCACGCGCAAAGTGGCATGATTTACAGCGAAAATCAAAGTGAAAATAAGTTTTATATTTTTCACTTTCAAGCCCAAAATACCTAAATACAAGTACCACCCCGTCATAACTTTTATTAGTAAGTAAGTTTGGTGTCAAACTTATTACTGTTTTTGGATTATACAAGATTAAAAACATCCTGTACAAAATTCCATCAAAGAAAACTTTTTTATAAATACCTATATAGATTCAGAATCATATCGTATAGACAAATGTCTTTGATGTTGCGGATGTCAATATGCGACGATAACCGCTTACCATCAAGTGTGCCTGTTTGCCTAACTATGGCATAAAAAATATATTGGCTTCCACAGAAAAAACATTCCTCATATTTTAGACCCGCCTTGCTTTATTAGGTGGGCGGGGCGTAGAAGTATGCAATTTTGCAATATTTTTTACTCCAACTTCAGACACCATAAAAATACTACCTTACAGAGTAAAATTAACCCCTCAATTAACCCCAGATTTTATCAGACACATTGTTTGCTCACACACAAAGTGCAAAACATCGAATTCATATTCGCTATTCTATGCATACGGTATTTGACCTCGCTTAAATTATGTAGTCTTTACCTATTCAGTTTATGAGAATGAGACGGTAATATTTTTAGTGGTGTCTAATTTAAATTACTTTAGAAAAATACAACAGAATAGAGGTGTAACTAATATAACCATAACAGGTATACGGAACAGCGTTATTTGGCCTAAAGCGTTATAACAGCTATACGCGTCGCCGCTGCTATGTTATTTTATAACAGCCAAATAACAGTCTCGCGAAGAACGGGTGCAGGCAGGCGGTCGACGCAAAAGTTGTCTTCTATAAAAAATATCAGTGAATTTCGTTTTGTATTAAACGCAAATTTTGAAATTTTGAACATCATGTTTCATACATCGTTCATTTTTTATGAGCTCAAGTCTGGTTGGAGAACATGTTATTAAATAACATGATAACAGCCAGTAACAGGGATAACACTATAACGGCCAAAGTTATAGTGTTAAACTGTTTTACTGTTATTTGCGGAACGGCATAGATTCAATGCTGTTAATAGTTACATGGCTGTTATTATCATGTTATTAAATAACATGTTCTCCAACCAGACTTGAGCTCATAAAAAATGAACGATCTATGAAACATGATGGTCAAAATTTCAAAATTTGCGTTTAATACAAAACGAAATTCGCTGATATTTTTTTATAGAAGACAACTTTTGCGTCGACCGCCTGCCTGCACCCGTTTTTCGCGAGACTGTTATTTGGCTGTTATAAAATAACAAAATAACAAATAACAAATCATGTTATTAAATAACATGATAACAGCCAGTAACTATTAACGGCATTGAATCTATGCCGTTCCGCAAATAACAGTAAAACAGTTTAACACTATAACTTTGGCCGTTATAGTGTTATCCCTGTTACTGGCTGTTATCATGTTATTTAATAACATGATAACAGCCAGTTTCAGCTTCGACAACAGAACAGACACTGACAGGACATGTGACAGTGATAGTTTCATTTCTTCATCGTGATCGCCGTTTGCTCACACCTCCGCGCCATGCCTCCGGTGGCGTGGCGTTGGCTTGGCTATACGTTGGTTTGTATCAGGCGAGAGTGAAAGGAAAATAATTGAGTCCGGTTATTGTACAACCATGGAATGCACAGCCTGGGAAAACACAACCATGGAAAGCACGACCAGGATTGCACAACCCGGGAATTCATTAATCACTACCTACCTATAGAAATCCGTAGCCTTGCCTGTTATTTCACTGTTATTTTATAACAGCTATGATAACATAGTATCACCAAACCGTTATATTCAATAACACGCATATGAAAATTTGACTGTTATATTACACCTCTACAACAGAATTGACATCAATGTTGTATAATGCATATCAAAGAGGTAGGAAACCATAAACATTGGTTTTCTGGATCAGAGATGCATACCTAATACAATATTCTCGAATCTTGATTCCGACTTGGGCATACGACAACGAGCCCATGCATTTAGGTTCCAGCGGTATCTTACAGCTAAGTGATGCACTGCCGTGCGTTTTTGTCAGCGCGATCTACGTTTGGTATATTTTTAGCAGCGCCATCTAGTTGTAGATAAACAAACAAAACCTCACAAAAGTCCTTCCATCTCCCTCATAAACTGCATGTAAGCGTCGTCTTTGCTCGGCGCTGGTTTCGGCACGTCCGCCGGCCGCTGCAGCGTACTTTTGACGGGTTTCGTTTTCTTGTCTTCGCGTTTCACTCGCAGAGCGGAGGGCACGAAGCGCGTCACGTCGGCTGATAGATTACGGATCTGCGGTTTTGCTGTTATCGTTGCACCTGGGAGAATACCTTAGTGTGAGTAAACACTGAATTTAGATCCTGTTTCGTGCTAATGGGTACTCGAAAGTTGTGAAATAACATTGGGAAAATTTTACTCCTACGATTGCGTTGTCTACTATACCACCTTAGAAACCAGGAAAAAAAGGATTGAAGCTAACTTTCAGTAGATACTATGTACCATTCAAGAGAGTACAAATCACAAAGTGACAAAAAGATATTTGAATATTTGCGCTTTGTACATCATCTATTTCTGTCTTTTGTTTATGTCCTTTGTTGTGTGCAATAAAGAATTAAGAATTAATTATGCCATTAGTCTTTATTATTCTAGTTAACTGCTGGACAATGCTGAAAGGCGCGTAAGTCACTGGGGGGGGCAATAGGGGCCACATGAGTCACTTGAGGGGGGTTAGTTACAATATAGATACATACCCTGAGGTCCATCCTTCTTAGTGATGAGCTGAGGCGCAGCAGTAAGCACTGACACTGGTGGTATCGCCTTAGGCGGCGGAGGGGGCACCAGGGGCCGCATGAGTCGCGGAGGGGCGCCAGGTGGGGGGCCGGGGGGCCGGAGTATGGCTCGCGGGGGCAGGCCTGGTGGGGGTCCAGGGGGCGCCGCTCGCATCATTGCGAGCCGAAGCGGCGGGGGGGCTAGCCCTCTCATTGGTGGCGGACGAAGAGCTGTAAAGAAAAATGAAAATAATCTATTTTTGTGTCAAGTGAAAAAAAACAAAGACTATCGTTTTGATACGTGTGATTATCACATTTATTCGTGATCGTGGCAGGGGAACACAGTAATGCGACACGATGGGAGAAATAGGTGAAAACTGAATTGGCATCATCAGAATAAAATTTCCGTTACGTGTAAAATGTCCATCAATATTTATTTTTAACTAGTAGTTACCCGCGACTTCGTACGCGTCTACAGTTTCCGTGTACATTATATTATCTGTGTATTATTATTATCTGTGCGTGTACCGAGCGGATACTTTGAGAAACTTGACATTACACCTCATTACACCGAACTCGTACCTACTGGAATGTCAATCGCTAATCGTTAGACCAAAGAGGTAGTACTACGCCCTGTCAAACTGACGTGACATGACATGACAATGATTTTCGTTCATTTTATCCTGTAGATCCTATTAATTATTCGAGATAAAAAGTAGCCTATGTGTCAATCCAGGTTACGAACTATATATGTGCCAAGTTTCATCCAAGTTGGATCAGTAGTTTAGACGTGATTGAAACACAAACATCCAAACATCTAATCTTTCGCATTTATAATATTAGTAGGATGTCACAGTACCTGTCATAATTGGGGGCATAAGCGGGTTGAGCGGAGGCGGTAATTGCCGGCTTTCAACTCCGGGCGGCTCCAGCTGTAGATCGTGGATGTGTGCGTGTAAGTGGGGGCTCTCACTGTCACTGTCCGAGTCACTGCCAGCTCCGCCGCCGCCGGTGCGTTTCAATGCGCTTAGCCTGATCAAAATATAATAATAAATGTTTTGTTTATAACAAATCGCAAGAAGTCATGAAGCGAAATGATAGAAATAGTTATAGTAGCTCTTTTTGGTTTAAAAAAGTTAGTTCCATTTTTAAATGTATAGCTTAGGAACACCCTCTACTTGATGGATCGAGGATATTGGAAAGATCACGAGAAATCGCTAGATGGAGAAGGCCGTTCACAGATTAACTACAACATTAGCTATGCCGTATTTCAGACCATTACCCATTTATTTGGACCGACCCTTCTGTTAGTAGGTAACTTGGATCGGCCCAAATAAATGGGTGGATGTAGAGTCATTTTATTATAGCAGTAGCTAAATCTTTGGACAGCCTAAAAATTCATCACCAGCGTGGCCGCTCATACTCAGAAAATTGACGCAGTCGGTACGGATAATTAAATTTGGATTTAAAAAAACTACTTACCTAGCATTCAAATCAGCTGCTCTATCTCTTTCCCTCTTCCGGTGTACTTCTTCCATCTCTTTCATAAAATCATCTATGTTTTGTCCCGAGAGCGCCAACATTCTTTGCTGTAGCGATGTTGGTTTTGGCGCTGCTAAAGCGGCTGCAGCGGCGGCGGACACTGACACATGATGATCTATATCTGTGTCCATTGAGTCGCCGTCCACGTTTTCGTGGTGCACCACGTGTGGGGGGTGTGCTGGTACTATTTGAACCTGTAATACAATATTTGAACTTAAAACTTACATGAACAACTCCAATCTTAAAAGTTCAAACCCAATAACGAAGAAAACATCGATGGAGACTGTAAATCCGGACGGACGTAAAACAAAAACAAAACTACGCTTTGTATATAAGTAAGAAAAATAAAAATATCTCTATTGCATTTGGATATTCAATAGTTGCAACTCTCTAACGAGTAGTAAACTAACAGTGTTGTAGTTTTGATAATTATTAAAGATCACAAAATAATGTGTCAATAGAAACAAAATTTCACCAGAGTAGAAAAACTTTGCGTGCATCGGTAGAACTTTTGTTTCTTTATTAATGCAACATTTGTGCTGTGTAAATTTATTTTTATTGTGCCGAAAAAAACATCACATCGTGTCAAAGTTTTGAAAAGAAAACTTCGCTTCGCAACAGTAAATATGAGGCAGTTCGTGACTATGACGATTCGATTTGAGCACACAAAAAAGCCGCGCCTCTAGTTATTAAAAGCATTACGTATAGCACAAATGGATAGACAAATCACACAAAAGAGAAATAGTGGTAAACGCCCACAGTCTGTGAAACACCAAATATACTACACGAACCCATTTGCTCGGAATAAACAGCAGGCAATCTCCAAGATCGACAGAAACCAAGCGTACTGCCTTGCGATTGGAACCTTGGTCAGCCTTTTAATTAGTAAACATGCACAGAGTTTAAAACCAGACAAAATATAAAACAAACAGAAAAACAACGATTAGAAACGCAACAAGATCCACAAAAATAAATAAATATTCCAATAAAAAACATACCACAAAACCAGCGATAAACAATTTAAAGATATCCCACTATCCCACTAATATTATAAACTAGTAGATACCCGCGACGTCGTACGCGACTACCGTTTCCGTGTGCATTATATTATCTGTGTATTATATTATCTGTGTATTATATTATCTGTGCGTGTACCGCGCGTATACCTAACCTACTTTGAGAAACTTGACATTACACCGACCCCGTACTCGAACGACAAACGCTAGTCGTTAGACCAAAGAAGTAGTACTACACGCTCTGTCAAACTGACGTGACATGACATGACACCATCTTCTGGCCAATTGGCGCTGCTAATCCCGCTTGTTCATTTTATCCTGTAGATCCTGTTTATTATTCGGGATAAAAAGTAGCCTATGTGTCAATCCAGGCTGCGAACTACATATATGCCAAGTTTCATTCAACTTGGTTCAGTAGTTTAGACGTGATTGAAACACAAACATCCAAACATCTAAACTTTCGCATTTATAATATAAGTGGGATGCCAAAGTATAGATGTTTGGCAATTATGCCTGAAATTTCTAAAAACTGATCAATATGCACTATTGCACACAATAACTGCATATTAGACCAGCGTATTTCACAAATGACACCGTTGCGATTGTTATTCCTAAATACATGAATAAATAAATACACAAACCCTATTGTTCGGTACGAAGAGCAGACAATCTCCGAGGTCGAGTGAAACCATGCGTACCCCTTCTCGAGATGCCTTGCAAACATGCACAGTATTATTGTTACTCGCATAAATACAATCACAAACGTGTCTTTCAGACCATTTTATAATGATTGAGTTTGATTTATGAAGCCGTAAGAAAGAGACAGTAACATATTTAGTGCTGTCATATTGGGTTAGTCTAAAGGTGCATTTAGACCAAACGAACATGGAACTAGAGCTTCTATCTGTTAGTGTAAATGTAGATTCGATTTAGCGTTTACACTACACTAAAGGGTTTAGATCAAACGATCATAGAACTTAAATTCATCAAATTTTAACATGAAAGAACGCTCGTACTCCGTTTACAACAAGCGAGTGACTGTTCTTGGAATGTTTCATAGAACTTTCGCAAACAAGCATAGAACAAAGAAAAAAATCCTCTGTCTCTACTTACAACAAGATAAATTGATATTTTGGTCTAAATACACCTCATGAAAATCAACCAACAGAACTGCTACTGTCATCATGCTGGGTCAGTCCGTGTGACCATGAGGTAACTGCAGTAAACTCACAGGTTCTCCAGGCGGTCCCTCGTCAGTCACGTCCACGAATCGCAAACTCTTCTTGTCCTTCTTTCTACTGTCGATCTTAGAATCGAGTACCATCATCATAAAATCAATGGGCGGGCCTGGTGGCACCCCAGGCGGCTCTATGCCTTTAGGTCTCTCCTAGAAAAACAAAATAATACAAACTAAGGTGGCATAAAAGAGTGGCGATATCGATAAATTGTTAAAAAAAATGTATTAAATATTTTAAGCTGTAGCCCCAATAGGCAAAGAGTTCGCGGCTGACTGATTCATGTTCAATTAGAAATATTTTAGATGGAGCGTCTATGAAACGCGTACCTACACGTGTTAAATACTGCCACCCCCAAGATTTTATCGTGGTCTTTTTTTATACATTATAAACGAACGTTTGACCGCAATCTCACCTGATGGTAAGTGATGATGCGGTCGATTTGCCTAAAAGAAAACTATTCGCTCTCCTCTAGAAAACATCCTATTCTTAATTACACCCTGTATAGTTTCTCTGTTTATCTAGCAGGCTTATTCGTAAAATGCTTTATAAGTACTTACTTTGTAATTAGAATCTTTCTTCAGAATAGGTTTCGGTACAATAGGGTTTACACCATCCACAGGTAGTGGAATTTGTGATGGCATATTACCAAATAACAGGTTTTCAGGGATCTGAAAAATAAATCTAATATAATTTTTGGATGTATTTATTGACTATCTCCTTTTATTATTATTTGAAGGAATGTTTATTTCCATATTGTAAAATTTTCGTCTCAGTTTTTGTTAGTTTTCCAGGTCAATTTATGGGCAGGCACCAATACTACCAGTATAATTAAATACTAGATGTAAGTATGGGATTATTATGTTCATCACCACTTTGGACATAATTTAAAAACCTTTAGCAACAGGCAATGAGAAACCTAGAGTAATGACAACAATGCTCGAGAAGAATGTTTTTATTTAGGCAGGCGTTACACCTCAGTCGGTAATAGCTCTGCCTTGCGTGCTGTGGATCGTGGGTTCGATCTCCACCAGGAACAAACATTTGTGTGGCAAACATAGATGTTTGTTCTATGTCTGGGTGTTATTATGTATTATAAGTATGTATTTAAAAAAAAAGTATATGAGTATTCTATCAGCAATCCAGTTCCCATACTACAAGCATTGCTTAGTTTGGGACTATAGGATGTTCAGTGAAGTGTCCATGAATATTTATTTATTTACGAAGAAGAACGAGAAAATAACAAAACTTTGGTTCAAATACAGTTGTATAAAAATATTCAGCTGTAGTTAAATAGGTAGCCTATAGTAACAATTTGTAAATTGTGAAAATGTGTTGCTAACAAGGAAGCTTACTAATTTTCATAATATTGCGCAACTAATGAGTATGTTACACCACATTTTGAAATGTGTACTCAAAATAGATACACACTATACAACACATAAATCCAGCATACTTACTCTGATAATGTTTTGTATGATAACTATTTTTGAATTTAATAAAACCTTTCTTTAACTTTACTTAACATAGCCTTGAGGGGACACTTCAGAGTATGATGCCCTGTGAGACATTCATCACTCTTATCTACCTTACTGTTCGTGAAGTTAGTCAAACTTAAAATATTAATCTCTCTGGTAATCTGAGTTAACAAGTACCATACCTGTAATGTTGGCAGTGGAATATCATCAACTTGCACCGACTGAGCATGCTTGACGGATTCATAGTATGAAATGAGATGAGCTCTCCGCTTCTCATATTCCATCTCCTGACGTTTCAAGTCCACCCATTTTTCCGGCTCATCTTTGTCCTAAAAACACAGTAGGTATATTAATACTTACATAGCTACTGTTATTAACCTCCCCCCCCCCCATCCTCCAACCAAAAATCGCGATAGACAAAAGAAATTAAATTAATTAAGGGACTTGTGTGCCAATTTTCGTCAAAATCATTTAAAAAATGCGACCTGCAGGTGAGAACTGACTGACAGACAGATGGACAAAAGCATTTTTTAGCCAATCTCGAATCTGAGACACTTCACTCGCTCGGTCAATGAGAAAAAGTGATTGATGGAACAAGCAGATGGCCCACCTGATGTTAAGCAGTTACCTCTAGGTATTGTTTTTATGTCTAGAACTATTTTCTCCATACCAAAACTGCGCTTAATATCCTCCATTTTCAAGAAAACAAATACACTCATCAGAAATTTTTTGAAAAAATAAGGTAGTACCTACCTCATTGAATTGTTTACACTAAACCTACATTTGATGATGATTAATTAGAACAAAAAAAACTTACATACATCTTCAGAACTCTATCAAAAGTCTCTCTCAGTTTTTTTCTCTTTTCTTTTAAGACTTTTTCATTCAGTGGCGAGGGCTGAAGAACATTAAACTCTGAAATAAAGAAATAGGATCATTAACATCTTACTTTTATATGGACCATCAGTCATTTATTGATTGCATATGCACTGTTGTAGAAAAGTGAACCAGGGTTTATTTCAGCTTAAATTATGATTTTTGAGCACCATTCATGATTGGGAAGTAATCAAACTACAAATCATGATAAATTATCTATTTTAGTGAATAACTACGGTAATAATGTGACTATGTTTGAAATTACCCATTTCATCAATCTTTTGTAGTTCGTCCAATATCTGGTTTGGGTCTTTCATCTTGAGGACTGCAGCTCGGACCATTTGTCTCTGCTTCTTGTTTTTCTTCAATTCCTTTTTCCTGGCCTCCTTTCCTGTAAGCAATAAATGCTTAAATTCAAAAATAAGTATGGTGATCACACTCATACAATATGCAGGTAGGTACTTCTGGAAACTGATTAAAGCTCTGCTAGAAAGAACAATAAATTAGCAGATAATGTTGAAGGACACAAGAAACATTTACAGTAAAATTTTGGTGAGAACGGTTGAACATTTATTTATTTGTTTATACAGGGTGTACTTGTAGGTGAACAACATTTTGTTCTAAGACTTTAAAGATTAGATTTAGACATATTTATAGATACAATCATTTTAAAGTCATCCTTTCTTTTAGACATATTTTATAAGCAATATTTTACCCATTCATAGCTAGTTGTCAAGTTTGTTTTTGTAGGTATTTACATAGTCAGCGGTAACAATAACAATATCAGAGCAAAGGTAATGTCAGGATGACCTAAACAGTGCATTTTGATATTTTAGGTAGAGGAGTCTAACCCTCAAATTCTTAGAGGCTGAAAAGTCCATCAAACTGTTTGAACCCGCATTCACATAACACAGCTCCTGAAACCGCTTCTAGAGCTTCTACGTTGTATCTAACTAACCCGTGGTGGATCTGGTTTGTGCAGATGAAACCAATTTTACTACAGGTGGATGAGTGCATCCACAAGTCAAAGGGAGACAAACTTTTACCTACATGCCATCCAAATAATCAGATTTGCAATGATTCAGTTCTACAAACAAGCATGCATTAAATAAAATTGGGAGTATCCGGAAGGAAAAGAAAACAGAGAGTAACAGAAAAATGAGAAGTCTCTGATTGGTACAGATTCTCTTATTATTTGTACAAATATTCCGTGGTTATACTTACTTGCTTGATCCGTCGGATTCATGTATTTTCCACTTTTAGTGGTATTTATTGATCTGCGTCCCATTTTGAAGCTGTTTTTGTAGAATAGGTTCGGCTGGAAACAGAACTATTCAGCACAAACACAAATTTATTCAAACTAATAAAAAACCAAACTAAACATGATGAACGGATTCGAGTGGAGAAAGAAGATGCCGAAGATAGACAAAATTAAAGAAATTGGATAACAAAAGCTGGCATCAAAATTCACTTGGCTTGGCTGGGCTGCAGCAAAGAAAATTTATATCCTGGCTGCAGCTGGCGGCTGGGCAAAAAAGAAATTTTTTTGTTCTTTTGCAATACTCATTTTTTTGTTCTGGCGCTGGATACTAGTCTTTTTGCCAAGTCCTATTTGTTTTTTTACCATTTGAATTCGTCGTTTCGTTGCAATATTCATTGCACATTCATTGTCGCCAACAGGCTTACATCAAAATTTACCTGAAATAACTAAAGTCTTGTAACCTGCCTACGGACTTATTTGAATCAAATTTAGTCAAGTCGAGTCATACGTCAAGTCAATAATATAATAATAATAGTTTTTATGTTTTTTTATGCCTATATTGTAAATACATTAATACATTAAAAAAATATACTTATGATAATAATTATTATTATTATCATCACATATATATATATATATATATATATATATATATATTTTGATACTGAAATAAAATCTACTAAGGATATTACAAATACAGTATTTACAATATTTATAATATGTACAAAATACACATGAAGCAGTTGAGCTGTCTACACACCGTCACATATATACATATTATTTTTCTAATATATATAATACTAGCAGTTACCCGCGACTTCGTACGCGAGTACCGTTTCCGTGTACATTATATTATCTGTGCGTGTACCGAGCGGATACTTCTTTGAGAAACTTGACATTACACCTCATTACACCGAACTCGTACCTACTGGAATGTCAAACGCTAGGTGTTAGACCAAAGAGGTAGTACTACGCCCTGTCAAACTGACGTAACGTGACATGACAATGAAATCCTCTTGCCAATTGGCGCTGCTAATCCTTTTCGTTCATTTTATCCTGTAGATCCTGTTGATTATTCGGGATAAAAAGTAGCCTATGTGTCAATCCAGGCTACGTACTATATATATGCCAAGTTTCATCCAAGTTGGTTCAGTAGTTTTAACGTGATTGAAACACAAACATCCAAACATCTAAACTTTCGCATTTATAATATTAGTAGGATAGGATAGGATAGGATAGGATATATATTATAACTAGTAGTTACCCGCGACTTCGTACGCGTCTACAGTTTCCGTGTACATTATATTATCTGTGCGTGTACCGAGCTGATACTTTGGGAAACGTGACATTACACCTCATTACACCGAACTCGTACCTACTGGAATGTCAAACGCTAGTCGTTAGACCAAAGAGGTAGTAGTACTACGCCCTGTCAAACTGACGTGACATGACATGACAATGAAATACTCTTGCCAATTGGCGCTGCTAATCCTTTTCGTTCATTTTATCCTGTAGATCCTGTTAATTATTCGAAATAAAAAGTAGCCTATATGTCAATCCAGGTTACGAACTATATATATGCCAAGTTTCATCCAAGTTGGTTCATTAGTTTTGACGTGATTGAAACACAAACATCCAAACATCTAAACATCTAAACTTTCGCATTTATAATATTAGTAGGATAGGATAGGATAGGATAAGTCAATACAAATGTTTACAATGAATACGGGGCTCCAATCCCTACGGTGCTAATGAAAGATGAGTTTCTTTTTCCTTTCTTCTCCATTTCGTTTTTGACACTAGAGTAAACAGACACTGGCATAATTTTATTGTGACATTTGATGAATAAGTGGATGGCCCACCTTACGCTAAGTAGTAAATATCCACTACCTACAAGTAGTACAACAACCTGTCCACTTACCTACTTACCTCTACCTTTGCAAGCAATTATAGATACCTACTTCTGCACAATAGAAATACGCGTATTTAGTATTTCATTGTTCACATCACGGCGCGGCGGCGGCGCGGCGCTACCAACTACCATTCTACTTCTAGACAAATATTTAATAGCTAGGTATCTACCTATGACCTACATAGTGTAGGTAGAGTCTACACTGGTAGACAACAACACATTGGGTTTCATTCATGTACCGAAACTAGACTTCTCTTTCTATTTCATTCATGCTAGCGTTCAACACTCGGGTGTGCGAATGCAACGTTCTCCAATTTAGCGGCGCGGCGCGGCAACGTTGGTAGGGCGACGACGACGACGACGACGACGACGAGCGCGACGACGAGACGACGCAACGACGCGACGACGAGACGGGGCGGGGGGGAGGGGGAAGTGGCGCGCTGGCGCGGCGGGAGCGGTGGCGCGCGGCGGGCAGCGTTTGTTGAACCTAGCCGGGCGCGTCAAAATATCGGCTGGTTGGTATGGAGTTTCGCGCTCGCTCGCTCCCGCGCGCAGCAGCAGTGACAAGACAAGGCCTTTCCTTGTCACGCATTGAACACAGCCAGCCAGACAGTTCGGTCGGGGCCGCGCGGGGCGTCAGACTTTTTTTGAGTTGAGTAACGTAGTGTAGTGGAGTACGCTACGCTAGCGTGCATGCTCTGTCTTCATTATTGATGCAAAACTTCCACGATGGTTGATCATAACCAGAAATTGTTACAGGAGTTGTTAAAGAAACATGGAAATAACGTGTGTGCTGATTGTGGAAGCCCGGGTATGTTTACATGTAATATATGACTGTTAAAGTGCTAGTGTTTTCCTTGTGCGTGGTTTTTTCATGGGGTGGCGAATGTGTGGAGGGCGTAAAATGCGTCCATGCTTTAGTTAAGAGTTCAGTGACCTCGGCGTAAAATGCATTGGATGAAAACAAGTCATCGAGTAGTAATAGTATAGTGTACTTACCTACTTTACTACGAAATAGGTAAGTAAGTACTAGGGCATGCAGTACCGGTACTACTCTCAGTACCGGTAATTTTCGGCCGGTACTGGAGCCGGTACCGGTAATTACCGGTACTTTCGATACTGACCCGATTTTCACTAAAAAAGGACTAAAACGAAGTAAAAACCTGTAAAAATAAAAAAACTTTGGTTATTTCTAACTTTATTATCACACTGGCAGCTTAAATTAGTCCACTGGTGGATACAAAGGTCCCCCATAAATTTGCGCGAAAAAAGATTTTAAGCGTTCTTTATCTCTTTCTTTGGCTATGTGGTCATTCAGTGCGTTACCTTTACGTGGTTCCATGCTATAACATCTTTACCCCATTGAATGTTAGTTCCACTAGCTATACGCCCTGCTACAAATCACAATTGCTGCTCCTCCTTAATCGTTTTCCCATTGTTGGAGATCGTGGCTCCGTGGATAGAATCTTTGGATAGCTTTTTTCCGTCTGTCATGCCTGTCTTACTGCTTGATAGATCGCGACGTTGACGGAGATCTCCAACTGTTCTCCAGGTTTCTTGCTCTGCACTTTGCCTGTTATCAGAAGAGTCTCCATGTTGTCTGCATTTCTGCGTGCAATATGACCGTACAAGTATCTGGTAAGGCAAATGGAAGACAAACACTGGGCACGTTCTTTAATATGGAGACGTTGGTTCTTTTGGCCATCCACGGAACCCTCAGGAGGCATATCCGACACCACATCTCAAAAGCATCGATGCGCTTGCGGTCATTGACTTTCATGGTCTATGTTTCAAAGTCAAAGTCAAAGTCAAAATTTCTTTATTCAATAAAATCACAAGGATCATTTAGAATCGTCTTATATAACTAGGTGATTCTAGGTGCCAGTTCCACGCGACCAGAGCCTAGAAGAACGGGCAAGAAACTACGGCCTGGTTCCTAGCGTTTTTTTGTATGATCCCTTTTACAGAGAAATATACATAGAACACAAGAATAGCACTGACATTGCAAGTCGAGTAGTTAGCTGTCGATGGGTGGAGCGACATCGGGCCATGCAGTTTTGTCATTAATATAGTTATCTAAGGTATAATATGCTTTCTTCACGAGGTTATTCTTAATGTAGGTTTTGAATTTCCTCACTGAAAGTTTAGTGGCATTTTCAGGAAGCTTATTATAAAAACGTACAGTATTTCCCATGAATGACTTATTTACCTTTTGTAGTCGAAATTTATGAATGTATAATTTATTTTTGTTTCTAGTATTAATACCATGAGAATCACTATTTTTCTTAAAACTAGCTATGTGTTTATGAGTGTACATTAAGTTTTCATAAATATATTGTGAAAATACTGTGAGAATATTAATTTCTTTAAATCGTTCCCTTAACGAGTCACGTGATTTCATTTTATAAATTGCACGTACGTTTCAGAACTGTAGTAGAGAAATATGGAGAAGATCAGTGTGCGAATCACGTGGACCTTTGTCTTCTTCTGAATATTGCTGTCCCTCCATATTCTGTTAAGTTGGTTCATCGCTGTCTTGTCCATGACAATACGACGGCATATTTCAAGTTCGTTTTACCTTTGTTGTTGATGGATGAACCCAGGTATTGGAATTCTTCGACAATTTCATACTCTTCCAGTGCATCCAACAACTGGATGGACTCAAAACGATGTATAATAATTAACTTGGTCCTGTTTTTGTTAACAGCCAGGCTTAGATCGACACTAGCGGACTTTAGGCGCTGCAGAAAGGCAACCAATTCGGATGCCGTGGATGCAAACAAATTCGTATGATCGGCGTATCGTAGTTTAGAAATTTTGACGCCTCCAACTTTAACACCGACTTTCCAGTCATCTCAGGTCTTACGTATGATGTGTTCACCATATTTAATGGATAGCATGGGTGAAATGACGCATCTTTGTCCTACTCCTTTCTCAAAACTGAACGGTTTAGACGTGCAATTCCCCAAAGTTATAGTAGCATAGCCGGTTTCGTAAAGGTTTCTGATGAGGGTCTCTATATGTTTGAGTACTCCAGATTCCTCAATAACAGAACAGACATGTTGCTATCTGATACAGTCATGTTTCAGTTCGTGTTTACAACCAATAAATAGTGACTACGGCTCAGTCCTATAGTCATCACACGTGTAATCAGGCCTTTGCATCTAATCTAGATGATTTATACAGCGTCAGGGGCCACTTTTCACACTATGAACGGGACGCTGCAGTGCAGTGGGACATGAGTTAGATGAAGTAGGCTTGCCCATCACCTACATCATCCTCTCAGCCTAGTCGGCTTTATCCACAGGAAAGACAAGGTTAATATGTTTAGTTAGGTGAGGTTTGTTGACCTCTTTATACAAAGTTGAACCTAACTACTAGAATATTTTGACTCAAATCAACAATATCGGTCAACAACTCCAATAATATCACTCGATACAACGTTTTCTATGTTCTTATTGCGTCAAAACATCTTATAATTCAAAAAGTAAGATGAAACTTTACCCAGAGTGTATGTTTTTGAGTAACCAATCGACAATAAATAACAGAAAAGTTGAGTATCGAAAGTATCGAAAGAACCGAGACTGGCTTCGTCAGTACCGGTACTGGAATTTTTCAAAAGTACCGGTAATTCCCGGTACTTTCGATACCGAGAATTACCGGTTGCATGCCCTAGTAAGTACCTACTTATGTAGATATCTACCTTACTTTACATAAACAAGACGATGATCAAAACATGCAGGCAGTAGACAATGTACACATACAAATAGTACAGAATCCGCTCTCGCATCAAAATTATAATGTTTACGATGACTGAGTGAGAGGCATAAAAAAGCAACCTTACGATGTCCGATTCTAATTTCGTAGGTAAGTAGGTAGGTAGTAGGTAAATACCGTAGGTGTTTACTACGTAGGTGCTAGGTATATTTCATCTCTATTTAGTGTCTGCGTACCTACCTACTAAATACTGTTGAAAAATGTATAAGTAGGTAAAGTATAAGTAGGTACTCCAAAAACTAACACTGGAACTACAAACAATCCCTCATAATGTTATTAGGTACCTAGGTAATATTTCTCGTAAAAATCGTAGCTCGCTCCGCTCGCCAATATACCTATTTTCATAATGATATTATTTACAAAGAGAATTACGGCTAATACAATAGGTATTTACAATAATATACAAAATACACAATGACATGAAATATCTGTATTATCTGTGGTATCTGCAAACCATGGCAATAATATTATGAAATTTTTCACGGCTCGCTCCTCTCGCCGATATGTTGCGTTGGTTGTTTTCTGTTTAATTTAATCGTTTGAGATCTAAAATTATAAAAATAATGTTGTTGAAATATTAAAAAGTGCTTTCAATGGCGCTGAAAAGTCTATTTTTATGTTTCTTGCATTTAATGAACTATAACACGCCCTACGCCTCTGAGCATAAAAAAAACATAGGTAGGTAGGTAAGGTACCTCCTACCTACCTAGTTTGTAATGCCTTCTTGTTTAGATACTACTCGTACCTACCTACCTCTATTTTCCTAATATTTTTTCCTACTAAGTAGGTATATTTTTTGTATTTACTTTATGTAGGTATTCTGCTGAAAAAAAGTTGGCCACCATATTAATTTGACCAACCTAGAGCGAGCCTAGAGCCTAGCTAGTCTATTAATTTACTGGTTGCCTATCTAGGAGGTGTACTTATCATAATTTTGTAAAAATTAGTTAACAATATACCTAATATGGACCCTGGACTGGATCTAGGATGAGAGCTCTGGGGCATGCCCTGCAATTAAATTCTGAGCTCAAGATTTTTTTTGCCCTTTAGCCTATCTACAGTTTTAAATAAACCTAGATATAGCTATGATACATTTACATACATCATGAAGGTACCTAACCTACTTTCTCTAAACCGTCAATCCTTCACATTTTAACATTACTGAAGAGTTACGCACCTTGTTGTTCAAAAACAAAATATAAAAATAGAAAATTTTCATTAAAAAAAATGTTCGAAATTAAGGTAGGTCCTCTCTTCTGTTTTAGTTTAGAAAAAAAACTGTGTTACTGAAGAAGTTTTGTAAATTGTTGTATTCCTGACATTCCTGTTGACCGTCTGAATCTTGTTGTAACTTAATCTTCCACGAAGGTCTCGTGGCCGAGGCATGACAGCGTTTAGTAGGGTTATCATTTGAATGGCTGGCTGCTTTGAAACTTGGCACTCCCTCCCATGCTAAGAAAGAAGAAGCTTCCCAAAGCCCTTGAATAATCAAAGGTACATTATCGTCGCCATGGCCAGAAACTATGAAATTAAAAACATTTTCTTGTATTGTATCGCAAAAATTATGTTTTATTGTGTCAATGAAAAAAATAATGTTAAACATATTAAAGTAGGTACCTAACTGAAAACAATGTCGATAAAGATAAGGAAACCTATTGTTATTATTGACAAAATGTTGGTCATGTAATCATGACGTTATTACAATGATAGATAAAGCTCAATTCACAATATAACTGTTTCATAGAAAACGAACAGTATCAACTAAATAATAATTTCTTAAACCGAATTACCTAGGTATAGCTTCCTAACCTAAAAAACACCAATCCAATGAACACACCACACTTTCACATTCTTTACTATGATAAGATTAAGATCAATCTTTACCTGATAAAACAAACAACATACAACTAGCAAAACCGTTCATTGATAATTGACTTGACGAAGGTGTAACGTGTTTTACTGCTAGTACTGAGGTAGGTAGGTAGATAGGTACTCCAAATCTTGCAAAGTGTTGTGTTATTTGCGAGTGAGGCCACCTTTATTTGTGTGCGTGCGACTATGACGTCGTCATCGTGTCGGTGTGGTCTGTCTGCTTGTAAACACGGATGTCATGTGAGATGAGAGGACCGTGGAAAAATGCCTATTTTGTCCGAGAAAATTAACTTTCTTTGATGTAGGTACTTACTTATCTTCTACCTACCTATTCAACTGGCCGATTACCTGATAACGATAGTCCCTTTGATTTAATTCTTCGTTAGGACTAGGTTTGTTTTTGTAGTACTTAGATACGGAAATGTTCAACTACGTATGTCCAATTTGACGTAGATTCTTTCTGTATCAATTTGCATACAAACTAGATCTAGGTAGGTACGTGACCCGCGCAAACAGTACCCAGACCTTGTTTGTTTAGATATTACAGGGAAAGCCCCAAATGTTTTCCTAAATCATACCCACTTAGACTTACTAATAAAGGTCATGTTTCGGGAAAACCTAGTATATTATCTATACCCACAGTAGGGCGCTTTGTGAAAGAATATTCGTCCTCGGAAGTATCCCTCGTACCTATTTATGCAGCCAAGATAGGATATCATCAGTACTCTCAAATTGTCAATCAAAAATTACGTCTCAAATTGATGGATGCAATGACTTGTCTCAGGAAGTCAGGACACGTCTTCAATGTACTGGCCCTATAAGACAATGTGTGAATCTTGTCGGGTTCGGTGATATTTTGACTTTAAGCCCTATTTACTATATCCATCTAGGTGAGTAGGTATTGAATTTAATTACCACTGAAACACAGTGTCTGACATATACGCCGTCGCGGGGATCAACCTAGGTGGTACACAAATAGTTATACTTTCGTGCGACCATCGCGAAGTACATTTTTAGTACGGAGTATTGAAGTAGATGATGACTGAGGTAATTTCATAGCAATTTACTGCAAACAACGTTCTTCTTGGCAGAGTAGGTATACTTTCAGTACTTATAGAATCGAAATATAATTAAGTATGTTTAACCTTATTTATTTACATTACACAATGTATTACAAATCATAACTAACGATCAGAAAATTCATTAAACTTATTGAAAACAAAACAAGGCTATAATTACTATTAGCTGCTGTATTACATTTACATTTAATGCATTTTACGCACAAATACCCAATTCATGAAAAAGTAAAACTAGACGTTTAAGAATTTTCACAGTTGACTAAATTAACTCACTTTTTAGAGCCAGACTGGGCTTCATACAACCTCGGAATATTCATATGCATGCGATGTGTTGGCATTCACCGTGGCATGGGCGCTCATATCAGCAAAGTAAAGCATCTTAAACTGGACCGCTGGGAAGACTCACAGATCCAGAGGATGAAAGAAGTTGGTAATGCTACTGCTAAAAACAAATACGAGGATAGAGTTCCTCCGTGTTACAGAAGACCGAATAGGTTTGATCCACAGTGAGTATCCTATTGTTTTATTTAACTAAATACTCGCGTGATAAGCATTTGAGATGAGAACTTAGCATGGTGAATTGGTGACCAAAAAGTAACTAGTGACACTCGAGGAAGAAATGGAGATAAATTATTTACAAAATTAATGTATATTTGGTTCCAAAGTATTAAAAGTGCGTATCATTTTATAACTATCTGTTTTTATGGCTCAACATTTATCAAAGGCTCGAATGAATCTTGACCTAAATTAAATAGCGTATCTTTCCATAAAAAGCTAGGTGAACGATAAGAGTTGTATATTATTGTTTATGTTACACGCTTCGATCAAATATATGGGTATATTAAACGTATAACGAAGGTTAAACGTATCATGTTTTAAGAAGTGAACTTAGTCCCAATCATTTAGGAAGCTATAGACATGTAACCTCAACTCCTCATGGCATTCGTTGGAGCAAACGAATACTTGAGTGGAGGCCGCGTTTAGGCAAGCGGCGAAATGTAGCTGGCGAACACTGGATGAGAAGAGCTGAAGACCAGGCTCAGTGGCGCGTCTTGGGAGAAACCTATGTCCAGCAGTGGACTGATATTGGTTGATGTTGATGATGAGACATGGAACCATTTTTAACTATTTGAATTATATCGGGCATGTGCGGGACTTTAAATTAGTTTAAATAAATAAATAACGCGTTGAGTTTATTTAAAATATTGGTTATTAAGAAATATTATTTACGATTTCAGAGTGCTTATTGAACAATGGATACGTGCAAAATACGAGAGAGAAGAATTCACTCACCCAGAGCGACAGAGCTACCTATCAGGAACCATGGAAGGTTACCTGATGAAGAGAGGGAAAGAAGACAGTCGATATCAGTTGAGAAAATTTGTTCTGTGCGAAAGTGAGGATTCCCTCAAGTAAGAAGTTATTCTTAAACTTAATAAAAATGATGTCATTTTTAAGCCACAAATAACTAACCATCTTTTAAGCTCAAATACTGAATCGCAACTGAAATACCACATAAAAGTCCATTCACTGTTTGGCACTACCAAGATGGGAATACTTTTAAGCACGAATTAATTTTAAGCATCATCGGTTCAGTATTTGAGTTTTCCCCTTATTCATGCTCTGCACATCACTTGCATCTATGTGTTATAGTAAAACAAAGCTTTTTAGAATAATTAGGGCGGCTTGCACCAGAATCCCTAAACGTGTATCAGCTAAATAGATTTAAAGCTGACGTATTTATATGACTTGACAACTCGCTAAATACTATCTAATAATTAAATGCGTTTAGCGATTCTGGTGCAAGCCGCCCTTAATGTAGGTATTTCTAAAATTATCATTGTTACCACATTGACGTAATTGCACATTTTTCCCACTTATTTGGTTGTAGCCAGTGATAGGTAAGTAAAACGGCTGTGCGCAGCCTTTACCTATTCCAAATGTAAAATACAAAATAAATGATTACTTCGCAATACAGTAAATATTGGTAAATTATAAAATGTTACAGTAGTCACACCCGTTTTATGTCTCTCCGAAGTTAGGCACTGCAGCACCTCCCACTCCTCACTTTCCTCCAGTCCGAGCCAAGAATATGGTCTGCGGAGCTACTTGTGGCTAAGTTCGGAGAAACATAGATCGATTGTGACTGAACAATCCTCTTTTAACTCATTTCATCTGCCTCTGTTTCAGATGCTTCTTTTTTGAATGCTTTGCAATAAATCTGCTTATACGCTTGTTGTTTTCTAAATCTAGTCTTTAAAATACAACCGAATTGAGAATCTCATTCTTTTTTAAAATTGGTTAAAAATTAGGAAATAGCGTCATCTAGAATTTTTTTATGTAAGTATGCCAACTTCAGTAACTGCTAGCTGCTACCTATATTAGAACACTGTTATTGTGTTATTTACGCCCGGTCTACCCTCTTCCCCATTCCTTAAATTGTGAACGATACTTCCGAATCATATCATATATCATAGTAAATATCCCGTTTTCAATAAAAATTCTCTCATAATAATTATTTAGTTAGGTTGGTAATCGATTAAAGTGATTTAACTAAGTACCAACTTGGTACTTAGTTAAATCTTTTTAATCGATAATTTAAAATATTATTTCGTTCATTTATTAAATCGTTTAGGATGAAAAACAAAAATTATGTATTTTACCACAAGTAAGAACGAAGTACTTATTACCTACCTAAGTAATGTCAGGTTCAGTTCTAAAAGAGGTAAAGAGGTACCTCTTTACCTCTTTTAGAACTGAACTTTTAGTAGGTAAGGTACCTACGCGTTGCGTCGGTTTATTTACACACAGACTGGCTATTTATTCTTTGTTTTTTCCTTAACGAGATGTTATTTGTGTTGCAGTTATTTACCTTCCTACATACGTCATTGCAGCTTATTTTATAATATGTTAATAATTTGCCGCAATTAATGTAATTATTTCGTTTTATTTTTAGTAGGCAATCCTAATGGACAAGGAGTATTAGGCGAAGCGTTTCTGTAATGATGCACATTTTTTAATTTCTTTCTGCATATCTCAACAAACATGGCATTAATTCATTGCATTACTCGAATTCTGAAACTAACAATTTATTCACACAAATCATCATTCATTCGGCAGTCTCATCTGTATAAAGGCTAGGCTAATTATTGCTCTAAAATCAGATTGCTATTTTAAACCTTGCACTGACAAACTGTCAGGTGAAATCAACCGAAACATGCCTCAACAATAAATCTTCAGTATGTAGGTAATCTGGTTGTTTGCATGTTGGATTTCGTACGCGCTTACTTTGTGTGTAAATTCATGACGTGCATAGGTAGTACGTTAAAAAAAGTTCCACACCTTTCTTGGCGTCATAGTGTCGAGACAGTACATACAAATATTGACTTGCTACGTATTCGCGAACACGTCGTCGTCAGTCAACTAAAACTGCGGGCTTATTCTATATCACTTTTCTCTACTTCACAGAGTTCATAATAGATAGGTAGTGCTGTCGATTCTGTTGTTTCATTTTTCTAAACTAACCTAATTTAACAGCACTAAAAATGTTGCCGTCCCTTTCTCATAAACTGAAACGACAAAGGCAGCTATAATTTTAGCGCTGTCAAATTAGGTTAGTTTAGAAAAATACAACAACAGAATCAATACCAATACCTACCTACATAACCTAAAAATATTACCCAATATCGCAAAATAAACTTTATTTCACGTGAATGACGTTGAACCTTCTGTATTCTGTGCGTGGAACATTACCCATTCAATTCACGTCGATTTAGTACAGTGATAATAAGGCATGACTTTAGTTAGACGGTATGTCAATGTTGAACGTTGACTCTGACAGAAAGACCTTCAACCCTGAATCATATTGACCTACGTAAACTACAGTCAAAAAAATGTTATGTAGGTAACTTTTTCAAATATTCTACATGGAAGTAATCTTTGTTATTGTTCCACTATTCCATTTATTTATGTAATATTCACAACACCGGATTTTTTATCTGTGCGTTTTAACTAAAAAAAACCTGCGTTATAAATATCCCCTAACATTACATTCAAATAAAGGATATGATGAACCCTATCTCCTAAATATGTCCGGCCTGGCCCCTAGGTACCTTGCCGCGAGTGACGGCTGCGGCCACACCACGGGTTGTTTCGATCATCTCCGAAACTTTGTTCGCTCGAGGTAAGGACGTGACTGAATTACCTACGAAAAATGTACCTATAAGTAAACGGCAGTTTCCCTGACAACTAATCATATGTGTTTGCATTGCAATGACATCAACTCACTCATTATCATGCTTCCTCGCGAATCAATTCACAATTTTGGGTTTTCATAAATTTAGATAATAATTAAGGTAAGTAATTAAGTTTATTTCTTTGGTTTTTTTATATCTGTATTTTATTTCTAGATACTACGTACGAGAAAATAAAGAACCTAAAGGCATTCTAAAGCTGTCAGAGTTGAATGTTGTGTTCGCGCCTGAGAAGATTGGCAACATGAATTCAATGCAACTGACGTTCATGAAAGATGGATCCACGCGGCACATCTACGTATACCACGATGTACCCGAAGTCATACACAATTGGTAATTTCTAGTATTTTATAACCCCCTTTCTTCATTCCTTGATACGGTCCTGTACAGTTTTCGGCACTTTCGCGCACTAGCGCCATCTAGCGCTGGCCGCATGGTAAGTTAATTACCTATGAAAATTTAGAAAAAACGGGTCTTTATCCCTTTGTGTCTTGGACGGTGTATTGGTGTATTGTATTTCGTCCCAAGCTTTGCGTGCAACAAACGATTGCGCATGTACCATCAACAAAAGTTCTACCTTACCACCTTAAGGGTGCATTTCCTGTAAACCGACTAGCCGTTAAGTTTTGAATACCAATAGAAAACAAATTATTTCGGGTGTAAAAGTTATGAAAACAATGGGCAGTCATAAAAATAAATAGATGTTTAGGTCTCTGGTTGGTCAAAATAAGAAGACAAAAGAAAAAGACGGGGTTAGGTAGCTAACTGCTTGCAAGCGAAACAGTTTCAAAAGTGGTAAGGCGGAAATTTTGCCGATAGTACCTACCTACCTGCTGTTGTGATACTTCAGAGAGACAAAGATCTGTTGTGACTACTATTAACTACCTATGCTTATGTAAACTAAGTAGGTATCTAATTAACTTGACAGGATGACTCCACATCATATAGTTGATCGAATACTCCACAGGAAGGAAAAGTAGTGCTCCATTTTAGACAGCTCAAACAATAATTACACGTTCATATAAATATGAACGTACCTAACTAACTTAACTACACTTAACTTTATCGTACAATAAGTATAACTAGGTAGGCCTAGTCATACTTATTGTACGATAAAGTTAAGTATAAAAAGTTCTTCCAAATTCTTCCAGGTACACAGCAATCCGGTGCGCACAACTCCATTTACTCCAAGTGGCGTTCCCATCGACACCTCAAACGGATCTCATCTCGCGACTTCCCAAAGACTTCGCTAAAGAAGGCTGGCTGTGGAAGACCGGGCCTAGACCTACGGACGCACATAGAAAGCGATGGTTCACGCTGGATAATAGAAAGCTAATGTACCACGATGAGCCGCTTGACGCTTATCCAAAAGGCGAGATATTCATCGGTAAGATTCTATCTAGGTAATAGTAATCACAACGGATCTTTGCCCCTCTGAAGTATCTGCGCATAACCCATTATTGGGTCGAATTGGAGGTAAGCAATTTTTACCGCACACTAGTACATGCGCAATCGTTTGTTGCACCTAACTTCAGAGGGTACAATGCTCTGTTGTGCGTACTTATATACTACTTTGTTTGTAAAAGTATTCACTTTCGAGAGCAGTCAACGATAAAATTGAATTTCGTACTCCAGCATTCGATGATGATTCCACTACTATTATAAAAGTTTAGATGTTTGTGTTTCAATCACGCTGTAACTACTGGTCCGATTTGGATGAAACTTGGAATATATCTATTATAGTTCGTAACCTGGATTAACACATAGGCTAATTTTCCCGCTTTTTTTTTTCTTTTTTTAGGTTAAGTACCTATATTTTTTTAGTGGACAAAGCTGCGGGTAACTGCTAGTAGATTTTAAAATAGAAACATGGTAACTCTGTAGTAATAATTTGTGGTCTTAATGATGCTGTTTCCGTTGATCGGATGAAAACCTTATTACACTATTCAATCTCAAGTCAGTCTTAGGGCCAGCGCACATCTATCGACAAAACTGTTTTGTCGCGCACTTAGTGACGTGAAAATAAATTTTCTGTTATAACGAAAACAGCATATGACGAGGAAGCATTCATCATATGCTGTTTTCGTTATAACGAAAAAGCGAAAAAAGCGAACACAGCATGCATAAAATTATGTTTACCTATCTATTATAGCATTGTTTAGTACCTACCTATTAAACATTGCTTTATACGCACATACCTAGAGAATGAACTGTGTTTTTTTAATAAATAAGAATAGAGTAATTATGTAGTGTACTTAATAATATTATGAAGTACTTAGGATGATTCTCATTAAATAAGCAAGTAACGAAAACAGCAAATAAAAAGAAGCATATCGTAACTAAAAAAGTTTTACTGACAGGGTTTGTAAAAAAATTATGAAGTTTCACATCACTAACTGTTCGACAAGACGTTTTGTTTTTGGTTTGCGTTCGCCCTTAGGGCCAACGCACATCTATCGACAAAACTGTTTTGTCGCGTACTTAGTGACGTGAAAATAAATTTTCTGTTATAACGAAACTCACATCAATTGACACGACAGACTTTTCTTAAGTATGTTTACCTATCTATTATAGCATTGTTTAGTACCAACCTATTAAACATTGCTTTATACGCACATACCTAGAGAATGAACTGTGTTTTTTTAATAAATAAGAATATAGAGTAATTATGTAGTGTACTTAATAATATTATTCAGTACTTAGGATGATTCTCATTAAATAAGCAAGTAACGAAAACAGCAAATAAAAAGAAGCATATTGTAACTAAAAAAGTTTTACTGACAGTTTCACATCACTAACTGTTCAACAAGACGTTTTGTTTTCGGTTTGCGTTCGCCCTAACCTTTTACGTTGTATACGGACCTAGTTGAGTCAACCCAATTGGAGGTTCGAGTCAAGGTTCAGTTTAACTAAAATAATTCGAGTTCGAAATGATTTAAGAGATTGCATAGTGTAATAAGGCTTTCATCAAACTCCGTCCGTTGGTATGAGTTAGTGGCTAACTCTGGTGACGGAGTTTTTGGGACGTCTTAAGGCCACGTCGTGGCTTAGGATCAAGATCGATAGGATCACACTAAAATGATGGCTTCAACGTTCTAGGTCACGAATCAAACGGCTATTGCATAAAAGTGTCGAACACCGGCAACGGCTGCAAAGAAGCACGTTTCCCATTTCAACTGGTGACCCCAGACCGGGTGTTCTGTTTCGCGGCTAGCAAGCACGAGGAGAGAGACGAGTGGCTGGCTGTGATGCAGCAAGTTATCAAACGGCATCTATCCCCGCAAGACTCTACTAGTAAGTAGCAAGTTTTACAAACATACTAATCTTTTCAAAGCTGGATTATTTCAACTGGTGACCCCGGACCGGATGTAATGTTTCGCGGCCAGCAAGCAAGAGGAGAGAGACGAGTCGTTGGATAAACAGCAAGTCATCAAACGGTTTTTATCGCCGCAAGACTACAACAACAGTTTATTTTCTTAAAGTCTTGAAAACTGGAATTCTGAATGTCCTTAGAATATGAAAACTTAATGAAACGTTTTTCACAAACATAGCTAAAAAATCTAAGCCATCCCATAACAATCTCTACTTTATATTAGTCAAAGACAAAATTCTGTTCAGATAATAAAAGTATATTTAATTTTGTCTATGTTTTGACTAATCGAAAGTAGAGACAGACTTTATATCTTAGCGATGAAATAGGTGGACTATTTTGGACGTGTCAGTGATAACTATTCTTAGCAAATGGGCATATTTTTATGTGACGGGTAACGTTACTTATAGATGGTTAAAAAGGCCCTAAATGATACTTTTATTCTATTACTACCTTCTGCCCGCGACTTCGTTTCCGTTTTATCCTGTTGATTTTCCGGGATAAAAAGTAGCCTATGTGGCTACGAACTATATGTATTCCAAGTTTCACCCATATCGGACCAGTAGTTTTTGCGTGAAAGAGTAACAAACTTCGGTAATCTATACGTACACACATACAAACCTTCGCGTTTATAATATTAGTATAATAATATTAGCAACCTCTCATGTATGTATGTATGTATGTATGTATGATGTATACATGAGAGATTGCTACTCCATCTCCGCTGCTAGAATACCTACTAACAGCATCCTCACAGCTTTAGTTCGAGAGTATTTTCTAAATTAGTTGTTTTTGCACGACTTTTTCTAACATAACACTGTTTTTTAGAATTCCATATCTCAAAAGGAAAAAATGGAACCCGTTAACATTTACTTTGGTAAGTCAAAAAGCATGTTTAGATTGCTATTATTGCTTGTTTACAAAACATATCAGTATATTTATAATAATATCCCTTAGAATTCAAAAGTATCCCTATGTATACAGTTAGGTACCCATAATCTAAATTTTATTGATTCGCGAAAAATGAAATCGAGTTGTTCCCGGTTTTTGTAGCACTAGTGAGAAAACTATTTTTTTCCATACAAAAACTGCGAATTTATCGATTTTACTATTCGCGAATCAAACCGAATAAAACTCAGGCGGGCTCAGAGCCCCCAGTCTGAGTTTGGTATTGTAGATTTGTGAAATATTTTTGTATGTTACAAAATTTGTTTATTTTTCTCCATAAAAAAAAAATTAAAATAAGTATTCGGTTCTTCGCTCGGTTCCCATCGTCTGTGGTATTATAAAATATTTGTCATTTCCCTGAGTATGGGTAAAAGCAGAAGCACTAATAAATAAAACACCTATAAATCCAGAATAGCGTCAAAACAGCTGAAGTCAGTTGTTTTACTTACCATGTTATTTTGATGTTCTTTTGTTTCAGTTGAAGCCAACCTCGTCAGGAAAAGGACGTCTTCAAACTCGATCAGTATATTTACAGGAAGGTAGTTGCATTTTATACTCTATTTTAAGTACAATAAGCTTGAACAAGCAAACTATGCAAAATATTTTGCGTCGCTTTAAAAGATCTTATTTTACAATTTGACTTCTCTAACGAGACAATTTTATAGATATTTTTTTAGAATTAACTTCATCTAGCAAAGATGGAATTCGTGTATAAATTATTTTATTTAATCGGTATTTAATTTTATAAAATTAGGTTTAATATTTTAATAAGTTTGTTTACAATTTTACTGTTCTAAGTTTTAACCTACCCACTGAATCTATTCAGAGTGTTTTTATTTAATTTTATTGTATTTTAACAAATGGTAGAGTCAACGACAGAAAAATGTCACAGACATTCTTTTGTCAAAAATAGCTCGTTAAGAAATATAATCCCACAGAAGTAGATCTAACTTTGTACCTAAGATCCAAAAATATCTACCTACCTACAGTCTGAAGTAAATAAGTTAAACACTGTTTATGTAGAGACGACATAAAGGCTACAATGAGTTCAATTGTAGCGCTATGTTTGTATAATTATGTTATTTTTTAGCATTATTTAATATTATTTTTTACCCGCGTCGTTGACTGTGTGAACACTTAACTGTAAAATGCTTTTTAAAAATAATACTTATTTTAATTTGAAACTGCCAAGGACTCTATAATAAGACTCTGCTAATTGTAAATCAATATTTTAATAATTCATTAGACTAGTTATCAACTATAGATAATTCAGATAATGTTGAAAAACATCATTGTTTTATGAAATTACAAAAAATCCCAGAATAAATCATTTAAGTATGAATCAAACATAGAGACAATGGTAAATTGCACAATCCATCAATATTAATAACTAGCAGTTACCCGCAACTACGTCCACGAAAAAAAAATTATAACCTTATAAAAAGCTGAAAAAGTAGCCTATGTGTTAATCCAGGTTACGATCTATAATATATTCCAAATTTCATCCAAATCGGACCAGTAGTTACAGCGTGATTGAAACACAAACATCCAAATACCTAAACTTTGACATTTATAATAGTAGTGTGATCTAGTGGGATACTTGAGAAATGACAAGCACAACGTTATGCAATTTGATGGACAAACAAACAAACATTATAAATAGAACATTTTGTACCTACATGCGTAATCGTTGTGAGTCTAAGATTTTTAATAGTAAAATGCTCTCTTGACCTTGACTTGATCGAAAATCATTGTCTCTTGATAGTAAAAGACATTATACAGGGAAATTGTATGTATGGTGTAAAATGATGATGATGTAATAAAATAATATAGTAGACAATAGGAAAGTAATTTGACTAAGTGCCTATTTCACCATCTCATAATTACGCTATTCGTCAGTTCTTCTTCTCTTATATATGTCCTCTGTCCGTGATTTCGACAGACAATTTTGCCAGTGTCAAGTGGATTATTTTAAATAAGTTAAGTCAAGTCGAGTCACACAAATATCTTCGTCTTTACTTTAGACTCGTCAAAAACAGTAGGGATATAATTTTTCTCTGACGGATAACGTTACTCAGAGATGGTGAAATAGGCCCTAACAGCTACAAGAACGCCCATTACAATGCAAATAAGCTAATTCATGGTAACTTATCAACTATCTTATAAGTAGGTAAGTATTTATAATACTTAGAACCTGTTACACCATCTCTGAGTAACGATATCCCTCAGATAAAATATATCCATCTTTTTCTTTGACTAGTCTTAAGTATAGATAGAGATATCTATAACTGAAGAATAGAGTAATCATGAGATGGTGAAATAGGCATTTAAAAATATGTCATTTTGTACCCATTTTAGTACCTAATTTGACATCGCTAAAATTATAGCTGCCTTTGTCGTTTCAGTTTAGAGAAAGAGACGGCAACATTTTTTGTGCTGTTAAATTAGGTTAGTTTAGAAAAATGCAACAACAGAATCGACAGCACTTACTACTTTGTACACACAGTAGTACTTACTATCAGTAGATTTTTTACAAAATTAATGTAATGTAGTTTTAATATGTCATAAAACTAGTAATATTTGCAATAATTTACGTAAGTTTGTATGAATATCGCTAAGGACCTGTTTCATCGTCTCTTAGCAACGCTACCCGTCAAATAAAATCAAATTGTCTTTGACGAGACAGAGATAGATATAATTTATGTTTTCAAGTTTTAAAGGGAAAATCTACTATTTTGTCTTCAAAAAAAAACGACTTGACGTAAGACTCGACTTGACTAAACTTATTTCAAATAATCAACTTGACACTGGCAAAATTGTCTGTCGAAATGACGGACAGAGGCCATATATAAGAGAAGAAGAAGAATTGACGGATAGCGTACCTAATCATGAGATGGTGAAATAGGCTAAACCTAATAGTTGTTAAATCTCCTACATTTAAAAATAGGAGATTTCAACTAAATAGATACGTATTTGTTTCTGCCTAATAATGGGACTTTTTGATAATAGTAGACAAAATTCAATTGAAAAGTACCTACTTACAGGTCCTTTTATTGATTTAAAAAAATTAAATATGGCTGAGTTAGAAAATATAAGTTACATAGGATACAAATTATGTTTTTAGGGAATTACCAAATGCTAGAATAAATATTTTTGGCGTCGAACGTCTGTATTTTGAATGAAAATGAAAACATGTCACAGTAGACTAGCAAAAAAAATGTTTGTTATTCTAGTTAATGTACGGTATCTACTTATCTGTAATTTATCAAATTTTATAAAATGATAATTACAGTTTCTCGTAGAGTTTTTTGTTGATCGAAACGAATGAAAAGCCACTTGCGAGATATTTTGTATGAAAATAAAACCCGGTATGCGCCTGTAGTGATTTGCAAATGATTTTTTTTATTCTACTAATTTCAAAACGTAATTTATTCAGAACATTCTGTGAGTTTCTCGATTCTCGCTCTTCGCAAATCAACAAAACAAAAGACAAAACGTCCTATCGTTATATTTATGGGATCTACAATCTCTACCAGTCGATCTACTCTCCTGAGTAGTAATTTTTAGTATTTGAGCAAGCAATCCAAAGACCTCATGCTGACGCACAAGCAAATAAAATGATAGACACAACAAATTACCACCTACGTAATTTTTTTGCGTTTTGCTAAATAAGTTATAAATAATAGAAAGCAGGTAAAATGCATGGCTGATTTATAAGATAATATTTTGTCAACATAGTTATACAGGGTGTAACATAATGTCTCTATAAGTCCGAAAGGGGGTATTCTACACGTCATGGTGAACAACATTTGTTCTACGGCTTTTAAAATTTCGAAGTTTTTCATTCATGAAAAGCGTCTTAAAGTTTCCTTAAAAATAGCATTGCGCACGTGCTAAAGTGTCTATGTGTGGGTGTGATGTGATAGAAGGGTGCGTGAGCATATGTACTGTATGTAGGTTGGATACATACGCAAAGTAAATAAACACTAAGGGTGGTCGCAAATACCAAAGACAAAAACTTAAAAAAAGAAAATAGAAATTTCCAACATGTTGTATTCAACTTTTGCACATGCCAATCTCTTCACGTGTTTGGTCTGAATGAGCCCTTTTTCGGCTTATAGGGACATTATGTTACACGCTGTATAGCAGTCACAACGAAGCTTTATTCCTCTGAAGTTAGGTGCAACGTGCAACAAATAATTGCGCAGAAAATTGCGCATGTAGGTACTGTTGTGCGAAAAATTTCGTTTACCTCCAATTCCGTCAAAAATGGTTTCTCTGCAGTTACTTCAGAGGGACAAAGATCCGGTTGTGATTACTATATTATCTGCCTAGGTAGGTAAGTTTAGGATAAGTATCGAGTGAAATGGAAAGCATTACATAATTTAGATTATAACATAGATACAAAAGCAATTTAAATGTTTCCTAGTTTATGTACAATTTAATTTAGAATTATTATTAGTTTGTGTGCTCACGTATATTGACGTAGGTTAATTTGTAATGTTTATTTATGTAGTTTTACTTGGATAGGTATAGAATTTCGTGTAATTATTTATACAAATTTACCAAAACATGCCTCGCTTATGTTTACATTTTTGTGAATAATAATAGGTAATTATTATAATGGTGTGCTCTGGCATAATAATGTACCTAAGTACCGAAATTAAACAATCTTTTCACACGCTAATATGAGATTGGTTTTTATTATAGCCTTTTTTTAACCCCCGACGGAAAAACGGAAGGGGTGTTGTAATCTTGATTCTGTTTGTTTGTGCCCTCGTAGTTCTGAAAGTAGAGCTCCGATTTAAATTTGGTTTTTTTGTGAGAAAGGTGGTCTGGGATGGTTCTTAGCCATGTTTGGTGAAACTTGTTTTTTTTTTTTATACATTATAGACAAACCTTTGACTGCAATCTCACCTGATGGTAAGTGACAAAAGTGAGTGGTAAGTGAGTGGTTGGTAAAGCCGTTTCCAAGTTATTAGGATATTCATCAACTAGAACATTGAGGAATCTGAGCCATAATTGCAGTTTGAAACTTAGGTACTTAGTTCATCTCAAAGTATCGAGATTTAATGAACCATTCACTCCAAGGTCAGACGATGACCAGCAATGAAGAGGATCTAAAGATATTTTCATGGTCGGAAGTTTTCACATTCAGCACACTCTGTAGGTACGTAGTTTACGAAGTGGTTTTAAATAATTTAGCAGAATACAGTTTCATAAATCGTCTAGTTGTTTCCGTTTATGTGGTCTATTAGTGTTTGTTTTGTCAGGTTGCTTGGAAGACGTTCGTGACGCCTACTTTGTTAGATATCAGATTACCACTTTGGATATTTAGGATTGAGTTTCTTACAGATTTGTACAAATTGGTGACTCATTTTGAGTGGTCTATTTTGAGAGTGACAAGTTTTGTTTCATTGAGATAATCTACATTTGGATTGATGATTTAGTTAAGTGATCTACCGTAACCTCTAGTCATTTATTTTCGATGGAAAAAATATTCTAGACATCACATCCAAATCCCGTTAATTATAAATGTCAAAGTTTATCTAGATGTTTGGATGTTTGTGTTTCGATCACGCTGTAACTACTGGTCCGATTTGGATGAAGCTTAGAATACCTACATATAGTTCGTAGCCTGGATTAAAACCGCTACTTTTTATCCCGAAAAATCAACTGGATAAAACGGAACGCGAATGAAGTAGCGGGCAGAAGCTAATAGATAAATACAGACTTTTTTATTAATCTCAAGTAACCGGCTGGTTACCCTTATGATTTTAGGACTACGAAAACAGATCCTTGGCGAATTTTTGGCATGACGGAAGTAGCGAAAACTCTTCAATTATTCATCAAGTTCTCAGAGGAGTAAGAGTTCCTCATTTCATAGTAACTCTCCTTATAACCGTAGTTGCAGTACTGTGTTTGTTCTGCATGCGTGTCATCGTATCCCCGTTCGTCGTAGTCGTTTTCAGAATATTCTTGTGTGTAGTGTTCGGTTTGGTTGCTCTCTCGATTGTTGTTACGACAATTTGCATCGGTTTGTGGATTGACGTTCCAGCGTTGGGAAATGCCGCAGCTGAGAGAGCCTCCGTGTTGGAACGCGAAGGGCCACGCCTGGAAGAAAGATTGGTCATTTGAATATTTACAGTAGGTCCAGAGGAAAACTTGGGTAGAATCAACTTTTATAAAAACCACTCGATGAAAGTTCTTCGAGTTTTCTTTTGTCTATATAAAATGCATCTGGGGTGGTAAAGAAGCACGGCTTGGACCTCCCACTGCGTCTAAAACTGGAGTCGTTCCGATGTGTGAAGATTTTGCGAGTTCATAAATTGACCGCACCTTTTTATACTTACCCATACAAAAAAGTGCCTCAGATCATCATTATAAACACGACACGACGTGTTGCCAGATAAAAACAGCTCAGAGACCTCAGGCTACCTTACTGATGCCCTTTAAGGGACTCTCGATCAACTAGGGCTCTAGGCGGTTTCGATCTCGGTACAGAAATCACCTATTCATTTAATTACATAAAAGTTTAGAAAGCCATTTTAGACCTACGTCATATGTTTCTAGGCTCGCCCCCGAGATCGTAAAGCAGTCCAACTCGAGTAGGTTAGGTACCCAAACGTAATTAAGTCCTACAAGACAAAGGGGCATCCGGAGAAACAATAAAACATCTCTACAGAGATAAATTTTATTTATACCAACCAACAGCTGCAAACTTTTGGTCAGCGCGGACGTAAAACGCATGTTTATTATTGTAACCTTTTTGCTTCTATGCTCAGAAGATTCCAGTTGGATATGTTTATGTTGAGCGGAAGGGTCGGAAAAGTGACTCTTCTGAATAAAAAACTTATGTGCTAAGAACACACAAGACGAAATGCACCAAACAGAAAAATTAATCCCAAAATATTTTCAAGGGGTTACGTATTTACAAAGCAATAAGTTTCATTTCACAAACTGAAATGTACACAATCATAAATTTCAAACCAATGGCAGGTATAATCCTGCTATCGATCAATTATCGGGCCTTCGTGGAACGTGCTGCCTAATCCTCGAAGACAGACTCATCAGACGCCATTTGGCAACGATTCATCGCTCTCTTAGTCAGGAAGCCATTGTCGGTTTTCATACTTTACTGACGAAACGAAACTCAGTATACCTACTCGTAAAACAATCCTTCTTACTTACGGTTCTTTTGCACTGACTCTACCTAATAACTAAATGTTAATGATAACCCAATGCTACGAAAATTACAAAGTTTACTAGAAAACTGCGTGGTTGACTTCAACAAGAAATACCTAGACCGCATGGGCCAACTGTCAGATTGAACTATGAAGTGAGAAAATGGACACCGACTCCCAACAATCTTGGTAGATTTGCATTGCCTTGCCATGCCACTAACTTGCTAGTTGTAGTGATTTCTTTCATTGTATTTATACTTTGTTGTATCTGTGTATGTTTGTCTACTTCACCTCAACCCTCAGCCATCCCACTACTGGGTCTGGGGGACATAATATAGAGCTACCCACGTACTATTATTTATTCTGTGGTTCGGGACTCGTGCCGTGGTTTTAGGGAATTAAAGAGATGACAGCCGTGACAGGGAATAAATTGTGAACAATTAAGTATACCTACCTTCGTTTGTGAAATGTCAGCGGGTGCTAAATGGTCCTGTTTTCTGATTGAGATGGTGTGGAAAGGTGGTGATTATCAAACATGCTTGCTTGCACAAAAGCACGATCGTACAGGATTTATTTACTTATTCTAACAGAAAATTTTCAAATACGTAGCTACCTCCGAATAACAATAATCCATAGGTACCTTACGGTAGAGTCAAACTCTAACATTTTATTTTTAATTTACATTTATAAGCTACCAAATGCGAGCTCCGATCATTGCAATTTCGCTTGTGCGATTTACAATTACGGATTTGGTAACGCAGTCATCCACTTCAGCTTCTTTATGGAACACAGAAGGAATACCTATTGTTCTAACCAGTCTTGAAAAAACTTACCAAGCTAAGTGGATGGGGAGGCGTATGCGCAGATCTGGGTTCGTGCAGCAAAGCTCTCAGATGTGCTATGTAGGATGCAGCTAGCCGCAGTGTATCCAGTTTCGATAACTTCGTGTCCGCCGGGACCCAGGGCAATGTTGTCTTCAAACTACACACAGTTATAAAATAAACTAAGATCTGAATTCAGAAAACTACTAGCTAGATAAACATTTTTAAGAATTTAATAAAATTCGTCTTGGTCTGTCTGTCACTTTTGTGGTTTTTTGTACTTTCCTGTGGATGAGGCCGACTAAGCTGCGAGGATAATACCTAGGTGCTGGGCAAGCCTACTTAATCTAAATCGTGTCCCAGGCACTGCAGCGTCTAGTTCATAGGAAATTGGTAAAAAGTAGCCCCTGACGCTATATATAAGTCATCTAAATTAGATGCAAAGGCAGTAATCTTTGCTAATAACAATGCAACCTCAAATGCAACGAAGTGGATGACTTGGGGTTTTCAAAAATCTTTTTCACTTCGAATTATAAACTTGCGTTGATAAAGTTTTGTGTATTAGAGAGAGTGCAGACCAATAAGAGGTACCTAATCTAGCTAATTTATGTGTGTTTATGTTCTAAGGCAAGACCTTTGGTTAACTCACCGACAAAATGCTTTGGAGAGTACTCTCATTCTTGCCCGTTCTCTGGCATTAGCAGCGTTTCTATGCTGGGGCTCTTGACTATTTCGTCCTTTAATAAATCAAGTCTTTGTTCTTTATATGAACAGTTAAAGTACCTAGATAGGTTGTTGATTTTTTTTTATACATTAAGTATAGACTGTTTATACATTGACAGGCGTCACAGCTCAGTCGGTAACGGCTCTGCCTTCCGTGCTGTGGGTCGTGGGTTCGATCCCCACTGAGAACAAACATTTGTGCGTGGAAAACATAGATGTTTGTTCTATGTCTGGGTGTTACTATGTATTATAAGTATGTATATACAAAAAAAAGTATTTAAGTAATCTATCAGCCATCTAGTTCCCATATTACAAGCTTTGCTTAGTTTGGGACTAGAGGGCGTTGTGTGTAAAGTCCATGAATATTTATTTATGTAATGATGGAATGTTCTCAGGGAAGTTTTGGGGTAAATGAGTTCGATGCACGATTCTTTTGACTCACAAATATATTAGGAAACTTATAGAACAACTGGGATATCAAACAATGAGGGGTAAACACTAGAAACTAGATAAAATACAAGATTGCGTCAGCCATTGAGCGCGCCCTCTACTTGCCGAAATCTAACTGCCGAGCGTCTTTGGCGGGGGGGGGATAGTATATTCGCGCGCCTTAGGATGCGTTCCGAGCACAACTCCGTGGTGTAGTTTAGCTGCGTTACAACCTCCCCCTCTGACCATGACAACGCGCCCTCGCGTCTTGGTCAGTCAAGAAACCTTTTAGGCCTACCACGTTTACGCTTCTCATTGACCGGCGGCTGTACATCGCCTACGAATGGGGTCAGCTGGGATACGTGATACCTTCCTAAAACCTGGTTGTCGCTCAACCTCTCTAGTACATAAGTAGTTGAGCTTGCTGCCTCTTTCACTCGGTATGGTCCGTCTCTACGAGGTATGAATTTAGGCGTCTGTCCGCTGATAGTATCGTTACTTCCCTGCGTCTTCAGGAGAACGAGATCTCCGGCGGAGTAGTCCGGAGCAGGGCGACGACCCTCGTCAGCGCAGCGCTTCTGATTTGCTTGAACCTTCTCGTGAACTTCTCTAGCTTCAAACAACACCGTCGAAATCCGCTGGAGGTATGGGGTAAGACTTGTCACTACGTTATCACTCTCTATGATAGCGCGCATGTCTGTGATCACGTCAGCTGGTGCTCGCATCTCACGTCCGAAGGTAAGGTACGCTGGTGAATATCCTGTGCTGCTGGTTACTGCAGAATTCATCGCAAAGCGTATTGCGGGTAAGTGAGCGTCCCAGGTGTTATGATCCTTCCCAACCAGGATAGCGAGTTGAGGTTTCAAGTCTCGGTTTTTTCGTTCAACCGGATTGGCCTGTGGATGATATACGGGTGAAAGCGATTGGGTAATGCCGAACGAATGACAGGCTTGTTGCATTACCTCGCTTATGAATTGGACTCCGTTGTCACTTATGACTCTTCGTGGAACTCCATATCTCAGGAACACCTCTGAGATCAATATTTTAGCACAGTCTGAGCTGGTAGCGTTCTGTAGAGCAAACAACTCTACCCATCGGGAACACGTGTCTTCCAAGATCAAGATCCACTTGTTCTTGTCAGCGGTTTCCGGTAATGGACCAAAAAGATCCACAGCGACTACTTCGAAGCGGCGATTGGTAGCGGGAGTCTGTAACAGTCCGGCTGGTTTCCTGTTGTCGGCTTTGTACCTTTGGCAGTCTACGCACCTCTTCAGATACGCCGTGATAGACTGTCTCATACCGGACCAGTAGTACTTCGACTTCACTCGATCGAGTGTGCGCTCCACTCCAAAATGTCCTGCGGTCGGTGCGTTGTGATATTCCGCCAGGATTTTCTCGCGTTCGTGTTCAGGTACGACTAGGCATGCGGTCTCTTCATCGCATTCTTCCGGTCCGTACCTGTAAAGTATGCCGTCTGACATCATAAATCCCCGGTCGGACCAACTTCTCCCCCTGAACGGATCGTCGGCTAACTCCAGATCTTCGACGATTTTGCGCAGTTCAGGATCCTTAAGTTGGTTCTCTCGAACATCCTTGGGACTTCTAGACGGTATATCGACTTCAGCGTAGCAGATGTCACAATCTACTTCGTCGGCGCAGGGTGGACGCGAGAGGGTATCGGCGATGGCGTTGGCTTTTCCGGGTATGTACTCGATACGGGGCAGGTATTCTTGAAGGGTAAGGGCCCACCTCACTAAACGACCGCTGGGAGACTTCACATTCATGAGCCAGCGTAGAGGTTGGTGGTCGCTCTTCACTATTACCTCTGAACCCTCGATGTATCCACGGAACTTCATAACTGCCCACACTACGGCCAGGGCTTCTCTCTCCGTCGTATTGTAATTTCGCTCTGCGCTATTTAGCAATCGGCTCGCGTATTCGACTGGTCGTTCCTCGGGGCCCTCCCCCTGCATCAATACTGCTCCAAGACAGTAGCCACTGCTGTCGGTTCTCAGCGTGAACGGCTTCGATCCGTCGGCTTGACATAATATCGGAGCTGAGATGAGCAGTTGCTTGATGCGCTCGAAGGTATCTTGCTGCTTCGAGGTCCAAGTCCATACGCTGTCCTTTTTGAGAAGATCCGTCAAAGGTCTGGCAACATCGGCGTAATTCGGTATGAATCGCCGGAACCAGCTGGACGTTTGCAAAAAGGTCTTCACATGTTTGATGTTCTTCGGGGGAAGCATGTTGGCGATAGCTGCGGTCTTATCGGGGTCTGCTTTTATCCCACCCGGTACAATCACGTGGCCTAAAAACTTAACAGACTCGCGAGCGAAGCAACTCTTCTCGCGGTTAATGCGCAGATTATACATTTCAAGTCTGTTGAATACGGCTTCCAGGTCTTCCAGGTGCTTAGGGAAGGACTCTGAAAGAATGATGACGTCATCTAGGTATGTAAGTAAGGACACGTTGGCAAGCTCTTTTCCAGACTTGAACCGGTCCATCAGCCTCTGGAAGGTGGCACCAGAATTTCGCAGTCCCATGGGCATCCTCTTGAAGCGGAAGCATCCGAGCGGACTTACGAAAGCCGTCTTGTCTCGATCGTCAGGCTCTACACCTATCTGGAAATAGCCAGAACGAAGGTCGCAGGTCGTCATGAAGCTGGTGTTCTTGGCCGCGTGGAGAACATCCTCTATCCGTGGGAGAGGGTAACGATCGGGTTCGGTCACGGCGTTCAACTTCCTGTAATCGACACAAAGTCGAACGCCTCCATCCTTCTTCGTCACGAGGACCACATTCGCAGCCCACGGAGAGTCACACTCTTCGATCACGTCGGCATCCAGAAGCTTCTGCAACTCCTGTTCCAGGATCGCCTTCTTTCCAGGAGACAAACGGTAAGGGGGCGACGCGATGGGCTCTTGTTGCGCGTCGATCTTCAAACGGTGCGTGGCGTACTCTGTCGGAGGCCCTTCCTTCGCAAAACGGTCAGCTCTCTTTATCAGCAAAGAGTTCAGCTGGGCCCTCTGACTTGAGGTAAGCTTAGTGCCTTCATCGTTCCTTAGCTCTAGGTTCGTCGTATCTACCTTCATCAGCTCAGTCTGGCCGGTGGTAGTAAGCTCGAAGCTGGTGATGAACGGATGCCAGCGCTGTGGCTCATCGTTAAAACTCCAGCTGCTCTGTGGTAAGTCCAACAGGATCCAAGCATTTATAATAAAATCTCTACCTAAGAGTGTTCGCGTCCGCGCATTTGGTAAAACCAAGAAAGTAGTGGGTATCGCGCGACCCTCCAAGGTGACGGTGGTATCACACTCGAGTGCGGTACATACTTGCTGTGAACCGTCAGCAAGACCTATGGTTCGCGAAGTCTCCTTAAACTCTACGCCTGCATCTACGAGTAAGCTGTACAACATTGGGCCCGCTATAGAGTGAGTGGCCCCAGTGTCCAATATAGCTACGCCCTTACGTTCTACTACATAGATTTCCAATAGCGGAAGCGAATCGTCGCTATCGGCTACGTGAGCGCTACAAAAATTGGCGGTATCTGACCTACTCGTACTTGGCGCGTTTTTACAAGTTTCACACTTCGAACGTATTACTCCTAGCTGACCACATCCGTAGCAACGTAACTGAGTAACATTACTCGATTTATTAGAAACGCTACTACTGGTATCAACTTTTTTCTCCTTATTACGACATTCGTCAATAGAATGACCGAAAAGCTTACAATAGGCGCACTTCTGTCGAACACGCTTCTGTTGCCCCTCACTATCGCTACGCTTCGTATTTGACGAGCGCAATTCGGACGTCGACCTTACATTCGGTTTCGTCACGCTCATTAGGTCACCTACGGCACCTGAAGGGTTAACACTCAGAGTTGTGCTCGGCTTAGCGGCCGCAAAAGGGTTAATACCGGAGCTTGTACTATTATTAGAAGGGTTGAATGAACTCACCTCCGCCAAAGACTCCTCGACTAACCTGACTTTCGTGATCAGCTGTTCCAGTCCATCCACTGTATCACGAGACACACGCTTTCTTATTCTACGATCCAGTAACCCGTACACTATATCTAACTTCATCACTTCCGACACAACATATGGTAATTTAGCTAACAACGCGCGCACTTTACAAATAAACACATCGGCCCGCTCGACACTTTGTTCGGTAGCGAAAATCTCACGAAAGATTTTATACGCGGGACGCGGCACCCCGTACATTCCGCGAAGTCGCTGCAGGGCGTCACTCCACGATGTGACCGACGACTTGACGCCTTGCCACCAGACGGCGGCCTCGCCTGTCAGTAGCATCGGTAGACCCCGCAGCGCGTGCTCCTCGCCGACGTTGGTACAGTCCCGGTAAATCTCGATAGTATCGATAAATGCTTCGAGCTCGTCCGCATTCTTTGACGCTCCATCAAAGCGCGCCGTGCACTTCGCGAAGTTGCCTGACCGTACGCTTTGTGTTTCTGGTCTCGGTGATGGTGTGTACTGGCTCCTGTTACTGGCTAGCATGTTCTCTACCAGAACCCGGTTCGATTCCGTTTGACTCCTGGTGATGTTAGCGACCAGGGTACGGAACATCTCCTCCGACATCGTGATGTTCGGTGAGGGCATCACGGTTCTGTTGACTTCGTCGCCGTCGGTATCGGATCCCGACTCGTCCTTGTCGGCGCGTCTCGTACGCGGCATTGTCACACGACGTTCCTCGCTGGATAGACGGTAAGACGGTGATAGACGGTAATGTAGGTATCCGATCCGGTGTAGGTACGATCGACTTCTCGGCCGGCGACGGAAGTAGGTATCCAATCCGTCGACTCCTCGGCCGGTAGCGGGCGGCGGTACCTACCTAGGTAGGTAGGTAGCTTCACTGTGAGGGGGACGCGTAGAAATGCCGCGGTCACAGTGGTCTCGCCCACGGATTCGTCGTACGTTTTTCTGTCGGTAACCGTCGTAGGTACTACCTACGGTATTTCCGACGATGATGGTAAGTAGAAATCTCACTGTGAAGAAAACGCGTAGAAAATGCCGCGCGCACAGCAGACTCGTCCACGAACTCGATTCGGCCGTTTTCCTCGAATCGCCCGTGGGTAAAAATGGCCTCGCCCAAGTGTTTGTATTTTCGTGTTTGCACTGTTTGTAGAAAGATCCCGAGAAATGCACTATCGGTAAAATGTTCACGATACTGTGTTAGCACGATAGGTCACTGCACTTATAAGTTTCTGTGAGTTTATAATGATTTTCTTTCACTGAATTGAATCGTGCCCGCGAGTTGGGCGTCACTGTAATGATGGAATGTTCTCAGGGAAGTTTTGGGGTAAATGAGTTCGATGCACGATTCTTTTGACTCACAAATATATTAGGAAACTTATAGAACAACTGGGATATCAAACAATGAGGGGTAAACACTAGAAACTAGATAAAATACAAGATTGCGTCAGCCATTGAGCGCGCCCTCTACTTGCCGAAATCTAACTGCCGAGCGTCTTTGGCGGGGGGGGGATTAGAGCATGGATACCGGTTTTCGATAATATCGAAATACCGGAATATCGGACCAAAAGCCCGATAGAAATAAACCGATATTGGACGCGACTACTATCGGTTTTTCGATAATAATAATTATATTAAACTAACTAACAGCTCGACCAATCACAGCGCTTTGTTCGTCCGAATTCAGTTTGCTGTGCAGTTTATTCGCTCAGTTAGGTGTTCTATGATTTAGAAGGCGCACGTTTATTGCAAAAAGTAGTGTTGTGTGTTTGGCGTCGCCTTCAGTTTGTTTGTTGCATTACATCACTCGTTCCTCGTACAAACAAAGTGGGTAAGTGTATTACATAATTTTCATAATCAGCATATAAAAATCTTCTACTTTGTTGAAGTTGTTTTTCTGCTGTTTTCATTTATGTTTAGTGTAACAAAAAACTGTGACATACACTCACGCTGTAATGTAACCAACGGCATTAGCTAAAGCGACGCCGCTGATACGACTTTGCAGTTGACAATATATTCGGTTAACCTACTTATTTGTTTTGAATTGACTTTGGCTCTTTGAAAATCTGTAAAAAAATTAATTTAGTCAATGTATTTTCTTGCAGGTCTTACTTTTCTGCAAACAGACACACTTCTTTTAAAAAATAATGAATTACGAAAAATTCAAAAAGAAATGTTGTGATGTGATCTCATAGAAAGACTATGTAATTAATAAATATCGTTGATTTACTTTGAATACTCTTTTATTCATAGAATTCCCACACTTCTTAACAACGTTAAGACGTATTTTACCTACTGTTTGCATTAATATCGAAAAAATATCGAAATACCGGAAAACCGATAGAAAAAAAATTGATATCGAAATAATACCGGTATTGGACAAAGGCTCCGATAGTCCATGCTCTAGGGGGGATAGTATATTCGCGCGCCTTAGGATGCGTTCCGAGCACAACTCCGTGGTGTAGTTTAGCTGCGTTACATTTATTTATTATAGACAAAATGTTTCACCGCAATCTCACCTAATGGTAAGTGACGATACGGTCGACGGGGTCGACGATGTAGCACATTTGCCTAGAAGAAACCTATTATAATTACCCTGCTTGAATTGATTAGTTGCAAGATACGTTTATTTGCCGAAATAAGTGTTTCCTACGATTTGCTCATGTGCTAAAGGAGGCATTATATGTATAGGTACGACCTTTTCAAGTATCGCAAAATGTTGAATTTGTTATATTAGTTTCTTGTAATTAGTAATTACCTTTTTTTTTTAAAAAAAAGTAATTACCTAGGTTAACTAAACTAAGCTACAAGGACGCTATAACTACCTACTTATAAGTTGATTAAAAATCAATTGATTAAAAATTAAAGGAAATCACATTACTAGGCTTACCTGAGTTCGATTGAGTATCATCGAAAAAGAAATCATCATCGTCAACCTCTTCCGACCTCTTCTCAACAGGCGGCGATCTATTTGCCCGTTTTCTCGGCATTTAATTAATTATTGCACAAACACTTAGCACTACACTTTCACTTATTTTTCTGATATTTTAGACACATCGAGCTTTAGCTCAATTTCGTGAGCTTCGTTTATTATTTAATCAAACGCATTTGTTTTTTAAAATTTGAATTTAGAACGTTGAATTTCTTTTTAATTTGGGAATGAATAGGACCATTGCAAGGGTCCGTATGTTCTTGTCTGCGTGACGTTCCTGATTTGAGGAGCGAAGGCGGGCGGCGCCCGCGCAGTCGCTAGGGCGGTCCTAAAGATCGCCCCTCCCGTGCCACGGGATTTTTAGAATATTGAAACTGAAAGCTCTGCGTTCTTGGTTTTAGTTTTGTTTTATTGGTTTGGCTTTATAAACTGGATTTATTATAGAAATAGGAGCTTTTACGTTAGGTCTCATAAACTATAGGAATCTTTTCAGCTCTCACTGAAGCAAAATCATGAAGTAAAATTGACTCAAGGCTCACACAACTTACCTAGATACTTTATTTACGAGTTTTTACCCTACTACTCGACCTACTCTATCTAGGTTTTCGTCTAAGATGTTTGGTGAAAAATTTGGTCATCTCTGAAATTCTATTCAACGGTTCCTATAACGATTTGTACCCTTTGAAAAAACGTTATACCTAAGTGAACCAATATAGGTAGGTAGATCTACTTAGATAAAATAAAAAAGTGTGAAGCAATTAGCGCCTTCATAAGATCCTAGTAAAAGTGGGGCAGTGATTGACAGAAGGTCGCCCCAGGGTCGCGCTTCCGTGACACTCAATACCTTCCTATCCTACACGTGCTATGCAAGATGTAGAGACGTACCCCCCTTGATTACGCAACTCGCGACAGCTTTGCGACAACAGCCTAATCTTATCTTACTTCTCTTCTTACTTCTTACTATCTTACATCTTACAAATATTATAAATGCGAAAGTTTAGATGTTTGGATGTTTGTGTTTCAATCACGTCAAAACTACTGAACCAACTTGGATGAAACTTGGCATATATATAGTACGCAACCTGGATTGACACATAGGCTACTTTTTATCCCGAATAATTAACAGGATCTACAGGATAAAATGAACGAAAAGGATTAGCAGCGCCAATTGGCAAGAGGATTTCATTGTCATGTCATGTCCCGTCAGTTTGACAGGTCGTAGTACTACCTCTTTGGTCTAACAACTAGCGTTTGACATTCCAGTACGAGTTCGGTGTAATGAGGTGTAATGTCAAGTTTCTCAAAGAAGTATCCGCTCGGTACACGCACAGATAATATAATGTACACGGAAACGGTACTCGCGTACGAAGTCGCGGGTAACTGCTAGTTTATAGTAGAGAAGAACTTACAAATTCTACTTTTTTCTTCAAAAAAATTGGTTTATCTGATTCAGCTTCCGATGGTTTAGACTTTCAGGCTCATCCGACTTGACCAAAAGTTGGCTCGTAAGATTATACCTAGGTACATAGGTAACAGTAAGTAAGGTGGAGTAACCTGTTACTAGATACTTAATAGTTACAGTACGCACAATGGTTCTTTATCCCTCTGAAGTTAGGTGCAACAAACTATTGAGCATGTTCAGGAGCGGAAATATTCGCGGAAATATTCGGAATACTTACCTACCTCCAATTCGACCCAAAAACGGGTTCTGCGCAGATACTTTAGAGGGACAAAGATCCGTTGTGACTTCTATAAGGTGGAGTAACCTGTATATTTTATGTACCTACCTAGGTACCTACTTAGGTAGGTATGTAATTATAGTCTTTTTGGTTTTATGTCACTTTGAACGAGCGGCTGTCGGAGTATTGCTTGCTGCCTCTTACTGCAAATAGGATGCCGGTAAGGGTTGCCTCTTGCCGTTTAATCCTTAAATAAAATTTGTATGTATCTTCTTAGATATTTGACAGGCGTCACAGCTCAGTCGGTAACAGCTCTGCCTTCCGTGCTGTGGGTCGTGGGTTCGATCCCCACTGAGAACAAACATTTGTGCGTGGAAAACATAGATGTTTGTTCTATGTCTGGTTGTTACTATGTATTATAAGTATGTATTTACAAAAAAAAAAGTATATAAGTATTCTATCAGCCATCTAGTTCCCATATTACAAGCTTTGCTTAGTTTGGGACTAGAGGGCGTTGTGTGTAAAGTCCATGAATATTTATTTATATCTATTTATTTTTCACTAGTTATTATTAATTTGCTTTGTTTAGTTTAGTTTATTAGTTTAGTTTAGTTGAGTCTATTTAGTGCACGCTGCGGCGTCCTGTAATTAGGGAAACACAAAGCATTTCCTTTAGATTTAAGAATGTACTTGATAATTGTGATTTCCTTGTTGGATGCTCTAAATAAAATAAATAAATAAATAAATAATTTATTTGGTTAGGGATCTAAATAAAATAAATAAATTATTTATTTGGTTAGGGAAGTGGGTAGGAAAGAGGTATAGCAGGGGCCTACAGGAGAACAGGAGAAAAAGCTTGAAGAGGTTCTTTCTTTCAGGTTATGATAGTTGCTACCATCTACCTCTAAATCACTCTTTGATTTTTATTATGATAGGTAATATGGTACCTATAGGTACTTAGCTACCTTCCGTCCTACTAAATGCCCTTTAATTAAATCATTTTCAGACACTTCAAGTAGGTTACACTAGGTGCAATGCAATACAGATAGCCTACTACCTCTTTTCCGTTTTAAATTATACAGAGAGCGGGTAGGTAGGGTAGGGTAGGAGGAATGTCTAAATATTCTAGATTTTATAGTTAGAAATCTTAGATAAGGGGCTGAACTTCTGTAGATAGGTACATTAGGTACCTATAAATGTTAGAAAGAAACTGTGTCAGCCCTATTCGTCCAGGTGGCGGGTATCAAAGCATTGAATTTAACCGTGTCGAGGAAAAGTGATTCGTTTTAACGTTATCCACGACTTACGAGGTGTTTCACTGTTTTCATAATAAATATTATTATTCTTTATTCCAAGTTCCATCCGTCTAATTTTTTTTTAATCATCCATCTATTGAAGCCTTGTAGCACTTGTAGGTACTGTAGGGGTATTGTACCCTACTTGTACTTGTAGGGTATGTAGGTAATGTGTAGCGATCCTTTAGTAGCAAGGTACCTAGGTACTAGAGAGCGCTTTTGTCATAGGTACCTAACCTACCTACCTACTTACTCTAGTATTCATTTCTATCCATTACAATGTGAGTAAGTAAGTAGGTACATAAACAAGAAGTAGGTAGATTAACCAGATACCTACAGTACACTACTGTATCATACTAGGTACTTAGTAGTTCCTGAGTACAAATTGTTAAGTAGAGTAGTTTTTGCATATAAGCATATTAACTCGTGGAAATCGAACCCACTCTTGTCAATCAAATCACTGCAGTGGGTGGTGGTCTGGTGGCGGCGCTGCTGGGAACGGAACGATCGCACGGAAAACCCCGGGAGACAAGGCCAAAAGGTGGAAGGATTGTTGAAAAGTCACAAACGTCATGATGAGTCAACGTCAAATTAAACAAAATGTCTAGATTGCTTCTTTTTGTGTTATGGTAGGGATGTGCGGCAGCAGTATTGCAGTAAATATCGATATTTGTCGTTAAAAATATAAAATATAAAATGTACTGATTTGGATCAGTTGAGCTATCTATAAATCGTTTGCAACGGTGTGTAGATAGCTCAACTGCTTCATGTGTATTTTGTACATATTATAAATATTGTTAATACTTTATTAGTCATAATTTTCTTTGTGAATAAATAAAAATATTGAATAGCAAATACTTTGTATTGTGTATAATATCATCTGTGGTATTATAAACTTATGCAGTAAGTATTTTAGTTTTCCAATCCCTAATTATGGTTTTGGAAACGGATTCTAGGATCTGATTACAAAACGATTCGGGTTCGGTTTCCACTTCATTCTGATCCTAGGATAAGATGTCATAGACCCCATAACACGCCACCACAGGCCACTACTGAAAGAAGTTGAGCTTTCGAATCATCGATCATTCCGGCCAGGCCAGCCCAAAATTCATCATCGCATCCCTATTTTGTTTGGGTTGGTGGATAGGATAGATTAATCATAGATTAGATGAATTTTATTGGAACTTTGGAGTGTTTGTTATGGTCGTGTATTTTCAGATTGATACCTAATATTTATTGTACGTGTACTACTGTTGTACTAGTATGTACCTACAATGCACTGACTGAACGCATAGATAAATAGTTGACAACTGATCAGGATCAGACAGAATATTCGTCGTGTGCATTTTCCTCTACGACTAGAATGCTACCGGGAATTGGAGTATTCGGCACCGGTGCAGTAGCCAAAGCAATAGTGCCGTTTCTGAAGGAGAAAGGTTTCCCAGTGGAGGCGATATGGGGTGTGACCTTGCAGGAAGCAGAAGCCACCGCTAAACAACTGAACATACCATTCTACACAAACAAAATTGATGATGTCTTATTGAAAAAGAATGTTAGTCTTGTGTTCATCGTTTGTGCACCGAATTTACACTCTCAGATTTCAGTTAAAGCACTTGGTATCGGTAAACATGTAGTTTGTGATAAGCCAGCTGGACTGAGCCAGGCTGAAGCTCTGAAGATGGTCAGGGCAGCTCAATATTATCCTACACTCATCTCCATTATCAATCATTCCCTCAGATTCTTGCCAGCATTCAGTCACATGAGGAAAAGTATTCAGGATGGCTACCTCGGTAATCCAGATGAATTGACATTGATAGATGTAAGAGTTCAAATGGGACCATTGTATGGAGATGTGTATAACTGGTTGTGCGATGATACCATGGGAGGTGGAACGCTTACTTTGGTCGGGAGTCATGTTATTGATTTGGTTTCATTTCTGACTGGCCAGAAAGTTGTCAAAGTACTTGGTGTTTTAAGAACATTTGTAGAAGAAACTGAGAAAGTTAAAGGTATTCGTAAAATAACAGCTCCAGATTTCTGTTCATTCAATTTGATAATGGACAAAGGACTGCTAGTTACTGCTACACTAAACAATCATTTACCTGCACCATTTTTCAATCAGGAAATTTGGGTTTGCAGTGAGAAAGGCTACTTGGTTGTGAGAGGTGGAGACTTATATGGAAAATTGCACAAGCCTGCCAAACCTTTGCATGATGAAGACAGTTTGCGACCTGCTAAAGAGGATGTTATTTATGTAGACGTTGAGGATCTGAGCTGCACCTCCAGTGTTGTGCCAAAGCCGTACATAAAAGGTCTATGCAAGATGATCAGCGCTTTGAAGGAGGCATTTTTGCCAGTCAAGGAGCAGATGGATTGGGTCAAGGAGCCAGTGCAGACTGCAGCAACATTTGAGGATGGCCAGAGAGTACAAGCAACTATGGAAGCATTGAGACAGTCACATGAAGATGGTTGTTGGACATCCGTTCAGCTCTTAACTGAACCCCCAGATCCTAACCCAGCCTTGTCGGCTGCTGTTAGACGCACAGCCATATCTTTGCAATAAATGTATAAATATTTGTCACTTAGCACAAAATTGTTGCTTTTACAAGACTTTATGGTTTGCGGATCTGAATTCATTCAGTATTATTTTGGTTTCATTCCAGTTAGTATGCCATATTAATATGTTAATTCCACAACCATTATTTTATATTGCTTGACGGCTTGCCTATGTAAATAAGATGCTAAAAGTTATGTATTAGGTGGGCATATTAGAATTATTTTATAAAAATAGGTATTTACTTGCACTTTTAAATGTTTTTAATTCTAGTAATAATGTTGTAGGTGTATTGCATACAAACATTACATCTTGTTAACAAAGTGAGACTGAATATATCAGAGTTAGGTATTCCGATCAGTTAGCAGTCCAAAATGGTATTAGTTTGCCTACTGTGATTAGTTTTGTGTTTATTTGTGATCTTTTATTGGTTAGTATTTTATTATAGCTCACAAAGATTAAGGGTGGCTTGCACCAGAATCGCTAAACGCGTTTAACTGTTAAATAGTATTTAGCGAGTTGTCAAGTCATATAAATACGTCAGATTTAAATCTATTTAGCTGTTAAACACGTTTAGTGATTCTGGTGCAAGCCGCCCTAAATCAAACATGTTAAATATTGTATTTTCATGAAGTACAAAAAATAAAGCATTGAACTGAAACAAACATTATTATTATTGATACTGAGATGTATCCTCAGACTAAGCTTTATAGCATCTATGGGCAGGTAGGTGGTAAGAAAATCACTTTGAGGTTATGTTATCACCAATGATGCAATTGTTATTCGATAACTGGTTTGGAACCTACCTACTGCCCTACTCTGCTCTTTATATGAAGGGAATAAATGACAAATCATAAGTGTTTAACAATATTATAATTAGAAATGCAACCGAGATAACATTATCTCACCCAACATATTACACAATCACAACAGCATGTTCATTCACTACGATCTAAAAATTATAACTAACAGAATAAGAACCACAAATACACTAATTTAGTTTTCAATCTTTGCCAGGATATCAGACTCTCTGAAAAGGTGGTATTCCTTGTCATCATTCTCGAGGGATACTTTAGTGCCGCCGTACTCAGGAAGCAGAACTTTGTCGCCGACCTTGACCATCACAGGAATGAAGTCACCGTTATCTTTTCTGGAGCCGTTGCCCACCGCGACAACCTCGCCGTGTAGTACTTTGCCTTGCGCCTTCTCGGGGATCACGATACCTCCAGCGGTTTTTGTGATGGCCTCCGCTCGCTTGATGAGCACTCGGTCCATCAAGGGAATTAGACGTTTCACTGCAGCAGCGGCCATTACAACGATGTATTATTTGGTTCCAGGAAACAAACGAACAAGTCTACGTTGAGATCTTTGCTATCAGTCAAAATCTAGAATATTCGTTCGAGATTCGAGCAAACTTCGCCGGCATGTGTGTTTGGTGTTGCTACTTTTTTTTCTATAAAAAAATTGGTTAGGGAAAGATAATGCACCTTTTTTAGTGCACATTATAATGAATTAAACTATAATCATTTTAAATTAGGTACATAGGTAACCTAGTTATTTTATTTTTTAGTGAACTACCCAGAAGTGGTAGAACTGTTTGACGTATACAAAAACCATCTATTGGTGAGTAGGACTAGTTTCAAATTAAAAGTGAGGTCCACTCCACAACAGATGACACTGTATAAACGCAGTAACTCAGTAAGACATCTCACATCAATGCTCGATAGATGGCGTTAGCAGTTTGTAACTACTAACGAAACTTCCTAAAACCTGGGAACCTGCGTATTTTTTGTTGGTTTGTGTTGTGATCCGACTGATTTGACTGAATTCCATAGAGTGAAATCCTCATGGCAGATTTTATTATCATTTTATACGATAAAAAATATTCTCCGTCATTTTCTCTATTTATTCACAACAGGCTATTCTACCTACTTTGCATTTACCCTTTTGGATAAGGTTGAATTTTTGTGGACTCCTCATCTTGCTCCCAGAATAGGCTCGTACAAGGCTGGTACACAGCCAAACACTAGTGTTATTCCCATAGTTATTCCCATCGAACCCACTCATTTGCATACCTAATTACCTACCTAGTAAAAGAAAATGTCTGACGAATTTCTGTGGTTTTGTTCACTCTTCCTTCAGTCACTCAGTGCGGGCACACTGTACCTATGTAACAAAAAGGTTGCCATAATAGCCGTATGCGGATGTTCAAAGCCTACAAAATAACACAACAAACAAGCCAGAACTCCATAAAGCCTTATATGAGTTTAGCCACTTGGCCACCTTTACCGCTATTCACATTGGACTGTATGTCTACTAACATAAGATGTAAAATAGTGTGGGATGTCGGGATAAAAGTGTGAATGGTTTTGTGGAGTAAATGGTGGTTTCTCACGAGGGCACAGGTGCGCATCCGGCTATCTCGAGCGGGATTTGAATCAGTTAGTGAAGCATTATAATTATAATACCGAAACTATAATCTTTAGATCGCGTTGGAATGCGACAATAAAAAAATTCTGATTTCTGACGTTTCCGGGGGAGCTAGACGGTAAAGTAGTAAGTACTTATCTATTAGTCAATGATGTTTTGGGGAAAACCTCTGCTATTAGTCCACTAGATTACCTATCAAATTTTTAGTGGAGCTGTGTGGTGATGGGACAATTTCTTCTTCTTCTTCTAATTTAAGAGCTATGCTCTTGTCGGCGTAATGTATGCATTTCCCGCCAGGTTCTTCTTTTCAGGGCAGCTTCCTTGACGTCCTTATACGACATGACATCTATCTTCGCCTTCACTTGGCTCATGTAGCTAATACGCGGTCTTCCTCTTCCTCTCTTTCCTTCTACCTTCCCTTCAATGATATTTCCGATTAAGCTGTCATGTCGTATAAGGTGTCCAATCATCTTTACAATTTAGGCCACCTAAATATAAAATTAGGAGCCAAAAACCTCTTGAGGTTAACTTACGAAGAGAAAATGTCAAGCAATTTACCCATGGTTATTTTTGTGATTTGAATGGGAGGCTAGATCAGAGGGGCGAGTACGAGTTGACAATGTACAAAACGGTGTCAAACGTCTGACGCCGAGCACACCGGTGTGCGCTGCTTGGTATGGAAACACTGAGCGGAAGCTTGACGAAACCAAGCTTCTCAAAAAATCCGCTCAGTGTTTCCATACCAAGCAGCGCACACCGGTGTGCTCGGCGTCAGACGTTTGACACCGGTATTTACATTGTCAACTCGTACTCGCCCCTCAGAACACGATTACATAATGGGGTATTACAGCTCGGCAGTTGAAATCTCAGCAAGGCGATCATAACGTGTTGGCCGCCGTGGGCGGGCACAGGTGTTCATTCGGAGTCCACTCGCATTACTCCGCGGTCATTGCTTGACATGAACTCTGCACGGCTTTTGGTAGGTACCTACTTTAGTTAGGCAGAGACTGTACCAGTAAGAAGTTAAAAAAAAATCAAACGGTCAGAAGCCTAGAGTGGTTTCAAAGAATCATCGATCAGATTCAAATGTATGTTGGTATAGTAGGTAGTTTTCATTTGAGGAACAAAGCCAATAGATACCTATTGGCTTTGTTCGTTTGGACTTATGTACCTAGGTACCTAACTCACTTTTATGTCCGGTTTTATATTCAACTAACCTTTGGTAACAGAGGTACCACAGATACTTTATCACAACCCCTGAGAAAGAAGTATTTTTGATGTTGAAAAAGTTTAATACAAAATTGAAATTTAAAATAGCGTCATCTTCCTGAAAAGCAATGAACTACTTTCTTTAAAAGCTTGCAACAGTCTCCCTCTGTTACCCATCAACAACTTGAAGTAGAAGCTCTGCATTCACGGCGAGATTTCTTTGAAGATAGGCCTAAAATGAGATGAGCTATATAGGTACCTCATAGATATATCAATAGAAGTAGATACAGGTAGAATCTACCACAGTCATTTTTTATTTTGGCTGTATAACACTGAACTGCACACCTCTAAACATTACAGTGATGACTCCGTTACGTATAGTGTTGGTATACAGCCGAAAGCGTAGTTTCGCTTTTGCAGTTCATGTGTACTCAAATAAGTCTTCATAAATGCTAAAGTTACCGATGTGGACCTCTGTGACATCCTATGATGCGGTTTTGTGCTACTTGGGATGTGAAACAGAATCAAAATATTGTACCTACCTACCTCATTTCTCGTTTACCTTTCTGCGGTCTCGGCGTGAATGTGGAGCGGGTATTATATTCATGGCCAAAGTGTACAAAGAAACATCGGCCAGTCGTTTGTTTCATTTGCACTCTCCTCGGTGTAACTTCTAATTAATTTATCTCGTGCTTAATTAGATCATGGCCGAACCAATAGTAGAAACGTGTGAAGGAAAAATCAAAGGATTTGATACGAATAATGGAAATGGCGTGCAGTTCTATACATTTAAAGGAATCCCTTTCGCGAAACCACCAGTCGGCGAGCTCAGGTTTGCGGTAAGTCATGCCAATTTATACCCTAAATTTAACCATATAAAGCTTATTTTTCTATGCTTTAAAACAACCGGTTTTCTTTATCTGCGTACTCGTAAAATTATAAAGATAGGTAAGTATAAGGATTCGAGTTCTGTCATTTATAAAAGCAACATAGCACATTTATTTTAATTGTTTTTCAAGTTTTGAAGAGAAAATCCACCATTTTGTCTTCAAAATAAACTACTTGACGTATGACTCGATTTGACTAAACTTATTTCAAACTAGCAGTTACCCGCGACTTCGTACGCGTCTAGTTTCCGTGTACATTATATTATCTGTGCGTGTACCGAGCGGATACTTCTTTGAGAAACTTGACATTACACCTCATTACACCGAACTCGTACCTACTCGAATGTCAAACGCTAGTTGTTAGACCAAAGAGGTAGTACTACGCCCTGTCAAATTGACGTGACATGACATGACAATGAAATCCTCTTGCCAATTGGCGCTGCTAATCCTTTTCGTTCATTTTATCCTGTAGATCCTGTTAATTATTCGGGATAAAAAGTAGCCTATATGTTAATCCAAGTTACGAACTACATATATGCCAAGTTTCATCCAAGTTGGTTCAGTAGTTTTGACGTGATTGAAACACAAACATCCAAACATCTAAACATCCAAACATTTAAACTTTCGCATTTATAATATTAGTAGGATAGGATAGGATAGGATAGGATTAGTAGGATAATCCACTTGACACTGGTAAAATTGTCTGTCGAAATGACGGACAGAGGCCATATATAAGAGGAGAAGAAGGTAAGTATAATACCACGGTCGTCATAGTGCAGTACCTTGTGCTCCCGAGGCACTTCTTTGTTGGACGTGTCCGTGAGGTAATGTATGAACATTACCATTAATCACATAATAATAAGTATTTTATACCATAGTTGTAAAAGTGTAGCGCGTTTATATCTTTTGTACGGAAACAATTATACAAGGTTTCAAACCTGTTTTTTATTTCCATTTTGTTTGTTTCTTTTTTTGTTGTTCAATTTTTTTGTCTAGTGCATAAATACATCACGTGTGTAAATTATGTATTTACGGTAGGTATCTAGTGTAGTAAAATGGAGTGGAACTCTTTGCCGACGTCTGTGTTTCCGAGCACTTACAATTTGAATGTTTCAAGAGGAGAATTAATAGGTTTCTTCTAGGCAAATGTGCTATATCGTCGACCGCATCGTCACTTACCATCAGGTGAGATTGCGGTCAAACGCTTGTCTATAATGTATTAAAAAAATTATGTAACAGTATGTTATAAACTTTCAGATACCTCAACCGCCTGAACCATGGGAAGGCATACGGGATGGAACAAAGGACCCCAACATTTGCGCACAATTCGATAAAGAAACCAGCTCAGTGGTAGGCAGTGAAGACTGCTTATACCTAAACGTTTACACTCCAAAATTACCCTCGAAAGACTCTAAGCCCCTGGCAGTCATGGTCTTCATCCATGGAGGAGGATTTTTATTTGGAAACGGAACAGACAGCACCAAGCATGGACCAGAATATCTGATTGAGAAGGAAGTGGTCATGGTATCACTGAACTATAGAGTCGGCATCCTCGGTTTTCTAGCATTAGATTTAAAAGAAGCTCCAGGAAATATGGGCTTAAGAGACCAGGCACTTGCTCTACGTTGGGTAAAGAAAAATATCGGTAATTTTGGTGGAGATAATAATAACGTGACTATTTTCGGGATCAGCGCCGGAGGAGCTTCTGTGGAATATCTTCTTCTGTCTCCCTTGGCTGCGGGCACTTTTCACAAAGCAATAGCGCAGTCCGGCTCGTCTCTGCTACCTTGGGCTCAGAGCAGTCATATCAAAGACCTAGCTTCAAAAATACCAATTCAGAAGATTAAAATATCAAACGACAATGAACTACTTCAGTATTTGAAAAACCTACCAATAAACGAGCTGATTATGTCATCAATAGCTGCAGTTTTAAGTGAAAAGTACAAAGGTGGAATTTACTTTGGATTTGTACCAACAGTTGAAAAAGCCAATGGCTGGGAACCTTTTATAGGTACCGCGACGTATGAAACGCTGGTGAAAGGAGACTTTACAAAAGTTCCATACATGTCAGGAATATGCACACGTGAAGGTTTACTTACAGTATCACACAGCAAATCTGTTCTAGATGATCTAGTAATGAAGAAGAATTTTGTTGAACATTTCCCTTATGAGTTAGATGATGTAGAAAAAGCTGATGTGGAAGCTAAATTGAAATCTATTTATTTAGAAGGCGAACATATCACTGATGACGTAGACGCGTTTGCTATAGACTTTTTTACTGACACAGATTTTTTCGGTGGTGTTTACACATCAGCAAAACTTATTTCCAAACACAACCCCGTATACTTTTATGAATTTTCTTATGACGGAGCGCTGAACTACTTGAAGAAATGCCACGGAATTGATCGCAAAGGTGCTTGCCATGGAGACGATGGTGGATATCTACTTAAGCACAAGTTGCTGACAGATAAACTCACAAAATCAGACAAATTTGTTCAGAATTTGATGCTAAACCTGTGGACCAATTTTGCTAAGAGCGGGTAAGTTCACAAAAGTATTAGAATCATGTCTCTTTTATATATCTGATTGGATACCTACTGTCTGTACTAATATGTATTTTTTTAATTTCAGAGACCCTAATACGGAAACGAATAGCACCATAACTTGGGATACAATTTCGGAAGGCAAAGACGTGTGTTTTGTTATTGATAAGGAACCATCTATAAAACATGAAATTTATTCAAAAAGGGCTAACTTTTACTGGGATATTTATAAGAAAAGTGGAACAAAATAAAATAGCTTTTTCATAAAATGAAATAATTATGTACAACTAGTTTACTGTGGTTAACCCCTAATGCCTGGATTTCAGACAGAAAAGAAAATTTATTATGTCTTGCTTGGATTCGCGTTCCGGCATGTGAGTCGAAAAAATATAATATTAACGTTGATCGAAGTACAAACTTGAATAAACTGTATTTTCTACACAAAAACATTTTTATTAACACTCTTTAGGTAAGATAGAGATGCAGAAAAAAATTTGCAAGAAAATATTTGGATTTCTCTGAAAATTGTAACAGGTAATCCTTAGTATGTGATTCTGGATGTTCACTGAAACAAAAAGGATATCAAAAATAATCATGTTTATGAATAATTTTCTATGTTATTATTGAAAAGGTGGTGATTTTCAACGATTCTTTCATGAGTTGTTTTATACAGTTAAATTAGCTATCAGGTACAAGAACCTACGTAGTATTGCCGAGGGTCTCCATCATCTACTATAGACACCATCATCATAATAAATTATGTTACTTTGTTGCAGTAAATTTTTTTATTCATTAGTATTGCGTGCTGATTTTCAACGGGCTTTTCATCGGTTGTTTTATAGAGTGGGAGATAAAAGTTACAGAAACTTAAGGTAGCCACTGACGATACGTCCATTTAGTAGACTTCCATTTGGATGCACTCCAAATGATAATTTATCCAGATACGGTACCATTCACAATACTTCCATTTGGATGCATGGCGTCACTTCGAACTTTGCAATCGTACGGAACGGAAATAAATAATACTATGGATAACAATACTTTACTGGTGGCAGCAGCTGTGTGTATTTCATTAAAAATACAAAAAAACCTAAGAGAAAGTGGATGAAGGGTTGGTTGAAACAAAGAAATACTTTTATTGGACGACGACTACTCCATTCGGATTAATGGACGTATCGTCAGTGGCTACCTTTACGCGGTGCTGCCGGGGAGTCTCCATTGGTCTTATTATGCTAATGATTCTGTGTATGTGTAAAACTGTAAACAATGTTTTTCTCTAAGCTCAGCAGGGGTGCATAGGACAATGCTGAGCCTCGAACGTAGATTACATAGCAGTTACTGGGTAAGTCTCGCGTCTCGCCCGTCGGATCGGAATGCGCTAATACCATTACAAGATACGACATTCAGAGCGGGTGGGTGGCATGGACTAGGAAGGTAAAGACAGGACATGGGATGATGACGAGGAATCCAGGGTCTAATAAAATATACCTACGCATAATATTCTAATACTTAGTGGATTCTACATGCACAACAAAAATAATTCCAGATAGATTATATTTTTTTTGGTTTAATTTGAAAAAAAAAATTTACTTGCTTGATGTTATTTTCAGAAACAAAGATTTCTTTTTATATACACACATCTCTTCATTCCTTCAGCCTTCAGAACTAGCATACTTGTGACTTCATCGACGCGAGGATTATATTCTTCCGGATCTAAGATGTTGCGGGAAAAAGGATTATTATCCGTTTCTGAAATACAGGGATTTATTTATAATTTAATGTAATTTTTTTTATAATAAGCAAAAACTTTATCATAGTGTCAATAATAATTACAATTTCTCCATTTCATAAAATACTGCAGAATGCAAGCAATTTGAGCAAGAAAACATAGACATCTCTATTTACCTATTGTGAATTTGTTTCATAGACCTCTTTATGTTCGTAGTGCTACGTACCGGATCACAGACAAGAGCAGACTGGCCGTCGTCGGCGCCAGCGAGTCGCAATGTGAAATACTCAGGTGCATCCGAACCTGCCCACGGATTTTATACAGCGTGATTTGAATGCGCATTAAGTACATAGTACATTTATTTATTTAGTACATTTAGTACATTTTACATAGAAACTCTGTGACTGTGACTGTGTGTGTCTGTGTGACGCGCAAGACCTGGATTTTTCATAAGGTTCAAAATTTAATTTAACGAGCTTTGTGAGAGAAGCGGGCTTGTATCAAAACATAGTTGACCGAGCGAGCGAAGCGAGCGAAGCGTCTCAGTTTCGAGATTGGCCAAAAATGCTTTTGTCCGGCTGTCTGTCTGTCTGTCTGTCAGTAATCGCCTACAGGTCGCATTTATCAACCGATTTCAACGAAAGTCGGCACACATGTTCCTTGATTTATTTAAACTTTTTTGTCGAGCGCGATTTTTGATTGGGGGGAAAATAAGGGAGAAAAGAGGGAAAGATTGCTGTAGCGCTATTTATCGACGGATTTCAATCAAATTTGAGAAGCACACGTAAGACTTTATTCTACACAAGATGGTGTAAAAATATTTCCAAAAAGAGGGAGTGGAAATGGGAAAAAAGGGGAAATTATTTTTTTATTTTTTTCCCGAATATTGACTTCTACCAATATCAATGAGACTACACAGTCCTCTTCGCCTTTACGAGACAAATCTGTAGACACCAGATTCGACCTCCTAGGACCAAGGGATTGCGAGTAATCGCTAAAACTTATACCCCTAATTTGCTCAAAAGTCTACATAGGTAGGGCCTATTGGAAAATTCAAGCACCTGAAATTCGATTTAGCCAGGGTAAAAGGGAAAGTGTCGGTTATTGCATATAAAGGCTCGCGAGGTCTATGTTCTCACAGGACAACTAGTAAATAATTATCAATTTACGTTGTTTACTATTTCATTATTAAGTAGGTTAGGTACATAGTTCTTCTCTAAAAAATATAAGACCACCGAAAACGGATCAGCCTGTGAATAGTGGATCCTTTCATGGCGTTGCGCGTGAGTCGTGATTTGATTCCCACAGAGCAAGCCGACTGTATTAGTCATTGTTTTTTTTCTTTTCCCAATTCGAAATACACAAAGCTTTTTCAGTCTGTTTTAGTTATCTAAAAAATATAACTTTACATTTTTATAAGAAAAAGTTTAAAAGTGCTCACCTCTGCATATACCTAAAAGGTATGATTTATTATAAAGCTTTAAAATAGTTAGGTCCTCTAGATTCATATAATGATGCCCTGATCAAAAAAGGTAGAAATAGGCTTCGGTGGCATAAGGGGGCTTTACATTAAAACTTAATTAAGTTCTATTGGATTGCTATTTTGACCTCTCGGACGGTACATAGGTAAATGTGGTAGATCTCACGGCAAGAAGTAATCCTTCAGCAAGGTATTTTTTTCTTAGTTTTCAAATTTGTGTTTGTAGGTTTCCCGGACCATAGTTTACCATTAATTGTCTACTGCCACCAAGTGTTCATCAGGTATTTATTTATACTTTTTAACTGTTAACATTGCAGTTCCATAAATAGGTCTATATTGATTGCAACTGTTCTACAATTCCGCATTGTCTCTATGCCCAAAATGAGTGTTCCCACGCGCACCTGCATCAGTACAATACGCGCATTCCTAAGCCTCACTCTTAAATCGTGACTTGGATATCACGCCGAGCCAGCCCACAGAATAGGCCAAAGTTTTTATAATATAAATCTGTCGTCTTGGGCAAATGTTGGATTAGCTAATTATGTAAATTAAAAAAAATTTGCGCTCTCAAGCTTAGGCGAGCACGAGCGACAGTTGCTCATATGTAAACTTTTTTGTCTCTGTCGAGACCTATTATGGTAAAAAAAGTGAGATGTTTTGAAGAAATAAAAATCATTATTGGAGGAAAAAGTTGAATCTAGAGGACAGAATTCGAGACTTAACACTTACCCTAACATCGTAAATCAAAGTGGTAGAGTCTGGTAGAGCTGAGGTGAATTTTTTTTTTATATTTTAAAAGTAGTAGGTAGGTAAGCTTAAAGTATGTTTTATTTTTTACTAGTAGTTACCCGCGACTTCGTACGCGTCTACAGTTTCGGTGTACATTATATTATCTGTGCGTGTACCGAGCGGATACTTTGAGAAACTTGACATTACACCTCATTACACCGAACTCGTACCTACTGGAATGTCAAACGCTAGTTGTTAGACCAAAGAGGTAGTACTACGCCCTGTCAAACCGACGTGACATGACATGACAATGAAATCCTTAAAACAAAAGCCTTACCCACACTTCTTTCACCTAGTAGGTATAATTTTAGTAATAAACTCACATCAATTTATAATCTATACTCATTATAATCTATACTAATATAAAACTAAAAAAAGCTAAAAACTAAAATTAAAGATATGTACTTAGAGAAAGTAAAAATGCAGATCCACTAAATAAAAGATTCTGATTTCAAACTGTTTAGAAGCCCCTTTTCCGGATCAAAACATGGGCTGTTTTATTGAAAAGTAACGTAAAAAAACGGCAAACGCGTGCGAAGCTGCGGGTAGCAGCTAGTTCAGCTTATAAATAGCTTCATTATCAGTGATCTATTAGCATTGAAGAAAGCCGTTCATTCCACACTTGTGTGACCATTTGTCCATACAAAATGATCCTATTTTTAAATGGATACCTCAATTATCAAATAGCTGACATTTGGCTCGTTCAGTCTACTTGCCTTCGCTAAATAAAATAATGTAACCCATTGTACACAATTGTACGCATATTTGTTAACAAAAGACCGGATTCCTATTGACATCTGGTGGGTCTTCGGATCGTAATCAGCGCTGTGAAATATACGGGAACCATAATCCAAAACAAGTCTTATGTTGATGAGAAAAAGGTACAAATTGATTTAATGAAATGTGATGTCACTGTCACGACTACTGATATGGTATTTTGAACCTTACTGCGAAGCGATACAATAAATTTTTAATAAACTTACAGTATAAAATACTACAGATTGTTAAACTATTCCGAATTGCCACTTGTGACATAATCGCACGACTGAGGGGTGACATTATTTGCACTTTTTGTGTTTCGCCAGTTGGTGCAAATATGATGTAGGTAATTTGTTGACGTATCTAAATTGTGTTTATTCTTTCTAAGTGAGAATGTTATACATTTTTTTTGTGAATTATTTCGATTGTCGTTACGATGTTTTTCTTCGTTAAAATAACCGGGAACTACAGAAATTAACGCACAGGTTTTTTTAGATATCGATTAGTGATAGTGATGATGTCAGATACCTACTATTCTCGTAAAGTACAGTGGTAGTTATTGTCGAGACGTTTGCGCACAGCACAGTCTGCACACGGGCTTCTGTTGCGATCCCGACGACGACGTCTTAGCTCGCGTGCACCGCTCTAGTAGCCAACGGCCTCTAGCTTTCAAGCACTTTATAAGTCCTCAATCGCTGTGTCACAGTATCAGTACAATATTGATACCGCATTTACCAACAAGTGTTTAGTAACATGGCATCCGTCAACGGAGTAAGCAACGAAATCAAGTCGTCGGCCTTGGAGCTCATTGGCAACACGCCGATAGTTGCCCTTGACCGCCTTCACCCTGGACCCGGCCGGATTCTAGCCAAGTGCGAGTTTATGAACCCTGGTGCTTCGATCAAATGCCGCTCGTCGCTCAGAATGATCGAGAGGGCTTTGGAGTCCGGTGAGTTGAAACCGGGTGAGCATGTCGTTGAAGTTACCTCCGGGAATCAAGGGTGCGGACTCGCTGTCGTGTGTGCCGTGTTAGGCCATCCTCTAACCCTCACCATGTCTAAAGGCAACAGCGCGCAGCGAGCGATACATATGGAAGCCCTCGGCGCGACGTGCCTCAGAGTGCCTCAAGTCGACGGCACATACGGAAATGTCACCCTCTCTGACGTCAAAGCTGTAGAGAAAGAAGGCCTCAAACTTGTTGAAAAAACTGGAGCTTTCTACGTAAATCAATTCAACAACGACGGAAACTCACAGTCGCATTATGAAACTACTGGACCTGAAATCTGGAGACAAACCGGTCATCGCGTCGATGCCTTCGTGGCTACCGTCGGAACGGCGGGTACCTTCACCGGTATATCGAGGTACTTGAAAGAAGTAAACCCCAATGTGAAATCGTATGTTGTGGAGCCGGCAGGAGCGGAGCCCATCAAAGGAGACCCGATAACGAAGCCTCTACATTTACTCCAAGGGTCTGGGTATGGATGTGTTCCGAATTTGTTTAAGTTTGATTACATGGATGGTACAATTCCGGTGACCGATGAAGAAGCGGTGGAGTATATGCGGCAGATTGGGCATAAGGAAGGGTTATACGTTGGATACACAAGCGGGGCTAATATTGCAGCCGCGGTGAAACTATTGGAGTCTGGCAAAATTCCCGAGGACTCATGGGTCGTAACCACCTTAAACGATTCTGGTTTAAAATATACTCCAGTTCCAGCGGAATTGAAATAATTTATACAAATAATTGGTTCATTATATCAAATAGTTATCTCATATTTGTTTAGCAATAAGAGAATCGTTGTATTATTGTGATAAGAATTTGTTTGTTGATAAAACTTTTATAATACTTAAGTAGTCTCGTTACTGTATAATAATAATAAATCGTGCTAGTTAATTTATTTAACTTTTGGCTTCATCATTTTAGAATATTTAGATGCTCGCAACAATTTCGATAGTACACTAACTACACTATTTAATAAATAGTATAAGTAGTATAGATTGTAATGATGATAGCTTAATACTTTAGAACTTGTACCTTCGTCGAAGCGCTTACTTATATTCTTTAGTAAACTATCTGTTTATTGTACTCGACGTTTTTAAATTGAATTTATAATGTATAGAGTGATTGGTGATTATCTGGGCCAGCGAATCAGCATTGCTATTCAGCGCGGCAATGCAGCCAGTGTCTTGGGCACGCTTCCGATTGGTACTGATTTGGATCAGTTGAGCTATCTATAAATCGTTTGCAACGGTGTGTAGATAGCTCAACTGCTTCATGTGTATTTTGTACATATTATAAATACTTTATTAGTCATAATTTTCTTTGTGAATAAATACTATAATGTATAGAGTACAGGTAGGTAGGTAAAGGTACTCGTATTTAAAATCTAAGTAATCTTCTCTAAATTATATACTTTCTGCGCAGTAGTTTTACTGCTATGTACTCTATGCTAATGTATTGTGATTATATGTAGTTTCGCGTAGGTGTGATAATTTATTAGTACCTAGTACCTATTCAATCAAAGTCAAGTTCTTATAAAATGACAACATTTTTAAACCATGGTACTTACGTAAATAATCCTATCCTATCCTACTACTAATATTATAAATGCGAAAGTTTAGATGTTTGTGTTTCAATCACGTCGAAACTACTGAACCAACTTGGATGAAACTTGGCATATATATAGTACGTAACCTGGATTGACACATAGGCTACTTTTTATCTAGAATAATTAACAGGATCTACAGGATAAAATGAAAAAACGGGATTAGCAGCGCCAATTATTGGCAAGAGGATGATGTCATGTCATGTCACGTCAGTTTGACAGGACGTAGTACTACCTCTTTGGTCTAACGACTAACGTTTGACATTCGAGTACGGGTTCGGTGTAATGTCAAGTTTTTCAAAGAAGTATTCGCTCGGTACACGCACAGATAATATACGCAGATAATATAATGTACACGGAAGAGGTACTCGCGTACGAAGTCGCGGGTAGCTGCTAGTAAACAATAAAATTGTGTTCTGTTTTCACCAACTGGCACACACGACCAAACATTTTAAAAACTGTTGTAACTATTGTATTATTGTATTGTATTACCCAGTTTTGAATAAATAATTTTTTTCTTTAACGAACTGACAGGATTTCGGGTTTTTTTATTTGAAGACTGCTATATCACGGCTGCCGCTTAATCGAAAATTCCTGATAAACCACTTGCTTGAGATAAAATAAAAGACAAGGTAAGTTACAACAGCTACGCACAGCATACCAATTACCTAATGTGAATCGAATGCCAGTTGTCAATGTCTATAGCACCGACACATGCAAAGGTTGTCTTGTGAAAATTAAGTACTACTTCAACTACTTCCTACCTACTTCAACATCACCTTCACCTACTTCAACGGTAAAGCTAATAATCAATAAAATTGGATCAATAAATCAATTTTTTTTTTTTTTTTTAAGTTTTTTATATCAACTTTTTTTGTTGAGTTTAGCATCAGCTTAGCTCTGTTACCGATGGTGTAAACTCGAAATTCTTAGGCTGTGTTTTGTCTTTTTATGACAAGCGTTCAAATTCGATCAAAATTAATCGAATGCAACAAAACACGGTGTAACTATTTCAAACGTACGCCGTGATTATTATAGCTAGCTAAAGTTTATTTGTTCGGATATTTGTTCGGATTCGAGTTCGGATATTTGAGACAACGGATATTTGTTCCTCTTTAGTATCTGCGCAGAACCTATTTTTGGGTCGAATTGGAGATAAGCGAATTTTTTCGCACAACAATACGGCAATCATTTATTGCACCTTGCACCTAACTTCAGAGGGATAAAGATCCGTTGTGCGTACTGAACTTACTTGTCGTAGTAGGTACTCGTCGGGTGCATTACCGACTGTAGTTTAGGATTTTTCAAGTAAGTAGGTACCAACTCAAAAAATCTCTATTCGTTTCATCGACTATTATTAATTCTAATCTATCTACCTACCATAATTTTCACTACAGACTTGACCAAAAAATACAGTAAAATCATTTTGTTTGAACTATGTTTGCGGCTGTCTGAATTTTGGATTGTTAAGAAGGCGTTCCCGCACCTTTTTACAACCGAATGCAGTTTGGCATTTTTAGTAAATGGTATCTACCAATTTGTATAGTTTTAATTCGAAATAGCTTTAGGCAAGGACTGATAATAAAAACTGAATAAAATTGGCCTATTTTTTGCAAATTATTAACGCCTGTCGAGTCTGCAAGGACGTTGTTTGATCCTTTCTGAGAAGGAAAGGTGTGTGCAAAAGGCAGATGGAATTTAGAAGCATATTATTATTTAAAATAATAAAAGCCAAGTTTAAAAAAAATATAATAATTAAGTAGGTAAGTACGAAGTACCTATAGTAACTAGTCACAACGGATCTTTGTCCCTCGGAAGTATCTGTGCAGCCCCCGTATGCCAATCTTTTGCTGTCAAGTTATATTTCACTGCCCAGTGTAATTTCTTCAGGTCACGTGGTACAATTTTGTACCACGTGATTATTCTTTTTAGACACTTCACAGCAAAATATGCGCGAAAACCAATTAAATGACATCATAATGACACTATTTAGTCACAGAATAACTATGAGTTAGTATGAACTGACCATGATTTAAAACTTTGCAGTTCAACTTTGCAGTTCAACTTTGATTGGCATACCCCTGCAGAACCGATTTTTGGTTCGATATGGAGGTAAGCTAATTTTTCCGCACAATAGTACGAGTTGTTGCACCTAACTTTAGAGGGATAAAAATCCGTTGTGCTGTACTTAGTTACTTGCAGGACAAAATAGAGATACCGTATCGTAAAATAACCAAAAATAAAATGGTGTTTTAGCTCAATGTCTTCAACGAAATATTTTAGCGACACTTCAAACTATTTAGATTTACATCGACCAGTCGGTTCATATTCTGACGCTCACGTCGTATAAAAACCAAACATACGAACCAAACTGCATTTAGGTCTACTCATATAACCACAGTTACAAAACGATTAACGTGACACGGTTCCAACTTCCAAGTGAAGTGCGTCTTGCACCTGCCGTGGTCTAATATCCCCGGAATGGGTTTTCTAACACGATTCTAATAGGAAACGTGCCGCTGGCCACCTGCCGCACTCCTCCAATCAGAGAATGCTTTGATTAAATACCGATATGTGTCTTACAAATACAGTCTTTATTATATAGCTTTAGATCTGCAATTAGCGGCCATAGAGTTCTATTTTTTCTGTGCTTGAGGCTCTGAATTATATTTCTACTTCATTTTACGGCTTTGGCTTTCATTCGTAGTAGTGTGGAATGCATTTGCCTCTATTTGCCTGTGTTCTTGTTTAACAGAAAGGAATTATTATCCAAACACGATTTTAGAAGCCCTGAATGCATGCGACAAAGTACCTCACCCATCAGTACCATCTACGATAAAGTCAACCAGGACCACGTCTAGGCCGTGGAAGCTGAATTGAAAACTAGAGTATAAAAACAGAACATAATTTGCAAAATACTCCACAGCAAATCTAATTAATCCTAGACTTGGCGGAAGTCATGATGCAAAAACTTAGAAATTAGTATGTTCCGCTCGCAGTAAACCTAGCAGGTGGCTCATTAGACGTAGAAATCAGCACCACCACCTGCCTACACAGGAAAATGACCATTTTCCATACATAGCTGGTTAAATCTATTTTTATAGAATTTATAAAATTCTATGTAATCGTTCATTTGTAAAAGTCCGAAGTGAACGATGATCACAGAACTATTCGGGCTTTTACCAGTATGAGTTGGTAAATCTTAGGATTTACCGTAGTTAGGGCTTTTACAGGAACATATACATATGATTAAGCAATTAATTGTAATTGCATCGACACCCTTCATCCGGAATACATAATGCAAGCGAAACTGCTTGGTATCAGATATAGGTTAGGGTTACCATTTAGGAATTTGAAAAGTCCTGGCAAAAAGCCGGACATTTCGATAAAAGTCCGGACTTTTTACTCACAAAATGGAAACATACCCTCTTAGTTACAGTGGTATGGTAGGCATGGTAGCAGACGCTCACATAACGCATTGCGGACATTGCGAGGGAGGATTGATTGTTTGCAAACGCAATAAAAGAATTACTGTAAGTTTATTGTTAAAGAAGACTTTGATTATCTATTTCTGTCTTTTGTCCTGTGTTGTGTGCAATAAAGAATTAAGAATTAATTAAAGACTGATTTGATATTAAATTACTTATTATGTAAGTAGTTATATTACTCATATTCCATCTAATTTAAATTAAAAAATCCGGACAAATTAAAAGGCCGGACAAAGTCCGGACAAGAGTCTAAAAGTCCGGACAAGAGTCTAAAAGTCCGGACATGTCCGGACTTATCCGGACGGATGGTAACCCTAGTGGTGGTAGTCTTTCTCCGGACGATCTCTTTCGCAAGTAGTTCTACTGTTGCTACTTCTCATTGATTATTATTATTATTATAATATTCATTCGAACTGCCAAGGAATGGAACGCGTTGCCGTCTTCTGTCTTTCCTGAGAAATATAATCTGGGTATTTTTAAAGCAAGAGTGAATAGGTGTCTTCTAGACTGTCCTGCTCCATCGTCGGCCACATCGTCACTTACCATCAGGTGAGATTGTGGCCAAAGGACATTCTATATTATATTAAAAAAAAAGTCTGCACGCCTTCTAATTGGTATTTTGGTAAAAACTAGCTAGTTTTCTGTCTATAGACTGCGATAAAGTAAAGCCTCGTCATCAGGCCACCTGTGCACACCGCGCGGTTCCCATACCACCTCAACGTAAATATTTACCGAGATTATATCGATACCATGGATGAGCGCTATCTCACGTCGACCCAACCTGGGACTGTTTACTCTACTTACCTAGAGTCTGGTGATTTGTCCAAATAAATCAAAATACTTTCGGCAGAATAGTGATATTGGCCAAGGATCCTTTGTTTGAAGCCATCACCGTGTAGTCACTGAAAATAAATCTCCTTCTTTTTTAAAAGTCAAAGTCAAAGTCAAAATGTCTTTATTCAATAAAATCACAAGGATCATTTAGAATCGTCTTATATAACTAGGTGATTCTAGGTGCCAGTTCCACGCGACCAGAGCCTAGAAGAAAAACGAAACGAAACGAAACGAAAAAGAAGAAAAACATTGATATTGACCATGAATACCTACTTCGTCGCTAAAAACATTGTTACTCTGTCTACTAAGTACTTAGTAGCAGGTCTTTGCATAATAGTCTATAATTATGATTTGTACAGCGTCGGCAGTTCATTTTTTACCCATGCCCCGATGAACGGGATGCTATAGGCATTCTTAGATGGAGTAGGCTTGTCTAGCGCCTATATTATCTTCTCATCGTCGGCCATATCCATATTCATATCCATTGCCTACTATTGTAAATATGTAACTTTTTATATACTACAATTTATCCTAATTCGAATTCCGTTGTTTTTTACTGTTTTAGGGCCAACGCACATCTATCGACAAAACTGTTTTGTCGCGTACTTAGTGACGTGAAAATAAATTTTCTGTTATAACGAAAACAGCATATGATGAATGCTTCCTCGTCATATGCTGTTTTCGTTGTAACGAAACTCACATCAATTGACACGACAGTCTTTTCTTACGTTTTTTTATTAATAGGTTCGCAAACCAGCCGTTAAAACAATTTAATTAATTAATTAAATTGGCCGAGCGGCCTTCAAAAGCAAACATGCATGCATAAAATTATGTTTACCTATCTATTATAGCATTGTTTAGTACCTACCTATTAAACATTGCTTTATACGCATATACCTAGAGAATGAACTGCGCTTTTTTAATAAATAAGAATATAAAGTAATTATGTAGTGTACTTAATAATATTATTAAGTACTTAGGATGATTCTCATTAAATAAGCAAGTAACGAAAACAGCAAATAAAAAGAAGCATATCGTAACTAAAATAGTTTTACTGAGAAGTTTCACATCACTAACTGTTCGACAAGACGTTTTGTCTTTGGTTTGCGTTCTCCCTTAGCAATTTAATTTACACACCTATCTTTGTTCAGTTTTAAAAACCTATGTTTTTATTTATAACATGAACATGAATAATAGAATTGTTGTAGATTTCCGTCCAGCAGGCTGTTTGGATAGACGATTAAGATATTTATTTGCTGCACCACTTAGCGATATTTACAGTATTAATTTATTTAGTGTGTTTGCTGGAGCCATAGTTAAACCTCGATGAGCCACTCGGAGCACGATCACAATATTTGCAGAGACGAAGATCTCAGCAAATAACATTACTTTAATATTTGTACAATAGATACTGCGATGCTGACTAGAATGAGGGATAATAAATTCAAGTGAAAAAATCATTGCTATTTTGCTAGGATATTAGCTTTTCAACAAACCCAAAAATCTAAACACAATCCCAATGATGTTTTTACAAGATTTGAATAAGAGAATTAACCTAAAATTTAACTATTTTAGATTTCGCCACACAATGTCTAATTAATGACATTTATAATAACAACACACGTTATAATTAACGTTATCAGATAAAATGACTCATAGTCTGTCAAATTGTCCCATTTACATTCGTAGTTGAGCTGTTTGACTCTTTGACATACTTCACAATAACACAATATTTTATACGAGGATAAGATAAAGATTTTAGTGAATAAAAGTACCGAATTTTGGTTAAAAACTAACCTCGATAACTTTGTGATAGAAAATTCTGACAGCGCCATTATCACTCTGCTGAAACTATTCTTAATTTTTTTTTGGTAGAGTCTATGTAGTGGTGTTTACTTTTGCCGTTGACTGTACAGCGCAGGCTACACTTACCTAATGCTTTTCTAACGCCAGCTGGCACCTGCTGGCATTTTTTAATCTTGTTACTACTTGCCTTATACGCACTCGTCTAGGGTTACGCCATTACAAATTTATAGATCAAAGCCAATTTTAGAATTGTCTCTGGAATTTCACTTGATTTTTATATTATCAAAGAATACCAGCCCTGTGGAGTTTTACGTAATTATCTGCTCTTTTATCAGTCTTTTTTAACAGTACATAAAGGTTATCTCAAAAATAATGCTGAATGAACAATATTTTCAACACTAACTACTATTAAAGGGCATTGTGTTAAATATCCATGAATATTTATTAGTGTATTTTAAAAGCCCGTGAGATTCTCTACCAACGATATTCGACTTATTCGCATCGAGCACACTGATTGGGCTACCTATATTATCAGTTACCATAAATTATTCGTATCTTCTTATTCACTTTAAGTAAAAGAAAGGTATAAAACAAAGTTCAGTACCTACTTATTCACCAGTTCTATGTATTTGCTGGTCTATGTGCGGTCATAGTCCTGCGGTTAATAGACGTGATTTGAGCTCTAGCGTACATAGAGCTATGTAGCACAAACCTGAAGCTATACAGGCTGTGGGGATCAACTACCGGACACGAAAAATTTAATAGCTGTTTAAAGCTTCCATAGATAATAAATCTGAAGTAGTGCTCGTCCTGTAACATGTAGCTAAAACCAAATAAGAATATAGGTAGTTCTAAAAAATAGAGTAAGCTTTACATAGGCCAGAACTAGCCATAGAGTAGAATGAATATGAATTGAAAAAAGGAGTTTTTTTATACGAAGAAAAAATTGATCTCAACTAGTCTGCTTAGAGATGCTAAAACCTGGTGTACACAGGTAGAGTAAACGGCATAGTATCACAGTAGAGTACTACACTACTTTAATTTTGAGAGAGAAACTGGCCAGGCTTACCAGGAAAGCGTTTGACAGCGATCTCACCTGATGTTAAGTGACGATGCGGTCGACGATGTAGCATCCTTACCTAAGAGAGTGTCGTCTTTTTTATCTCATGTTTTTATTCGTTTATATGTTTACACATCGTGACTTCATCAGACATTTTTGAGAATGAACCAATAAAACTTGGTTTACGTACGTTTCTGTCATGTCTCGAGACCAAATAGTTTTAGGAAATAGAGTAGGCTCTATGGCTAGAACATAGACAGCAGAGGTAGTGTTCGTCCTGTCACCTGCCTCCACATTCCTTCCGTGATTACAGCAGGCACCTGTGATTTGAGGATGTACTTGTTTGTATTAGATTTATCGCAGGAAAAGGATTGTAAGGCTAACAATATGTCTAACATGATAATGTTTGAATATCAAATTATGCTGCATGACTTACAATGAACTAGGGATTTGAGTTCTAACTATTTTTAAAAAATGGAAGAACCTTCTTTTGATGTTAAAATAAAATAAAAATATATTCATGGACACATTTAACACAACGTTCTCTAGTCCCAAACTAAGCAAAGCTTGTAAAATGGGAACTAGATTTTTAAAACAATACTCCTGGGTATGTCCGGAGGATTTAGGGGGTTTGAGCCTTCTAGCCCGGGGGGGCTAGATGGCTAGATAGATCCATGAGGGGCGGGGGCCCCTCATGGATCCGCTAAGCTAATCTTTGGCAATACACTTCCATAACGCCTGTGAATGTAGTCTTAGCATTTAGTAGCAGAAGGAAAATGTATAGATAAATTCAGTAGCATTCATTTTTACAGCATTTTTTAAGTTACAGGAATGACCCTGTTAACCATTTTATATCTAAATAATTATTTACCCTAAATACTATCCCAAGCATCTTGGAAATAGGGGCATAATGTGGCATGCCTGAATATAAAATAATCTCAAAGGAGCTTGACGTAGCAGCCATCAGCATTGGTATGCCAATCAAAGTTGAACTGCAAAGTTTTAAATCATGGTCAGTTCATACTATCTCATAGTTATTCTGTGACTAAATAGTGACATTATGACGTCATTTGATGTGTTTTCGCGCATATTTTGCTGTCAAGTGTCTAAAAAGAATGGTACAATTTTGTACCACGTGACCTGAAGAAATTACACTGGGCAGTGAAATATAACTTGACAGCAAAAGATTGGCATACGGGGGCAGAACTCTAGATTTTTATCAAATGTTCTAGTTCTCGTTAGCTGCTATCCGTGGTGTAATCCTGTGGCAGTCAGTGCTTATAACCTGCGGTGGTACAATCTGTGGTAGTAAGTATTAATAATCAGTGGTGGTGCGCTGGTGAGCAATGCGACACGGCATCCTGGCGCCGAGTAACGCGCGATCTGAATTTAATTGCTGCTTAATGAGTGGTGGAACTATACAGAGCTGATCACAAACATAAAATAGAAATAGAAATTATTTATTTTACGCAACATACAATTAGGTGGTGCATATTTTCAAATTCAAATTCAAATGCCTTTATTTAACAACTTAATACTAATATTCTTATTATATTATGACAACGGTAGTGTTGAGGTTGTTTCGCTTTTCAGCATAGGCCTCCCCCAGGCTCTTCCAAAGTTCGCGATCGCGAGCTTTCCTTCTCCAAAGTGCACCAGCTGCTTCTTTGAGGTCGTCCTCCCATCTTCGGAATGTTCTTCCTCTCACTCTTGTCCCTTCTCATAGGTGCATATTTACTTAATAATTTTTTTTTTTTTTTTTTTTTTTTTAACCTGTACTTTCCCACTGCTGGGCAAAGGTCTCCCCCATATCCTTCCAATTCCTTCGATCACCCGCTGCTTCCCACCCTTAATAATAAATCAATAAAAAAGGAACCCACTCAGCATATGCTAAAGGTGCACGGTGGCTCCTTTAGCGCTGGTTTTCAGGGGTTCAGGGGTGGGACACGCGCTTTTTACAAATACTTACTCTACTAACAGAAAACAACATATAACTAACTTCGCTACATCTCTATTATAATTACAAAATAAAATAAAACAAATAAATACAAACAAAAATGAAAACACAATTAACCGGATAAAAAGGATTACCTACTTACACAAAACTAAAATTTTAACATCACTCATTCTAAATTTTAAAAATGATGGTTTAATGTTCTTCTTTAGAAAGTGCTGTTGTTTTTCTGTGCTGAAGTCTTTATCATAACAATCAGACCTTTGCATGTAATCTAGACTTATACAGCGTCAGGAGCTACTTTTTACCCATGCCTCGATGAACGGTACGTTGCAGTGGACATGATTTAAATGGCTTACCCAGTACCTATACCATCCTCTCAGCCTAGTCGGCTTTATTTAAAGGAAAGACCAGATCAATACGTGCGGAGCTGACCAAGTCGCGAGTTTTGTTTTTTTTTATAATTTATAAGCAAGCGTTTGACCGCAATCTCACCTGATGTTAAGTGAAGATCCGGTCGACGATGTAGCACGCTTACCTAGAAGATACCTATTCACTCGTGTCTTGAAAACATCCAATCTATATGAAGGTGGAAACACAGACGCCGGCAACGAGTTCCACTCCTTGGCTGTCCGCATTATAAAAGTAGAAGCGAAACGCTTAGTGCGGATAGGTGGTATGTCAACCATGAACGGGTGTCTCATTTCCGTTCGTCTGGTGGTCCGATGGTCGAACGGGGATGAAGGAACCAAGCTATGAAGTTCCATTGCACACTCCCCGAAAGTTTTCCTTCCCGTTTGAGAGCACGGTACATCCAAGTCTTTATCATAATCACATCATAATCGAACACATCGTTCATTCTACGAGAGTGTATTGTGGTGTGTGCAAATGCAAGTGGTGTCTAAAGCTTTTAACTGAATAAACTTTACGTTACTAGCCCCTCTATATAGATTGCAGTGCTGAGGTAAATCTTGGAATCTGGTGGAGTGATCAGTTATTTGAATAGTTATCTATATCATATCCAGTTTCCAAGACCCTTGCGAGCTAAGAGCTGTAATTATATCACAGACTGGATGTGGAAATCGCTTAATTAATATGTAGATTTTGAATGAAAACATCTTTCAGTAGAAATCAAGATCAAGGAAAATAAATAAAAAAGCTATAAGTTTTATGAATTTTAGTAAATAACATTATTTGTAATTTTTTCTTGATACCCAAAGAGTAATATTCAAAAACGTACACGAATCTCTGAATCTCTTGTAACTGTAATCTGTAGGTAGAGCACCGGTGATCTAGTGGTACACCCTGGCTTCCGATCCTAAGGTCGTGGCTTCAAATCCGGTCGTGCATCTATTGATGTATTTCCTGTGGGTAAGGCCGACTAGGCTGAGAGGATGGTATAGGTGCTGGGCAAGCCTACTCTGTATAAATATTTGCCAGGCTCTACAGCTGCGTGCCATTAATCAGGAATTGAATAATCATCAGTCACCAGTCACCATGTGACTAAGCTCTTATTTAAAATCGAGATTGTCAATGGACACCTGCAATGGCGCAATAATCTCTTTTATCCAAATGACCTCACCGACATTACGGAACTGATGGATACTCTAAGAAAAACTAATTAGGTACCTAAGTATTACCATATTTAAGTATACATTTACATATTCATTAGTAAATAACTTTAACTTTTAACAGCTACTTCTAAGAACATCAATGTCAAAGGGCGGCACCGCTGCGCAAGCGCATACTATGTTACACCTGCAGCTAACAGTTACCTACTTACTAGCTAGCAGAAACCAAAGATGTATACATCAGGTTTAGATGCGTTATCCTCCATCTAAAATGGCAAGAGAAAAGTAAGGTAATTGCCTGACGTTTATTTTGTCACGTGGTGCGAGTGTTGCCGCGGCTGCATGTCTACAGCTTTCTCAGTGTGTATAGCCAGATTAGACATAGCTAGTGGATTTATGGTAGACCCCAAGTTTTTGGGGGGGAGGGAGACTTGAGCTTCCTAGCTGCCCCCTGGATTTGCTAGTGAGTGAAATGATGCATGCGGAGCGTATAACCCGTCTATTGATACCATGTCTCCTGCAGTAACCAGTAATAACGGTTAATCAACAGATCATTTGTCTAATGGCGATAATTCCATAATTACGGTTTAAATAGACATCGTTATGATCATCACGTACTTTTAAGTAGGACTTAATATTAATGATAATGGTCTGTATACGATCATCAATGCTTATAGAATTCTGTTGAAGGTGTAAGCAATTAAAGTGAGCGTTGATTTTTTTTTAAGAAACCTTACTCGAGATATTCAAAGTTTTAATTATTTTAATATTTTGTACTAGTAAGTACAGATTTTCAAAAAATCTTATTTATCTAATTTGAGTAAACGATGGAGTAAAAACTATTTTGTATAGTAAAAACATTTATGAAGCTAAAGATTTTTTCCCTGTAAAACCAAAGAGGTTCACATCTCGATCCTAAAGCGTTTTCTGAGGAATCTAAGCTCCAAATATTTGAAACTTTGAATATCTCGAGTAACGTTTCTTGTTCGAAAGTTAGCAAATTCTGAGACACCGAAGAATTTTTCAGATCCTATCTTCGACGTTGATATATTACGGGTTTTTCCGTTTCGACTCTCCGACAAAACCAAAGCCGGAATTTGCGACTAGAGCCTTTTCGCTACGACTGGTAATCAAAAGTTCCGCGTTTGCCATTGTATCACTAATAGTAAGTATAGGTATTTACAGTCGTTTAGCCACAGATTCGTGAGTAGTTAGTATTGTTTGTACCTATCGGAGATTATAAGATTGGGTCCGAAGTTTACGAACTGGCCGACCGCCGAAGGAATGCCGCTCGCCTGCATTAATTCCATTCTGATTTACAGCTACCAGTCATTTTACAGTTGGCGGCTGGAGCAATGGCACAATGACGGTGAGAGTAGTCTTGTTTTCAGATTTAGTACATATATTTTTTATTGTAACAGGGTATCCTATACGGATCCTAAGGACCTGAGGTAGAAAGTAAATAGATAGATAGATAATACTTTATTGTACACAAAGAATTCTGGTGACATACAAAAACTTAAGTATAACTTATAATAATACAATGGGCGGCCTTATCGCTGAAAGCGATCTCTTCCAGGCAACCGTAGCATGGAAAGTAACGAGCGGAGCGGTAACGGAAGGCGGTGCACAAACAAGGAACGGATTGAAGATATTTTTTTACCTAATACATAATTATACTAGTAGAAAGTATAAGGTGTTGAGTGGGTTGGTGTATTATACCTACATCTTTAATATTTTAATGATAAACCCATTGGTTTAAATTAAATTAATGAATTAATTGATTGTAAGTTATTTTATCCGCTTTGTTTTAGTTTTAGTAGGCACCATCATTGTAATTCACGTTCGCGTGATATAAAAAGATCTACGAATGTTTGTTCATCTAAGTGAGTCATGCTCAATGCTCATGAATCTAATTTGTAAATAATAAGCCATGGCAAGCGTCGGAAACTGTAGTTGTTTATTTACTTATGGCACGAAATATAATTCGTTGACGTATTTATTTGCTAATCTAATAATAATGTTTTTGGAGTTGATTTAATTAGCTCGATGCCAGTTTTATAAGCTGTTAATTAGCATTTGACTTGTCGACCATAAATTCAGCTATAATCCTATTTAATATTTTGTTTACATCAAATCATCGGTTTTGAATTTTTGATAAGGTTTTGATATCAAAAAATCTTAATTAGGTACAAGTGGAATATATAACTTCTACGTTCTTATTATCAAAATAAAATAAGTAGGTATTTAAATAAAATTACCAGCGTGCGGTATCACTCGATTATTATGAGTCCAAAAGCTTTCTTTAAAGTTATTATTTCGATCAGTATCAATCAAAAAGTCATAACATTAAGCCCTATTTACGCCTTATCAAGGTTGAAACATTATTGAAAGTTCAAAAATCTGCAGGAGAATCATTGTCAATAGTGCAATGCAAACGCATTGACTTGTCGGTCAAGCAAGCCAAGACGCAAGCAAATTAATAAATGAATACCATAACCCGAGAGCGGTAGCCGTGGCGACGACCAGGCGGGCGAACACCTGCGCAGGCGCATCTCCGACACCACAATCAAAACCACACCTTATTACTATACAACTACGGTCTATAACACCGTGCAGGAGAGGAGTTCTCTCATTACGAATCACGGATGTAACAAACAAACTACACAAAACATAGTACCTTAGCAAACTTGGGTTTTACGGTCTATGGACGGCTGTAAAGATTCCTTAGTCTAAAATGAAATTAAGAAATTTGAGCTGCCGAAATGTGAGATCATTTATCACAGATTTTCAAAGGGGTTGCAGATTTCCATTTTTAAAACATCATTGCCCTAAACTCAGTTTGAGAAAAGGAATCGACTAAATATCGCGCAAAATCGGACAAATACCATCGGTTATCGGTAACAGCCAGCTGTTGATAGAACTAAAATAAATAATAGCAAATTATTAACAAAGGCTAATCAGATAACTTTGTGAGCGATAAGGAAATTCAAATTAGTTCAAGACGGATAGTTAGATGGCGCTGTTTTACTTTCAGTGTCATTTGAGAAGATTTATCCAAAATAAACTCAAACTTCACATAAAAAAATGTAATTGAGTGCAAAACATGAATCAAAATAATAATTTCTATCAATTGAGATAATAACTATAACTATATTTATTGTAACAAAAATAATATAGACAAAGACAAGTCAGAATCCTGAATCGCGCTTACGATATTTTTCGTCGCATTTTGGGTTATACAATAAAAATTGCACGTCAATGGGTTTCCGATCAGTTCAACTTCGGGGTTACCTGCAGAGTCCTTGTGACTCCCTTATCCCGTGGAAAGTCCCCGGAGATGGGGCGGAAAGCGCCGCATCGTGATGATGTCAGGCCGGGGGAGCGCTAAAGGGGAGGTTACCTGACTAGCGCTGACTCCGTAGCGTTGCTCAGAGCACAGCTAATGTTGAAAGACTTCATGTCTAACGAAATGGGGCTTACTCGGTCAGGAAACCTGCATTTTTGTTGACACAAATTAGTTTGCTAGAAAATAAAAAAATATTTAAAAAAAATGTGCTTGAAAATTAAATAAAAACAATTTCCATAATGCCCCCAGAGAGATTTGAACTCTCGACCCCTGGTTTACAAGACCAGTGCTCTAACCCCTGAGCTATGGAGGCTATGTTCGGCCGAGCGAAATTATAAAACAGTTACAACGGGTAACTTAGACTGTTAAAATAATGACGTCACATTAGACTGCAATTTTAATTTTTTTTAATATCAAAATTAGCCTACTTACTAGATAATAAAAATACATGGGAGCCAATCGACTCGAAGAAGAAGAAGAATGCAATAATTTTTCTATTCGAAGAAAACAACAAGTAAAACGACATCTTGCAACAAAAAATACAGGAATTATAGCTTTTATTTCTCTAATTTATTGTGTTCTGGAGCTAACGAGTGATGATCCGTCATTATAAAATATCTAAATAAGTTAGTACTCGCTGTAGCCAACAGATGGCATTACGAGAAGGTCTACGACGAATATTAAAGTCTACGGTGGCGGTGAGGCAACAAATTGACAAACGTGTTAAAATATTTATTATTTCCTAGCTAATATTTAATAATTAATTAATTTATTTATTTATTAATTTATTTATTAATTTATTTATTTATTAATTTATTTATTATTTATTTCTTGAACAATTATCTTGTCGATATAATTTTTCATCATGAAAGTTTTGTTTTCAGGCGCATCATGATGTAGCGTAGGTAGTTATACAAGTTTTCGCTAGAGGCGCTGTCATCGCACTCCAAAAACCAAAATAAAAAGAATCTCCTCTTTATTAGACTTTTCGATTTGTTTAAAAACTTTGATCAGTCATACATAGACTTCCAGAAAAAAAATATTTTGTATTGTAACTTTTCCATTCAAAGGAATATCTTTACAGTTCTACGATTCAGCTATGGCACGTTGCAACGGTTGCAAAAAAAAAACATATTCGAAAATGAATTGATAAATCTGGGAAGGCCTACTTGCCCCTGTCAATATCTAGACGAACAGATGGTGACCGGACATCGGCCAAATGTGGCAGTCGATGTGGAACAAGCCAATTTTAGACCAGCCATTTTGCATGCCACTGCCGTACAAGGTAGGCAATTGCTCCTGTTATGTAGTAGTTACCTATTATTTTTGCCAGAATAGGCAATGAATGGTAAAAGTGTAGTCACACAACTATTGCAAAGGTGCTTTAAAAGGTTGTAACAAAATCGAATTTGTGTACTCGTTTGAAGATGTTAGAACACTGTTTATGGCTGTCACCACTAAAGCATAAAGCAAACGAGCACATAAAGACAGCTGGGAACCAAGTGCTAAGTTTCCCTACTATACGTTCCTAGGATTTGACATATGAATCACATAGTTTTTAAAGTGATTCTTAGCGTTATTATTCTACAGAGTGAATGCGTAGACTTTGACTTTGACTTTGTTTTAGCTTTTTAGAGTGGATATTTCACAGCGAAAGAAGACTGGGCAAATTTCTATGGGAAATGGTCTATGAATCAATGACGATGCTAATGTGGTATTTATGGAAGTACTGGGGCATGAGAGTTCAGTTTTAGGTAGTCACAAAATAATTGAATTGGGAGTTTCGTATTTCATTTCCCCGTTAAACAAATTCACCTCATTAGTTTTTCTACTGAACCGGAACGTAACAAAGAGATTGTATAGATAATTGAATTTAAAAGTCAGCTTTCTCTTTGGCACTGTGCAGCAATAAGTTCGATAAGGCACCGAGTCCATTCACTCAGTGGTCTGGTTCGGAAATTGGGTATCATTACAGACCCCGTTTATGGCCCCGGTCCACTCGTCCACTGCACTTCGAGAGATGAAATAAGAGGAATAAGACGTAGACTTGTCTTTACTACTTGTCTAGTTAAACATATTCGACTAATCTAAGATAACACAAGGGCTGGACTCATATTGATGTTTTTTTTGTAGCGATTTCAGATTTTTTGGTGATCAATCATTTTTGTTTAGAGAAGTAGTTTTCCAATAACTTAAAACCAGAATGTTTTGGCTATTCATTAAAAAGTATATAAGAAAGAGACATCTCTAAAAATAATAATAGCGTGGAAAACTCTCATACGAACGCTTCTGTACCTATTTCACGGGTTTTGTAAGCACCTAGCTCTTTTATAAAAAGAGCTAGTTAAGTTATTAAACTTATTCTGTTCTCTAGCATATCTGTCCCTTTTGTTGTCTTTGGTCTTATAATACCGCAAGCACCCGCAAGCAATAATTTACTAGCTCCGGTAATGTACTCTCGATTTTTTAGCTTATTTACGCTCATTCGCTTAATTGGATCTTGGAGCTGGTTGACCAGTTGTAACTGTATAAATTATTTACATCAAGCTACATTTATTATGTTGCTTTTACATGTTCCTACTTTAAAAGTTTATACGTACCAAAGAATAAAGATAAGTCAATATGAAGCACTGTATAGCAAGGTTATTATAAACGCATGGAAATGGTTATATGTCTAGATTCAAGAATCCAAAAATTTTTGGAAGTTTAACCATTTATTTCCTAACTTTTTAGGTAGGTACGTATGCACAACGCATCTTTATTCCTCTGAAGTTAGGTGCAATAACGATTGCGCATGTACTGTTGTCAGGAAAAATTCGCTTACCTCCAATTCAGCAAGGTGGCCGATGACCGAAATCTTTACCAAATTCGCATATTCCTTGCAGCAGATGGTACTATGCTATGTGAGACAGTTTCCAAGAAGTCACCGGATATCCTTATCGGCATCAAAGCCGTCATGTCATCTTTCGGGATATGAAATCACAAGAGCATGCGATACTCGCAGGAGTTTGGACGTAAGGTGATACGGCGTCAGGCGGTAACCGAGCCTCGGCCACCACGCCGCCGCCGCCGCCTTCGTTAGCACACGTCGCCGCGCGAGCCTTGGTCTGCTGAACTGACTGATGGACCGCCGAGACTATACCTAGACATCTTGATGCTATAAGATCAAAAAACTAAAACAACAAGTTACAAGAAAACCAAGAATTTATGTAAGTTGAAAAGTTTTCTTGATGCTGGTAAATTTTATTTTTGAAATTTTTCAGCTTGATAAATTGGGTTTAGTTGAGTTGAAAGTTGAGAGCGTTGTTGCGACTCCTTTACTTCGTAATTCAAAGTGAAAATGTTATATAGCTATTTTTAATTAAAATCTAGTGGATCATTTTCATACTGTGCATAAGTAGAAGAAAACACGATAGAAAGTTGTACCAACCTATGCAGTTTTCATCTCTAAGTACCTACCATCCCTACTGCAAATATAATCCGATTCTTGCTTTCAAAGATACGTGTTTTATATTTTACTCCTCGACATATTGTAGCAAAACCATATAGTGATTTTAAACTGTATTCGTGAGATCGGTAACAGCAAAGTTCAAGTATCACGTGCTGCAACGTAGCGTGCCTGGGGCACACCGAGGCCTATATTAATTGCTGGTCAAAACAACCTATCTTTTCTGTCCATTACGAAGCACGCAAATAAATGAGGTAATAATTCAAGTGTAACGATAGCAGCATCAGATCGGGATCATACTCTATTTTTTGTTTTGTTAAATTCAATTGGAAACCAATTAGACGGAGCTATTCTGAATCTAGCAAAAATCAGCCCACCTAGTTGTCTTCAAATAGTATGGTCTATGGTTGGCAAATAGAAAACAAATCAAAATACTTGGGAATGGCTTGGAAATATAATGTATACTAGATTTTATCCCCGACTTCGTACGCATGTACCGTTTTTTATCAGGCATTTTATAAAATGCCGGTATACCGGCTTTATACACACCAAAAGTACTAGGCCCTCTGGACTAGTACATAATAATATAATAAATCTTAATCCAATCTCAGTCTGGAGTCGATTTTTAATGAACTTTCAGTCGACTTTGAGCTAACTATTAATGCAATTTCAATCAAGTTCTAGTCTCAGTAATCATCTCACAGTCAAGTTTCAGTTAACTATCAATCCCATTTCAGTCAAACCACAATAAAGTCTTAATCCATTCTCAGTAAATTTTTAATCAACTTCCTTTATTTTACTAAATAAATGAGTTACCATACTTAGTTATATTTCAAATCGAAGATAGAGTTTATGATTTCTCCATGCACCAACTTCTTGATTTATAAAAATGGGTCTATCTATTGCCATCGTACTTTGTCACCGGGTTCATGATCAAATACTTAATTTGGTTTAATTTGATCGTACAATGAGCAGAAATAAACCGGAAATTAAAGTTAACATTGATAAAGTAGAGCGAGCGAGGACTAAATTATACAAAGTACTTCCTGATTAACCAGAGCATTTCCTGCTACGTTTAAAGCCACATTAACTAGAAATCATCTCAAAGAACGGATATATAGATAAGATCTATCTAATAGACTGTAGGTACTGCCTACTATCTATTAGTAAATATTTAATACCAAACACATTGTAAGGATCTCGGGATCAGTGAATAGAGAAGAATCTTCTAGAATTTAAAGGCAAACCAAACTTTAATAATGGTCTAGACTAGAAGACCATTGTAGAAATACAAGCTAAGCTTGGGACTAAAAAGTTAAAAGCGTTGTGTGAAATGTCCATGAATATTTATTTATGATCTAAGCTGGTCTAAGGCCTAGGATTAAAATGGATTCTAGGATATTTATAAGAATTAATGTCCAGTTGAAGGAGACCGTAAAATAGCGATCAACCTAAAAACGAGACATTTCGCAGATTACTCCGACTCAAAGGCATCAAACAGAACCGTTATTGTTATACGATGTGCATTGTTACTGTGAAATACTGCATTCGACTGTATTTGATCACCAGTTGCATAAAATATGTTTAGTCTTCCAACACTAGCTGGAAAGTGAAATTTATTATTGTGTAGCTTTAGGCCTGTTAGTAGTCAGTCAGTTGGTGGGGTACCAGGCAGACCAAAAAGCTTACGTCCACACAGGTCAAAATATTTTACAAAAATGTTTGTCCAATTTTGAGCCAGCATCCAGGATGATGAATCTGTAATAAACAAAATATAGCAAAAGTAACCCAAATTCTTAAGGTCATAGATCACTCCTCGAGGCTGAAGCTTCAGGAAAAAACTGCTTTGGTCTTTATGTTCTTTTTCAAAATAAAGGAATCAGCAAATTCACAGCTTTTAAACTCAATAAGTGAAGCCACGAACATTATTTCAATGGTTGCACCAAACTGCCCCATAAACTACGGTCGCTCGTGAACACCATAGAACAAACCAAAATTGGAATAGATTTCACGGTTCGTCGCGGCTTCCGCACTCATTCACGATTTCACACGGACACCCCCGATTCCGTCGTGGGACTGTTTTTATGGTAATTTCCGAATTCAATCCCGGCTCATTGATTTGCAATCAGGGTGACTTTTTGAGTTAGTCACCTGGAACCTCTGAACTATTAGGTAGGTACCTTAGGTACCTGCTAAAATTGTATCTGAGTTTACTTAGTTTGTGATATTGTAGCAAAGATTTCAATGTTGTTAACAGTGTTTCTCGTCATCATAGATGAGGAGACTACGACGACATTTTAGAGCCATTACGATTGCATATTTCGTGGTGGCTTTTGTAATAGTTTAGGTTAGGTTAGCCACCATGATTTTTTCTGTTTGAGAGACTTTACCAGCTCGGCCTGCTTACCACGATCATGGCCACCTAGTGAAAAAGTGTATGCTGTCACTTTATCCACATCAAAAGCTACAAAGGTCTTTTACAACAGACCCTCTAACCATCTCTATGTAAATGCTACAAAACCGTGTTGTTTATAAAGAGAAGGTTTATTGACGTGTCCGTCTCGTCCAAGGCCTTCTTGGGCGAAACATGTAGTCCCATTAACGGCACTTTTAAATGTAGGAACTGGTTTGCGATTGTCATCCTGCGAAGGCGTGAGAATGGCTACTCTCGGGTGCTCATGGTCTTGTGACGTCACGGCTGCACCTGCATGAGTGAGGCTGCGGCAAAAGGACAATGTCGTTAAAGTGGTTATCCAATTGCGGTTTCAAGTTCGTACAAGTTCGCGGTCCAAGGTTGCAATTGAACGTAGGCGTTTATAAAAACTGGTGAACTTGTAATTGAAACCAAGGTTTTAAGTCTGACGGGCCCAAGATATTGTTAGTTATCGACCATAGAAAACCCTGAATTTATCCTCTTGTAGTTTGAGGTTCGTGCCTGCAAACAAGGTTGCAGTTGGACGTAGGCTCCATCAAAAAATACTCCGTAACATTTGTAAGAAACCTAGGTTTTCCAAGATAGCGTTGAGTACATAGCATAGCTGTTAATTCCCCTCGACACCCACCAGGCTTTATTGCAAAGAATATTGTATTGATCGGATTAAACCGGATAGGAAACAATACTAATTTAATTGGACCACACTTGCAATATTATCGACATTCAGGTGCAAATTCTGTTCTGAAAGTCAATACTATTTCACAAGCTTTGGAGCTTCCATACGTACTGGCAACCAAAACAATGTACTTAATTAACGCAGTGTTTAGTATCCAGTCAATCCAGATAAGCGTCAATAAATACTAGATCTTGATTGCGATTTACGAGTCTTACAAAGTTACAAGTTACAATAACGGTAGGTTGGGCCGAACGGGCTGATACTTTGAATAGGTTATACTTCTAGACCTGGATAGGACATGTATGAGGATACCAATGCCAGCAGATACACGCTTGGGAGCTTGTAAACCTATAAATTATATGTGATTTGACTTTCACCACATGTGGAAGCTCTAGTAAAAGTACTCCATGAACAATAACGTTCATTAACGCAAAGTGTCGCGCAGATCATAAATAAAGGTATATCGATCGGATCTTTAAAACAAATACTTTACTTTGTGTACAAAGCACGTAAGGATAATAATGTTGAATCAGATTACTGCCATGAAGTTCGCAATGAAAGCTGTCGAAGGAACTGGCTTGAAAACAAGATACATGATTATTGACTGTGAATGCTTAGCCCTTGGTTTCCAAAGCGGTGGTCGTGAACACGGTCATAGATGGGTTTTGAAAGTTACTAAGATTCATATTATGAATGACAGCTTTTCTACTTACTTCTAAGAGGTCTTCGTCAGAACAACCCACGGAAGACTTCACAAGGAAACTGTCTTTTCTATATAAGTTTCTAAGACCACAAATCTCAGTCTGATTAATAACTGGAAAAGCCATAAGAGGACGAATACCGATATAGCAATGAGTCTCCTAAAAATCCAAAAATATCTCTTGATTACGGAGATAAGCCCGGAGCAAAACATAGAAATAAAATCGCCGAAACGACAAGATATAATAGAATCAAAATCAGTGTAGATGAATGATGACAAGCAACAGATGCATTGCCAGATGCGAGACGATAATCTCTGGTCATTAAACCTACAATAATCTACATTGAACTCGGAATAAGTCACGGCCTACGCAATGCGTTAGTCATTCTGAGACAGAAGGCTTGCTGAAATTGCAATATTTGTTTTGAAGAGCATGAAGAATAACGAATATTACTTTGTGGCTAATTAGAAGTGCTAATGTTTTCTAATATCGTAAACAACTTGCCAAACATTGATTTGAATCATTATTTCGATCACGGACCTCGATATTAATTATATTACATACCGACCTGTTCTTCTGGCGTGGGAATCTCGGACAGGTGTAGGATCTGTACCAGCTCCTGTCAACCAGGGCTCTGACTCTTTGAATAAACAGCAATGAAAAATAAGTTTTAATGTATTGGCATTAGATTCAATGTTCTAATCAGGAATAATTCTAATCAGGATTCGAGAAGTCTCTACTGCAAGGAAATTTTGTTGACCTCGACTAACAAAGATACTTACAATAGTTGAGAGTTTCACTACCGCTGAAAAACAGGGTGACGTAATATTTCAGATTCGATGGGGCGGATAAGTACCATAGACTTGTTTATTTCGAATGCTTGGCCAATTCTGGTGTGAATCTGATGGGTGCATAAGTATTTCGTTAGAGTGAAAAATCTGTTCGTTGTTACTGGCATTCGTTCTGTGGTAATACGTGTCCTGCATCCGTCGATTGATTGCCGAAAAGCTCGTACGACATAAAAATATGCACATAATTATGTGGTAAGAACACGTATGATGAGGTAAGTGAGCCTCATCATGTTTTGTTTTCAGTAGCCTTCAATTTGTGCGCATTTTTTTGCGAAATGATACAGAACGGAATAATTACACGTATTAGGGAATGCAACAGCATGCGCGTAAGTTATCATCATCTCATCTAACTGCAGTAAAATTGTATTTTAGAGATGGATATAAGTTTTTTCTCGTAATATCACGTAAATCTTAACAATCTACTGTGCTTTAGGGATAAAGCTTTTGGAAATAAATTGACAGTACAAACCATTTATTTCAGTTAATTTTAGTGCCACAAGTGTCGCCAAACATTCTAATTCAACAATCAATAAATCGACTAGTAAACACTTGCTAGCTCACATTAGCCATATCCTCCACAGGTACTAAAACATTGCCAATGAATAAAAAAACTTATTCATTGGACGTGTGGGAACACCGAACAGGTGCGAGCTTCCTACCAACTACTTCTAAATCTGTGGTTGTATCCATAATAACTATTGTATAAGCTGCGAGTATACCATACCAACTGTTAGGTTAACTGTGGCTCGCCTCAGGAAATCAGTACCAGCTCCTGTGTGCACTAATTCACTAAGGCTTCAACCACCTGTGGAAATTGCTTGGATTATTCAGGATTTGTAGAGGAAATGAGTGCGTCGACCGGCGCAGGTGTGATATGGTTCATAGACCTTAAAGTTTAGAAATATGTATTATAAACAAGCTTTCATCATTGTTATTTGAAGTGAGTATCGAGCGAGAACATTGTTTTTAACCGACTTCAAAAAAGGAGGAGGTTCTAAATTTTTTTTTTTTTTTTTTTTTTTTTTAATGTTTGTTACCTCAGAACTCCGTCATTTATGAACCGATTTCGAAAATTCTTTTTTCACCTGAAAGGATATACTTCCAGATTGGTCCCATTTTATTTTCATCAAAATCGGTTGAGTAGTTTGGGTTATAAATAGAAATAACTGAAAAAAATATGCCCGGCGCGGCGCAGCGCCTACTATTTTACTGCTAGCAACGATGCAATATGCCAAGTTGCGGCGTAGCGCCTACCATTTTACTGCTAGCAACGATGGACCCTTTGTGGTGCACACATAAATTTTTACATTTTTCTAAATTTGTCAATAAACCCAGTTTGTACATTCAAACCGCATTTAATTGGAGAAAAGCAAAAACCCACCAGTTGTTCCTCTAAAGAATCAACACCAACCACGTGCACGAAATTGCGTATTTTGCTTTCCTGTGACTTTTATGTGGTGTTTATAGTGACTAGAACATTCCCAATGAACTGTCATCATCATCATCTGATGATGAAGCTGGTAGTCGAATTGAAGTCGGTTTTTTAGTTTTTTAACTTATAAATTATTTCTTTGTATGTAGATTGTAGGTACCTATTCTAATGTGTGAAGATGCACGCTAAATAAATATTTGTTTATTGCAGGTAACCTTCATATAAAATGCTCAAATACACCCATATTACATAAAAAGTAAAAAAAATTAAAACACGATAAATAGATAAATAAAGTAGTAGCTAAAGTAGGGGCTAGAACTTTCTTCTAAAAATTTGTCGATGATCTAATTTTTAATAAGAAGTCTTGTAATAAAAGTGAAAAGCAAATTCCTACCTTAATTCTTCACTTTACGTTTATCATGGGAAGTCATAATTTTCTCATCATTGTCTTTTAAAAACAATAAAAGAAATCGTGGGAAGCATTAGCAGGTGCGCGAGGTAAATCATAAAACGAAGATGTTTCTTATTTAATCGAGTAATTGTTATGGCGTCACGCATGTTTATGAAATCATAGAAAAGCTATAGCATTGAAGATAGACACTACTGAAGTTACGGCAAATAAACGTATCTTGTTTATTTATTTATTTTGAAATTTCACAGAAATAGGTAGTGCTAGGAGGACTTAATGCTAAGAGCATTGTCAGCCAGTCTTCCTGGGCGTCTTCTTCTTCTTCTTTTGAGCTTCGGCTTTGGTGACGAGTTGGTTTTCGAAGGTGTACACTACTGCTGGTTATCTGACGACTCTAGCAACGTTACCAAATAATGGTGAGCCCAGAGGATAAATAGCTTTTCAGCTTTTTAAGTTGTTTGGGCCTCTATAATTCAAATGCGTGATCTTTACCACTAAAGATTTTCATGATACAATTTAAGATGTAAAACACCTCTGGAACCATTTCCGGGTTAAAGCACTGCTAAATATATCCTACCTTCTCCATGTACATACCTATCTAACATGTCAGTACATTTCAACGACCTGCGCAAATGTATAACTTGTATTTCCACAAGCTCCTAATGAAGCCTCAAAACCAGATTATAAAAACCGGAGTGACCAGGTAAAACCTGGATGTGACAAAAATACCGCAAGGATGCATTGAGTCACCGTGGGAAGCTGCGCAGGTGACGAGGTGCTTGCGCACATTATATAGTTCCACTTGCATTAATCTATCTGGCTGTGTGGTGACCATTATTTAGCTATTTCTGATTTCTACAGATCCTCCGATAGGTCTGTACTTACTGGCGGATCAAGGAGTTCGGTTTGGGATGGGGCTTGACCCAGCTATTTAGGGTTTTTCATGGCAAATCATGGTCCACCTATGAAAGACCTGGAGCTTTGTGAAGAATTGAGCTTTTTAGCCTCCCTTCCCCACTCTTCATTGATCCGTTAGTGTACAGATCTAAATATCAGAAATGTTTCGATCCGCGTGACAATCGATTTAAAATTTTTACATTATTAGATAGATAAAGTATTCTGGGTGGCACATAAGTATATAAGAGAGAATGTACTTTGGCATGCAGCAGCTTCGGTGGTAGATTTTGAATTACACAACCGTGTAATTCAAAATTTACCACCGAACCTAACTAACTATTTAACTATTCTGGCTAACCAGCCAGAATGGACTTTATGAATTAAAATGGAAGATCAAGCACAGGACGGCTTTCCATTATGTTGGACTGACGATATTGTAAAAATTCGATACGTATAAAAAGTTACAGTATGTGTAAATAGTTTAGTTTAGATAGTTATGTTTTCCTTGAAATCATGGGCACATTAAGTATACACGATCAAGGAGCCTGCTCATCTCGTTGAACATCATGAGTTTTTAATGTGATTTTTCTCGTTATATCACATTTTAGATCCTGCTAATGTGTATCTGCGGGTACACGCTTCTTATTTAATAGCATTACATGACTTGTAATAATGTAATTCAATTATCTGTTCTCATGAAACTTGCTAACACTTTTTATGGAGAAGATATATTACTAAGAGTTGCTTAGGCGTTCGTCAAGTTAGAAAACTTATGAGTAGGTAGAGTACCTAGGTACCAGAACCCGTGGCCTGTGTTTTAGTTTATTGATTTTCGAAAAGTTAAGAATCTTAAAACTCGTAGTTTTTGTATGTAGAAAATTCGTTATCGGGTTTTCATACAAAATATCTCGCAAGTCGGTTTTCGATATTCGGATCGATCAACTATTTGTCACAAAATATATATTTAAAAGAATTAAGTTTAGGGTTTAGGTTCTTGTACAGTCGGCTACACATCAACCTATCAACGGTTCGAACTTTGAACTATTATAATTTGAATGTTGCGAATGATGCGAGAGGGACGATATATTATGTTTTGTGTGAGACCCGCTGCTTGCGGGCCACGCGCCTACACCTATTGCGATTCCTGATTCGCAACATTCAAATTATTGAATGATGAGAAGAATTCTGGATGAGAAGAGCCGAAGACCGAGCTCAATGGCGCGTCTTGGGAGAGACCTACGTCCAGCAGTGGACGAGTATAGGTTGATGATGATGATGATAAATTATAATAGTAGTGGATAAGTTGATGTGTCGCCGACTGTACCATGTTGTTGTCTATAGATAGATAGGTATTAGTTCTCATCGTAAAACCCAGAACAGAACAAGATCGATAAGCACGATTGCTATTAAAAGCTACAAGCTACTAGCAATCCTGCGACATAAAAGCAAGATTTGTACAAAAGAACTCGGAACCTGAAAAACAGGAAACCAGCCCACACAAGTCGTGAGCGATACATCCACCTATTAATACATGGGACTTGAAACAAACTTTAACAAACGATTTTCACGGCGCATGCGCCCTGCATTCACGCTTCATTCAATACCGTTTCATTTAGTGAAAATACTCATTGTCAGATTGTTTATGCAAATAAAACTAGTCCCGTATAACCAAAGCAATTTAGATAAATGATCTTTTTTGTATGCAAGGTTCATCATTTAACCACAATGCCTTTAATGATGCTCAGTCCAACGTACGTTTAGCCGGATATCAATGATCATAGGAACAAACAGAATTTGGGACCAAACAGTAATAGAAATAAAAATATAATGGAAAGGTAGTGTTTCGTTCCAGTGGGACGAGAGACCGGTAGTCCAAAATTAGAATAACGCGGATAAACAGACGATGATCAGTTTCATTCCTAGGATCGTTTACCTTTTTCTATTGAATGGCATTTGATTTCGTATTTGAAACTAGAAGCTAAATCCCACGGTATTAGGACTCTACCAAAAAGAACCTCACGTAGTAGAACCGTGATTGTCGTTTACCCATTTTCCAGTGAAACAAGTTGATAACTGTACCCACGTTAAAAATAAGAGATACGATAATTCCTAGACAACGGGGCAATTACACGGTAGAGCGGCGTCGCCAATCGAGCGGGTTCTCAAATTGGAAGTAAGGTCTAATGTCCACTATAGCGACGTTTCTGCATCGTGAACGTAATTTTGGCCAACGGCCGTTTTGAGCTTTGAACTGAGTCATCTTACTGGTAATTGGTAGGTAAATGTCATCTGGCTTGGCAGACATCAGATCATTGATCGCATTGCCTGATCCAGTTTAGGAAAAACGATGTTTTGAAACTTCGGTTTGGTGCCACTTCATTGGGTGGTGGACTTTCCGCTGTGCCTGCGCGGATATCCTCAAAGCCACGTCCTGCAAGGTCGTGGGAATATCATACAACTTTATAATGGGTTAATTTATCGATGACTGCACTTATTCAATAAATAGTGTACTTTCGATTCCAGGTTTGTTTTCCGGTCTTGTGAAAACGTCAATTGAATACGAAGCGTGGATAAGGTCGACTAGGATAGTCAGGTGCTGAGCAAGGCTACTCCATCTTAATCATGTTCCAGCCCTCGTATGCCAATCTTTTGCTGTCAAGTTATATTTCACTGCCCAGTGTAATTTCTTCAGTAAAAGTTCATTCTTTTTAGACACTTGACAGCCAAATATGCGCAAAAACACATCAAATGACGTCATAATGTCACTATTTAGGCACAGAATAACTATGAGTTAGTATGAACTGACCATGATTTAAAACTTTGCAGTTCAACTTTGATTGGCGTTCCCCTGCAGGTACTAGAGCATTCATAGGGGCATGGTTAAAAAGTGCTCCTTGACGCTGTATAAATCTTTTAAAATTGAAAACTTTCTAAGATCGAGAGAGGGAGAGAGATTACAGAATATCGATTAAATCTGAGTTATTTTGAATAAAATCTAGAACCTACAACTGAAATGATAACTAATCCAACTCCAGAAGAATAGTTGCTACCATAGGCACCACGATAAAACAATAGACAACGCAGGTGCACATATCAAATGACAGTTCCGCGCCGTAGCTTTCTGAGAGCATCGGAATGGAACTCCAAGGAACCATCAGACGGGCACAATCAGTGTGCTCACCCCGTGAAGACTACATAATAAGTAGGCTCTGCGAGCTTCACCCACCCGTGCTGTATGCTTTTTGTCATGATTATTCTTGAGGGAAACGGGAAAGGTTAATCATCATATCAGGAGGTATTTTTTATGAAGAAGGCATGACTAGTGACCGCAGTTCCTATGGACATCATAACGTCTTTGTAAATGTTATTTGAGGTCATGATTAGGGTTATTATTTTATTGATCGAATCAGGCAAATAGCAAGGGATCGCTTGCTTATCCCACTTGAAGGTGCCAATACTGATAATGGTGACTTGGACAAGTACATAATAAACTTGACTGGGGTTAAGAATTCGTTACCTACCTCTTAATCTTGTGAATGTGAACATTGTGAACACCACCTAATCTGCTCATCATAAAGAGATTTCTGATTAGGTATAAAATATTTGAAAAGCTGTACCTGACTTTATCTATAAGTCATATCCGCCTTTAAGACATACATTATGATACCTTAGTACCTTTGTTCTAAGTCTGACAATTAATAAATCCCACTTATGATCACGACAACGTTCATTCACAACTTCCTGCGAGGCCGAGGGTGGGTGCGCAGACGCCGAAGTTCCTCGAATGTCTTCAATTACAGCGATTTTGCTGTGATTATCCTTTTGTTTCCTTCTTTAGGGTGTCTACTCACCGTGATTCCTTGGCGCACCTCTTATTCATAATTCTTTCGTCCCGCTTTGATGCCTTTTGGTGAATGACCGGCGAGAGTTGGAAACTTGAATCACAGGATTCATGGTGTCTAAGCACAGTAACGTATCTTTAACTGATTTTCTTCAACGGTCAATTACGATTGTTATTGTCAGGCCAGCTGGTTCTTTGTGTCACGTTAGTATCAGTAAAGCCCCAGTATTTAAGATAACAATTTATACTAACGTTACAAAGTATAGACAATTTACTAATAATGTCAATAAGTATGGCCTAATATTTCGTTTTGAATTTCGAAACAAATAGTTATCTCGTAGACTGTCAACGTGATCGCTTACGTGACATTTATATCGACCAATCATCGGGCAATTTCAGTAAATGACGTCCAATTACGAGAGGGCGTCTCGAACGCGCCAATTAGGTGTTTGTGCGCGCACCTGGCTCACGATACTCACGAAGTGTATGGTCACGCGCAAATATCGATCATAAATCCTTTCTCGATACTTATGTGCGATATTACTCAAATTTGTTCAATTGGTAATAACAATCGCTGAGCGTGTTTTGCGCTTGCAAAAGGTTTTGGAAACTACATATACGGTCAGTCTACTAAACTAAACCACCAGGGTGGATCTCTAGCTCATACAAACTCTATATCATGGAGCATTACCACGTTTGTGAGTCGCGTCGTGCGATGTTCCGGAAGCGGCGATTACCCCGCTAATGAGGAAACAGTTACTGGCGGTCATGTATCCTGTGCTGCACTTATTGTTACTATTGCTTTGTGCCGTATGACCTACTGTTGGTTTTGTTATTTACTTACACAGAGTTTTACTACGTGGTGTGAGAAGGGGGTCATCCTATTTATCAGTGTCGACGGCGTTTTGTTCTACCACTGTTATTTGTGCTTCAACAGTTTTCATGATGTTTTCATTTTTGCAACCTTTATACGACCAATCTACTTTCCTAACATAATCTAAAAATGTAACAAAATTCTAAAACCTATTAACCTATAGAATATAAACCTATATTCTATATGTACCCGTTTGTACCTGCTTCTTTCTTTTGAATACTTACCTATTCAGGTTGCTTATTTTTATTCTAATGTGCCCATGATTGTAAGCAAATATTTTATCTGGGAGAATACTAATAAAGTTCCATAGAATCTTCGCATATTAATCCAACGGTCATCCATGGTCTGCCGAGTGACTACTGACCCATCGCGGTGGGAACTCCTTAACCTTAATCAAAGAGCACCTGTTGAGGGTTACTTCTTGGGGAATCTTTATCATGGGAATAATAAACTGAAGGGGACCTGTAGGAATAAATATGTTTTGCTAAACGTAATACGACGTCTTCGCATTAGACATGCTTGAAGAATCACCTCAATCATCAATCTTCAATGATGAAATCCAAATAAACGAAAATATACTTATCATTAAAAAAATACTTTCATTCAGTAAGCGCCTAAGCGGCTTGTTCATTTACATTTTTTACTTCTTTCAATAAAAAATACAACTCATAAAATAAAATAAAGTTTACTCGTAGAAGTAGTCAATATGTCCACAGAAAAATAATAGTCTCTTTACCGAGGTAAGTTCATTTGGGGGGTTGAATCGAGAAATGATAAAATAATTGTTGCAAAAATGTTTAATGGTATTAGGATTTCCAACTGAAATAGGAATTAGGTCAACGGTTTTTCTTTTATTTAATTCTAGTCAAAGAGATTTTTTTCTAAGCAGATTTATTTAACAATAATAAAATCTGTTCCGATAACAATAACAAAATCTGTCACAAAAGAGTCAATAGCTATTATAACATACTCAGACAACGAGATGACCAATCTGTCCAGTTCCTCGCCAAAATAAACAACCCTTTGTACTTTAATCCCGCCAAAATCGTGCGCCAAATGTCAAACATTTGTCAATGAGTGGCCTAACAATGGCTCATTCAAGCTGGCACCTGTAAAGGGGTTCCCCACACGTGGTCGGGGCCGTATGTAGAGTTTGTACGTTTGGTGCTCTCACCTGGTGAAATCTCGCCCCTAGTCGAGGGTAGGTTTGTTTTATCCACACATGTCAAGCGGCTGCTACCGACAGATGCTAAAATACGTTAGTGCTGACATCGATTTATTGTAATGATGATGAATAGACCTAGCCAAATTTAACTTTCATCAAAGCATCAAGTCTACCTACTTCAACCATCACTTTATGGGATTATAGTACTGACACCGAGCTGAACTTAAAATCTGTGAATTCAGGTAGCTAAGATTCCAGAGGATTTGTATATTTTTATTGAACAAATAGTGCGTCTACCTAACAGAGTTATCCTATTAGCTATGATGGTTTAATATTCTAAGGCTTTGTATGTTTTTTGTGAATCCGTCTGCGGAGGAAGTGACGTGAAATATGTTCTGTTACATAAAGTTCTTAACCTGAATGGCTCTGTTTTTGAAAAATACACAATAACTTAAGTGGAAATTGAGGCACATAATTATTTAGTTTATTTTTCATTGTTATATAACTAGTTTTAACTGACAGATGGTGCTCCAATGCCCTATGGATTCAATACCAGAAGGAACTAGGACATGCCATCTGCATTGGTCTGCCGTCATGCGCCACCCCTAACGAAACGGGCACCTTTCGTTAAAACATTTTCATTATTACTAACACCGTTTGACCTCCAGGTGTATGCCATGACATCTGCGTGTGCGCAATCTCCGTTATGTCATACTTGTATTGTTGTTTAGCACAATAGGACAATAATGTCAAATACAATGACTAAACGTGCATTATACTATCGAAAACCGCATCAAATACCCTGTCATTCAAATGATTTGTCATTACCTTTTTGGATCATAGACCAATCAAGCTTGGACACATACCTACATTTTACTATTCTGTAAGTAGGTATCTAGTAGCATGTTTAATTATGATCTCAACAACTATCAAGAGCTTATTTCATACCTTTCCTACATTTCTGTGACAAATTTTCTAGTCACCTACGTATTTTAGTACTGTGATGTGGAGACATCCTCTCATATTTTTTGGGTATACCTACTCGTAGTAAGATTATAGGTAGCTATGTAGGATTTCATGATAATCTTTGCTATGTATTTATTCTAAGTTATAAGCGAGTTATTTGACTATCGCAATTTTAGTATGTATGTAGATGGGATTGCTTCACCATTTTGCAAAGATAAAATAATGAGTCGTAAACCTTCCTAAACTAGTTGATTAAGTACTTACATAGAATAAATTATAGACTCCGATGTCATTTTAACGATGAATAGCTACATAGATTACAGTAAAACAAGTCAATTTATATCACTTACATTTTATTACACATTATTACACAAATATTTATTACACAAATTAGCTTTGGTTCACTGTAATAGTCGATGTATGTAGCTGCTGGCGTATCGCTGCTGCTACCATTTCCTTCTCTATCTCTCTTTGTATGTATTTGGTGCAGTATTTCTTCAGTTGCTTCAAGATGTACAATGTTCCTGTGAATAACAACATAAATACCACTGTTAGAACTATGATATCAGCCAATGTAAGTCCATTTATCACTTCAGTATGAGCGTGGCCCGACATGATATTCACTGATTCCACTTTTGTATTTTTCCAAATCACAGAGACTTTCAAGTGTCAAATAGCGAATGCTTTGCTTTGGTTTGATATAGCCTGCAATATGATATTGCAATGTCAGCACACGGTTTTATTAATTTTGAAACGTACTGAAAATATTCGGCTTGTTGTGTTATATGGAACCGTAAGCATACCTACATACAAAATGCAGACGTAGTCAATATAACCTAAGTATATGAATAAAATACTTCATTATGTTTATCGAATAATTCTTGATTTTTTTTAAACTAAGTACATTAAATATTTTTAGGAGTAGCTCCATTTCTAACGCAGTCTTATTGCTACAATTGAAGACTCTCCAAAAGACCCTATTAGATGAGTATACCTTCGACTTTCCATTTGACAACATCTAAAAGATACGAATGTATAATCTGTAGTAAAGCTTTGAACTTTAGTTGGCAAGAGTATCAATACCTTAGCATTTCTACATCGTGCGGTTGGGGTCAAGTAGCGCGGCGCGCCGGCGCACTGTGAACTCGACTCTTGCTTATGCAGAAATGTGAAACACGAGCCTGCGCATTCAGTGTCTGCATATTTTACTCAGGCATTGCATGAATAGCTGCTGCATTTATTACTTACGTTTCTATACTTTTTATAGTTCTGTTGGAATGAGGACAAAACTAGTGTCTACTAAGTTTGGGCGGAAAATATTTAGTTCTATGAAATAATTCTGTCTTCATTTCTTAGAGATCCTGCAATACTAATAAATATCATTACAAAAATGGCATGGCATGGCAGGTCTGTGACGCTGTGTGTGACTCGCAAAATACCTAGATCTACACATAAGATGTCAATAAGACCATTTAACATTTTTCAGTCGTCGCGATGAAATTGCAAGGGTTTTTCCCATTAGTTGATTATTGTTTATTGAAATGGCTTCACACTCGTCAACAAGAACACAGTTGGTGTCTATATTGACGTCAAGTCTAAAGCCGATTAACACTTGGTTTACGCGTTTTCAGTTTCCAAGAAAAGTGACAAAGTAGCCGTGTTTATTACGCAAACAAGTACCTATCAATGGAAGGCGTTGCTTCCTATTCGCAGCTGCATAGAGGCGAGAGTACACTGGCGTGCGAACGGCGTGACATTTTGCTACGCTAGATGCAGAACACGAATTTTAGTAAGAACAGTGAAATCGTGATTCAGTATTGTGATCAGGTTAGAAGTCATAAAAGGGTAAACTTATTAATCTAATGACTAATGAGGCTCATTCAGATACAGTTCAGTTCCCTATTTTTCTGGCGAATTCACATTGACCTAAACCTAAAATTGAGATAAACCTTTTGATAGCAAAGAATCTGGCCTCAGTAGATGTTATTAGTAGGTACCCCTGATGTTTAGATAATTTATCTGCCTGTTGTTACTCACTGTACCTACCTGCTGGGTTTGTTTGTACCTATTTTTTTTTTTTTTTTAAATATTCTTAGACTTTACACACAACACCCCTCTAGTCCCAAACTAAGCAAAGCTTGTGATATGGGAACTAGATGGCTGATAGAATACTTATATACTTTTTTTTTTTTTTGTAAATACATACTTATAATACATAGTAACACCCAGACATAGAACAAACATCTATGTTTTGCACGCACAAATGTTTGTTCTTGGTAGGGATCGAACCCACGACCCACAGCACGGAAGGCAGAGCTATTACCGACTGAGCTGTGACGCCTGTCAAACCTATGTACCTTGCCTACCTTTACCTACCTACTGTATGTTTTGCTGGAAATAAAGATTTTTATTTTCATTTCTAAGATCACCTTGCGACCTATAAGGTACTTAATTATATTCGCGCTCGCCTACGCATATCACTATGCTAAAACCCTGTGCTGCAAAGCGCGTGCAATGTATAAACCACATGCACAACAGAACTATACACCGTAGGTAAACAGTACAGTGCATACCTAAGTCTAGTTATGAGCTAGTCGCTCCATTGATGGGCACAGCTGCGGCGCGACCCGCGATAACCCGCGAGGCGCCAGTGTCTGCGACCGATATGCTCCCCATTCATCTTGCGACTTGCAATAGGGCTACCTCAAACTGCTACCACCAACCAGCACACAAGAAAACAGTCTCTGGGATACGTTGTGGTTTGAGCCACCAGTCTCTTCGGAGGCGTGGGTTCGGATCCCACCGCTGTCACCATGTAATGAAACGACGATGGCTGCGTACAGACTGGTTTATTCAACAAACACAACTACCCACAATAGATTGACATAATACAACACTTTAGGTCCTTGAAGTTCTTATCCTTGGGGGGGTTCAAGTCTCTAAATTACTCGCACTTACTTCTGCAATGCTAGGTGTGTGCGACAATGATACATTCTATTGATTATCCTTTGAAAATAAAGCAAAATGAGGAAACTTTCACCGTTGTCGATCCTTTTGAAATTTGAAGAGAACCATCTGAAAACAGATATCCCTCGATAACGACAAAATGGTATACACGGATTTGTTTTGCTTTTGCAATTGGTAAGTACGTCTTGTAAATATCTCGTCGATGCAAACACGTCTATTAGTTTGCTTTTCAATGCAAACCTTACACGGCTTGGCGAGGGAAAGCTGTCTCTATCGTTGATTTATTTGAAGTAGGCAATTAGGCATTTTACTTATGCTTGAGCTTCAATCTTAGCCTGATAACTTTTTATTGGTATTTGATTTGATCTGATCATCTAACTCAATTGTCTGCCTCATTGTCCTTTATCTATTATCAGATCAGATTGCGATCAAAAAAGGGTCCATATCGAAACAACAATAACAAAAAAATTGAGACTATTATCATGCTCTATCATCGAGATGATAGCCCTAAAGCAAAACAGCTGTTTGTACACGATTAGTCTTAATTGTACACAGCATCACGCGTTTCGATGCGACGCTTATGCAAGACTTTAATGGAGATAGTGTTACTAGATCGAGAGTCAGTGGAACTACTCTTATGCCACAGTGCAACGACCAGACGACCAGCCTTAGACCCAGAAAAATTTACATTATCTGCATATAAGAGCTTAGAGCTTGCAAAATTCAGAAACATCGCTTTACTGTTGATGCGACACTCAGACCTTGGCGACACTCCACAACTCAACAGATGATTAGCTGCGACGCAAGAAATGCAGATTTCATTCCTGCAGCTAGACAAAATAAAATAGTGAACTATCTATTTCATATCTCTCTCTCTTATATCTCACTCTATCTCACTATCTACTGAATTTGGAGTTTCTGACTTTGACGCACGAATATGGACTTTTTTGTATAAGGTCGTCGAATGATTGTTTTATCAAGTGAAAATCTAAGACACTGGCTCCTATTCCATAGTGTTTGCACTTGTAATCATTGTGGGACGTTCGTTTAATTGCATGAGATATATCGGTGTTTAAAGTGCATCTTGGAGGGTCGTCATAACACTAAAATAACGAGTTGTAACTAATTTGCTTAGAATCACATCATCGTTACTTTTACCAAGCTTTGTTCAGATATTCTAGCTTATGGTTCGTTATGGTTCTTTGAGCTTCTGTATGTCGCAGTAATATGCTTTTATAAAAGTCACTCAGTTCTCTTTAATGACAGTAAATGACGGAACCAGGAAATGGTCCATCTGATATTGAATAGTTATTATTGCACAGAGCAGAGCAGTCCAAAAAACACATTCCCGTCCGTATTTTTGTCGAACAGCCCTAAATAAAGAGGCGTAGATCAAAAACCAACCCTCTTAGTTGGATGATATGGGTAAAAGTATAGGTACATATTATATCATTGCTAATCAACTGTTTGTAAGCTTATAACTAATATAGGTAAGTAATGAAGTTTCAAAATCTAAATTGAATCGGTTACCTATAGAATTCCGTAACCCAACACCACCTTGATACGGGGAACCCAACAAAGGCTTTTGTTCAGCCCCGGCCATTTTCGCAGAGTATTTTTCTCTTATTGCATTCCTTCGCTGACCCAACAGTCTCCGAGGACCTAAACAGGTTTCCAATTCAAAACTAAAGGTACATTTTAATCTCAAACAACCAGAGTGCTTTGAAAAAGAAACCAAATCGTGCAAATAAATGCTTCCAGGGTTCATTTATTCAGGTAATTAGCACGATTTAAAGCTTTAGGTATCTCATAAAGTTACTTTATCCATTAAAGTCAATATAGCCTGTTAATAAATTCAAGCTTCATTGCTCCTTACTAAGTTGACATATTGCTTTGGTTTGTCATCATCATCCATTCCCAAAACCACTAGGTACTGAAGAAGTAGTTACTTATACTTACCAATACTTGAACAGACTTTATCTAAAGCTCACTTTATTATTTATTGTACATACACGCGAGAGCAATGATTCCGGGTCACTTAAAGAATGTTAAAAATCTCGGAAACTAAAAATGATAGGTTAATGCAATAAATTGTATTTAATAGACAATGTAATACTCCTTAAATGAAGGTATTAAAACTTCTTAGTTATTGTAAAGTTATATCTTAAAAAAATCAAATTTGAAAAAGGGCCACTTTCGAAGATGGAACTACGAAATTACAGCATTTGGTTTTGCTTTTGTTTGTAATCTGTCATTTATGTGGGTATATAAACCATGTTGATAGTGCTCTATATTCATTATTCAAGCTGAAATTATGTCGCTTACGCCTGAAGAATGCACCAGAATACTTACAATGCTGGAAACCGGCCGGAGTCAGCGCGATACAGCCAGGACTGTCGGTGTGTCGCTGTCAACAGTACAAAGAGTTCTCCGACGTTACGAAGAAACTGGTTCTAACCTACGCAGACCAGGAACGGGCAGAACCAGGTGTACCACAGCACGAGAAGACCGATACTTGGTGAACACCATGCTTCGAAATCGCTTTCTCACAGGAACTGAACTCACAAATCAGTTTCGACGCCTCGGAGGAAGTAACCCAAGTGCATGGACAGTAAGACGTCGGCTTGCTGAATCTAACTTAAAACCCCTTAGACCTGCAAACGGCCCTAAACTGGAGCGTGGGCATCGTATTTCAAGACTAAGATATGCCCAGAGCCACGTAAATTGGAGTATTGAAGATTGGTCAAAAGTTATGTTCTCCGACGAATCAAAATTTATGCTCTACAAGCACGATGGAAGACACAGAGTGTATCGAAGACCAGGGGAAAGATTCAAGCAAGCATGCATCGAAGAAAAAGTAGCCTACGGTGGTGGGTCTGTACTTGTGTGGGCCGGAATTTCTTCTGAAAGTCGCACAGAGCTGGTGATCATAGAAAACGGCTCTTTAACTAGCGTAAGATATGTGGAAGAAATCCTCAATGATCATGTTGGTCCATTTATGGTCAATTTAGGTGAGGATGCTATATTTATGCATGACAATGCCCGACCTCATACAGGTAGGATTGTGAATGACTACCTTCAAGAGATGAACATTACTCGTATGGAGTGGCCAGCGCGCAGCCCGGATATCAACCCGATCGAGCATGCTTGGGACGAGCTAGGCAGATGCGTAAAACAACGAAACCCTCCCCCAATCACGCTTCGTGAGCTCAAAATTGCTCTCACAGAGGAATGGGAGAATATTCCCCAAAATCGTATAAGGAACTTGGTGTACAGCATGCCAAACCGCGTAAACGCAGTAATGGAAGCACGAGGAGGCAATACGAAGTATTAAAATTCAAGTCAAATCGTAATAAAGTTCAAAAATTTCATGTTTCCTATTTTTGTTTTAAGGAGAGATCAGCAGTTTTTTTCTTTATGTAATTTTGTGTTAATAAAATGTATGGTGACTCATATTTTTTTACTTTCATTTAAGGAGTATTACATTGTCTATTAAATACAATTTATTGCATTAACCTATCATTTTTAGTTTCCGAGATTTTTAACATTCTTTAAGTGACCCGGAATCATTGCTCTCGAGTGTAGTATAAAAAATTCGTTTACCCCCAATTCGACCCAAAAATACTTCAGAGAGACAAATAAACTTTATACCTACTCATATAGAAACTTATGTTCTATAGTGATTCAGGGCTTTCATTGAAGTTGTGACTCAACAGACCCTCTGGGATCTGCTCACTAATCCTAAAAATACATAGGTTAATAATTACCATTGGTTAAAAGCTCTACCACCATAATAGTACTTTTCACGTAGTACCGTTAATTATGAACCAAATATGGACTGTATTACGAAGGAATAAAATTCATCAAAATCAGTGCATTATCTTGATTATTTTAAACTGTATTCACTTACTTCAACCGTTACCGTTACTCGTGCTCGATCCACATACCTCAATACAATATTGCACAAATTAAATTGCACTCTAGTTATTGATTTATTTCGAGAAATCTGCGAGAGAAACTTGATTTAAACATATTCACGTTGATTCTTTATGTATTTCGAAGAGTGAAATCAGCACACTCCTTTCTATACGAAAAGCCTTAGCAAGTTGCTATACATACCAAAATTAATTTGGAGCGAGATACCTACGTATTGACCCACACACTGTCCATAATACTACACAAATTATTAGGCATTTAGCAAGACTTGATAAGATCCTAATGTGTTGGCCTAATCCAAAAATGCTTTGGAAAGTTTTATCCAAAACGGTCCAGTTGTTACTGTTTGTCAGACAGTGACGTAACTATCGCACTTTTGCATGTCATTATTCTACTTAGAAATGATGGTAATAACGTAGGTAATGATAAATTACCACATTTTTTCAATGTCTAAATATGAAAATAGTAGAGTCTATTCATTAGGCCAAGTGGGTACGTAGACACAAAACGGCGCCATCAAACGAATTGTTTACTGGAATTCTTGCACGTGTATGTACTGAGCGATATAATTGCGTGACCAGCTGACCAGTTACTAGAGATAGCTAGATTTATCCTGTTGATAAAGTGCCTAAGTCTAACACCCCGGCTTCAAGAGCTTTGGTAGAGTCCTTCTAAAATTCATAGATCTAAAAATTAATTGGATTCATAGACCATTATCAGTAGGTAAAAGAAACGGTGAGATTGGTGGTAGATAAACATAAAACAATGTAGGTATTTTAGTTTTATGTTTATCTACCACCAACCTCTTTGTCGCTAACATTAGATACCTAACCTATAAACCCTGATGACAATAAAATATCCTGATAATATGGGTACTGCTGAGCTATAAAAAGGTAAATAACATAGTTTATGAAAACTGGTAGGTAAGACCAATAAAATCAAAGTGCGGTCTGATTGCTCAGAAGCAATAAAAACACCTTTATTTCAATTCCATTAATTACTAAATGCAAATAATCTTTATGTCAGCGCCTTGATCACAAATACATGTGACAATCGCAAACGTATCGTAACGTTAGCGTATCCGAGATACACTGCGCGGTGACGCTACAATATTTGGTAGTTGAGCTGGCGTTGACGCGCAATATGATTCGAATACGTGAGGTTTACGTAACGCGGCGACTGTCAGATTTATTCGTGATTACTGATTACCCCTATCGTTTTTGTGAACATTCTTACGTAATAGTAGAGCTAGTTCAAGCTGGCCTTGCAAGGCCGATAATAGACAGACGTTATTATCTACATTTGTGACTACTCGTACCATTTAGAACTCTTCCTATTTATGTATACGCAACGCACATGCAAAATCGGTTGCTGAAGGAACTGGTACCAGTCAGCACCCGTTTTTTTATAAAATGTTTCTTACTTGTTCTGAGACTGAGTATTGTGAAACTCCAGCAAGCCTTTTTAGCCAAGTATAACATTCTATGTATAATCGCTACTGAAAAGAAAACCTTTAACGTATGGGAATAGTCAAGTGACTAAGACTTTTAGTCTCAAAATCCCCTTAAGGGGGAAAACTCAAAGGGGATTTTGAGACTAACCCTATATATTGCCTAGAATGAGATTTTATGATTCGGTTGGCAATTTATAAACAGCTACTGGTAGTCTGCTTTCTACGTGAATGGTATAAAGCTATATGTAAACTAAACTTGTCTCCCACGCGACGGCCTCGACGGTGCAACGGGTGAGTAACCAAGAGTAAATATTGGGTCCAGCGCAGGCTGCGCGACCATATGGCCTGCGCCTGCGCCGTCTACTCCCGATATAGGCAAAATCAAATCTGCGCTGAACCTATTTATAGAAAAGGTACTAAATCAGGCTTAAAATAATTAAGATTCCATTTCACATCTCCAAATATTACTTCATAATACGAATGATAGGAGTGAGTGGAAAAAGAAAACATTACCAACCCCATCTAACGTCTGATAAGGGCAGGGAAATGATGATCTTCAAACGTTACTTTGGCGAGGACTACTATGACGTAAGTGAAGCGATGATGATGTGGTAAATGATGATTATCTCACTACTATTATAAATGTCAAAGTTTAGATGTTTGGATGTTTAGATGTTTGTGTTTCAATCATGCTGTAACTACTGGTCCGATTTGGATGAAACTTGGAATATATTATAGTTCGTAACCTGGATTAATACATTGACAAAACGTCCTCAATTTAAAATGGTTTTGAAAGCTAAATGGCCTTTCCATTCGTGGACGAAGTCGCTGGTAACTGCTAGTAAATGAATAAACACATGATGTAATTTTATATCATCTCTCTGTACGTTAAAAAACCTACCTAAAAAGTCAAAGTAAATAAATTCTTCTTATATTTTTGGCACTAAATTACTTTGACCGAGCTTTGACCGTGGTTCATAGATTTGATGTCCATAGCAACGATTCGAATACTTTACTTTATCAAATGATATTCCTAAACAACTCTAAAATCAGAGCGACCTTGCCAAGTAACTGTTTTGCCGCGAATTGGAATAACCCAACATAATTATGTAAATTTTTGTACGTTTTATGTATCTCTCACACAGCTGTGTATGTTCGTCAAACAATAATATAGCTACTTCTTAAATTAAATATTTTATAACCTATTTTTTCAGCAATAAACTGAGAACATTCAGTTTTTATAGTTGAAATTTTATTTTGATATCACACAACACGTCTTTTTACTTTCGTTATTAGATCTGTTTCAGGGAGCTCTTTGTTTCAAAAAGAAAGTCTATTTGTTTAAATATCAGTCTCTCCCAAATATAAGAAAATTTGGTCAAATTACTTGCGAGTCGCAACCAAATTTTCTTATATTATATGCCAATATATTAATTATATTATTAAGGCATACTCCAAGTCACATACACAAACATAAAGTAATATTTAACCAATTACAAAACGTGATGGTTCCAAATAAGTGTTTAACAATCATTTATTTTGAGAATGCCAAGGTAACAAAAAATCTCAAAAGCTTAGTTTTTTGTGCACGCGGATACGAAAACAAATTCTCAGGTGTGATGACCTCGAGCTGCGCGGGGGCGTCATGATCAGGGTTGCCACTATTCATCAGATAAAACCTGCAGCACAAATCAAAAATATACCAGTCGGCACAAGATTAAAATCAACGCAACCGATTTCAAGCGAACGTGCGGTGTATTTGCGATCCCGCTGGGCTTATTCAAAGTTGGCTACAACTTTATAAATCTTTAGTATTTTTAAATTCAAAAGTTGTATTTTTGTTTTTAATTTTACGATTTCCTACCTTAAAAGACAAACGACAGTTATTTTTCGACAAAAAGTCCTACGTTTTGTTTGCATGTCTTACCAAATACTATAATCAATTCGCTATATTAAAAAATAATTGCTTTATTAGATAATGAGAACGAGGTAATTGAAACAGCTATTTCGCATAGCAGCAACCCTATTCACAGGATCACTATAAATTAACGTCGCCACTATCGATATTAAAGTTGGAATTCAACTCTATGAATAATTCAAACTCAAACCATCTTAATGGGGTCACATTTTTCCTTCAGTATGGCCTTGCACCTGACAGATGGCGCTATCTCGGTCAACCTGATCACGTCATCCCGGAACTATCAACGATCACATACTGTAGAGTCGACTAAAGCACATAATATAGATAGATAGATGAACACTTTATTGTACACAAAGGAGAAACTAGGACAAAAGAAAAAACAATTTAAGCTGATGTACAACCGTTGGATAGAGAGGATAATATACAAAATCAGAAAGACAGCGGTGTACAAAAGTTTGAATTTCAATTTAATAGCGAAATAAGGTATATTACGCACAAACTAATATAATATAGGTACCTACCTATTTAGATAACATAACATAATGTTAGCTAAAGCACTTTTAACAAGCGCTTTTTACGAGCACTGATGGTTTTGTGGTAGAGTAAAAGGTAGAGTAGTAGAGTAACTTAACTACAACCAATGTATACTTAAGGATTATTCCCTTCTGTCACCCAGATCTGTCACCCTGAGTATCAGATTGGACAATAATGTCCAATCTGTCGCTCTTTTTGTAGCAGGGTGACTTTTTAAAAGTTTAAAATTCCAAACTGTCGCCCTGTTAGTAACAAGGGGATAGATTGGACATTTTTGTCCAATCTGTAGCTCAGGGTGACAGATCTGGGGGACGGAAGGGAATAATCCACTTATAAATCATTAATTCTTTATTGCACACAAAACAGGACATAAAAAAAGACAGAAATAGATGACATGTACAAGGGCGAGCCTTTACATGAGTTTTCTTCTCGCCTTCTGGATTTAAGGCTAGAAAGAGGTGACTAAGTATAGAGGTAAGTATACATATGTAACTAGAATCACCTAATTATATAAGACGATTCTAAATGGTCCTTGTGATTTTATTGAATAAAGAAATTTTGACTTTGACTTTTGATTTTGATGTTATAAATGTTAAAATAGAGATAAGATACTTACTAAAATCATTATATAATTTGGTTGTGGGTTTTACCAGTTTGGCCAACGATGATAGATGAAGAAGGCTAAAACTCGTCTAGCTAGATTGGTATTTGCAAATTAAATACAGTAAATCTTGTGTTTTTTTATTTTATACAGATACCCATTAAAAGAATCATAACTTTAGCAAAATTTATGAAAATAGGAAATACCCAAAATACGAAAGGCGAGAGCTCGTTATGTCACTGCTAACCATTATGTGGATTTACATGATAAGAATGTTAAAATTTAACGTAGCATCATCACGATGAATATTATTTAAATTAAATTTTAAAAAGCACTATATTCCTATCATAACTACCTCATAAATAATAGCTTATCCTTTAGTATAAGGATAAGAAGAATATCTTCAATAACCTATGAACCTACAATAAAATAATTTAGTATAAATCAGTCATCACTTGTCTCGCATCGATATAAATCCGAATTCTCACACTCAATGAACCCTTGTTAGTTTTTAGGAAGTTTATGTGGTTCCGTCAAGATTTGGAAGTGCTAACAATTTGTTTGACATGTGTCGGGATTAGCTCGTAAACAAGGATTTTTATGGCAAAATATATTGAATTTTAAACGACAAACAGTTGGCGCAAAACTACTCAGAGGTTATTAGAAGTCACGTAAATTTTGTTCGTTTTAAGACAACTAATGATTGTTAGAATAATTTTTTCCATACCGTCATTGTTATTATTCGGAAACCCGCACATAATAGATTTAATCATCAAGTACCTAGGTTAGGTACTAATCTACATCATCTTGATCTAAACCATGTCTCAGAGTCCCGTTCATAGGAGCATGAGTACAAAGTGGCTTCTGATTCTGACACAGTATAAAACATCTTGATTAGATGCAAATGCCGGATTATTATTTTTATTGTTTTAAAAATCTCAGTAATTTAATATACGACATTAGGTACATAGTCTGTGCAAAAAGAGAAGTGTCTTAGGAATTGAGGTCGCGCATGTGCCAATTTACCTCTGATCCAGAATTTTGTTGTGTTGACACTGCTCTGCAATGTTTTATCACAAAAACAAGATCAACAATAATTTATCGAGTCGATGTTGACTTTTGACAGTTGCGATGACAGCTGGATTGGGCTTGTTACTTCACCGTAACGCCACGACTCTTCTCTTTTGCACAGACTACAAATCTATGAACTAATCTCGAATAGGTAAGTAGTTAGAATTCATAAAAAACTAAAACATTGACCACCTTGTTCCCTTTACTGCCTTCTAGTTAATCCAAACTATAAACCCAAGCCACGTCGCGAAACTAATTCTTAACAAAGAGTTAAACATTTTTAAACTCAAAGACGTCATTCATATGAATGACGTCTTTGAGTTTAAAAATGTATGTAATAATAGTATTACGGTCATTAAAAAGTAACATGGTAAAAAATCGCATGGAATTTTTCAAAACCGAACATAGTTTGAGTTTAAGGGCCGTACCTATGCTTGTGCATTGATTTGAGTCGATCTTTGAGTTTGAAACTTTGCTTGAGAGTCGAATATTTAAGTAGAGTTCAGCCAAGTTTGAAACGATGATCAAGCATCGACCTCTGATCTTGAGCATAGATTTTATCTGTCATATTTCTAAGGAAACGTTTTAGAGATATTGGTGTGTTTTCGGAATACGAACGTAACTTGAGTCTAGTTTTATGTTTGAAACTGTATACCTACTCAGCTAATCTGAGTCCGAATCAGTGCCTCAGTTCGGAAGTTCTGAGTGCGGGAGTGTCATAAAGTTTTTTAATACTCCTTTTCACAATCCTTTCGTATCCTAGTGTTCAGAGGAAACCTTGTAATTAGAACTCGGCTGTAAAATAACCATCAAACTTTGAGAAGATTGCATTGCTTCATCATGTTAAAGTACCGCACTTTTATTGCTTAGATAGTAAGGTTCAGAATTGCGTAAAAGTATGAAGTTTGAAAGTAAAATATATCGCAGTAAAAAGTCAGCATAAATTATGTTCAATATGACAGGGTGCGCTGTTGCAAGTTTTTACGGTTGGAAACATCGCTGTGATTAACTTAGTCATACTTAAGGGTCAGGTAATTATTGTTACAGTTAAGTACAAGAAACCTTTTAAATTTTAGAGCCGTTTTATACATTTGTATGTCGTTATGAAGATTTATGTAACTACGAGTAATACTCAAAAGTAAAAACTAAGTAAAGGGTTACCTAAACCTTGGAGTGTAGCAAAGAAGTAAGCAATTCATATAAAAGCTACAAGAAGTAGCTATACAATTGGAAGAATTAGCTTCTGAAAACAATTATTATATCTTTGAGTAATTCATACAATTGCTTGTAATAACTTGCATATGTCATAATATTTCGATGAACCTTCAATAAATAAAGTAAGCGCGCTCAATATCGGATATTAGTCACACAAATAAAGCTCAATTTAACAAAATTGCAACTCAATACTGAACTAAGGTGGACAATGGAAAGAAAAAACCCTTGAACACCCAGTTATTTTGAGGTGATAAAGTAAGAAAAAGTTTCCCCTGGTACAGCCAGGTGTACTATGTGTAGTAGCCTAGGTGGACCTTATAATCTCTACGTTCGCAACTTTTTGCACGTTCCGTAAAGCACGCAGTGTTCACTGGTTTTAAAAACTGCGCAGTTAATGACTTTTCTGCACCATTAATATGCGTATTTCAATTTAAAAAATCTCCGATGAAGTAACAAACAGTGACGTGGGCTACGCTGCCTTCCGTTCCTGTTGAGCAGCGATCAAAATAAACGACTTATTTTACTCGTAAATCTTTATAATATTTTTTGTAGAGCCTAAACACTTTTAATTTTCTAATAGTGAACTATTAGAAAATTAAAGGTGTTTAGGCTCTACAATAATACCTATTCCAATTACCTATCAATTTTTTCTTCAGATTCCTACACATTATTTAGTGGGAGCGTATAAACCTTCCAGGTCCAGAGATCGAGACCGCTGCAATACACGCTGTAGCTGTATATGAATTCATAGATTGGGTCCCGTGGCATACACAGACACACTACGGTAGTCATATTGCTTGTATTGTAGTAAGGTAGTCGAGATTGACATTTCAATAACAATAAATTCGATCAGCGGACCGCAGCTGGCGAACACGTGCGATGGTCACGCCGAGACCTCACGATACACCATCACGACTTCTTTGCGTCATCTTGTTGACTGGTAAAAATAACAGGATAAATACCAACTAGGTATGCCTAACGGCAGCTTGTATTGTACTCAAAACTGAGGTGAGAAAAACAAAATTCAATTCAGCTGATAATGCGTGTAAAAATTACAAAAACAAAGGTTCGAAAAACCTTTTTTTTTATACTTACAATGATGGAACTTTATTACAATGCACGATAGAAGTACAATGCCGTTTTTAAAAATGCCGCTTTTCCGAGTTTGATTAGCATATTTTTCATGTGATTACATCAAAATAATTAGCTACGAGTAAGTACTTTTAAATGTATGCAAATCGGGATCTGAAATGCTCCAAAACCTTTGCATCTTTAATATAACGAATATTACCAAATTTTAAATACTTATGAGGATATAAGTCATAGGTTGAGTTTACAAAACTATTCCGGCCAGATGTTCATTTAAAACAGTGACACTGTTTTCAATAACAATACATTTGAATTTCAGGGTCTAGCATGAATATATTGATACGAGAATCAAAACAGCAAGGGAGCATATTTTTGAAAGTATTATCGTATTTGACATCATATGTTACACGAGTTTCATCTCTATGAGTTTCCTATCGATGAATTTCTTTCAATTTATGATTGTGTTAGCATGTTTAGTGTATACCAGTCCAGTTGTGCTACATTGTCTGGCCAGCTTTTCATCGCAGGATCAAACGTCATATAAAGCAGACTAATGTTCTCATCATTCTGTGTGCCAAACCACCCACATGTTTACCGTTGCCTGACACCGCAGGGCTGCACCTGCGACTCCTCAGCAGACATATTGAACAGTAACCAGGCGGGTCTATAAATACTCTGCTGGTCATGATGACAGGATGACATGAGACGCAGTGCAGAGATGACTGTTCAGTTCGACCAAGGAACGAACTCATTATTTTTCAACAAAAATTTGAAATACAAAATGTATAGAAATGGCATAAAAAATAAAGAGTAAGTATCTGTAAGTACTTTAATTCTATGGAATTTTGCTTGTAATATTTCAATAGCACAGTTGTACTCTATACTTATCACCAGCGAAGAATCAGTACCTATCATAAAGACTTTTTTAAAAAACATTTAGAAAGAAAGAAAGACGCCAGAACGCCGTGACGCCCGAACCTAGCAGTGGCATGGTAACTTACCTGAGACTTTAAAATAGATGGAAGGGACTATTAACAGATGTAGAATATTCTTATGTCCTCCACTTGTTCGTCACTGCTTCCGTTTCAAATCAAATATCGACATCTAAATTTGTAACACATTCTTCTTCTTATCACTGTCTTTTCCTAATCTTTTACTTTATTATTATCTTCTCTTTCTAATGTGTTACTCACTATTTCACTAAAAACCTATAAGAAATGCTGAAATCCAAAATGAACATCAACGAGTTCAAATAATTTGACCGCTATGGAGAATCAGATTTTTTTTAATAAATAGACAAGTAGACAGGTATATTATAAATCTATCTATTCACATGGTTTATATAGAGCCGATATCTCATATCTACTGATTCGCACAGATATCAAGACACCAACTTAGCGCTAGGATAGCCCGCTAAGCTATTTCTCCTAAGTTACATCTGCCTGGTCGGCGACCACAAAGAGATGGCTATCTTCACCATTCACCATCATTGTCCCATTGTGTGCTATATTCACGATGCGTGCGTAATCTACACTTGGACGCAGATTAAATAGTAACTTTGTCGACGTGACGGAGATACTGAGATATGATGACACTAACAGCGTCAGCAGAACAAACCCAATTATATACTAAACGCACATACAACCTTATTACGTACTGTAGGTAAACTGTTAATTAATTGTAGCAGTTGTGCTTTTGTGCTCTTTTATCTGTTTAGGAAGTATGATGAAGCTTACCTCATTATGTTGAGGAATATAAAAATAGCTAGTATTATTTCTGGTCACGTGGAAGTGGCACATAGAATTACTTAGTTATATAAGACGATTCTAAATGATCCTTATGATTTTATTGAATAAAGAAATTTTGACTTTCACTTTGACTCCGTGGTATTAACGGTATGTCTGTCAACGATACGTTTTCGACTTACATTCATATTATGTTCCAATTCTGAATATCACTATCATCAATCACTTACTAAATAGGATATCGAACGATGACATCATGAAGCTTCACAGTAGTTTTACCAATATGAAAGGTCATAATAAGCTTTCATATTCAAGTAATTAAATCAGAGCTAATCTTAGTACTGCGAATGTTCCAGATGGCTCGTCTGCTTAGCACGTGGATCTTCCGCGACTGAATGCCGCCCTTGTGCTCGCACATGATGCACAGATGCCGGGGCTGAAGCTTGAGGGTACTGACGGAAGAGTGAAGCAGTTACCAAGCACATTGGCATTGCTTTTTCACAAGCTTCTGCGCAAGACTTGACGTAACCAGAATAAAAAGCAGACAAATGTCTAAATCCAGGTCAATCATCACCGACAACTGTTTCGATGTTACTGACAACAACAAAACAAAAATAAATATCCATACAAACTTACGCATTTAATTTTCTATTGTAAAATTCAGTGTGCCATTAAAACAGGGCGATAGAGTGATTTTTGATATGTAAGTCCAATGGATTATTATTTGGTAGGTAAGTATATGTGACAAAAACTCTTTGCATACGAAATTATTTCGCGAATCAGGCTAAATGAGTAAATTACTATGTATTCTTCTGAAATAGAGGAGGTAAGTACCACGCACATTGCCGTCCGTAGACGTAATTGATGCGGCTAGCATTTAGTGATTTTACTAAAACAGACTGTTATATGTTGCTATTTCTTTGTGGTTTTGGCTCTACCTAGTACTTTGGTGTGGAAGTAACCAATAACACACTACTTAGGAATTAGAATGGCAGCCTCATATGCAAACTGGACACGCAAACAAGCGTCCGGCGGATGTCTTCGAATAAATTATTCTTTTAGCAATAGTATTGTATCCAGCTCCAGCCGTTCGCGAAATTAATATTCAAATCATACATTCTCATATCTCTTGTCAGCATTTGGACGGAAATATTCATAGGTTGGTCCTAAATAACAATTCAAAAGTGTATTTAACGTTTCAAACAATGCAAATGAAAACTCGAGTTTCTATATAAATCCAATTATATTTATTAGAAAACTCTGTATTTTGGCATCAGCTTAAATTCGTATGCGGTACTTGTGAAATGCGTGAGTGACATTTTCATATCTAAGCATTTCCGGGAGTTTTTGCGAGCTTGAGATGTGGTTCGGGCTCGGTGTAGACTGTAGACCCAGCTTCTCAAAGAATCTGCTCAGTGTCTCCAGTATGGACGTTTTACACTAGCCTTATAGGTACATCAAAACTCGTACTAGGCTGTCAGTTACTGGAAATAGAGGCCCTCGTTGATATACCAATAGTGTTAATCGAAAATCAAGTCGTCAAATCGTAAATTTTCATTCAAGTAGCTTTATGAGCTTTCATCAAAGAACTGTATAATAAGTATTCTTTCTTTTCACGTGTTTTCCACGCGCTATTTTCTCATTAGGTATCACTGTGGTATCATTTTCCGACTTCCCGTGGAATGTACCGGTGTCGTCGCTATGTCGAGACTGTCAGTCGACAGACGACCAAACCGACGTATTTAGGTGAACTAAAAAATATGATTGGTTTATTTATAAGTCGTAAACAGGAGTCGTAAACAGGTTGTTCTGAAAATGCAATAATGACATAGGAAACGTGATTGGTTTATATTCGTATATTGTAAAGTAGTCTAGGTATAGATTAATAAATTAGCTCCTTAGATTAATAAGTTATTTCCATATAGCATATTAGCAGAGCGTCCCGGCTTCGCACGGGTGCAGTTTTAGTAAGGATAGCTAATTTTTTTTGAAAATATAATATAGCCTTTGTCACGGATATATGGCTTCAAAACGGTGAAAGAATTTTTCAAATCGGTCCAGTAGTTTCGGAGCCTATTCAATGCAAACAAACAAACAAATCTTTCCTCTTTATAATATTAATATAAATAGTACTGACTGACTGACTGAGGCACTTCTGGGGCAGTCGATTTTTTCTTACGAAAATGACCTTTAAACAGTAAAATCTAGTTAGTAAACGTAGATTCTTACAAGATCAGACCTTTTCTATTAAAATGATTGTATAACCTGGAACGCCTTGTATAACACAGTTGGGATCCATTTCTCATAATTAGTGAAAAAGATTTATTTGAATGGAAATCTGTGACATAAAAATATCAGCTTTTTGCTTCAGACAACGGCTTTAATATAATATGTCTAAAAGTGTAAGTAACTATTACTAGCAGTGTTTCCTATAAAAATAATATACTTAGGTATGATAAACTCTAGTAATAAGGCACGGTAAATGGTTTTGCTTTGGATGGACTGTGGTCACTTACTCCAGTGCCTTTTTGCTTTAAAGAATACAATGGAACTACAATAAAATATTTTTTTGGATTAGTATCATTAGTAACGAGTGTTCCTGAAGAAGTACTTTGAACGCACCGACGACATCTGCAAGACAGATTCATACACGATTGCCCAAAATCGTGCACCGCACATGGACGTGAGAACTGAAACATTTGTTTCTGAAGAAATGTTTTATATTTTTACAACTCTTTTTGCTGCAGAAAACATATGCGCGGATTGGATAGTAATTATCAATTGTTTTACAAATGAGTCGTAAAAATATAGAAAACATCTGCTCCTGGTTCAGATAACAAGTAATAGGGAAGGAAGAAGTTGTTTGTTTCCACGTGTAAGTATGACATAGTTTATATTATCTGTGGTATGACGCACTTATTCACGTCATTAGGTAGGCCCCTGTTTTGTTCCCGTTATGAAAAGCTTAGGAACAATAAAATTAATTCGAAATAGAACTTATCTAACACTAAGTATTCTATTTGCTTCAGAAAATAAAAAGCAGAGAACTTACAGTCTAGAAGAATTTTGACATATTCTGTGTTTATTTGTATTTTGTTAGCATTGTGTGTGTTATACCTGGATACGATGATTACGTGATCTGTGACGACACACACGTGCATGCAGCTGTGCACACACGTGTGATCTTATCCTTTAACTTAGAAGCTATCAATAGAATACCCTTTTATTTTTTAAATCTATTTTATCAGCAATATTCAGCAATTGTGTATTTCTAGGATAGAACATAATCCTCTCACATCGGTTAAAAGCAAGTCTATTATTCCTACTAAGATCACTATAAAAATTATCAGTAAGTATATTTACTCAAGCGATTATGAAACCATAAAGACGGGTATTTTAGTGCTGTCAAATGATGTTTTTTTAAGGAAAATGCTACAGCAAAATCGGCACCACTCTCTCTCACTCAGGATAATGTAAATCAAGATAATTTCAACTAAAATAATAAAATAATCATATGCAAAAATTTCTCTCAGTACAAACGTACCAAACAATTATATTGATACCTGATAAAGTGATAATTGATAAGCGGTTATCAGTATTATTCACACATTTATTACGTCTTAAAGATAAGTACTGATTACATTGATAATCATAAGCCTAACTTATGATGCGAACACCTCCAATTACACCTAATTTAAGTACGAACACCTGCATGCACTCACTTTGTAGGTCATACTCAGTTCTTTGACTTCATTAATTTAGTATGAAACGTAGGCAAGATAATGAGTATGACGAGTCAGATTTTTCGTAAATCCGGTTTGGAAAATAAATATTGTTAGTAAGTAAGTAGGTATAAAAGCAAAGCGTCACTATAGAACTGACTTCTTCAACGATTTTTAATTTTTTCTAAATAAAGTTCTCATTTGTATGAAAGAAACTTTTCCGTCCATTATTACATTCTACATTTCCCTATAAGTATTATATTGTGTTGTTATCAGCAGTTCCATAATACCAGGGTGTTGCTTTGTTGATAGTGTTACCGCCAAAATGTGCCACGCAGATTTGCAACAGCCATTATTCACTAATCCACAGCTTCCTCACACGTGCACCTCATGGGAATCTGCAGCGCATATGTTTTACGAACATTTTACAACTAGCTTCCTAAAGAAAGGTGATCGACAAATGCTGGCCGCACTTCCGTCAAACGGAGGCAGTAAAACTCTTTGTTCACTATCGTAGAAACAAATATGACATCTGGTGTTGCCAGTTATCACCAGAACAGCTGTCCGCGTCATTTGCCAAATAAAAATCTCAAAAAAAAAAGTAGCTAGTAAAATAAAATAAGAATTTCTAACTAGAGCGTTGGAAAATACAGTCTTAGACAATAGCCAATTTAAACGTCAGCGTGGTTAAAAAATAAAGTAAATTAAACGAATGGCAAGCGATTGGTGATAATTCAACGCTATTTCCAAATATTACAGAACGATTTGGTGGCGTTTAGATAGTCGCTTGTCTACATGCTTTGGTCAAAAATAACAGCTATTTGACACGTACAAATGAATGGACGGACGGACAGGAGCCTGCGGCCGGACACCAGGCGTTGACGACAAATCGTGCTATGACGAATGTCTGCCTATTCCACTCACTCATTATAGGTACCTACTAGTTAAATAGCACCGTGACACCGACATTAGTTCTTTGTCTCGTTGCGCACTCATTAACAGTTGGTTTAAATCAATAACGGTAGTTATCAATGACTCGACCTACTAGTAAATAGATAAAGGTGTGTCTATACATAGCAACTGCTTGGTTCAACTTTTTGTGCAATGATGTGCTCGTTTACAATGACACTCCTATAAATACTTGCATCATAGCGTCATGTGGTGGTGCCAATAACGTGGCACGCCTTTACCCGATTGTCAACACAAAAACATGACATCATTTTCAACACAATTTGTTGTGGTTTAGCCGCAGCCACAGAAACACTAATAAAAGTTAAGAACAACAATAAAAAAAACTGAATTTAGTATTGAAATCTTATGCTAGTCAAATAGTATCCTAGGTTCTAGGTGATAGGTACTGTACTGAATGAAATAACTGCAAAGTGGTGTCACATTTTTTATGCCAGGACATTTCATTTTTATCTTATCACCAGCAAAATAAGTCACAATAGAGGCCACATGTGCGAAGAGTCTTTTCGCAGTAAAATGACACAAGTGTGCGCTTACCTTATCGCTACGATCTAGTTCTTATTATCTTTTCACTAACACTTGTGTTGAGTCTTCCTGTAATTTATGTTATTTGCAAATTTCACACCTGCACTGCCAGCGGTGGATGTCATTTATATTGACTAAATTCACAATCCAAACAATAACATGAAGCAAAATTTTTAGGTAGGTGAATACTGCAAAGGTTAACTCTCACTTGGAATAGTTTCTACTAATACCTACAATTATTGTTAAATATTTTACCTACCTAATCAATTCTTGTTCAATTTAATAAAAACAATCAGTTCAAAAATTACATAAGAACGACTGGGTTGTTTAAAATTTCTGAAATACATTTAGTAATTACATTGCAGCGTCAAAAAAAATGCCCGACACCAGAAAAAGTTACGGTAGGTACCTATGGTCTTAACGAAAGGGTTAAGAGTAGAAATAAGACGCATATTAATGATGGTAACATGAAAAGAGTGAATAAATAAAGTGACCTCCCTAATCAAAGGTATACCTACACTTTACAAAGTATTAATACTAATCCGGTTCCGAGACGTATAGAATTAAATTATGCAAGTAATAAAATCCCATTCTGTATCACAAAGCGGCCTCGAGCACGCAATTTCTCAAAACATTGTCGCGTCATTTTTCATTGCATCAATCAGGCCGCTTGTGTGGACAGGACTTTATCCTTCAGGGTTGGCACGAGGAGAATCTCCCAAACATTACTAACTCAAACTAGAAACATTTCATGCGTAAATATTTTCAAACATGTATAATTTTATGTGAAATTGTACGGTTCGTCATTTTTCATAAGCTAAACAAAATTTATCCTAATCTAATCTGCAATTTAATAATCTGCATATGGCTGTCTTTCCATAAGCATTTATTAATAATTTATCAAATTGTATATTTTGTGACATCCTTGATAACACTTGCAGGGTTGTCTCATCAACTGTTAAACAGAGTGTGAGCCAATGAATATTTTTATTGACGCGTCCGACGAGTTTACGTTGGATCTCAACATCGAACTGGGTCTCACCACTTACGACCCATTCTACTGATTCATCATTTTGAACTCTACCACACCGTGATACAATTGAGTTTGAAATGACCGGTAAACAGGCCCAACATCGTCAGGAATAAAGTTTCAAATACGTTAGAACATTGTAACAGAAGACGAAAGTCATCAACATTGCATATAGAAGATTGCGGACGATAAGTTACTTCCCTGCGTTTCTTATGCAAATATTAACACAATGTTAGCATCATTAATCAGGAGAAATACCGGGGACTATGAATGTATCTACTGTCCAGATGGGCTGTATTGTGAGATGCGCTACATTTGAGACAGATATCAATCAAGCACGTTATAGAAGAACATCATGTTTATTCTAGGGCAGATTGTAAGGGCATTTTGAGTAATGAGCACTGGATTGAAAGATTGATATCAGCATGAATTGGGATAATTTATTTAATACCAGTTGGGGTTAAGGCACACATCGGATTTTGGAGTGTGTTTTCAAATACGCATCTCACATGTACTTACTCGATAGTAATTAATACCTAGATTATAGTAGGTATCTGAATTTGACACTTTTAAACACCTCACAGTAAATGCACGTAAACCACATCATTTTACATTTCATTCTTTCTTTTTTTCTATATTCATATTTATAGGTATAAATAAATTACTATTTATTACTAAAGCTACTTTTTTCTTATAGTAGCAAAATTTTAACATAAATGTGTTAAATATGTATGCTTGTATTGTAAGGAATTTTTGCAATGCATAAAAAACGCTTAGCATTTATGCCTTATCTTATTCATTAAATCACATCAGTGTTTAGCTTTATTAATAAAACGGTATCGCTAACTAAGTAATCTCTATTTGCTGTCACAAAAGCCCCAATATGGCACATTGTCTCTTATCACTTTAATTATAAAAATACCAGCTGTGACCGGAGACTTGTTTACCAAACTATGAACGTAACCCTTATCTTGTTATCGTGTTTTGTAAATAGCACTTAGAACAACAATTTGTGTCTAGTTGTGGAAACCAGTCACAATATTGAACCAACAGTTGTATAAAAACTAGCAAATGGTCGCATATGCTTCGCAGATTATTTCAAAAGTCGTGAGAGATCCATAGCTTTGTTATGTTTGAAGGTATTGGTAAATGTGTTGAACAGTTAAGTTGGTCAAAAAAAGTTCGGCAATAAATGTGTTTGGCTACGAATGTGCAGAAGTACGAATGAGTACATAGCTATGTACACACGGCCACAAGTCAGGTTATACACCCAATACAACTATACGTAGCTATTAATAGAAATACTTACACGGTGTACCCTTATAGGCACATTACCAACAAACATTATTCAATTACCGAGTCAATTAAAAGACTTTATATTAGTCAAATCGCAAAACTGACGTCTAGTCTAGATTTATCTGGGTTTTGAAACGTTGCAAAGCGATCTTGGGATTTTACTGAATAAAATATTTTGAGTTTGAGCACTAAATGGTAATCGATCAATTTAATCTAAAAAATACTTTTAATATTTTTCAGTGCATTAAAGTATTTTTGATACTTCTAAAATTCAAACGCGAAAATGGTATGAGTAGGTAGCTAATAAAGTTCTAGGTCTAAGTCGCGCATGCTGTTACTATAAACTAGTGAAACACGTGTTCCTATATTAATTGCCGGTAGTAAAGTAAAATAGAAAACAATAAAACTGAGTCGAACACCTTTACGATACAGTTGTAGCGAGTTGGGCGGGCCGCCCTCGCCGCCCGCCCAGATACCGCCAAATGTGCGGTACGCGTGTCAATGCTTTTTCATAAAGTAGGCTATAAGTAGCTCAAAATACGTGCCGAAAGTGCAAAAGTTTTGAAAATAAAATGAGGCTCATTACATTTAATTTTATAACACGCCATAGAAAATACTATCTCCGTAAGAATATCTTATTTCGAAAATGGAAATGGCCACAGCCTGGTTTCGAAAAGAAAAAAAAGGCGGAAAACTGTAAACGCAAATCTTTGAAAGAATCTTTTAATTACAGTAAAATCTTGGATGTAATGAGTAGCCTACGCTGCTTGGCCAACAATGTACTATGTAGACCTTGCAACCACTTTTAACAATATTACAGTACCATTGTTAAACAATATTTAATGAAGCCTGGATGGATATATTTTTTTTGATATAGCTAGAAAAATAAGGATAGTAATGATTTACTTCACTATGTTTTACAGAACAGACAACCGTGGATCTATTTCTTTTTATTATTGATAAAATACCTTTGCATCCATACACCCCGTCAAAAGTATAAGTAGCTAGTTACACTTTTTATGACGGTGTATCGATATGGATACAAAGAAGCGAAAAGGTTTTAGCTTATAAATACAATAAAACCTAAGTAGGTACCTACAGTAACTCGACTCGTCAACACTATAATTATTTAAAGCCACATGTAGGAGTATCATAATCATCGACAAACTTCAACAAAGACCCTTGTTTTATCCACATGGAGCTCGTCCGAAGCTGCATGTGCCAAACATCTGAAACCGTTCCCTTTCAGATGTGGAGCTAAAACAGATTTTGAGAGAGGAAGTGGCACGGTAATCGTTGTAAACTCAGTTTTACATGCCTTGACTTCTAGTAGAGATAGGTAGTTCTTGATTGACCATACTCTCAGCGTAAATTGACATGCGTTGTAAAACTTGTGTTTGTTAAACAAATTATTATTATTCTTTGTAACTCCAGTTAATATTCAAACAGACGTTAGACGTTTTGCTCCATGCTTGTAAAATATCCAATTAATGTCCAGGAGATTTACGTATGTTATAAATTTCACAAATAGCCCTCTTCTGCAATACAAATACAGTGTTTAAATATCTGCAGCACTCCCCCACAATAAAATGCCGTACGACATGATACTATGAAAGTAGCTGATATAGACTAGTCTTGCAGTTTCCATATCAGTAGGAAAGCAAATCTTTTTAAATATTACGCATTTAAAAAGCTGCAGAAGCAAAACAAAATCTCTTCGACAATTTTATTTATCTATGTGAGAGCCCCATTGAAGTTTATTATCTAGGGTTTTGCAGTTCAAAGCAGTCAGTGCCAGCTATGGGCGTAGGTACCTATCATAGATTCAAAGTTTGAACCGAATTTGTAATAAAAAGTGTTAGTTTATTAGGGCGTTTGCATACAGGCGGGCAGCTGCGTCCACAGCTGCGATTCGCGGTGTGAAAAGCGCCGTACTGCGATTCACATACAGACATCTGTACAGAGATTTTATAGGGGAGTTATACCGACACCTTGCCTAAAACAGCCCTTACTGGCTTTTCTGAAAATGTTGCTCTGGGGTTTAGTTTTTTGGCCTTGACATACTTCCAAAGAGAAAGAGCTTAGTTTAAAGCCCTTCACAGTCACACACACACACACATTGCACACATATCATAATAATCTTATGTCAGCTAGGTTTTATTTTTATATCATAAACTAAACAATATCAACTTAAAACCCGTCTTCCTACTAGTTACGTAAGAGTTCTATTACAGTACAAACTATTTTTAGACCACTTAAATAAAATTGATAGTACCTAAGCCAATCAACACCTTATTATTTTCATGATGAAATTCTGCGAGTAGCAAATGTAATAACGGGTTTCTTTGACTTTGTTCTCAAGAAACGTTTGTTTCAATAGGCCACTATTTCAACGTACGCGCCTCAACAATGTAGCGCAAAAGACTTAACAAAGGAAGGAACTTCACAACCCCAAACAAGCTTTATTTGGAGATGAAAAGAGTACACAAAATATACCAATATTGCCGTCAAGTCGATCACAATGCCTCGTATCGCATCATCTGCAATTAGGGTCACGAATAATTGACGCCAAAGGTTTGGGGCGTTTCTTTCACCATAAAAACCGACATTCATAAAACCCTCATAAGTGAATCAAGATATCGTGCCCCGATGCACCTGGCTTTCACCCCGGGCTTGGCCTATTTTATTATCAAGGTACTTGAAAAAATTCAATAATACTTTCCACGGCTCATTGGTTTCATGAATGGGGCCTTATTCTGCTGGTTGTGCGATTTAGACGTGCAATTTTTTTATTGTTTCCTCAAGTTTATTTAATTGATAGCGATCTTCGTAATCTGATATTTCGCTCAAAACAACAACGCAACGGTCGGTAAACTGTTTTGTTTCTTCGCTAAAAAACATTCAGCCTTTCAGTTTGATTTAAAAGTTATAAAACATGAAAGTTGATTAAATTCCCATTGATAAAAAGATCATTGAAATCGTCATGTAATCATGCAAAACAAATGAGTACCATATTACATCCTGTGATGAGATACTCGGTATAGTCGGTATAACACCTGTACATTCATTATATTTTATGATTAATTCAAAAGAATAATGCAAAGATCCAAGAAAAATAATCTTTGTAAGACCATTAAATAGGAAACCAGTGTTTGTGTTGAATTGAGCCATTCGAGACTTAGTACAATTTTTATAATTTATGCTTTAGCCGTGACTTGCCGCATACATGTCTAAAAATCGTTTTATTTTAGAATACTTACCTAAACAAAGAGCTGATAGCAATAATGTGCAATTCGCTTCCATTAATCAAGTATCTATGCGATTAGTTCTGCTGCCAATCTCATACTAAATATCATAATCCAATATCCATTCATCAGCAACGAATGAGCAATGCGAATCCAGCTAATGGCCCTATAGTTCCTTTATCGGCGAGTTAAGTGCCTGCACAATAGAGGCGGCTCCCACGCGTGTCACAACACCCCCTTAACATTTATCAACCGCTTTATGCAGATCTTTCGCGCTTCTTCTTCTTATGTGTCAATGGTGACAACCAACACTAGACGAAGTTCTAATAGAACTTCACCACTTTTACCCCTTCGTCTGTGGCATCCATAATATCATCCCTCCTCACCTTTTACCTTTCTCACTTCCCGGTCATAACACAAATTCGGAACAACACGGGGGTTCTATAGTAAAATGATGGGTCAAGTTACAGTGGTTGAATTTCACATGACGTCACAAAGCACGGGGTGATCCTCTGATCTCCTGCATTCATAACAGTAACGATTGTGGGAAAATCGACACAGTTTTTGTTATAAATCTGTGGGAGTTTCGCTTTGACGTCACTATAGGGCATTGTAGGGCTTTGTTTTTCCCCTTTTTCACATGTGTAATGTTTGCGATTTGAACTAACCAGTACCTATAATAAACTAAAGGAAAACATGAGTCAGCAAAAATGAGGACTAATTACTAATTAGGTACTATTTACCCGATTGTATTAAATATATATGCGAAAATAAAAAGTTACCTAAAAAGTGATTTTTTGTTCCGGATACCTATTGTGTTTTGAGCCAATCATTGTCTGAAAACATGAAGTAAATAGTGAATTTCCTGTACTTACCTAAAGATAAAGTTCATTTTTCAGAAACGACATGCCAAGCTTTATTGCATTTCCTAATGTTATCTTTTAATAAATATGAAAGTAACATAAAACCTAATGTAATTCACCCTCGCCTGTGCCATGTAAGCAGTCACGTGACCGGCACGCGACCCCCCCTCTCTTCCCTCTCCCACCCCCGCGCCTTCATTACTCCGATTGCTTGGTATTTGTTCACGAAACACGCACGTGGACGGACGTGTGCATTATTAAATGCCTTTTACGCTTATTGCGAATTAAAAATCCCCCGCCTTAATGGTTGTCATGTTATTAATCCACAATATAGGGTTGTTAAGGTTTGGTTGCCAGCTTCTTTTCAACTAGAACAGTCAAAACGTTTTATATCAAAAATAATTTTAAGGTGCTTCGGAGTGGTCTGGTTATCAGTAACTACCTACATCTAGAAATCGTTTAGAGTACGAAAACTACGTGGAAGCCTACTTACCATTTTAATCGCTTGGATTAATAAATGGTAAAAAACAATCTCAAATATTTTCTTCCACTCTTGACCTTTGTTCCTTTAATTGAAATTCGTTATCCAATCTTCAGCTCGTTCACCTCTCATTAAGGAAGTGACCCACGACCTCTGCCCAAAAGGCTCTCACGGTGATTCTCACAGGAACCGAACCGAGTCCCAAGGTTCAAACTGAATTATGCCGCAGAACCACAGCTTACTTACCACGTTCTCACGTTTGATGTACGCTTTTGTAATTTACATTATTATACTTTAGTGTAAAGGACGTTGTCCACTATACTGAAACGTGACGTGAGGGCAAATTGAAAAATTATTCAAAGAGAAATTGCGTTTTATCGGTCTGTCTAGACAATTTCTCTAAGTGAAAATAAGTCACACAATAAGGTTTATTGTAATGTGTACGTCTGTAATTGAAATTCCCATTTTATCCTGTGAGTTGTGTTGTGACATATTATTATATAAATCTATGACTAAAAATGTAAAGTAGCGTCTGCTGTCTGTTTGGTCTGTTTGTCTGTGATCATGATCACTCGTAGTTTCAAAATGAATGTTCTGATTTCAAAGTATTTTTAACAAGGTGAGTTGGTCCTTATTATTTTGGAGATGTATTTTTTTTGTTAATGTTTTGGTTCGTTTGTGGCACGGACAAGTTCAGTGGGTATGAGTCTTTAATTTATTTCATTATTAAGCTACGCTTGTTTCCATGGTATTGATTTATTTAATGAGTATTAATAGTATGGCTCGTATATTTTGGCTACGAATTATTTTAAAATCTCGTTAATTAACTTTTTAAATTGAGCCATCTCGATACCCAATTCGACTGATTTGTGATATACAAAATTATATAGTGTTTTATTCATTCAAATACGCCTGTTCTTTGAATCTCGACCGCATTTTCACCGTTCCTATTGAAATTCTAGAGTGGTTCCCTCATTAGACTTTTCCATTAGTATCTAAATGGAAAGCAGCCAATTGCTTTTATATCGCCGCTGATTATCTTATTGACTTACAAGGATTCCGTTACTTTTTAAGCGGTGGGTTTCTTATGGTAATGCCGCTGACTGAACTTACTTCAACTGTTTACCATGTAATTGATTACTTAGACCTTAAATACGGTAAAACGGCTCGATTATTTATCGCTTAACATAGTTTTGTGGCGAAGACCGAAGAAGAAGTGGTAATGTGTGAAAGATGACATGAATGTGAGAGGAGTAGATTCAGAGTTGACGAATGATTGGAGAGAGTGGGAGAAGAAGACATGTTGTGCCAACCTCACCTAGCGTAGGACAAGGGCAGGGGAATGATGATGATAGTTTTGTGGCGAATGTGTGGTTGGTTGGTACCTTTAGGTTCATAGTAGGTACAGGTACCGACAGTGTGTTTGAAAATAAAATTTATTTTCTTTCTTTCTTTTTCTATAGATAGAGGTACATTTGAGTGGTGTGAAAAATATAAGTTTTTTGTAGGCAGAAGAATATTTCGAGGACCAAATTTAATGCAAAGCCTGCAGTTTAAATAAAAGTGTAGGTAAGTACGTAACTACCTACTAATGAAGAAGGTGGAGCAAAAAACATTTAATATTTTTCGTCCCACTGCTGGACATAAAAATAGTTTAAAAAACAATAGTAAAATCACGATTGATTCTGCAAACGCAGTCCACCCCGCTGTGCGCGTGCGCCGGCAGACCATCAACAGTAATTACCCCGACCTGTGACCTGCTCCCACGCCGGTTCACACGAGCCTCGCCGCTTCCCATCGGAACTCAGAACTTAACTCCATGGAATTTCATAAAATTTATTTTCTAAAGAAACTACAACCGCTATAAGGACGGTTAAAAATGCGCATTGTAGGGTACTATGAAACAAAGCACTTGAATGAAACTGACACTTGGTGGTTCAGCAATTCTAGGAAAAAAACAGTTAATTTTCGCAAACTAATAACTCAGCAAGATTTAAAAAACAAAAAAGCAGGACACCAAGTTCTTTCTCAGTTCTTTCTCAAGAGAGTGCAGCACACCTTATTGTCGTTGGCTTATTCCTGACAGATAACCGAGACGAGATAACCAGTGATCTCGTCTCGGTTATCTGTCAGGAATAAGCCCGTCAGGCTGTGAACAATGTTGATAGCAGTCAAAGCTTTTTAGAGAACCGAAGCTTAACGTGCTAAGGTTGTGTTCAAACGCCTTAAATGTAAACAAGCTGTACTTAATTGTATGTTATGTGACCTCATGCGTAGGTATCCCACCCATCTTCAAGCAATGTTATGATTGCTGGGTACTGAGAGATTATTATGTTGTGCGAAGTTGTGATCCCACAAGATTACAATAAACACCTCTGGGTAGAGGTATATAACAGCTTGATAAGTAAGTAATCATAATCAGACTAAATTTTCTTGTTTAGGCAAATGCTATGGGATAGTAACGTGCATTGCGAGAAGGTAAGTATGTGTGGGTGTGGGTATACAAGTTTTTCATTGTGTGTCATTATATGTCTTTTTTCGATCAAGCGATAGTTCAAGTGCGTGCAACGCATTCAGCCCACAAATAGCAAAGTCGATATTAGACGGGCACGTGCCGCCACGCGCCGGAAAAGCGCGTAATGAGCCCAAACCCTGGAATACCTAGCAGTTAGTATGACTACACCGTAGAATATGTAGTAGTTAGTACACCCGCACCTGCATGGCACGAATTAAGGGATTTCTCGCGCCCTCCCGTGGGAGCGGAGGGAAACTCATAACCCACGGATAGATTGTTTGCTTTGTCAATATAGACGGCTAGCCAATATAGCGAGTTTATGGCCTAAGGCTGACAAGGATATTGAATTACTGTTTGTATTGTGCGAGTATAATACGAAACTTGGATATTGCTTGTCTTGTTTGCGAATTTATCTCACGGAAATTTCTATGTAGTCTCATTAAAACAGAAGAGAGGATTAATAAAACAAACTGAAAAGAACGCAGTGTGAACAAATTGTGAGCGATAAAATCTGAATGATTGGGCATGGTACAGTACCTACAGCTGAAAAATTCTTTGCTGAAACAGCTGAAAAAACTTTTTATTAAAATTATTTATTTATTTTAAAATTTCACACAAATAAGTAGTGCTAGGAAGATTTAATAACTTAACAATTTAAAGACCGCGATAATAGAGATTTTTTATATGTAAACACATTGGCGATAACTTATAAAAACCTAACACCATGTCATTATGTTTATCATCATCAATCTGTACTTTTGTGATTTAAACAAGGACTTTATACTATAGTTTAGGGTGTACTTAACCGCATTCACACAATAGTTCCGTATCAGTGCAGTATTAGTGATCAAACGGGGTGCCACGCGATGGGATTGCCACGCGTGTAGCACTCCCACGAGACGCGTAACCAGTGTGTAACCACCCTAAGCGTAGTACCTACCTAATGAGAATACTCAGTTCAAACAATGCTATTGCTCATTCGTTCAAAAAAATGCAATTTACAAAATGCCTACAATATTGAATGAGCTATCTTTTAAACCAATTTGCAATTCTAGCAATTTAAGTTAATTTTAAATTACTTATTAGCCCACGTTGTGGCTAGATTGTAATCGTATTAGGGTACATTCTTTAGATATAATGTGCACTAAATAAAAGAAAAAAAAATCTTTTAAACCAGGAAATTATTAGGCACCTAATGAAAAAATTTAAAATAACTTCCTTTAGAAGTAGTAATCATTTTTAGAAGATTATGTCAGTAGGTATAGGTGGTTCTCCATATGTCACAGCAATCCACCACCTAAACCATAACATATATCAAGGGCGGCTTGCAGTAGAATCACTAAACGTGTTTAACAGCTAAATAGATTTAAATCTGACGTATTTATATGACTTGACAACTCTCTAAATACTATTTAAAAGTTAAACGCGTTTAGCGATTCTGGTGCAAGCCGCCCTAAGTCTATGTTAGCAATAAATTAATCTGAATTTGAATCTCTTTCTTTTGGTTTTAGAAGATTCTATCAAAGTTTGGTGCTTATCAGTTGGTTTCTGGTTCATCCTAACCTACAATGACGCCAGTAGATAGGTAGGTTAGGTACTCTAGCGGAAACAAACAAGTCCCAATATAACAACATCTTATTTGTTGTTACTAATTTCACACTTCAATATTGAAAGCTCGTCTAGAAAGGACATTTATTACACCTGCAGGTTTGAAATAGCCAATTTTTTTGCCTCGTTATAAAAACACCAGACGATTGTCCTCTTCAAATTGTGAAGGTGTTTATATGCCGCTTAATTTTACCTTGTCTCGCCTTTGTCTAATGTTTGGGGTTCCGTATTTCAATATTTACCTAGTTAAATAGATAATTCGTTTATGTAACCGACTTTAAACTGAACTGTATTATTAATTTTAATAGATTGCTTGATAGAACTGCACAAAATTAAAAAAAATCGAGACCATCATCATCACTTTGCGAGATAATTATTATAACCAACAGAAGTTAAGTTTTTTTATTATGAGCATTAAATAAGTAAGTTCAAAAACTAAAACCCGACACTTTTAAAAATCACGCTCTAAAAAGTGTGAAACAAGTAAAGTGGGTTTTAGTTTTTTAACTAAGTAGATGCCTTAATTTTATTTAAATATAACGTCATGTTTCAACTTCTCGGTTTATGGTTTTTCAATTTTAAATTATTTAGAACCTAATTCAATCCCATACAAACATTGATGTCTAGAACCCTCGCTCAATCAGAACTCTAGCACTTACCAACTTACCTGTCAACTTTTTTCACTGTCTCCAATATAACAAAGGCAACCTGTCTCCTAAAGACAATATTCTGTCAATTGCACAGCAAGGTGCTTTTGATACAAGACGATGGAAGCCGGACAAAGGTTCGAACGTGAGGGCACAATACTTACACCGGTAAAACAAAATTGCAGTCGTAAATTTAATTTCTCAGGTAGCCGTGAAGACACGTTTTGACGGATATGGTCAGTAACACTGCTCACTAAATTAAATCTTTGAATAAGCAAACCAGCTCTACTTTGGTGGGAAATTGTTATTATTCGACAAACGAACTGATTGAAAAATCTAGTTCCCATAGTATTATTGGGACTAGAAAGCGTTGTGTGAAATATTCATGAATATTTACTTATTTAAAACCTCTCTAGCCTCAAAGGTTTGCTGGAAGAAAACTCTTGTTAGGGTTAAGCTCGCCTTTTACATGGTCATCTATTTCTATCTTTTGTTTATGTCCTGTTTTATGTGCAATAAAGAATTAAAAATGTACTTTGGCCCATTTAGACATAATTAACCTAACCGTTTCAATATCTACGAATGATCAAAACACTTTTACCTAATTTAAGTCTTTTGGTTTTCTCGTGTTACCTTTTATGGATGTCCGTATAAAATAAAACAAAACAAATATGAAATGAAACAGCTTGCAAACTGCTTTAAAAAACTGAAATCGTGAAACTGCACGTGTGATCGTCAAACAATAGTCGGCATTTAACATCGAATTTCGGTCCTATACTGTAACATCCCATTAAACAATATCAGCGGTAGAAAAAAAAAGATCAGCGGTCCAAATAACTCAAAATGAAGCAATTCACTACCTGAGTTCTTTCCTCCCGCCTCCAAGGTGACTCCACTTTTTGCGGCACTGGTTTTTTATGGGCACCGTGTTATTATCGCGATTCGGACTCTTGTGTGGTCGGACTTTTATTAGGAAATCACATTGCAATTATACCAGTCCTTAAAAATAGATAATTAACAGTCCAATTTTAGGATCTATTTTTGCGATTATTTCATTTTATTTGGATGTTTATTGCGGGCGTCAGTTTTTTGTTTTTATTTATAACTCAAGTTTTGGTCCAACCTTGTTGGTTTCTTCACCATCTTTTGTTTATAGTGACGATGGCCAGGAGAACAGAGCTGACCAATAAGTAGAGTAAAAAACAGTTCTATTAGTAGAATAAACTGAAACAGATTTATCGCATAATTACATTTTATGAAAATCCGAAATCAATGTAACTAGGTACTTAGATAGGTATTGGAAAAAAAATATTACCACAAGTTCCATCAATAGAACTAGCAACGTAACTAGTGAGAATAGACCATATTTTATTCTATGACTACGCAGAGAGCGTTTTCTAAACTGTTACTTTTTTATATATTTTTATTTTATTTTTTCCTGTAAGGATTGGATATAACTCCAAATGTCTTACAAACTTAAAGGACATGGGTCATCAAAGCCACACTATTAGCCACTCACTTTTTAATCACATTTTTATCTAAGAATATTATTAATTGATTCATATCTAATGTCTGAAGTCCCACAAAACAAATAAGTTTTATTCCAAGATCCTTTACAAACCCCAAACAGACTGCCAAAGAAACCGATAGTTCTTCTATTGAATGCTTATAAAATACCGCGTTCATAAAAACGTATGCAACCATTTAGAACCGTTTTATTTTAATATACTAGTGGAATGCCCGCGACTTCGTCTTTATAACGTAGGTATTCCCTGTTGCGCCATACACAAACCTGAAATTCGGAAAGTTTTTAGAACACTGGTATATGACAACAACGATCGTTACAGAAGAAAAAAAACATCCTTATACCCGTAACCCAGGCCATAGTTTCGTTTGGTACGTTCAGTCAAATAGTCACGTTAAGATTTTTATATTTATATTTTTTCGTGAGCACAGCCTCCGTGAGAGCGCGACAAGTGGATGCCTTCACGTCGCGTCGGACCATTGTTCACCCCCGACCTCCCCCACTTCCCCTGCACTTGTTAGAAACCGTGTGATTATGTAATAGTTTGTAGACATTTTATTAGTAGAGCCTTTGGGTTTATCGAGATTGCGTTGTATTTGATGAGAGCTTATACATCTCGGGTGCATAAGTGATACATCAAAAATTACTTGATTTATCATGCGTTATTTCGCGAATACATTAATTTCCCAAAGTGTTAGGTAAGATAAATTTAAAATTGGAGGTTGGTAAACCTACTCCTACACACTGCACACCTCATTTATGAAAGTCCATCCTCTCCTCCTTATCCAGATAAAACATGTCATAACGACATACGTAATAACTAATATTCGACTGAATAATCGAATTCGATTGAACTCTTAGCCATCAAATCATTGTGCCCAAATTGTTATACGGAATGTTGATAAACAGGTGCTCTAACAAATTAACAACAAACAAATTTTACGGACCCAGAGATAAACAAGAATACCGAGGACAAAGTGCATGTCACGAGCGCAACGGCCTTATTCAGGGCCGCCCAGCGCAGGCAGACGCGGCGCCCACAGCCGCCGCCATGGGAAAAATCAGGCTTCGGCGCCCCCGCCCCGCGCGCCCATTGGCCACACGACCCCGCCCCGCTCCCCACCAGCGCCCATAAATACGAGCGCGACGCGCGCATCTCCTCATTCCTCACTCGTGCCCCGCGCTACACGCACGCGTGTACTCTCAGTTCAACCCAGTGCTCGTGTTAAGTGTCACTTACAATGAAAGCGATAACAGCAGTGTGCGCAACCGGCGCTTCAGTCCCAGCGATCGCCAGCGGACGCATCCAGAGACATAGGGATGGGGAGAACGCGGAGATCCAGATGTATCTGTCGAAGCTCCAGGATCTGGTGCCGTTTATGCCGAAGAACAGGAAAATCTCTAAGTTGGAGGTGATCCAGCACGTGATCGACTACATTTGCGACCTGCAGTCAGCGCTGGAGAACCACCCCGCCATGGATCAGTTCGACGCGGAAGGCGCGCTGGCGGCGGTGGCTCCCTGCGTGGCGCCGCAGCCTCGCCCATCAGCGCGTCGCCCGCTCGGACCCCGCTCCACGCCCAACACCATCCTTCACCAACAGACCTCAAGCCAAGAACACAGAAACCAAATGGTGAGTTTCACTACCGTACATTTTTCAGTAGTAGGTATTCGATGTGTCGATCGAATGTTTTCCTTCTAATATAAATACCCAAAATTGTAACGTGAATTCCTAAATTGTTTTCCTTCAGTAACTGATTGAAATACCAATTGTTGCCACAGAACAGAACAGCTGCATGATGATTGTAGTAATAATGTTAATGATCCATAAAACTTAGCACTAAAACCTGAATTTAAATTTTCATCCATAAAATTACAACTAAGCCTAACGTCCAAAATGCACAACAATCTAAAATAGAAAGATAGCGTTGCATAAAAAGTAAATGGAATCTACGATGTCGGTGTTTTTGCGCCGCGCACCTGCGTCGGTTTCGCAAGCGCGAAGGTAAAAGCGGGGATGCTGAGTTGCACAACACGTGGCGACATACGCATGCCTACTGCGATAAACAAATTAGTACATCACATCACCTTCACAAAAAATATTACTATCCATGTCCACAGTAGACTAGTAACTCTCTCTCAAAAGATTGCCATATTCTGTAGTTTATCACGTTTCATGGAGATTGTTTGCTTATAATGGTAAGCCCGAAGATTCATGATTGGCGTATACATAGGTATTACGGTGAACAAGCAGCAACTTAGCCACTGCTCACGCATGCGTGACTGCTGCTTTGAATTTCAGCCTTGAAGCGCGGCCACCTGCGCCGGCGCCGCGTAAATGTACTGACACACAATCTGAATATTCAACTCATATTTATCTTACCTCATTAAGCATTCTGGGCTCTAGCCGACACGACACCTGCGTGATTGTCGTTTCGTCATTCCGCATAGAGCCAAATCAAAATCAAAGCTCGTCACAGAATTTAGTAGGAATTTAAGAAGGCGTTGTTGATATGTTGGACCGACGACGCGACGGCACTCGGCAGGTGCATCGCAAAGGATTTATTTGAGCGCCTGTGATTACGAGCCCCAGGCGCAATGCGCGCTCGTTAATACTTGGTCGCGCCACGTAAATTTTAATCACTGCCAGTTGTTGGAACCGAGGGAAACGTTCAAAACAATCGTGATTTAGGAGACACAAGCTGCCCGTGTTGAATTCAGAACAGCGTGAGTGCCCAGCGTGATTTGCACATGTTGACCGATCTAATTAATATGCACCACCCGTACTGTACGAGCAGTTCACCAAAACATCATAAAACCCACGCAAAAAACCAATACCACGATTCGTAGTTACGAGCTCTACGGTAACTCTAGTTCTTCAATTTAACTTTAAACCACGTAATCAATATTCGTGTTACATTAGCAAACAGCAAACCAACCGTTAATTAGCCTCGGGCGCCGGCGATATACCGATAGCTACCGATATTTACTAATATGCCGCCTACTACCATACCGGAATGTCGACCAATCAGGCTACATTCCTGAATACAAATGCGGAATACGTTCGCGCAAGGACATTGTTTGCGGATCTTTTGATCGGTTGAAATTTAGCCAAGCTCATAAAGAGTTGATAAAACTATAGTTACGGCGGTCGTGCGGGAATCTGATGTTCCGTGCGTGTCGTGAGCATTTCTCGAGAGTATCTTGCGGGCCATCGCCGTGCCACCAACCTCCCGTCACGAGCATAAGCCACGGCTGCGCTGCTATCGCGACAGTAATTGTTGCCTGCAGCTGTTTGCCCGAAGGCGATTGCGGGGCCGTGAGATCGATCATGGATTCTGCTCGGTTACTTTAGAAAATTTTCACTTGTTGTGAAAACAGATTTCTCTTCAAACAAGTTCAACTTTTTACATGCGTGAATGCCTACTCCTTGTTTGACTTATCACTCCAACCGTAATAAGCTGTTAAGTATCATAATGAGTATTGTTAGGCGTGTAATCCATTGCGGCGGCACCCCTACATTAATACTCCACAAAGGGCTCCACCCCATTCATAATTATATTTTGTACTATTGATAGTTGATCAACAAATGACAAATGTTTGTTTAATCTTTGATAGAGAAAGTCACACGTCTTTCAATTATAGTTTAGTTACGGCATGTTAGTGTGGGTTCGTTAAAAGCCCGCATGCTTCTTTTGTGGATCAATTGAACGCCCCTCAGAAATCAATTGTTCCATTCCAAGTGGTAAAGGAGATATCTCCGCGCTAGATCGGTACTGGTTATTGGATCCTGTTAGTTGCGTCGGCTTAGCGCCTACGCGTGGTCCATCCGACAGGCGACACTAACGAGCCGCCAGGTGTCCGCCTGCGCCCACGCTGCGCCGCCTCGCTCCTCTGAATATCTTTGTCTCCACGCACCTCGCGCATAAATCGCACACGTGAAAGTTTTACGATCACCTTAACGCTTCCCCGAAGTAATAAACCTCAAGGCGAGTCACGACCTGGCTGACAATGCAGCACCGCCGCAAAGTTCCCAGCGATACTCAGCACACGTGCAGCGATTTTGCCAATAGCTCGGATAAATCGGATACCATCGACGACGGATCGATCGAGGGCATTGTGCGGGTAACGGTCGCTCACAGCTGCGTATGAACACACGTGACAGCGCCGGTGGCCGGATAGCTAAATAAATGCGATGAACAGAACCTACTATTCATTATCCGACCGACAATGCTCCTCTTATAAAGGGATTTCACGTGCGCTCCGCGAAGTCCCGATCCGTTCGGGACATGTGTGCTCTCCCTTTGGTATGTGTCCGTAAATAGGGTGTGGCCACGTGCGCCCGTTCAGCTGTGTCGCGGATGCGCGGACGGGAAGCAGTAATCCAACACTTGCTGATACTCGGAACATGAGCTGCAACGGCTCCCGAAACTACCAGATTCAAACACTTCCTTGGTCGGAACCATCTGTAACGCAGACCACCAGCCCTTCCTGCTGGCGTATCCAGATCCCAAGGAATCGCATTTGTTATCATTAAAGCAAAATAACCGGTCTATTGTTCGAGTTAATGAATTAAAACAGTGTTGATTGAAACAGAGCGCATATGTATGTGGTGACAGATGGCCGGACGCGGGATGTGCCACCCGATATAATAATTTTGTCGCAATCACTAATACAAGTATCGCTAGCGATCAAATGGAAGTCATCATTTAATTAGAAAAAATAGTTGAATCGGCTTTGAACATGCTCGTAATGATTACCCCGGCATTTATCAGCAGTACTGCTGTATAAATAGGTGCGTCGAATATGCAGACATGTGCGCGCGCATCTGTGCAATGATTGGTAGCCAACCCTCGCTGATTAAATGTACTCACCCTCTTTAACAAATCAAACCACCTAATAAAGTCCAACCGTGCAATTTTCTTATTTGTCTTTTCGTTTGTTACAGACGCCAGAAAAGCAGAACCAGCCTGACAGGCCGTCATGCTAAAGTGCTTAGAATAGGAAAGACTTTAATTTATGGTAAATAATATACCTCGTATTGCGGCGGCGCCAGCCACCGCGACGGGAGGCTAGACTCGGAGCCCGGGAGAGGCACAGAGGCTCCGACATAGTTCCAGTGATCATCCTGCGATGATATCCTAAAACGATCTCGTTACGATCAATTTAAACTAATATTATTTGTTTTGTGGCATTACACAGACTTGCATTACAATGCAATTGGCCGTTGAGAAGCGGCCTGTTTTGTTATTTTGTGTAAAAAGCTTTACTAGTTAGTTTAGTTTGATGAATGTAAATTCATGTTTGTAAATACTGTATGTTGAGTGGTTTGTGGAACACCCTTTAGGCAAACATTTATAAAAGTTATGTTGTAAAAATTCAAAATCTGTAACAATTTTTGGAGACACGAGACGTACAAAATACTATAGTTCTGTAAATTCTTTATTATTTCATGTATTTTCACTCTCAAAATCAGTCTTTAGATTTTTAGTTTTATTTTTATAACGATGCTTCCATTTATGTCAAAGAAGTAAACCAATTCTAAGTTGGTTTACATTATTTAAATCTATTTTAGTTAAGTTCAAATTCTTGAGTGAGATTTTGCATGGCGATTTAGTTGAAAAAAGTAATTTATTGTTCACGTTTGGGCGTTGTAGATAGCGAATGTAACCGAAAAAATATAAGAAAAACCATAATTATCAGTTTAGACTTTTTATGATTTTATATTGAGTATAAGGTGAAGATGCTTTAACTATCATAAATTACTATTAATTATAGTGTATTATAATTTGAATAGACTGTTATAGTTTTAGTTATTTAGAGATGCGTTGCTAGTGATCAGAAAGATATGTTATTAGTACATACTGCTTATATTATTTTGTATGAAATAGCGTATGTACATTTGTACAGACTAAATATTGTATATCTTCACACCCAAGGCCTAGATAGAGGCCGAGGGCAGCTACATTTCACTGTATAGTCACAAAACATCAACAGTTTTAATGCATTTCGCAATAACCAGTAATTTACTTATTATTTAGTTTTAAAATATGCACTGAGTTTTTGGATAATAATAATGTATCTACCGGTATATCAATCAAACAGAGAATAAAAAAATATTATAAATTATTATTCAACATTTTTATTAGTAGATATCTACTTACCTACCCCATTTCCTATCATTTTTTTTTAACTTGAACTTAGAACTTGACCGTTTTATTCAAAGTCATATTTATAAAATCTTTGCCTAAATCTGGGCATATTTAGATAGGTGTACCTACTGTAGTAAGTACTATATACGCAGGTAGGTACGAGTATAATTTTAATATCCGTAAACGTGTTCCAAAAATGAAAACTCATTAGTATTAAATAAGAACGATGAAAACATTTCAATGATGTATGGAAAAAGGTGCAAATTTATTTTGCTTAAATTTTTAACGTTTTTATTTGAAAACAAAATGAACACACAGACAGAAAAATAATATTCGAATTTAAATATCACATTATTGTAGAAAATAAGTATGCTCGAATTAAGAGTGTTCTTGGTAGGTATGACGATGGGCCAGTGTCAGTCGGAGTCCCCTTAAATTATTTGTAAATCTAACTATGAGGCAATTAATCATTTTAGGTTATGATAGATCAATATAGTGAACTACGTTAGAAAACAGCAAATACCTTGAGATCGTGCAATTACATAACAATCAATTATCGTAAGTACAATATTTGGTCAGCTGCGTGTTGGTTACATCCACAATCATGGTGCGCAGAAAATTAGACCTTTTTCAGTCAGAGAATAGCATACAAAATCGTTTGTCAGTAAATTTAAACTTCCATTAATCGATTATACCTATGCCTTCTCACCTTGAGTTGAGGTGCCAAACACACAAACCATGAAATTCATAATTCCATCCAAATATTAGCACTAAAAACCGCTCACACCGACAAAGTAAAAATAAAAATTTTAAATAACAAAAATAGCTTGTTCGCGACCCTGCCAGGATTCGAACCTGGAATCTTCTGATCCGTAGTCAGACGCGTTATCCGTTGCGCCACAGGGCCTCTGATAACAGTGTCGAAATAAGGCAATGGTATCAAGGCTCGTGCTATAAATAAATCTGTGACATGCAAAACTAGAAACAAACCAAGAGCTCTTTAGCTTTACGGACAATTTTAGATAACCTGCAGGAAGCATACCACATTATCACGCTGCGCTGCTACGAAGAATTACCAGTGCTACTTTCCCGGATAAGACAAATGATAAGCGCATATCGATTAATAGTACATTGATTATACAAGTGCGGCTGCACTCAACGGCCTTCATATGCCAAATTATGTAATAAAACACTCAGCTGTAAAGCTTAAAACATTGAGCTTCTGTGTGCTGTGGTAAGGTAACGCAATTCGAATACAATTTCTAATATGCATACCTATCAAAGTCAAAGTCTTCTTTTATTCAATAAAATCACAAGGATCATTTAGAATCGTCTTATAAAACCAAGTGATTCTAGGTGCCAGTTCCAGGGACTGTAAAATCTGAACATGGGCAGAACGTTTTATATTCGTCGGGTGTTCAGTTGTAATAGCTGTTTCCACACTGCCAACGACACGACACCTACACGATATCGTTCTTTGCACATCGTGTTGATGCCGACAACGATATTTTTCTTCGAACAATGCATCGGTGTAGTGGTCAGGCAGTGTGCAAAAGCTCATTCGCTGGTTAATTTATCTGGTAAGGCGACTTCTCTACCGTCGTCGTCGCTAAAACAGTAATGTGAAAATACTCCCAGTTGCAGTTATTCCGTGCGATAACACTCGACGGTATGAGCACAGGTGGATTTACACTCGTTATCAGTGAAGTGGCTTAGAGGTCACAATACATACAAAGCAGACTTTAACTGAAACGAGAAAAGAAGACCCAAGGTCACCGATAGCTTTCCAAATGTTATTTTGAAAAACAGGCTTTCATCTTTGCGTTGTTTCGCTACAGAACTCCCATGGACACCCTCCAGCTATATCATCACAACATTGAAAGTTAAATTAAAGCTTGTAAAAATGCCATTTATTTTAATACAAAAGTCGGCTGACCATAGATTTGCAAGAACCCATCATCTCTGGAGAATATAGGTTCTCAAATGGAAGGCACGAACAGGAAGAATGCAAGACCCTAAACACTGGTCTTGTATGAAAACGGCTATCATTCAACAGTTACAGAAAACTTGCCTACTTACTATTCAATTAGTTAAAAAGCTTAAATCAATCTAATAAGCGCAAAGCAGCGGGACAAAGTTTGCAGCACCTACCATGGTACAGCTAGTTTTTGAACAGAAAAAATCCAAGTACCCTCCTAGTTGGATTTTTGTGTAAAGGGTACTTACTTTGAGGTGTTGTCAAAGTCATAGTCAAAATTTATTTATTTAATAAAATCACAAGGATCATTTAGAATCGTCTTAGATAACTAGGTGATTCTAGGTTGAAATTAAGGATCATTAAATAGGCCCGATACTTGCATGCCGGTATATGTAGGGAGACCCATATCCGTGGTAAATAGCGTTACATGCCGTGTTTACTGCTTTTACTGCGCATATACCGTAACTGGTGTGTTTTCTGTTCCAATTTGTGACTTTTTATGTAGGTATTTTTCTAGGACCATTTTCATATACAGACCCAATGGAGTTCTAAAAAGACTTAAAATTGCTACTTTCTGTAGTAAGCTCTTCATAATGTTGGAACGAGTATTCTAGCTGGGGCGTATGGCTCCAGTCTCACTTGTTAAATTATTTGAGTGTTTGAAACCTTTTCATTGAATTTCTCTTTCTACGCAATTAAAATTATATCGCTAGACTGCTAGAGTATCATTATCATTATCTAGCATACGTGTACCTATATACACTAATCTTTCCGGAAACCTTTAAATAACTTAATAATTTGTAAATGCAGCTTATCTCATCAGGATATAGTACAAAAGATAGATAAAGATTCTGTTTTGGTCGATAGGACCGACAGGTGGGTTGGGCAGGTGTTTGTACCCGTTAGTGTAGGTGAACCGAGTTGATAACAACAGATAGTGGAATTACTCATATCTTGAAACCAGTCAGCTCTGAACATAGAATAGATCTCTGTCATAGATTTTCAGAAAGACTGAAAGCCTTATTACACTATGCAATCTCAAGTCAGGCTTACTGATAGTGATGTAACGTGACGAGTTGAGTTATTTCAATCTCAAGTTATTTGAATTGACTCGCATCGAGGACTTGCATGCATATAAAGTCATACAAGTGAAAATCTAGCACCAATTTCTCTAACCACTTACGTTGCATACGGACCTAGTTGAGTCAATCCAATTGGCGGCTCGAGTCAAGGTTCAGTTTAACTAAATTAATTCGAGTTCGAAATAATTCAACTCGTCACGTCGCATCACTGTGAGTAAGCCTGACTTGAGATTGCATAGTCTAATAAGGCTTTGAGTTGGAGCAGCTAGCATCCCAACCACTGGTCTTTGAAATATTTACCATCTAGTGCATTTGGAACCGGTAGAACAATTTGGGAACATCAAAGTTCGTCGTATGAACTGTGCAAATTCGCAATTTTGTGTTTATTCATTATCATTGTCAGTTTTCTACCGCACATTGGATCGTTACTTACAATAGCTAAGACTACCTATCATTTTCATAATTTACATATTATGTAAGTAACTCCAAGTACCTAACAGATGTTTCAGGCAAGCTTTCAAGACAAGAGCACTTTCCATTAAAGATTCAGGAATGCAAACTCAAAAAGATTACGACAAAATACGCAACTATGCAACACGTTTATGCTAACCATAACACGTCGCTGTTGCCACGCACACAACTCATGCGCAATCACAAACAATACTTCGTAAAATAGAAACCTCGGTTTTGATAATAGGCACACAATGCTAGTATTTATTGCATCACTGACCTTGTTCAAATAGAGTTTGTCGACAAATACTTAGGCAGTGCATTTTTATAGATTTTTTAAATAATTCTTGTATCCTTTGGTTCCTGCAGATATGATAACCATAACTGCATGCTTATTTATTAAAACTGTGTCTACGGAACTATCTTCAAAATATCCTGCTGCAACACCATGATATCTTCAAAGCATCTCTTTGTTATTGCCAGTTCTGCATTGGTATGCTAATCAAAGTTGAACTGCAAAGTTTGAAATTATGGTCAGTTCATACTAACTCATAGTTATTCTGCGACTAAATAGTGACATTATGACGTCATTTGATGTGTTTTCGCGCATATTTTGCTGTCAAGTGTCTAAAAAGAATGATCACGTGGTACAAAATTGTACCACGTGACCTGAAGAAATTACACTGGGCAGTGAAATATAACTTGACAGCAAAAGATTGGCATACGGGAGCTGTTCTGGCTCAAGCAAAAGCTTGCACCTCTAAGATTTTCAAATGTTCAGTAACCATGTCAGTTTCTTCATCGTCGGCCACAAAGACATCAACAATAGAGAGAAAAAACTTCGAAGCTAAGTATTTATAAATATGGTAGGTTGCTTCCTTAACCACTTATTTCTACCAAGGCATCGTCAAAATGATTTACCTTATTTATCTAGCCTTGGATCTTTACCTGTGTGTTTACTTCGTGACTGCTGATGGCACTAGGTAAATACGCTTTGCCAATGTACATACGATAAGCAGTGATACAGACCACTATCTTAATAACAGGTGTTTGTACTGAATGTACCGAGTACACTTGATGTTACTTTTCCAAAACTTTTCAGAAAATTACGTATTCAAATGTGAAGAAATACTATTTCTGTACCATAGAACAAATACTCCTTGACAATTATAATACTTGCAACTCTACATAGTAAGTACCTTGCCTACCTAGGTAAGTCTACAGTCTACGAATAAATAAGTACTTATTTTCCAGAATATGTAAAGGCACAGGTAAAAGTCAAGAGAACTAATAATCCTGAAATACTGAGTAGTGACAATATTCGTACCTATTAAAACGTTCACACTATCAATAAAGGCAAATATTGAAGCTAGCTATGTTATATTTTAAACTAGCAGTTACCCGCGACTTCGTCTACGAAAAAAAAAATAGATAACCTAAAAAAAAACAAAAAGCAGGAAAAGTAGCCTATGTATTAATCCAGGTTACGAACTATAGTTTATTCCAAGTTTTATCCAAATCGGACCAGTAGTTACAGCGTGATTGAAACCCAAACATCTAAACTTTGACATTTATAATAGTAGCGGGACTCGAAAAGTGTTCACGGTATTTTGAAACACTTCAGCATCATATCGCAATCCGAAAGAATGGCACAAAATGTCTAAACCGGGAGTGAAATATTCCGAGGGCACGTCAGCCTCGTTAACCTTTCACGATAGCTCGCAATACCGATATATTATTCATGATACAATTGAAAACAGCCAAACTCTACCTCTACATACTAACATTGAATATAGAGAACCGAATGTATTTATGCCAGACTCTACTTTGCATGACAGTAAAATTCAGTTAAAGAACTAAAACTAAACAAATAGGTGCCTAGCTAGCTAATTATTAATTAAAAAAATTAGTACAAGTGCATCTGGTAGTAACTCAACATAGAGTTCACTGTACTTTTGTAATGTAGGGTGCAAACTTTAGTTGGTATTTTATTTAGGTCACAAAATAATAATAGCAGAAATGCTGTCGATGCCGAAATCTATGTAAAGAAACCTTTCTCTACATACAGTCGGAATTCCGAAACGGAATTCCGTGCATATTTCACACACATACGTTTATTTCCGTTCGGAACTTAGGAATGACAAGACTCAGTTTTGGACGTATAGACTACCATGCGGAATCCCGAATCGGAGAAAACTACGAACGGAAAACTACTGTATGTACCTATTTGATTGTATAGAGTTACTGCGTTCGGAATTCCGTTTCGAAATTCTGCATCGAAATTCCGCAACGGAATTCCGACTGTGTGTGGTAAAATTAAATATCCTTTAAATCAGATATTTTGAATTAGGTTTTCAATACTAGGACTAAGATCTCTTATCTGCAAACACGGCGTAAGCTCGAACGAAATGCTATACACCGTGTTTGCCTCTTTTGAATTTTATACTAGCTACTTTGCAATGCAAAAAACAAAACACGGTATAACTATTCCGACCTTATCTACTCTTACACCGGGGTTATTGGTAACATGGTTTTGGTTAATACATCGCAGGACGGTAGTGAGTGAAACTGACGAGCAAAGGCTTTAAAATATTCAGAGGGTGTAAAGGGCAAACGGCGCATATTTCCCCTGGGTGGTCTTTGTTTACCCTCTAGCATGCTTTGTATTCATAAAAGAGACCAAGCTGAAGAAAATTTCTCAATTTGTATTGCATTAAATAATAAAAAACAAAAATAGATTAGTTTCTGATGCATGGCACAATAAATTAGGTATGTACTTAGTGTGTTTTTAAACATCAGTTTATGAGAAGTTTTTCCTCAAAAAATGGTCTCTAAAATAAGTACCTACTTCGATATAATATCCAAGTTATTAATAATATATTTATGCGCAAGCGACGCGCGACGGTTGTTCAATAAAATGGAATTATTCTCACTTTAATAATCTTTATAATCATGAAAATAACAGTTTGTCCTATAAACTTATAAAAAAACACTGAGTACCTACATACTTTTACTTTACATACTTTAAATTTATATTGATAATTCTAATCTAATTCTAATCTAATCTATAATTTGACATATTTTGTAACCTATTTCTTGACTGTTAGTATTAATTAATGTAATTGGTTTTTAACACCGTGTTAATTAATAAATGAATAAATAAATAAAATACTTATAAAAAATCTTATAGAGTTCGGTTGTCCCTTTACACCTTTTATAGTACGATAGATATTAAGTACGTACTAATTGAATTTGGAAACGAATCGATTGGGCGCTACATAAATAGTAGGTATTCTCAATCCATACCTTGTCACTTGAACATTTGGCACAACTGTTACAAAATAAATAAGACTTCTCTTATTAGCGTGTGTGCATAAATCAATGTAAACAACAGAGGCAATTTGCCTCAACAATACAGGATGTTAAAAAAATATATTCTGATACTTACTGGAAAGATATAAAGATCATAAGATGTTCAATAAATGATTCAGTCACTTGCTTGAAAAATATAGACATAGAGTCTATGTCATAGACAATATAAATATAGATAGACCGGATGCGATCTTAGCATTTACAATAACGGTAATCATTAACGCAAATAAAATAATTCAATAAAATCGTTTTAAACAATGAAAATGACAGGCGTCACAGCTCAGTCGGTAATAGCTCTGCCTTCCGTGCTGTGGGTCTTGGGTTTGAACCCCACCAAGAACAAACATTTGTGCGTGGAAAACATAGATGTTTGTTCTATGTCTGGGTGTTACTATGTATTATAAGTATGTATTTACAAAAAAAAAGTATATAAGTATTCTATCAGCCATCTGGTTCCCATATTACAAGCATTGCTTAGTTTGGGACTAGAGAGTGTTGTGTGAAATGTCACTGAATATTTATTTATTTATTTTATTAAAATGTCATAAAATATTTTTGATCAGAAAACCAATTCATTTCTGTTTGAGTGTCACGCTCTGAAAGTCTTGTAAATCGCAAAAAGTCTATTTACACCCTGTATAATGTACTGTATACGTACTAAGTACATAGTATTGAATAAGTACATGGTAGTGACGTTGATATATCGCACGGCGCTGCAATCGTCTCCGTTCTAAATATAAAACGCTTAGTTCACACTTCGGTATTGTTTCGCTGTCACCGCTATGCAGCTGTATGCAAAGTAATTTAGTGTCTACCACGAATGCGCTACCAGATTGTCGGCCGTCGTGTCTGAATCGCCTCTGCCCCCGTATTCCAATCTTTTGCTGTCAAGTTATATTTCACTGCCCAGTGTAAATTCTTCAGGTCTAAAAAGTGTCTAAAAGAATGATCACGTGGTACAAAATTGTACCACGTGATCATTCTTTTTAGACACTTGACAGCAAAATATGCGCGAAAACAAATTAAATGACATCATAATGTCACTATTTAGTCACAGAATAACTATGAGTTAGTATGAACTGACCATGATTTAAAACTTTGCAGTTCAACTGAGATTGGAATACCCCTGCTGGTCTATGGAACGCTATATATTTCCTTAGTAACTGCAATAATTTTATTATTAACTTGTCTATCTGTAAGGATAACTTCCAAACCATGTTTGAAATGCACCTCTTACATAAACCGGTAGGATTTTTTTGCAAACTTATTGTGTCTCACTGGGCAAAAGTCTCCCCCTCAGCAATAAATACCTTTCTGAATGTTTTTAGATTATCACTATACCAACCTTTATTTATTAACCTTTACCAAAACTTACCTTCATTTTATTTAATCGATCGATGCAAAAACAACGGGGTGTTATTCATTTAAGCTTTATTGTGAAAAATATCGATCATGCATTTTCTTGTACTCTCCGTTGCCTCTATGTTGATGGTAGGGGTTGTTATTTAATTAAATGGTAAATATCAGGTTTATTGGTATTCGCATCACAAAGTAGTCGATTGCCGCATGCGCGTCATGTCAATGTTGAAATTATCACACCTCTGCATTACCAATATCTAAGCCACTATTTATATGTATGACGGTACTTTATGAAACCTACGTAAGTAATACAAATTAAAAAATATATACTTACGAGTAAATATTTTTTTTTTAATATATACTTACAGGTAAATATTTTTATTTTGCCTTTGAATATCATGCGTATATATTTTTTTAGACCCTGTATAAATGAAAAATAAACGAAATCCAATATGAAACCGTTGCTAAAACGAGTACATTGGGTATAACAAAGCCTTCTTGTTTTAAAGTCACATAAAATATACGAGTGAGGAACTTTTAAAAGAATTCTGAGTCAATACCTACTCACGAAAGTTAGTCAATGATCTGGTCCCGTGACAAAGGAACCATTGTTAACACTAGTTTTTCTCAACGCATGAACAGAACACTCCTATTCAGGAACGTCACATAAACATAAAGACCCGGTTTACAAAGCCAAGCTTATTAAACCGTGTACCAAGTAATATCATAATATTTATTATGTGACATTGGATCTAAAAAGTTTCAAAATCACCGTACACCTTGGCAATACTACCTTTCGCAGTAACATTGAAGATATTTTATCTATTCAACTCTATGACTAATATTGACTTTTGCACTAACATTAGTAAGTTCTGATATCCTGGTTATTTGCCTTCAAAATATTTGAAATCTCAAATCGTTTGATCTTACCTCTTGACATTATACTCTCCGTACTTTTCCAATACACAGTAACAAGAGACTTCGAAAACTCACGTCAAAAGATAACAAATCTACCATTGTGTGTTTCAATAACTTTATAAATATGAATCGTCAGGCCAGATTTATTTTCATGCCCATTTACATTTTCGAGATCATCAGCATAATTCATGCATTGAACCGATCCTGCATAATATTTCACAGGTGCATGAATTCATTTCAGTAGCATTTTCATAAGATATGCAACGACCAAATCAACCTCCATTGTATTAAAATATTTTCCATCTCGTGTGTCCAATCATAATAATTTTAGTGTGTCCTTATATTTATGATAATAAAAAAATTACAATAATTTGAGGATAACAATATGGAAAGGACATTTTGTTAAAAATACAATAATAAAAAGTTTTTTAATGTGACGAACCACGCTTGTCAGAGTATGTGACCACATAAAGACTTTGCAGCCTTTATGTGACCGTAGATTACGATGTTGGTTGGTTTGGTTCATTCAAAATTCTATTAGAGTAAAACCTATAAAACCGAATAGTGTTCCTTGTACAGCCATCAAACCCGATGGCCACATGTGATTAATCGCCGCACGCGCTTATCTCATAATCATAAAAGCGCACTTGTGCCGCAAACGGGATTTCTCGGTCCGTTTGTTTTGTTTTAGTGTCGTACTTACAGCTGAGTAAATAGGCGGTGCCGTACACTTGCGAGCTTTCGATTCTTATGCCACATACCACCATAACATAACATATGGATACGAAGACTCACTTAGTCGCAACTGTGGGACTCTATTAAACCAAATTACGCCTTGTTGTAGATTCGATAGCACAACCTTGTGGATCTACCAAAATAGCCTTCTTCTAGTTACAAGTCGGGAGAATGGTTTCGTTCTGAGGATCATCATTTCCCTGCCCTTATCCCGCGCTAGGCGGGGTCGGCACCACATGTCTTTTTCTTCCACTCGCTCCTATCATTCGTCAACTCAGAATCTACTCCTCTCACATTCATATCCTCTTTCACACAATCCAACCACTTCTTCTTCGGCCTTCCTCTACCTGCGTACCCAGTCACACTCATGTTCATAACTTTTTTCGTGATATGACTTTCATCCCTCCTCATTACGTGTGGTTTCGTTCTGAGGATAAGACAGAGTTTTATACAAAAAACTAGGTCGCGTGGTGCACGAGCTGCATGCATCAGCTGTAACTTTGCTGCTTCTCTTCGGATTCAGAATGTGCTCTCTTATTTCTACTTTTATGATTATTTTTTACTTTGACTTTTTTAAGAGTGATTAAGTGTCTAGACCGTCTTGCTCAATCATCAGTTTCATCGTCACTTACCTCCGCTCAACTGTCACAAGAGTGGTCTCAGTTTTTTAGAATTTATGATGCTAATTCTAATTGGAAACCACTGTCACATAGTTTTCTAAAATATTGTCAAACTCCAGCAACTGATGTCTCGACACGTAACGCACTCTATGTCGCGTCGGTTGTGTTCAACGAAGTTTAATTAAAAATTAAAACAATTGAATGTGTAGTGATATGACGTCAAAACTATATATTTATCATTTTATCAGGGTAACTTCATTAAATGAGTCATTTCAAAGTTCGTTTCATCGGCAGCCGTGGCCGAGCGGTTAAGGCGTCTGACTAGAAATCAGATTCCCTCTGGGAGCGTAGGTTCGAATCCTACCGGCTGCGAATATTTTTGGATAAAATTAGTTTTTATATTCGTTTGTTCAATTTTTTATAAGAAAAATCGATTGTAAAAGTAAAGCAGTGTTCCAGTGAATACCTTAGCATGACCTTCTTCATTCTCGTCTAGTTTATTGTACCTTATTCGGCCTCATTTTTATTGCGAAGTATTTTATTATCTGTTCGCATGCAACCGACTTAATTAATCTGAAGTCTTTTGCACTACATTTGCATTATGTGTGAAGATAAACCTATTTACTTATTTTTATTTTATAGTACAGACGAACGGACAGTTTATGCTCTGTATTTTTTCACGCAATCCAATTAAACATTTTAATGAGCCATTATTCAAGGGCCGACAAGAGAACAAGAGCTACATCGATCAGGCGATGTCCTTACAGGGTCTCATTAAGGGCGCGTACGCGCACGTGCTCATCGCATTTTACAATCGCAGAATGTTGTTGAAACAGGGCTGCCAACTTGTAGGTAATGCGGAATATGCAAATAGTTCAATAATTATGTTTTTTTGTGGAATTAAATGTCGATCGATAGTTTAATAGTTGACATTTTGATGCATTATAGAGTGTGATATTATGCAGAGAACTCCGGTGGAACGAAAATGAGGTAGGTATTTACTACGTTTTTGGTTAAATTTTACTGCACGATATGTGTGCAGTAAATGAAAATCGAAAAACCAATAAAAATAACAAATGACAATGCATTTGCTACCAATAGCTTACACAAATCTTTAACCTCCCTGCACAAAAATCGATAAAGTACATTTTCATTAGCAGTCTGAAGAAAACCACCACTATTATAGGCATAGACAAAATATAGGAGACACAGACGTCCAGAAAACTGCAAATGAACACATAAATTGAAGTTCAATGAAAGCCGCAAAGCCTTTCCATATATAACTAACAAGTACTGGTATATAGATACTGGATGTACATTTATAATCCACAACAACACCACGAGCGAAAACGAAATCCAAAGAGGAAAAATAAGAGAGAGCGCGTGTTACAATCAAACATCTGGTAAAAGGATCACGTTGATTGCATTGCAACTGTAAAATGTAATATGTACATGAGTATTGTTTTAATTTGACAGTCCTGAACACAAAACTAGTGGGTTTCTACAAAAACATTGCTGAAAAATCTGATAACAAGAAATACGGGATGCTATATGATGGCTCTTTAGCTTTTTATTCATCTGCGGTAGAAACTGACATCGCTACATTATGATATTGCACGTGCGCCGCCGATGGCATACATTTTGCCGTCAAACCGTGTAATAATCAAGTCATGGCAAAATAAAAGCAGTTTTGGAAGAGATTGCTCCGTAAAAGCTTGTTATGTAATTTGATTGAGTTACTTTCAAAAAGGTAGACTCGACGTGCATTTAGCAAGTCACGCCGAAAACTTGGAATATTTTTGTTTTTCGTTTTGTGTTACTTTCTTCTCAAGATCATGTAAACGGAAATAGTAGAAAACAAAACAGAAACATAACTAATTAATACTGCTATTGATAGACAACCCTTTCACAAACTGGATTATGCTGTATGATGAAAATATAAGTTGAACATTGGTGTCCTGATTGCATTTTACAAACAAATACAAAAAGTTACTTCTAGTAAGTACAAGGTAAGATGTAAGATGGAGCTCATTAAAGAACGCACGTGCACAGCCGAGAGCATCGTGTGCTCCAGGGTTATAACACCATAAGATTTCATCTTGAAGACAGTCTGACCCAGAACGATTCTCCAGACGGACATGCAGCGAACACCTTCACGTAACACCTTTCTTTTAACCCTAGGAATGTCGAGTACTTATAACTTCAGCTCTTTTTATTTGAATGTGGTTATCTGTAGCAAGATCCACTTGAAACTAGCAGGAGTTCTGCAATTTAAAAGCCCTTATAAGTTTCTGTTAAAATAGCTAAAATCGTAGGTTTTATTGTTCGGAAGGAATTTCGTATCGATCTGTCGTAAGATGGCGCTCATTAAGCACGTGTTCAGCCGAGGGCATCGCGCCCTACAGGGTTGCGACAGCAGAGCCCGTAGTTTTATAAAATAAATATTGTATCCAATAACTAGTATGCAATCTCCAACTGAAAAGTTACGTTGCATAATGCGAATGGCGGTAATGATGTAATTAATGAGGACACTGACATAAATAATGCGACGTATACAAATAGACTGTTAGCAAAGAGACTTGAGGAAACAAGTTCCATGACGTTACCTTCAACGGTAAATAAGCTAATTATAGAATAAATACGGTTTATATTATACATACTTACATACATTTTGTACTTGCAAGGTAGAATGAGTTTCATTTCAACTTTATTATTTTAAAAACAAAAAGGTATGTAACACATGGGGACTGCCAAAAACCGTGGTAACAAATTTTTTTGCTAAACTTTAAGTTTTTAAAAAACTAGAGTTTAGGAAAATTATACGAGAATCGTAAAAGTGGATTCTCCATATTTATTTAAAAAGTACCTAAGTACCTACTACTTACGTTGCTAACTGCCCTTGTCAACATGATCTAAGATGAGCGCCTATTCCAAAAACATTAACTCCAAACTAATGGATATTTCATTCAGTAATATCTTCCGCGCCATATTGCAATGCACTGCCATATTGTATAGTGCTCAAGTCTATTACGAAATGCAAATCGGATTTATCCAAAAAACAACTCTGTCCTTAGATAAAAACACAATTTGCGCTGGAAATGAAACAGTAAACCACATTAGCTCCGGCCAACTGGCAGTTGCCACCCCTGTGCGAATCTCTCGTCATGGGATTACGAGTCCCTACCAGAGATTTAAGGTTTCATTACTTTGCTGGACTCCCTTCTCTCCCTACCCCTACCTTATGTTGTCGAAATATTTTTAGTATTGGCTTCCATCCAGGTCAAAATAGCAGGTATCTTACGAATATTCCCATAATGTTACTCCGAGCTCACTTATACATACTAGCCAAAAATTTTCTGGAATCACAGCACAGGTCAATACATATTCCCAATTTAGGAATCTCTTCAAGATAATCCCCCACTATTACAAACCGGCCATAAATTTAGATTACCTAACTGTCGCTATAAAGTGTTACTTAAATATTGAAAATTAAGATTCTGAAACCAACAGTAGAGGTACCTCCCCTACAACGGAAAAGCCATAGAGTCAAAGCCGGCACTTTGGAGGGAGCGTATCCGACCAAGACCTCTAATGTACAAATATTGCGGACGAAATGAATATATCCGACCCCTGTCACAGTTCACATAACAGTTACTACCGAACCCTCATATAGAGACCCATAGATCCTATAATAGTTACTATGAAAATGACGTAGATCGAGTAGCAGTTACTAAGGGGGGCCTAGGGCGAGGCAAGTGCACGTTTTGATTAAGTCGCCCGGAGATATGAATTTATGGATGTGATGATGTGACTAGACACTAAGCACTGATGATGGATCGAAGTTTTTATTGGAGAACTACATACAGGGTTGATTGCGAGTCTGCTTCTTACTCTTGACTTTAAGTAGGTACTTACCGAAAAAGTCATGAAGGATAAAAGAATGAATAGTAAAGTAGGTAAGATGTTATAAAGAAGTACGCAAAGAAGCGAAAAATTGGCCTAATTCAAAATTAGGCACTGGCAATAACAATCATGCTATGATCAAACCATTTGATAGATAGCCTTGTTTAATATAGCGTAGATTGATTACTAAAGAAGTTGCATTGCACCCCATCCCCCAAGGAAAAGGGTAAGGAACATGCTGCCGATAATGATTCCTAAAATAATGTTTGTCCGCGAAAGTTGCCAGTTGGTTCCATTCCGCCCGCATCCAAGTCCCAAGTGTCCTGATAATACTCCATATGGCGCAACACCATGCCTAAACAACCAGCTATAAAAGACCCTTGATAGCACATCCATATAACCAGCGTTTTATGGCAAAGAGAGACCGAGAGGATCAGGGTAAGCTGGATTAATATTCATGGCACTTTAGGGCGGGAGAGCTGATGCAACGACATATGCAAGCATTAGGGATAGTTACTATTCGGACATTAGCCCAGTGTCTTAATTTGGACAACTGGCCGGCACGTTTATGGACATATCTGTATAATAAAACAGTAAAACAGAGCTAGATTACTAAATTGATTAATAAAGTATTTAAAGTAGGCACACAAGCTGTAAGCAAATGTAGAAAATGAAACAGTTCACGTTTTTCAATCTATACTCTCAAAAACAGTGGTATTAGCAGCATTAATAAACTGCATGACCTCTAGTAATCAGACGATTCTCGGAGTAGAAAAAGCAACTCATACAAAGTTGAGGGGCGCAGTTATAGCAAACCAGTTTTGGATGCGGTTATGCAATAATTACACAATCATATTCCGATAGCGGCGACTTCTCGTGTGTCTCAGGTTCTAAGAATGCCGTCCCTCTGGCGCCAGTCAGGTGACACCTCTGACGGTGAAATATTCATGGCATTCTGCTCATTTTATAGCAATTCTTGTTTGTTTATTTATAAGGCCAACCAAGTGCGGGTAAATCTAATCAGCAGCTGCACAAGACACCTATCTAACTATAAAGTTTTTAAAATCTACCAAAATGTAAAGATTGGTTCTCAAAGTTGACTTACAAACAAAAACTAAATAAGATTAATTTATAGAAATAATGAAGCGGTAAATTCCTTAGCTCCATACATCCTATCCTATCCTATCCTATCCTATCCTACTCCTACTAATATTATAAATGCGAAAGTTTAGATGTTTGGATGTTTAGATGTTTGGATGTTTGTGTTTCAATCACGTCAAAACCACTGAACCAACTTGGATGAAACTTGGCATATATATAGTCCGTAACCTGGATTGACATATAGGCTACTTTTTATCCCGAATAATTAACAGGATCTACAAGATAAAATGAACGAAAAGGATTAGCAGCGCCAATTGGAAAGAGGATTTCATTGTCATGTCATGTCACGTCAGTTAGACAGGATGTAGTACTACCTCTTTGGTCTAACAACTAGCGTTTGACATTCCAGTAGGTACGAGTTCGGTGTAATGAGGTGTAATGTCAAGTTTCTCAAAGAAGTATCCGCTCGGTACACGCACAGATAATATAATGTACACGGAAACTGTAGACGCGTACGAAGTCGCGGGTAACTGCTAGTGGTGAATATATTATGAACTCTTTGTCGAAACTTGCGTCATGCTTGTCTGAATATAGCTAGAGGTTTGTTTGCATTTCTCACGCAGCCCACGTAGTTAACACCTCCCGTATGCAACGGAACCTCTGGCCCTACAAGGGATTACTTATTACTTTTCAGTATAAACTTAATGTTAAAAGGTAATCAAATTTTGTTACCACTGAAAATCGTTTTGGTGCCACGATCACGAATGACAAGACAAGTGATTCTTTTTCTAAACATTCAAATAGGTTTCAGATAGGTACTTGCTATCGATTCTGTTGTTGCATTTTTCTAAACTAACCTAATTTGACAGCGCTAAAATTATAGCTGTCTTTGTCGTTTCAGTTTATGAGAAAGGGAAGGCAACATTTTTAGTGCTGTCAAATTAGGTTAGTTTAGAAAAATGCGACAACAGAATCGATAGCACTGTCAATTATTGCACGTTTTATACGATTTGTTCCTAACGTGGCTTCAAGTTTCTGCTAGAAACTTGATAGATTCTGCTGGCGCTCTACCTAGTTAGAATAAAACATGTTCGTGTCCCTAAATAAATTCACAGGGTTTTCCTTTACTCCTGTCTTAAAACTAGTTATTTTCATAATAATTCAAATGATTTCAACCATTATTCCCCTAGTAGCATTTTGTGTAGGCCAACGGTGACCAACGGTCGGGAACAGGTTGGGAGATGGTAAGTGTCATATTCTACAATAAGCCAACAAATAACCAACATAATAATTACTGCGATAATTTTTATACCAATACCCAACAATGGCCCTTCTGCGATATGTGGTTGTAATTTCTAACGTTTCATACAAACGACTTATCAACAATGGCCCTATCTACGTTTTTGCTTCAAATCCCAACAATAGAATACTTACAATCAACCAACAGAGGGCCTGCCGTGATCTAAGGCTGCGTTCCCAACAGAGAATTCATACAAACTTCCAACAAAGGCCCTCCTTCGGTTTTTTGGTGCAGAAAATCCATACCAGTGGCCAATATAAGACCAACTTAAAGTTTGAACTGCGGTCCCAACATAAACTTCTTACAGATTACCTACAAAGGTCAGAATGTGGTCTTCTATTAGTTAACCAATAGAAAGATCCATACAAGTGGCTGATTTGAACCCAACTTAAGTGTTTTATCTGCGGTCCCAACATAAAACATCTTAAGGGTTGCCAGCAAAGGCCCTCATATAGTTTTAGGTTTTTAAACCAACAGAATTATTCATACAAGTAGTCAACATTTGCCCATCTTATAGTTTTGGCTATGATCCCGACATAAAACTCATACAGGTTGCCAATAAAGGTACCACTACGATTTTCGGTTTTGAAAGCAACAGAAATATCTATACAAGTGGCCAATATAAGCCCACCATAGAGTTTTGGCTAAGATTCCAACATACTGACACACTGACTGCCAATAAAGGCCCTACTACGGTTTGTGGTTGTAATTTCCAACGTTGAATACAAACGACTAATCACAAATGGCCCTAACTACGTTTTTGGATGCAATTCTAACAAAAGAATTCGTAAAATCAACCAACAGAGAGCCTACTGCGATATAAGACTGCGTTCCCAACAAAAAACTCATACAAACTTCCAACAATGGCCCTACTCCGTTATTTGGTGGGAACGCCACTTATAAGATTCATACAAGTGGCCAATATAAGCCCACCATAGAGTTTTGGCTAAGATTCCAACATAACCATATACTGTTTGCCAAAAAAGGCCTTACTACGGTTTGTGGTTGTAGTTTCTAACGTTGAATACAAACGACTAATCACAAATGGCCCTAACTACGTTTTTGGATGCAATTCTAACAAAAGAATTCGTACAATCAACCAACAGAGAGCCTACTGCGATCTAAGACTGCGTTTCCAACAGAAAACTCACACAAACTTCCAACAATGGCCCTACTCCGTTATTTGGTTGGAACGCCACTTATAAGATTCATAGAAGTGGCCAATATAAGCCCACCATAGAGTTTTGGCTAAGATTCCAACATAACCATATACTGTTTGCCAACAAAAGCCTTACTACGGTTTGTGGTTGTAATTTCCAACGTTGAATACAAACGACTAATCACAAATGGCCCTAACTACGTTTTTGGATGCAATTCTAACAAAAGAATTCGTACAATCAACCAACAGATAGCCTACTGCGATCTAAGACTGCGTTTCCAACAGAAAACTCACACAAACTTCCAACAATGGCCCTACTCCGTTATTTGGTTGGAACGCCACTTATAAGATTCATACAAGTGGCCAATATAAGCCCACCATAGAGTTTTGGCTAAGATTTCAATATAACCATATACTTTTTGTACGAATGTGTAATCTGTGTTTTTTTTGCAAAGGTAATTAAATTAAATCGCATATACGGCAATTTTTTATTTATTTTTGATAAATACGGCAATTTCAAAGTTTAGATACGGCAACCCAGATTTTTACGATAATAACACTGTCTAGGCAGCACTGACCATCCGCCGGCCATTTTGCCATGCCTTATAGTTTGTGTGTGGATACTGTGGATTTTTGCATTCATCATTTTTTTCTTTGAAAATTGCGTTTTGTGTATTATTAAACGTTTATTTAAATTAATATATCGGACGGACGGAAGACGACCTACATAAATGTTTAAAGTTGTAGAGTTCTGCGATGAAAACGGCGTAGGAGTGATTCGCGCCGAATGGCTGACGCCGCGCAAGAAACATTGCTTTTGGCCGCCATCTAGAGTACAAAATAAATATAACAAATATCTTAGTGACGGTTGCTTTGACGAATCTTGGGACATCGTGGGCATAGCCAGAATATTTTATGAAACGGGTAAGTAGCTTCTGGTAGTGTTTGATTGGTTTTGCCTCTCAGCGTCACCGCCGCGCTGATGCCGTTAGCGCGTCGGTACTGTTTATCGCCAACACAGTCAGCTCTGCGCTCAATCGGCAGCGTCTCGCCCGATCACCTCGCCACCTTCTATAGAACGCGGGCAACGCACGTAACCGGAGCGTTTTTGCACCTCCGGCCGAAGCACGGCTACGAGACGGACCTCGAAGACGAGTTGAGTTAGTGCGCAGTGCATTACAGTATGGAGCATACAAAGAATAAGTACTACACAGCTGAGCGATTTGAGGTGATGCTGATCAGGTACCGAGCTGCCTGATATATTGTGTGTGATAAGCCTAAGTGGTTTTTTAGATGTTCTAGGACCTAAAATTTGTAGGCATCAGCATTGTAAAAGTAGCAGTCACTATTCATGTGTTATGTTTTAGATGATCTTCTCAAAGCCAGAGAGAAATCGAAAAAAGCAGAAATTGATAGTGAATTGGGCACCGATACTAATGACACACCAATTAGGAGGAGGAGGAAGTCACGAAAATATGAAAGTTCAGCTAGTGACGAAGGCAGTGATAGTGAAATAATTACTTACCCCAAACACCCGACACAAACTTCATCATCTTCGCGTTTTAGTAAGTATTTATATTGGTACATATAACATATTTTATTCAGTGGCACTCAACTGCTTGCAATATGAAGTTCGCTGGTTTATTAAAAGAAGTGCTGTTCATTAAATTCGGCCTAAAAATAGACTCCGCTATCTCTTCCTGTTGTGGTTGTAAAAGCCGACTAAAGGATTACACCAGGGGATGTGCAGCAGCATCCATATTAGTACTTGACACCAATACCACAATCACCAAATTGCCTGTCAAGCATGGTGATCTAAGAAATGTCCATGATTGCATTCGTAGGGGGAGGCCTCATTTAGCAGTGCACGTCTTAAGGTTGTTCGTGGTGATTATGATCATCATTATTATAGGTAGGTAGATTAATCTATTCATATAATAACTAGTGGAGTTTCATGAGATAATGTCCAAAATAGGAGCAAACTTCGTTTGTATGCAGAGTGCTCAAGCATTAATATTTTGGAACAAGAGGATTGTCAGACCAAAATGGTATTGATATTGGGCCCGTATTGTGCCTACATGCTGTAGATTGTTACTGGCAAACAGCTCTTCAACAATAACTATAATTACAGATGTATCCCACCATGCAATCGAGAAATCAGTGCCGTTGTACAGAAAATCTTCATCTGGAAGCTTATCATCAAAAACACACATGTCGAGTGATGGTAAGAAACAATATTTAAATATTTCAAAAATGTTTTGGTTTACAAGCCAAAGTACAGTCAGCAACACAAGATAATGAACAATTTGAGAATTTAAAATAATGTTTTATGAAAACAGGCAGTAGACACTGGCGGTGGTGTTTCTAGGGGTTAAGCTCAGACACCCACCAGTTAATCTTGACTTAACCCCTTCCAATATTGAAAGCTGTGACCACATTTGGTAAGCTCTGTGCGATGAGTGAGCATTCACTATATTCTCTAACCAAAGCATGCGTTTACTCCCAGCGTCCCCCACCTGTCTGGCCCCACTGGGGGACGTTAGGAGAAAAAATTGCCAACGTCCCCCACTCGTGACAACGTGCAGAAATTTAATATTTAACAGTAGAACTTTTTTTTCTGTTTTTAAGTGTCTATTATGATGATCAGTGAACACGATTCTGCTGTCAGAAATTAAAAAAAGTGGCCTCCGTTTTGAACTTTTTTGTTACCGTACCGATTGCTTTCAAAATCGATATCTGAGGATCCCTGTGATCACTGAACAAGAATCTGCTGTCAGAAATTAAAAAAAGTGGCCGCCATTTTGAACTTTTTTGTCACCGTACCGATTGCTTTCAAAATCGATATCTGAGGATTCCTGTGATCACTGAACAAGAATTTTCTGTCAGAAATTAAGGAAGTGGCCGCCATTTTGAATATTTTTGTCACCGGACCGATTGCTTTCAAAAACGATATCTGAGTATCCCTGTGATCAAAACATGATATTGGTGATCCTGATGACGTAATCACTGCCGTGGCCACTTTTTTAATTTCTGACAGCAGAATCGTGTTCAGTGATTATCATAATGGACATTTAAAAACAGAAACAAAAGTTCTACTGTTAAATATTAAATTTCTGCACGTTGTCACGAGTGGGGGACGTTGGCACTTTTTTCTCCCAACGTCCCCCAGTGGGGCCAGACAGGTGGGGGACGCTGGAAATAACGAAAGCATGGGCGTGGGCTGTATTATCGAACTACTATAAAACTAGCTTTTGCAAACAACTTCACTAACTAACCTACCTGTACTATAAGCCATAGCACTGAATGATTAATAATAATAGGCCCAGTTGCACTAAAATATAAACCCTAACCTTACATACACTTATTAGTAGGAGAGCTTTTTTTCTGAAAAAGGAAGCATCATCTGGGGAAGTATTACCACTCAACATCTGTATGTCTCAGGATGGCGGGCACAGTGCAATGCCGCATAGGGCGCGTCCTAAGTGGACGTGACCTGTGAGGTAATGCATTATTATAGGCAGAGGTTACCGCTCAACATCAGGAGGGCCATCTGCTTGTTCTGTCATTCATTCAAATATAAAAAACTTACCAAAGCATGATGCTGATTTTATTACAATAGACTTTTGTAACACCTATGACATAGGCTGTAGGCCCAGATGCATCCAAAAGCCTAAACAACAATAAACATTTTCAGGTGAACCAGTAACAGCAAGGGCCGATGATTTAAATTTGGAACAGAAATGGCATGTAACGGACAGACAGAGTTACTTTCGCATATATATATAATATTAGTCTAAAGTGAGATTTTGACCTAAATTTAAAAACCTTACCAGGAACTAATCCAGCTAACTTCCCACTAACCTAGGTATTATCATCATATCACACTAATATTGTTAATGTGAAAGTAATAACTCAGTCCTTCTGTCTGTCTGGTTGTTACCTTTTAACGGATGAGGCAATTTTAATTTAATTCGGTATGGAGATAACTTGAACCCAAAGGAACATAGGCTCCTTTTTATCCAGGCGCCGCGTGATCGACGTCACGGGCAGCTGCTAGTACACTAATAATGTAAAACATTCGATAAATATTGAACATAGTTATTAAGGCGAATGGATACCCAAAGTATGATGTTATTGCGTTATAAAAGAAACATTGATCTAAACGACGTATATTTAAAGAACAATACAGTTCGAATTTGCTTCCCAGTAACATCAATTGAAATTTAGGACCTTGATTCGCTGGTATGTGACAATGACAATAATTTGGGTATTTTTTCATATAGCATTTGTAGATATTGTTAAGATAAAATCTGCGCAGGACCAAACGACTCATGTTTTAGATTATTTTCGGTCAAGCTAAATAATACGAATCATCTTTTAGCTTCATGAAGCGTTAGGTAATTATTCTGAGCTGCTAAGCACGTTTTTTTTCAGTGTTTAATTCATCATATTAACGAAATAAAACTTGTTTAAAAATGAACGTTTGGGATGACATTCACCTTAAACGTATTTTTATTAACTGTTCTAAACTTAACAAAGATGTTGAATCAGACTTGTTATGGCTAGTTTTTAAAAAGGTACCATAATAAGTCTGATTAAACATATTTGTTAAGTTTAGAACAGGTAATAAAAATACGCTTAAGGTGAATGTCATCCCAAACGTTCATTTTTAAACAAGTTTTATTTCGTTAATATGATGAATTAAACACTGAAAAAAAATGTGCTTAGCAGCACAGTGCTTTTAAGCGTTTTTATTACCTGTTCTAAACTTAACAAAGATGTTTAATCAGGCTTATACCAGCTAGTTTAATGTTTTATTTGAATAAATGCTTTTACTATCCTATTATATATCTGTTTTTACTATTGTAGTCCTTATAGTATATATTCATATACAGATATTTATTTGTAAATTTAGGTCCTTTCATTCATAGGTATGTAGGCAAAAGATGATCTCACAGTTGGTCTATTGGCTTTTTAGTAATGTAACTAAAGATGGTACAGCGAGAATTTTCCTACGTAGGCCTAATGTACACGTAAACCTCACATTTTAGACCGGGTTGTTAGGTACTGTTAGGCAACCCTACATCACATCGAGTACCAGCATGATGCCCTTATTCGGCCCATGTATTTAACGTGTACCTCTAACACTCCATACTGTCTCGTGCATGCTGGTACTCAATGTGATGTAGGGTTGCCTAGCAGTACCTAACAACCCGGTCTAAAATGTGAGGCTTACGTGTACATTAGGCCTACGTAGGAAAATTCTCGCTGGACCATCGTTAGCTTACATAAATTAAAAGCCAATAGACCAACTGTGGGACCATCGTTGGCTGACAAATGGAAAATATCAGCATACCAACCGTCGGACCATCGTAGGCATGCATACGCAAAAACTGAATATACCAACCGTCGGACCATCGTAGGCAAGCATACGCAAAAACTGAACATACCAACCGTCGGACCATCGTAGGTGAGCATAAGCAAAAACTGGACATACCAACCGTCAGACCATCGTAGGCAAGCATACGCAAAAACTGAACATACCAACCGTCGGACCATCGTAGGTGAGCATAAGCAAAAACTGGACATACCAACCGTCGGACCATCGTAGGCGAGCATACGCAAAAACTGAACATACCAACCGTCGGACCATCGTAGGTGAACATAAGCAAAAACTGAACATACCAACCGTCGGACCATCGTTGGTCAACGTATGGAAAATTTGCATAACAACCATTGGACCATTGTAGGCTAACGTATGGAAATCTTCTTTGGTCCAACCGTAGGGCTATTGTAGGCTAACATTGAAGGCGATACCGCAAATAGGGGTGACAAGTCTCACCGTTGACCAACCGAGCAGTAGTCAGAGGCCCAACAAAACGCCCACTCAAAATGCTACTAGGGTCATAGTGGGACAAGGTTCTTTTCCTCATCAACGCGTCATCGTACGTGGCACGACAGTAGGTGTACCATTTCCCTCATAAAAATGTGGTTTTATTACACTTATAGAATCCACAACGACTATAAAAACAAAAATAATAGAACTGTTTTTAGTGTCGTGAAATGAAGTGCACTTACCAAGTTAACATTTAATTTTATGTAGTGAGAAATATGAGCTGGGGTTCTCAAGAAAATATACAAATGTACTTAGTTACCTCCTTACCAAAGTACTTAGCCTTCTTCAGAGTAATTTATAACGTGTTGTTAAACTGTAGTGCTCAATAAAAATAACGAACCAGACCACAGGGTCTAGTACAAGTGAGTACCTACAAGATTTGATAGTTTTAGAAAACTTTATTTCGTTTCGTTTCATTTCATACATTTACTTGCAGCGCCCCTAGCGAAAACTTTCAAGAACTACTTGCACAAATTATGAAACGAAATATTTTTTTAATCTGGTACTAGACCCCAGACCATCGTAGTGTCAGCCAGTGTCTTAAACAGTTTTTTTCCGCAGACATTTATTTGAAGAGAAGACCGTCCATCAGCCCGTCATCACTTCCGTTCACATAAACAAGATTCATAAACCTAGGTGCTGACGTCTATATTTTACTCAGCACTTAAAACCATCGAAATAACATACAAAAATAATGATATATGTAAACAGTTTAGATGCATTATTTGTATAAATAACCAATCACTATCAGAGACGGTGTGTAGAAGATAGCTCAACTGCTTTATGTGTATTTTGTATATACCCAGAACTTATTTTGTGAACAGACTTATCTAGTAGTTATTGGTTCGGCTCGTATCAACAAAATATATATAAAAACATAGGTTTCTTAGTGAATGAGGCTGATAAACTCATTTTTGACACTTCAGAACTCATCAAAAATAATAGTGATGCAAAAACAAGGTGGAAGCGATAAAAGTCACAAGTGTGGCTGTGATGACGATTTTACTGCGACATTTCTTATCTCTACGACTGAAGTGTCAAAATAGTGGAACAATTTGCTATATTTATTACAAGGAATCTTTACCACTACTTGGTAGGTAAGAACATGAAGGTGGTTTACTTCTCAGCGGGTAGACAATTCTGAGTTATACTGTAATAGAGTCCCTTTCTGTAAATGACTGTTTTATATAAAAAATGTGTGCCGCTGGAAGCTCCGCACAATAGGGGAACATATTCACTGTGGTATATTCTTATCTACTCAATGCTATTTCAGAGAGCTTTATCATTTCGGGGTCAAGAGCGCGACTTCCTCTAGATAACACCTCGATAACAACCCGAAAGCATGACGGGTGACGGGCGCAGCATCCCTTTTCAATATTTATTACTTCGACAAAAAAACACGAAAATCACCAAAAAAATTAAGCATACTCTCTGTATCAGCTTTGGAGAGCATGTTTACTGACATGATAAGATACTTATTCGGTATTCACGCATCGGTCGCGTCGTGCTTAAAAAATCAAGATAAGTTTTTGTGTGCTCGTGAAGTTTTAAATATTTTCCTTTGCTTTTAGTCCGTTAGCGTTTGTTCGGTCGGCAAACATCCTGTCCGCGCTCAAATATTGGTCCATCGTCATAATGTCAGGTTGTCAATCGATGGTTGCAGACATGGGCCATCTCTTCAAGTCATTTTAACACCAGCCCTTTCTTGACTAATTTGACATACTACAATCGCCGGAGAACGGATATTTTCTCGTGATCCATAACGTCGAAAATGGTCACTTTACTTATCGTTGATTATTCGTTTTCTATTTTTCTATCAACTTGGCTACTTAGGTTACTCAAAAAGTAGCTTGGCTAGGGCCTCTGTCTTGCAAAACCTTATCTACTACATGTTTAAAACTACTTACTACAAACAAACAAGGACTCTGTAAGTAAGCTCTTTTGGCAATAACATTACGTAACTAGACAGCCAGCAACTTCTCTATAAGTGCCATTCAACTCGAGTGGAGAGGAGCGACTCATTCGATTAGCATTCGAATATAATCCGTGACGAGTCGTAATCGAATAATGAGTTTCTCTCGCAAACCGCTGAATGATTCCATTCGGTACGGTACTCGAGTGCTTATGCCACATCTGATATTGCTGTTAGTAACCTCTCTAGCTACATGTTGTAAATACTATTGAGTGGTTTCACTATGGGAGTCTTGTTGATGGACGCGGTCACACATCTTGTGAATCGATAGATTCGTTTTTTAACAGACCAAAACCAAGATTTTTTAAACGTATTTTGGACCTCATTTGTACAATATCATTTTTCGTTCCGAGTCGAGGCTCATATTTGCTCTACTTACCTATCTGTAACATTAATTATATCTTTATAAGTAAAAACAATTTTGGGTAAAATGTTTTTAATGATATCTCAACATGATTCAACTACAATAAAACAAATTTTCATTTTAATTTCACCATCACCATTTAGCTTTCATAGCTGGAAGACCGTGTCGGCATTACATAGCAGTCGTGATTCGCTCCGCCCGCCCAACTCACGATGCAAAGGAAACGTCAAGGGTCTGATAAACCATTAAATGTAGAACTCCTCTTCCACTCAAATCTTGCAAAAGCAAAACGCGTTTCATGCAGATAGAAGGGTCTTGAAAACGTGGTTGAAATTAAAGCCTTGGGGAATAAAATGTCGATGATATTCACAGAAGATAGCACAATGATTTCTTTTGTCTCCGTTTTGAGTGTCATAAGTGCTTGAATTGTCAAGGAGTATATAAGGATAAAATAAATTATAGTCTGTATTCAAAGTGGCTTACATATCCATTTACAAAAGTACGGTGTAAACATTCCTCCCATTAAAGTTCCTTTTAATGGACACGTGCTGGACACGGTCGTGTTATCAGTCACGTGTCGCGTCGCGTGTGAAGGCGCCTTTAGAAAATGTACATTTATCATTCATCGTGCTTTCGATTAGGAAGTTGCAATAGTTGTATGAGAAAGCCTACAAGCATATCAACAAAGATAGCACTTTTCAAAAATATAGATTCGTAATGTAGAGATCCAATAAAAACACAAACAAGTGTAAAACTGTATTATAACATATTCAAATGAAATATTCTGCTATATCATAATTATTAGCCAGTGTTGGTTGTTCGTAAATAGGTATATAGGTAGGTAAGGTATCTAGGTAGTACCTACTTAGCCTCTACCAACTTATAAAACCAGATAAGGCCTAGAACAACGTGAAAAATAAAGAAACATTATATAAATCACAGTCAACTTTTATAAATTTTCTTGCTCACCTTGGCAATTAAAATAATAAGTACCTCTATAAGGCTATACGAACTACAAAGTATCCAAAGATATAATTATATTTTACAAGAGATAATAAAAAAATAACAGAGAACCCATTTCATTTGTTAATAAATAAATAAATAAATAAATAAATATTCATGGACTTTACACACAACGCCCTCTAGTCCCAAACTAAGCAAAGCTTGTAATATGGGAACTAGATGGCTGATAGAATACTTATATACTTTTTTTTTTGTAAATACATACTTATAATACATAGTAACACCCAACTGTAGTTGTTTTATGCAACAAACGTTTTGTCACGTCACGGCATCGGGTAATTTAAATAATATAGCTAGCTAGTTAGGTACTTTTTTAGATATGTATTTTATGTTTATGTATTCAGTTCCATGGATATGTGATTACTTCAGCGGAAACTAACACGCGCTTCCGGTTCGGCACGTGAATGCATTTCCGGTTAAAATCGTTGAGGGTATTCTATGACTCTGTGGGAAATTTTTATTGATTTTTCCATATATTTTTGTTTGTTACAGTAGGTATAGCTACATTATTGTAAGTAAACTACTTCCACATTTTATTTTAAAATAATGCACCTATTGTTATATTATGTAAATACCTGTGGATATTTAAATTTCATATTCGCATCGATGAATATTTTATAAAAACCCCATTTCATTCCTAATTGATTTTTTATGTAAAAAAAAGCCTTGAAATTCAATTAGTCGGCAATGGCTCTGTTAGGTAGGCCAATAACAATTATATTATTCTTCTCGTAATGTGGTCGTTATGTCCAAGGCCTTTTTATTTTAGGACCGGTATTATTGTGACTCTTTATTCTTGACTTCGCATGTAGGCATGTACCTATAGGCAGGTTAAATATGCTGGTTATCGAGTTTTACTAAGTAAAAATCTTGAGGATCACATTGTTACGAACGTGCGGTAAACTGTCGAGTGTCGGTCATTGAAAGGTTTTTTAATCGCCGTCGGCCTATTAGCTAAGCACTCTTAAAAAATGTTTTTTAAACATACGAGTAGGTAGGTACTATTGCAGCGTCATATCCAAGTTTTTACAAAAAACGCATGGATTTCAGTATAAACAGTCATTAATATTGTCATTTTATGTTCTATAATTTATGCTAGTGCTGTGCATACATCACTATTTGAAAACATTTTATGTGTTATAAAAGTTCCAGCCGCGTCGATGTGAATGTGGCCTTATAAAGTCAATGGTGCAAGCAATGGACCGGGCGGGGTCGACGGTGTCCCAAGGGAGGCTTGGTATCGTATAATGTATAGGGTGGTTGAGATGCTATTGCCTACGACAGCATATATCTTGATGCTAAGATTATTAGCCGACGAACAACTGTCGACCATAATTTAGGGATATACTGAAAATCAGCGCTACACGGACATAATGTCCGTGCAGCATTCATGCTGAGTGTACCCCCTTTGCCTTAGCGAATTAATTAGGGAAATAACAATACAATAAATTAAATTAGAGTTAAATTGGTTAAGGAAAATTGTAATTTTAATATAGCTTGTAAGCTTCTAAGGCAATAAATGTTTTTTCTTTCATTCTTTCTCTCTTTCTTATTCAAATACATAAATTTTACTTATACCTACTAAACATAGCCGCACAAAACCACTGTTCTCCAAGATAAAGATATGATAAAGTAATATAAATCAGAATCCTAGGAATCCTTAAAATTATGATTACCTACTAGTGCAAAGTATCAAAACCATGTTAGAATTACTTAGTAAACTGCTCTTTATCAGCCCATCCGCCGTCCATCACACAAACCAATATCCATTTTATTCACTCCACAACATTTTACACAGTTTTTCCCTGATCATGAAACCTTTAGCAAAATCATTTTATTTTATCCATGAACGATCAAAGTATGGGTTACGTGGGGTTCCAATTGCCACAAGAAATGCTTACACAGTTTTCCACTCAGGATCGCACCGGACTAAATTATGAGAGACGTGATCACAATTCACAGATTCTGGTACTTTAATATTCTCACCACAGCAACTTAGTACTCCCTTATCGCACTGATCAATATTTTAATTGAAGGTCAATACAAGGTCGATGGCGGTTGGTGAATTATGCTTTCTCAATCGGTTTTTTTTGTAAAAAGCTTATTTATAAGCTCGCCTTTGCGTAAGACCTCTAATGTGAAAACTGTAATTAAAATGTTTGTGTGTACAATAAAGAAAGGATAATTTCTGTACAGACAATAGCAGACGCTGTATAGATAAGCAAACCTCCTGCACGCCTTGTAGTCGTTGCATTCGACTCCTTGTTCGACAGGTAAATAAATAATTCATATCACATTTAACTAAAGTATAATAGAGGTACCAATCAGTACAACACCTACGTAACAGAACAATCGATGGCATGATTCAATTAGGCAAATTAATCCAATTGCCCCAAATTGCCAGCCAGTACCTAAATCATACGGGTGCGCCCGTACAAGTCCGCCAGCTGTCTCGACCAATCTATTAAAAAGGTTTCCCGTAGTTCGTTAGGTAAGTATGGTTTTGTTTGAAAACCCTCCCTAGTTTTGATGAAGTAATGAATAGACCGGACACACTTCTGTATATTTGAGATCTTTGCCAATTGCCAAGCCATCTTTGAGATCGGCCACATAAAACCGTCTCAAGCAGTTACTGTAAAATCGTCGATAAATATCCACCAGAAGGTCTTAAAATCAAATTAAGTAGCAGACCTGAAAATTACCCGTTCACCACTTCATATAGCAGTACCCTACCTATATTTCATTTGCAGAACGACATATGATGACTGAGAACCAGAAGGTGTTGTGAATAACACATAAGATGATAGAGGATAAGTGAGTGCTGTCCATCTTAAGTCATGTCCCAGGCAAGCTCGACAATACAGTATAATTAGGTGAAAAAGTTGCTTCTGATGTAGGTAGGCATGTAGAAAGACCATAGCAGAGTTACGTTTAAACTTAGCTACCAGGAGCTGACTAGTCTGTACGTATCTACTCTATGGCTCTATAGTAGTAGGGACGTGAGCTCTTCACTGGCAGCTCAGCACGTGCGCTCCTTATTGCAGTCACTAGTCGGTGACGCAGACGACTTTCTTTGGTTTCTCTTTGTGGCTTATCTATTTTCACGTTATTTGTACATCTGTGCTTGTTTTGTTAGAACTTGTTTCTGTATGGTAGTAAATGATTATAAGGCAACTACTTTGAATATGGTTTGATATAAGCTCTTATAAGCTCAATTTTTTGGTAAGCACTCACTTCCTTATATATTTTCCTGTGTAGGCTTCAATCTATCAAAGTAGAAAGTCTACAACTGGAACTTTCATGAATATTTTCAGCATCACTGTCATTCTGGTATCTCTCAGGTCTCATTACCCAGCCAGGCGTTCATTCTCTTTAACATTTTCGGGCCTTTGTCTGTCCGATCTTCGTGACTCTTTAAATTTTGTCGAATTAACGTTTTTAGAACATCTTTTTAAACTAATATAGAATCTGAAAATCAGACGCAATCAAGCACTTTTTAGACATATTATATTCAAAAGTCATAAAAGCATAAATACTGCACTATTTGCCTATGAAACAAGTTCGGCATAGGGGTAGGAGCGAGGGGTCGTGATTAAGTTACGTGACATGCGCCCGCCAATTTGTATCAGAGGACCCTCGCTCCTCACGACACCCATCAACAAAATTGCATTACACCTCGTAATTAAATAGTCTTTGCTTTTATACGAAAACATGGCATGTTGTTTGCTAGTGCACTTTGGAAAATTGCTGCTAAACTTACGACTAAGCATGATTTATTGATCGAAATATCACAATAACACATCGACTCCTAATACAAAGTCACTTATTTTGAATAAGTACTTTGCATCTACATATCTTCAGAGCCTCGTTGATACAGATTTTGCTACGCTATAAAGATACAGATTTTCTGAAATTATTTTTTAAAATAATGCAAAACACAATATCAAAACCATCAAAGTTTATGTTCTTTCAAACAGCAATGGCCCGCTATTCATCAACATAGTTAAAAGCATCTCTCATCGCGGTCAGCTCATACACTCTGGAACATAAACAATAACACTGGAAACTTTTTAACACGTCATACACTGTATTCTCTTAACATTACATCGAGGAGGCGAATAATTCGGCCCTGTTGTGAAAATATACACGCACGTGCGCTGCTGAGTATGGTGCAAGCTTGGAGAGAACTGCCTCCCTAGCCATCTCACACTTTGATCATAATATGAGAGAGAATGAGAGCTGTAAACACCTTAATAAAAATGTATAGAGTTCTACAACTCTATACATTTTCATAAGTTTATATATAAACATGTCAACTTGGCTTGATAACCCCTCTTGCGTATGAGCTCGTAAGCTGCGCGGGATCTACGAAACCAAGCAACATTGAGACATTGAGGCCAATGGGCCTCTCCAATGTAATATATGAAAAGTGACTGTCTACCGATGCTCTGAATTTGCCAGAGGCAATATACAAATGTCAATGCAATGTACAAGGGATCGAGAAGAGACAAACGACAAGTCCTGGTTCTGTAGTATCTAAAAAGCTTAAATATAATACCGTTCACTTCAATGAGCAGTTATTAGACTTGCACCAAACGCTTATACAAACAGGCAGGGCGGGCGGCGCCGACGCCGCTCAAGATTATGATCACGCGTGGATCGTGATTAATGCCAGCTAGCGCCTATGCGCAAGCGCATGCCAGTGCGTATTTCAAGTACGTCACTGTAGAACCAAGCACGGTCATAAAGCTAGAGAAAGCATTTTACTTATAGCTACCGGCGATTGAAGAAAGTGATACTAAGGTAGGTATAGAATAAGATAGAATAGAATAGTCTAAGTATTTACCAGAGAGAAAATAGCACGGATTATAGGTAAGACATTTTTTTTTTAATTAACCTATCTCGTCCCACTGCTGGGCAAAGGTCTCCCCCAGAGACTTCCAATACTCCCTATCCTGAGCCTCCTAGACATTTACAGCACTGAATTTTCAAAAGTATCATATATCTTGTAGTTATTTTTTAGTAACAGCTATGTAATAAACATAGCCAAATCTTTAGAAAGCTTTGGCTGTTTTGCCAGAGCGTCGCGTCGCGTGAGCTCCACTCAGTGGTAATAGTTGATGTGTGAGTCACTTCGCTCAAGTGGTTGAATGAAGTATCGAGTGATGAAGTGAATAAATCGCATGTTGATGGTGGAGCGATGGTTTTGAACTTCTTCATTGAAACTGGTGGAAAAAAGGTACTAGCTACTTAAAAAAAATCTATTCCATTGAGTTTTTTAAGGCATCTTAATCCCTCATAAGTATGTTTTGAGTTTTTTAAGGCATCTTAATCCCTCATAAGTATGTTTTCTTATTTCACTACTCATTTCCCTTGTCATAAACTATGATTCATATCAAAGCAAATCCACAAAGACCCTAACAATATTAAAGCTGAAACATACCCATGTTCAACAACATCTAATTTCATCGATCGCCTATATTTATAAACACCGCCAATTAATCCGTTGTAACAATGCAATGCGATTTTCTTGAGTAATATCGAACAGCGGTTCCTTGACAGGCACTCTCAATTACATCCACGCATGTACGACTTTGTGCTGATTTATATTTGATAACGGTGAGCTTAAGAGTGTTCAGGACATGAGGTTTAGTTACCACTAGGTAAAGGTGCGGTTAGAATGGTAACGAAGGGTGTACTGAGGCAAAGGTGATATTATACTATCAACAGAGAAGAAAACGCATCCAAATGCATGGAAATGACATTCCTGAACAGCAAGTGACATGATTAAACGTTTTCTGTGGCAGTTCAAATCCATAGGGGCAGTACAAACAGACAGACATTATGGCTGTTTCATAACTTTTGACAGACTGTTACTAAAATGAACTAAAAAGAACCAAAGCATACGGTATAAAAGGAAGAATCAAAATCTTGAGAGGAAAAATGAATGGCAACTGGTAAGGTTAGAAATTAGGAAGGTTGTAAGAACATAAAGACAAGCGAATTAAATCACGGGTGTCTAAATGCCCAAAGTAATATAGCACGTTCCTAACGTAGTAGTCCAAGTTATAGAATGAATCGCTGGTCGCTACCACTGCGACAGTACTAGCTATCACAAGTGGAGCGCAGCTGTCGCGACGGGCAGACAACAGTTGTCGACGGCGTTTGTCTTGAGCTGCGCACACGCACCACAGCCAGATTAATCATTACAAACTGTTTTCTTTGGACACAACATGATTAAATTGATTATTCGTGGTCGTCATGTGCCAGATTTCATGTTTTATTTAATCGTTAATAGCATAAGATAAAACTAAAAAGTATTTTAAAATGATGAAGCTTAAAATTAATAGAATACTCACTGAACTGTGGTGAACCTATAGTAAAATAAAATCAACAGAATAAAATAAAAGAGATATTTTACAGTAAATAAATTATACTTGTCGCATTTGTCTCATGAAATTCACAAACTGAAATATCGCCTTCTTCGTGGTATTTCGTGAAAAATCACTATTTGCACCTGGTTAGAAAATCATACAGAAAATGCCAGACGAATACGCTTACATAGCGTACCTACTAGATAACTAAACAAACGGCTAGGAGTGATAATAAAGTCTGCGCTATAGAATTTAGTTTAAGAGATTTTATCAAGTATTTTTATGAGAACCTGCCATCGCAATCATGGCTGCCTAGTACGTGTGGCTGGTTACTTAGTACCTAAGGCAAGATTTATGAGTAACGAACGTATAAGAAGCAGCTAAGCATGTGTTGATTCCGCAAATAGTTTGACTGGCGCCGCTTGTGTCAAGCTAAGTACAAGTACGCACAACGGATCTTTATCCCTCTGAAGTTAGGTGCAATAAACGATTGCGCATGTACTCTTGTGTGAAAAATTCGCTTACCTCCAATTCGACCAAAAATGGGTTCTGCGCAGATACTTGAGAGGGACAAAGATCCGTTGTGACAACTATACATCAAATTACGCTCTTTATAGCAATGCACTCTAAAAACCCTTGTTTTTCGAATGCAAAGCGTATGCATTGGAAATAAAATAAAAAACACACTTATATTGCACCAAGTGCTGAAAAATGTCGTTATATGGTAAAATACAATTAAATGACACACGCTTCATAATAATTATTTTTTTCGTATGAATCACTTTTTTTCTGACCACTACTCACGTAAAAATATAACATCTTTGAGTTAATATTTTTCTACAAATGTCGCAGTCACATTAATTATCTCAAAAATTATCACTTCACGAAGTCATCTTTGAAGTTGATCTCTCGTTGAAAAATCCTCCATAAGTTTCGGCGGCAACAAAAAGAACTATGTTTAATCATAATAACAGACACATCACAAAGAACTATTATCTGACATCCAAAAATAACAACCGTAACATAAATTATTTATGCGCAATAAATTCAGAAAAGTAGCGATGCTTGAAAAACAAGCTAGGTGATAAAACCTCAAGTGGTTATCCAATGTCCATCCAGAGTCCAGTAACCTAGGTAACTGGATTCTTGGTGGATGCTGTTTGCGAGAAAAGCATAAAACAGTGCGATAACGCCAATAGTTGCGAGAGCCGCCCCTGGCCCTCAGCCATCATTCATCATCGCGCAAAACGCACTGTTTCCATGGAAATTGCTACATGATTTGCATGTAGCTTCACAGCGACGAGATGTATTGAAATGATTATTGTAACCACAGGGTACCATTTTTATGCTCGCACAGATTTACCGCACCGTATCGCGTAATCTTGTTTATGATGTATGCGAGGTCGTAAAACGTCCAGGTGTGGTTGAATACTGCTTGTAATAGCGAGCATATTATTTTCCTTCGTTCGTGCGATAAGTTTCCTTGTGCGTGGGTGCGAGTGCCTCGCCGCGCCGGCCAGCGGCTACGGACGGATGCGTTATCCTTGCTTGGTGTGATTTTTAAAAGAAATGCTTCCAGATGAGCGTCGTATCTTGTGACATGCACGAAAATAATTTGACGCAGCCGTTCGTCGGGCGACATACGGCGACACGTGGCCACGATATATTACACGCGAGCCGCGTACTAAAAATATTGTGTTGGCAAATTAATGGGCATTCCTGACGTTAGGTGGTGGGATGAAAGGAAGTGCCTTTTATAATGTGAAACGTTGGTTTTGTACGAAAGAGCGGCAGCCGGCCACACCTGTCTGCGCGCATTGGGCGCAGGACTAGCCGCGCGCGACGCACGGCGACGCGCCGGCCGCGCCGCCGACGCACTCAATCTCTCCTAGGGTTGCTACTTCTCTGATTACTGCTAATTCTGGAAAATATACATTCAAAATAATCCCTTGTTGATCAGCTGTCTTAGAATTTCGTTGGTAACAATGGCAGATAAATCAAATACTAATGAAAGTGAAAACTGCATTACCAGTTCTACGAAAAAAAGACCTCTCAAATGGACCTCAAGTTATTGAATAGTAATAGTACTTAGTGTAATAATTTCCCACCTTCTGCCACCACCAGCCCTGTCCACAGCGGATGTGACAAAGAAGACGCCTGTCGCGCGTCAGTTTCATAATAATTGACCAGATTAATATCCTCGGGGTTGTTCATATTTTGCCGTCCGGCCGGCGGCTGTCGCAGCGTTTTTCCGCTGTCAGCAGACAAACTACTCTATATCTATCCTTTAATCTAATATTTGAGGATAGTGATAGAATGTTTTTCTAAGAAAACCATCATTTTTGATCCAGAACGATAAGTTAAATCACATTTTTAATGCAATAAATGAATAGGCAAATGCAAACTGACTAGATAGGTACTCACTAGTTAGCTTTTGCTACAGTTCACGATAACATTTGAAGAGACATTTCCGTTGTAGTTCAAAGATTAGTTGCATAGTAGTAACCAGCTCTCTCTCGCGCTGGTCCCATGTAATTAGATTTTCATAACAGCACGGCAGCTTAACAGCCGTTGAATTTCGACCTTGCCTTATTCAATCAACTTTCAATTATTGGCCTTATTGGTTTTTGAAAATAAGAATATTATTGCTTAAAAAATGTTTGAAATAATTTCATTTGCAAGACGTTAAAACTTCTCAATGTTCTGCAAAAAAAGCCAAGAGTGTCCTGAGGAAGGGCGGGCGGTATAAATACAGTAGCGGCACGTGCGCCGGCGCAGCTGGGACCCACGTGCCGCAAAGCTAAAATAGATCATTGTCTTGCCACGCCCACCACCAGATAAAACACCACATCAAACACCATCGCTGAAGAAATAAATAATTAAGCACTACAGTTTCACGGTGAAACTTTCACTCTGACTACATGAACACCACCAAACAATTTATAGCGAAACATTTGATTATTTAATATTTAATACAAATTAAGTTATTTCTTGAAGCGTTATTGCTATTGAATTTCTATTTGGCAGATTATTTTTTACCATTTCTTTACACATATTTTATATGAAAACCGTCTGACTTTTAGAAGCGAGTGGCGTGCGTGCCGTGGTAAAGCTTCTCCTGGAGAAGCTTTACCACGGCACGCACGCCGTTTCAGGCACTCTCCACAGCTTGTTAGACAAAGAACACAATCCTCGTCTTAGGCCATTCAATCGATAAGTTATTGAAAGAACGAAATTGTTGCACTGTGTTTAATGGTTTCATTAACAGTATCAGAAAACTTCACATCTTTTACGCCACAATAAATCAAAGAGCCAACGCTTTAAAGCACCTTTCACACTGAACTCGATCTGGAATGGCACAGGCACAGATAAAACATCAGATAAAACACCACATCAAACACTATTATCGATACTAAAATCGCCAGTTTGTTTGTTCGCGCTTCAACATCTGCCTCAAACTCGTGGTTGTTACTTTCATCTTTTTGTCTCAATATTTTGTCTTAGGTGCTGTGGGATGGTAAATGGTACTGTTTTAATGCTACCACTATTTTTACTGATTTAATCTTCAATGAATGTAGAACCGTTGTGTTCATGAAACGAGACAGCACAATAAAAATAAAATTTTGCATAGTGTATAGTATACTATACAAAAATTACAAAATTTTATTTTTATACACTATATACAGTACAGCGTGACGTGATGTCATGTCCCCTCGCTAAAAAAAGGAAACAAAAAGACAATCGAGCTTGCCTACTTCCGGTGAGAATGCTTCCGCTTATGGTATCTATTCGCATCAGTTTAATTTTTACCATGGCCGCACCATTCTAAAATAGACGACAAAAGAGACTAGATCACAATATAAATTATCGTCCTTATAAGGCCTTAAATACTTTAGGCAGAGAGTTTTTGCTTAATCATGTTGTATGTCTCTATATTTCATAGTATATCTAATTTCTACAGCTATCTCAGTACTATTTTACTAATAAATTACTAACACTACTTAGAGACTGACTAAACTCTTTCAGTGTTTTGATTGTTGTGTTTTGTTGGTTTTATGACATGTTTTTTTTATTATTGGCTGTTACATCTTCAATACTGGATTTAATCTTAAATTAGGTTGCAATATTAATCAAATCAAACCTTCGTCCAATCAGTAAATTCATCCAAAAGACTACAGGCTAACAAAATCTTAAAATCAGTTCGCTAGAAGTAAGTAGACAAGACAGCTGGTCTAATGAGTGCATTGTGACATTTAGTGCGTGGATGCTCACAGCATCGGTGATCGAACGTCGCCTGCGCAGTCAAAAATACGACACACGTGCACGCGTGTTGATTTACACGAACGCGTTTTCTTTATTTTCAGATGGCTTCTTTATTTTCACTCGCTTTTGGCACTGCGATGTGGACTTACAAAACATGCATTAACATGTTTCAGATAATGTAATGGCAGTTCATTTTAAGAAATCCTAATGTAACACACGAACCTTATTATTTAAGTTCAAAGTATCTTCAAAAACTTATCTATTTTATTTCGTTACTTTGTGAGTCTGGTATATTTATTCACCCCATATCGATTGTTTTCAATTAAGGCTTCATTAAAAGCGGCATGCGTCGCATTTAAAGTAAGCACATTTTTAGCGTGCTTCCCCCTATCATCCCCTAGCGACCTCCTATTCTCCCTTGCACCCCCTCGATCGATACTCCGCCATCTTGAATTTTCCGACCAATGCTCGTGAATATGAAAAGCCGTTGCTATGGCAACGCGTAGTCATGACTAGGGGAATGTGTAGGGAAGGCTTTACGCCGGCTATTGTCTACAGAGGGTATGATGCTGAAATACATAGGCTATGTAGTGAAACTTGAATTATTAGGAAGTTCCATGCAATTCCGTTTCAATTATCGATGTATCAATAATACAGATTCACAATAACAAATACTAGACAATCATATCAATATTGCCATAATGAAACACAACATTCCACTTACAACAAGTAGTTTCTCATAATAAGAGATACTTAATAGAAACATCCCCTGATTGTTCACGTAGCCGTGCTTTATGACTGTTTGCCGACTCTCCAAAAAACCTTTTGTAATTTCGCAAAACTCTTCAAAACAACTTCCTCTTCTTTGTCCGAAACCGCATCAACAATATCTCGCTCTAAAGAGTCTGAGATTGTTTGTAAGTGAAGTATAAAGGTATCTACACCTGCGACCTACCTGTCTATACAGCGAAGTCTACACGGACTTTCAACTTTACAGTTTCCTGCGTTTGTTCGCAAACAATAGCCTATAAGGCTCTGGACGCAGCGTAGTGTTGACAGCAGCGCTCTCTATTCAAAACGTTTGCTGTGTCTACATTTCACGTTTTGCATTATGCATTCAAATTTTCGCTTGCTTTGAGCGGTTACAAACGCGCAGTGCACTTTGAAGAATGGTTTTAGTAAAGCACGCAGTACCTACCAAGAATGTGAAAGCAACTGATTTATTTACAAAAGAACATCTCGAATATGAGTAATCCTCCAATAGGTGAATCAATACAAATATTCTTTGTAACTAGCCAAAAAGTGTTATGATATTTTTTTCAAGTGACACCCTGAATGGTTAAATTAACCTTTCGATTTTAATAGACCTCTCTATGACTCTTTATTGTTGTTTTCGCTTAGCAACAAAAAAGGTAAAAAAATACAAAAAAGAAACCGAAACAGAAGAACATTCACGTGGTAGACAAGACATAATAATTTTGTAAGAAACAATAACTTGAACATAAGTAGCACTCACCTTTGTACTAACAGTACCCAGGTTATTCTTATCAATAAAGGTCAATTGACTTCTCCGAACAAAAATGTGATAAAAGTTTAAAAATAAACCTTTAACCGTTACTTCATGCAAATGAAGCTAGATAAAAGAGAAAACATGAAGTATAAAGTGAATCTGTGCAGTAGCCGGCTGGCCATGAGCTTACATTAACCATAAAGGAAGCATTCAACTATTCTATAGAATCAAGGTAAGACCTGCACAGAAGAAATATTATTTCGAATAAGCCCGGTATTGAGGAGACACGTGCAATTCTATACATCGACTGACAAAGATCACTGACGGAGACCATATGCGTTGTGAAGATGCAAAGTATGCAGCAGGCAGGTAATAGAAGCGTCTGAGCTTCAGATCCCATAGAGTTACACGTAAAGTGGTATAAAACTCGATCCTATATGACTCCAAAAAGCATTCTGGCAAAATGGTTTGTATTAGACCCATAATAGTGGCTCTATTACAAAAAAAAAACTCAACCGAACAACTCTACACCCTGGATTCTAAAATTCTTATACTACTTAGAACCTCTTTAAATCTTCTTAAGTCATACAAATGAGGTTTTACCCAGCACTAGATGAAGATTGTCTGAATAGATAGAAAGTACCACAAGATGCGTAATGATGTTGGGCTAGGCTAATGATAAATAGTCGATGCGACATTAGAAAAAACTCATAAGTATCTCATTAGGTACCTACTACATAACGGCGGCGCTACCCATAAATATATTTTTTACATAACAAAGCGACAGATAATAGAATTATGTCCGAATAATTTTTGTGATAGAATACCACTTTTTCTTCGCTATGATTCAAACTACTGGATAGTCTACTAATAGTAAATTCTACGCATTTGTCACAAAGTGTTCACCTCTAAACATGATCTTCATCAATCACCATGCAGTAGCCACCGGCGCGGCGCCAGGACCTCAAACAATGATACGTTATCGCTTTGAAAGTTATTCAAGCAAAAAACTCCATTGCAAATTGCAAGGCGGTGTATTCCACCACTCGGATAAACGATGAAATTCGATCCGTCTGCACTTAATAAAGGAGTATTAGTAGAGGCAATTTAATAGTACGATGGACAGGACGTCTACTCACGATTTCAAATAGGCATGATAACAAATGAAATGTATGATTTCTCTGCAGTTTGTGATCGTGCAGAAATTCCAGTGTTTCACAGATATTTTTAGCGTAATTAAAATTGCTAATAGCCGACGTTCATCCAGGTAACTATTAAGTTGGCTTACTCCATTAGTAAGATACCTAGGTAGTCATAAATGGACTACCTACTCTAAAGTGAATGTCGTAAACCAGCTCTACCATAGCTCTACCATTAAACGCACCTTTATAAAACTTCAATCCGAAGAAAACAAATCCCGGTTTTCCAATGTCCTCGTCAAACCCGACCGTCGCTCATTAAAGCCTAAGTTAATTCAGACTTTTTGCTTCTAACTCCGGAAGGAAAGTTGACGTGGCCTTAAATTGAAAGAACTCCTTATTATAAGAAATTACTGGCTTCCATCAAGCCATATTCGGATTGAAAATGTACATTTTTATGCACAGTTATAAAAGGAATAAGAATCTGGTATGGATGCAGGTGAGTTCCACTCAATAGCTTTTAAGGTTTCGTAATGAGGAACTTGTGATGATAATAAAAAGAGGAATGATTTTGCCGCATTTCTTTTTCTTGACGGATAAATTAAGTTAAAGGTTACAAAAGGAACTTTTCCGAGAGTCCTATTTGGAAATCACCCTTTTTTGGCAAATCGTATGCCTTTCATATGCAATGCACGAACTTCTTTGTGTCTCCGAAAGGTCCATCGATGACGTCACGTACGAGTAATTATGCACCGCTGCCGTGGCAGGGTCCGCTGACTAATAGTCGCAGAATGTGTGCGGCAGGTTGATAAGCCGGCGCCAGCCACCGTCCGGCAGATAACCTCACTACAACTGACCTTACATCCGTAACTCCTACAATTTCTCTACAAAATGCCAACAAAGCAACAAAGGAATCAACAGCAAATAAATTCCAACCTAAAAGGCTCGCACCTCTTTGCGGTGAGATAAAAATGCTGGATACGAAATCTCGCATGCTTGCCACGAACATGAGTCTTTTTGGAGATATTGCTGATCTGGGCTTGCAATTGGTCTTTGTACTATCCTTCAGTCAATGAATAAGTTTTTAATAAGTAGTCATAAATACAGAGATCTCATCTTTCTAATGGAAAATTAACAAAAAGAACCGAAAATGTAGAGGTGCGTCATTGTTACCCAAATGTAAACAAAAGAAACCAAGACACTTATCTTATTGGTAAAATAAAGATTCATCATAAAAAAGTTATGTCAATGTTCCGACAATCATCAGTCCTCAAAGTCCAAACCGTGTCCTTTGTAACAAAAAATCGAACATTAATCGGCTTATCTTAACCTAATTTAAATTCTAAAATACCTTTGAAATTATAATGACTTTTGATGATTCGACAAAATTTTAATGTTGCGTGTTCTCATATTTTTGTCAGAGTTCCGGATACACCTTTGACTCCAGGTTATAAACGCTTTATTTATTGATGCTACCTAGTTTCTACTATATTACTTATCTGCTAACTCTTTCAAGGGCCTACAGGCAAGCGATAGCCTGTTTAAATTTTACAAAATGACAATTACTTATGTGTACTTATAACTTCCCGCTGTATGCGGAACCCCAAATACACCTATTAACAAACCTGGGAAAATTGACGTTTAAACAGGACAAGAAAAAAACAGAAACGTTTCTTCAATACAAAAATGCACCTGAGAATGAAGGCGGGCCACTTGACTAATATTCCGATTATTACAAATCACCGTGACGCGACGTATCGGGTTTGTTCGTCAACCAATGCTGGAAAAGTTCCTGCTAGTCTGAGCTGGGGTTAATACAGCTGGCAATGTATGTAGTGAAAAGCGGAATGGTCCGTTTGTGGTGAGGGACCACGTGTGTAAATCTCAGGTAGTGGTTAATAATTCGTTTAGTCCGGAGAGTTGCGCCCACGTTTTTTCGTCGGCGGCCCACACAGGTGTACTGCATCCTAATTTACTATTCCTGATGACGGACGGACGACACTATTTTGCTCTTTGTGATGGACTTTAGATAACTGGGGACTTTACACAGGAGACAAACAGATTTTTGAAACACAACTTCGTTTGTGTCGAAAATAACACTTATGCATCTTAAAAAAATGCACGCCTGAGTGAATTTTTCAAATTTCTTTGCTTTGAGAGCAGTTTCTTTTAATAGTTTGTTAATAACTATTAGGTAGGTACAGTTACATCATCAAACTTAAGTATTACGTTACAAAGCCACCTGTTTCCTCTGATAAAACCTAAGTAATCTTACTTGTACAGTACGCGACACTGACGCATGCACATTCACTCACAAAATCACAACATAATTTGAAGAAAATTGAATTATTTAATAAACTATTCTAACAGTACATAAGTACGAGTATAATAAGGAAACGAGGCTTTACACGATGCTTTTATTCAAAGCCATAACATTGTCCTCCTGACTCACAAGTTATTTTCCAATAAGTATGTGTGACGTATACAAGTCAATCCTAAAAGCATTGAAGAGACAAAGCTGGGTGAGTGGATGTAGAACTGCGGTAACCGTGTGGAAAATGAAAACATTTCCAATGCTTCAATCGTGTATATTATATTCAGTCATGTGCATAGCAACGTTTCGCATACTGTAATACGTATAACCTGAGTTAACTCAATCAATTTAATTGAGAGATAGATAAATGGCGATAAACCTAACCACCAGTCCCAATTATACGTCGGCTTTAGAACTCGGTAAAAGTTAATTGATTAAGTTGTAAATAACACATCGAGTCCATCAACCAGAATCATGTATTGGTTTACATAATTAGGTTAAATTGATTAAGAAAATACCATTCTATGTTTTGATTGAAGGAAATAGGTAATTTCCTGACAATTTAGGGAGTATAAAATAAATAAATACAAATTAAATAAACTACAAGCATGACTTTCTAATTCACTGTTGATTGAGTATACCTATTAGGGCGGAGATATCTTTTGCCTTGGTGAGACCAAAGACATAAGGTAGGTATATATAATTACGTAGGTAGCCATCAGTGGGCATATTCCCAAGCAGTTAGCTTCCATAAAGAATTAAGTATAAAACGAAAATCATAATTCTCGAAACGCCTTGCTCAGTAAGGCTAATTAGGAAACAAAAATGTTTTTTGAAGTTAGGCAGAGTTGGGTAGAGAGAGTCAGGGTCGGTTAGGTTTGGTTAGATTTAGTCGTCCATATTCTATCAATTATATTATATCCGGTTCATATTTTAAGTACTTATAAAAATATCATTATACTTATTTGAACATCGCAACAATCGCGATGATATTTTACTAGATTTATTTGTGCGAAGAAAACAATGTAGGTAGGTACATCATGAAATTTCAGAAAGTTGCCATTCACATCTTGCTACGCTGCTTGTAGCAGAAGGCCAGTAAAACGGTTGTCGGTTCAAACAGCGTCAAAGAAATGATCAACGATGTTTGTAACTTGATCAAATCTAAACACAGATAAGTACCTGAGACTTTAAATGCTAATCGTTCCACGTAACCAACGGAAATGTTTATTGGTGAGGCCGGGAATGTTGGGTGGGCGATAAACCATAGAGGCGCCATTTTGAATTCGTATTGTCGCCAAAGCATTGTCGATGGTCACATCCGGCGCCGGTCATTTGCATCGGACGAGACAAGAATACATTATGATAAATTCGATAATAGGCTTTGATTATAAAATTAATAGATAAAGAATGCGTGGAGGGAAAATATAAATTAGCCTTAAGAATTTTGGTTCTTTCTTCTTTTTCCTTGTTTTTATGTTGGAGGTAGTCTAACGGTAGTGGGGAACGAGATTTCATAGGTTTTTGTTACTGGTGCGTGTCAAATGCCTGGTTTCCTGCTAGGCACATAATCATTGCATAATTTCCACAAGGCACCAAGTAATTGCGCCTGATTGTCGGAAACTGCGAAATTCTCAATTGAATCATAGCTACCGGCATGAAATTAAGAGCTTGCGTCATTTGTGAATAGGCTTGATACCAGAATGTAGGTTACCTTTGTAGGCCGACAACTTAAGTTGAGACAGTACATTTTAATGTCGAACAATGTATTTCAATTCAAAGTACTTACGTTTGTTTGGTTCGTGGTTGTTGGGATTTGAATGTGCCTGTTACCTCACTTAAACGTTCTGATAGGATCTTGACTGCATCCAAGACGGTAGACTAGTCCACGAATTCATAAACAGAATAAACTGTTTCAACCGCAGCGCTTGAATTCGCCCCTAGCGGAGCCTCCATATGAATTTGAAAGTAGCTTAGATCAAGAGATTTGAAGGGAGAGATGTCTACATGCAGGACTGCCAGTTATAAACCTATATCAATATTTACAACATCTGTGTTTGCTGGTCAGTGCCTACTTGGTACGTCAGGGCTACGTCTTGCTTGGTACGTGGTAGAGCAGGAAGAAGAAGAAGAAGAACATCGTTAAGACCAGCCAATTAGAGCATTGATTTGAGAGTATGCTCTATTTCATCAGAAGCAGATAAAATAAACAAAACTAATTCCAATTATAATTTGCATTTGATTCATTATATTGATTGGCAAATGAATCAAACAAGTGCAGAATTACGACAGGTGGTCACGCACGTGCCGCCTTGAACAAAACGCAATGAATGTCAAATGTCTTCTGAAACCTTTCCCAGCACTTAGTCCTTCACCACCACAAAGAAGTAATCTGTAAAACCAACTTTATTGACACATTCAGAAGCAATATAATCCGACGCATGTCGCATATCACTTACATCATTTCAAACTCAGAGGACACGAAGATACTTTCTGATTCCATATCACTAAGATATTTATTGCACGATAGTGGTACCTATTGTATATCTCCATTTTAGCAACTATCCCTATGGTTATAAAAGTCAGATTTGTCTGTACAGCACCCATCTTAGTACGAGGGTTAATTCGCCACCCTCTATGACTGCCTGACTTTTCATTATCGAGATGTTTTATTAAAGGGGACCTGTTATTCGTCTGCGAGGGGAGATTTAGGGCTGTCTGTGGTGAACACCAATTCCTTGTAACTAAACGTTTTTGCTGTTTTGAGGAACTTCGCTTTTCCACATTTTTCAAGCACGACTTTTAAATACACGTCTTCTTCTGCAACTTTAATATAAATATCTAAAGAATGAGGTTCAGAATTATGCTTTTCTTCGTACCATTCAAAAATCACTATCTGTACGATGAAGCAACTTTCAATTTGAGAGTTATTTTCCAGTTCAAGAAAACACTACTCTCCTAAAAAAATAACACCACCAATATAACCTTTCCTTATTCTTACTTTTAGAATTTACAACCCTATGCCGGATCAGACTTGCCGAATATTGAGTTACCAGTCAGGGTGCGGGTAAAATGTTTACACAGGGATCGGGGCTCTACGTGTCTTGAACTGCACTAGCGTTTACCGTAATTTCACACAGCACATCTAAAAGCTCATAGGTATCTACTTTCTACGAAATGCATTTCATTTTTGGTCACCTTTTCATAGTCGTATGGTTTTTTGAGGGTAGTATAGTTTTATGAGTTTCGTCGGATTGATTCGTCTACAACTGTCAACTAACACTCATTAATATATTAATATATATTAATATTCATTAATTAAACTTCCATACAAAAAGTTCCAGCGACCATTGTTATGTCTACTAACGTTTTGCGTCGCAATCGAACTCCTGACACGCCGCAGTTCTATCAACACTAGCCTTTCATTAAACACCGTTGTTATATTGATAATTTCCTCGAAACTTTGTTTGTATAACTGTGGACAGACAAAGACAATGCCACGCGCCACGTCCAAACATTCTGAGTCAATGGACGTTGAGTAATGGTATAGTTTCGCGCATCGCATTATCGAAATCAAACTAAAGTCACCACATATTATATGTAGCACATAATGAAAAACGGATTTAAAATTCGTTACCTATTCATTAAAATCACAACAATAAATAATTTGGAGGTTTTCATGGGACGAGTGAATTATGTTTCTTCTATAAGTAAGCGTGCTACATTGCCGACCGCATGAATCGCGGTCAAACGCCTGCCTAAAAATTATAAAAAAAAAATGCCACTGAACGTTTGAAATCGTCATAAATGCGTAATTAGGTACACGTATTGTAAGGGGGTTTCCGTTAGGATTACAGTAGAGTTAAGTACACTATGTAGCTAGGTTTTATATTAGGTATCTGCAGCAGAGGGCTCTACCAGGGCTCTACCACGGAGCCCTGTGTTTTATTTTAGGCTAAAACACAGGTCTCCGTGGTAGAGCCCTAAAACTTTTAGCATGGTGTGTATCTTCGTGTATGGTGTGAGTGTGGTTCGTGTATCAGGTAAGTAACTGAAAGCTCAATAAGCTCTAACGCGTAGGTACCTACCCTTAATTTTTTACGAAGAAACATTACGAATCGTATAAAATTTTTGCTGATTCCTACAAGTAAATTCAAAACGCAGTAATACAGTATTCAGGCGGTCAATTTACGAGTGCACCATTATCTCGGAGACTGTATAAAAAGGCGAATATTTTTCCATTTATGTCCACACGTGCAGTCAGATCGTGACCCGTCCTACTCACCACACTCGTACCCTACCTACGTAGGTAGGTATACAAGTGGTCTGTAGTGAATCGCTTTAGTACCATAATATCATTGTCTATTTATGTAGGTATTAAACTAAACTTTGGTGGGTAGATAGGTACCTACATCTGGGAGGTTGGTAAATAAAATGTACTTACCTACCTGAGTACTTCAACAAAAGATTTGCTTCCATTTCCCTATTTTCGCCACATGAACGATTTTCTCGATAAAAATAAAGTCGGCGTCATCAGTGATGCTGGTGATGCTTAACTTATATAGGTAGGCCCTTGAATGATCTCAATTATTCTTCCCTACGCTACGTTAGAGTGAGGAAAAGTAATTTTTAACCGACTTCAAAAAAAGGAGGAGGTTCTCAATTCGGTTGTGTGTCACCTCAGAACTCCGTCATTTATGAACCGATTTAAATTTTTTTTTTATCTGATGATGTAGCCGGTACTCGAATTGAAGTCGGTTTTTGTAGTTTTTAAACTTATAAATTATTTTGAAACCAAAATTTATTTGATACCTACCAATAACAATACAATTCAAAATCCAACTTTCGCTGTCGTCTCGTAGCCCCGCTCTGCCACCACCGCCACAGTCGCTCTACTCTAATCTAATAAAAATGTGGATGTGCCCTTGTGGCGCTTCTCTTTTTCTACCGCGCTACAACAAAGTATCGACGCGACCAAGCGCACCTGAGAATTCGAGCCAAGCTTTGAAAAGCCGCTCGCCACTTGACTATTATTAGGTAGGTAGGTTAGGTACCTATTTAAATAGGGTACCTGGATAGGATATTCTGGACTGACTCATTTTGAACTTTGAACTTCATTTTTTTTTATAAGTACCTACTTCTACATATTATGCAAGTACCTACCTATTATAAATACTTAGGTGCTAAGGTACGTTACCTACTTATCCTTCCTTGGTTAGGTAGGTTTGTCACATAGGTATGATGTACCATCAGCAAAATTTCCGCCTTACCACTTTTGAAACTGTTTCGCTTGCAAGCAGTTAGCTACCTGGCCCCGCCTTTTTCTTTAGTCTCCTTATTTTGACCAACCAGAGCCCTAAACATCTATTTATTTTTATGACGACCCATTGTTTTCATAACTTTTACACCAGAAATAATTTGCTTCTATTGGCATTCAAAAATTAATGGCTAGTCATCTTACAGAAAATGCACCCTTAAGGTGGTAAGGTAGAACTTTTGCTGATAGTACCTACTTAATTTACCTGCCTTATGCAGGTTCCCAAGCATAAAAAACGCACCCAATAATAGTAACAGCGGTTATGCACTCATCCGATCCGAATCCGTGAAAATACGGATGTAAAAATACGTAAAATATGTAAAATACTCTGACTGCGGACTGAACTCATGTAGGTACCTACCTGGTATTATAATACTAGGTAGGTACTACTCTGTAGCTTTTCTTATTTTCCTACTCTGCCTGCCATCTACTTTTCTTTTTGGTAAGCAGTTATAAATATAAATTGCTAAACTTAATAAGTAGACAACAGATGGCGCTTAATCTAAAAAGGTTTTTACGCCATCTATCTATATTTGCATAATACAAGAAATTAACCAGTTTGCTACTCGACACTAGATGGCAGTATGGCCTACCAAACAAGATTTTTTTTACAAGCTTTTATTATGAATGGCAACCCTGCTCATATATAAATGACGCCATGACAGAAAAATCTTTCATTTGATTGGTCGATTCTCCAGTACGATACGTACGACAATGGCGCGCTTGCGCTCCGCCATTTTACTGTGGCGTAGTTGTGGTTGTGCTTGTGGAAGTGAGCATTTTTCAATCGAGCCGCATTGCGGCAATCATTTCTATATTATTGAAGGTAAGATTTTCCATGGTTTTTAACAGATGATTGTAATGTATTTGTATGAATATTTTGCACCTGGTATCTCCACGGTTGATGAGAATATCTACCGTGGTCGTTTTGTTGGTGCTAGATTATCAAGCTCTCCCATTCGAAAGCACAAGGTAACTCTCTGTTTTCGATAGTTACGAGCTTTACATAACAACTACTCGTATTTTAGAATTGCCAAACTCCCTTGTGAAGGTATTCATAAAACGTGTTTTATGTTTGTTTCAGGTATAGGCTAGGAGCGGAATCATGTATCTCTACAATTTGACTTTGCAAGGCTCATCAGCCATAACACATGCTGTTCATGGTAATTTCTCTGGGACGAAACAGCAGGAGATAATAATATCACGCGGTAAAACATTGGAACTTCTGCGGCCGGATCCGAACACCGGCAAAGTTCATACTTTGATGAAAGTGGAGATATTCGGTGTCATCCGCTCGATGATGTCATTTCGCCTCACTGGGGGAACTAAAGGTGAATCCTCTTTATTTTTAGATCATTTGGGGTTATTCACCTTGCTAACCTAATTTTATTGTGTGGAGTATGTACTCTACTATAATGCATTGTCTTGCTCCATTCTCCTTCAGCAAAAGCAGAATGGGATAACTAAATGCATATATTAAAATCCATTGCGTCGCTCTTTGCAATGTTGATGATTGTTGAGATGTACCGCAATTGTACAGATATAATTCTTATTGACTTTATGTTCATAGAAAATTGATATTCTCTATCTAATCAAAGTCCTTCTTTCAGATTACCTGGTCATTGGGTCAGATTCTGGACGTATTGTGATATTGGAGTACATTCCAGCCAAAAATATTTTGGAAAAAGTTCATCAAGAAACATTCGGAAAATCAGGATGCCGCAGAATTGTGCCTGGACAGTATTTGGCTATTGACCCCAAGGGCAGAGCGGTTATGATTGGTGGTGTTGAGAAACAAAAGCTGGTGTACATCCTCAACAGAGATGCTGAAGCTAGGTTGACTATCTCATCTCCACTTGAGGCTCACAAGTCAAACACATTGGTGTACCACATGGTTGGTGTTGATGTTGGATTTGAAAACCCTATGTTTGCTTGTTTGGAAATTGACTATGAAGAGGCAGACAGTGATCCTACTGGTAAGCATTACAAGGTACCTACTCAAAATAGACAAACACCAAACATGTTGATAAGCGTAGACTTTATACATGGTGTTCGATAAAATGGCGATCGATAAGACGCCATTTTGTTCCTCTCGCCATGTGGTGTTCTTTGTACAAACATGTGTTTTGTTTAATTTTCTGCTTATACTGTAATGATTATCTCGAGGTCCGTGTTTCCGATTTACAGTGACGCCAAAACCTCCCTTCATGAATTAGATTCATCAATTTTATAATTTGTTTGATAAAAAAAAGAGGGACTCACCAGATTTTTGTTGTTTCAGGTGAAGCAGCACAAAAAACCCAACAGACATTGACATTTTATGAATTGGACTTGGGCTTGAACCATGTGGTTCGAAAGTATTCAGAGCCATTGGAAGAACATGCCAACTTTCTAATAACAGTACCTGGGGGTAATGATGGCCCTTCAGGTGTGCTTATTTGCTCTGAAAATTACCTAACCTACAAAAATTTGGGTGACCAGCATGATATCAGATGCCCTATTCCTCGTCGCCGAAATGATTTAGATGATCCCGAGAGAGGCATGATATTTGTCTGCTCAGCAACACACAAAACAAAGTCCATGTTTTTCTTCTTGGCACAAACTGAGCAAGGAGATATTTTCAAAATCACCATTGAAACTGATGAAGAAGTGGTCACAGAAATAAAGCTGAAATACTTTGACACTGTCCCAGTTGCTACGTCGATGTGTGTCCTCAAGACGGGTTTCCTGTTTGTTGCGTCTGAATTTGGCAACCAGTAAGTAAATCTATAATTTAAAAGTTCACAAGCATGTTTGAGCTTGTGAATTTGCAATAATTCAGATTCACTTGTATTTTATACACATGCAAGAGAAGTAATCTCTGAACCAAGGTCCTTCTTCTGCAAAATTGAGGAAGAGCACACTGATATGAGATGCACAAATTCATTTGAAAACAAGTATTTCTAAATACATACTTATGTTCATTGTTATAAAAGTTCTTTTCACTTACAGTTTCCTGTATCAGATAGCTCACTTGGGCGATGAAGATGATGAACCAGAGTTCAGTTCAGCAATGCCTTTGGAAGAAGGAGACACATTTTTCTTTGCACCTAGACCACTGAGAAACTTGGTTCTGGTTGATGAGTTGGATTCACTTTCACCAATATTAGGTAATTATTATAAAACTTGTCATCCATATTCATTATTATGCTTGTTAGCTATAACTGTTAACAAGATTATGTATTTGGAAAGAGCAAATTATGTATTGTCTAGGTGAGGTTCTTGTTATCATATTTTCAATGAACCTCAATCCGGCAAAACACAATCTAAAATACTGTTATTGCAGGAATGCCTATTGTTGTATTGTCACTGAATGTAAACTAACTTTAAAAATAATATTTTAGCTTGCCATGTGGCTGACTTGGCTGGTGAAGACACACCCCAAGTGTACTTGGCATGTGGTAGAGGACCCAGGTCTTCAATCAGAGCATTGAGACATGGATTGGAAGTAGCTGAGATGGCTGTGTCCGAGTTGCCTGGTTCTCCCAATGCTGTGTGGACTGTAAAACGCCATAAGGATGGTGAGTTATTTTGATAATTTATTTGAAGTCATGAATGTAATTATAATATAAGCAAAAGCAGAAATTGTGCAATATCTTAGGAGCAATATGATTATAAACTTTTGGTCCGTGTTACTGATATACTGTGACGTTACAACAAACCACTTATGAATGCTCCTCTTTATCAACAAGTTACTAATAAAACCCTGGTTGTTTGTCATACATAAACACCAGTGGTTTTTCTTTTCAGAAACTGCTATCGGCTGATGAACAATAGAGATGGTTTCTACAAACTGACACAGGTAGGCATCGGCAGCTCTTATAATCTACAGAAGAAGCTGCCAACACCTAGTGCTATTTTTACAACTGGGCATCCCATCTAGTTTTTAGCTTTGAAAATTTCTTTTGGTTGCAGAGGAATTTGACTCTTACATCATAGTGTCGTTCGTAAATGCCACGCTTGTTCTCTCTATTGGGGAGACAGTTGAAGAAGTGACCGACTCTGGTTTCCTGGGAACCACTCCAACACTGAGTTGCCATGCACTTGGCAATGATGCTTTGGTGCAAGTGTACCCCGATGGAATCAGACATATTCGTGCTGACAAGCGTGTTAACGAATGGAAAGCGCCTGGCAAGAAATCCATCGTAAAGTGCGCGGTAAATCAACGTCAAGTTGTAATCGCGCTCACTGGCGGCGAATTAGTCTATTTTGAAATGGACCCTGTAAGTTAACTTTCATTATTTTTCATATACCGACGTGTTCGCGACGGCCGTGCTTTCGGGCATGGCCTTAGCTCGGGTGGTGCGTAGCTGCCTCAATGCAGTGACAGGCCCACAACGTCGAATAGCATGCTTCCCTCCCGCTTGCGGTAGAGGGCAGCACTCGGCATATTCCATAGCCTTGCTGGAGTCTGTCAGACTGTGAAGGCGGCCAAACCATGTCGTGGACAAACCCATACTAAACTCATTGATTATGTTATATCCTCAATTACAACCTTTCTAACTTGAGATTTGCTTTTTAGACTGGTCAACTGAATGAGTATACTGAAAGAAAGAAGCTGTCATCTGATGTGTCGTGCATGGCGCTCGGATCTGTGGCGACGGGCGAACAGCGAGCCTGGTTCTTGGCAGTTGGCCTCAATGACAACACTGTCAGAGTTATCTCACTGGATCCATCTGTAAGTTTTTTATCATAACATGCATGTACCTACTTATTACTTTGAGCTAAATGATGAAACAAGGACACCACTGAATCTTTGTGATTACACAAACCTAAAATGCGTTATTCTAATTCTTCTGATAAATAACTTTTATATGGTTTTTATAATCTGAATTCAGGAGCAAATAAATAAATAGCATTGTTTTGCAGGATTGTCTGTCACCTCGATCTATGCAAGCATTGCCGGCTGGCGCCGAATCCTTATGTATTGTGGAACAACCTTTTGAATCTGGAGCCAAATCTGCTCTGCATCTCAACATTGGCTTGAGCAATGGTGTGTTACTGAGAACTACACTTGACTCCGTTAGCGGCGACTTGGCTGACACTAGAACCAGGTTAGTTTTTATAGATTAAATAGTTTTGATTCCTGTTTTGTAAAAAAATTCCAGTGATGTAAACCACTTCGCTCCGTGTTTCATCTGAGTTACAATGACGAGACAAACCAGATTCTGAGGATTACATATTAACAAACTACTTATGATTATTTAGTTCAGAAATAAAACCATCTTTTGTTTTAGGTATCTGGGTTCAAGACCGGTAAAACTATTCAAAGTGCGCGTGCAAGGTTCAGAAGCTGTGTTGGCTGTATCATCCAGAACTTGGCTTGGATATCATTATCAGAATCGATTCCATCTCACGCCGCTATCTTATGAGTGTTTGGAATATGCTGCTGGCTTCAGTTCTGGTGAGTATTACATTTTTAACCTAAGGGGAAAACTGTAAAACATTGAATCTTTGAATAGTAAAATGTAGGTACCATACATACGCTTCATGGAGCATAGAATTTCATATTATCTGTCGACAAATATTCCCGACGTGTTCGCGACGGCCATGCTTTCGGGCATGGCCTTAGCTCGGGTGGTGCGTAGCTGCCTCTATGCAGTGACAGGCCCACAACGTCGAATAGCATGCTTCCCTCCCGCTTGCGGTAGAGGGCGGCACTCGGCATATTCCATAGCCTTGCTGGAGTCTGTCAGACTGTGAAGGCGGCCAAACCATGTCGTGGACAAACTTAATGTATTTTAGACCACACAGAAACATATCAGTACCATAAATCACAAATCTAACTTCAACATTTGTTACAGAGCAATGTGCTGAAGGTATCGTAGCTATTTCGTCCAACACACTGCGAATCTTGGCATTGGAGAAGTTGGGCGCAGTGTTCAACCAAACCTATGTACCACTAGATTACACGCCGCGAAAGTTTATCATCAATTCTGACAACAACCACATAATTATCCTGGAAACTGATCATAATTCTTACACAGAGGACATGAAAAGCCAGAGGAGGTAATTCATTATTATTCAACCACAATTTACTTTAGTAAGCTATTCTAATGATGACCAATTTACACAAAAACTGAATTACATGTAGATACACCTGCAGTACTGATTTTTCCACAACTTTCTTTCACAATTGTTTTGCTAAGTGTAAGTTCTAACTGAATGTAATGTCTAGGATCCAAATGGCTCAAGAAATGAGAGAAGCGGCAGCTGGTGGCGGCGCCGAGGAACAACAACTGGCCAACGAAATGGCAGATGCATTCCTCTCTGATATTCTCCCTGAAAACATCTTCTCATCACCTAAAGCTGGAGCAGGTATGTTTCAACTTAATTATTGTAAAACAAAGCCACATTCTCTGGGCAAGAGCGGGAAATGCACAATGCATACTGTCTCTAATCGATTGTGGCAATATCAAATCTCAACGTTAATCCCAGATGACCTGAATATAGGGCATTTGATTCAAGTTCGGGAGACATTACGCATTTACTACACAATATAATTTTGTTTGCTGTGATGGCAAGTTATTAAACTATTGCTTTTGGCAGGCATGTGGGCATCGCAAATTCGTGTCGTTGATATGGGAATTGGAGGAGGACAACCCAACACTCTGTTCAAATTACCACTGGAACAGAATGAAGCTGCAGTGTCTGTGTGCATCATCCGATGGGCCGCGCAGAGCGAGCAGGCACAGCCGCATCTGGTAGTCGGCATCGCTAAGGACATGATACTCTCGCCAAGGTCATGCACAGAAGGCAGCTTGCACGTTTACAAGATCTACAACACCGGCAAACTGGAACTAGTCCATAAAACACCTGTAGACGAATATCCCGGAGCGTTAGCCGCTTTCAATGGCAAACTCTTGGTCGGCGTCGGCAGAATGCTCCGATTATACGACGTAGGGCGCCGAAAGCTCCTCCGCAAATGTGAGAACAGACACATTCCTAATCTTATAGCTGATATAAAAACGATTGGCCAAAGAATATTTGTATCAGATGTCCAAGAATCAGTATTATGTGTGAAATACAAGAAGCGAGAGAACCAGTTGATCATATTTGCTGATGACACTAACCCCAGATGGATCACAAACAGCTGTATTCTTGATTATGATACAGTTGCCATGGCTGATAAGTTTGGAAACATAGCTGTGATGAGACTGCCCCAATCTGTCAGTGATGATGTCGATGAAGATCCTACTGGAAATAAAGCTCTTTGGGATCGAGGTAATTTACTTTCTTAGAATTTTAAATATGATTTACCTCTTCAGTTTATGATGATAACTCAATAAATCACACATGCTAGACTAATGAAAATTAATGATTCTACTATCTTATCTGATGCTTTTTAACATAAAGTTCTTTCAACATGCTATAAATTGTTTATTTAATATCTATGTACTTTCCTTTTAGGATTGCTAAATGGCGCCTCACAAAAGGGAGACATTTCTGTCAACTTCCATGTTGGTGAGACTGTGACGTCACTGCAAAGAGCCACTTTGATTCCTGGTGGCTCTGAAGCGCTCTTGTACGCGACCGTCAGTGGTTCCCTTGGCGTACTGCTGCCGTTTACGTCGAGAGAAGACCACGATTTCTTCCAGCATTTGGAAATGCACATGAGAAGCGAGAATCCCCCACTTTGTGGGCGAGATCATCTCTCATTTAGAAGTTACTACTACCCAGTCAAGGTAAACTATATTATAATGTTATTTGAAATTCCGACAGTCAGTCAGCAGGTGTTTTCATCGAGAAGACACATTGTGTTACACTGTTGGTAGAGCACAGTCTCTGAGCGACCGCGTGTGCGCATGCCGTTATGGTTGCGCCTCGCTGTTGCCAGTTTCTGGATTCCTGAGAGTCGAGAGCACTATTATTAGTGCACTTGTAGTATTTGGAACTGCCATTTCCTGCTATCAAGTTTTTATTTGAAAATGTTTCTCATTTTACTTGGAATAAAAATACTAATATATTTTATTCATTGTTACAGAACGTAATAGATGGCGACCTTTGTGAGCAATACAACTCGCTTGAACCCTCAAAACAGAAGTCCATTGCATTAGATCTTGAAAGAACTCCTGCTGAAGTATCGAAAAAGCTTGAAGATATTAGAACTAGATATGCATTCTAAGTTAATGTGATTGATTTAATTTATAAGACAAGTAATAAATAGGTAACCTGTGGTAAAATCTTCAGTTTTTATTGCACAAATATTTAGAAGAAATGGAAGGTGTGTAATATATTGAAACCAAATTTCAATTCTTTCTTATAGCACCAAAATATTAAACAACTTGATTTTTCAGAATGTTAGTAAAATATGCTCTCAACATTGGCCCGCTCGTACCTGAAAAACACGCTAGCTCGACTATTAATGAACATTGCTGTAACTAGAAGCACTATAGAAGGTTTGTTCAAAAGCATTGGCAATATTTTTAAGTTTCATATTTTCCAATGATGTAAAACACTTCGCTCCGTGTTTCATCTGAAATTCAATGACGAAGCAAACCAGATTCTGAGGATTACGACAATAGAAAACAACACTATTTACCAGTTCTCATAGTTCAGAATTACAATTATTTTCTTTCATTACAGGTGTTATGCGCACTGAAGAGATCAAAATCTTGAGTGGCGACAACTTGCTGATACTATAAGGTTTGTACAAAGTACTATTCTACTATCTTATAATTTGCTCTACATTTTCCAGTGATGAAAACCACTTCGCTCCATAATTTTATCGGAACTAAATGTCGATACTAACCAGATTCTGACCAGTTTCAAACAAATAATTACGACTAATAAGTTTTAGTTCAAAAATAACTGTTTTGTTTTCGTTCTAGGTACGCATGGCGTCGCTGATAAATTGGCGTTGCCGTGTTCTACGTTTAAAATGCAACTTCGGAAGAAGGCAATCAGTGAGCAGCGAGTACAATAAGGCCTTCTTGGAAGCAGAAACTGCATGGCGATGCAAAAAAGCAAAACGTGATGGAAAAGAAAATGCACTTGGGTTGGGCGCAAATAATGTTAGGCAGTGCTGATTTTCTTTTTAATAAATATAATTTGTCTGTACCAAAAACTCTTTTAATTTCTTCATCATAGCACAATACATAGGTGTAGGTATGTTATATTATACCTAATGGTCATCATAATAACATGTCTGTTAGGTAATGTAATAATTTTTTGATGCCATGCTAATGGGAAGAGAGAATTTGTCATACTCTGTTGGTACCTCCTACCTACCGCCGCCAGAATCAAACATTAAATAAAAAATAAATAAATATTCAGGGACATTTCACACAACACCCTCTAGTCCCAAACTAAGCAATGCTTGTAATATGGGAACCAGATGGCTGATAGAATACTTATATACTTTTTTTTGTAAATACTTATAATACATACTTTCACCCAGATATAGAACAAACATCTATGTTTTCTCCACGCACAAATGTTTGTTCTTGGTGGGGATCGAACCCACGACCCACAGTACGGAAGGCAGAGCTATTACCGACTTGAGCTGTGACGCCTGTCCTGTCATTAGGTAGTAAATCTAGAGATGGAAGCCGTTTCCTGTAACCAGATGTGCTAGCCGGAGAAACCCATGTCTCCAGCACACACAGTTTCAGGGTTGTATCTTCGTAGGTTTTTTGGTACCTAAATTTTGACCTAGTATTTCAGATTGCACTAATTTAGTACTAAATGATGGCATATTTGAAAATCTAGAATGTTCAATGTGTATGCTGGGGACATGCACATGTTCTATATGTATGCTGGGGACATACACATAATAAAATTGAAAGATTGATCGTTCCAAGTGTAGGTATGTAAGTACTATACAAAAATACACATGGAATGATCAATTTGTATAATACGATTTATTTTAATTCGCTTGTTATTGTTAGACAACTCTATGCGTGGTCTTTATATCAGTTACTGCTGCATGGCACGACGACCATCAAATTTTCTTCATTAGGGTCAAAATTTCGTTATTGCTTAATTCTGACTACGCAAGGCGCCGCCGCCGGCCGCTGCGTGCGTTATTGTATAGTTAATTGCCGGTACCTACTGGCCAGCTTAAATCATTACAATTTACCTACATGTAGTACCTACACTACCTACCTATAGGTTCTTAACAATTTTCGCGTCACCTCGTGGCCTAAATGCAAATACATAGAAAGAGGCTTTAACTTCTTGCGAGCACGTGAAACAAACGTTTCCATGGCTACAGGCTACAGTATCGACCGGCGACGGCTTTTCCGAGGCTTTTCTCTGAAATTCCCATTCGCGTGACGTCCGCTGAACAATAGGGTGCTGAAAAAGTCTAGACGACGCTTGACCGGCGCGGCGGTGCTACGCCCGGGTTCATACGCTGCATACGTGACCAGCCTAGCGTGAATGGATAGTCGACGTGCAAGTACCTAGATGATCACCGTTACTTTTGAAAAAATATTATAATGCTTGAATCGCATGGTGTAATGTTAGTGGTTCGGTGCGTCCAGCAGCCGCCAGGCAGTGGACAATGAGTGCGCGCGAGAAGCGAACCGAGACGCGCGCCCGCCCGCGACGAGATCTACGCGCGTGCGTCCGTCCGTTTTAAAAAGCACTCCGGAGCACTCATTAGCCGATGCACCGTAACTGCGCTGCGGTTGGAAGATACAGAAACGCAACGTGTGTGCAATACGGGGTATTAGAAAGTGTAATGTATAGTGGATGCGATGCTGTCAGTGAGCAAGCCGGCGTCGTTGGTACAACAGAAGAAGCAGCAGTGGGCGCGGGAAAGAGGTGCGTACACGTTATTACGATTTTCATATTTACATAGTTGTTACGTTTATCCTGTGTGACCATTGAACTGACTATTTGTTTCGGTTTCACAATATCCTCTACCTAATTTCAGTCTGAAAAAACCTGAATTGAATAATCTCGTCAACATACTGTACCTACCTACTTCCTAGGGAAACCGCAGCTGTGAGATCATTCCAAAATCTATATATTTGTGGAAGGAAATGTCTCTGAAAAGGAACCTGGCCCAGTTTATTTTTTACAATAGTGTTCCGAGTGAAATAGTCTTTGTGATATATATAGTTGACCACTTTCTATAACATCCAATGTAGGTAACTTGAGCTTAAATATGAAACTGTTGTTTTGTACCTCAATCAATGTTTATTTTCATATTCCGTTTGACGCCCCCTTAATTGTCACTAATTTTCATATAATTATGAACTAGGTAGGTATGCATCTTCGGTTGTTACTATTCCTTTCAACTTTCTAGCTCTTATGGTTCAGCTCTGGTGGAGGTGACAGACGGACGGACAGACAGACACCGGAGTGAGACCATAAGTGTTCCGCTTTTCCAAAACTGGACAAAACAATTTAACTTCAACCTCTTGATGAAACAATAAAATCCATGAAAGGTGTTTGATAAAGGTAACGTTGTCAATGTCGTGTATAGCAGTTTAGGCACAGATGGCTTATTCCCAGAGGTCCATGATTCTATTGTTCTCCATTTCCCAGCAGGTCCATGAAAAATATTTATAGAATTTAAAATATTCTTACATTAATTCCCAATAGGTCCATGAGATTTAACTAAGGTACAGTCAGTATAAACAATACATGAGAGTATTTGATTAGTTAGCTAGCTAATCTTAGAGCGAAACAGACTACAGGTTTGAGCGAGATAGATAGCATGCAGGGAAGGGATGCGAAAATCCGAATTATTTATTTCTTATCAGTTGACCTTGCTCCCTTACTGCGGGCATGACGTCAGAGTCATAAGTGTTTTTTTTTGTGAATTATGAGTGCAAATCAAGATGGCAATGAAGATATTTATGTGTTTGGTCGGAATGAGCCCCTTTTCGGCTTATAGGGACAATATGTTACACGTTGTATGTCATTTTTTTTATATCAGTTGATTAGTATAACATATAATACTATACCTACCTAGTTCCTAAATATTAGATAAGAATAAGAATAAGAATAAGAATTTATTTATTTGACAGACATTACACAAAAACACAGACATAAACAAATACAATACAAAAACAAATTGCTGTCAAACAGGTCCAGTCTCAGCTTTATGCCACTCCCGAACGGGGGTAAGGAAGCAGCGCTGGTTTTCAGACTGGACCTCGGCAGAGTAACATCACGGGCGTAACAAGGATGTCAACAAGGAAGGTCAGATAAGATGTAACGAATATCAAACAAAATTATGAATTTGGCAGTTGATAATGTTACGAAAGTGCCCTGACTTATGGACTATTAGCGCCACGTATCAGGAAGTAGAAACACTAAATAATGTCAGTCGTCAAGCTACCAATCTGTCACTAAGTCAAAGTCAAAGTCAAAATTTCTTTATTCAATAAAATCACAAGGATCATTTAGAATCGTCTTAACTAGGTGATTCTATCATGTCAAGTCGGATTCACAAGTGACTGAGTAATTGATTGATAAAAAGTGCCTACTAACGACATCTTTTGGTGCATAGCAAAAACTTCTACAAACTATTTGTATAAAATTTATATTATTTAATTTAACTTTTAATGCCTTAGATTGATATTTTTCAACGTTCTTTAATAGAGTCCTGATTTATCTATCCATTGTCTTTTATTAAACAAATATTTTCCCTAAACTTATTTATCGAAACCTTTTGTTGCTTACTGTACCAAACAATTTCATGGACCCGTTGGGAAAGGAATATTATTAAATTTAAAATGTCGTGGACCTCTTGGAAATAAATGTATGAACCTAATTTTTTTGAAAACAATAGAATCATGGACCTCTGGGAATAAGCCGCACAGATTAGATATATATAGGTAGTAGGCACTATTTATGCGGGGTGGTCGATGAACGAATCAAACTTTCAAGGTTGAATAACGACCTTTGACCTCTGTCAATCAATAGGCACATTTATTTCATTTAATAAGCAGGCAGGCACTTGTGCTTACTGTGCTTATATATAGGTACCATATTTCAATGATTATAAGCATGGAAGTATTGCAATATTGTGGTAACTCGTAATATCTCGTATGTGTAGGTAGGTACCTAATTATTAAAACGCGTTATATGCTGACCTATATAATCTACTTACAATTAATTTATACTAATTACATATAGGTAGGTACCAATACGGAGTACGGACGGACCTGTCTTTGTTCCACGAATGTCATGAGACTATTTACCTACCTCATATCAAAACGTTGAGTTCCTTCAACCCCCACGAGGCTTTTCCTCATAAAAAGTGCAACATCACCCCGTCACGCTTAGTCACGCACGCCTCATCAAAACGTAGAAAAATGTTGTACGTCAGCGTAATTTTCATAATCGTAAGCAATCATGTTCGGTATTGTTCATTCTTTATTTATTTGTTACGGACCCTCCTTTAGTCACAGAAGAAAATAATAAACATACTTACGTAGGTAAGTCCACGGGTCTCCCCCCAAGCCCCTCAAAAGATGCCGTGCCTACACTACACTGGGTCTGAAGAGCCCCAAGCGTGGACCAGGATTTGTAGGTAAATTGGTTTTATAACAGGTTTTATCAATCTTTGATAAATAAACACAGCAAATAGCCCACCAAAACCGAAATCCTGGTTCCGCGACTGGTGCCTTTCATATTAATTTTACGGTCATGATCCGCTAATAAGCTACCGGTTTATACAGCGTGTAGCTACAATGGCGACATTAAATTAACCAGCGTATCCGGTTTCGCGTTTTCAGAATATAGACATATTTTTTATTTCATTAAACATAAGATTTATCGAAATAAATCAATTTTCTTAAATAACGCCTCGGAGCAACCTGTACGTAAGAGCAGAGGTCATCTGTCGGGTTCACGGGTCATAACCGCGTGTAACCGCGTATGAAGAGCAAGAAAGAAAGTATTGTTAGAATAGGACACCCGAAATTGCGCCGTTGCATGAAAGGGATAGCTAACTATTGAAGAGCGCCGCCCGCGCCGCTCGCTCGACCGACTCGTCCTGCCGCCTAGCCAGTGATACGCGGGCCGGTGTCCTTGACACACTTTATTTTAATAATTTTGCTAATTATCTACCTATTCTCAATGTTTCGCGAAAAAGACGCTTGGTTTTGTTAGTTTAGCTTTTCTATTCTAAGTACCCAATCAGGTCTACGTAGGTACAGCGATAAAGACGCTTTGATTTATTATTTGTTTATCTGTCTACCTTTGCGACTAGGGAGCGGGTAAATTAAATGTTTGGTGCTCAGTGGATACTGGATAGGACGACACGACACGGAGCTCTTAGGTGGCCCAATGTCACCTGACCTCAAGCCCCTCAATTTTTTTATGGGGCTTTGTGAAAGACGACGTTCATGCTAAAATAAAATAAAATGTATTATCAAAAGCGAGGGCAAATATTCAGCGCCGCCGGTTACATCTTTGTGTCCGACGTGGTGGCGGCGGCGCGGCGGCTACATTGAGAACTTGAAGATTTAATAAGTGTAAGGCGCTAGGTGCATAGGTCACAATAAAATTAATAGTAAAGTGAACAAGGTGAAGTGAAATTATTTGATTTCTTTGAATTCCTTGGTGTCGCTTGATTTCCCCGCCCCGCGCTCCGCCCCGCGCCCCGCCGCCGCCACCGAGCCGCCCGGGCAGGCAGGCGCGGGCGCGGGCGCGGTAACACGTAGGTAAAGACACTCATAGGGTGATTAATTTTTGTTGCGTATTTTATTATTAAGTTTGTTTGAAAAATTCGAAATTTCTATTTTGGACTATAATTATTTTTTTATTTTTTTTATGAATACTTATAAGTAGCTCTACCCCTGTGTTCATTTAATGTCGCCATTGTAGCTACACGCTGTATATAGGTATCACTAAATATTATTTATATGAAACAATTCACTACATGCAAGAATGGGGCAAGAGAGCGTATAGGTAACATCGAGCCTAACAAAATATCTAAGGTATAACTGCCGTTTACTTCTCCTTAATTCGCCCGATGGAAAACAAGGGATGTTAGGTATAACTTTGTGTCTGGAGTATAGTGCCTCGTTTCTTTGTTTGTCTGTTAGGGTATACTTGTATTAGGAAAGTAATTTTTTTTTAATTGCTACATACTTATTGAAAAGCTCAAATCTTATTCAAACTCTGCTTAGTAGTTACCTACGAGTAGGTATCTTATTATATTACATCGTAGCGTAGTAAAATATTACGAAAAAAAAAATCAAAATATATTTTTTTGCCAAACAGTTCTCTTTCAGAATTTTCGGTGCCTAACGTGTAGTAGTTAGTACACGTAAAAGTACTTTTGTAGTATAAAAGCGAACGAAAAGGCGACAGTGGCGGTTGCGGCACGGTACGCAAACTAGGCTTTACCGTACAATTTGACATAAAAACCTACCATTGTTTCATACTATTACCAGTATTACATTAAGGTACCTCCAACGAGCGAAACGAAAGTGATCTTCTGTGCTATACACCGACATTTACGCAATAGAATCATTTAAAAGATAGTTACTATGAAATCGGAAGTAGTTTACTACCCAACTTTTGTTACCTCGTTATGTTATCACCAACCTGTGGTATTATGGGGTCGTGTTCTATTTTAGGCATTCACATAATTTATTTCAGCAACTCGTTTGCATAGTTACACACGAGCTCAGCAATAAATTGTAGAATGTAATGTTCTTGCGTCTTATCAGATAGGGGACGACTATAAACAACACACATTTTCAAGGAAGCTACTGCTTTTCCGACGCGACGCGGCGGCATGAAAAGAATGAGTAACGACTTTCCATGCATGCGCTATCGACTAAACTTAAAAACCCTTTGCGGACAATAAAGGGGAGTTTTTCATTTTCTTTTTCCGAGGAGAAATTGATAGTTAATTCATCGACGACTTCAGTCATGGAAGGTCGGTCTAGTCGCTGTACTTTTTATCCGTTTTGTATTTTTTATAACTTATGTTTGCTCTGAATTTTAAATTTCAGAGGAAATGTCACACCTTTACCTGCCATGGGGCACCGGCGAGCGCTGTACTAACCGCGCTCAAGTCAGAAATCAGTTTGCGAGCACTCTCGAACTACACAAGCAGTCTTCATACGAGTACCCGGAGCAAGAACCGATACAGCGACAGCGGAGCCCGAGCTTACCGCCTATCCATCACGGAGAGAACATCAAGGATGATAGGAGAACCAACATATTAAACCGTAACATTCCAAGTGCTAAACGATTTGCGTTTTACGACGAAGACGGAGAGGGTGATACTTCAGGGTACGGCAGCGAAACCATCAACCACATGAATAAAAGTCAAGGCTTGCACGACAGCAACCGGAATCCAGTGGTCGCGTGGCAGCAAGATACCAAAGAGAACAGGTGATTATATAGGTGCTTATTTTAATTAAACACGCGAAAAACATTAATGTGACCCAGTGACTTGAAAAAACCAATATAGATGGTAGCTGCTGCTAACGGTCGTGCAATAACAAACTTTCACAGTGTTTACAATCACTCAGATATCACTGAAGCGCAACGCTACTAGATTTTTTCCATTAAGAATGAGATAGATGTAATTTATACCTACTTTTGATATTTAATTGCATTTACGAAATAGCATGCGCGATATCGCGTTCACTTGTAATAAATATTTATTTTTCATTTTGTAACAATTTACACATAACTCGTACCATACCAACAGAAACAGATCAAGTGGTCCTAATTCTGCCGAAGACCCGTGGTCGGCTCGAAGTCCTAGAACAGCTGAAGAAGGGCGTCCCCGGTGGGGGGACCGAGGAGTTGCCACTGGGAGACTGTGGGAACCCACTGTTCCTACTGCCAGACTCCCACAAGTAAGATTTAACATTATCAACCTTATTTATTTAGGAATTGGTATTTTTTTGTCACAAAAATAATTAATGATGGCATCCAATCCAATGATATTCTATAAGCTACATAGGTAATAATAATATTTACTTTCTCCAGATGCCAAATCAGAAGAAGGGCACCCCGTCATGGGTGGAACGAGGTTTGAACATGATTGAAAACACGGCGGAAGTGCTAGTCATAGACCAAAGAAGTTCGAGCAATAATAGTACGGGACTGGAGTGCGATAGATCGTCGTGCAATGGAAGCGATGAAGGAAGGTACCTATGTAAACGAATACTTATAACCAGAGTTAGTAAATTTCTAGTTTAAAACTATTGAAATAAATTACTTGATTTGTTTCAGAACATTTTTGAGAGGCCAAAATGTCCCCTTAGAGCCAGAAATTAAAGCTGCAAGAGAAAATAAACGTATCAAAGCGTTAGAATTACAGTCGGCAATTTTGAACCAACTTGAAGATCGAGAAAAACGTCGCATTGAAGAAAGGGAACTTAAATTAAGAGAAGAACGATTAGAAGAGTTGAGAATACAAAGACAACAGGAAGAAGACCGAATTAAGCTAGAAGAGGAGAAACGTAAAAATGAAGAAAAACAACTCATGGAACAAAGAAAACTTGACGCTCTAAAGAAAGCACTCGAAGATGCCGAAAGGACGGCGAGACAAGAAAAAGAAAAAAGATTCACATGCTTGAAAAAGCATCTGGATAGTGGTCACAGATCCACGATTTGTGATTCTGGTATATCAACTGATAATAAAGAGAAAACAGAAGATACCTGCATTGAAACAATGTCTAACTCAGAGCGTGAACCTGGTAGTCCAACAAAAACTCATAGAACGTACGATGTTCACTCTGCCAAGAGTCAAAAAAAAGATTGTGGTTCACATCAAACGACGGAGTTCAATTCCCCAAGATCTGTAGGTCCTGGTAATCTAAACTTATTTATTCATAGCGTGCCTCCGCTAGCTCTTGCGGATAACCAGTTCAACATAGTGCCAATCGGTATCAACGGGAATGGCGATATTGTCAATAGCCCGCAAAACAACATACAACTAGCTGTATTAGTCCCTCAAACACTAACTAATAATTTGTATAGTGTCTCCTTGAATTCCTTAAATAATATTAATGACTTGCCAGAAACCAATAAGTTATTGACACCAAAGAAATATCGCACAATTATGATGAAAGATGCTACAACACAGACTGATTTATATGTTTATACAAAATCTACAACGGACAAAATAATTGAAACTGATGAAATTGAGAGGGATATAGATAAGAATTACCCTAATATTGATGAAAACGCTCCACAAGATAGTAATCATAATACATTGAAAAAAGATCGACGATTACGATCAGAAGAACGATTCAAAAAGGACTTGGAAAGTCGGCCGAAGTGGGGTGTAAATAGGCCCGTTGCTCAATACAAAAAACAAAGTGAAAAAGATCCATTTTACAGCCAAAAACGCAAAGTTCGCCAGAAGTATAGGGCTCAACCACGTCAATACTTATCGCAATCTAGTGAAGACAGTCGCTCCCCAAGTCCACTTGGACGATCGGAAAAAACTATCGAAAATGGATTGAAACTTCGCAATTCACTGAGTCAATCATACTGGCGAAATAAAAGATCTAGTCAAGATTTATCAAAAACGAATCATGGTTCTGAACCAATAAACAGCTTGCAGATTGAGTTCAACCACATCGGGCAAATAACAGCAAATGAGCTAAGCGACAACAAAAAGTCACCTAAAAATATGTCTCCTAACAAAAGAATGACTTTATCACAAAAGTTCATCAACGATAAATATGGGAACCGGAAGCTATGGAACGACGATATCAATGAAAGAAATACTAAAGTTGGGATGTTTGATGTTGATAACAGAAAGAAAATTATTGACCAAATAAACACGGCCAAACGAGATTATCTGGATAAAAACAATGACCAAGAAAACTTTGTTCTAACGAATCAATACTAAGATAGCAAACCAAATATACAAATAGGGCACTTTTTACTAGTCGTGCAATAAAGTAGTAAAAAAATTAGGTTAACAAGATGGTTATCGACCTAACCGTTTCTAAGAGCCGGCGATGTTGGATCGATAGTCTTGACTCCAGAGACAGTTGGAATACTCGTACAATAAGATAGTGCACGTTTGTTTTAGTTCCATTTAAAATGGATGATCTGTTTGATAAAAAGAAAGATGAAGCGCCTATGCTTGACTTGTCTAAAGTAGTCATTAACACAGCGGAAGAGTATCGAGCAGTTTTAGATAAAGTGCCAGACTTCAAAACTAGACCAGAGAAGGTAAATAATTTTTTTTCAAAAGAAACAGAATATTAACTTCTATTAATTTGATACCATGGAAATAGGTGAAAGCAGAAGACATCAAAATCTCAGATAAGGCGGGCCAGAAAACAAAGACTCCTCGAAAGGAAGTACGAGCGTACGAAAAGTTAGGGACGCGAGGATACGAAGAGAAGCATTTTACGTTCATGGATCCGATACCAGTCGAGATGCAAGGGCTCAAGTTTGAGGAGTTGTGCGCAGTGCCTATTGAGTGGCGGATGCTAACATCTATTAGGCCAAAGGCTAAACTAGACGAAGAATACTTCAACAGGTAATAAACGACGTTTCTTCTAAAATTACTCTTCCATTTTCAACTATTTTTCACGCATTTTAATTGATTCCAGGTTGATAGAACTTGGTAAATCTGAGCTGAGGACAAAGGCGCGGGATAAGAGAGAACTCGCAAAAAACCCTATGATCAGAAAATCTAAAAACAAAGCTGGCGTTACTGAAACCAGGATTGTGTCTTGCGATGAATGTGGTGAAGAATACTGCAATGGTAACACATATTGCACATATTGTAACTACAGTGAAAGTAAACGATATTCACCTGAAACTTTGATGGTTGCTCTGCTGCGACAATCTTCATTTTGCTTCTGTTGTGATGTACGACAGTTTGCCTGTTGAATCATTCTTATTTGGCACGGATACTTAGTTACTATCAGTTGCATACCTGCAATATCCACCAGATAAAAATACAATTAGCTGATTTCTCTAGATAATAAAGAAAAGAATCAAGTGTTGATAATAAAAACAACACTTTCCAAAATAATTAAATCCGACTCACGTTTTTCCTATCGGTTTTCACCGTCGCGGTCGGTGGACCAGGATCTGATTGTTTTCAACTGTTATACAATATATATACCTGCTTCGAGATTTCACTTATTAAAAACTTACCTACATCACGATTCATTTTATCTGTAACGTGATATTTGTTTTTGGTGTCCTCCAGGTAAAATGTGCGTCATCACGAACTATGACATGTTCGCGCGTCTTAAAGTCGAGGTGGAGACCAAGAAGGCACAAGTAGCGCCAGCCCAAGCCGGCAAGCTACGCAAGATGAAACGCCGCGGGAAACGCAAGCCTAGAAGTAAAAGTGCTGCACCACCAGTAAGGAAATCCACTTTCAAATCTGGGGCAAAGAGCGATTCTGAATTGTAATTGTATAATTTGCTCACCTCAATGATACTCAAGAATGTATTTATAAGATTTTAAAATGGTATTATTTTGCATTTCGGGAGCTGAAGTGATTCAACCAAAACTTACGATGCACAAGGAAGTACGTAATAGCACGGAATCAGATAACGGTCTATGTGTATTTATGGCGCTCAATATGGAGTAACTAGTAACATGATGAATACTGATGAATATGACTGATTTTCTTTATTTGTTGATAGTAAGTATAGCGACTGTACAATATTGTTATTTCTTTATCAAACCTAGCCTAGTCGATATTACTTAACTACTACTTATGATAACTAAGATGTGTAGCGTTTACTACTTTTCTGAATCTCATATCTTTTTATGTACTTTTGGTACTTAGGTATTACAATAAAAATACGCATTTGATTAATTAATTCCAAGTAAATAGTTGTTTTTATTTACCTAATCCTAGTTAGTTAGGATTTTCAAAATGAAAAATGTTATCAATATCACTCTTTATTGATTTAAAAAAATATTTATATTACACATTCATTACAATAATTATTATTTGTAGAGCCTATAATAACAACAACATTACCAAGACCATATTTCTATGTATTGGCAACAACCTGCGCCTTTTTAGGACAAAACCCTTCACTACTTACTAATGAATATGAAGCCAAAAATATCTTTTTAATCTATTATATCTATCGATGATATACGAATTGAATTCATCTCTGATACTTCACTAGATGACATTCTATAAAGTCGGCCCTAAGTACAGACATAACACTATAAACGAGGAAATGGAACACAAATAACTGGAAATGGAAGTTACATTCTAGGGTACACATACTTATAGAAGTAATAACAATGTGGTAAATAAAGTGCCAGCGATCAGGAGAGAGAAGATCGGAGATACAAGTGTAAGTAGGTACATAGATATTATAGTAAATGTTCCTAAAGTAACTGGTACTGTATCACAATTCGCAAAGTACCCATACTGAATAAATAGTATAATATAAGAAGGTAAAAACAAATATATTCTTAGTACATACATCAACATTTCTGTCAAGTCAAATAATTCTACTAACCCATGTTCAGAAAATATAAAAAGAATGTCACAGCAGAGTATTTATACTAAGAATTTTTAATAAAATTAGATTCACAATTATCGACTGATGATAATGCTCTCATTCTTATCCTATTTATAATAATTTATTATATAAAGACTTTAGAATTTTCGAATGTCGTTTACAATATTGTTTATTCTCTGCAACACATACGGGATTATTCTTAAAACTAGATTACAAAATAGGAATCTGCAATAAAATTATGAATTTTATAGGTACATTTATAGATTTAGTAGCAATTTTCAACTGCGGTGAGTATTTAAGATGCGAATATTATTAACTTTGTACCAAGATTTTTTATGATCACATTACAAGAATCAATTTTTAAAACAATCATAGTCAAAATTTAAATTCTCATACACAGGATTTGGACGGAAAACAAAAATTTATAGATTTGTCCACAGTAATTAAAACACATTGAAAATACACTTTAAAGTATGGTGGTAAGGTACATTTTGTCTTAAACACTTTTGTTGGTCCAATCTAAGGTCTCATCTCAAAATTTTGCCATGGGTTCATCGCAAGGCAACATTATCAACAAGAAATCGTAGTATCATAATGTTTTCCTATTTTTAATGTTAGTAAGGACATAAATTCTTAAATTCGTACATTTAAAAACAACATGAGCGCACATTTAGAGGAAGGAAGAAGAAATGCATACACATGGAATGAAGGAGACTTATTACTACAAGCACCAGAAGATTTAAAGGTTTTAAAGTTTTTTTTTTTTGACTGAATATTTTACAACTATGGGATTTACAATTTGTGTGACTACGTTAAACTCGTATTGATATAATTATAAAGTACTGTATACAACTAAGAGAACGAATTTTCAAAAAACACGTCCTCGGCAATTACTTTTACTCAAAAATTTAAACACGCACATATTGCAGATTCCCCAAAACAACACTTTTAAAGTAGCTATTCCAAACATAAAAGAAATGACTCTTACAAAAAAATATTATGCATTGAAAACAATAATTATATTATTATGAAAAACAAGTCAACGAGTTTTAAATGTACAATAAAATATGAAACTAAAAACATGGACGTAAGTTAAATGAATGTGTAAGAAATAAGGTAATAAAACTTAATTAACAATTATCGCGCCCTGTAAAGTACCGCCGTTTTTTTAATGTATTTCGTAGTTCGTAAATGGGTCGTGATTTTACGAGGCGTGCAATTGGCATTGAGCTAGCGACTGGGCTGAGCCCGGCTGTACCCTGTCAATACGACTTACCATTCACTGGTCTTTGCGAACTTTCTTTTTGGTGGTTTTCTTGGAGATCTTAGCGTCAGTCCAAGTGTCTGGAAAAAAGATGATAATCTCAGATCAAGTTTCGCAACTGCCCTACTAGGTCATTAGGTGAATGCAATGAGGTTTTCACTCAGCCATATACAGTATTCAAAACACGTGCACATTGCATTTTATGATACAGAAGGATTGTATTTCAAAGTTTTGATATAGGTACATAATTTTACAAAACTCTCTTGAATAAGATGATGATTTAAAATGGTTTGAGTAATAAAATTATAGCATTTTATTCGTATTTGAACAGGTGTTTCAATAAGCAAGAAGTTGGTGAGATAAATAGGACCATAACCACGTTGTATAACTTTGTGTAAGTTTCTGCCCGAGAATATTTTTAGACATTTTAGACATTTGTTACATTTTCTAATCGTAGATAGGTACCCACCTAAAAAGCAATAGTACCTTCTTCTTCTTGGAAAAAATGTATAGAACAACAGATTTATCTTTACGCTCACTGTTTGTTCCATAGAAAAAGTTGTTCACATTGACAGGTAGTAACCTAATCACTAAAGCTACGTACCTACTAAATCTACTCGAAAGAAGAATACCTAGCTAAGTATACTTACCTAATTTTATACATATAAGATCTTTTCTCATGTAAGTGGCATATTATGTCTTTTTTGAGAATAAATGTCTATAAACCTAAACCTAGGTAGGTACAGTAGTCATAAAGGATCTTTGCGTGAGTTTTCTGCGCAGAACCGATGTTTGGGTCAAATTGGAGGTAAGCGAATTTTTCCGCACATGTGCAATCGTTGTAGCACCTGACTTCAGAGGGATAAAGATCCGTTGTGCGTACTACCCCCGTAGTTTTCGGGAGCAGTCTTATTAAGGCCACAATAACTATTTATTTGTTTATACTTGTTCGGTGCTCGCAACGGGCTAGCTTTATCTCTGCAGACCTAGTCGCAGAGATCAGCTAGTACATTACATAGTCAAATAACATGCGAGTAGAAAACTTACCACCGAGCTCATCAAAGGCAGGAGCATTAGGAGTTTCCTCTTGCTTGTCAGAATCAGAGTCCTTCTCTACAGAATCAGCTTTAACCGGGATCTTGGCAGTCTAGAAAGAAAACAAGATAATAACAAAAGTTAAAATAAGTGTTCCGTTTTTCCAAAACTGGACTGGAACACTAAAAAAGAAAATTTGGCTCATATTTGTCTTAAAAAGTGCGAGATTTCTCATAAAAAACCTTCGCAGAGAGTTCAACGTTTTACGGTTTTAGTTCCCGATATCACCACAAAGAGCATTGGAGCGCTGATAAAAAACCGATAAGCTAAGAATATATCTATCTAAGAGGTTCGTTTGCGCTTTTTTTCACAAGTCGGACGATATTGACTATTGACCAAGCGTGGTAATTTGAAGACCTCCCCACCCCTGAACGGTTCACGAAGTATGGGTATGTTTCCATATCAGATAAACCAGCTTTGTTACAAAGAAAACTGCATCCAAATCGGAGCAAAACTTTCAGACACTATAACACTTTTTTCGGTTAGTGGCAAAGAAATAGTTAAAAACAAGAATAAACTGTTTAGTACCTCCTTCTTTTTGTTCTGTTTCTCCTTATTCTCTTGCTTCTTGGTGCTTCTGAGATCCTTGACTTCAGTCAGCTCTTCCACTTCTGCAGACTCCTCAACATCACCTCCCCCCAAAGCTGCCTGCTCATTGCGCTCCCTCTGGTCACAAAGTTACCAACATTATATTGTGAGGAACTGGCACTCAAAATTAGCTAAATATAATTAATTATAAGTACAAGTTGATTCTTGTACTCCATAAATATTAATTTAAATTGATATACTTATCCACTTACAATTTTTTTTACCTACATGGAAAGGTGTGACAAATTGACTATTCACCTAGCTAGATAGTAAAATCCTTTTTTTTTATACAACTAAATGATAGAACAAGCCGATGGGTCACCTGATGTTAAGTGGTAACCACTGCCTATAACAAAGCATTGGCTCACTGAGCATGTTCACTGAAGATGTGCCCTGTGATCTCCTAATGATGCCAAGAAAAGTTTTGGGATCCACCTATGTTACAATAGGCTGAACTATTAGCTAGTCTAGAATGAAGCCAGTCATATAGCCTATATCTTTTAGCTACCTACTTTTATTATTAACTTGGCAGTGTGAGGGAACAAGTTCAATGTTATCAAGATTATACACATTTATTATGCCAGAGATTTTATTGCTTTCTTGTTCTATAAACAGCATGTTTTATCGTAACTAAACTATGTTGTATTTTGAATAGTAAAAATTCTGCATTTTATTAGATTTAGACAGAAAAACCATAACTTTGTTATTATAATTGGAGTGTTAAGTATGCACAATACATCTAAACACAGGACATCAATGCAGATTTATTCCCTCACCTTGAATTTGAATTGGGATGTTGAGTTGCTTCAGTTGCAAAAATAACAATCAATGTGATCTACCTATACATACCTCATTGAGTATACGTTGGAGCTCTTCCACCTGGGCTTGCAAGGCTTTAGCAGCATTCTCGTCAACATCTGGTCCGATGGCACTCACAACCTTCATCACTTCCTCCACAGGCTCCTCAGCGGGGTGAGCAGCTTCCACATCCTTCTCAACTTCTTTAGTCTTCTTTCCCTTTCTAGCGGGACTCTTAGCAGCTTCCTTCTTCTCTTCTGGAGACTTTACTTTCTTCTTATCACTCTTTTTAGGCACCTCTTGCCAGAGCCCATCATCAAAATCAGCAGGCTTATCACCTTCTGCAGACTTTCCTTTCTTTCCCTTCAATGGAACCTCTTTCTTAGCTGCTTTTGGTTCAATCGACCTTTCTTTTGGTTTTTCTACTGCTTTGACTTTCTCCTCCTTTTTCTCTTTCGTGGGAGATTTCTTAGAGGATTCAGACTTAGTCTTCACATCATCAACTACACGGTTGGGAGAAGACTTCTGAAATAACAATCATTTTATAAGTGAATGTGGTTCTATTAGGACTACCAAGATTTATGTAGATATGCTATACAAATGTATTTAAAAGCAGATGTGGTGGAGTTACTCTCAAAGTATGACATAAAGTTTACTAAAGACAAGTACAGCTACAACATGGGCTATCAATCTCCGGGATAATTATGTCCCAAGCATATGCTTGCAGGTTAAAAATAAAATGAGCTCCCTGACAAAGGCGGGAGAAGGTAACAAGACAATGGACGAGTTGGTACTCACTTTGTCCTTCTTTTGCTTTTTCTTAGAAGACGATTTCTTGTCGTCGAGCACCAGCGGTAGCTTGTCGAATTGTGGCGGTTCCGCTGAGCGGAACCCGAACACGAAAACTAGCGCAGCACATACTAAAACAACAGCGACTGCGGCAGCGGTGAACACAAACTGTGTGCTAGACACCTGGTTCAATATTTCCATCATGGTGAATCCGAAATCGTCCAAAATTTATAGATCACATAAAGTTAACGATAACGTATGATAATGCTGAACAAAATTAATTCCCGAATGATAAAAGCAGACACGGAGACATGATGACGCGGCTGTGACGTGCCAAATTTTGCGATTCTTGCAAGCCCTGTGTTACCAATTCAAGACAATGATGTATTTTATTTTAGCGACACAGAAATGATACAGCATTATAGCTGTAAACTGTTTATTATGGGTTGTTTTCTAATTTAAACAACAGAATTTTTATTTTATTCGCTAAGCACATCTAGGTTCTATTTACACTTATCAGCTGACATTTTCGGAATTTACCGATTTATCATTAAAAAAAAAATCTGCCAAAGTTAGAATGACATTGACAGTAAAATTAATACCTCAGTGTACCTCAGTCAGCTCACCTCCTCCTCCTTTCCTTGTAGTGCGTGCGTGCGTTCGTGCATGCAATGCATGCATTCGTGATCGATTGTGATCGTGCTCGCCCATCTCGCCCAGACTACTAGGTACACTAGAGCCTAGCTAGCTACATACATAGCTAACCTTACCTTTGGTAGTGGTAGGTTATGTTTGATGTGTTCACCTCCCTCGCTCGTCGAATTGTTTTGGTTTTGAGGTTATTTATTTCTCACTATTGTTTCAATTCAGATTTTTATAATATAAGCTATAAAATCTAATAAATAATGGCTGGAAAAAACAAAAGAAAACGTAATAATAAGAAGAACGCATTAAAAAAAGCTAACCTGCCCGATAATGAACCTCAAGAACTCGTGGAAGATGAAGATGGGGAAGAGATAAATGAAAGTGTGGAAAATGAAAAAAGACCCACTAAGAGAAGTAGTGAAAACGATTCAGATTCTGAAGACAAGCCTAAAAGGAAGAAGAAGAAAAAGCCTGTCCCCGGAGAGCCAGCAGATAATAAAGGAAAGAAGTCAATTCGCCAAATGAAAAAGGAGAGACATGCCCAGCGCCTGGCAGAAACGGATGCTGCTTCTAAAGATGCACTTAAATCGCAATGTATAAACTACTTGTCCCAGTGGAAACATAACAAATCCAACTGGAAATTTATGAAAATAAAACAAATGTGGCTTTTCAAGAACAAGTTCTCTTCAAATTTAGTTCCTGACTCTTCATGGAAAACCCTTTTAGAGTATTTTGAATCTGCTCAAGGGAATATACGAAATCTTTTGTTAGATGATGCTAATAAAATCATAAAACAAATGGATGAGTGGACAGAGTCACAGAAAGATAAGAAGGAAGGAAGCATAGAAGATGAAAGTGAACAAACAGGTGATGACAAGGAGCCAGAGATTACAAAACCAGATGACACTGCTTACAAAAGAGCTAGAGACCTAATACAATGTTTACATTGAAAAAAGTTGTTTTATTTTCAATTTATTCAACTACACAATGGTAACAATAATAAATACCTAATAATTATTAAAACAATAATCATAATTTCAAGCCTTCACTTCTGCTTTAGACTCATCAGAGGTGAATTGTTCAATCCATTTGCGTAGTTTATCAGTGTCTTGTAGACCAACTAAACGATGCTGCACTTTTCCATTTTTTATAGCAACCAAAACAGGTACACTTTGCACATTATAATCTAGAGCCAAGTCGGTCTGCTCATCGATATCAACCTTTGCTAGAACAACTTTACCCTTACTCTCAGATATAATGGACTCAAGGCGAGGAGTAAGGAGTCTGCAAGGATTACACCAGCTGAAACAATTAATTCTTAATATTATTATTGTATCTCTTTGATGATAGATTTCGGCAAAGTTCACGTATTGGGAAGTCCACGACAGGTATAGTATATGTATAATAATATAGGTACCAATAGTGTAAGGGTTTCTATTGTATTTATGCACTAGTGCAGCTGTTACATGATATGGTTTCCAAAAGTCGAAACTTTGTTATTACATTATGCATCAGGAACAATAACTTACGTAGCGAAGAAGTCTACCACAACTGGTACTTTGCTGTTGATTACTTTGTCTTTGAAATCATCCATACTCTGAATTTTTACAATGTCGCCGTTTACAGATGTCGCAGAGAAGTTCCTAGTGAATGGAACATTTTTTCCTAAGTCCAAACATTTATTTTTCAAGAACAGATTTGCGACACTTTTTGCAATCATTTTAGCGTATAATTATATTCTGAAACTGATAGCAATATTTTATTTTGCAGACCCAATTAATTGATCGATAAAGAGAAGAGAAGAAAAGAACCTAAACTAAAACAACCTATAAAAATATTTTGACTGACAAACAAACACTGATTGCTCACTGACATGACAGTCATTCATGACACTAATATTTTTTCCATAAGGGCGGAATTAATTGTAAAGCTCGCCATTCACTACATGCACCGCAACGCAAGCCGAGCCCCGAGCCGTAGGTACCCATCCGTGTACCAATCCGTCATCGTCCACACAACACAAGCGCCGAGTTGCAGTCCACTTCTGTCCAGTAGGTAGCTTACCTAATTTGATGAGCCTTGCACGTATCATTGTTATGGTACCGTGACTTCGTACGCGAGTACCGCTTCCGTGTAGCCAGTACGCCGATGGACGTTGCCGATAGGGTCATTACTGAAGATCATCGTGTTTTCGATCGTCTAAGTAGCAAGCGTTTAATCCATGACGGTAGAGTTGAGTTGGGAGTTGAGATTGAAGACACAATTCATTGATTGAATCTTGCATTAGCTCATTTCATTCCATTCCACAGATTAGGGTGCAGGGAGAACCGGGAGAACTGATTAATCCTTTAACAAAACAAGAAAAAGCCATAAACCAAGAAGTTGAAGTTGGAATAATAAAAGAAGAAGACGAGTTCATTTGGTTTGGTTGCGTTGCGTGCGTGTGGATTTGTGTACAAGTTCTCTACGATTTTGGAATAAAATAAAATTGGAACATAATGTACTCCAGTGACGATTATAACGAGGTAAAGAAAGTCCTATTACTCACTCGTACCTGAAACCTGATTAAACGGCATATACATATTATAACCTGTATGCACATAGATGAACAGACCTACAGATAATGTTTTTTCTGCGATTTTTACTTCCAGGGAGGCTATGAGTCCTACGGTGATACTTACGAGCCGCATACAGGAGATCCTCAGTATGATTTGGAATACGATAGGTCTTCGTATTACAAAATGCCGGATATGGTATGAGTGCAGTTTGTTTGAATGTACCCTAATATAATATACCACACCTTGTGCTAACATAACATTAAATAATTTTCAACCTTACATGCTTGTTTTCAGGTCAAAAAGTTTCTTGTGTATTTTAGAAACATGATCACCGAAGGAATGACCTATGAAATTTCCAATTTGTATGAGAACACTTTCCCGAAGTTGACTGAGCAACATTTTGACAATACTCCTTGGCCTCATGAAGATGAAGTATCACCCCTTGTTGACAATGATCCTGTAAGTATTATAGTTTTCGTATCCATAGGTACTTAGTAGGTATACGTAGGTACCTAGTGTTTGTAAAACTTAAGTTTGGTTCTGTACCTACAAAGTTATAGTGAAAGGATGCTAAATCATTCACTTACAGTGCCTGCGGATGGAGGCTAAGCTCCTTTTTCATATTTTTTATCATCTAGCATTTACACAATACATTTCTAGTCATTAAATTTAATACATTCCATTTTTAGGTCTTTATGATTCTATACAAGGAGTTATACTACCGTGACATTTACGCCCGAGTGCCAGGTGGACCCAAGCCGGAGCAAAGATTCCACTCGTTTTACAACTACTGTGATTTGTTCAACTACATCCTGTCTGCTGAGACACCGGTCCCACTGGAGTTGCCTGACCAGTGGCTCTGGGAGCTGGTTGATGAGTTTGTGTATCAGTTTCAGTCATTTGCTCAGTACAGGTAAATATTGTGGTTAGTTATTCTTAATTATATTTTTATTTCTTCTGAGCATGGATCAGCATGCTCCAGTTCCTCGAATAAATTAAAAAAACGTTAAATTGCAGATCTCGCACATCCAAGCTGAGCCCAGCTGAGATTGAAGCTCTGAACACAGAGAACAAGGCATGGAATGTCCTCTGCATACTCAATGTGCTGCACTCTCTTGTGGACAAGTCCAACATCAAGCGCCAACTTGAGGTAAATCCACATTAAGGCCCGAATCCTCTGTTCACTGGTGTTGACCACAGACATTGGTTGTGCATTAAAATTAACGATTCTATGAGGGTATTGCTACACTAAAGTCAGCGGTGGATTAGTTGTTGCTGACTCGAGTGTCGCAGTGCAGTGCCTCATAAGCACAACATAAAACAGCGACGTCAGCGTGATAGGAATTTCGGCATATATCGTCTTTTGTTAGGCTCGCCAAGCAGATGGCCCACCTTCATTGCCGCATGGCATTTATTGTCTCCAATCGACTGCCGAGAGAGAACGAAATACTAGTAACATAGTTCTTTTGATTGATGGGAAAATAGTTTTTTAGTCTTCTTTTTCGTAGACAGTTTGCTGTGTGAGGTGCTTATGATAAGCGGTTTTCTGCTACAACAGGTGTACGCAACCGGTGGCGACCCGGACTCCGTGGCGGGTGAATTCGGCCGACACTCGCTCTACAAGATGCTGGGATACTTCTCGCTTGTAGGCTTGCTACGTTTGCACTCACTGCTCGGGGATTACTATCAGGCTATCAAGGTATGGTGACGTCAGTGACCCTATTGTAAACCCTAATTTTCCTCAGGATATTTTCTGTGATGCTGTTTGTAGTGTTTGTATCTACTAAGTAGATACTGTACCCTATCTCACATGCACAAGTAAGTGAGGTAACTGCCGGTGTCAATCTCCCGACCTGTCAATGTCATCCGTACGTCCGGATGACATGACGTGAGGCTCGTGGGAGGAAATGCAGACAGGGCTAAAACAGACACACGAGTATGGCAGAGCTACCGATATCGAGGATTCGATCTTGGTGTATTGGTGAGCCAGGGAGATGGTTAAAATACAGGACTTTACAGTGGCGACGAGGATAAAGGTCTGTAGAAACTATAATTTTCAAAAGGAGGAGGAAGAAGAGTTCAGGTATGTCTTTTCTTTGTGTAAATTATGGTTTCGGCCATTGGTGGCGTGCGACCTCCATTACAGATACAAATTGTTTAATTTGATGCTGTACAATTTTTCATTGACTAGGTACCTACCTAATAATTATTAGTGCTGGTTTATTTGTTAAAGTAGCGTGTATTATTATTGAGGTCCCTCCTTATATTTTGTGTAGAACATTTTCTTTTGTGCAATATTGTATTTCTTCACTAGATAGTAAACAGATGTTTACACAGCAAAAAAAGTTCCGCATCCACTACACAGGTGGCGTTGCATTACAATAATGAAAACAAAATTAGGCTGCCGTATTTTCTCTCATCCAAAAGAAGAAGCATGAAGCCTCGACCGAATGAACCTCCACTTCACTCCTCGTTCGTTCCTTTTTCTTTGCTTCATTCGCGTTGGCTCATTAGCGTCAGCCAATCATCTGATGCTACAACTAGTTCCGCTTTGAGTCGGTGGAGGGCATCAGTCCTTTAGTTCCGCTTTTCATCATTAGATGGCGTTGGTCGTTTAGTTCCGCTTTGCGTCGGTAAATGGCATTAGACGTTTAATTCCGCTTTGCGTCGGTAGATGTCATTGACCGTTCTCTAATTTATAAAGATACCGAAATTGCCAACATCTGTTTATACTTATGCTTAATTCAACAAATCTAGCGAAAAATTGAGTTCACGGGCTCAATTCCACTACTTATTTACAACGGTTGATGTTCTGTTCGTTTCAACTATACCTAGGTAATTCAATTGATCTGTGGCTTGGCTAAGGCATCCTACTATCCTATCCTACTAATATTATAAATGTGAAAGTTTAGATGTTTGGATGTTTAGATGTTTGGATGTTTAGATGTTTGGATGTTTGTGTTTCAATCACGTCTAAACTACTGAACCAACTTGGATGAATCTTGGCATATATATAGTTCGTAACCTGGATTGACACATAGGCTACTTTTTATCCCGAATAATTAACAGGATCTACAGGATAAAATGAACGAAAAGGATTAGCAGCGCCAATTGGCAAGAGGATTTCATTGTCATGTCATGTCACGTCAGTTTGACAGGGCGTAGTACTACCTCTTTGGTCTAACGACTAGCGTTTGACATTCCAGTACGAGTTCGGTGTAATGAGGTGTAATGTCAAGTTTCTCAAAGAAGTATCCGCTCGGTACACGCACAGATAATATAATGTACACGGAAACGGTAATCGCGTACAAAGTCGCGGGTAACTGCTAGTATAAAATAAAAGGACTCCGATTCGGTTGCGTTTCGGCTGTCGGGGCTTGAGGGTAAAGTGCGAATTGACCTAAAACGGATGAAGGGGCAGTCGAGCTGCGTTCCAGCAGTTAAAAGAATCGTTAGTAGAATTTTATTGACCTTCAGGCAACGCGTAACGTGCAGTAATAATTCCAAAAAAAAAAAAAAAAGTAAAAGAGATATTAATATGTTCGCTGCATGTTGTGTCGGATGTCGGCGCGGGGTGGTGCGGTATGACGTGTAGTGCTGCGTGTCGTCATACTTAGATAGGTAGGATACCTAGTACCTATCTATTTTATTATATTTTGTGATGCCAAAAAATGGATATTATTATAATCACTTGGACTTGTTATGAGGAGATAAAAGCGGGATTTATATTTTACCATTAATGAACCATTTTACGGGTCTATACTTTTTATAAAATTTCAATTTTGGTCTACCGATTTTGTTGGAAGTTATAATTCAAGAGTTTCACCAGACGTGATAGCCTACCTAGACGTGTGATTTGCTTGACACAAGTGGATAGGAGAGGTATCTACTTACTTATCCGATGGGTACCTAAATGGTTGGCAGGTCTGCTACTTTTGTTTGTGTGTAGACAGGTAACAACAAGAACCTATTCCATAATATTTTATAAGGACGACAATAACATGATGTTATCTAATTCTACTGGGAAAGATATTACACCTACTTAATTATATTAAAAATCCACAATATTTATGTGAAAGAGGAGGAAGCAGTTTCTAAGCGATTTTCTAAAAGGTCATGCGGAACAGTAGATGGGTACCTACGCAACGCATTTTACGCAATATTTTGGTTGCATTTCATAAAACTTTAAATTAGTATATACGAGGTTGACTACTTACCTATATTCTGTTTAGTATGTATTGATATACTAACTCCTGGCTTAGGTACTATTAGTACCTATTGACGGCTTACTACTAGTTACCTGTTACAGGTGAATTCAGTAGGTAATTAAATGTCTTGATCTATCTAGATAGGTACCTACTGTTATTTCAATAGGCGATCACTGGGAGGGTGCACAAAATTATAAAAGTTTTATTATGCAATTTAAGTTTGTTAATTATTCATTCATTTATTCATTGCATACATGGTTTAAATAAATAGCTTAGGTCTTGGTTGGTTAAAGGAGCGGTCATGTGCCCTCTGAGGATGCGCCAATGGTAGTATAGAATACCTACATAATTTAAATAATAAAGTGTCATTTTAAAAGCCGAATTAATGTCAATAATAATGGAAAAGCTTCAATACACTTATACAATAATCAATGGTACCTACAAGCGGATGCAAAGTCAAACACCATTTCAAAACAATACTTACAATATTTAAGTACCTGCAATTAAGTTAAACTTATTACTAGTTAAGCTTTCCCTTGGTACCATTGAACTGGTTACATGATTGTTGGTCAAGGCTTACCATTAAATTGGTTGCACAGAAGTCAAGGCTTACCATTAAATTGGTTGCACAGAGGTCCAGGCTTACCATTAAATTGGTTGCACAGGAGTCCAGGCTTACTATTAAATTGGTTGCACAAAGGACAAGGCTTACCATTAAATTGGTTGCATGATGGACAAGGCTTACCATTAAATTGGTTGCACAGAGGTCAAGTCTTACCATTAAATTGGTTGAACACGGTCAAGGTTTACCATTAAATGGTTGATGACCTAGGAAGGCTTACCATTGAATTGGTTGCTGGTGATTGACCTGAGGCGTACCATTAAATTGGTTGATAATATGACTTAGGGGCTTACCATTAAATTGGTTGCTGATGATTGACCAAAATCGTACCATAAAATTGGTTGGAGGAAACAAGACTTCCCGTTCACGTTCAATGGTAACCAGACAGGGTTTGCTTAAAAACGGACAACACTTAAACCAAAAATTAAAACTAAGCATAACTAAATTAGTAGGTACTTAAATAAAAAAATAAAAAACAATAGCTTACAAGTTGTTTAATACGGTTACCTGTATTAGAAAACCCGTGATATTATGACAAAATCAAAAAAAGAGATAAGGAAATGGTAGGTTTACCTAGATGTATTTTAATTTGGAATCAGTGTTAACTAAATGGGACGAAATAAACAAGAAAATACTTAAGAGGTTTTGAACTCCTATACTCTTAACAAGGTTAATAAGGTATGTTTGTACGCCTGCATCCTGCATCAAATGAGTTTGGACAACTTTCGATGTGAAGTGTGAATATGAGTAGACGTAAAAAACACTAAGTAACGATGCAAAACTCTGGAAGAATCACCAATATTTATAAAACATTTGCTACCTACCAAAGATTCGTTGGGGACTAGGATAACGTTGTGTGAAATATTCTCGAATATTGTATTTATGTCATGAAAAACATTAAAACTGCTTTCCTTATAATAGAGCGGCAACCGGATGTTAGTGTAAAGTTATAACATCGAATGGTACAGGCACAAAAGGCTTGATGTGTGTATCGTGCGTGCTTAAATGTTTCCAGAATGTTGAAACAAAACGTTAACTTCGCTGTGAAAGATTCAGATTACCAGAATTTAATATTCGAAAAAAAATGATAAATTGTGTAATAGATGACATTCTGGTTTGTGGGAACAACAAAGAATAATACTGCGAACCTAGTTGTCAAAGTACTGGAAGTATTAATGAAAAATTTAGATACAGTACATAGAAAAAAAATGTTTGCTTCTTGGGGAACCAACTTATACAAGAATGAGGAAAGAAAGCCATTCCCAAGCAAGGTACCTATATCTATACCTTATCTTTTATTTAGAGAAGTTACCTACTGAAAAGGACGAGTCTTCTATGCTATTGAACTACAAGGCAAAGCGAAAATACAATTAATGTATTAATGGTACCTATTCCGAAATATCACTGAAGTTCAAACTCTGTCTTTGCGGAATCTAGAACCTCCAAGCGTTTGAGCGATCTTGTTGTCGATGGATGTCGTTCATAGGTATCAACGAGCGACAGTGCCCTCTATCTGGTGTGATACCTACTGTGAGTCAGTTATGTAAATGCATACCTAGTAAAGTTATGGCGGATGTGAATTCTGGAGGTCAGGCTCGGATCTAGTACAAATCTATGAAAGTAACTAAACAAAAAAATAAAAAAAATAAAAAATAAATTTTGTAATCGAACTAACAAACTGGATGGAAAAGAAAGAAAACCTATGTTTTATTACGAAAACTCTCTGTTAAAATAAGGAAACACAGTGAGGGTCTTATAATAAATCAGAAAAGACGTCTAAAAACAGTTTTAGAAGCCTACCATGTAATTTGGCTAAGCAAATTTTATTATGAGATCCGGTTACACAACAAAGTTGGGCTGACTCCAAAGTGTTCTATATATATATAATAAAGTTATTGATAGGTGTAGTAAGTAATGCCTGCGTAGTGTAGCTCTTTTCTTCGTTCTGTGACGTGAACCATAATTTTTAGACTATTCTTCGTAGCGGAGGTAAATAAATTCGGGATTTCTGTGCTTAGAGCCCTATTAGACATAAAATGCCCGATTTAAGACGATTCAAGTAAGAGATCACCATAAGTGACAGAGGAAAAAGGGGAAGGAGTATGGTGACTGGAAATAAAGAGCTGAAGATGCAGACGTAACAGAAGATAATAATTTATAAGGTTTACGTGGAAGAGATAGAAAAGGAAAATAAGCTCTCTCTGTATTGCAACCCAACGCCTATAGTTACCTACCTACCTATAGTTGAGAATGTTTTAGGCGGAGAAGAGATTGCAAGAGTTAAGGAGAAATATAAACTTCCTTGTCTTTATGAAGTAGAAGATCAATAGAAGCCGGACATAGAGACGCAAGTGGACAATGAGTTGCCAGTAGACAACTCACACCTATTTCAGACATATTATGTCAAGTGCGCAAAAGTCCAATTTAAATGGTTTGTAATGTAATCACATGTGGTATTGGTGAAAGCGAGTAATGAAAATGTATGTATTCAATGTGAAGTTGTCTTTATTGGTCTGTGTCTTGATAAGTACCGAATTGCATAAGGCTAATGATAATTATATTGTAATCTAGGGCTTTGTCCGGAGGTGTGCGCTCACACCATAGTATGATCCTATATGGGGCATAGCTTTATGTTTTGTTGATTCAAAATATTTAAATAAGAAAGGGGTTGTAGTGTTTGTATCTACTAAGTAGATACTGTACCCTATCTCACATGCACAAGTAAGTGAGGTAACTGCCGGTGTCAATCTCCCGACCTGTCAATGTCATCCGTACGTCCGGATGACATGACGTGAGGCTCGTGGGAGGAAATGCAGACAGGGCTAAAACAGACACACGAGTATGGCAGAGCTACCGATATCGAGGATTCGATCTTGGTGTATTGGTGAGCCAGGGAGATGGTTAAAATACAGGACTTTACACTGTTGTCAACCCGTCACGACTATTCTCTATTGTCAAGAAAAATTCTTGTTGGAAGTGGCTAAATTGATAATGTAGGTGGGAGACCAGTATGGAAAAATAATAATGCTCTGCCAAATTTCCAATGCTTCACCCATCAATTGCGATGGTTAGCTGATAGATAATGCTATTTTAGCATTATTATTTAAAATGACGACAAGCTTTGTTTGTCTGCTAGAAAGCTGATCCTGATATAAGAATAAAGTAGGTACCTATTAGCTTAAATCCATATCTTAGCTATTTTATTAGAAACCAGTGCAGCCAAGTCCATAATCTGATTGCAAAAAAAATTATAAGTCTATCTGTAAATGTTTCAGGTCCTCGAAAACATAGAGCTACACAAAAAATCCCAATACTCCCACGTACCGGCGTGCCAAATCTCCACTTCCTACTACGTCGGCTTTGCCTACATGATGATGCGTCGTTACGCAGACGCCATTCGTACTCTTTCTTCTGCTCTATTGTATATGCAGAGGACTAAGCAGCTGTTCTCAACCCGGTCGTACCAGAACGATCAGATCAACAAGCAGACGGACCAGATGTACCATCTACTGGCGATATGCTTGGTACTGCACCCGCAATGCGTTGATGAATCCATCCAGCAGGTAATTTTCCAAAGCTGTTTCTGTCAAAGTCATCAAGATCTAGGTTTTAGTCACGGGAAACGGAACACTTAGCTAGTGCTTAAATGCAGCTGAACTCAAAGAAAAAAAATCATCTTTTTGATGAAGATCACATAGAAAATCTCCCCTCCTAGGACCAAAGACACAAATAAACGTGCACCTTCAAAATCAACGAAGCCGGCCTTTCAGGCTTTTCTGTCGCTCGGCCATTATGGCGTCCCTATTCGTAAAAACAACCACGCCTATTTGTATGTAAATTCTTGTATATGCAGGTGCTCCGCGAAAAGAACTACCACGAGAAGATGTTCAAAATGCAGTGCGGAGATCTGGGAGAGTTTGAAAGCTGTTTCACATTCGCCTGTCCTAAGTTCCTGTCGGCGTGCCCGCCGCCCATCGAGCCCGGCTCCAACTATGGACGCGACGCTGTCAAGCATCAAACGCAAGTGTTTATGGATGAGGTAAGTTAAACTATTTTGGTCTTCACCCACCGACTTCCCGCAATCTTTACAATGTCGACGGTCTATTGGGCCTCATCCGCCCTAAGCTTTTTGGTCGCCATTACATTTACGAAGTCTTTTTTAAATCCTCAGGTCCGCCAACAAAAGATGCTCCCGACCATTCGCTCATACCTCAAATTGTACACCACGCTGCCGCTCGCGAAGCTCGCCGCATTCATGTTGGCGGCGCGCGGCGGCGACCGCGACGCAGCGCGCGAGCACGCTGCTCTAGCCATTAATTTGCTGTGCTTCAAGCATAAGATGAAGAATATTGTGTGGTCGAAGGGGCCTAGTGGACTGGATGGCAAGTTCCAGAGTGGATCAGAGGTAAGACATGCTAAATACCTCATTTAGTGCGCGTCCTAAACTCTTCCGATTGTGTAACGTGTGGATCAGCTCAACTCTGTTATAATACAACCTAAATAAACTCCCTGTCTACTCTCTGTAAGATATTATAAGACAGATTGATTAGGTATTCTGTGACCACTAGCTTGATCACGAATAAAGTGACTATCGTAAACGTATCGTAGTGTATCCGAAATACACTGCGTGGTGAAGCTACAACGTTCGGCAGTCGGGCTAGCGTTGATGCGCAATATGACTCAAATACGTTAGGTTTACGTAACGCAGCGAATGTCAGATTTGTTCGTGCTCATGCTTTGGAATCTGTAGGGAGTGATTATCAATTCCTAACTGGTAATTGCATTGTTCCAGCTCGACTTCTACATCGATAACGACATGATCCACATCGCCGACACGAAGGTGGCTCACCGTTACGGAGACTTCTTCATCCGTAAACTTCTCAAGTTTGAAGAGCTCAACCGCAAACTGCATCTTATCAAAATCTAGGCCATACAATGTATTAATTATAGATGCCCGAACAGGTTTACAGTTCATTTATTAGTGTAAAATACATACACTGTTTAACTATTGTAGCATCATTTTATGGTCATTGAATAAAACACCTACATAACTATATAAAACAACATAGTTTCTTTACTCTTACACAGTTGGTACATATTTGATGTGGTTCCTACTCCTTTTATAAAACTTTTTAGGTTCTTCTATTTGGAAATGCTGCCTTTGCACAGTTTCTGGGTATGTGCTGTTGAACTGAGCCCACGGGTGTACAGGTTTTAAGGCCTCTTCAGCATTTATTTCCTGTAGCCAGTCATTGTATGATTTTGAGAATATTCTGTAGGTTTCTAAAAAGATGTCGCCTTTTTCTCTCTTTTTCTGAAAATAAGCAGCATTTGGAAGAATTACGAAAAAATTAAATTTAGTTTAGCTAGTAGGAACTAGGAAGAATGAATAAGTAGGAGGTACTGACCGATTTAACAATTTTTGAACATTTTTCTTTGAAAGCTTCTAAGTGTTTAAGCAAGATGGGGTTTACTTGAACGTTTTCTTCTTTTACCACTTTCATCATGTACAAAACGTATCCAAAATCACATTTTATTGTTCCTTGTTTCAGTAAGGTTCCCAGAATTTCAATGTTTACTCTGAAAAAAAAAGAGCTTTAAGTTTAGCTAGGTACTTTATTGATTACTATAGCAAAGAAGAACAACAGCTTTATTCCGATTTGAGATAAATAAAAATATTCCTACTTGAGCTGTGCTTCCTTCATGGCACTAAGAAGTTCTATAGCATTCTCTTTAGTCCTGCAAGCCATGGCTAAAACACCATAGGTCATGATGTTGGATTTCAGTCTGAGCTTCTTTTTCAAAGGGAACTTCTTTTTTCGCCACATACTTTCCTTTTCAATTATTTCTTTGACTTTCTATAATAAAAAGTAAAGAATAATACAATAATTATATTATACAGTTTGGTTGGGAGGGTAATAAAATAGTGATTACAAACTGAACTTACAAATGCAGCATCATAATCTGATCTCAAGCATCTTTTTTTGATAAGCATATTATAAAAATCAATATCCGCTTTCAAACCCAATGTCTTCATAGTATCTAGCAGTTTAATTTCTGCCTCCTCTGTCTCTTCTAAGAGTGCCAACATCTGTGTAAATGTTTTTATATCAGGTGTTACATCATAAACCTTCATTTCTTTCAAAAAGTCATCCTGGCCACCAATTACAGAAAATTTTTCCTGGAGTGTTGCAACTTCTTGCAAGGACTGTACTTGCTGCAGTTTCAACTCTTTTGATAATAAGTTGGGGACTGTTCTAAGTTCTTGTGGTTTTTTCAGCTTTACCAGTTGAACTGTTGTGCTGTTGATGACAGCTGGTTTGTTACTTATGTTTGGTGAGTCATACTCATGTTTGATTAGCTTTGCTGATTCTCTAACAGTTTCAGGTTCGAATTCCGTTTTCTTTTTAAATGGTTTTAGGTCAACTAAAACTTCAAATTGATCTTTAAATTTTTGCATTGTTTTGTCCTCACTATTTTTTTTATGCTGGTTCTGTATCGCCAGTCTTGGTTTTGATTGTTCAAGCTGTAAGGGTATTTTACTTTCTGTTGCAATTTCGTCTTGTATAACATTGATCAGCTCTTCAATATCAGTTTTAGAGCCCATGTTGCATTCTTTTACACATTTCAGCATGAGATTGAAAGAATAGATGTTTGGTTTTTCCCTCATTTTTAGCATTTTTCTCCAGACTATCAGTGCATGCCTCAATCCATTCTCTTTATCTGAAATGCAAGCCTGTAGAAGATGGTTTAGAGTGTGAACCCTTATTTTGATATTCTTTTCCACCATTTCATCAACTATTTTAAAAGCTGTTGCCAAATCACCACAGCGCCCAAATGCTTTGATCATTGCATTGTAGTTTGTTAAGTTTGGTTCAATTCCTTTTTCCTTCATAAGTTCCCGTAAATTATTAGCTTTCTTTTGTCCATCTAAGGCAAAAGGACTGTTACTGCAAGCATGGAATAAGCAAGTATAGGTATCTCCTGTTGGTTTTAGTGAGCGTTTCTTCATATCATTGTATAAACTAAAAGCTTTCTTTGTGTACCCTACATCAGCACATGCTCCAATAAGAATATTGTAAATATAGTTCTCAGGTTTGACTCTGTCTTCCTTTATCATTCGTACTTCCAATACATTGAGGGCCTCTTTTAATCTCTTATGTCCCAAGTATTGCTTTATTATATCCGCATACTGCATAGTAGTTAGCTGTTGGTGGGGAAGAGAGTTGTTTTTCACATATTTCTCTTCCTTCAGATCACCTTCATCTTGTAAGACCACTTTGTCTCGGTTCAATTTCCGTGATAATGTACCAAAAGTATCTGGATCTTCGAAATATACGAGATTATCTTCTGTTCTGTATTCTTTCGGTTCAGCAACTTTTTCCGTTTTTAGACCAGCTAATGAAGTTGAACACACGTTATAACGTAGCACACTTGCACTTCTGATTGTTTGTAATATTTTCATACATTGTAAAGCCATACCTATTCAAATAATTTATCAGTTTATCCTTATTCTTCAGATGCACTCGGACACATGTTTTATCATTATTACCGAAACAAAAAATAAACTGGAAGAAGCCCAACGAACGAACAAACCCAAAGCGAATATAAAATAAAATAATGTAAATGTAAATACACCATTCAACTTCACCAAACAAAAATAAACATAACCTTTAAATTTCTGACAGTGACAGATTTTCTTCTGTAGTTTTTTTTATCAATTAATCAATTAATTCTAGTGCGTTCCAGTCGGCATAATTTTCGATCACAAATGTTGATGTTTCGTTCAGACAGAGTAAAAATGTTTTTTGGCAAAATTTACAGCGCCTAGAACGGACCGGAACCGATATGATCAGATCACTTCAATCCACAGACTAAGGAGTTCAATCACTGCACAGACTAATAGGATAGGATTCACTGTCAAAATAAAATCTGAAGATAGCTGTAAAAAAATAAAAACGCTAGCTTCCTACATAGTTAGTGGTCTGTAGCTATAAACCAAGAAGTTGAAGTTGTTGATTATTGTAAAAATAAATAAATAACCTCAAAAATTGCACGGCGACTACGGCGAGTGAGCGACTCGACGTGTTTTCTTTCTGTGTTTATTAACTGGGTCTGGTCAAAGTCTGGTCTCAGATTACCATATATAGTTTATTACTAATATCAGCTATCAGTATGTCGAACGAAAACGAAGATCAAATGGAAGCAAGCTCGTCAGAAAGCGAAGATGAAGAAATGGAAGAAGGAGATGAGGAAAGTAACGTTGACGATGAGACCCCCAAGACTTACCTCCCTGGTCAACCCCTGAAAGAAGATGAGCATTTGGTCTGCGACCAATCGGCCTACGTGATGCTACATCAGGCACAAACCGGTGCCCCGTGTCTCAGCTTTGATATCATAACGGATAATCTTGGTAATGATAGAAAAGAATTTCCAATGACTGCCTACCTAGTCGCCGGTACACAGGCTTCTAGCGCACATTTGAATAAGTAAGTTTTTTGTTTTCAAATACGCTCCCTAGGAATTCTCATCTCAATGGTTGGCCGTTAATTCTGCTATTAAGTCCATGTTACCACTGATTACTATGTCTGACTTTCAATATTTTCAGTGTTTTAGTAATAAAAATGTCTAACCTACACCCCACATCGAAAGAAGACGAAGAATCAGAAGATGAGGATGATGATGATGATGACGATGAGGAAGATGAAGAGAAAAAGCCTCAGATGACATTCTCATTCATCAAGCACCAAGGCTGTGTCAATAGGATAAGGGTATGTTTCTCAAAAAAAAAAATGCACTACTTTATAACTTCCTGATTGCCAAGATCCACCAACTGTACTGTAATCTGGTTGATTTTTGAAGTCCTGATTAACCTTTGGTATGATGGAATGCCGATCCGATCCACGTGAGACACAATAGATTTGCTATTTGTGTCTGGAAAGCAGGCATCTTAAAAAGTTAAAATCTTTTAATGTCTCCTTTTTTTCAGACCACCAACTTCAAAAATTCTGTCCTAGCAGCTAGTTGGTCAGAGCTAGGCAGAGTAGACATTTGGAACATAACACAACAACTGCAAGCTGTGGATGACCCTGTAATGCTGGAGAGATATAACTTAGAACAAGTCACCAACCCTGTGAAACCAATATATTCATTCAATGGACATCAGCAGGAAGGATTTGGCATGGATTGGTGCCCCACAGAATTAGGAGTAAGTGAACTTTAATAGTGCAAGAACTGCACAGCTACACACACATTCCATTTAAAAGAAGTTTTTTATAGATCACTGCAGCAACTAACAAGATCAATTGTTTTTATTAGGTATTAGCTACTGGAGATTGCAGAAGAGACATTCACATATGGAAGCCAAACCAAGCTGGGACTTGGGACGTAGATCAGAGACCTCTAGTAGGGCACACTAGTTCTGTTGAAGACATACAATGGTCACCTAATGAACGGTAGGCATATATACAGTTTATGTTAAAGTCACCTTCAGACTTCTTACCAAAAAAAAAATATTTTTCAAATTCCCTGATAAAAATTACGTAGTTTTTTTATCACCCAGGTAGATTTCTAATTTATTTTAGTGGTTACCCTCTAAAAGATTATTATTTTAGAGGTTAACCAGTAATAAAACCTGTGTTGTGGGGTTCCAATATTTCCATTGCTTCTTTCTTCCTATGGTAAAATAGATAAAAAAAATACTGTTTGTAAGTAACTGTATGTTTCATATTTTGCTTGTTTTAGAAATGTGCTATCATCATGTTCTGTAGACAAAACAATAAGAATATGGGACACAAGAGCTGCACCACAAAAAGCTTGCATGTTGACCGCTGAGAATGCACATGAGAGTGACATCAATGTTATATCTTGGAATGGAAAGGAGCCCTTTATTGCTAGTGGTAATTTTTTATACTACCTAGTAGAGATATGCTTACAGCCCACCTGATGATAAGTGGTTACCATGACCTAACCTCTCCAATACCAGAGATTCACCCCACTGTTCAAATTTTAAAACACCCTTTTTGAAGATCCCTTACTGGTTACCTCCAATTACTGCAATACGGTACTTTTTTAAGTTTTCCGAGTTTTGTACCATGCTAATCAAATTTCCTCTTGCTACAAAACAGAATTCTGTTAGGGAATGGTAACTGTCAGGAGTTAGAACTTTGAAATACCCTCGATGAATACCTGTAAATTTTGATTTTACGGGTATTAATACGAAAACATCCCGAAAACTTTCGATCCAGACTACAATGTGTTAAAATGGGTTTTTATCAGCATCTTTATTTTATTTTCAATTACCTATTCATCTTTAAAGCATCAACACAAACAATACTGCAGCGAACTTACGGATTATTTTAAACTTACAATTTCACGCAAATTCCAGGCGGCGACGACGGTTTCCTTCACATATGGGATCTCCGACAGTTCACCGGCGGTTCACCTGTTGGTACTTTCAAGCACCACACGGCGCCCGTAACATCAGTGCAGTGGCACTACAGCGAACCCAGCGTTGTGGCGTCCGCTGGGGAAGACAATCAAGTAGCACTGTGGGACTTGGCTGTCGAAAGAGACGATGATGAAGTCGTAGAGGAGGAGTTAAAGGTAGTTATTTACATTTCATTTTGGATAGCATTATTTTATCATCAGAGATAGTAAGTACCAAAATACCTGGAGGGGATTTCTATCGTGTCTGGCTTGAATGGACGTCGTCAGCGAGGCAATGCATGAGGTAGAGGTTAACACTTATCATTAGGTGAACCATCTTTTTGATACATCAATTACTTACATAAACAAATAGACGCAGGACTTCGCCACGATTATTACGGCAGATTTTTATCTAACTAATGCTTATATCTGATAATTCAGATTACTTACCTATTTATTGTTTTTTGTTGCAGAACCTTCCGCCGCAACTACTCTTCATCCACCAAGGGCAGTCAGACATCAAAGAGCTTCACTGGCATAAACAAATACCAGGCGTCATTGTTACAACTGCACACACGGGATTCAACATTTTCAAGACGATTAGTGTATGAAATAAAACAAAAATGAAAATTACGTAGTTTTATATAAGACATGATTTTATCAATATTTTCATAAACAATCAAAGTAGAAAATAATAAGTTATGCATCTCTTGTGTGAATCATGGCTAGATTTACGAGATGTCGTATGGTAGGTCTTCCATGAGGGCAGTTCTGAAAAGATAAATAGGAAGCATTTGTAAAATAAATGTATTTTCTTTCTTCTTCTTTCTATTTTTTTCGAATATACAAGTTCTCTTAAAAAGCACTACTGACAAATAGGTAAAGCATGCGCGGACGGCGCAGTATGTTAGGTTCGGTAAAAAAAGGATACGACCTCAACTTGGCTCTGTTGCCAAGAGGATTGTTGGTATGCTTAGGGCCTGGGCATATCACCACGGGGGCGGCGAATTTACACGCGAGAGCAATGATTCCGGGTCACTTAAAGAATGTTAAAAATCTCGGAAACTAAAAATGATAGGTTAATGCAATAAATTGTATTTAATAGACAATGTAATACTCCTTAAATGAAGGTATTAAAACTTCTTAGTTATTGTAAAGTTATATCTTAAAAAAATCAAATTTGAAAAAGGGCCACTTTCGAAGATGGAACTACGAAATTACAGCATTTGGTTTTGCTTTTGTTTGTAATCTGTCATTTATGTGGGTATATAAACCATGTTGATAGTGCTCTATATTCATTATTCAAGCTGAAATTATGTCGCTTACGCCTGAAGAATGCACCAGAATACTTACAATGCTGGAAACCGGCCGGAGTCAGCGCGATACAGCCAGGACTGTCGGTGTGTCGCTGTCAACAGTACAAAGAGTTCTCCGACGTTACGAAGAAACTGGTTCTAACCTACGCAGACCAGGAACGGGCAGAACCAGGTGTACCACAGCACGAGAAGACCGATACTTGGTGAACACCATGCTTCGAAATCGCTTTCTCACAGGAACTGAACTCACAAATCAGTTTCGACGCCTCGGAGGAAGTAACCCAAGTGCATGGACAGTAAGACGTCGGCTTGCTGAATCTAACTTAAAACCCCTTAGACCTGCAAACGGCCCTAAACTGGAGCGTGGGCATCGTATTTCAAGACTAAGATATGCCCAGAGCCACGTAAATTGGAGTATTGAAGATTGGTCAAAAGTTATGTTCTCTGACGAATCAAAATTTATGCTCTACAAGCACGATGGAAGACACAGAGTGTATCGAAGACCAGGGGAAAGATTCAAGCAAGCATGCATCGAAGAAAAAGTAGCCTACGGTGGTGGGTCTGTACTTGTGTGGGCCGGAATTTCTTCTGAAAGTCGCACAGAGCTGGTGATCATAGAAAACGGCTCTTTAACTAGCGTAAGATATGTGGAAGAAATCCTCAATGATCATGTTGGTCCATTTATGGTCAATTTAGGTGAGGATGCTATATTTATGCATGACAATGCCCGACCTCATACAGGTAGGATTGTGAATGACTACCTTCAAGAGATGAACATTACTCGTATGGAGTGGCCAGCGCGCAGCCCGGATATCAACCCGATCGAGCATGCTTGGGACGAGCTAGGCAGATGCGTAAAACAACGAAACCCTCCCCCAATCACGCTTCGTGAGCTCAAAATTGCTCTCACAGAGGAATGGGAGAATATTCCCCAAAATCGTATAAGGAACTTGGTGTACAGCATGCCAAACCGCGTAAACGCAGTAATGGAAGCACGAGGAGGCAATACGAAGTATTAAAATTCAAGTCAAATCGTAATAAAGTTCAAAAATTTCATGTTTCCTATTTTTGTTTTAAGGAGAGATCAGCAGTTTTTTTCTTTATGTAATTTTGTGTTAATAAAATGTATGGTGACTCATATTTTTTTACTTTCATTTAAGGAGTATTACATTGTCTATTAAATACAATTTATTGCATTAACCTATCATTTTTAGTTTCCGAGATTTTTAACATTCTTTAAGTGACCCGGAATCATTGCTCTCGAGTGTATTTACAGGGGTTGTAAAGTTATTCAAGGTCCAAAAGGAGAAAAAAAAGCTGTACAAAAAATCTAATCGGGTATTATACGATACGCCTAAAACAGTTTTTAGTTTTGGGCTATAGAAAACATTGCACCTAGTTGGTTACGTGAGCTACAATTTCTTGACACTGCAAATAGCATCAATACCGTGATCTAGCTGGTTCATCATCGTATTGATGCTTTCATTAAGTTCTTTTTTGGGAACATCGTGAGATGGCAGTTGGGACGAACTACTAGTTTTACAAATATTTTTACCCAAGGTTTATCAATTTCAGCCATATGGTCCACTAGTTTCTTCATGTCAGCTTTACCCAAAGCAGTACCAATCATGACAGATTTCCGACACGCCCTTGATGCAAACATCGCTCTAACTCGACTTGGCCTGCAGTATTCAGACGGCGATTCCTGAAAGGTTTTTACTCATGTTTTTACCCACAATAGAGTAAGTGGAAATCGCGTACCGATTCATAATGAGGAGACGTCGTCGCCAATCGTGCCGTCCTTTTTTGTCTTATCATTATAATTAGTAATCTTCAATTTTGTTTTAAGCCGGTAGGTACTCACCCTTAACATAAATAGGAGCTCTTCAATATCTTCTTTGCCAAAAATCCAGTTTTTAGACATGGGTAAAGTGAGCAGTTTCACACGTTTTGTAGGTAGAGCCTCCTCATTTATTTCAAAGGTGAATCCATTCTTTTTGAAGACATCCAAATTCTCTGTTAGAATTTGTTCATTTACACCTGTTAGCTCAAGCTGTTGTGGACTGAAAATAAAAGCTTATTTTAAAGGAGTGTTTAGAATTCGTTTATGTGATAGTTTTGGTAATCTGAGTTTAGAAGTTGACTTACATTACTAATTTTTGGCTTGTGAGCTCAGTAGTCTTCTGAAGAGTCTCAAAATTATAAATTTCGTCAGTAGCATGCTGATCTATGATAAAAAGATCATCCTCCAACTTTGTAATTATAAATCCTAAATTAAACTGTCCTACAACTGTCATTTCTTTGAAAGAATTCTTAGAAATTTCTTTGCTTAATTCCTCTTCACACTTTTTATTAAAGACTGGGTTTATCTCACTCTTAAATTTAACTCTCGTTGGTATAGTTTTTACTTTATGCTTTTGGTAGATGTCTGTTAGAGCTTTAACGTGTTCTAAAGATGTTTTGAGCGTTACTGTTTTCCTGTTGTACTTCCCTAAGTCTTCCTTGTCTGTTACAATTTTAGCTTTTTTTGCTGTTGTCTGATCTACGTTAGTAGAAATATTCGCTTTTCGACTGTTGCTTTTGGTTTTGCAAATTATTGTATGTGACTTTTCAGCTAGAACTTCAGAAATGTCTCTTATTTGAGTCGTAGGTAGGTTGTCAGTAGATTCTAAATAAACTATTTCTCTGTTTTCGTTAATACATGGTTTCGTGATTTCAGGATTTTTATTTTCATGCCTAAAAGAGATATCTTCATCTGATTCTAAAGCTAAACATCTACTATTATTAAGTGCATCGGATTCTGCAGATTCGTCGTCAGTTTCTTCAAATCGGAGCATTGATTTATAAACAATGGGCTCCTTTTCTTTCTGATTTTGAATATCATCATTTGTTTTAGCAGTCTTTGAAGAAATAAAATCGAGCATTGTCGTCGATTTTCTTTTGAGCTCATGTTTTATTTCCTCTACCATGCTTTTTGACTCTGGGTTTGATTTAGATTTGCCAAACTGCTGTAGAAACGAGTTAAATATTCTAGGTTGTTCTAACTCTGGTTTCAAGGTTTTATTGAACTCCTGACTATGAAGTGTCTGATCAACTTTCAATGTCCTTGGTATACTCTCGAATAGTTTCAACAAAGAACTCTTAAGCACATCCAAAATAATCTTTTCCTTAGTCATGAATATCTTTCGTTTATCTGGAGTTACATTTACATCCACTGATGATCTGTCTAGATTAACATTAAGAAACACAAATGGGTATTGGTTTGGGTTGTACTGTCTGTATACTTCATTAATAAGTTTAATAACTTTGATTGGTTCACAAGGTCTGTTATTGACAAAAAAGAACTGTCTGTCGGTGCTGGAGCGTCCACTTCCGTGAGCACAAGATGATATAAACCCAGTGAATTCAACTGGAGTAGCACAGTTCTTGTGTCCCTGAGATTTTTGCGAGAGTGAAACTGTGTCGTTAGTAGTATCAGCTTCATTTGAATCTTCAGATAGATCTAATTGTACATCCTCAATATCTACAGTGTCATCTATTTCTTCAACTTCTCCAGATAGGCCTTTGAATATATTTTCTTTTATGTTGGTAACATTCCCAGGTTTTATTTCTAAGATGCTTTGCAACTGTTTCACTCCAAATACACAGGAGATATTATCTTTGTATGATGCAGAACCCTGAGTCGCTACCACTATTGATTTTTGGTTGGTACTTGTCTGATTGCTACATGTTATTCTGCAATTAGAAGTTTCATAGTTATTTATGAACAAATAATTGAAGATATTTAAAGGAAAAGTAAGTTAACTAATTTCGTAACTTACTTAACTCCCAATGAAATCAAACAGTATGCATACAACAACTGGGTCATTTTATTAAACTCTCTTTTAGCATTTTTGTGGAATTCTTTTTGCCTTACTGGTAATGAGTAAAAAAGATTTGTTAAACTAACAGTGGTTCCATATTGCCTTGAGCAAGGTGTCATCTTAGTTATATTTCCTTTTTGGCCATATTCAATTTTGTAAGCTGTGACACAAAAGGTAAGGGTTTATTACATTTTTAAAACATGCTCAACTCATAACTTTTCTTATATAAAAATCTTTACAATAAAGATGAGCTTGCTTACCTACCTAAGAGGTTTTGTATCAAGATATAACCTACCATATTCAGAACTCTTGTGCCTAGTAGTGATGACAAGGTTAGCTAGTGCACAGAGGGAACTCAATGCTTCTCCTCTGAATCCAAAACTTGAGATGCCCAACAAGTCTGAATAGTCACTCAACTTTGATGTGTGATACTTTAGGGCTGAAACAAGAAATTATAAGTCGACTTGCTAGTGTGATTTTCTTCAACCATCAAAACAAGAGATCTGAGAATCTGAAAAAATAAAAAGGGCATGATAGACATCCTGTTTACTGTGCCCTAATTATTTTTTTAGCTTGCATGTAGCACCCTGGAGTCTAGAGTAACATTGCTTAGGTACTAAAACCTTTTTACTCTGAAAATAATAATTTCACTACTTACTCAAGGCAGCAAAGTTGTCTTCTGTGACTCCAGACCCATTATCGGAAACTTCAATCAGATCAATGCCATGGTTCCTAAACCTTATTTCAACATTGGTTGCTCCTGCGTCCAGCGCATTTTCAACCAGCTCCTTTACTGCAATTCCTAGGCTTAGTACCACCTGTTAATTTAGGATATCGAGTGATCTTCAAAGAATCCTGAGTGGGTAATGGAATACAAGTAATGAATGAAAACTAAAGTTTTACCTGGCCAGAACATATTTTATGCACCGTCTCCACATTAATTGGTTTTATACTACTTTGACTAACATGGTTACTGTGATCTTTGTTCATTGTTTTCTTTTCTAAAATAAATTATTAGGTAAGTACACTTCAGACTTCAGGATTCTATACAAAATTCGATAGTAAATTATATTATATTGTTTGATAAAAGTAAAAGGTAGGTAGTAGAGTAACCTACCTACTAATTTTCAATGGTCTGCAGATAGCTCAACTGTTTCACGTGTATTTTATTTGAATACTGTAGGTAGTCGTCGTCGTAATATTCTTTGTAAATAAATATCTTTGAGTACTTAAGTAGGTAGTTATTCATAATTTTACAAACAAAAACAAAACAAATCGGCGCGCGGACGGACGGCGGCGCAGCGCGGTGACTAGTGTTGCCAGATTAATTTTTATAAAATCTGGGGAGGATGCAACTAGAAAAAATCAGATGATGTGTGGGGAAATTTTTCAAAAAATCAGTAGATGCAATTTCGGTAAATCAAACAATGCCAGGCATTAAAATAACATTACATTTTAGTAGTTATATATTGTCCTTGAGATACATTTTACTGTTATGCTTTCCTAACATTTCAGCGCTTATATTAACGTCGTCGTAGCTTTCTCCATGAATCATATTAGGTGTATTTACTTTAGTCACATAATCACTTTATCGGGGTGTCTGTCAAGTCAAACCGGTTTATTTCGCTATCCGTCCAGTTTACGATGACGATTTTATAGTGCCAACCTAATGACGTTAATTTGTTTGTAATCACGTTAATGTTTGAAAGTAAATCAGTAGATTTTCAGTCAAAATCAGTAGATCAGTAGAATTCTGGGAAAATCAGTAGATCCCCCGAAAAATCAGGAGATTTGGCAACACTGGCGGTGACTCAGGGCTTTTCTCTTCTTCTTTCTTTTTAACCTATAACGTAAAAACGATGGGGTGTTATAAGTTTGACCTGTGTGTGGCTGAGGCCACGTATCCAATGTCAATGTCAATTCAATGTCAAATTCAGTGACTTCGACTGCCACATGACATGACATTGAATTGACTGCAATAATATAAGGATAGGATAACTGTCAAAGAATTTTGTTTTATATCTGTGAAGTTCCGGTGTTGTGTTGTGTTGATTCTCTGATTCATAAAACCAATGGATATGCTCTACCTACGAAAAAAGCGTGGTAATTTTTGAAACACAATATGGCTGCCTCTTAAGTGATGTGCCGATACCGATTTAATCGATTGCTATGAATTATCGAAAATGATATCGATTATCCCCTTGACGTAAGCAAATGGCATTTTAAAAGCACGGATGTGATTTAAAATTGGTTAGATTAAAAGCGTCTAATAAAAAACTACTACTAGAACTTTTATGTAATTGAACTCATTTTACGACCTAGCGTAACCTTAAGGTGTTTTCTTTTAAGGGCGTATTTTCGGTTTTCAATGTTTTTTTACCGGTAATTTTAATATACTAGGATTATGTAATGAATGTAGGAAAATTATTGTTGAAAATGAATACTAGGAAGGAACTCGACACTGGCAGAATTGTGGCAACAAGTCGCAAAAGCCATAAATCAAGAAGTTGAAGATATATTATTCACCTCTAAAGATAAGAAATAAAAACTGGGTGGTTCTATCGACACAGGGAAGCGGCTCACCTGAGGGGCGAGTACGAGATTACAGTGTGCAATACGTCTGACGTCCAGCATACTGGTATGCGCTGATTGGTATGGAAACACTGAGCGGAAGCTTGACGAGACCAAGCTTCTCAAAAAATCCGCTCAGTGTTTCCATACCAATCAGCGCACACCAGTGTGCTGGACGTTGTAAGTGGAGATATATATAAACTATAACTTTTCTCAGTTAAAAATAATAAATAAAAACTTCAGGAGGCTTTATCTTTATAATCTTGTATTAATTAAAAACAAAGCTCAAAAAGCTTGCCATCATGTTGGCAGTAGATTGTGAGTCCAAACTCAACTCTAATGTAGATTGTGGACGATCGACGTTGGGCCAACAATGCGGCATTAGGTTGGGGGTTAATATTTTACGTTCCGATTATTTCCAACCATTTTCTTTTTAAAATTTCATTAGCAGGAAACCTGTAATACAAAAGTTGCAGCATTACACATAGGAAGTAGGTAAGTTAAAAATAAAATTTTACAGTACATAACCACACAATCGATTTGGTTCTTGAAAGTAGGTATGTCACATCACTATTCAACTAGTAAACAAACAACTCCAAGTATGACGAAGAAAATAACGTCTTGAGAGTCACAAACGACTAGCAAAAGCCTTCATATTCTTTATTTAACCCTTCATAACTCAACAACATATTTTTTAATGAAAAGAAGCTTTTAGGATAGCAGTTGGGGAGAAAAAAAACACGTACTTTTTAATTTTCAAAAATTTTACTTATGTACCTCACAAAATCAAAAAAAAGGGAGTGTGCCATAACGGGTACATTGCACCAATGTGTTCCTCTACGAAGTATGGAATGCTTTGAAACAGTTATTTTGTTTGTTGTTGCATAAACTGCATAATGCAACTCCATACATTTCACAAATGGTCTGTGATTTGCCAGAGCATTTGGAGAGCTTGCAACGAATTCGTTTCTCGACCCATACCTTCTGCCCAGTGGCCGACTTGGTGCTGGTGCAAGCGCACAGCTGCCGGAGGCATGAATTGAGCTGGACCTTGCGTTTTTTTGCCTGGATATCTGGTTCTATGCTTCGGCGTTGCACGTATGCTTTTGCCCCCATCTTGCAGAGCACCGTACCAATCTCTTCCCGGAAGTCAGCAGATGCCAGCAGTGTTTCATTCGTTTGCTTGGTCTTGCGAACCCTTTTGTATAGCAACCAGGCGTTGGACATGGCGAGGTCCAAAAAATGGTAAAACATGTGAACCTGCCATCTCTTGCTTCGTAGTTTTACTTTATATCTACCCATTATACTGTCAATCAGGTCGAAACCGCCCATATGGCGGTTGTATTCTCCCACTACGTTTGGTCTATCAATGGTCTCGTACCTCTTGTCTTTCTTGTCGTATCTAGACACTTGTGACTTAGGTAGTTCACCCACAAAACTGGACGCAAGGGTGACGATCTTGTTGTCCTTCCATGCCACTGTGGATATCTCTGTTACTTCATCACAGGCTAGGTAGATTGGCATATTCGTATCTTTCTGCACGATGTAAAGATTCGTTTGCCTGGCGATTTCTCCGAAAAGCTCCTCGGGAAAGATTTTGAAGAAGAACTGCACCGGACTATCAACTTCTAGAAACTCTACTGACAAACCTTCGCCACCTGTAAAGCAGAACTGCTGCTCCTTTAGCTCAAGGTTCTTTTTTTTCCAACGAAGATTCAATTTCTGCCTGGGTTGACTGCGTCCTAATGTTCCAAGTGTAGATGATGGTTCTGGTTGAAGTAAGGTTTTAGAAGGAGCTGATGATTGGGAGGTACTACTAGAATTCTCGATGTTTTCAATAATGGTGTCAATATCTACACCTCCAACCTCTTCCAAACCCTCAACTTCCATTGGCACCTCCAGTTCCGGAACTAAATCAGGATCTGCGATGCTGTCGTCGTCACCGTCAAATCCATTCTCACTCTCTGCATAAACGAAGAGGAACTGCTCTATTTCCTCTTCTCCTAGACTTCTGTTGCTCATCCTGCCAGAAGAAAATAAGAATGGTGAATGTATGACAAAAGATGCACTAGTAATGCAATGTACCAGAACGGGTACAAACACAAAACGGCAATTATTTTCCAAAGTTACTGGAATTTATTCAATAACTACAATAAATAGCAATAAACATACACTTACCTAGTAGATTCACACCGCCAATACACAGTTTCTACAGTCCTAACAATTTTCGTCGATTTTCAAAATTTGTAAACAAATGATGATCACAAAATCCGCGAAAAGTTTGATTCAACTTCGTTTGTACTGAAAAAGCGCCATCTCTGGAGTATGCCCGGTAGTAAACATTGAAACGCGGTATGTACCGGAGCTGGCACCGTGTTTAAAAATGGAAATAGTCGTTTGCTTTAGATTTTATACGTGAAGTTTTGCTATGTGCCAGTACTGTCACACGGCGATATAAAGGGTTAACACCAATTGTTCCAAACATTGAGCTCGAAATACAACAATCATTTTACAAAAACAGAAAAATGGTTACTAACCTATGAAAAGATAATGTTGGCTAATTATTGGTTTTCCTTGCACCGCACTGTTTCACACAACACTTGAGCATGATTGTTATTCTTACTTAAAGTTTATAACACACTGAAATTTAGTTTCTTCGCATACTTTCCACAAAATCTTCAAAAACATCCGGAATAAAACAGTAATTGACAGCAGATCTACCACAAAACTCGTAACCAAACATGGCGGCGCTGGGTATGCGAACATAAAATCATGACGTCACAGAATTTTTTTTCAAAAATTCGAAAGGACAAAATGTTGTCTATCTCTTTCAACACATTCAGCATTTGTTTAGTTAAAAAGAAACAAATATATATTTGACGTTTATGTGTCGATTTAATAGATATATGTATAATGTATTGTTTGTATAGAAGAATGGGTGGGGCTACTCCATAGATATAGCTCAATGTGTTGATTGATGAATTTCCTACTATTTCTTTCTCAAAAAAAACATCACTTTGTTTAGTTTGTTTTCCACGGAGCACGAGATTCATCACACAATTTCTGGCTTCGTTCGTTGCGTAGCACTTTGTAACGTAGGTGCATGACTGCCTATTCTGCATAAAATAGTGTAAATTGTTGAAAATGTCGCTAAACACAGCTCACGCTGACCACGGAGTGCTAATACATGCAGGAGAAACGTGAGTCACTACCTTGCCGATTGTCCTAACCTTTGGAACTTTCTACGTAGTTCTATCGTAGTCGATCTGAATTAGCATCTAAAAAAGATGATGCAATTCAAAATATTGCAGTTGATAGCCCTAGAATATGAAAATTGAATAAGTACTTAATCAGTAAAATCATCTATTTGATTACGACCCTCTTGAATGAGTTTCCACAAACTTTATTAGTGTTGAACAGCCTTCCTTTAACTTGCCTCATGAAGAATGTCGGTAGTCGGTATGGCAACTCATTAAAATTTGCAATACTAATTAACTACAAATACTTACCTACACACTTCCTAATGATAATGCTAATAAAAAGTATGGAGCCTGGTTCCATACATGATAACTTGAATGCGTTTTTTACTTTCCAGCATCCTTCTGTTCTCTGATAATGTGACTGTTGAGTTTTACGGCAATGACACAGTTGAGTTCAAAGGCTCCAAAGTGGGCCGAATGTATCTCACTTCTCATCGCATGATCTTCAACTCCAAGAATAATTCTGATCCAATGAGGTCATTCAGTTTCCCATTCATTGCTCTTGAGGATGTAAGTATAAACTCATATACTATTGGATATAAAACCTATTTATTATTATGTAGGTACTTATGCCCTAAAGGCAGCCTTAGGGCATAAGTAAAACGTAACAGCGTGACTGGATACAATGGGATCCCTACATAATTTGGTAATATTTTTTCTAGGTCAATGTTGAACAGCCAATGTTTTCAGCCAATTTCATAAAAGGCAAAGTGCGAGCACAGCCCAATGGAAACTTCATAGGTGAAGTGAAGTTCAAGCTTACATTCAAATCTGGTGGTGCCATTCAGTTTGGACAAGCTATGCTACATGCTGCCCGCCTTGGTATGTTTGTTTGTTGAAGAGGTGTCCTTTTTTTGTCTTTATTGATTTAGGGATGTTGAGTCATCTTACGGCTATGTCGGTCCCATATTGAACTACACACTAACCAGCTTATACATAGAACAGTAGAGCTACCCCAGATGTCTGAGTAGTCAGCACATACCGGCAATATTTTTTAATAGAAACAGAGTTCTTTCTCTTCAGAGATTAATAATAATACAATGTAAGAGAAATTATCTATGTTGCAATATGAATAAAATTATGATCTGAAATTAAACTTCATAAGAATTAGTATTCTAACGAAAGATTCATTTATATTATGAACCATATCTCACTCAGATTTGGCTTCAGTGTTTGCATGTTGGTTGTTATCAGTGAGTTTTGTAATGCTTTATCTGATATCTAAGGTACTGTACAAAATAAATAATGTATTTTCCTTTCCATTTATTACTAGTAAATATAAAGCAATTGTGGATATTCACAAATACTACCTTAAAAAAAAAAATTATGTAAGGTTTTGATTGTAGATAACTAAATGAGTCAGTGAAGTGAGGTGAGTCAGCTGCTGATAATAACAAAGCAGCAAAACAAACTCGATTTAACATAATAGTGTTGGTGTTGACCAAATACCGACAATCGAGACTTAAAATAGCCGGCGAGCGCAGCAGGCCGCAATTTTCGTGATTTTGACTGTATTTATCAGAGATAAAGCTGATGCATGATGGGGTTTAAAATTGTTATTATGGCACATTATGCAGGGATACCCCACCTTATGCTACCTCAAATACTTGCATAACTTCAAAGCTCCCGAACTCCAGATATTTTCTAGTGTTTTGAGTTTATGGGTTTATAATTTTTAAACTGTTATTGTTTGTAGCTTCGCGGCACATGCACGCAGGGGATTCCCCGCCGCCCTACACGCCTCCGACGGGGCCGTGGTACGCTGCGCAGCCGCCTGCGTACGCTCCAGCGCCGCAAGGCTACTATGGATGGGTTCCGCCTTACTCCGTAAGTTAGTTTTACATGGAGGTCTAAATATTGTTGGTGGGTCTTATTTCTTGACTAGTAGTTACCCGCGACTTTGTACGCGAGTACCGTTTCCGTGTACATTATATTATCTGTGCGTGTACCGAGCGGATACTTCTTTGAGAAACTTGACATTACACCACATTACACCGAACTCGTACTGGAATGTCAAACGCTAGTGGTTAGACCAAAGAGGTAGTACTACGCCCTGTCAAACTGACGTGACATGACATGACAATGAAATCCTCTTGCCAATTGGCGCTGCTAATCCTTTTCGTTCATTTTATCCTGTAGATCCTGTTAATTATTCGGGATAAAAAGTAGCCTATGTGTCAATCCAGGTTACGAATTATATATATGCCAAGATTCATCCAAGTTGGTTCAGTAGTTTAGACGTGATTGAAACACAAACATCCAAACATCTAAACATCCAAACATCTAAACTTTCACATTTATAATATTAGTAGGAAGTAGGATAGGATAGTAGGATAGGATAGGATAGGATGGATTGTATTATTGCGTATAAGCACAAATATATTAGTATAGGTATGGTATAAGACCAAAGTTTTTATGACTAGTCTTTTATTGCTTTACTATCATACTTTACAGTTACTGATAGGTAATTTCTTATTTCTCGCACCATAATAGTATTCATAACATGCTTAACATTATTAATGATATCCTAACTCGTAGGAATTCCCCGACCACCCGCCCCCAAACTCGGTGTTCGTTACTCCAAACCCGCCGCCCTACCCCGGCATCGGCGGCGCCACTTACCCGGCCGGCGGGCAGTTCTCCGGCGCCAGTCCCACAGGTACCGGGTACCCGGGGGCATCAGCACCGTCCGCGCCAGGGGGCATGCCACCCGGATATCCGGGCGGGTCGCCAGGCTACCCGGCCACTATGCCCCCGCCCGGATATCCCGGTGGTTTCGCCCCGCCCGGAGCCACGGCCGGCATGTCTTCTAATGGTGAGAAAAATTCGAAATTCAAAAATTTATTTTGTGATAAGGACCTGTTTCAACATATCTTGAGTGACGCTGCTATCCGCCAGATAAAAATATTTTCTAACCAATGTTTTTGACCAATCTAAAGTAGAGACAGAAATATTTATAAATTACTAGCTTCCGTCCGCGACTTAGTCCGCGTCCCGCGTCTTCTAAAATGATCTTTGTGATTTTATTAAATAAAGAAATTTTGACTTTGACTTTTACTTTGACTTCCCGTTTGATTCTGTTAATTTTCCGGGATAAAATTAACCGATGTGTTAATCCAGATTACGAAATATTTATATTCTTAGTTTCATCCAAATCGGGCCAGTGTTTAGCGTGATTGAAACACAAACATCTAAAGACATTTTATAATATTAGTAGGATAGGATAGCTGATAGATAGCATAGTCCTGAGATGGTGAAATAGGTACTTATCATTGATCTACTTACTACTAGATCAATATACTAAATGAACTTTATTTGGATGATAATTTTGATTTTATTTTGAAGCTCAAACTCGGTCCGAGGCTCCCCAGTGCAGTGGCTTTGTAATTTTTTTAGTCTTCTGTATTTGGTTTTGTAGTTACTTAATTAATTTAAATATTAGACATCATTACCTATTAAGGTTTTATTGTATTTGCATCATTGCTTTTTATACACTGTAAAATCGAAGTAGCATGTATTTAAAATAACTAGATTATTGTAATAGTTGTATAGATGTATGTTGCAGTAGATACTGAACATTTTCAGATGCTAAAGCGGCGGAGGCAGCCCAAAGTGCATACTACGATCCCAACAGGCCTCAGACCGCTTACGTACCACCGCCATATGTAAGTTTTAGTAGTATGCATTCTTAGTAAATTGTCATAGTTCAAAAATTACCTGTTAAAGAATAAATAGGTACATACGACCGCAGATAAAGTTAGACACCCAATCTAAACATAACTACGCTATACGCTACTACGCTGTACAATGCAGAGAATCGTTGGAAAGTGAGCACAATAGGCGCGCGGCGCATTTAAACACTATCGTCCCTCGCACGATTCGCAAAGTTGAACTTTTAATAAAGTCCAAACAGTCTAGGTCGACGTGTCGCCGTGTGTACTATGACAGTGTAAAATCATCATAGTTGAACCTTAGTTTAGTAGGTAATCAAATGTTTGTATGAGAATACAATTTCAAACTATTTTTGTAGTTCATATACCATTTAAATTAGAAATAGTTATATCAATTCTCCATAGTTATGAGTGGTATTATAGTCGTCTACTTTCGAAGTTGCTAAGGTTGCTATATCTATCGATTCGTCCTATACTATGATCTGCTTTGGTCCTGTTAGTAAATATAGTTAATCTTGAAGCTATTTTTTTTTCTACAAATGGCGCCAATTAGTGTGGCACACCAATATTGGGTTGGGTATGCAATAGTACCTACCTATCTCTTTAGGTCTCCTATGACAGGTGTCACATCATAGATGGCGCTAACATTTATGTTATTCCAGGATCAACCGCCAACATACCAAGAGTCCACATCGAAGAAAGAAAATTGAAACATTGCCCTCATTTCCACATGACACCACCAATTGGTATTACTGAACTTGTTAAAGATCATAAACATAAACCATAGAATATTACTTCATTCACATTCCTCTATTAGTTTCAAAGGCTGTTTTTCCACCAAAAAACGATTCTAAATGATCCTTGTGATTTTATTGAATAAAGAAATTTTGACTTTGAAAAGTGTGCAAGGAAAAGGTTTGGTGTATGGGGAAACATCATTTAGCTATATAAAAAAAAACAATCATTATACCTAATAGTATAACTTCATTTGTCAGTTACATGTAATACTATTCGTGGATTTTTTCCTTGCACATCGCTCATCCACCTCGAACATCCCTAGTGGAAACGCAGCCTAAACAAGGTGTAAAAAGGCAACTTCTGGAAATTTCAAATTCAGTTTGTGAAATAAGTCTATTAATATTTATCGCGTATTTCATATTATTTTTATAATAAGAAAAATGGTATGCACAGGTGTTCTAGTCTATATTTTTATTTTACACCTTGTTTGTATATTGTTGAGTGGTTGAATTCGAATCGACTCGAAGAAGAAGTGGTTGAACAATAGTTTTATCTAATGAAATTGAGGTACCTACTTACAATTTTGTTATTATTGTGGTGATAATTCAGTATTGGCGTTTGTAATTTATACGGTATCGTAGTTGTTTTTCTGTGATTAACTAAATTATAAACTTGTTTTACTAGTAAGTACCTAGCGCCGATCATAATTTATTTTTATATCATATGAGTACATATTATAACACTTGTGTATCTGTATACTTGCGCAAATATAAAACAAGAACTGTATTTATGTCATATTCACATATTGTTTTAACACGAAACACAGAGGACGGTGCGTGTCAGGCGCGGCTCGGGTGCACGTTTATTAATGCGATGAATTTATGTGGACAACAGACAACGCGTGCGCAGGTCGGGTAAAACTCATACAAATTCAAGCACCTGGCTCGCGCACGATTTGATAAACAAACTTTGTACGTACCGATTGGACCCGTAAAGATGGGGCGCGAGAAAATTTTTATACTATGTAGTGATTATAATGTATTATTTATCAATGTTATGTCGTAATGTTATTCAATGGTCAATAGATGCTTTGTATATGTAGTAGTTTCACTATTTTCATATTGTTGCATTTTCGCTGAATAAAATCGCTTACTGTTTCTAAAGAATGTTGTATGATTTCAAAATGTAGATAGCTATGCTATTAATTATAATTAAACATTTGCATTGGTAAGTAGGGTAGGTAATTAGGAGGTAGGAATAATTTTGACAAAGCTGGTTGGTAAGTTTCAATGTTGAATGATCTATTTTAGGTATTGTAGGTATCTCATTTAGGGTTAGGACAAGAAACTACCTACTCTTTGTATTGTATCAGCAGCTATGGTTTTTAAAATATTGCGAGTGTAATCGACAAGAATATTTTAAATTGCATTCTCTTTAGTGTACTTTGACGATGACCTGCTTAAAATCCTCAATAAATAAAAATAAAGGTTGATAGAAGATTATAACACATGTCAATGTTGAAAAAAGAAGATCAAAAATGTAAAATCCGTGTGTTAAAACAATAAATCCCCAAAAATACATAAAATATGCAAAATTAAATAGAAATGATAGTGTAACCAATTATAAAACGCTTCTTTGACCTGAAATGTTATGGGTAAGTGTTTGCTATTGTGTAATTTTGATAAATTGTAGTAGACACCTATTTTGACAGCTTTGTACAAAGAAGCCTGCTGTAGAATTTATATTTTGATACAAAGAAGCCAGCCCCGTGTTCAAATCGATTGCCACTCATTCAGCAATGTAAAATTATCAACAAGTGTTATACAAAAGTTCAATAGCGAGTGCTAATTCCGTGTTACGATAAACACCTATAATTTGGTCAAACGCGAATTAACTGATTGTGTGTTGTGTAATGTGTATGATATAACTCGGTTTAAACGCGTGACAGGCATTGAACTTTTGTACAAAGTTGTGGGTGCATAACTATGAGGTGGCGAACATAGTCAGACTGGTACCTAAGCCACACGCGTCGCAAAACTCCACTATCTAAAATGTCGGTTCGAAGAATACCTGCCTGTGCTTCTGTTCACCACCTCTTCAAGAACTTACTCTAAAAGCATATTTTTCTTTCAACTTTAGTGTAAAAGTTGAAGCTGGCGGCGGATGTGGGTAAACCACCGGAACTAACTCTAACATGAATAAGTATTGTGAGTATCACTCATGCATACCTACATACGAGATTACATTTATATTTCGAATTTATTCGGTTTAATCGTACGCGCGGTTTTAATTTTACGCTATCAGTGCTTTCTTGGGAGTGTAATGTAAGTAAATTGGCTCAGTTTATTTGATTGCTTAGAATGAGTGGCAGATACTTTTAGACGCTGGCTTCTTGTACGTTCAAAGTATTATTTGATTGTAATTGGTTTTATTGTTTTATAATTTTCAGACTAAATAAAAAAGCAGTGCAATGGCTCCGTCAATGCACCCCCCCTGCGTGCCCTCGGCGTCGTGCACCCCCGTGCGATGCCACCCGACGCCGCCGCCCTGTCAGAACCCTGAACGGTGCCTTCAGAAAACCATTTCCAAGGGAATCAGACCCTGCCAAAGCGCGGTCTCGATCATGTCCACGAGATCCAAGGCGAAATGTGCCAGCTGCGGCAAATTCAAAGGAGCCAGCAATCCGAGAAATGTTTCTGCTGTAGAAAAGTTTCTCAAACGAAAATCCAAGGAGATCAAAATGAGGAAGAAAGATAGACTAACTGGAAGTCATAGTTATTTGAAGTATAATAGAAAGAAGGGCACTCCTCGAAAGTCCACGGATTGTTGTGCAGGGCACGGGCATAGAGGCCGCCTGAAGAGGAAATGCTGTGAAATACTGTGATTTTGTACCTACCACGTCTCATCTAAAAGTACCTATCTCAATCATAAACTATTCCATATTTATATCTTTTGAATTAGACTTCATTACCTATATACTTCTGAAAGGTTTTTTTTACATTTTTACCTGTTGATATTTTAAATGCTTACCATGCACAGTTATAGTATTATTGTGTACCTACAAGTCAATTAACAGTAAGGTAAATCGTGTTTATTATTTGCTTTAACGTAAATACGAGGCTGGCTTCTTAGATACGCTAGTAATTTCAATTAACAATTGAAACTTAATTAGAAATTATAATATTTCAGTAAGAAGACAATGACTCCGGCCATTCATCCCCCGTGCACTCCTACCGCGATATGTTTGGAGAACACCCGAAGACACTGCCATCCTACGGGACCTCCGTGTCCAAATCCAGAGCGATGTTTAAAACGAAGCCGAGCGAGGCGGGTGAAGCCATGCCCCAGTGCCGTGTCCATCATGGAAACACGCTCTAAAACAACATGTTCCGGCTGTAAAAAGTACGCACAAAGAACCAACAGTCCCCGAAGCGTAGCTGCCGTTGAGAGATTTTTGATGGAGAAACGGAAACAGGAGAGGCTCAAAGAAATAGACGAAGCTACTGGAACTCGATACTACGAACGGTATATGAGGAAGAAGGGCAGAGTTAGGGTCGAAACTAGAGATACCTGTTGTCAAGGCAAAGGTCACAGAGGAAGACTCAAAAAGAAAAATTGCACCATTCTGTAGCGCAAAATGTGGTCTTAAAGTCGTCGGAAAACCACTTGAAAAACTGCTTGAAACGTTGTACCTACTATTTGAAGTGAAGGCACTATCTACCGAAAAACCATTGATTACCTATGTCAACACAAAACAAATAAATAAACGTAAAAGAAAATTAACGCATTTTATTAATAACAGTCATGTCCTAACATAAACGATTGTCTAGTACTTACTTACCTAAATATTCTACTTTATGATATTTTTTTAATTTATTTACAGATGCATAGAAAAGCAATATTTATAAACATTTACCTACCTAAGAAAAAAAATGTGTTAACTAAATGTTATTACCTATAATAAATTCTGATAGTACCTACTTACCTAGTATTGTATGTGTCAGCGTGATTTTGCAAAAAAAAAAAAAAAAAAAATATCTGTATGGCAATACCTACTAATTCTCGGTAAGCGCCAGCCTTTTGGTCATTGGTCATGGTCATGACCACCAACCTCTTTGAATAAAAGCCACGGCTCTGGACCCCACGGTCCTAATGTTTCTTTCGACCCCAAAAGGCCGAAATATGTACCCATATCCAGAATCTGTCCTATTTACCTAGGTAGGTACCGCAACGCAATTATTACCCGCAACATTCATAGTAAATGAAGAAATAAAAGCTTACGATTTTTCGAATTGCTAGATAGGTAGCTGTGCCTATGTATAATGTTTGTATACCTATCTAAGTGTACCTACTGGCTGGACATATCCGTAAGATTCCCATTCGTCAGAAATCAAAAATAGAATTTTAGTTTTCTTTCATCAGGGGCAGACGAATGCGGCGGAAAACCATTAGACGTATTCGACAGATTTCAACCACATTAATCTGTATAAGTACTAATATTTACCTATTTTCCAGCTGTATACTCCAGCAAGAGTTTGCAGCCGTGTGTTTCGGCACCGACATGCAGTGCCCATAAACACAGGCCACGCCCGGCACCTTGTCCACAACCAGACAAATGTTACAAAAAATGCATCAAACAAAAGAGCAAATGCCCCAGCGCAATGGGCATAGTCACCCGAGCGGGCTCCCCATGTGATTGCGCCAGGGTACAATCAAAGGATTCAAGGAAAACAAACAAGCGCACCAATAAAACTCATAGAAAACGCATACGTAAAGCTTACAAACAACGCTCAATAGAATCTCGTTGGCGGAGACAAGGAAAGTGCTGTGTTATTTTGTAACAAGGGAAGATTCAATCCAATTCATCATTTAATAAACAACAACAGCGAACATCTATTTGTTTGAAATCCAGTCGGAAAAAGGCATGACACGCCGGTTTCCCACTAGGAATGTCATTCCTCTGCACCGTAAGGCCGACCTTAGTCTTAATTCAGTGCTACTAGTAAGTTAACACTTAAGTAGAAGATAGGAGAGAAGGCAGTATCATCGTTGATTATATAGCGGGCTCTACCAGACAACTTTTGATGGATTGGACTGGACTAAAGATTAGGTGGTAGTTTTACGGATCATTCCTAACTGGTGTGTAAGGACCGGACACCACCGCGAGCGGGACGCCGCCGCCGCCGCCACAAAATGGCACGACGACGCCGCCATACCACGAAATTACACGTATTTGAAATAATATTTAGGCTAATAATATTATTTACTTAATATAATAAGTATGTACCTAAATAACAAATACCTACAGCAGAGAGGAGAGGATTAGCAACTTATGACGTGGGCAGCGCAAACTTAATCCGACTACCGATGGGCAGAAAGGTTCTACCACGTAGGTACCAAAAAACGCAGCATATGAGGGTGTTCTCCACTTGAATGCAAGGACGACTATTGTTAGCTGTTTGGTGCAGGCTCCGAAAATGGGGGAGGCCCGTGTTTAGAATTTCGATGATGAACTACTAGATTACATATTAATATTGATTTGCTGAAAATTACATAATATTCTTTCGCTAATGCTATTTGAGTTCGTGCCAGCCAGTGCGCAATTTGTTTTATTAGTACAGCTACTGACCAATAGATGGTGCTATACTACTTCTAATCGTGGATAGACTTGCGAAAATGTTCACATAATTATGTTTAAAACAGGTAATTTTTTTTTATAAAAACATTACATAGGTAATCCCTAAAAAATCTTAGTTTAGCAAAATGTTTCTCGGTTTATCCTGTTCATCCAACCATCGATTAATATTTTTTTGGTCCATGATCCAACCTAGGTATCTACAGAATAATATAAACAAAAAGGGTAGTATGGTCCGGTCTTGTCTTGTCGCTGTGTGACGGACTGTCGCAACCACAGAAAAGAGAAAATAAGTAGAATTAGTAAGTAGGTGGATCCGCTTAATATCAAGTCTGCATCGCATTACGCACTTCAAGCTCCGCCTAGCTCCGCTCACTTCAGTCGTGTTTGAATTTTGTCATGGTAACCGTACTTGAAAAAAATCATTAAAAAATATAAACATGCCATATTGTGCTGTTTTAGAGTGCAAAAACGATAGCGGAATCAAAAATTTAACAAATGGGGGCATATCATATCACCGATAAGTAATATTTTTTTGTTAATTGTTAGTTTTGTTAAAATGCAAAACCGTCAAAGAAAAAAAGACTGTAAATCATACATGTTAAAGTCGCGTTTCTTTTAAACCTCAACTTTCGCTACTCAGTTAGGGATGTGGCCCCAATAAACTGATGAATGCGTTATCGATAACTTTAATGGCTGGGTCAGATGAAAATTACAGAAATATTTTGAAAAAATAGGTATATCTTCTGGTTTCAGTTTACCCAATGTGCCAGACATAAAAAAAAATTGATTGATGCAACTGGGAAACAAAATTGGTTTCCTACAAAATACAGTAGGTACAATTTGCTGCACTTTAAGGACCAAGATTTTGTAATTAAAAAAAGTGGAAACAAATACATTGTTGGCACAGCTATACCGACTCTAATAATTTTGTGTTTTCAGGTAATTATAGTGTTATTATTTATATTCATGAAGTTTTAATTAATTAGGTAGGTACCTTCATTCTTGGTCCTTACCCAAGTATCAGACTGACAATAGTGTCAGTCTGATACTAACCTTTGTGATTGATTATAATTAAACAAAGAAAGAAAATATTTTTATTTCAACCACCACAAACGGCAGAGCCCTTGGACACAACGTATCAGACAAATGTAATTGCGGCTAAACGTAGCTATTTCGTTATCAATCAGTGGGTAGGTAATAATCGATATCGACAAATTCGTCATGTATCCTCATTGGTCACATCACTAAGTGAGTAGCTATGTTTGTCATAACAGCCATTGCATTATCAATCTTAAGATTTGTTAATAAAGACTATAACAAAAATGCTTCGCAAAAGCGCCACCTTTTGCTGAGTAGACGAAGTAAACTTTAATTTTTATCACTTGTTTATTTTATTGAGTTTTGAACCATGTTCCGATGGAACTAAGGTTTTATATCAATAAAATTATTTTAATGGATTTAGGTCCGTTTTACGTTCTCTTTCAACCAATTATAATCTTTATTTCTAAGTGTGTTAGTTTAGCTACACTGGTTCTCATACTAAAAAGTCATCATGCTCTTTCTATTTACTTCCTTTGTTCTGTGGTCGCACCAAAGAATATAATATCCTTCTGGGGAGGTCCCTCTGTTCTGTGGGTCGCAACAAGAAAAAAGAGCGCTAGGGGGTGCGACCATGGTGCGGCGGCTACGGCGGCCGCGAGGGCGCCACTATTGCACAACTGAACTAACTGTCTTTAAGATCTGTGAGTGTGTCATAGACAGCATGACAGCATAGACTAAAGTAACCAGAGTGAAGCTATCTACAATACAAACTCAAAAGAAAAAGAAAAGATTTTGTTGGGCAGGCGGTTGTGCGCGTTTTATTGGTTTTGTTTTAATTTATGAATGAAATCGTGCGAAATACATAACGTAGAATATAATCGACTGAAAGCTATGAAAAGATTGAACACGGACTGATTAGAATTATGCCACAAGAACAAAATACTAATGGAAGGAAGCACATAAACTTTGTGTTAGCCGCTTGGCCCGGGGTTATTGACGTATAATTTGTAGCCTATCTAGCTACCTCACATATTTGTTTCCAATGCTGTTTGTGTATCATATTTGCGGGAGTGTGCTATAAAAACTAGATAATAGTGAACCCCGGACTCTGTAAAGTGGAGAAGTGATATTTTGCACAAAACAGCTAAGTGTTACGAATTGGCACTGATGTGGCAAACCGGATTGCCCCAAGCTGGAGGAAACGTGACTTCGTCGTAAGGTCGGTATATCAGTAGCGAATATAATAATTAGAGTAAAAAGTTATGGATCAAGTTTTAAGAAACATTAGAATAATACTTCTTGATACAAATGGTGATAAACAAAGGTGAAGAAAAGTCTACAATGCCCTAAAGTAATTTAGAAGGGTAGGTAGGTACCTAAATTGTGGACCTATTTATTATTATTTTTTACTTCATCCATCATTCAAGAAATTTACAGTTAGGTAGCTATTACACGTTTTGTAATTTTAAACAACACACTGGAGAAACTGAGCCTATTTAGAACTATATTTCTAAACTATATAAAACTATTTAGGAAAGCAGTTCCAGAAATAAAACTACATGCTTACATTGTTATGAAAATAAAACCATGTGTGGGTATTCGATTCAATATTTTTGTAGTTTGTTCATCCTCAAAGTACGAAACCATCATAAAAGCCCGAAAACGGTGTATCTATACATATAACACCAGCTTCTGCCCGCGATTTCGTCTGTGTCCCGTGTTACACTGTTGATTTTCCAGGATAAAAAGTAGCCTATTTGTTAATCCAGGCTATGAACTATATGTATTCCAAGTTTCATCCAAATCGGACCAGTAATTACAGCGTGATTGAAACACAAACATCTAAACATCTGAACTTTGACATTTATAATATATATATTTATAATATATCTGGAAATAGCAAATAAAAACACATTATAATTAGGTACCTATATCCATTTATCATAAGCATACCTAGTTGACCTAATTCTTAGTTTATAACTCAAATCATACCTATAAAATAATCTGTGCATGTGGTCTATCATTATTTGTCCAAGTGTCAGCATTTATTTAATTTGAAGCAATAAATAGATACCTAGGTACCAGAAATACATCACAGTAAACTCCCACACTACATGTCTGTATATTGAAGGCATTTTTGAAAACATCTCATGGTTCTTTTACAAATTGAGAATTCCACAGCAAAACTTTCTTACAACCTATTCTCATTCTACTTCTTGTGAGTGCGAGAATTATGTAGGTAGGTACGGTACCTATTTGGTTTGATTCACGAAAAGCGACGAAAATTCAAAGAGTTTTTTTTGGATACACCGCCAATTTCAAGTAATTATGTAAGCTATGTCACATCTCTGAGTGCAGCTAGTAAGTCATCCTGACTACAGGTCCTTGCTACAGAAGCTGTTTTTATGTGGTCTGACATGGTTGAGCAATTTATATACCAGCAAGTATAGTTCTGATGCAAGATGCAAATAAATTCATTGCATTTCCAAACAGGCTGCATGCTACCTGTGCATTAGTGTGCATGCTAAAATAACAGTGAATTTAGACCGGAAACTGGTTTCACTGACTGTCACAATCAACCAACCGATGTTGCGGCATATGTAGATCAATGATCAAATAATAATAATGATCTCCTATTTTTTTTTGCATATGTTCAATCTAAACCGACGTGTCCCACCAAGATAAATGTATTAAAAGATAAATCACAAGTGTTAGGCAAATTATAAGCGGGTCAATGTGAAGACTGCGTGCAGTTTTAGGTTGGAAAATGACATTTAATACGAGGATATTTTTACAATATTGTAAAGTTATTTAGATTCGAATAAAACTTTTCTATGCTGGTGAGCCCATTTGGTTTTAGAATACCTACCTACTTATCATAAAATGAAATGTACGCAAATTACATTCAGCTCAATGTTTCATACATAGTTCACTGTTTCTTGCTTGTTTCATACTAAAAACACTGATATTTTTTGTATGCTTGACATGGGAACATAGATTATATCATCAACTTACAGTATAATCACAATGTGGAAAACACATCAAGTTTTCATTCATTATTTTTGGTGGTACAGAACTTGAATTTTACAGGAAATGAAATTCTGGGACTATTGAATTAAAAACAATTTATTTCACTTAGCTACCATTCATGGTTTACAAGATGTTCAAGTTTTATAGATCTTGGGTGTATTTAATTATTAAATTTATTCCTAAAAAAAATATTTCACAGGCATCTTCAAAGTTTTAGCGTAAGACATCTTTAAGTTAATAATGCCTAGAAATCTCAAACCAGGAAGCGCTAGTAACCCGCTTTCTAGGTGAATACGATCCAGATAGGGTGCTTGGTGTTCATGCTATCAAGGGCTGTGACGTGTTCAAGTGGTGGGGGCGACACAGGCACAGAATCGAGTACCGGACCACCCTTCAACAACGACCCTTCAAAACGACTGCGACCATTAGTGAGCACGATATCGAGCTTTGACGAGACGTGCTTCATTTTTTGCTGTTGGAACTAATTCTAGTGTTTTTCAAGTAGGTATACCCAGATCTAGTTCTTTCAGACTAACTAAATCTTTCGTCGTTTTCTTTTCAAAACAATGTTTACCTAGATGCTGGCTAAATTCAATGCAGTTGACATTTAGCGTTTTTATTAATTCACCCTCCACTTTGCTAATTAAAAACACAATACGGGCAAAAACTCATTTTGATTTAATCGAGTTATGGTGGATTTTACCAACTCAGAATAACGCAATTCATCAGATCGAATACTATCCATCTCTACTATAAACTTGTCTAAAAGAAGGACGGAAATATTTTAATCATATTAATCTATTTGAATATCGTTATTCTGAGTTGGTAAATATGTTACTGACAGTACCTTCTGAATAGAACATTCGCTATTATCTCTATTCTTATGTTTAAGGTTGCATTGATCTTGATGATTTTCTTAATCATAATGGGATTGCAAGTGGAAAGCTACCGCCAATTGTATAAGCCTGTTAATTTAACGAAGCCGGTGACCTCTTTCGCTGTTATGGTTATGGGTTAGTTAAATGTCGACGAGTTTCAAATATTTTAATTAATTTAATTAACTTCGAGCCGCTTGATTGAGGTAGGTATGTAAGGCAATAATTAGGTGCTCACTACCAAAAAAATATTGTAATTATTATTGTAACAGACTACTATATGCTGCTCGATCGACATTTCGCGTGTAGGGTGTACTGTTTGTACACCGTTACTGTCCCTTACTGATCGACAAAAATAACGTATCTAGGTAATGAACTACAATATTCTACATCCTAAGAAATTGATGCACCTCCGAAAAGACCCATGCATTGAATTGTCATCATGAAATATGAATGTCTGCATAACACTCCTTCTTAAAAATAACCAAATATTTGGTTATCAAATGAGGCCAAATCACAGTCAATCAAACACTGACAAGACCAGTGGTTTCTAAAGTTAGGTATGGGTTGCAAGCGAATATTGGGTGGGTCAATGTGATGCTTAGAGGCTTATCACTTAGAGACAAAGCTTTGGGAGTGAATTGCAACAACTTGACCTAGCTGTTCTAACAATTGCAGGTCGATCTGATAAAAGTATAGGTTTCGCAAGCTAGGTCCGACCTTGGGCTGGCTATGTAGAGCAGGCGAGGCGTGGTCACTGGTCGAACACTGTTTATACTTACTCCTGGTGCATCTGTGGATCCGAGTTCCGTACTTACTGTTAGTCGATCTGTGGTGCTGCACAATGTTCTGTGGTAACCCAAGTAGCTTGTTCCAGATGGAAGAGCGTGCGAGACGAGCGGTCAGCCCGCGGCTGGCGTCGGGTGACACGCGCTGGTCACTTGGCCCAACCAATCAACTCGCGTTTGTCCGGTGAGTTTATTTACATTACAACAATACGTCGTACTAATATTTTTTTAGGATGCCCATGAGCAGACAGATTTCCCTTTCTACGATCATAAACTTTCGACACGATGCTGTTGAGCCTATGCCGTCAAAAACATGTGCCAAGTAAAAACTTTGCCAAGTCGCTCGCTACCGCGCCTCCAGATAGGACGTGTGAGGTGTTTTTATTATAAACACGCGATACCTGCATTTAAAAGAGATACGTTCATGTCCGACTAGATCACAGCAACCGTGACTTGTTCGTTATTTGTCTTCTTAAGTTAAATATTTTCTTCGAAAGATAGTCGCGCCCCGCACCAAGGGCTGCATCAACTTTTTAATGCGTCCTTTGAAAGGACTCTTACTTAGATAATTTGACAAATAAGTTAATCTTCCAAGGCACACTGACGTAAACCACGTATTATGATTATGTTTCAAAACACTGATCAGTTATTTGCTCTGTAGCCGATCCTTTATTTATGTGGTGAAATGGTCCGTGAACAACGAGATCCACCATTCAAATTGACACCTCCGCTTGCAGATTTCGCATAGTTGCATTAATTATGCAAACTAGCAAACTCTCCCAACTCTCTTTCGTGAGAGATTCTAAGGTTAGGGTTCTTAACTTTCAGTTGAAACTTTGAACTATTTCAATTCTTTAGGAACTTTAAGACTGGATATTGTGATGAGTAGAAAGTTGCAAAATTTTATTGAGCATTCTGTATAGATTTCATATTTATTACCTTACGTTTTTTGAGTAAGAAATAACATGGACAAAACAATCCTCGATTATTAATTAAATATGGATTTATGCAAAACTAGCGCATCTATCAGCAGGCCACGCAGACAGCATAGGAGTGGTGGGATAACCATCGGCGTCCACGCAATAGTATGTGTCTCCTACATTCTGGTTGGGCTCGTAGTTCCCGAGGGCTGAGCATGTCTCTGTCACCATCATCCCTTTTTCCGGGAAGTACACCATAGTATCGCGGGCACAGTCTGAAAAATAAATATAAATTGCGTTGTCTATTTCACGTCCATTAAGTTTATAAAAAAATACTGATTTCATGTGAGATATTTCACTGAATTTCAACACAAGTAATATTAAATTATCTGGAGTAATCAAGTTATCATAACGAGTAAAGTGTGGTCATTATGAGAAATTAGTGTATGAGACTGTAATAAAATGCCATCAAGGTTTCCATTTCAAGGCTCCGTTAACAATAAAAAGAGCTTATCGCCGAGGGTGTTGTGTTATGTTATGGTTCACGGTCAATTACTTTTTAATTTATACCTCTTGGATATCGATGTCAAAAATAATGTGTCTTAAACGAGACATTGATCTTTAAATAATTGTGCTGATATGATACTGCCATTGTCCGGTCTTCGTAATCATCGTGCAATAACTTGATTCATTCTATCGTGCGAATCAGAACAAATCCCACGTAACCAAAAATGGTTAAATGCTGGAGGAACCGCCCGCGCAATTGCCCATCAAAGGGGCCAGCAAATCTCAATGAACTGACCGCGCTGACATACAAATCAATGTTGATTGCCAACAATTATCGCAAGTTGAACCTTTTGTCGCGAAAAAGAATTACTGTACTACTCTTTCAATACTCTTTATTACATGACTAATATATTTTATCGAGTAAGCGAAGCGGACGAAGACATTGGCAAACGGCTGTGTATGTTTGTTTGTATGCGTTTTATTTTCTTTTTTGGGAACATTACGAGATCTCAGATCGGTATAATGTATGTATGTACTATCTACTAGTATATGTATGTATACATATAAGTATTTTACCTCTAAGAGGGTCAAGAGCCATGGTCTCCGTCTCCGCATTCCACCAAAACGGTGATATGGGCGGAACTGTATATCGGGAACAGGGTCACGGCCGCGGACCGGTCGGGGCACAATGCGAATATGCCATGCTACTAACGGTATGTCGATGCCTTCCCGCCTATCTTGTTTTACACTTAGTGCTATATTCAAGATCTTAAGATCCAATGAGCTGAAGGAACTCGAACTTACTGCAATTCATTCCCGCCATTTCGCTTGACATAGACTGCCAGGAACCCAAAATTAGACCATCTCGCCCCGTACAATACGCACTGAAAAGAGTTATTATTTTAGTTTTGAAATTTTTGAAATCACGATTATTGAAATTGATTTTAGCTCTTACATGCCGTTGGTTATTTGGTACGATCCATAACTTCCATCATAATCGCAGAACGTTGTGGGGTTTCCGAGAAAACTGGTGCCATGTTCCGTCTGCTCCTTACTAATCTCAGCCGCCGCGTGAACTAAACTTTCACACCTTCTCAAGTACTGCTCTCCGAGAAGAAATACGCTATCTAATAAAACAAGATAAGTAAACATAAACGAAGTTATCAACGCTAATAGTAAAATGGAGATGTGACTATACAAGTGCACATAGTACGATCAATATAGGAAAGAGATACGTTCAGGGGTCTCTGTCCTCTCCCATTACGTCATCGACCGCTCGATGGACCTCGTAAGTATACTATGTACAGCACCTGCAGGTTTGTTACTTGAACTAACCACGAGTTCAACTAAGTTGCCTAACTAGGTCACTTGTTTATCAATTAAAAGTTACACTTTTAGAGGTAACTTATTACTATTGGGTTCTTTTGTATCCTGCATGGCGTACGAGTTTCTTCAGACTTTATGTACCTTAAAACAAGACGTGTACTTACAGTTGTTGGTAGTTACAATTGCCTCAGCTCATTCGACATGTCTGCGACCGAATCACTTGTGAATTGTTTGTGTCCTGTTTATGCATTGGCTGGACAAACGACCAACGCTCTATACATTGCTGATTGCATTCAAATCGGCTTCTCAAGATTTATTGCGAATGGTTTCAAACTACCTTCCAATATTGGTTGAAGATAGTCTTCAATAAAAGTAAATGCTGTTTGATCGAGCCTGGTTCATATTATTATATTAGGAGGAAAACTTACAACAGGGAAGATGTTCCATATCTACCTCAGTCACAGGGGTGACTGTAGGCTGTCCTGTTTTGGGTTCGGCACACCAGCATAGCCCGTCGTCACATTGAAGGTGCTCGTAGTCTCCTGAAGGCGTGCAATGCAGGGTCGAGGGTCTTCCAGCTGCTTCTATCTCTGCTCTCCTGCGGCTGCACGCTAAAACATTCAACCCGCATAGTTCTTTTGAGAAGCACCTATAGTAAAGTAGGAAGCGGAAATGCCGGAATGCCTCTTGTTCGCGACGAAAACCCAAAAACCTAACAGTGACCATAAAGCAAGATGTAGTACCTATATTCTTTTTACTCATCGACCTAGTTTTAACTTCAGTAAATTGGCATTAGGTTGACAATATTTCTTGTCATTGCAATTTTTTTCGTGATAAATGAGAGACAACTGCGGTGTTTTGTTAAATTATTGTTTTCCAAATGAAATCTAATAATTGCTCCAGTTTTCCGCTTAGATAATGCTTATAGTTAATCTCGCACATGATTTAGTGTTAGAGTTGTAATTTATAAGCAGCATCTTTCCACGTTTCTCTTTTGAGACAATGTTCCAGCACATCCAGTTTCTAACAAATATCTACTCACTTTAAATTACTTAGACAAGATACCAAATCCTTGTAAAAATGCATTCCCCGCCGGTAATATTTTCTTTTTACTATAGTTATTGGTATTGATCAAATGGTCTGTCTGTATGTTGTAGAAAATGCACTTACCACAAGTCATGTCACTAGCTTCATTCCTCCACATTTGTCCAAATATTCTTATCCCATGCTCGTCGGAACAGAAACACCTGAGTAAGTAAAGCCATGAAACATCTTGTGTAAATAGAAAATGAGTCGATACTAAGACATTCCTTGTTTATTTGTTGCTTACATTAAAACATAACATGCAAAATGCAAATTATGGTTGAATGTGCATTCTGCAACCTGAGTCATCATTGCTTGTAACGTTAATCGTCGTCAATTTAACCTGCATTTCATCACCTGAGCTATTATTGAATTACTGTACGTACAGTACACCGTATGCTGTCGACTAATAGTTTACCTTCCTGTGAATATATCGCCTTTGCACTGCACCGGTGCGTATCGTCCGTCAGACAGGCAAGCAGCTGGCTCCTTACAACCTGGCTCTGCTACAATACCTAGGGCATTTTACATTTAAAATAAAAACCTATACTAGCCAACATTTGCCACGCATGCATTTCGACCATAAAAGAATGAAACCCCCACTCTTTTGTAGTCTCAATCAATAAATGTTTACATAACCTTTTGAAATTCATTGACACACATTGTAGAATGAAAAGCAAGTCCGGTTCTACTGATACCGGAAGTATTCTTAATATACGAAAGTGTCTGCAACTCTATCGCATTAAGTTGGTCATTAATTTTGACTATAATCTGTAATGAAGAAGAAATTAAATATATTTTTTAAATTTATTAGAGAAACAATGCTACTCCGGTTTAACACACACATACAATTCATGTTGATGTAACTCAAACGTGGGAAAGCTTTCGTATCGCTTATGTAGCATTATTCTTGCTTTCTAAATGGTTGCACAATCAATTAAATTAAATGATTGCCAATTATCATTTTGTATTATGTTTTTAATGAATTCAAGCAAGTTAAAAAACTGTAAGTTCGTTCGATTCATTATGAAAACTCTAGGTACAGTACAAGTACTAAATGTGTAACCGGAAATTTTCTCTGTAATGGTTCTTTTCCCGGAGACTGCGGCCGACGCCGACGCGATCGCGTTAGCCTAACTTCCTACAGGTCAGTATGAGTGAAATTCGATATTGGTGCTCGAACGTTGTGAACGTACTGTACGACACTTGAATAGTTTATAATGTGATCACGGTAGTACGATTATAAATATTAATAAACAGAGTTACCTGACGTTGGTTGACAGCCCGGGCAGCACCCGAATATCCCACCATTAGGCACCATACTCTCTCCCACCGAACAATCTGCTTCGGTCACATCAGCAAAACACACTTGTGCCGTATCATTACATTGTGCCACTACGTCACTGACTAGCAAGCTTACCACGATCACAACAATGCAATAAAAATACATCATATTCGAACTTCTCAACCTGCTTTCACCTGAAGTCGATGAAGCACAAACAATAAGTAATTAGGTTTCATGTTTAATCGTTATCTTTGAAACATTATCAGTGGAATCTAATCACAATAATTAACACGTCATTTCACAGGAGTGTTTGTTGTTGGCATACTTTCTGTCTTTAAAATTATGATTAATAATGAAAAAATATTGTTCGCAACATCTATATATTAAGAACATCTAATATCTAATACCTTTGATGACACAAAGATTGATATTATTATCTTTATTGTACACCAAAGTAAAAGAAAAAAACAAAGGTGAGAACAAAGATGCAATGAATTGTTATACCACAGCCCATTTAGGTGTTTTATAGAATACATTATCTATTACATTATCAACGTTATCGCTATCTCAAGCTAAATTTTACGAAGAACAATCATGCATGGCAGGACTGTCGGGCGGCGCGCGGCGCGTCGCGAGTCGCGCGCCAAAGCCCGAGCACTAAATACCTGTGTCTTTGGTACGCATTTCGCGTCGCGCTTATCACTATTTTATCAGTTTTGAACTGCCGCGTCCCATTTCGTTTCTCCACGGCCATCTTATACTGACTGTGACCAATTCTTCTTTTTTCAGATTGGATTAAAACGGGCGTTTCCGGCTAGTATGGAGGAGTATAAAAAAAGACATTCGTGTACTAAAGTTTCGAAAATTGCAAATATATTCCAAGGAATGCCGTCGAGGGAAGAAGAAGAAATGCGCGGCGCTGACGTGACTGTCGTCCGAACGGAGAGCCACTTGGCTCGGTTCAACAATGCGCGAGCACTATTTGAGAAATTGGGTGAAGAGAATAAGGGGTTCCGTATTGAAAAGTCCCCATCGGCTGCAGCTAGTTTTGCCGGCACCCGGGGCATGCCGCCTGTAGCTCCTTCGAGGTCACGCTCCAGCTCTGCGGGCTCAGTGAGTCCTCCCAGGCGTATCGTCACTCCGACGCCGATGCCTCCGCCGTCTGTCAATGGCGATCGCCTGGCTAATGGTGCTGGCCAGCCGCCGCCTAAACCGGCGAAACCCAGTGTCTTGCCAAAACCGGAAAAACCAGATAGACGATTTAATAAAGAGCTTATAGAAAAGCAGAGAAATTGGACTGCACATTTTAACAAGTCGCGCCAGGCCCGTAATGACAATGAGACTAGAGTGGATTCTCATAAATATTCTAGTGCGTACCAAGATAGAAAATCACCAGAAGTTGCTGAAAGATATGTCGTACCATCTCGAGTATATTCTCCGCCGCTTTCGCCATGCGCTAGCGATTCTCAAGCTGAACGACCGAATACGCTTCCTACTCCTTTAGTAAATCGAGGTATGCCTAGTACAAAATCTCCTAGTCCCATTAAATCTACTGGTGCTGTGATTCCTTCGTCTAGACCTAAAAGCTCACCAGTAACGAGGTCTGAACCAATGACTTCGCCTTGTATAAGAAAAAATGTTAGTCCACCTAAAACAATTGATGCACATTCTGAACAGTTGGATTTTTACGATATACTACGTAGACATCGGTCATCCGTTTCTCCAATGAGCGAGAAAGAATTAAGTGAGGAAGTTGATAATGTTGCGCCTAAGCCGAATGATCGTTTACAGTCTCCTCAAATTGTTGCATCAAAGCCCATCGAAAGAATATCCCCCAACTCACTGGCATCTTCAAATTCTATCATATTAGAAACCGTTCCTGCGCCTAGAAGTTCAAAAACACCATCTCCTTCTACAAGATCACCGAGATCGCCGATAATACCTCCATCTAACGATGAAACCGATGAACCACTTCAAGAGCGGCAGCGAGAACTATCAATGTCTCCTTTGCCCGAGGACACCCCGAGCGCATCGGAAAACGTTTCCGACGAAATAGTTGAAATTGCAGAGATAGCAACAACAGAGGAACTCGACTCGTTGCCAACTCAAGATGAAATCGAAAACTACATCGTGGAGGAAGAGGAACCGGTGACTAGGCAAAATCACCAGTACGAGAATGTGTTAAATGTGGAAGTGTCAGTGGTTACAAGTTTAGATGACGATGTGTATGAGCAAGTGCAGTTCAGTGATGAATGGGATGATAAAGCGAAACGGCGCTCATCGACGCCTGAGGGTCCAAGTGCCGTGGTAAAGGTGGAGGAAATGCCGCAGTCGCCGCTCGCGTCGCCTCTGGCATCTCCAGTGCACCGCAACAACTCCTCGTCGTCGCCGCCCTCGCACCATACTTCACCCTCGCCTGGTATGTACCCATTTCTCTCTTATAAATCGGCACACTTCAAAATAGTATCAAAGCTAATACTTATTTTTACGAGACCTACATGCCTTATCTATTTTATTATGTTTTATCTCTGCGTTATCTGCTAAGAAACGGTGCTTTATTGACGTGTGTTGTGTATACTGAAGTCCGGTAAAACATATTTCTTTGAAAGGAACACAGAAATGAAATCGTTAATTTAAAAATTCGATCTGTTCAAACAAAGCCGAAGCTATTATTTTGCTTATCAAACTCAAAGATGAAATAATATGGAGTTCCGCCGTGAGAAGCATATTATCCTAGGTAGAAATCGGTAGAGTGGGCGTCGATTGACGTACGTTTGGCGGTCTCGTGCGCGGTGGGTTCAATGTAATATTGAGGAAGTCAAGGTATTTGAGTCGTTGCGAGTCGATCCCGATTTAGATGCTCCGGCGCCGCCGCCTCCGCCGCCGTCGCGACGCAGTAACCCGAGCGACGTCGTCCTGCGCGCTCCCATCGTTGATTTATTTCCCATTACATGTAATTTATCTGTCGCACGACTGCACTCTCTATCGAGATATGCTGTTTTCTATCTACACCTATCACAGCTTTGCATATTCAAACACGTGCGTGTGATGTGTTCGCAATTCGCTTAAATGTTTGGTGCGCAATGCTACCGCGAAATCATATCGCAATTCCATCGGATGACCGTGTTATATTGTGAAGGTTTACTTGGTTCGCTCTTTGTTTTGATAGTTATATCAAATCTTGGATAATTCTAAATTTGGGAAGAAAGTTTTGTGTGACTTTCTGCAAGCTGTTATCAGTTTAGTAAGTTTGCAAGTTTCCATGCCTGTTTCTATCTCGTTCTGACATAAGAGCGTCGTTTCTGTCTGCCTTGCTAAATATTACATTCATTGAGCAACGTCTCCGACCCTCCCATTCTGACTCGAATTGACTTGATAAACTATTTAAATCAATTTGCCCTGCACACGCAACGGATTCTGTTAGCTACTTTTAATCCTAAAGTCCCTTTAGCGAGTCGACTTTGTCATTAAAGATTTGTGTTCTATTTCTGGATGGACGTAAAATTCTTTTGAATATTTACGTTGCCAACTTGCTTATCTGCGGCGGTGTTTGTTTATAAAACGCACCGGCACCGGTGTCCGACGACGACGCAAGGCTCGTAAACTTTTTCTGTATACAACGAAATGTTTTCTTTCGCGACGAGATAAACGCATTCTTCAAACGAGTATCGGGACAATAGGAGCTGTGTGATTCAGTGGTGTTTTTAAAGAAGTAAAAATACAGCGTTTGCGGTTCAACGTTTGCGTGAGTGTGCACGGAACTGCCTCGAGGAGTGATCGAAGATGGTTCGGTGATGAATCGAGGGGCGTGCGCGTCCGTCGTCGTCGCCGTCGTATGCGTTCGCTCGACATGCGCCTCTGCGGCTGTTGCCTCGGTTAGTCAGCTTTGTTCTACTAAAATAATCTTTTACAGCTGCTAAAAATCAATCTAACACAATGACTTTTCTTTTGCCATCTAGATAACATATCTAGCAAGTTATAACATTACGTCAAGAGCATAACATTATCACAAGTTAACAGCTTATTATTCGGAGTGTTGTGTATAAGAGAGCTATATGATAGAAGAGGCCCAAGAGGTATTACTTGCGCAATCATTACTAGTTCATAAGTACTTTTAGGGGTACTTAAACCCTTAATTTTAGGATCTTAAAATTAAGCGCATATGTAATCTTGAGCATTTATGAAATACTGTACACAATCAACTAGCAACACTTTCGAAGGCATGATACAATCACGCTCTACTTATGCAATAATAAGAAACGACTTCGTATTATACGTTTATTTCCTATCAGTTTGTATCATGAACTCCTGATCCATGAATATAAATAAATAAATAAATATAAATAAATATTCAGGGACATTTCACACAACACCCTCTAGTCCCAAACTAAGCAATGCTTGTAATATGGGAACCAGATGGCTGATAGAATACTTATATACTTTTTTTTGTAAATACATACTTATAATACATAGTAACACCCAAACATAGAACAAACATCTATGTTTTCCACGCACAAATGTTTGTTCTTAGTAGAAATACAACACTACGTTTTTATACCAAGTTACATACCAGATAAGTCCATAAAACCGCACATCTACGAATGAATGAACGCTGTTTCGCACGAAACAATGCAGGCGCGTATGAAATGAAACAGACGTATAGACCGTAGTTCGCTTCTGGCATCATGAGCCCATTCATTGCACTTTCATTATCTCCACATGTAGTTGCCGAGTACAGTAGCATTGATGTGGTAGCATGTGTCTTAAAATTCTTAAGCCACTGCCGTAAATGTCTTAAATGTGTTGATATATTGTCCTTTATCGAGTTTTATTACTGGCGTGGGGAGATCCACTCTGCGACTCGCTTAGGCGCTACATTATTTAACCCGTCCGCTACCAATTTAGGAATGTCGTCTTACAATTTAACTCGTTCTAGGCGATATATATCAATCTTTCGATGTTCATTTCAACTGATTATTTTTTGTAAAGGTCAAAACTGTTTAAATAATGGCACACTCTATGAGTCACCATCACCAGGTATTAAAAACGATGTATGACTTCTAATAAAATTAATAGTGAAGTCGAATGCAATTATAAATTTTCCAATAATTTCAAGACATACAAAAAACTATGTAGTTGTGACATTATTACACGTTTAGCCACCCGGTGTGAGGAGTCTTGTAACATGATTATGAAGAGAAAACGGAATTCCGAATACCTATCTCAACACGAATTGTTTGTTGAACTGTTGTTTCAGGAATGTTGTGTATCGCATAGTAGTACCCGACAGAGGCTTAATTCATATCACTCCATATCTGTGTGTTGGTTTAATTAGTGAAGTGGCTTCTCGCTCTTGTATCCTCGCGGATCGCGTGACCGCTCCTCCAACCAACGCCAACGGTTAATTGCGAATTCATGCTTTTACATAGATTAATATTATTATAGCGCGTCCATGCTTCGTTAACTGTCCTCAATACGTTTATAAAGATAGTTAAATGATCGTGTTTTTAGCTTTTTTCAACGGATTTTTTAAGATTCTTTGTCCATGTAATAAATAAACAGACATGACAAAAAAAATTCTACATTTAGCGTCAATGTTTACTCTCAGCAATATAAAAAAAAATCTTAGTGACGTCAATCTATTACATACAGTCTTATTTCAAATATCCAAACGGCAGTTTCAAAATTAATATGTTTATTCAAGGGCGTGAAATACAAAATACCACTAGCTTACATACCACGACCGGATCTATTCCTCAGTTTCACTTCATTTGTATTGGAGTGAGCGTTGAAAATGATATGTACTTAGTCTACTTTGGTGTTTATTTATGCTTGCATCTTTCAGCTTCCGATGAAAATCTAGTGCGTAAAAATAAAAATAGAAATCTTGTTTACCTTATTCATCGGCCTAAATTGTTTTGCGCATTACGCATCGTATTTTATTCAGTGTAACAGTGCACCTAACTCATTCAATTGTAAATTCTTTCTAGCTTGCGAAAACGTATGTATGCACGTGAAACAGTCTAGCCTGATACATGATACGTGTCGTTCGCAGTGAATTACACGGCTTAAAAACCTTCCACTAAATAAGCAATAAGCTTAGACTAAGGCGTATTAAGCCCATATAAAATAACGAAGAGGTAGTCTTTAGTCAAGTTTACAATTCCAAAGCGCTCGATAAGTAACTTGCTTTGTATTTTTGACACAAATTAAGTTTGTGAATGTTTTAGTCACTAAAATGGTGGGTGGGATTACTAAGTACCTACATGTATAATGTGTATTTACAACCGATTACTTCTATGTTTCTTGGAGCACTGTCTCCCCATGACAAATTAGTTGACCCGTGACGGAGAAGTTCGTCGCCCTAAAATTTTCATTCACTACTTGAGTTCAGCCACTAGTTCAGTTGTTGGCCTTATTTTTTCACTAATACTATTAAATCAGGGCATTTTTTATTTGTTCAGAATGCGGTTCATCCGTGGATTTATTTACCACCACTGCCAATGATGATTGTGCTTGTTTCACATTAATTCTCTTATTAGGCTAATAAGAAGTTCGGCGCATCAACACATCAGATTCAGATATTATCAGAATATCTTTACGGTAACTTTATGTCATGGTCTTCTCAGTTGGCGGAGGTCGCAAGTCTTCCGAGGCGGAGGAAACGCCGCCGCGGCGCAGCGGGTCGCGCGCGTCCAGCGTGTCAGACGAGGGCGGGTTCAACGAGCCTTCGCCCGAGGTGGTCGCGCGACTCAAGCCGGCTGACTACAGGGAACCTCCACCACTCACACAGGATAATAAAGACACCGAGCGCGATCCTGATACCTTGTCTGTGCAGCAGCAGGTATGTTCACTTTCGACGACGGTTTGCTTAACGTTATGAAAAGTCCTTTTTAATCCTTGATGGTGCTCTTGACTGCCTTTAGCCCGCGAATGATCAGATCTCTGAGATTTGATGGAATTAACATGATGTAGTTTAATGTTATTAATGTGTCTCAGAAAAAAATTCAACCTCTTCAAAAAAAAAATAGATTAGGAAGTCCAATCAGCAAACGCCAACACGCCTGATTAGAACACGCATTACTGATAAACAGACGTCCCCTTTCCAGGACTCCGGCGTGGTAGTAAGCGAGGCTAGCCAAGGCTCCATAGAGGTGCTCGACAAGTCGACCACCAGCCAATGGAGCGGGTCAGAGGACGCGCCGGAGTGTCGCGCCGAGGCCGGCGACGCCGAGCCGGACGCGAGGTGGGACGACAAGCAGCCGGACAGCATGACGCCGGACGAGGCTGAGATACTGCTCAGCTCCAGGTACGGTTTATGTAAGCACGGGGAGTACGAATCGCATTCAATGGAGTGGGATAGTCGCCAAGCCGGACGCGAGGTGGCAGCCGGACAGCATGACGCCTGCCAAGGCTGACCCACGGTGAATCACTTGATGTATATTTTACACTATTCAATGGTGCATTTTACGGCGTTTTCCTTTTGTGCTATTTGTTGGACAGAGGCAGTATTTCGGCTGTAAAGGTCGGACGGTTCGGACCATGCTAGTATTTTAGTCGAGTTTTCGAATACCTTATCCTTCTGTTATTCTTCATACATGCAGAACTAACAGGAAGAGACAGTGAACTTGCATACTAAATAAAATACTAGCGTAGTTCAGAGTTGAGATAATTATGTGCATTCATGGAGCCCTTCTATTCTAAGTAGCCTGTCTTCGATGGTGTAGAATGCTGAATAGTATCATATGAAAATTAGGCTCATGAGCTAATATTGCCACTAGCTCATAAAGCTAATTCGCTATTGCGAGGCCTATGTAACGTCACCATGCTGAGTTAGGGAGAACGCAAACCAAAGACAAAACGTCTTGTCGAACAGTTAGTGATGTGAAACTTCTTAGTAAAACTTTTTTAGTTACGATATGCTTCTTTTTATTTGCTGTTTTCGTTACTTGCTTATTTAATGAGAATCATCCTAAGTACTTAATAATATTATTAAGTACACTACATAATTACTTTATATTCTTATTTATTAAAAAAGCTCAGTTCAAGTATGTATTTACAAAAAAAAAAAGTATATAAGTAGTCTATCAGCCATCTAGTTCCCATATCACAAGCTTTGCTTAGTTTGGGACTAGAGGGCGTTGTGTGTAAAGTCCATGAATATTTATTTATTTATTTATTTATTTATTCTCTAGGTATATGCGTATAAAGCAATGTTTAATAGGTAGGTACTAAACAATGCTATAATAGATAGGTAAACATACTTGAGAAAAGTCTGTAGTGTCAATTGATGTGAGTTTCGTTGTAACGAAAACAGCATATGACGAGGAAGCATTCGTCATATGCTGTTTTCGTTATGACAGAAAATTTATTTTCACGTCACTAAGTACGCGACAAAACAGTTTTGTCGATAGATGTGCGTTGGCCCTAAGGTACTTATTTGTCAACTAAGGAACTTTACTTTGTATCGCTTGAAATATGATGTGATAAAATCATAAAAATGTTTTCCATTGTAGTTCTGTTACAAACTATTAGTCCTTATTTCTTACAATTCTTATGGTGCTGTAGATAGATCGTATTTTTCATTTATTTCGTATAGTCAATGTCAGCATGATAAAATTGATAAACCTCTTCGGTAACATAGAACCTAAATACATTTTCTCTCGCACTTTCATTTTCCGAACCAATCTGTGACATGCTGACATGGCAACACTCAAAATTAAACTGTAGATACTGTCTAATCTAAAACTGGACGCTCTATTGTTTCCTTACCTTGGCGCACAGCCGGATGTTTCAAAATGATCCTTATATGTATAGGAGTAAGTAACATATCACTTCGAATGGCTAAAGTGCAGCGTCCGTTTTCAGACTAGACCGTCTCTACAATCACTGAATCACTGACTCTAGAATCTTTCTGTATTGTAGTGCTTAGTTTTTGACTAAATGTTGTATTTTGATTTGCATGCTGCCTGTCCGCACAACGCTTCATTCTTGCCTGTGATCACTTGCAGCATTCTGGAAAAGAAACTTAGGTAAGCTATACGCATCTGTACTGCTCCTTTATTTTTCACATTTCTTAGATTGTTTGTCAATGTTTCGGTGTTTCTGATATGTTTCTGATGTTATTGTATAATAACAGCAACTTTCTATTTCTTAGACTATTTTGTTAGAGTTTATTTGTATCTGTTTACTTTTAGATGTTAAGATAGTGACGTCGACAAAAAATTGCAGATTTTCTCGCTAAAATGAAATCAAAAGAAAAAATTGTATGAGGCTAAAACGTGCACCTCTTTTCTAGCAAGTCATGCCTCCAGCAGGTTTAGCATTAGCGCCCTAAACAGCGATTTGTCTACAGATGAGTAGACTAAAGCCATTTGTTTCATTTTTATGAGAAACAAAAGAAAGAGACGAGGTTTGATCGATCTCTTTGGTAGAAAGAAATGCAGTCAGTTCCTAGACAGACCACATAATCAGGTCATCGGATTTGTTGTCGGAATAATGCCTTATCCACCATATAATTATATGCCATAAAACCAATCCTATGACGTATATTCTGAGCTGAGGAGCTGCGAAAGGCGCTCATGCTAAGCTTGCTGACCACGCCCAGTTTTATTTCGATCTCACTCATTCAAGTTCCATTTCCATTCAATATAGATTCTTATGTCCAGGCAAGAAGCTCTACTATCGGACGAACAGGCGCAAGAGATAGTTGCGATGTTGTCCCCACAAGCTATACCTCACGATAACGGCGTTTCGCTCAACGATAGCTACCAGTCCGTGCTCTCTTATGAGAGGTATGTATAAAATACGAAGCGAGAAATAAACAGGCCTAAACTGGCGCAGGCGGTAGGGATGGCAATATACCTGATTATTTATTTCTGTATGTGTTCACATGACGTTACAACTACTACGAACGAACGAACTATTAATATTTTTAGTATGTTTCTGGTACATTTGTTAAGCCTTTTCTAATCTTCTGATTTTTATCACAGTATGCAGTCAGTGGATGAAAGCTACGAGTTTGTATCGCTCGAAGCGGACAACGGCATGGCGGGCGGCGACCGGAAACAACCGGAGCCGGCTCCGGAACCCGAACCTACGTCCGTTTTCGAACACTACCCGCCGCATTCGCTGCAAGTCCTCGCGGAAGAGAATGGAGTGCATTACTTTGAGGACGGACACTTCTATACAGAGGTATCACTAACTACGGCTACTAACAACCGGAATGGCGGAACCGGGGTGCTTCGAATAAGACCGCAACCTACGTCTGTGTTCCTCACTTACTGTAGAAGCGCTCGTGGCGTAGTTTGCTTAGTCAATATTCACCGATTATCAAAGTTATGCGACGTTCTGCGCGGTCACTATTTGGATGGGTGACCGCTAGTGGCATTTAAATCTGAGCGCTTCCGTGCTTCGGAAAACACGTTAAACTATGGGTTCTGCGTCTTACCTAGGCCAACATTACTAGAGTTGGCCACTATCTCGAACAAACTCGACTCACCGTCTGCGATGTTTTACAAACAATACTTGTAACTGTGTAAAACTTAAAACCTGTGTAAAGAAAAAATCATGAGGATTTAGCTATTACCGTTTATCAGTTAGTAGTTGCATGCAATACGTCGAGTATAAAATACTCAACGATAATCCTACAATTTCTTTCTGAAAAGAAATATTATTATTTATATTTTTAAATAAAAATATTATTATTTCCAGGTGGCTGGTCTCCCGCCTGTTGAAGAAGAAGAAGACGATGATTATTACCCACCAGTATTTGTCAAAAAGAATTCCAAAGTTAAATTTAGGTATGAAAAAACATAAAATTACAAAGATCCTCTGACTAAACTCACTAGAAAATTAAATCAGAATTCGAGATTCATATTCGAAGAATCTCGCATTTCATAATCTCGAACAAATGAGAACTAAGCAAATGAGAGGATTTTATGTATGTAGTCACGATAAGTAAAACTAGCGGCTAAGTTAGAAACTTTTTTCCATGACAAAATCATAAACACGATTCGCGTTTCCAAGAATGAATCTCAGACTGGCGTCATGTAACATCTTTACTATCAATATTTATCAAAATTCAATAAACATAAGTAATATTTCAGTACGGGTCCGATGCGAGTGTTCTCGACGCATTCAGTGCGCGAGTACGACCGCCGCAACGAGGACGTTGACCCCGTCGCCGCTTCAGCTGAATACGAATTGGAGAAACGAGTTGAGAAGATGCATGTATTTCCTGTTGATCTTGTCAAAGGCGCTGATGGCTTGGGCCTGTCTATTATTGGTGAGTTTGGTATTCCTTCAAAGGGCAAATGCCTTCCATCGTTACCGCCACTCAGCACAATCTCTTTGGATAGTTATTGGAGAGAATTGAGAATTATGTTGGAAGTTCCACTTTGTGATAAATTATAGTCTTATGGTCTGCTTTATAACTGACGCCGAACTGACAACTGCTGAAAAAAAATTAATAATAATAATATTCTAATGACGAATCCGAATAGAGATCAAAATTCTTATTATTCTAATAGATGTACCTAGACCAGAGAACGTAGACTGTTCTGAATACTGAATGGTGTTACTCGTTGGAGTTACACCTTAAAACACCAATACAAGAACCAATCTGATTATGGCTAAATAGCCGATTGCAGATAGCATTTGTGGAAAAAAAAATTCTGATAGATGAACTATATTTTTCAAGGAAAACTGTTCATACCATGTGGGAAGCTTATGCGACCAGTAGACGTACTGATAAACGACCGAGAAACTCCTTTTCTAGGTATGGGTGTAGGCGCTGATGCAGGCTTGGAAAAACTGGGCATATTCGTGAAAACTATAACAGAAAGTGGCGCGGCAGCTAGGGATGGCCGGATACAAGTCAACGATCAAATCATCGAGGTTGACACCAAGAGTTTGGTAAGAAAACAATAAGTGAAATAAGTCACTCATCAATAATAAATCGTCACCCATTATAGATTTTCACTAACTAAAATTGCACGTCTCCACAACATTTTGTGTACATAAATATATTCTATACTAGCAGCGACTTCGTACGCGAGTACCGTTTTCGTGTACATTATTATTATCTGTGCGTGTACCGAGCGGATACTTCTTTGAGAAACTTGACATTACACCGAACCCGTACTCGAATGTCAAACGTTAGTCGTTAGACCAAAGAGGTAGTACTACGTCCTGTCAAACTGACGTGACATGACATCATCCTCTTGCTAAAAATTGGCGCTGCTAATCCCGTTTTTTTTATTTTATCCTGTAGATCCTGTTAATTATTTGGGATAAAAAGTAGCCTATATGTCAATCCAGGTTACGAACTACATATATGCCAAGTTTCATCCAAGTTGGTTCAGTAGTTTCGACGTGATTGAAACACAAACAACTAAACTTTCGCATCCTACTAATATTATAAATGGGAAAGTTTAGATGTTTGGATGTTTAGATGTTTGGATGTTTGTGTTTCAATCACGTCGAAACTACTGAACCAACTTTGATGAAACTTGGCATATATATAGCTCGTACCCTGGATTGACACATAGGCTACTTTTTATCCCGAATAATTAACAGGATCTACAGGATAAAATGAACGAACGGGTTTAGCAGCGCCAATTTAGCAAGAAGATGAAGTCATGTCATGTCACGTCAGTTTGACAGGGCGTAGTACTACCTCTTTGGTCGAACGACTAACGTTTGACATTCGAGTACGGGTTCGGTATAATGTCAAGTTTCTCAAAGAAGTATCCGCTCAGTACACGCACAGATAATAATATATTGTACACGGAAACGGTAGGTACTCGCGTACGAAGTCGCGGGTAACTGCTAGTTTATAATATTAGTAGGATATTTGTTGGGATGGATTGTTGTGAGGGGATTTTTGTACTATTTCAAATAAAAAGGTATTTATTGTTAGGTGGGTGTGACACAAGCATACGCAGCGTCAGTTCTACGCAATACATCGGGCCCCGTCAAGTTTCTTATCGGACGCGAAAAGGACCCCGAGAATAGTGAAGTGGCGCACCTTATTCGGCAGTCTCTGGCCGCTGATAAGGAACGGGAAGAAAGGTAAACACGTCATCGATAAGCGGTTCTATTGGTCAATTATTGGTTCTAAATGCTCACTCTGCGAATCATACACGCGAAATGCACGAATCGGCAACATCGCGCTGCACGTGAAATGCACGAATCGGCAACATCGCGCTGCCCGCTGCCGAGCATGAAAACGTCAAACTGGCAACACAGCATTATGGAATACCGATAACTTGGAGCTTGAATAACGAAAAATAATAAATAACGGTATGCAATTATTAGAATGATAAAATGATAAAATAATGTTACTTACCGCGATATTACGCTCTTTTGGTACCGATGATGGTAAACTTTCTGAACAATTCCTGAACAGCTGTTGTTTATTCTAGAGCAAAACGCGAACATCAGCGGCGACAGCAAGCTGAAGAAGAAGAAAGTCAAACCACAACCAGTGACGACAGAACCACCGTTATTTCACAAGCCAGGCATCCGGATATCAACGAACTCAGATCATTTTTGAACGAGGTGAGTGTGAGATGCGAGACTACAGGCAAAAATTCAAATTCAAACGATTTTTTTTAAAAAAAAATTTCAAACGAATTTTTTTTTTTGGAAGTTGGTGGGAATGGAAACCGGCGGTGGTAGTAGCGAAGAAATAAGCAATCGGGTTCACGAATGGTGTTCACAACGAGCCCCCGACGAACATTTACGTCGAGCCCTCACTGCCGCTACGGACACGGCGCACCGCGCGCAGAGGAAATATGATAAGGTAACGTAAATGTAACGTAAGTCGACAGGTCAAAGCTCAAAATCGATTGGCACTGATAGCTTTCACTGCTGGTATAGCGGAAAAGGTTGGATGAGGCCTGTGCTCAAAAATGGGCAAGCCCACAAATATGAATCAATAAATAATAATAAAAATTGAGTTATTGGAAAATAAACAATACCATTGCAACCATTTATTCGTTGTAACTGTGGTATTATACATTATCTTCTATATTTACAAAATGAATGTATTAAAAAAAAAAGTAAGTATATATAAAAGTATTCGATCAGCATCTAGTTCTCATATTACAAGCTTTGCTTAGTTTGGGACTAGAAGGCGTCGTGTGAATATCCATGAATATTTATTTATTTATCATTGGATTGGATTTTTAGATACCTAGATAATAATATAGTTTTTGAATTTGTAAATATTGAAGTATAAAAAATAAATGGCTATAATAATAAAGCACCGAGGCGAGTTAAATTATAAATAGTAGTTACACAGTACAACAATTCCATGTTTAATAGCAGTTTGTTGGCGTTGAACAGGCTCGTCGTGCGTTGCGAGAATGGCGCCGCACCCGCGGCTTGGTGCGAGCGCGCGAGGAGTGGTGGAGTGCGACACTGCGCGACGCGCACAGAGAATATGCAACCGCACTGTCAGCGCTGCACGACAGAGTCGCCAGGCTTGAGGTGCTGTTACTGGTCAGTACGCATCGTGCTTTATCGCAGTGCCCCTCTTAACTGACGTTGGGGCGCCATGGACTATACAAACAGGTTCCTGTAAGCTCTTGCTACGCGTTATTTTATACAACGTGTAACATATTGTCCCTATAAGCCGAAAAGGGGCTTATTCAGACCAAACACCTGATTGGCATGTGCAAAAGTTGAATACAACATGTTGGAAATTTTCATTTTTTTTATAATTTTTTTGCCTTGGATATTTGCGACCAATTTTAGTGTTTATTTACTTTGCGTATGTATCCAACCTGTTAGTACACATGCTCACGCACCTTCCTATTACATCGCACCCACACATAGACACTTTAACACGTGTGCAATGTTTTTTTAAGGAAACTTTAAGACGCTTTTCATGAATGAAAAACTTAGAAATATTAAAAGTCGTAGAACAAATGTTGTTCGCCATGACGTGTAGAATAACCCCTTTTCGAACTTATAGGGACATTATGTTACACCCTGTATTTAGAGTCAAGCTTTTCGTCAGAAAGTTAACGTGCTTACGACGCAACAAAATATTGAATACTTATTTGATATGAAAGACATACTTGGAGTGCTGTTACTGGTCAGTACGCATCGTGCTTTATCGCAATATACAAACAGATTTGGGAATGCTTAATAAATAAATAAAATAAAAATAAAAAAATAAAAAATAAAAAAGCCTTTATTATCTCTAACGTTTAAACACTATATAAGAAAAAAAATTAAAATTAAAAAATATTTACTAATTAGGGACCCCTTTGCGGGTATAGGCCTCCTCCAACAGTTTCCAATCTTCTCTTCGCTTTGCTTTTTCCACCCATGTAATGCCTGCTATCTCGACTATCTCGTCCTGCCACCTTTCCTTTGGTCTCCCACGTTTTCTTTTACCAGAGGGACCCTTCCATAGAGTGGTTTTTCGGGTCCATCTATCGTCTTCTGTGCGTACCAAATGGCCCAAATGGGAATGCTTATGCGACTCCTTATTATATATTCTGGCGCTTAGATTCGCTTTTTAGCGGCAAGTTTACGCTTGCATACAACGATACCAAAAAAGTATTAAATGCCAAATTACTTTAATTTTCAATCTTTATTTTCTTATCATGTTATTTGTAACCACCCAATAATTTATATACTGACGCAAGATCAAGAAACGATTGTTTTGAAAAAGGTTACTATTCGCGCTTATAACGCAACAAATTACATGACTTGTCGAACAATTCTTTATTAGAATAAGATAAGAATGCTTAATTTTATATCATTAAGTAAAAAAACATTCAAGACACTCAGACTGATCTGGCTTAAAGGCCGCTTACTTAATTTGAACAGCTTTGCATCATTTTTATCTCGTTATTCTCTATTGATTCTCAATGTCTTGATCAATCATTCATCGTTTTAGAGACCCATTAAAAATAAATCCTTATTGCAGCAAATATAGGATGTTAATGCTATCGATTCTGTTGTCGCATTTTTCTAAACTAACCTAATTTGACAGCACTAAAAATGTTGCCGTCCCTCTCTCATAAACTGAAACGACAAAGACAGCTACAATTTTAGCGCTGTCAAATTAGGTTAGTTTAGAAAAATGCAACAACAGAATCGATACCATTGTTCGCCTCAGGCAAATTACGCAAATTGTAACATTATTTATCAAAATACCGTAATATCTGTACAGGAGACTCAAAAGAAAGCCGGCCTACCCGTAATGTTGCCTCACGAGCCGTCAGCGCGACGTGAAACGCCGCCATTACCGAGACGGCCAGACCCAGACCCGTTACTCATCAATGGTACATATTTCTAAATTAGCAGTTACCCGCGACTTCGTACGCGAGTACCGTTTCCGTGTACATTATATTATCTATGTATTATATTATCTGTGCGTGTACCGAGCGGATACTTCTTTGAGAAACTTGACATTACACCGAACCCGTACTCGAATGTCAAACGGTAGTTGTAAGACCAAAGAGGTAGTACTACGTCCTGTCAAACTGACGTGACATGACATGACATCATCCTCTTGCTAATAATTGGCGCTGCTAATCCCGTTCGTTCATTTTATCCTGTAGATCCTGTTAATTATTCGGGATACAAAGTAGCCTATATGTCAATCCAGGTTACGAACTATATATATGCCAAGTTTCATCCAAGTTGGTTCAGTAGTTTCGACGTGATTGAAACACAAACATCCAAACATCTAAACTTTCGCTTTTATAATATTAGTAGGATTAGAATTGTTTTAAATATCAATGATTTGTTTTCCTGAGCTTATACAAAAATACGCCTGGGGCACGAAATATGTGATCGCTAAGTATCTTAAACAAAACACCATCTTAACGGTAGTGTATCAGAGTTACGTTACTTTAACTTGGATACGTTACCGTTACGATACGTTTACGATTGTCACATTTATCTTGCTGACCCCCCTGGTAATGCTTCACAGATCCTTGGAGTTCAGACAGCGATCTCTCGGACCTATCGCCCGTAGAGGACGAATACGCCAAAGTAGACAAAACGCGACGCGAGCCCCCCGATATTGGAGATGTTACAGCTACCACCGCCAGTGATGTCACACCTGTCACGAACGTGACGACAGTGACTGTCACGTCACAGCCGCCTGTAGTAACGCAAGCGATACCTCAGAAACCGGTACCGGAACCGCAGATAGCCCAAAGTGTCGTTACTACTATACCTCCCACTACTAACACGGATACCATGTAAGTTTCATTAGCATTATTGCAAAGTATACTAGTTCTCAGTAGTGTTCAGCAACAGTGTAGCCTGGCTTTCTTACTCTAGTTTAGATATCTGAGGCTTGATTCTTTTGTTTTGTAGGAGGTACTTCCCACGTTTACATTATTTTGTAAAGTATTGTTATCCACCTACTAATTTTTGTGCCAAATAAATTTTACAAATTTATCATCAAAAACTCAGGTGATTAATAATGACATCGCACTTGTCACGAACGTGACGACAGCCGCCGATATTAGATCAATGTCTCGTCGAATATCGAATCCGCATTCTATGAGGCATTGCTTGTTGCCTACTACCTTTTTCATGATTATTTTGAACTAGCAGTTACCCGCGACTTCGTACGCGTCTACAGTTTCCGTGTACATTATATTATCTGTGCGTGTACCGAGCGGATACTTCTTTGAGAAACTTGACATTACACCTCATTACACCGAACTCGTACCTACCTACTGGAATGTCAAACGCTAGTCGTTAGACCAAAGAGGTAGTACTACGCCCTGTCAAACTGACGTGACATGACATGACAATGAAATCCTCTTGCCAATTGGCGCTGCTAATCCTTTTCGTTCATTTTATCCTGTAGATCCTGTTAATTATTCGGGATAAAAAGTAGCCTATGTATCAATCCAGGTTACGAACTATATATATGCCAAGTTTCATCCAAGTTCGTTCAGTGGTTTTGACGTGATTGAAACACAAACATCCAAACATCTAAACTTTCGCATTTATAATATTAGTAGGATAAGTATTGTTATCTATTAATTTTGTGCCAAATAAATTTTACAAATTTACAAAAATACAAATTTGTCATGAAGTGATTCATGACCTCGCACCTGTCCCAAACGTGACGACAGCTGCCGATTAGATCAATGTCTCGTCGAATATCGAATCCTCATTCTATGAGTCACTGGTTGTTGCCTACTACCTTTTTGATGATTATTTTGAATGTTTGTTTGTTGTAGGTCAGCAAGCCAATCGACAGCGTCACTCGTGCACACCGGGTCGGTGATAGTGGTTGGCGCGTCGCGCGAGCTGGACGCGGCGGTGCCGCGCAGTACGCTACTGGACACGTCGGCGCATCGCGCGCGCACAGACCTCGCGCGGCACCGCCACCATTCCGCGCACTCGCCGCACTCGCTCAGCAATGCCAGCTCGGTGAGTAACGTGAAAAGTATCTCGTGAGAGCTCACGTACTATCGGCAAAATTTCCGCCTTACCACTTTTGAAACTGTTTCGCTTGCAAGCAGTTAGCTACCTGACCTCGCTTTTTTCTTTTGTCTTCTTATTTTGACCAACCAGAGACCTAAACATCTATTTATTTTTATGACGGCTCATTGTTTTCATAACTTTTACACCCGAAATAATTTGCTTCTATTGGTATTCAAAAATGAACGGCTAGTCGGTTTACAGGAAATGCGCCCTTAAGGTGGTAAGGCAGAACTTTTGCTGATGGTACATGTGTACGTGAGCTCGTGAGCACGTTTTCAGCAATGTGCGTGTAGCGAATGATTTGCTGTCGCCGCCGCGCGTTCTCAGCCGTAACCACGAATAAATCTGACAGTCGCCGCGTTACGTAAACCTATTCGAATTATATTCGTCAGGCGTCACAGCTCAGTCGGTAACAGCACGGAAGGCACGTGCTGTGGGTCGTGGGTTCGATCCCCACCAAGAACAAACATTTGTGCGTGGAAAACATAGATGTTTGTTCTATGTCTGGGTGTTACTATGTATTATAAGTATGTATTTACTAAAAAAAAAGTATATAAGTATTATATCAGCATCTAGTTCCCATATTACAAGCTTTGCTTAGTTTGGGACTAGAGGGCGTTGTGTGAAATGTCCATGAATATTTATATTTATTGCGCGTCAACGCCAGCTCGACTGCCAAACGTGTAGCGTCACCGCGCAGTGTATCTAGGATATGCTAGCGTTACGATACGTTTACTTTTCTATCTGTTGTGTGGCTCCTTAATTCCCTGTTGCATCTCGCTCTAATTCCCCACTATACGTGTGCATTGTGCAACCGAACAGCAGATTAACAGACGAACAGGTCCGGTGAAATGAAAAGTAGAAATTTAAGGTTTATTAATATTTTTTTTTTTAGTACGATGGCCTTGATGACTCATACAATGACTCGGCCGATGAGTCCCTCAGCGAATCAACGTCAGGAGCACCTACTCACGGCACTGTAAGTCACTCTTACAATATTATTTTGTCCAGATCAGTGATTTAAGCAATTAATGAGTATGCGGGCTTAAGTCAGTGATTTGCTAGTTCAGGTAGTTCCTCAGAATTGTCTATCGATAATGACTAATCAAATGTATTTTTGAGCAGCGCGACACGCGACAAAGTTGTGGCAGCTCCGTAGGCAGCGTAACCGATGACGCAGTTTATTCTCGAGACCATAGACTTCACCAACTATCTGGTAAATATCACCTCATCTAATACATCTATCTCATTCCATTATATGACAAAAGAATGAGAAAGAGATAACAATTGGCGTATGTTGTAACTCTGTATAAGTTACAAAATACGCCGCGCTTTTGTGTTTAACGTCACCAGTTTTAACCACGTATGCAAGCTTTCTCATTCACCAATAATTGTTCGTTGAAGATTGTGTGATGTCTACTTTGTGATTGGCGGTTATGAAACTTTGTGCGAAGTTTCAATAGGTATCTAGTTGGACTAGTATTGTAGTCGGTGCGGCGGCTCGGTTCCTATCAAAGTACACTAGTTCAGGATTAAACTGGCGACCTCAATCGCGAAATAAGATATAGAGATCGACCAGCCTATCTGTGAAGTGACGAGAAATGGAATGTCTTATGGTCAAATCGGAATATATTCATTCTTACAGATAGCTTGGTCACCCTCAGGGTATTTCCTATACTCTAGTAAAGAAACGACCCATATTTGCAAACTAGGTGCGCTAAGTTCAGAGGGAGAGAGACGGATAGCCAATGTTTCCCTTCCCCACGACACGGTGCAACTTGAATATGAAACAGTTTAGAGACATTAGTCTACAAATTCAGTTTTTCCTACTTTTCTGTTGTTCCCACTTTCGATGTTGAACAAAGATTTCGGTTCGAGAGGGGCTTGACCCAGCTACTAGAGTTTGACAAATCCAAACTTGGATAGGTCCGGAACTTTTGGGGGGCCCCCCTAGCCCCCCTGGATCCGTTAGTGCCCCGATTGACAAGTAGTTTATAAAGGTGCGCTAGGTCCGCCCGCGTCGCTCGCTGAACAGCTGAAGCAAGTCCTCGCGGAGAGAGAGAGACGGCTAGCCAGCGGTCCTCTTCCCCCCGACCCGGTGCAACTCACAAACGAACTCGTCGACGAGATCCGACAGGCTGTCAGTGAAGCCAACGCTAGAGGTTTGTATTGTACTTGCACTAAACTTTGACAACTCATCAAACCAAATCATACATATAATCATAATCATGCATCACAGCACAGGTCAGGTCAGCAGTGGACGTGCTTAATGAGGCAATGCATTGTTATAGGCGGTGGTTAACACCTAACTTCAGGTGGGTTTCTACCATCGTATAGTTGGAACATTCTTTGGAACGGCGTCGTATAGTTGAAAAAAAAAATCATTCCAAATCGCAAGGTTTACTTTTAAATATGTATTTTGAACTATTACCTCGACTATTGCATTATCTCACAGAATTTCCACATTGAAGTTGAAAAGGCATACAGATTTATCTTAGTTCTATAAGCAGCGACTATTAAAATTAACGATACAGAAGACGTAACTCTCTTTGTGTAACATTATTAGCGGTATATAGAACGCAGGTTTTGTAAAGCATGAACTTAGGGATTGTCAAAGTTTAGTGCAAACAGGCATAAATCTGTAAACACAATCAATACTTTTTCCACACCAAATGAATGTCTAGTAGGTATATTATACTCGTACTTTATAGTTATAAGTCCATAACGTTCTATTTGTAGGACTTCAGAGGATCACACGGATGCACACAGACATGGCATGTCGTGTATTACGCACATAAATACTTACACTGCTACAACACTACCGTATACTGACTTTACCTACAAATTAAGATTACAAAGCATATAGTTATATATGTTCCAAAAAGTTTACTTGATTTAAAGTTTCTTAGTGTTCTGGTGCTTTGGGGATTCTTGTTGTTAAACCTGTATTGACCTATTTGTCTGGTGGTGGTGTTTCATTTCCTTTCAACTTCTGTATTTTTGGTTTAGGTGTAATAACGAAGTAAAAATTAATATAAAAAAATTACTAGGTACATTATGCGTTGTTATTGATCTGTAGTTTAATGACTTTTTTATTTAGTCGTAACCTTATTTCTATTTGCCAAAAAATGTAAGATACACAGTGATGCAAATAGGTGATGAAGTAACTTTTTAACTGCTGCAAAACATATCAACAAGAAAAGTTTCTATTACACATCGATGAATAGCATCAATTAGTAAAAGTATGACACTAATATCTGAAATTACTTACTAACTATACATTCGAAAATAATCTTATAATAAGCGCGTTTCAGATATTAGTGTCCAATCCCCGACAAGTAGTTGTTGATTGTATAACAATGCGTTTGTAGTGAAGAAAGCTCCGGCTTGCGTAGTCGGCGGCGAGGTGCCGTGGCAGCCCCTGTCCAGCGCCGTGTCCGAGGCGAGCCTCACGCCGCCGCCGGGGCCGCCCGGCCCGTTGCCAGTCAACCACTGGACTAAGCAGCAGGTATACTCCTTACAACCTTCCCTTGCCCTCTCTATGAGACTTCAGCACGCTTAGCATGAGCGCCGATAACAACGTTTCTGTCAACCGAAGACAAATTATACTTTTGTTTGACGAAAACAGAGACAGGACTAGATTTATTGTATTCTGCCGTAGACAAGTCGCTGTCCGTGGCGTATCAAGCTAGCCCTGCAAGTATAGTAGAATTCTACATGTCACATTACTATTTTCAGGTTTGGCAATGGGTGTCCGGTTTAGGCGAGGGTCTTGAGAAGCACGCGGGTGCGTTCGCGGGCCGCGGCGTCGACGGCGCATTACTTCTCGCCCTCTCGTCCTCCGACCTCAAGCTACTCGGCCTCGGCGGCGACGACCGACGCCGCATGAAGCGACGCCTCAAGGAACTCCGATCAGCTCACGAGAAGCACCTCAAAGCTCTCAAAAAGGCAGAGAAAAAAGCCAAAAAGAAGTAGAAGTATAGGACGCGTATGCCATCACCAAAGAAAGGGTCAGTTCACATGGAACCGCCTAACCTTCCGTTTCTTTAAATTATTTCGTGCTTTTCCTCTCCTTCTTGTCTGCGGCTTTATGTGAACTGCCTTTAAAATATTATTTTACGGCAGCTGAATGTAAAATGTTTACTCAATTCTTGTGATTTCTCGCTGACACCGCTAACCTTTCTCTTATGCTGATTCTTGCCTTTTCTCGTCGAGGCTTCGAATCGATAGTATTGAGTAGTACATTCTAACATTAACTCTTTGGTATTTATTAAAACTAATGTGACTGGACCTCGCGGTCTCAGCGCCAAGAGGTTGACGAGCTGTGTGCGATGACGGAGTGCCATCTGACCCATAGCTTAGACTTTAGTAACGTTTGTGCGCTTCAAACTAAGAAACGAATATTAATCGAAAATTAGACGTAAGTATATGTGAAAAAGGACAAGGTTTTAATCGCGGTTTGTTTCATCTTTCGAAGACGTTTTTACTGTGACTAAATGGTATATCTAATCTGTATCTCTGATTCATTCTACTAAAACGAATATTAAATTCATTATAAAAATCCATTTATGAGGTGAAACAACCGCAGACTCGTAAAAGTAAAAATAATAATTTTGTGTGGGGAAAATTATCTTTGTCGTTCCTACATTTGTATTAATTGTGTCAGTTTTTCTTGAAGTTCGATATGAATTAATGGACTGTGGGAAATAACACTGGCTCAATCTAGTCATAAGAATGAATTAGATGTTCGAAAGTCATGCATAACTATAACATTTTTTCGTAGACATTTCAAATATTTAGGGTGTATGTAATAATACTTTCATGTAACTCAACTATGAACCTATCATATTTACTATGTAACGCGATATTTTATTTAGTGTTTGTATTCAACGCAATGCAAATAATGTTTTGGTATACTTTGGCATTTATTTATAGTAATGAAATGTATTGCACAAAAGTACTTAGTTGTGGTGATTGAATTAACTCGTACATCGCCATACTTTAGTGTATCTTAAATTAATAAATGTATAGTGAAGTAACATTCATCAACATGATCTCATTTCATGTAAGCATACCAGGATATCTATGTCGCTCTTGCACCAGTATTTATTTGCTAAACGTACGTCAGCTGAATAAACTATTGTGAAATGGAATATTCATGATTTTATAACATTCCAATAAACTACTCTTATATTAGTTATTTCTGTGTGAAGTTTTAGATAACATCATGTACCTACATACGATTTATCTAAGTGTTATTCTGTGTATTAATGTGGGTGTGTTTGGTTCCGTAGACTAGACAGTGTGTACTGTGTATAATAGTCTCTGGGAGATAGCGCAGTAGTCTCGAGCGAGGCTAGTGAGTCTGAATCTGAAATCAATGTGTGTGACAGAATGTACTTGTACATTTAGGATATTATTATTATTTCAAGTAAGATTTAACAACTTATTCTAAGTAGAGTCCAATAACGATTGCCAAAATTAATCAGTACTTTATTATGTTGTTATTTTTTGTTTATTTTACTTTTTCCATAAATTATATATTTATTTCGGGACCAAATTAATTTATTATGAACCATATTTTTTTATGTATTTGGTGTGTGTTCAGAAGATTTTTTATTTATAATTTAATAAACAAACCAAAGTCTACATAATATTGTTTTTTACTGTGTTCTGTGTGAGTATCATGTACATTTTATGAGATGATGGTAAAATATAATCTGCAAATTATTACTTGGAGTTTTCTTATTACTAACACCTGGTTATACTGTGAATACCAATGCATTATCATCAATGTGAGGGTAGTCGTGGTGTGGATGAATGAAATAAAAGTTGATAAGTGAATATTCAAATAATCAAATTATTCTTTATTTTTTACTTTAGAATTCTTAGGCTTTCTGTTTCGTTTCTTCTTTTTTAACTTCTTTGTTGGAGGTGGAGCTACCTTTTGATCATGTTCATCACCATAGCTAATGGTGACAAATGCACCTTGCTTTCTCTTCTGCCGTTTTGGTGGTATTACCGCTTCATCAGAGTCAGACTTATCATTTTCACTGTCACCATTTTCTTTGTGATCATTGACTGCTTCTGGTTTTTCATCCAGTTCATCAGATTTTTCTTCTTTCTTCACCAAATGATTCTGCCTGTTTAATGTAACACAAGTAACTCTGCAGTTGGCATTGCAATTGCATATTTCATTCAGTTTTGAATCATCTACAGCCCAGACTTTCAACTCTCCAGAACTTGAAGCAGAATACAGCATCTGATTTTCGTAATGTAAACTTTTAACTCTCTGTTTGTGAGCTCGGTACGTCAAAGCTTCAGTATCTGTTACAGTCAAACTTATGATATTACCGTTTTCTAATCCAACATAAAGTCTTTCATCATCAATCCATTGAACAGATGTAGGTTTGGAGTTACATGTGATTCGTTTTTCAACACCAGCTTTGCTTATTGTCCATACATCTACTGTTTGTTCAGAGACTAGAGAGAACCTATCACCTCCGGGAGAAAATCTGATTTCTGTAGGCAGGAGTACACCTTTACTAGCCAGGTTGATTGTGAAAGCAGGACGACCTTTGATAAGATTCCATGTTCTAAGTGTTTTGTCCCCACCTATACTCAGAGCCATTTTGTCAGATGGATGTACAGCAATCGCAGTAACAGGGTGACCTAAAAGAAAGATTTTTGATAATTTAAACACAATACAGTAAATCAGACAGAATACACTAAGGGTCTGATGAAATTATATAAACTAGGTGGCTATTACAGATATTGATCTACCATAAATTACCTCCATGTGCTTTCTTCCAAATTTTCTCAATCTGCCAGTTGCCTGTTCTAGTGACAATAATGGAACCATCATCACTGCCTGTCAAGAGATGCGTGCCACCGTGTGTAAAGGCCACTGTATTTATCGTACCGTCGTGGTTCATCAAAACTGTGTGTTCTTTGCGACTCTTCATATCGACTACGACGACTTTGTCATCGGTTCCACCAGAGGCCAAAAACTTTCCCGATAAGGACATGCATCGCACAGAAGCTGTATGGGATTGTGTGGCGAAGGTTTGCTTTAGTTTCTTGATCTGGAAAAGGAATGCTATTAGTAATAAATAGAAATAAAAACGTTCAATACATAGTAGGTACCCACCTAGTTGTGGGTTATAATTTCGACTTACCGAATCTTCAGAGCGGAGGGAATAACCAAGTACAAAACCTTCGTAAGTCCCTACTACTAGTTCATCCATTATTACTTGATTGTAATTTGTAACGGATCGAAGTACAAATTAAATTTGTTTTATTTTTTACATACGAAAACATAACATAACCTCAAAACACAAACACATTGAAACACATGCCCTGCCCTCTGCCCTCCCTCTTCTCTTTGCGTGCCAGTAATGTCAGTTGTCATTTGTCAAGGCAAAGCATGTGTCAAGAGCACGTCAGAGGAGTAGGTACTGCGTATGTTTGTGTCTGTGTCATTTTCCATGTTAGTGATGGGATTCAACCGGTTCATATTACTATTTGTCTAAAGGACGGACAAAGTTGCACCAGGTGAAATGGCCCAGAACCCTAATAAGGGTACTACTGGGGTATACTGTACCTATTTATTCATACTTTGTTTCAGGTATTTATTCTTTTTATTCGTTCTAGTATTCTGTAAAAAAGTAAAAAATATTGACATTTGACATGACAGCCGAGTAGACTCAATAATAAAAAAAATAGAAAAAGAAATAAAGACGGCACATCACCAGCACCGAAAATATAAAAATCTTGGGAATTTCAATTTTTGTGCAATATATCGAATGGATTTCACTATTATTTTGTTATTGAGTTAAAATTATTTTTTATACTCCGCTAGAGCAAGAATAATTATCATTCTGGTGAGTGCAACCACGTACGTTGTTTCGATGCTTGTATCGATCTCCACGACTGGCATTATTTTGTTGTAGGATTCCCAAAAGAGGACTTATTTAGACATCTACAAGATGGATTTGGCCGAGACGATGAAGAATGTGCTCGCGAAGAGTACTGGAAGCTCAAGCGGTGCAGCCGCCTCAACCAGTGCGACAACCCCTCACCCTGCGGAAGGCTATGTCACTGAGAAGCTGTACATGCTTCTGCAGCTTTACTTGCAAAACAAGGGTTGGAGCCCGAGCATAGAGCTCTTACAGTGCTTCAGTGACCTCAAGGATTCATCTATGTTACCTAGTGCACAGTATTTACAGTGAGTTCATTATTATTGTAAACAATAACTACCTACAAGTGAAAGGTTATATTGCAAAAAGCAATGTGTAATGCATCCTGATTCAATTTAAAAATTATACTAAACCATGATTATCTTTATGTACATCATTCTTAGAAGGATCTTATTAGAATAAAAGATTTGATGAAATTATTTTTATTTCAGAGTGATGGCTTCTAGAGTAGGATTAGACACACAAGGTAGACTGATATTGCGAGATAATGGTAAAATAATACTGCCTTATGAACACTTTGCGAATGCTGTTATGCTGAAACACATGAACGGACCCCATGGCTTGCATCTTGGAGTAGAAGCTACTGTTAGAGCTGTGAGTAAAGTATCATTGTTCTTTAACCTGTTAGTATATTTTGTAAAATAAAATATACCTTCCAAGACTGTCTAAGAATAACCTATCAACATGACAGCCTCATAATAAGACTACCAAAAACCTACACGCACAAGAAAGAACTAAGCCTGGGTTGGGCCCAGGTAATAGGTATATTGTATTAACTGTAATAATGAAAGTCCAAATCCCTTTTCAAAAAACAAAATGTCTTGTTACACAGGTAGTGGAATCCTACACAATAGGAAGGGAACAATTTGGAATGGAGAAAGAGTTTATCCTTGAAGTGATTCAGAACTGCCCAAACCCTGCGTGCCGTTATTACAAGAGCCAACTGGAGATGACTCAGAAGTCTATGCAACATTTATCGCAACAGCCTACGTACATACCTGGTAGGTGTACTACTGGAATCTACTTCTCCCTTGTTTGCAAACTGCACTTCTTCCTAAATTGTGCATCTCTCAATTGTTTGCCACGAACTGCCATGGTGGATGGTGCCGGTACAATCAGAGACACACGAGACTGGTCTCGAAGTGATAGATGCAGTGTGATGCCTCGCAGAACACATTAATTAATTGTTACAGAGGTTAACATCAAATGGGCCTTCTACTAGTTCTATCACTTGTAAGACTATAAATAATCTGTTTGATATGCAGATGCGGGTGCATCGAATCTCTCCGACAGTCAAGCTGTGGAGCGCCTTTTACGTGGCGCTGCTTTATCGCAAGATTATCAGTTGCCTTTAGCGCCGCACCTCGCCGCACTCAGTGAGTTGCTAAGTAATTTATACTCTCTTTTATTTATTTGTGAAAATATACTAAACTAATTTACTGTAATCTCTAGACACACATGCCTCAGTTTTCGATAGGACTTGGGGTGAACAAGTAAAAACAAAAATGTTAGAATGATGGTCTTTTGTTGAGAGATGTGAGGGTTTGAATCCAATAAGTATTTAATTTTCGCAGTTTTTTGTGCTCATATCAAACAGTGAATGAAAACATCATGAATAGGTTATAGTTTCCAGTTAGTATTGTACCGAGTGTGGTAGTTGATCGATTACAGATACAACAATAACCATATTGGGAGTACAACCGTGATATTATTTGTCTCTTCAAAGAAAATTCACCTAACTTAATTATTATTACAGCAAACCTTACTAACGAAAAACCCGACCGCCGACGCGAAGACAAGCTCTCCCAACACCAACAGATGTTACTCCAGCATCAGACCCGGTCGCTCAGTCACCAGTCGCTCGATAAATACAGCCATTCCACTCGGTCCTCTGCATCTTCGCAGTCTGGTCTGGACTCCAAGTCTAAGCATCATTACAGCGATGATCATAAGATCACAGATTTCTTGAGGTAAATGAAAATACTCGCATCATCAGTTCAATTTCAATTTCAATTTCAATTTATTTATTTGTAAACACAGGTAAGTAAAATGGTGACATAATAGATATTGTTGTGCACTGTGATTTGCCCTAAGGCGTACAAATTTGTTCTTAACTAGGTTTAAGTAAATTACTGAATTAAATATGAATTAAATACGTCTAAAATGTAAATAACCTTAATATAAAAAAATTAATTAAGTGTGGAATGAAAATAATGTCAGGTTAATATATTAAAAGTCAATGCAAGGTATTTATTACGTAGTAAGTTATTAAATTAATCAGTATTGTCAAAAAATTCTTGAATAGAGTAAAATGTCTTTTGTATTAAATAATTATATAGTTTGGTCTTAAATGTCACAAAGTCACTGCATTTCTTAATGTCAGACGGTAGTTTATTGTAGACTTTTGCAGCCATTACAAAAACACTATTGCTATAAAGCGCTGTTGTGATATTGGTCGCAACTTGCAAATTGTCACAGCGTCGTCTGCTTACCACCTTTGGAAATAGATGTGGGTGCCGCCTAATGAATAGAGCTAGCTCATAAATATATATAGACGAGAGTGTTAGCAACTTGAGTTTATTAAAGTAAGGTTTGCAGCTTTCCCTTCTTTTTAGCCCACATATAGCTCTAACACAGCTCTTTTGAGCAATAAATAAACGATCTATTTTAATAGCATTTCCCCAAAAGATTATTCCGTATCTCAGCCTTGAGACGACATTACCATGGTATGCTACAATAGCAGCTTTTTCGTTGACTACCTTCCTTAGCTGGCGTATCGCATAAGCTGATTGGACCACTTTACTTCGAACAAATTGTAGGTGCGATTGCCATTTCATATTGGTATCTATAAATAAACCGAGAAATTTAGTCGACGTTGTCTCACTGATCTCTTTGTCACCATGAAAAATTTTAGTAGGTAGTCCTTGGTTTGATGTTTGTTCAAATTTCATCAGTTTCGTTTTATCTAGATTTATTTTAAGATTATTATTTCTAAGCCATTCAATTATAAGTTCAATGCTTTTACTAGTTTCTGCTTCACTATGACACACCACTGTACAGTCGTCTGCAAAAAGTATCATCGAGTTATTTGTGGCCATGGTTATGTCATTAATGTATACTAAAAATAATAACGGCCCGAGAACGCTCCCGTGGGGTACTCCATACGTCACAATTCTTTCGGTAGAGCTGAACGTTTTTTCAAATTTAGTTCTAGGGCAAATTTTGGTAATAGATGTACTCTGAGTTCTATTGCTTAAGTAGGATTTCAGTAAGTCTAAAGGTACTCCGCGTACACCGCATGATTCTAATTTATTCAGAAGTATATTGTGCTCTACATAGTCAAATGCTTTAGACATATCAAGGTAGAGCGCGTACACTTGCTGCTTTTTATCCATCCTAGGGTAGATAATTTCTAAAAATTCATAGATAGCAGAGTTGATAGATTTATTTTTACGAAATCCCTTCTGTTCTTTTATAAGTATTGCGTTATCTTCAAAGAAATTATATAAGTTTTTAAATATGACCTTTTCGACTACTTTGGAAAATACTGGTATTAAGGCAACGGGTCTATAGTTTTGAATGTTTAGTCTACTTTCTTTTTTGTGTATTGGTTTAATAATTGTAGTCTTGAGTTTCATTGGAAATACTCCTTGTTCTAAACAAAGATTTATAACGTAGCTCATAACAGGAGAGATGAGATAGCAAACATATTTTATAACTCCAGTGCTTATATCATCTATTCCACTGCTATGAGTATTCTTTAGATTTTGTATTATAGCGCATATCTCGTCAGCATCTGTAGGTCTCAAAAATACAGATTTACAAATGTTAGTTACATATGTTTTATTATATCTATTTTCAATGGTTGATGAGTCACTGGGTGCTAAATCTACGTAATAATTATTAAAAGTTTCTGCAATTAATTTTGGGTTAGCTATAATTTCTCCTTTCAAATTTAGTTGATTTATATTTTCCCTAGGAATGTTTTGTTTATTTTTATTTATAATGTTCCATGTTGCTTTAGATTTATTCTTAGATTTTAATATATAGTAGTCATTCTGAGATTTTTGTGTCAATTTTATAATTTTACTGTACCTTGCTGAGTAGGCTTTAAATGTTTTTTTATCATTGGAATCCTTGGATAGCCGATAATTCCAAAGTAGAGCCCGCTTACGCTTGCTGCATGTTTTTATTCCTCTAGATATCCATTTTATTTTTTGTTTTGTCCACATCTTTTTCCGTAGTAATGGAAAGCATAAGTCATAAAATAATTTAAATAGGTCATGAAAATTTGTAAAAGCCTGATCTGCGTCCTTTGCATTATAAGAATCGCTAAAAGAAAGTTGAGCAATACAGTTCCCAAACTTTACGAGATTTTCTTTACAGTAGTCACGTTTCATAGAGTACCAGTATTCAAACGCACATATCTTTTTTACTGGGCAAGTCATTAGCTGGGCCTTGTGATCAGAAATCGCAAGTTCAATCAATTCAGTTTTTGCCCCCCGTACATTGTGAATAATGTTGTCCAGACACGTTCCGCTACTTGGTCGTGTTATATCCTTTACGGATATTCGTAGATTGTGACTTACAATCATATCCAGAAAATTGTCCGAATATTTAGATTTTTCCAGAATATTAATATTAAAGTCCCCACAGATAATAATTTTTCTCTTGTTCCTTTCCATTAATGAGTCAAAAATATCATCAAAGCTTTTAAAAAATAAGTCATAGTCGTAAACTCTATACTTAGTAGCTCTATACATGCATACAATTATTAATTTATGGTCGATCAACTCTATCGCACAAGTCTCTAAACTATTTGGTATATTAAATTTTGTCATGTCAAGAACTTTAAATTTTAGACCATTTCTAACTAATATACAGGATCCCCCGTGTCTTGTACTTCTGGTATGTAGAGATGCGAGAGTAAAATTGGGAATTGATAAGATATGTATATCGTCTGGTATCATGTTATGTTCAGTTAGGCACAAAATATCAACTCGTTTTCCCATTTCTTTAATGTCGTCAAGGGATACCGCCAACACATCAGATTTGTTGACGAGCCCGTTGATGTTCTGATGCAGTATGAGTAAATTATTGGTCACGAAAAAATTCTGATTCTGTACCGTCAGTCTTGGCATTATTTTCTGCGACAGTCATACAGTTGGTTGCGTTAGGTAAGTTTTGTTCTGTCTGAGTACTCTGGTCAGTCACAAAAGCCAATTCAGTTTGGCTTCCGGCGTCTTTCGATTCTACGGACATTATTTTCATTTGCATTTGCACTAGGTACAGTAGGTACAATTTATATCTCCTATGGTTAGACAATCGAATTATATCTTGTAAAATATTACGACATAAATTCATGGTGTAGTACTTTCGCATCGGTTTGAATCGGGCATAGTCCATATCCAGGAAGATAGCATTTTTAAACTGACTACATATAAATTTCACCTCATAGTTAAGTTTACCTTCGTTAAGATGTGGATTGAAAGAGGATTCGCACACAATTACATTAGTATTTTGTACCGATGAGAGCCATGATGCTAGTACATATCGTAATGAAAAAAGATTAATGTCATTCCTAAAACCTATCAATATAACATAATCATCTAGAGTTAATTTGTTTAGTTCAGATTTACAGGAAGATAGAATATCAGATAGTGTAGCGCCTGATTTTATGAAGCTGAAGACTTCGTACGTCGTTCCAAGAAGTTCTTGTAATGAGTGTTGTACTCCTTGTCCTTGTTGATCTGCCAATATAATTACTTTTCGTTTTTGTTGATGGTGAATAATGTTCATTTTGCTACTAGTAGCGACATCTATCGGCGTATTACAATTCGCTTCTGGCTTTCGTACTAGATGTTCGTCCTTTCTGTGCTGTGGTGATGAAAATGTCTGGTTCTTATGAAGCTGGTGTGTAATAATGGGTTTCTTAATTTTTTCAATAACCTCTTGACTTGTTTCTAGCGTAGAGTTCAAAATATCTGTGTTGCGAATCATGCGCTTTTTTTCAGATGGTGAAGGTGTAGCTTTACAAAGGAGAGTAAGTTGTTGGATTTTGGCTTTGAATCCCGTGATTTGTTTGGTTAATGTGTATTTTTCAGTCAATAATGCTTCAATTTCTCGATGAGCGGAGGCCAAATCCGTCTCCAGCTTGTTGAGTCTTATTCTAATGTCCTCTGGATGCTCCAGGTTACAGGAAGCCAGTTCTGGACAGCTTCTGTGTAGGGTACAGTCAGTGTGTTGCGTCTGCCGGTCAAGTTTCTCTTCATCTTCGTCTTCCGAGAGCATGCTGAAAGTATTATTTGTGGAGACATTGATAACATGGCGTGTTTCGCATTGTTTTCCATCATCATACTCGCGTATTGGAGTTGATTTGCTTTCAGGAGGCAAGCTCATTATTGACTCCTTTTGGAAGCAGTCTACGTTCAGCAATGTACTCTTGCCCACAGGCGAAGATGATGGTGGCGATAGGTATGGGAAAGTCATTGGTGGTGTAAAGAACACTTCATGTTGAGGGTTCGTCTCTGTTTCAGTAATTATGTCGTTGCTTTGGACATTTACAGCGGATGGTCCCGAAGGTGAAGATTTTTTACTTGTTATGGGCGTTGACTGTTTTTTCCTCAGAGTAACGTAGGTAGGGTCTGAGCTAGTCGTAGGCCGAACCTTTTTTGGTTCTAGCTGCTTAGCAGTCAAACCAACTAGTGGCGACATCTTGCTTGTTCTGCCGGTATTTTTGCCTTTCGAAGACATCGTAGAAGAGTATTTGATTGTTAGAAAGTTTTCTAAAAGATTCTCAATAGATGTCGTAAATCGGTACGATGCCAAATATTTTTAAGTACAAAAATTTTTTTGGTCACACGGTGATTTGAACTCGCTATTTTCTTCTGTGCAATTCAGAAAAAATTGGGTCTGCTGACCGCTGCGCCAACGATCAGTTAATTGCAAGTGCGAAATTTAGGAACGGTTCTTCAATAATGGGCTCCAATGCACAAAGTCCGTTACAGAATGAGTCATAATGTTGTTGCTTTACCGTCACTACTTTTATTTGCAGATAATAATCGATGAAAGTTTTATTTGCAAAGTAATGTTAGCAGTTTACATTAGACAAAACTTTTGATAGTTCTCACTGCGTAAAGTCACTGATTGTGCGAGAATTCTGTTGTGTAAGCCGGCGAAATATTTAGTCAGAGAGAATAAGTATTTTCATGCTCACTTTTGTATCAAATCCTGGTCCATTTCAGTTGAAAACGTTTGTGCACAAACTTTGAGCCTCAAGGTTCATACTCCTCCGTATCGCTCTTCAATTAGTCACTTGATACTATTTTTAACAGAATTTATTTGCGGAGCTAGTAATGATACCGTCACGCCCTCTCATCATCAGACCCGGTATCTCAACAATCAGTCGACAAGAAAGTCATGCACTCCACTAAATCTATACCAGTGTATCATTTCTCAAACCCTGTATGCATATATTTAGTAAATCACTAGCATCACTTTGAAACTTAAAAACGAGGCGCCAGTTCCTCTCCAGACCCAAACCGAATCTTGAAGAATATGCAAGGCAGACTAAGGGCGTCTTGCACCAGAATCACTAAACGTATTTAACAGCTAAATCGATTTAAATCTGACGTATTTGTATGACTTGACAACTCGCTAAATACTATTTAAGAGTTAAACGCGTTTAGTGATTCTGGTGCAAGCCGCCCTTAGTTCTAAGTGTTTTTCAGTATCAATTTACAAAATAAAAAGAGTTTTCTTTCATTTCTAGGGCGAACCTAGAAAGCTTGGAGTCCCTCTCCGCTGGCACCGGACACTCAGAGCGCGCCGGCGCCGCGGGCGGCAGCGGCGGCGGCAGCGGCGGCCAGGAGCGCGTCGTCCGCGCCTTCGCGGAACTAGCGCGCAATCTACAGAGAATGCGGCCCTGTGTGCGCCCCGCTATGTGCAAGCCCTATGGCAAACAGAGCGAGCAACTGCAGAAAAGTAAGCTTTTATCCTGCAGCTAAATCCTTATCCTGTGACAGGCGTCACAGCTCAGTCGGTAACGGCTCTGCCTTCCGTGCTGTGGGTCGTGGGTTCGATCCCCACTGAGAACAAACATTTGTGCGTGGAAAACATAGATGTTTGTTCTATGTCTGGGTGTTACTACGTATTATAAGTATGTATTTACAAAAAAAAAAAGTATTTAAGTATTCTATCAGTCATCTAGTTCCCATATTACAAGCTTTGCTTAGTTTGGGACTAGAGGGCGTTGTGTGTAAAGTCCATGAATATTTATTTATTTATTAGCTTATATTTTTATTGACATACAATTTCACTCTGTGAAAATGCTGATCCAGGGAGCACTACCGCCGTATTACGGTCGCCAAGGAGTTGTGCTTGCATTGATCTGTTCAGATTTGAAGGGTGCTGGTGCTAAGGCACACGAGACTTAACCTTTACGTCTCAGAGTGATGGACGCAGTGCAATACTACACACGGCACGTCTGCAGTGGACGTGCGCTATGAGATAATGCATTGTATTTTTCCAGTTCTGTTGGACACTATCCAGTTGGTGCAGTCCCTGCGCAGTTATCTGCCGCCGCCACACATTCAAGTTACTTCGTGGAAAAACGACGACAAGCTACGGTAACACTTGTTCTATGCTGCTTATAATTGAATGAAGGTGCAATAAATGAAGAATTTTAAGAAGTTCGATCCAGTGTGGTGACACTTTTAATGCGCATTATGTAGTAATGATTTTTCGCTAGAAGTTGCAGTAGTTTTGGTGTGTTAATATTGAATAGATAAACATTCGCATTGTAAAATGCGAAAAAGCGAACTTCCGCTATTAGCGATTTATGATTACGTTTACATTACATCTAAGGTGATTTTCATTTTACTGGCAACTTCTAATAGTAAAGAAATAATTTGGTTTCATTACAGTTCTAACAATATGGACGATTTGGAGTCGCGCAAAATCGTAAGCGGCAACTAACGTGAGTTTGTGCTGGTCACTCGTCCTTTCTTGATCACCTTGCGCTAGGTCAACGACCGGGTTTGTATATATAAGGAACTTGTGACTGTGAATGACCAGCGTGGTGACAGGACTTTAAACTCTTCGTGTTAAATCGACCAGCGACCATCGACCATCGAATAAAGCGACCAGTGTACCCAAATATGATTGTATATTGAAATATCCATGCATGATAAATATCTCATTAGATCTTTGGTACTCAAAAATCTAGTGGGTGTTTATAGGGTAGTCATAGGCACGTCCAAGCATCACATTTCGTGCAATGTCCAGTTGTAATCACCACGTTGGTTTTGGACTGTTGGAATATACATAACAAAAGCGATATGTTATGAAGTTTTGTGTATTTATATAACTAAGTATTTATATGAAATTGGTATGATTCTATTGTTTATTTTATAATTATTGTCATCGAACCTAGACGTTTCGCAATGAGATTTCGCACAAGATACCTATAAATGGTAGATGTAAAAGAAATAAATAAATTGAAATACGTTAAAAAAAAATGGTGCACGGTAAAGCGACAAATTTCAGCTCGGGACTACTTTGTATTTAGAAACACGTCCAGACAGCACCAGTATACCATTTCGATAATAATAAAACGCATTAAAGAAAATAAAAATGTATAGGTTTGATGGCAATAAAAAAAATGTGTGTATAATTTGAATGGTTCCTTATAAATTTTAAATGTAATCTTTTGGATCTGCACATACTTTAGTATTCTTTCTTGCCATTCTTTTGGTTGACTGCTTCTTTGTCTCGAAATTAACGATATTTTATAGTTTTTGTATACATTATTATTTATTATTATAAGATGTGACTGCGTTTTGAAATTGTGGGGGTCTGAAATTGTTCTTATAATTAGTATTAGTAAGTAACGGGCATGTATTTTGCCATTTGTCTTAGATCGGCAGGCCTGCTCTGTTGCAAACTTAACTTCTAGGCAGAGATTCCAAACGCAATTCATTTAATATTGTGTCATGGACATATCTGTCTTAATTCCCGATTTATATATTCTACAAGCATTATTAGTAACTTTCAATTAATCTCTTATCTTGGATAATGTAACAATTGTTACGCCAATAAGATGAGATGTATATAAAAGTAACACTTTTTGCTACTAACGGATGCCCGTAGAATATAGGAACTGGGCATACGTAGACGAGAGGTTATTTTGTATGTGCTCTAATTATGATAGTTTTAGCACAAAATAATTTTATTACATGCATTTAGCATTGTTTTCAGTTTATTGCTTTGTTTGTGTTTGCAAGTTTATCCATTTGTTTGTTTGCAACTATGTTACAATTATTAATTTTTGATGTTATACTTCCGTACGGTATTTTATAATTCGTCCCAGTTTATAATAAGTTTTTTTTATCAGTTTATTCTCGTAAGTGCATTATTTACACTGTGATAAAGGTGTAATAGATGTAGGTTTGAGCAAACTCTTGACAAGCTAGTAACGCGCAAAAAAGATTTATGATCGGAGTGCAACACTTACAGTTAGCAATAAAATAAATTCATCACAATAATTTTATTAAATTCTGAAAACTAAAGAATAATAAATAAGAGTGTAAGAAATAATAAATAAGAGTTTCTTACAAGAAATATACACGGATAATGTGACAAAAAAGCCATACCAATAATAGTATATTATTATCTTAAATCGTTATTGCTGACTGTACTGAACAACTTATGTAAGATTCGATATGGCACTTTCTGGCAAATGCTGTCATATTTCAATCTTTGCACAATAATAATTCTATTTTTTGAAGTCGATCAACGACGATAAGTATCTACAATGCGTACGTAAAGTAAGGTAAAGTTCGCCATGTCTTGTCTTGTGAACGATAGGAAGTATCTTAATGAAGACTGCAATTTTTCACATCTTAGCTAATGTCTGTGGATGGATTTGTAAGTTAGATTTGGTAAGTTGCGCGTACTGCATACTTGGAATCAAGCAAAATAATGTTGTCAAATGCGGGAGGCTATCCGGTTTAGGTAATTATCGCTTTGTCTCTTTCTATCGCGTATAGTATTGTATAGCTTCAATTGTCACGAAATCCACAATGTGATTTGTTCGCTGTACCTCAAAAATGTGGCCGCACGCAAAGATATAGATAAGCTAACATGTAGGATTTGTATTGAATTTTGTATAGCTTTATCTTTTTTGTTCGAGATTTGTAAATATCCAATTTCAAAATAATGTTCTAAGTATGCAGTAAGTTGAAGTTAAAGTAAGGTAACAACACGAGTCGCTATTTACTTCCAAATGCATCTCATCGTGTTAAATAATGATTACATAAGTTTTAGTGCAATAATAAGGCAAAGCCTACTTTAAAGTTTTGTATCCTAGTAGTAGTTCTAAATTTATATACATTCGCATCACATTTTAGTTATTTGTTTTGATTTGAAGTGGTTATAATGAACTGTTAGGTCCATATTCTCATTAGCTGCTAAGCACTGATCCAGACTCGATCATAGATTCTCGTATAATTTCTACTCAAATGTGTGCTTGAGTATCAGTTCCTTTATCAGAATGCGGTCCTTAGTTACGATTGTAATAATATAGTTTTTTTTATTTTCCATACTTTTTGTCAGTTACGTTTGACTGTTTCGAATGTAATGTTAAGCAGCTTTATAATAGACGTTCTTGTATAATTAAGCTTGTTACTTTTATTTAAAACTTGGGTGTGTTGGTTTTGTACGTAATTTTTGATCACTTGATTGCATTAGGTATCCAAATATAACGAGGCTATTATGCTTGATGACAATTTGCAATACACCTTAGTTATTAAGCATATAACCGTCGACTATCTACTCTTAAGTATTAACATTTTCCATAAGAAACTCTCTCTGTATTAGAATATTAAGCTTTCTAGTCAAAAATGATTTCAATATCACATTTATACGAATTGGTCCCGATTACACGTTCTCTAACTTTCTGACCAGTATCTTTATTTATTTTGGCAATTTACGTAATTGGAACATTTGGCAAACGATCTCAAAATTATGCTTATAACATCACGATGTTGTATTTTTTTATACCAATTGTCTAAAGACAAATTAAATTGGCGGGCTTAATATTTGGGCTAAAATACTTTTTTACCATAGACTGGTTGATTTTATATCGTTTTATATAATTTTATAACTTATCTAGGTGTTTATACCTAATATATTCAATCTAGTTTAGTGATCTTATAACGCACCAATAGTTATACGTAGTAATAAATCATATAATTAAAGAGACCTACTTTATTGAAATCTATTGAATCAGACTCATAAAATAAATCATAACGGCATCTGGGTTCTGTGATAAATGATAATCAAAATGTAATTTTGGCGTATGCAATATTTATTTAAAAATCTGTCTCTTTATGTTACTAAAATTTCTTATTTTGGCAAAGCGTTAGAACTTTTGTTATTTTTACAATAAGAACCCATAAATGATACAAAATACGAGAACCGTCATTTATGTTTATTTCTTATATTCGTCATAATTTCTCATCTTGACAGATTATGTGATGAACAATGATCCGTACTGCTACTAATGGACGTCGAACATAAACAATAGTCATATCCGGAAGACCACACTTAAGGCCTAACTGATAACACTCCTCGTTTTAGTCAGGGGCTTCACAGAAGATTACTTGTAGTCTCAAAAAATACAATTTCTAAAAATATCGCTTTGCCATTTGTAACTTATTGTTTGACGTATATTTTAATCAAAACTGTAAATTAGTAATGAAAAGCAGTGCTTAGAATAAATGACAAAAAAAAACTATCGAGTCGTTTTATTTGAACCATAGGCAGGTCTTTTTAGTACAATTTGAAAAAAAAAAACTACCTATACTGGAAAACCTCGCGTCCTCATTGGACGTGCCCTGTGCAATGCTGTGTTGTAGACAGAGGTTACCGCTTGGTATCAAATGGGCCATCTGATTCTTCTGTCACTAATTCTCATCAAAAAACCAAAGTCTGAAAGAGAAATGAAGAAAATGACAGAGTTCACGTCCCCCCTAAATCCCTTTTTGAACATTTCAAAGAAAATGCACTTTTTCAGTAAAACATTTATTAAAAACCATCTAATTGTATCACAAACATCTAGGTAAATAGAATTGATGAATACAAATGCTAATTTGGAACTAAATAGAATCACAATAATGTTTATAAATGCCATGCAATAATTATTAACTATCAATACTTTTTATTAGCTAAATACGTTTTTAACGCAGTGTTTTTTGGCACCCAACACGTGACATAAAACCAGAATTAAAAATATTTTATCTAAAACAGAACTTCATCTTCCAAGCGGAGTGCATTGGTATAATCCAGGCTGCGAACGCAGTGCTGAACAGAAAGGTAAATACATCAGAATCCTATCTCACAGTGCTGCGGTACTAGTGCAAGCCCTGAACAGGTACGAACATAACTCAATACTTTATTGCATTCATGTTGTACAAAAGGGTCTTAAATATATTTATGCTACCAACATGAGCCCAGTTAGGGCACGACAATTTAAAAATGGTCACTAGGTATTTTAACCATATTACTAACATAATTATTAAATAATTATAACTCAGGACCAACCATGCAGTGCCAGCATCCACTGGAAGAAGTAACAAAGTTATAGTAGTCGCAACGGACCTCTGTCTCCAAGTATCTGCGTCGAACCCATTTTTGGTCGAATTCGAGGTAAGCGAATTTTTCGCACAAAGTTTCGTTTGTTGCACCTAAATACAGAAGGACAAAGATCCGTTGTGCGTACTATACTCTCCAGTGGATAAAGGGACACAGTGCATTTAGAGACGACGAGGCTGACGCTTTGGCCAGGAGAAGTTCGGAAATGCAGCCAGCAAGACCAGAACCCGCTACCATTCAGTCAAGTCCGACTCTGGATTTGACTACGAACTGTACAACTACACCAAAATGACTGGACAAGTATTGCTAACAGTTGAAGGAGACATTCCCAGCGATACTCGCAAAAATTCTTCAACCAGAAACGTGACAAACTGCTGTGTATCTCGACGAGCACAATACCTTGGGATACCGGTGCCTCCTCAAGAAGCTTGCACCAGCATCTGCAAGTTGCTGGCCTTCCCGGAGGACATGGGGTGGCTGGAATAGCGGCCGCTACTCATTATAAATCACAAAAAAGTCCGCCGAACAAGCCTAGATCAACGATGAGACCCAAAATATATTTTTTATAGAATAAAAGAAAGAAAAAATATTTAGAACATTGTTTTTAAGTATATGATTATTATTTGGCATGGTACAAAACATGCTTCGTATATTCATAATAATTAAAGGTATCTATTTTATAGTGCAGATAAAAGTACGTTAAATCTTATCACATCTAATTATAATTAACACGATAATAATAGTAATATAATAATATAAGTAAGTAATAATATAATAATAATAATATATATACAGTTATAATGTAGTAAAAAATTTAAAATACCCTTTCGAATATCATTTTGTGCGCAATTTATCGTATTTCACTTACCTACCTACCTATTTATCCTATTTAATATTATTTTTTTATCAATATTTTCCAATATTATGCACAATTCCACGTGGGACATGCTATGAGCATGAAATGGAAAGTATATTCCCCTTTTTATATGTATTACTGTTGAGGCTGCTAAGGTTTGTTTTGCTATGAATCCTATCTAATTGGAATAAAAGACGACCGTGCGTATGCGTTGTTTATTTGCGACTGGTGTGAATGCAGTTAGATTCATGGTTAAAAAGAAATTAGGCTACATCTGCTTTTGAATGACAAACAAAATAGAAAACGATACAACATGCCGCCCACCAAAGGACAATAGTCCTTTCTAAACTAAAGCAATCAACAAAATCATTAACTTAAATACCTACAACAAATTTAAATGATCTCATCTACGAGTAGGTACTTGTTTGAAAAATAATTCTTATACAAAACAATTATACTTAGATTTTAGGTTAGGCTTTAACAAAAATATAATTTAAGTAGGTTAGTAACATTCAGCTATCATAACCTACCTGCACAATAAAATAGGTAACAATAAAATGTAAATCTCTTTTGAAATCAGGTAGTTAGGTAGTGAATCATTGATAGACAAGTAGTTAAATACCTTCACTGAAATAAATAACTATGCAAAAACAACAGGTATTTTTAGTTATCTACCTACATAAACATCTATTCTATTCACTTTTATCTATAGGTAGTTCACATAACCGTGTATTTGTCCGTTTTATGATTTCACCACGACACTTTAAACTATACACTCGCGTATTACCGTCTGGGCCCACATGTTTGTGGGTTATACGACCGAGGGACCATTTACCAGGGGGTAAACCGTCTTCTTTGACTATAACAATGTCACCCGGTTCTAGTTCTCTCTCACGTTTCAACCATTTGGGTCGTTCTTGCAGTCTTGTTATGAATTCTGACTGCCAACGGTGCCAGAAATCTCTTACCAACTTCTGGGTGTACTGCCAACGTGAAAGTCTGTTGACGTTAACATTACGTAGATCAGGGCTTGGTATAACTACAGGGGCTTCGCCTATCAGAAAATGACCAGGCGTAAGGGGGTCAATGACGTCAGGATCAGAAGCATCAATGGGAACGAGGGGACGCGAATTTAGGCAAGACTCGATTTGGCATAAAGTCGTCGTCATCTCTTCAAAGGTCAGGTTCTTGGTCAGGATTCTTTTTAGATGGTATTTTGTAGATTTAACTCCGGATTCCCATAATCCTCCAAAGTTTGGGCTGTAGGCAGGAATGTTGTGCCACTGGGTTCCGTCTAGTGATAAAATATCTGCCATGTCTCCGGGTAATTCTAAACAGGCTTCTTTAAATGCTTCTGCTAATTCTCTATTAGCACCGATGAAGTTTCGGCCTTGATCGCTCCAAATATGAGTGCACTTGCCTCTTCTGGCAATAAATCTATGAAATGCGCCGATAAAAGATTCGGACGTGAGGTCTCCTACCAACTCTAAGTGGATGGCTTTCGTAGCCATGCAAATAAAGATGGCGATATAGGCTTTGTTTGACTTTGCACCTCTGCCCTTTGACATCAAGACTTGCAAAGGACCGGCAAAATCGACTCCGCTGTGGAGGAAAGGTCGTGCTTGAGTCACACGGACCTTCGGTAGGTCACCCATTATCTGTGTTCGGGTTGCGGCTCGTTGACGAGCACAGATTATACATTTGTGAATATATGCCTTCACTGCATTCTTGGCGTGGATGATCCAATACCTTGATCTAAGGTAGCAAAGCATGAGCTGTATTCCGCCATGTAAGGTTTTCTTGTGAGCGTCTGCTATAATCAGATTCGTCAGGTGAGTATGCGTGCCGAGTATGATCGGATGTTTCTGTTCTGTCTGTAAATCTGAGTTTCTTAGTCTGCCGCCCACCCTGAGAATATTCTTTTCGTCCAGGTATGGATTCAGATTCAAAACCTTGCTGTTCATCCTTAAATTCTTCTTCTGTTTTAGCCTTTCTATTTCTGGTCCGAATTCTCTTAATTGTGCTATTTTTATACATTTGATCAAAACTTCTTCGTATTCTTCTGTCGAAAACTTCTCATCTATTTTTTCAGGTTGTTTTTTGCTGTTTATGAATCTAATACTGTATGCTATCACCTTTTGTAGTTCTTGTAGTGTTCCAAAGTTTTCGAATTTCAGGGTTTCTTCTTCTTGTTGTTCTATTTTCAGGTTTACTTGTAGTGTCTTCTTTCTTTCCACATCTGTAGTTGTTGTATTGGGTCTGGTTAGTTTCATTTCTTTTGTCTTCAGCCATTCTGGCCCTTCCCACCATAGGTTGTTTTCTATCAGTAGGGGTAGTTCTCTTCCTCTTGATCCTATATCTGCTGGGTTGTCTTTCGAAGCAACATGAAACCATTGTGTGTTTGCTACGTTGTCTAGTATTTCGATCACTCTGTTGCTCACGAAGAGTTTCCATCGATGAGGATCACCAAATAGCCATGATAAGACTACAGATGAGTCTGTCCATGCGTAGACCTTGTCTTTGGGAATTCTCATAGCTTCACACACTTGTGTCAGGAGCTTCGACAAAAGTAATGCGCCGCAGAGCTCAAGTCTTGGTAGTGTAACTGCTTTGACAGGTGCAACGCGTGTCTTCGACGCTACGATTGTAGTTTTTATATCACCGTTCTTGGTTTCTACTCTAGCATACACCACCGCACAGTACGCCTTTTCAGATGCATCACTGAATCCATGTAGAGTAGTCTTGTTTAGGTCTTCGTTGTTTGTCTTTATCCATCTGTCTATTTCAATGTCGTTTAGTTTCTCAAATCCAATTCTTAGCTTTGTCCATTCATTTGCAATAGTTTCGTTTACAGTATCGTCCCATTCGAGTTTCTCTAGCCATAGTTTCTGAATCAGTACTTCGCTAAAACAATAGCTGGGCTGATCCACCCAAGGGGATCAAAGAATCGTTGTATGTCAGCTAATATGTTTCGTTTGGTGATTACTTTCGGTTGTGGTTGTATATCAAATCGGTAATGCAGTGTGTCGGTCTTCATATTCCACGATAAACCAAGAGTTTTGATCATACATTCGTTCTTAATGTCTTGTGTTGTGTGCATGCTTCTTAGCGTCGGTTCTATTTCAGCGATAAATTCAGGACTATTCGAGGCCCATTTCTGGAGTATAAATCCTCCTCTTTCTAGCACAGTCGTTATTTCCTTACTCAATTGTATCGCTTCCTTTGCTGTAGAACTTCCACTCATACAATCGTCTACAAAGAAATCTTCTTTTATTACTCTCGCTGCTTCTGGATAGTCTTTCCCTTCATCTTCTCCTAGTTGCATTAATGTTCTTACCGAAAGGTGTGGTGCTGCTGCGGTACCAAACGTAACTCTTAGGATTCGATATTCTTTAACTTCTTCGTTAGAATTTGCTCTCCACAATATTCTTTGCAGGTCTGTGTACTTCTCATTAACAATCACTTGACGATACATCATTTTGATATCTGATGTGAAGCAAACAGGTTTCATTCGCCATCTCATTATTAGATCTCGTAAATCACTTTGTAGTTGCTGTCCTACTAGAAGTTCATCATTCAATGATTTGCCGTTAGATCCTTTACATGATCCGTCGAAAACAACTCTTACTTTCGTTGTCTCTTTGTCTTCTCTTACAACTGCGTGGTGTGGAAGATATACTGCTGGTTTTGATAGTTCTTCTCTAGGTACTTCTTCCATGTGATTCAGCTGTATGTATTCGTCTATCACTGTCTTGTACTCTTTCTTCAGCTTCGGCTTACTTTCGAATCGTTTTTCTAATTGATAAAACCTCTTCAGTGCCGTGTCTCGTGTTTCACCAATTCTTTTGGTCGGTTGCGTACCTTTGAGAGGTAGCGTGACTACGTAACGTCCATCTGTTGTCCTGGAATGGGTAGCTGTGTATATCTCTTCACATAACCTTTCTTCAGCTGTCATACTTCTCGTACATGTATCTTCAATGTGCCACATGTTTTTCAACATGTTGTGTACGTCGAGGGTTTCCAGGTGATGGTGAACAATAATTCTGTCATCGTGTGATTCGTCTCCTACATTGCCAAAAAGAATCCATCCCAGGCTGGTTTCTTGCGCACATGGGGAACCTGAGGGACCTTTGATTACCTTTCCTTTCACGATGTCAGCGTAAACTTGAACTCCGAGTAGCATATCGATTTTGCCTTGAACGTTATATTTTGGATCGGCTAGTACCAGACCGTCCAAGTGTGACCATGATATAGGCGCGATTGTCTTACTAGGTAACTGTTTAGTCAGTTGGGTCGAAACAATAAAAACATCAACATTAAGGCTGAAAGAGTCCTCATACCTAGATAGAACCTCAAGTTGAGTTGAATGACTGACCTGTGTCTCTGTGGAACCTATTCCGGTTATCCTAGCGTGGGTTGGAGTTTTGATGACTTCTAATCTCTGAGCCGCCCTCTCACTCACGAATGATGCCTCTGAACCTAAGTCGATAAGAGCCCTGAGTAACGTCGTGTGCCCTGAACTACTTCTGACAGGAACTACAGCCGTAGCCAGCAGCGAACTCTTACGATTGCTTGTGAAATATGATGCGAAGTGTGTAGCTATATCTGTGATGTCTTTCTGGTCCTCTTCTTGTTCTTCCTCCACTTTCGCGTGCAGTGATGACATGGTAGGCTCCTGCTTCTTCTCCTCTGTGTCTTTCTTCGCAAATGAATGCAGAAGAGAGTGATGACGCCTTCCACATACTCTGCATGAAGTCTTCTGTCTACAGAACATCATAGAATGACCGGGAGTCAAACAATTGTAGCATAATCTATTTTCTCTCACATATTCACTTCTCTTGTCTGGGTCCAGCTTTCCAAACTGCTTGCAGTGACAAAGCAGATGATTCTCGTTGCATAAATTACAGGTGTGTTGTGTTGTGGGTGTAGTTGCGTGAAACGTCTTCACCTTATCGCGTGCCGATGATGATGATGTTGTCAGTTCCAGTGTGCAGATGCGGCTGTCCAAAAATGTTGTTAGGTTGTCGAAAGTAGGTAACCCGTCACAGTACTCCTCACTAACATGAGTCTCCCATGCTCTGTGTGACTCACTGTCCAATTTTTGAATTAACAAAAATATTATAATTGGGTCCCAGCTCTTAGTAGAAATTTCTAGACTTTGTAGGCTATTCAAACATTCTTTTGTGTTATCAATCAGCGATTTTAAATGGATAGGTGATGGGGATGTAAGTTTCTTCAACATAAATAATTTTCTCAAAATAGCGTTCACAATAAGCCGTCGTTGACTGTACCGATTCTTCAAATTTTCCCAAGCAGGCAAATAATTCTTCTCCGTGATTTGAAAATGTTTGATTGTGTTCTTTGCCTCGCCGATAACGCATGACTTTAAATAATGGAGTTTTTGTACATCGTTGAGCGCGTTGTTGTTGTGAATTAGCGATGTAAACGTGTCTTCAAATGACTGCCATTCCTCGTAAGCTCCGCCAAAAGATGGTAGATTGATTCTAGGTAACTTCACTTCTAGGTTGCTTGGTGTACTCGACTTAGTGCTCGGAATGTAAGGTAAACTAGGTTGAGTAGGTTGAATTGGTTGTAAACAATCAATCATGTCCGCCTTCAAACTCGAATACAATTCCTCGCATTCACTGTGTACATCAGTAGAAAAATACAACAAACTACTTCTCTCTTCTTTTGTAGTAATCTTTAGCAACTCCATATGAGCTTGTCGCAACGTATTCCAATACTCGTCGATGCATTGCAATCGTGCTTGTATATAACCTTTAGTTTTACGCACTTTAGAACACTTTTTAAAGTTAGTTTGTGCCTTATTTAATAACTCGGCTAAGTCCTCTAACTGATTAATTAAATCTTTCACTTCAGGCATTGTTCATTACCGCACAATAACAGTTCACAATAAATTGAAATATCACTGCAAGTTCCGTGAGTAATTACGCAGGTTGTTATTCACTTGTAGAAAAGTTCTGGAAAGGATTGTAGCAATAACACGTAAACAAGTAGGCTCGAGCGAATGTTCAAGGTCACGTTCGATGCAAAAATGCATTCCTCCTTCGATAGTTGAGAGCGCGATCCGGTTCGAATATGACCACTATGTTGAGGCTGCTAAGGTTTGTTTTGCTATGAATCCTATCTAATTGGAATAAAAGACGACCGTGCGTATGCGTTGTTTATTTGCGACTGGTGTGAATGCAGTTAGATTCATGGTTAAAAAGAAATTAGGCTACATCTGCTTTTGAATGACAAACAAAATAGAAAACGATACAACAATTACCGATAATATAGGGATAGATCAAAACTAAAAACTTGAGGCCAAGCAAGCCACGGCAATGAATGTTTAGGTCAATTATCATGACATGATATGCTACGCCGTAGCTGCTACGGCGTAGCATATAGCCGTAGTGGCTACGACATGTATGGAAACCACATTTTTAATATTTTTTATTTTGGAGCAAACTTTAGCTATGTATGAGCATTATTCATTATTATATTGAAGCTACGAGTATTTCCAGAATACAATGTTGAGGTATAGTTTTTATATTGTGTTACGTTTATAGAAAAAAATCTATGTTATAGAAAGACATAAAAACGTTGAAAGGCGAGGTAGACAGTGAAAACACAGAATGAAAATGATAGTGTAAAATACAAACACTGAAACAGAAACACAAGGAATGTAAAAGTATCTGGCTTATTTTGACACCCTGTATGCTATACAGCATATAGGGTGTCAAAAACAGTGATTATGAAAATTGCCTACATTACAAAAATTTCAGTGCTCATTTTTTTGTTCGGAATTTTTAGGTTTGAAGACGTAAACTGAATCATCGAGCCAGTAATACGCTTGTGAGAAATCACCCTCGCATAGATACGGCGCCCGAGTCCACGAAACCAGTTCGAAGCCGGCTTCATCTGCCATGAACTGAACGAACGCCGATGCTTGCTCTTCAAAACCGAAGCCTTTGATTGGGAGCCGCTCTTCAGGTTTGTGGTCGGGAGTTACTGGAATAGATAAGAAAAAAAAACAGTAAGGTAATTTTTTATACGTACCGCAGTGTAGGACTTCTACTATGCTAATGTTTGCACCGAAATTCTATAAATCATTTTTCAATAAACATCTCTATCAATTTATGCTTGAGTCTCAATTCTAGTGAGATCTTGAGAGCATGCGAGTGTAGAATTCCAATCAGAAAATACTAGTAGAAATAACCAAGTGTTTTTCACATTGGTTAACAGAGTGATTGGAGGGTTTTGGTCGTCCTCCTCCGCGGTGACCAACCGTGTTGGAGGAGGAAAGGCCTGGACAGAGAAAGCGAAAAACAGAGAAAAATGGAGGCTGTTGGAGGAGGCCTATACCCGCCGAGGGGTCCTTAACCTTTAAGTTATTTTAAAATCCAAAACTAAGTACCTACTTATTTTATTTTCTAAGGAATAATAAAGGCTTTTTTTATTTTTATTTTATAACAGAGTGATTCTTGTAATATGAATAAAAAGCTGTAGGTGACAGAATGAAAATTTTATGTTTGTGTTCTTTGATAGTTCTGATATGGTAAAATTATCTGTAGTTTAATCATGTTTTCACTGTAAAATAGTTATTATTACCTTCAACATAAGGCTTATAAGGCAGTACTAGCGCCAGCATCAGAACACCTCCAGGGCCAATCGCACTACGAGCTTGCATCAGCATCGTCTTCGGCTTGGTGCAGCGGTCGAGCAGGTTCAGCATGCACACGCACTCGAACTGCTGACCGTCCCACCAGTTGTCAGTATCCAGGAGCCTTTAAACCAATGGAAGAGACCGTCTAAATAATAGCTTATTGACTAAGGTAACCTTCAAAGAGAAAGAGAGTGTCACTGAAACGTGATGAGTATGAGAAACGACCTAAAAAATAATAAAGAATACTTACACGTCTGTTATCATTACACAACTTGCTGGGTTTATATCGCCCTGCATCCACCATCCGCTTAGCTAAGTCTGCTTAATCCACAGAAACGACATGGTCAATACGCGCTGTAGAGATGATTGCTGTGGTTTCCTCATGATGTTTTGCTTTACCGTGTGAGACAACTAAGCTGACTTTTAGAACATGGGTTTTGTAGGCTTATCCCACCAAACTGGCTTCAGACTAGAACACTTACGCATAGCCCTTTTTGGATAACGCCTTTCTCATGCTCCCCGATATCTCTGTAGCGTACTTGGCAGTGTACAGCCTCGAGAATCTTCTGCTGACTTCGCCATCTCCAGCGCCCACGTCGACCAACGAGCCGGAGCCATCGCGAGCTGATCGCGGCGCACAGTTTAACAGCTGACGCATCTGGTTCTCAGAGAGCACGAACATAGACCCTCGCCCGAGCCAGCTGGAAGGAAGCAAACGTATTGCTAAGACAAATTAGCGCAGACAACGATTGAGCTAGAAAGTTGCAACGATTATAGCTAGAGTATAACATCTCAATTAGAGCGAACAATTTCAAAACAAAGTGGCCGATCGCTATCTATGCTGTTCTTTATTGCCTTCCAGCGGTATTTCTATGCACCTATTAATCTTATCCAAGTTAATTGTCGAAACAACTAAGTTGGCTCGTTGTTGCAACCATCTAATTTAAAAGTAAACTTCCTTGAAAACGATTTGCGGCGCAGTCGCGACGTAGCTGAGCAACAATAGCGCAATTATCCACTACTGTTGGTCGTAGGGTGGTGTTTGTTCCTATGGAGGATTGCGTCGAGCTGCAATTACCGAGGATAAAGTAGAAAGCGGGCTGTACGGGCTGCGGGCAGTGCGGCGTCTAGGGCAAATTGTGCGCCGGAGGGAGCACCGGCCGCGCCTCGACGTCTTCATCGCGCCCCGGGGACCGCCGCAAGTGGATAATGAGAACTAAATCCAGCTCTCATTAGCGGAGAGCGAGCGTCGCACCGATCGATACGAATTCGTCTTCGCCAGGTAAAGGAATAATCGGCGCGAGGCCCGAGCTCTGTTATTAGCCGTAGTACCATATATCACGCGCGGCATTACCCGCGGCCCCCGGCGTCCGCGCCGCAATTACTGCAGCGAACGGTGCAGCTCGGTACAATACCCTATCTAGCCAGGCTCGGTTCAAAGTGCTCAATTACGAAAAGGTATAGGAAAGTTTTCCGCGCTTCCTTTTCGGGTCGTCGAATGGGCGCGATGGTTTATTGGATGTAGTTATGAGGATCATTGTGCGACACACGTGTCGTTATCGACATAGTGCGGGTGTCTGGGCGACGTTCGCAGCTCGTTTGCGGACAGAACGGTACGGATTGATTGCTTTATTGTCCCGTCGTTGTCGGCGGCGGCGGCGGCGGTGTGGTGGCGAGCCGACGACGCGCAATACATGTTACATGAACCGGCCGCGCCACCGCAACTAATGAGCACCGGCACCGCGTAATTGTCACCAAGAGCAGTGTAAACTCACCATTCCAACACCTCGGGACGAACTACAATTGAGTCGCGCAAAAACATCTCAAGAAAATGACGTCAGTTCCTATCAGAATGCTGCGAGCGAGACTCGTATGATTGATTTATTAGAACCATAACGAGAATGAGTTTCGTTCAGAGCGCTCCTTTAGTTACCCTCGTAAAAAGTAACAAAAGGAATCTGTAAAAGCGTTCCGGTTTTCTTAAGGGTAGTCGATGGCACATAACGAGACCTGTGCCGACGGAGTACCTAATAAGAAGGTAACTGAAACCTCAACACGGAGCGGTGTGTCTAGTCGCGTCAAAAATTGTGAGGTAAGGGGTGATGTATAAATCGAGTATAGAGCAGTAGGTGGATAGGCGGGTGCAGAATATCTATTTCAATAGAATGCGGTGCCTTGCAACAAGGAATCCGATGCGGTTATCGACGGCGGAGGTGAGAGATGTGTCGCCGGCACGGCCGGGCGTCGGGCGCCGGGGGGCGCCGGGGGGGGGGGGTCGGCAGGGCTCGTATCGCGATTGCATCGGAGAGCAAACAAGCGGGCGGGGTGTCACGGTGGCCCCCGCCGCTCAAATCATATTACCCCCGGCCTCACACTCGCTCCGGCTCCACACGTCATTTGAGTGTGCGTCGCTATGGCGACGGCCCGGGCTGTGCATGATATTAGTCCGCGTACGGCTCATCTCCGGCCGTTTAAACTTAACGCGCCGCGCCGCCTCGCGCGGGAAATTAAAACCGGCTCCGGACCGGAAGGCGCGCGAGCGATCTACCCTCGCGAGCCTCCGTCGCGCCGCCGCGCCGCCCGCTCGGCCCATCCGCCCCGAGACTCACACCGAAACCAGAATCTAAATCTCACATTGCGTATACATGCAGATATTATAAAATGGAACATTATATGACACTATTAAAAATTGTTAGTACACGCTATGTGGCAGAGTACATAATCATAAGTAAATATTTTCACAAAAATATCTGGTGTATTTGACAACCAACTTACCTAAGATTTATTTAGGCACTTTAAAGCAAGATGGCTTCGCCTTGCAATGGAACCAGAGATACTCTAAAAATAAATAAAATGCTACTGTTTCTTTATCATGCTTTTTTTTCTTTATCAAAAGATACAGGTACTTTGTTATTTGCATAAAATTAGTAATAACTGATAAAAGCTAACGCGTCACAGAACTAATTTATAATGATGTCCATGTGAACTGTACTGTCCATGTGTAAGTGTACTGTGCGTTACTTAGTGTGCAAATAAACGCCTGTCTATGTCTATGAACGAATTTGATAGCATCACCATAAAACCCATTAATATAGGTAGGATGGTAACGTCATTTCGTATTCGTGTGGAAGAGCTTCTAAACGTTATTTACAGCGTATAAACACACTACAGATATGTACACATTAAACACGGTGGCACAGATAGGAAGAGCTCCACCCCATGTATGTAGATACCTACACATTTGCTTTACTCAAAGACATTGTCGCTTTCAGGCACCTCATTAGAGAGCGTCACATGTGAGCCTACCCACCCCCTTCCCTCCGTGCCCCACTCCACCGCTACACCCCACACGCACACATGCACGGAGCATGGAGACGAGAGCAATTCTTTCTCTGCGCTCGCAAACTTGGATGGATAATTACACTTAGATAAGAACTCGTAGCTCCTTATGTATTATACGATTTTCATACGGTTACATATAGACAAAGACGTTTGAACGTGGAAACAAATGAGCTGCCAGATGTCTCTGGGGATCGGAGAGCGAACCTCTTTGAATAATGGTTAAGCAGTATCATTATGTATTGATTACTCGACGGTGGTGGCTTGCGTTGCGGTCCAGACGGTGCCAGGTAGACTAGAGGGTAGTTTAATGTTGCCGTGAAATCTGGAAGTTCCCGACTACTTATTAGAGTGCAATAAAAATCAAGTTGTATAGAGCACAATCGATTGCCGAAGCGCTACACGGTGTCATAACCCCGAGCAGCACTCAAGCTGCAATAAACTATAAAAAAGTGGATAGTAAAATGTATAAACAATGAGAGCATGGCTAAAACGTTTTAGTGTTAAGAGTGGGCCCATAAACTGTTGACACGCACCCGTAAAATATTAACGATACCTTCAAGAAAAATGACGACTATCAATGTAGGTACCGATTTTCGGTCGCGCGAGGACGCGCTACAAATAATGGCACTGCCGAATTTATACGCGGACCCGAATTGCCCCGATTGAATATTTTACCAGGCCACGAATGCGTCCGGCGATATTTTTCTATTTCGCCACCCATTTTTACTATCAATTGCTTAGTTTCCCCTTTAATATTATTCGTTCGAAGACTGCCTGTTGTGTCTAGCCCGCTTTAACACGCTATATAATTCAGCATCAACGCAATTGCTTACTGTTATTTGATAGTCGTCTATTTCTTGCTTTTTTATTGAATTCTGATAAGAATTTAGTACGTTAGAGCGTTGCTCCACTCTGACCCTAACTATGTTCATTTTTATCAAGTAGATATTAGTTAGGTGTATGAAATATTATATAGCAACAAAGTGTGGATGATAGAACGTTAGGTAAGCTTACGGGACGATGCACGTAAGATTACAAAGTGCAAATTATTGCTTTCGTTTCGGAAACACAATAACCTCTAAAGGTGGTAAAAGGCGTGGGTTCAATTTGAATCCCAGCCATGGTTTAAAATAACTTCTCGGAGGCGAATGGTTTATTGCTTATTGAGTAGCGCTGACGAGACGCGCCTCCGACGATAAAACATGCGCAGAGTGGAATCTCACTCAATATCGCAATATACACGGAGACATTGAAATTATCGCTCAGTGGGAGGCGCGCTGGACGAGGTGGAATAAAGCAAAATAAGAAGAGGTTAGTTTAAAACAATGAGCATTGTCGCGGTGAGGTGTCTGTGCGTGCGGACGCGTGGTGTCGGCGGCGGCGGCGGCGGCGCGGGCGCAGGAGCGCACGCGAGCGCGGCGCGCGCCTGCCAGCGCCATTGGACGCCGCACGGTGGGCGGGGCGAGCGACAAACTGCGCGCACGCAAATAGCGCACCCGCACACAAATTAAAACAATAAAATGAAAGTAGTAAAACAAAGTAAGCACCGAAGAGTATCCACTATCGAAAGGCTTAATGGCCGAGCGGAGGCGTTGGCGTCATCTCGATTTATTGACCGAGGATCTTCACCCTGCTGTAGACTGATCGACTGATCAAATTAGGCATAAGGACGGACTCATTGTTATCTGCCAGAGAAGTATAAAATAACTGCAAAGGCAAACTAAGAAAATAGATCCCTACTATTATTTTTCAGCAAAGAACACGTAACGACGCATCCTTGAATCGTGAGTGGAATTATCTAAAAGTTCCTCTGTGAGTTTAACTCGAAATGTGTTTCACTAGTACAGACTACGTTACGAAGTGCACAGATCTGCTACATTGCAGAGAGCAAAGCTCCAAAGTTTTAACTAGCATATTTTATCATGTCTGAAGCATGCACTCGGTCGCAACGCGTAACAAATAGTTGAGGATTCTATTGGGACCGATTTCACGAATTCGGAGGTTTCTCGAAGGCTTGAAATGAGGAAAATTCCCGTGCGATGCCGTGGTACGGGTAACGAATGTAGTCTCATTTACTAATGTGTCACATGCAGGCGGCGTTGTTTCACTGGCGGCGGGGGGGTAGCGCCTTCAACTGGAAGAGGGGGGGAGGGAAGGCTAGAGATGACCAATCGTAGCGCAACCACCCGTCTTGGACGTTGCAACGTTAATTATTACGGTGTACGGAGCCATGTCTGAATGGATCAGATATAATAAATGGGTGTCATTTTAAATTATCTTGAAAATATGATTTTCATATGTATTGTTTGTTATTCGACATCAGCATTGTACCTTAAGTTTACATTTACAATAATTCACCACTCATTCGGAAACATACAGTGTGTTTTGAAATGATCTTAATTTTATGTATTGAGTAAAGAAACATTTTCCTCATAAGGTGCCTACCTTAACAGTGCCGAGTGTGGACTCGACTACCTAGTCGAGTCCACACTCGGCACTGTTGCGTGGATGAAAACAAACATTGAGATGCGAGAGCGTGATTGTGAAGAGGAGCGTGATTACAGCGGCGGTAGTTAGCGGAGGCTTCATTAGAGGCGCGGCCTGGCGGCGGCGGCGGCGGCGGCGGCGGCAGCAAGGCCTCGGGGGACCTCATCTCATCTCAGGGATGCATGCAGCTGCGCGCGCAAACAAATTAAAACGTAAGACGCGCCCTAATCAATAGCCGACTTCGCCGCGAAGCCGAATTAACTCGGCCGAATGAAAAAATGAACAAAATTATATTCGCGCTTCACCTCAACCCCCCAGCCGGGCGCGCCCGGAGGAAATTGCTTTTCTTTCAGTGGGCGCACACACTCCCCGCGCCTCGCCGCGACGTGAGCGCGAGAGGGTTAGCGCCGACACACACAATATTATAATTTACGTTTCCTCGTATATCGAGGTGTAAGTAGGTACTTTACCTGGGCGTTTCGCGCCCGCTCAGCCCTCGGCTCACGCTAAATCTGAGCTTTATACGTTCACTTGACGCGACGAGAGCGATATTAGTTTCGAGTCGACTCCTACCCTGCTACAATATTTATTAACGCTTCACTAGGTTCGTATATGCCGGCGCAGTTACACTTTTTCATTTCCGTCTTTAAAAGCACCTCGAGTACCAACAGGTAATGCGGATCGGGAAGAGAATAACCCCAACTATGTATTTACTTCCACAAACACGGTCATAACTTCAATGTTTGCCGACGAGCGTTTTGATCGTAACGTGTGGTGGGTGGGAGCTGCGGAGCGGTGTCAACGTAATTCTGAGAAATCTCATTACAAGTAACATGATGAAATGTGATAGGTAATGAAAAGATGCTCGCCTGAAATGGCCCGGCGTCCGCACCTCTTCCAAGAAGGCGTCACTAACTGAAGGTCTAATGCACCAGCAGTTATATAACGCTATGTTTTTGTTGACTAATTAGAAGTGGTCGAGCAGAACGCTTACATAAGGGTCCGGGCGAGTTAGGTACTGAAGGAGTCGGGGCTTCATTAACGGATATCGCGAGCTCTAATCTAGGCGCCAGCCGCCCGCCCAATTAACGCGTGGGCGATGAGATGGCCGGGCGGGCGGGCTCGCCGGCCAATGGCGGCCGCGCGGGGATTAATTAAGTAACTTCCCGTCTGCACCCCGCGCCCCCCCCGACCCCCCGTGCACCTCACACCCGCAACGGATTCTGCGGACACGCCCGGAAAACTAACCACCTAATGAGGGGAGATGACCTCACGTGCTTGTGTGCTTTGTCTATTCAACGTATGTGCAAACTACGTTCATTTGTGTGCAAGCGCTGGCCTTTTGTGTGTCCGTTATGTAAGCGGCGCTACGTACTCGCATTATCTACACGACGCCGTAGCTTAGCTCTCGTGTAACTATGTTGCGAGGAAATAGAAAATTGTTGTTGAAATCCAACGTCCTCTAACAAGGGAAGTGTATCTCGCCATCCGCGTGCTCAGGATTAGTCGGATGCTGCTATTATATACGTTTTATAGCAAGTAGTCTTGTTATACGGTGGTCGTTACTTTAAATTTGGAAAGGCATCAATTACTGGCTGTTCAGAGTGCTCAGGTATTCATGCGGCATGTGCACGAACCGCTATCACGTGGTGGTTGTATTTCCTAAACAATGTTCATTAATGCGGGTTGCGTACCAACTTTATGTCTGGTAGGTACGGGTCGTACAGTGTACATTAAAAACGGTGTCTTCTCACGGTACGTGCGAGAAGACAAGTCAATTAAACAACGAGGCCATACGTCGGAAGCTCAAGACAGATGGCTTGTTTGTACTCGTACGTCTATTTATCAACGCCCTAATCTTTGGCTCACAATATGCAGTGCGTTTGGTTAAACTATAGAAGAAAAATACAGTAGAGTAAACAACATCATTTGTATTTGAAAAACAGCCCCGAAAATTCTATCACCAGAGTTGGGTATTAGAACACTCTCACATCTTTTACACTCTAGAATCCTCAACTTTTCACTAGAAACATTACAAATACGCTTAACGTAGGTAAGTATACATTTAAATATGTAGCAGACTTCATAAATAAGTTAACAGCAATGAAACTTTTATGGGCTATATTCTTTATCTTATTTTGAATTTCATCATTTCGTCTGCATTGTCGGATTTAAGTGTTAAGCCGGCTTATGTCTTCCTTTCGATATTTCTTTTTAGTTTTGCTTTGCATAGTTATATGCATTTTTATTAGGTAATCTGGGCTTGCTGTTTCTACGCTAGCTGAATATTTATTAAAAGTTGAGGTAAGTTTGACTACTGGGATTGGTTGGACACACAGTTTTTTTAATAGAAATACAAATAGAAACTGTCTCTTGCCTAAGCCCTTCGTTCAATCGATTGAACAGAAACATATGAATTAATTAAGTTTTTGTGTTAATTGAAAACAGATTGATTGAGATTGATATCAGAACTCAAAAAAGAGTGTTTACTTTTATTGCATTCTACTTCGAGCTAGATTAATGTTACCACTTAAGCAGGTAGCCGTAAGATTAGTAATACTTCCGCCTAAGGGAGGATGTAGTGTAGTGGTATAATCGAAGGCACGGGGTTGTGGGGGTGCCAAAATAACTAATAGTTTTCGCGGGGGCGTGTTAGCATTTTTCTTCTGGCGGTGACGGCTGGGGGGAAGAGGAGGGGGGAATAACTCTCCTTGAGGAATTGCTACGCGGATCATTTATACTTGATCGACTTAGTTAATAATGGAGCAGAGTATAATTAATGTTGTTTATCGTTTTTTATCAGGTAATGAGGGAGATGAAAAGCTTTAATGTTTTGATGACTTCATTCATTTTAGCTCTACTCGTTAATCACTATGTTAGTACTCTTCTTGTCTTGACAAAATGGTAAACCAATTTCACCATTTTGCCCAAAATCAAACATATTGTGGTTAGAAAAGTACAAGTGTTCTATTTATTTTAGCACAAACTGTGATAATATTTTATCAGTTAGGTATTTTAACTCCACCGGTGGGCTTACTGATAATCAAAATATATTCAAACGACAAAATACCCGTTTAGTTCACACGTAAAACGATAAAAAACTGTTCAAAATTTCACATCAACATCAAGCGAACATGACTTTATAGCGCCGATAAACTCTTTCCAGCAGATATTCGAGATCGTGGATAAAAACATCACGTTTATGGAAAATAGTGACGCATTTAAAGGCTGTAGCGAGGTGCGTAGTGCGTAAGAGGGCCATTTACTACGCGGGGTTGGCGGAGCGAACTAAAACTCAATTCTTTCTACTAGGGATGTGTAGCTCAAATCCCACTCCGAACGCTCGAAATCCAAATTGGAAACAACTCAGATAAATTCATTTTAATGGTCTTCCGGGCAGCAGTGAGGATGCATGAGCAAATAAATTAAAACAATATCGACCCAACGAAGAGCTTTCGATGAGACATGCTTGTTTTGGTACAGCAAAACAGGCAGGTACCTACTATTCAAGATTTCCAGCAAACGAATAGTTATTCAAACAGAGAAAACACAATAAGAAAAACAATTATCTGTAAAAGTAAAATTATAAAAAGTTGGTAAGTATCATCTTGCATATTTCGAAGTAAATTTTTTTACCAAGTATCTTCGGATTGAACCTGTAAGGTCGGATTCAGATGCCCTCATATCTCATCCCTAGTTCGTACCTACATCTGTTTTACGTTCCAATGGATTGCTGCATGCAAATAGACCCACGTTATTGTTCCTTTGATGGGATGGAAGAAGCGTTTTTAGAACTTTATTTACCAACTTTACAACTATGTTGGAAGCAAATCTTTTGTGTCCTATCGCAGGATTTTGTGTACTAAAGTCATGTTCTATCGAAGAGCTACCTGGTATCTTTCTATCGCATAGTTGGTTTATACGGAAAAGACTTTACTATCGCACTGACAAAATACGTGGTTAAGGAATTTTAACTGACTTCTCGGAAGTAAAGCGTTGTGTAGCTGGATTTACTCATAACTAAAGACTACTGAATACATTCGGTGAAGATTTTGTTTGACCTATTTCTCGCTTGCTCAAAAATGAATGTTTTTTTCTTTGAATGTTATCCACTCAGTTTTTCACCTGTTAAATTCGTTCAACCTTAAACGACTCAGGAAATCTCAAACTAGGGCACACTAACAAATGATTTCCGTAGTTTACATAACAGAAATAGATCCCATCGAATCGTTTACATTAGCGCGAGTCATCCTGAAACGTCGTGGATAGACAAGGGAGTGCCCGCGCCACTCCTTCACGGTGATTAATTGCACGCCCCTAGCCGGGAAAATCACAACCCTTTCGCTTTCTTAATTACCACGCCTCGCTTCAGCGACGCCACACCATTGGCTAGGAAACGTACCGCTCTGTCGCTCCGCGTTTTAATTGGTCGCTTGTAATTAACGCTCCGTAATCACCAACGCCAACGGCTCGTCGCGAGGGGTCGACGCTTCTAATTTGAATTTTTAATTAGTACGACGGCGCTCGACGGAGGCGTCGGATTGGTCGATTTCCATCGCTTTTACATAGACAATGCCTATTGTCTTTGCGCATTATCTTACACCACGCCTTCATTTACTCTGCATGTAATACGAAATAAATAATTGTGAGGTGAAGATTTGCATTTAAAGCGGCCTTCTTGAAATACGTAAAGTATTGCCACTCGTACGTAGGCTAATCCTATAAAGAATATGCACGAGAGCATTTCCCGCATTCCCTGCTGCATTACTACTTACCTATGAGTAGGTGGGTAGATATATCTGCGCTGAGAGCACGAGCGCTCGGTGCATGCCGAATTAGCTCATTACTGGAGCCAGCGCCTTCGTCGAGTTTCCCGAGATTTATCCTTCCACTCTCCGTATTCCAAATTTGAATAAGACCATTAGCCGCCGAGTATTCAACGTTAGGAATTTGGATTGGACAATTACGCTTAATTCCAATTTCAAATTCTATTTTATTCAAATTCATAGTACCCACCAAACGGTGCCAGTTTAAGGACTCAATCGAGATTATTAGACTGAGGATCGAAGTCTGAGATAAATTTGATCGTGCCAGTGATAAGTAATTCAAGATAGATTGGCATTGATATCACAGAAATCATTGATCGATTTAAATGCGGTGTAGCTAAGGTTTCAAAATGCAGAAGGGGCAATACTTTGGGACTTGGGAGGTGATAGAGTAACATTGCAATCCGATATTGATTGGCATAGAAAGATTCATCATTCAAATTCAATTCAAAGAAGATGGAAGTGCTGAATGCCCTTGAATAAATATCAGTTAGTACGTAAGGGAACCTCCAATCCTTCGATTAGATAGGTGATAGAGTATCTCTAATGAGGTGTTTATGCGCGGGCGCGGGAGCCGAGAGACGTTGAGTGACGCGACCAGCCACGCTATCCCTTAATAAGGTAAATGAGATGCGGCGAGCGCACAGCGGACTGGGAACACCGACCATGAGCCACATACGAACAAGACGACTTTCCGCACGATTTGCAGAGCCGATGTCTGTGTCAAATTCAACAAAAGAAAGGGGTACGTGTAATTATAACGATTTTTAATGGAAATCGTTTCGGTACGTTTTGATCAGGGGTTTAGCATTACAAGATGGATTAGAGACAAGTGTTGAAAACAGTATGTTTTTGGAACATTGTTACCAACTTTTATTATAATTTGGTATGGTTCTATCTCCCAAAAAAAGGAAATTGATGCACTGCGAACATTAGGGAACAATCAAGCGTAGTCCAATCTCATCATCCTGCAAGTTGGTTTCAAAGTCGGGGTGTTGGTAGAGACTTTTAAATTAGCAACTTCGCCCGCTGAGCATTGAGCTGGTCTAACAAACGCCTTGTTACCGAAGGGATTTATACTAAGCGTCTGAATATTTTACCGTGATTTGCGAAATGTAGTCGAATTTCATAGAGTCCGTATAAAATAGCAAAGCGTATTTAGTGTTCCTCAGTTGCAATGGATGGATATATTAACTATATAACATTTAGTCATAGGTCAGGACTCGAATTTCTATGCATATGGAACACCTTGCCACATTTCAACTCATTACAATCATCTTTCAGTTTTTATACATTTTATAAGGGCTCGCATTACAGATGGTATGGAAGCAACTATAATATTATCTGTGATGACATATTACCATTCATTTTAGTGGTGATAAACTTAAATAATAATAAATAAATATTCATGGTAATTTTTTTTAGCACGACGCCTTCTAATCGCAATCTAAGCAAAGCTTGTGATATGATTGCTGATATTATTTTTTATAAACACGTAGGTACTTAGTAACACCCAGGTATATCATGTATGTTTTTCACACACAAATGTTTGTTGTCAGTGGGGATCGAGCCCACGACCCACAGCACGGAAGGCAGAGCTAATACCGACTAAGCTGTGACGTCTGTCGCGTGCTTAGCGTAGAATGCTGCTACGCTGTAGCGATTATGCAATGTCATAGAATTATTCATCGTTAAATTGACTTGTATCTCTGCGTAGTAATTACTTACCGGATGGAAAAGTTTGCACAATCCAAGCATTTGAAACCATCCAACATCTTTATCGTTAGAACTCAATGATGCGCGACAAGTTATTCCAAATCTCGTCAGCTTCTATTTTGATTTACGAAAAAGTGAGAATTTTTTCCCCAATTAAAGCCGTTCCGAGGTTCTTCTTAGTTTTTACTTGAGCACGGTTTTTGCCCAGGGCACGGGTCAACCGGGCTGAGACAATGAGCGGGCGACGGCAACGGCTCGTATAGTGTAAGCTCCCGCTTTACAAACGTATATCTATAGAGACTTAGAGACTGACGGAATTTGCGTATGCTGGTAAACAACTTGTTTATGGTTTCTAAACTGCGATCATACTTTAGTGAGATAACGCATAACGTTTTGTGTAAAGCGATTGTTTCAAAGAGGGCGTTTTTAATTCGTCTCTGTTGTTGCAGACGTCTATAGGCTATGGTAATCGCTTACCATCAGGTGAGCGGGGCTCTTGTTTACTTACTCCGATTGCATAATATAAATGCTAACAATGTTATAGAATGTTTCATAATGTGTATGGAATGCACTTTTTATAACATTGGAATCACCAGCTTTTCACATTTCATTTCGTAGTTTTTTATAAGAACCCACATTTTATTTTTAGAAATGATTTCAAATTATAGGTCCAATTTACTATAACACCGAATCTTTAAGTTTGAGGCTTTTTTTATCCCAGTAAGTTAGATTTCTGTGGCTGAAAGGCAACAGTTATACCTGTGTAGTCTGTTCTCTTTTTTGCGTTTAAACCTTCATGGTATTGGGTTCTGGACTGGAAGCAATTGAAATAATAATGTGGATAAAAGAAATGTTTCTATTCAGTGACTTTTTGTGTGCTAGCAGCTTGCATTACGACGTGCGTCGTGCCTTTCAGTTTGTTCCGCGTGCCGGCTAACCATTCAGCGCTAATCGCTTCATTCAACGGCCACCGAGCGCTTTTTCCCCCGTGGCCGATCGGTCATGCATTCCGGACGCTCGTGGACACTGCACTACTGTTATATCAAACGATATCGGTTCGATGTGGCGAATCAACGCGTGCTGATTGTCTGCAAGCGCTAGAACGCTTAGTTACACCGGTATTTCTGCACTATTGCCGGCTCTATTAAACATGACGTGAATAGGCGTATCAGGGAGGAAGCATAAGTTTTGACATTCGTAATGTGTAGGTACAAGATAGGTTTTCTGCTATGTGGAAACGTATTTGAGTTACACTGCGCTGCAAGGCTTCGAGTTGTTGGTCTTTGCCGTGCTGGTTACCGAAGTACCCGTCTATGGACGCATGAAATGGCAGTAAATTATTCGCCTAAAACTATCAATATTCTGAGGGCCAATATTACATAGCCTCTTATTTGTATACTTTTTATAAGTAATAAAATTTGTTCCCAAAATAATCTATTTATGATTTCCTTTTGCAAATAAGTTTCTTTTTAAATAAATTAAAAACTAGGTACAGATACCTATACTGTTAAAGTAATCGCTTATTAATTTTTAACACCTCATTGGACAGTTTTGTTGGTGAAGATGGCGATATGAACGCGTTGATGTCTTTTGTATGGAAATTGGTGAGAGACTCATTTTTCCAAACAACTCTTGAACACCCATTCTACTATGCACGTGTAAAAAGTTATCATTGAAGCTGTATTGGTATCTTTCATCATGTTTTTATTTTGAATCGCAGATAAATCTTGTTGTGAAAATAATTTTCTAGAATTTTATTTCATATGTTTTTTCATAAGTTTTGAATATGAGTGTTACTGGGTATGCAAGTAGAGGAAGACCGAAAAAGAAGTGGTTGGATTGTGTGAAAGATGACATGAATGTGAGAGGAATTGACGAATGATAGGAGGTAGTGGAAGAAGAAGACATGTTGTGCCGACCCCACCTAGCGTGGGATAAGGGCAGAGGAATGATGATGTTTTCTTGAAGAGGTTTTTGTTTAGGTCAAACTGTTTAATTGTTCTCTATTTCTGTAATTGTTTAAGTGTGATCTGTCTTGACGATTTTTAATGACAAAAACTACCCTATAAAACTGTACTAAGTGCCCATAGTGGATTTAACCACTTTTGATGTTAATCGACACAAATATATACCTACAAACGGTACTACTACCATACTGTACGTGCCTAACATACAACTATTAAGCTTAATATATGTTTTAAAGTCAAAATATCAACAATCCCAGCTGTTTGATCGTGGTTTTATTTGCGGTGCAGAATTTCATGGATCGTTGGCACAGAGCACGCGAGCCCGCTGCTCTGATGCGCGTGCGCAGGTCTCGAATAGTCATCAATTGGGAAGATTGATGTGACGTAGTATGCTTTTCAAGGTTTATTAAAATAACGCGAAACTGTCAAGGATTTCAAGTAAGTAGGTACCATATGTATCAATACATAATGCCGGAAGAATTGTAATCTGGTTTTCTTAAGCAGAATTAATGTATTCCATTCCGGGTTCAATGTATTATGCGAGTTCGTATTGAAGCCTTTTTTTTTCAGGAATTTCATAATGTAATGATAGTAAAATCTCCGACAAAATGCGCCATCTTTTATTTACACGACAGCTCCAAGAGGCATTCGCATATTTTAGATTACTTTACTTGTGTCTCTTGCATGGCACAGTCAAGTTAAGGATATCTATAGAATATCTAACTTGATTATTTGTAAAAAAAAACAAAATATTACCTTGTGTATTACGAAACTAGTTACGTTTCTCACAAGACAATTACTCTTGCTCAATTCAACAAAAAACATAATTTCATTATTAATCGAAAAAGTGTCGGAAAACTTGATCGGTTACGTTTCCACCAGAATAAAAATACTTTGCCCCAACAAGAACAGATGTTTTGTTGAAATCTGTGCCGTGCTCCTGCTGTTTGTTTACCATTAGAGCTGTAGTTGAGCCTTTACGATCGTTTCGTGTGCGGGTTTGGGTTCCGACAGGTGCATGCAAAGAACAAAATGGTCTCTCAGTAAAGGGCACATTCAAATATTTAAGTGTTACATTATTGGTCATCGTATGGGGAAACTAGACAGTAGGTATTTTAGGGCGGCTTGCACCAGAATCGCTAAACGCGTTTAACTATTAAATAGTATTTAGCGAGTTGTCAAGTCATATAAATACGTCAGATTTAAATTTAGCTGTTAAACACGTTTAGCGATTCTGGTGCAAGACGCCCTTAGTAACAGAAATAGGTTTGTAATCTCTTACTTGTGGTTACAGTGTGATTATAAATTACTGCATAAAATGACCGTGTAATATGTGGACGTGACGCGATGAGACTCCTAGAAAGTTCATCAGGATCTAATGCTATGACACCGGACAACACAAAAGCCATTTTTTGAATTTGAGAGACGCATAAATCCGTCGAGGACACTGCTTCTTCCACTATCATCTAATTTGGTTGCACCATCTTCGTTGTAACCTAAAAGTTTAGAGTTGGAAAAATGATGATTTACTAATATAGTAATTTTATTTACTACTGAGATGAGATTTTTAAAATATCTATAAATCGTACGCTTGTTTAGCGTACGGGGTTTCTGCTATAACCGCTAAGCTACCGTGAAATAAGAATCGCCCAACAATGCCTCACCGCTGCTGTTACGACACGTATGCATCTTAAATAATCGTTGTTATTTACCTATTATAACGAAATTTATAGATTACACAGAAATGACTACTGTCAATCTTCATTATTTAAGGTCTTGTGCTCAAAGTAGTGCGAAAACCTGGTATAATTCGTAGGGTTTTTTTTTGGTAGGCGGTACTAAAATATTGTACCTAAACTACGATATCTTATTACCTATCTCAGTTATTGAACTAACAAATAGAGCAGCCGTAGAGCTGCTATCAGATATAATGAGATAAACCTTACGCAACTGGATCACAGCTTTTTCAAGATGCGGCTTTCCCCGCAACGTCAAGTAAATCATAAAATTAATCTCCGATCATGAGAAGCGTCAGCAATTTGTGATCTTTAAGATAATGTGAAAGAATTCACTGGAGGTGCGATCTCGGGCTGAGCTGACGGGGTCATGCATCGGACGGACAGTGACATGGCCCGCGGCGCGCGGCGGCGTGATTGCGAGCTGAGCTATGCACGCACAGCAGCCTTTCTTGTGTAACCCAAGACGTGTGCATGCGCACCGCACAACTCCAACGCGCCCGCGCCATAACATAATTAAAAATGATTTAAGGCATTCGCTCCGGCTGCTTTGTTTCGCGCATTATGTTTCACTTGTTCGCGGGCACCACCATTTTTAACGCGCCCAATCTTAATTCTGTCGCAGTTTTTTATAACCTTTTGTACTTATTAATTCCCTTTCGGCTCCGGTAGCGCTACGCTTCTCGGAAAGCGATTTTGACGTGACATTTCTTTGGGTCGCAGCCGTGTCCCTGCGTTAATGAAGCGTCGGATTTCGGCGCCGCCAATTTAATAAAGGATTTCTGAATAGGACTAATCAGACGAAGGTCAGATTCCTTTGAAAGCTTATAATTAGCAATTCTTGTGGGGATACGTCATCTTCTTTAAGCGGAAAAAATACGTTTGTTTATGTAGAGCCAAATATACGAACGAAAGGTGTATTGGTCAAACTTGTTCACAAATTCGTAGCTGTCATGTGTCAGTGGCCAGAAATACTTCGCTTATGGGGTAATAAAACGGTGGCAAAGCTGGCGAACAATGGCAATTCGCCTCACGTTGGCAAAGAGTCATACAGTTACCAGTAAAACGTATTAAAAATGATTAACTCCGGCCTGTTGACGTGCTGTGTTCGGCTATCGAATTTCGGTACATACTCGGTAATTGTGCTCTTATATTCATGGACACCTCCGAAATGCCCGTACATTGTTGAAGGTTGGGATATTAATGGACTGTTTCTGGTTTTTGCTTTTAAGGATCTGGTAGAATGGACTCTGATTTACGATTGCTGAGGCATAAGGTTCAAAACTCCAGCTGATTCTTTGACCGAAAATAGTAGGTACTTTTTGGACAACAGCATTAGAATTTTTCAACTAAACAAGGCATTAAGTTCTGGAAATACGAAAACGTGTCATCTTATAAAGGATGGTAGGTGTTTGCAATCTGGTTTAGCTAATATCGTGTATTTGTGTGGTGTTTGCGGTCGGCGACGCCATTGGCGGGCGCTGCCGATCCATCATGACGACAATCTATCAAGCTATCTACAGGACACGCGTGTCATACATTAGGTACGAGTAATGTGGAAATCGATACCTACCTATTACATATTACAGTTATGTATAACATATGATTTTAAAGCAATGCGAACAAATTGTTCATACCTAATCGTCCAAACGATATAATTATAGGGTGTAAATATTTAGAGGATTAATGGCTTTAAACTTGTTTGCGCTGCATGATAACCACGTAACCATTTGCAGTTTGTGAGGCGATATTAATTTGCAATCCTCTATTGACAGAGGTATAAATTCACCTTGCGAGTCATCAAACAAGGAAAGATCGGATCATTCACGCAAGTCATCAAAACCAGAGTTCAGTAACACGGAGAATTAAAATTAATCATTGATAGTCACCGTTTTCTTGTTTTATTTTGTTCTTGCGAATGAGGCTCAGATGCCCTATCTTGGTCCATCTCTGTTAATTAGTTTTTTGTCGGCAGTGGCTGGGCGGGTCGACCGACGCCATCAAATTACGATGAGTCGGCCTTTCGGCTACCGGCGCCGCGGCATAATAATTATACACTCGTTACTACTGTGCTGCGCTGGGCCATCTAAGCGGTGGACGCTGGAGACGTGACGAATGCGTTCCTATAAAATCGAAGAAATTGTTTTGAAAGTGGATTAATAAATATTTGATTGGAGATTTAATAGATTCTTGCTTTTTGGAGGCGGCGGTAGCTTTTAGTTGATTGGTTGTGATGCATAAAGCGGAGTTCTACTTACCTTCATTTACTTTAAAGTTTGTATCGCTATTTTCAAAGAAAGCATAAATGCTGGGACAACTTGGTAAATAAAGGGTAAGCATAAATTATGATCCAAGACTTCAGAGAAGGAAGACCGACACCTTCATATAACTAGAAGCGGGTTTGTTCTATGCACCTAAATATCCATATCTGAGGCGTAAAAATAAGGCACGCGCGTCTCGATTCGAGTGTCGACAATAAATTCCATCGATAAAATCGGCGGCGTCCACTCCGCGCCCGGTAATTTCTTAACGACAGCGTAACCCGGTGGCGACGCGTGCGCATAAGCATTTTATTTCTCTCCATCAAGAGCCGGACTCCAAAAATAATCGTTCTCCACTCAGCATAGATGGTAATCAAGGCTATTAAAGACCATCTTAATGTGACTTCAGAATGAGAATTAGAAAGGAATGACGTTACGATTGCGAGTGAGAGAGGCAATAAAGGTTGTTTCAGCTCAGGGCATGGTGCAACTTCATCTGTGTTCTCCGTACTCATCTTTTTTGGTCGTTTTGTTCGTGCAGCGGGCAGTGCTCGTCGCTTTGTGTTTTTAATTGAATATAGGTGGGTAGACGTGCTACCGGCTATATTGTTGCCGCTATTCATACTGACCGAATGAGCTTCCTACTAATTACCGCAACACACTCATCCGTTAGGGCTGTAGGTTCCCATGAAATTATTTCATTCAATCTTTTCTGATTCAATGATTCTCGATTGGTTTATTCTTAAAAGATATCTGTTAGGTATCTTTTACGTCAGTTGATGTAACTGTTGCTAGAACTATAAGCTCTTCGATAGTTTTACAAATAGTGTGATCTACGCGGATTCAACTGTGTAGAAAACGGCTGTTGTTTCAAATGTATGCATACATACTCGTACACCTGCAAACACCAGTGAACAATGTAAAGCATGCAACTGAATAGCCAGAATTGACTCTTTTTATGTCGAACCTGCTAGATCTTCCAAGTAACGCGTCCCGATTCAATTACAGCTTCCAAGTATTACTTCTTGAAATTTTTTTTGATTACATAGAACTTACATAGATTACATAGATTACAAAGAAGGGGTGTAAGGGGGCCCAACTAGCATCTTTCGGGTCCCAAGCCAACCTCACCTGCAAGTGGTGCACCCTGCCGACTAACGAACGAGGCCCTGGCGAACCCCCGCCAACACGCACCGGACCAGCGTGGCGGGTTATGGTCCAAACCCCCCCCCCCCCCCCCCCCCCAATGGATAGAACAACAAAACAAAGGCCCCAAGTCCCCGGCGGCTCCAGCAGCTGCGCTGGCGTTGACGGGCGTCAAACCGGCTCTGGAGCCAGGGGTGCGAAGAATCACCGGGTGAGGCTGAACCGTCGAACGACCACAGCAAATGTTATTACGGATTCCGATTTACTTAATGTCTTAACATATAATGTTAGAACCCTGATGAGCGACGATCGACTCATTGAACTAGAAAACGCCCTTAATGACATAAAATGGGACGTGATAGGCTTAGCAGAAGTCAGAAGGCTAGGCGAGCAAACTGTAGAAAGAGACGATACAATATTCTTCCACTACGGAGAAACTCAAGGGCACCATGGAGTAGGATTCTTGGTATCGAAGAAGTGGAAAAACAACATCATTGAATTCATAGGGTATTCAGAACGGATAGCCGTTTTAAAATTTCAGGTGACACCCAATAAAACTATCACTTTCATTCAAACATACGCCCATACATCAGCATCGTGTGACGATGATGTCGAAGACTTTTACGACTTGCTAAATCGCGCATGCGATGAGAACCGTGGAACCTGGAACATAGTTCTCGGCGATTTTAACGCGAAAATCGGCACTAGACAGCTCAACGACAACGATGACGTCTTTGGAAAATATGGTCTCGGAGAACGAAATGAACGTGGTGTTCGTCTTTCACAGTTTGCTTTTGGACAAAAAATGCGCATCGCAAATAGTTTCTTCTATAAAAAACCACATAGGCGCTGGACTTGGGTGTCACCAGGAGGTAACACCAAAAATGAAATAGATTTTATTTTATGTTCTTCTAAAGACATAATTAAAGATGTAAGCGTAATTAACAAAATAAAATTCAGCTCTGATCATAGGCCGATCCGTGCCAAAATAAGATTTAATTTTAAAATACATCGAGCACAAACTTTTTCCAGTCAAATTCAAAAATTATCAAAACATATTTTATTTCATAATGCAGAAAATTTTAATCTAGAACTTACCAACAATTTTGAAAGTCTTAGGATCGATGAAGTAGAAGACGTAAATGAAAAATATACCACCATAATCAAGGCAATAGAATTAAGTAGCAAAACAATCAGAAAACCTAAAGACAGGAATTGTAAACTTACGAAAGAAACACATTTACTTATAAAAGAAAGATCAGACATGGTAATTGGTTCTCAAGAATATAGAACAATTGATAGAAAAGTCAAGCGCAATATCAGAAAGGACCTTAGGAACCTAAACTGTCATTTGGTTCAAGTTGCCTTAGAAAAAAATCGATCTTTAAGAATAGCAAAACAAGGAGTATCTAGAGAAAAGACTTGGATCAACAGTTTACAAGATGAACACGGACGAAAATATAATAACAGGACAAAAATTACTGAGATTTGCACTGATTTCTATAAAAAGCTTTATTCTGATAGCTCAAAAAACAAGTTGGATGAGACATACTCTTATGACAACAATATTCCTTTAATAACTAGACAAGAAGTAATTATCACACTTAAAACAATGAAATATGATAAAAGCCCTGGAGAGGATGAAGTAACAACCGAAGCACTAAAGATCGGCTCACCTGCACTCTTACCACACTTAGTAAATCTTTTTAACTCCATCTTAATGACAGGTATTTTTCCATCAAATATGTGCCATTCGAATATAATCCTTCTACACAAAAAAGGCGATAAGAGCAATATCAGTAACTACAGACCTATAAGTTTAGTATCACACATCTACAAAACCTTTATTAAAGTTATACAAAACCGGATAGACAAACAGTTAGACTACCACCAACCTCCTGAACAAGCAGGATTCCGCCCTTGTTTTTCCACCACTGATCATCTACACACACTCAATCAAATAATTGAAAGATACAATGAATTTAATAAACCCTTATATCTAGCCTTCGTGGATTACACGAAGGCTTTTGACAGCATCAAACATACCGCAATTTTCAAAGCTCTCGAATCTCAAAATATAAGTAAAACGTATATCGACCTCATTAAAATTATTTATAACAACAGTACAGCCAATATTAAACTTACAACATCTGGACCACGTTTTTGTATCGATAAAGGTGTAAAACAAGGCGACCCGCTTTCTCCCAAATTGTTTACGAGTACCTTAGAAGAAGTTTTTAAAACTTTGGTACAACCCTGGACATCTAAAGGGTTAACAATCGGAAACAAAAAGCTTACTAACTTGCGGTTCGCTGATGACATCGTGCTTTTCGCCTCGACCGCTTCAGAGCTCCAAATCATGCTCCAAGACCTGAGCACCGCAAGCCTTGAGGTTGGACTAATGATGAATCGGCTAAAGACACAGATCATGACTAATGACACCAAACACAAGATCGAGGTTGACGGGCAAGAAATACACTACGTCGATGAGTATATTTACCTGGGCCAGATAGTTTCCTTCAAAAACCGGCAGGACATAGAAGTCGAACGCCGTGTTCAAAATGCCTGGAGGAGCTTCTGGTCCATGAAGTCGCTGATGAAGGGAAACCTTCCTCTGTCTCTCAAGCGAAAACTCATCGACATGTGTATTCTGCCCGTTCTTACCTATGGTGCGCAAACATGGTCTTTAACCGAGTCTCAAAAGTCCAAACTCAAGGTTTGCCAAAGAGCCATGGAACGCAGTGTGTTAGGGGTAAAAAGAACCGACAGGATCCGAAATACCGTACTTCGTGCGAAGACCCGCATCACTGACGTCGGCGAAAAGTCTGCCAAGCTAAAATGGGATTGGGCGGGGCATATCAGCCGAATGCATGAGGACAGGTGGGCAACAGTCGTCACACAATGGGTGCCTGCAGATGGGCGACGTAGCCGGGGCAGGCCGAGAAAACGTTGGCGTGACGACCTCGACGCATTTCACGGAGCCTGGTGGGAAGCAGCGGGTGATCGAAGGAATTGGAAGGATATGGGGGAGACCTTTGCCCAGCAGTGGGAAAGTACAGGTTAAAAAAAAAAAAAAAAAAAAAAAAAACATAGAACTGTTCAGAATGTGCCGCCAGCCCTACGTTGACGTGCCTGCCAGTAAGTACGTGAAACTATGTTGCATTATCTTTAATTAAAACTCGGAGGGGCTCTAGATTAGTTAGAGCGGTAACAAAAAGGGTTAGATTAGATGAGATCAGGCGAAACACCTCGTGATTCGTCACGAATCACAGATTTATTTTTATTTGAGAAGGAATCCTTTGTTAGAACTCACCGAATTTGCTTTACAATAAAAACAGGCTAATTAAGAAATGTTCGAACTGCCGTTCAAAGCTTAGAGGTTTTGTTTCAATACGGTTTTAGTATCCTGAATTAATTGTCTGCAGCCACTTTAGCTGTTACAAAGTTTATAATCGAAACAAGCGCGTAAACGAGGTTTGAAAACTTAGACATCGCTTTCTTCAGAGATTCTCAACTTGTGTTGACGAACATCAAAATAGAGACCGATAAATTAAGGGAAGTTCTCCAAAATGAAAGATAATATTTATTGTAACAGTAAACATCTTCTCAGATCTCTTGTTATTCAGAATCCGTATAGAGGACGTCTAAGGGTGTCATCACTAGCACGTTTGAATTGAACAGTGCATTGTCATATCCAACTATTACAGTTCTTACTGGTTGCTCCATCGACGATGCTGGAATTCCTTATGACGTTTCCTTCTCTTAATTTATAAAACGTTAATCTATCACAATCATGTCTCATCTCGAAGGAAACTGTGACGGCTAGTACAAGATTTCTAGAAGAAGAGATACATCTAAGTAAGTGTTGTAGTGAAAACACGTAATTGCGTACTAGTCATAGTTTTTACAAGAGATAATATAGTTGTGAGCACATTAGAGCGATCGGCTACCAGTGTCGGTGGTCGCGTCGTGTCGTCTGCTTAGCGCAACGATAATGTCTGCCATTACGCCTCATTCTCAACATTCCACAATTGCTCTCACCAATAGCTTGCACTTGCATTTAGCGATTGAACAAGGAATATATGTTGCTAGATGGATTTATGGAACAAGTTCTAGTTTGTTCTTTGGGATAAATTATAGAACAAGGGTCGAGTGAGTAAAGAGCAAAGAATGAAACAAAGCGGTGTGCATAAAAATTTAAAACTAATCGCAGTAAAAATTGATCGGAGAATGTTTACAATGTGAATTAAAATTATAAAAAGATAAACTAACTTATGAGATACAAAAATTACAAATTAAATTATTCACTACTGAAATCTCCAGGCACGGTAGATATCCCCTCATATTTCTTTATAAGTTTTAGTGTTATTTTAGAGTATTAGTAGTTCATTCATTTTAATGGGCAACTCAGGCTAATGCTAAGTTCAATGAAAGAGATGTGCGAGTCAGCGACGTAGGTAATATTCGCAATGAGGGCGGATAATTGCGGTGCCTCGGCCTAATGTGCGGTGTCGCGGAATGTGGCACTCACTTTCCATGTTAACGAGCACATTGCAGCCCATCACACACATCTTTACCATACACCATACTCTACACAACGCACCATACGAACCTCGCCGCAACGTCCGTCGCATTTTTACACCAACTTACACCTATTTGCGGTAATGCTCATCCCATTTTATTACTAAATTTACGATCGCCAAGATTTATTCTGCCGCTACTTAGTTAATAATGATGCGTCCATCTAACGTGCTACGAAAGCAATTTAGCGAAATGAATACTGGATTTCTGGTACATCAACACGAGACGTACGCTTTCATTACGCGAGGAAATAAATCAAAATAATACCAAGGTAAAAGATAGCGAATGGAAAATCATCCCTCCCCTCCCCCCGCGCCCGCCGTGATTTATGCCTGTAATTTTCCGGGCGGTTACGTAAGTAACTCGCGATTTTTCTCCGTGCACACACGTAGGTACCTAATTAGATAATTTCAAGAATTTCCCCGTTCGGCGACCGAGACACTGGGTGGAATAAAATCAGTCTTATTTTTCTTTCACCGAATCTAACAGAGTTTTTATAACAATCCTTAGAAGCTTGTAGAGTGTACAATGTACAGAATATGAATATAATCTACAGCGTGAGTGGTAAAATAAAATATTTTAATAATTTGCTTGAACCTAACGAGCTAAGAGGATTAATAAAGAATACAAGGCATGAATTAATAGCTTGGCGCGGAGCGGTCGCCTGCAATGCGCGGCTTGTTCCGTATTAATTTCTGTCACAGATTTAATTGCTCACCTCTGGCTTAAGGTTTTTAATAAATCCGAGGACAGACAAGGTAATGCGATGCGTCCAAAAAATACCGGACCCGGCGCGGCGGACTAAAAAAAACGGATTTTAATTTATAAAAGACAGGACAAACGATTAATAATTTATTTGTATCCTTCGTTCTTTGGGCGAGAGTCGAGCGTTAAAAACAACCGTTAAAACCGGCGACTTTGTATAGCTCGCGCTTAGTCCGAAATGCCAATTGCGGGTAGACACAAGTATACAGCCAGTTGGAATGTCGCTTTAAAAAACCCCGCAAATAAATAAATCGCGTCGCACACCGGCTGTGCAAAAAAACCTCTACCATATTCGATTCTTTAATGTGATTTTAAAAAAATAGAAGAAAGCTGAGGCTGGCTTCGATTGAAAATGAATGAGGGCGAGCGCGATAGTGGAAATTAGCATTGAGGTAGGATTCAGGAGCGGCTTTTGTGCGATCATATCGAGGTGTATTCTTTGCGCTTTTTACGGCGGCGGCGCGGCGGTGAGCACGGTGCGTCTTTCACTCCTATTACGATGCTGTCGCTTTTTTGTTGCCGATAATTACCGTCGCCCTCCGCAATCACTTCAGGACACATTTCGGCCACTTGGAAAGCTTCCAAAACTGCTAGAAAAACTGTCCATTGTTTCCGAGTTTGGCTTTAATGATTTTATTATTCGTAGAGCCTTTCCCTACTCGTTATGGATACGTACGAGTACGTACACCAGGGTAATCCTCTGCAGTAACAAGGATACTATATCATTTACCGACATGTCCGGGAAATATAGGATAGCCAATATTACGGTGTACAAACGGAACAATATTCCCAAACCATTAGACGCAGATTAGATCGCAGGTGACGCCGGAGCGGTCAGTGCGATCCATAAATTAGCGATTACGCATAATATACAACAATAATGGCAACAATGGGATTGAATGCAGATGAGCAGGACTGCGCACTGCAGCCACCGATCGGACATTTGTATGCGATATCTAAGCGCACAATTGGATGCCGGCGCGAGTCTTCGCGCTAATGGTACACTATCGAACGATCGCGCTCGCTGAGCTTGAAAAGTGGAGACCGCCAAGGAATAGGGACCACCGCTGTTTAGTGGGCACAATAAATAAATAAACATTCCGACTGGCCGAACAGTAGACCTCGATTACAGGGTTCAATACAACAGCCTCAGCCATAACCAAAGGTCTGTCAAATCAAATGCATATAGGTTATGTGTAGAATAGATTGATTCGAGGTGCCATCTTGTACTACTGATATATTGCTGTTCACATAGAGCGGCACTGGTGCTTTTAAAGTCACCCTGTATGATCAAATCCATCATTAATATATTTGATTTTATCGTTAAACTTAACTTTAAAACAAATCGCTTTACCATGTCATTTTTTAGCATTAAAAGCAGCGAAGTAAAAAAAAAATCAATTCCCATTTCGAAAAATAATTACTTTTACTTGCAGAATCCTTAACTTTGTATTACAAAATTCTTTAAGCAGCAATTAATTTAAGCACTGCCACACGATAAAGGTAGAGAATCACCTTAAAATGCAAATCTCTCCATAAACGTTTCACATTATACATTAACGTGATTGTTATTGTGGACGTTAATTACTACAGCATTTCGACTAAAACTTATCAATATGAAAACGACCGGTTTAAGCAAACAGCTTTTAACAACGATCCTGTCATTATAACCTTTGGTTATACCCGTTGCTGCGTTTATATTTTAGTGAACTTTACTCTTAAAATTGCACGGTCATAATTTGAGAAAACCGCATGTAATTATAATTTGGACGCCTGTTGAGGGTTATTAAAGAGTCTGCGGGATTGTTTTTTAAATTAATTTTAAAACTAGCAATGTCACTTATATTTTTCTTACTGGTATGGTTGCGGTAGCCATCACAATCTATGTATCGACATGGTGTACTTGTAATCGATGATGATCGGTTTTGAGTGCGGTGAGACTTGATCGAAGTTCCCACAGAACAATTTGCCAACTGATTTGGGCAAAGTTATTGTTCGGCGTCAATGAGGCTTGTCCGGTTTGTAGTGATCGTTGACCATTAAAATATCTCGCAAATAGGTAACTATTGTTTTCAGTGTACACTACATATTTCATAGTTGTTTGAATAATATTGGTATCGAGCATTGAACTGGAATGAGAACGATCAAGAATAAATGTTCTAGAAATTCGGCAAGACATTAAATCAATAGATTCCTTTTAATAAACGAAGCCGTAAATGAATTATCCTTGTAAATAGGATGTACCGACATAAATCAAAAGTCTCCAATTGAAACCTATTGAAAACGAATTCATTTGGACCGGAAACGCGAACATTCAGTGTCTATTGAGTCATTTATAACTATAAGCAATGATTAATATCCCGGATATTTAGCATGGGGGGAGCTCAACCACATCTAGTAAAAACAAAAGTATGGAACAGATGAGGATATCATTGTGGGCGAACTGGTATCTGTGGTAGGACTTGATTTAATCATAGAGGCCAAGGCTTGTTTTGATTGGATGATGAAAAACGGCACATACAGCAAACCAGGTTGTTGGTTAATAAAAATATATACTAACCGTCCAACTAGGTGGACAGCGTGGTTGGTCGGTTGGTAATAGACGGATAGTGATGACTACAAAACGAAGTTACGATAGTGATGACGACAATAGTAAGAACTAAAAACAAAAACCACTTATGAGATGATTTTAGAAATTACAAGGAATTTGAAAAAGAGAAAGAAATGAAACAATCAGATGTACTCGTACTAATTGGAGATACACACCACATCACATGCAGCACATTTCGAAGTGCAGTTGAGCAATAGTGATCTCTTACTGGTGGATTCGTCAGTGGGCTTGATGGACGAAAGCGAAACCAAACCTTATGCCGTATCGGAAAATTCTCGCAATTGGATATGGAGTTTAGAACAACCTTCAACATTAGCGCTCCGTATACCTCAACCATGGCGGCGCAGGAGTCCAAAGGCATGGCCGGTACTGCGGTAGCAAGTGATAAATAAAGCGTAATTGAGAGACGGAAACAGCCAATGAGTAAATCTCGTCCGTCAATTTATTTAAATTATTTATTAGTGCTTGGCTATAGACACCCGGCCGTGATCGCTTTCAGTGCGCGTTCACAGACTCCGGACGTGAATAGTGCCGCCTCGATAATTGATATCGATATCGATGCCCGTTATTTTCTATCAACATGAGTGATTTCAGAGAAATGTCTATCAGAGGTAATGTCGTGACTAATATACTGAGACATTTCGTTTACGCACTGATTGAACGTTTCTTACGCTACAAAATAAACAAAACTAGTTTCTTAAGTCTACTGAAACTAAAAGAGGTATACGTATACATACCATGCTCTTTAAAACTAATCAATACGTTTTGAATAAGGTTTTCAATTAAAAAGGATTTAAAAATTTATGTTTTTGTCAACGCAAATATCGATATGTTTAGGAGATCGCACAGTGGACGTAACTATCGAATTAGTTAATTTGTGCAGATACGCCACAATGGATGAGGAAATAATGTATATGCTTGTATCCACTCACAGCTACCGGGGGATTGTAATTGGTGTAATTGGATGAATCTGGATGCTTAATAATGGTCCATTGTAGTTTACAAATGCCAATTCATCGTTTGTTAAATACATGACTCACTATTTTTAAATTAACAAGTTCCTCGACAGTTTTAGCGATTTTAACTCAAGTCAAAGTCGGTAAAATCATTCAGCAATAAAAATAAAACAACTCAATTCGCGTTGTTGGTTCAAAACGCTGAGATATTTTACCTCGCATGAAACCATGAAACGATTGTTTACAAACTGCAAGTGCCTCTAAATCTAGATAAATGTTTTGCGTTTAGGTTCAGATTTGGAGTGAATGCTTACGACCGAGCTGAAAGTCATTCTCGACTGCGACAGTAAAATTTGAGGATGCAGTTATCGAGACGTTCGAGAGCGTGTGATGACGAGTAACACTTTTACGAGACTGTAAATCACTTTTCGGTGTCATACATGAATAATACAATGGAAGAAAATATTTTTCAATGCGTAATATGATGTAGGAATAAAAATATTATTCTATCGGTGTGCCAGTTCATCAACCAGATGGAAACCGTTAAGCTATATACCTACCAAAGAGCCACTATAAATAATAAATATTCAGGGACATTTCACACAACGCCCTCTAGTCCCAAACCAAGCAATGCTTGTAATATGGGAACTAGATGGATGATAGAATACTCATATACCTTTTTTTGTAAATACATACTTATAATACATAGTAGCACCCAGACATAGAACAAACATTTATGTTTTCCACGCACAAATGTTTGTTCTTGGTGGGGATCGAACCCACGACCCACAGCACGGAAGGCAGAGCTATTACCGACTGAGCTGTGACGCCTGTCACAGCTGACTATAATGAGTGAATTGTCTAAAGACTATCACAATGTTACAAATTGTCGCTTTGTCGAGAAATCAACCTTAAACAGAACAACTGTGAAATAATACTGCATAGCTGAGAATCGATTACACAGACACGTATAAACACTTACCCATTAATATCGGTGATGGACCAGAAGTGCTTGAGCACAGTTTTCGCCAGGATGTACCAGATCTGCGTCCACACCCACTGGGACTTGTCCACGGAGGCGGTCAGGAACTCCTGCGTCTCGTCATCCGCATGCAGCTGGACGAACTTCTGCCTTAGCTCCGGACTTAGGCGATCTGGATTTACTTTATACCACTGAAACAATACCAGGTCTTAGTATTTTACTCACTGGATTCAGATTTTAGACTATTCTACTCACTATTTTAGATTTTGTGTACCTATCTTAGAAGGAGAAAGATTAACAGGTTTTATTTCCCGAAGATTTTTTTAGGCCATAAACGGGAGCTACAATAATAAAGCGATCAATAAAGTGGACACGGCTTCCAAGTAAACTTGAAAACAAGTTGATCCAAAATTAAAATACTCTAGGAAAATAGAACAAACTTTATTGAGTTCGATGCAGAATAGAAAATATGTTGCATCTCTAATGAAAACGATAATCAACGTCAATAGCGTTACACATTAGTAATGGCATGATGAAAGAAACATCGCGATTGCTATTCACGCATCACACAAATTGTAGTTTAACAACTTGCTCTAGGTTCCTAATGAAACTGTACAAAAAGGTGTAATCGGGTGCAAATAAGAGTGTAATAAAAGGAGCTCATAGCTCGTCACCCGTTGTGTGTTTAAGTTGGCCGCCGCGGCCCTATAAAGGGCAATCCAGCCGCTGTTAATTTCACGCTGCCTCGAATTAACATTTCTTTACGCCACAGAATAATGACGAATTAAAAAAAACTTCTCGCTTCTACATGTATACGTAATGACGGCGGGACTCGAACTCATCAGCCCAACTTAATTAATACCAGATCTGTCTTTATATTAAAATCAAACCTCACAAAAAGTTGAGCGAAGAGCGAGCGTTTGATGTGGAGAGGGTTCAATGCAAATTGCTTGAGTATGCTAAAACTATAAGGCCCCTTTGGAATATCTTATGCAGTGTTTATTAGGGACATTTGTTTGACGGATGCGAGATTGAATCACTGTTATTATTGGCTACATCCGCAGTATTCTAAACTCATAAAAATGACACAAACCACTGTGTTATCAAGAGTTGCATTGATTTCGTACACTGTAACCGTTAAATCAGTGTAACATAGGAAATGTTTCATTGCCTCATGAAAAGCGAGTGAACACTCAAACAGTTTTATCAGAGGAACCCTGTATAGCCCAAAACCGGTAGTTGAAACAATCGTCACGGCATCGGCATATTGAATGGCTGGCAGTCAGGTAACTTGTATTGAATTTTTATAGTTCGGTAGTCTTCTATAAATTATAGCTTTATGACTATAACTTTTGGAGTTCGTCTCATTTATTCCTTTGTTCGCACGTTATATTTGAAATGTATTTATATTTGCAAGGGAAATTTCCACAAAAACGCTGACTTTACATGGTTGTATTTGTATACAGAGACAATAAAAGAATTCGTTTGTTCTCAGTAGTTCCTTTAGTGGTTTGAAGGAACCACGGAGTTTTTTTGTCACTGTAGGTCCTTCATATTATACAATTTATTATTTGAGATTTAGAAGAAAACGACATTTTATAATCACACTCCATACTAGTAGATCAGAGCTTCACGGCAGAAGTAGGTATTGTAAAAACTGAAATAAATAAATATTTAGTACTGAATACTGATAGCGAATCACGTTGGTGATTATGCAATGCGCCGTCCTTACATTTAAAATATCCTGCAACGGAACTACGGGATTCGACGGGGCGAATTCTCCAGACGGAATACAAATCGTGGAAAATTTTGAATTCTGAAGTCATCGATATATTCTGGAGTTGCACAATAATGTGGCTTCTTCAAAGTTCTTTTCTAAGGGCGGCTTGCACCAGAATCGCTAAACGCGTTTAACTCTTAAATAGTATTTAGCGAGTTGTCAAGTCATACAAATACGTCAGATTTAAATTGATTTAGCTGTTAAATACGTTTAGTGATTCTGGTGCAAGACGCCCTAAGAGTAGTCGGGGACAATGATTTATTAATTCATAACCTAGCAATTTTGTTCCTTCCTTATTGACAATGTTGTCAACAGATCTTTTAATTATTAGAATAATTGCAAGCTAGCTGTAAAACCCATTTTGAATAAAAGTATTAGAAACGGAGCGGACCAAATTTAAAAAAGGAATTACGTAGAATTGAAAATTAAATGAATGATAATTGTGACAAAAACGGGGTTTTATTTCTAGCAGTGATATTATAATTGTACCTATTTCCTAAGATAGTTTTTCTTATCAACTCTGAAATATAATTTGGCCTAGAAAAATGAATGGAAAAGAGGCATCAACTGGCACGCCAATAGATTTTCATGTTGTTTTTGTAGAATTATGTAGACTAAGACCTAGATTATTTATGAGAGTCATGTTTAGAATTCATTTTCAGCTCGTGTAAGACAGATTAGCATTTCCTTATTTTAAAAATCTACCTGCTAGGGGAAGACAAATCGAGGTTGATTTATTCTATTCGCAACTTATCGCGGCCAAGTCAGTTTTTTATTTTGCTTTACGATCTACGTATGTGCGGGCTAGTGATTTTCACGGTGCGCGTCATTTGGCAAGAAATGGGCTTAATTTGAATACATTCGACCAGTCATAGCCTTTTCAATGCATTCATTATCCTCTGTTGACTCGTTAGCGCTCAGGTTAGCGAAGGTTCGTCCATGGCACGAATACAAGGATGCAAGTCTTTTATCCTTAGGTCATTCGCCTTCAGCTAATGAATCAAAGCGCTTATTGCGGGCATATTGTCAATACGCAGCAAATTATGAGCGTCGAACTGACTCAGCGTCAGCGCACAATGAGCCAGATTAATTCCCTTTTAAAGTGCGAAATAAATGGTTCTCTAACGGCCATTTAGCCATTTCGATGGTTGACGTTTTGTTTTTAGATCGACCATCGCAGACATTCAATGTCACTCGTAGAACTGTGTATCGATTTCTCGTAGCAATTTAAATGCTGATCCATGTCCGATAGAAATAAAACTTGAGATCAAATTAAAGAGATGTATATATTAACATAAAGGTCAGGATGTCTAATATCAGGTAACTTAGTCGTAAGATATTTGCGTCAAAGAAGCATGAAGTACAGGAGAAGCTATATAACATTGTATGTTCGCAGCTAAGTGGCGCATAGGATCCCGGTGGATTTGCTAGTAAGCGGCTCTGAAGCTTGTTTGCCGGGCGCTCCATTAAAATAGGATCAGCCTGGATGCAGATCGCTTGGACGTACCCACTCCACCGGGACGTGCTAGATAGTCTCTGCTCGGGAAAATGGATGATAGTATATTGATTTTATTACTTTGCAGCATATTCTGACATATTTTAGAAGAGAGTTTACACATTTTAGACTTGCCAACGAAAAGCAGGGGATAGACTAGAAGGTATAATACAGGTTGCTGGGAATCATTAAGAGGCTTATGTTCAGCAGGGGACGTCCTACGGGTAAAATGGTGAGGAGTTTCACGATTGTCCTTCTTCCTCTTCAAAACGCAATAGTTTGTTTCATGCAGGAATACAATGTGTTGCCTAAGTAATTGTTTTATGGCTCGGAGCGAACATGCAAGATGCCAGATAGTCTCAATTAAAATCCCGCGCTTGACTTATTGCTGTAAAACAATTGTTTTCGATTAGCGTTCGACAAAGCTACTAAACAATAAAGCATTCAATTGATATGCAATAACATAGTATAGGTTCTAACAGATTTAACAACTAAGAATTGGTTTATGTATTCTGTAGGCAAAGAATCCTCAGGCAGAGAACCCAATTCGCAAGAGCGTGAACTAGAGTCAATTTTTAAGACTTCTGAATTTACATTTCTGAACGACGGATTTTTTGTTGAAAACCTTTGGAAAGCTAAACAGTTTTACTAGGCTTGTTTATTTTAATCTGACCCCGAACTCATAGTTTAGGCCTACTCATGATCATGAACTTGTCGTATGTACTTATAGCAAATTAGAGTATAGGAATACATAGCTATCATATTAGGTCGTATATATTATCGAGCAAGTTATATCGGTAGGCAATAAATCGAAAACGACGTAATAGAATAGGCAAATCTTTGTTCCACAATATCACGTGCCGCCCGAGGGCCACTGTTGCGTAATTGTTTTAAACTCGTCTTTTAATTGTTCTATCGGGGGTCGCGATTTATGGTACGACGTGATCTCCGCCTGTAATACTATTCAAATTCATTTGCCCACTTCCGCATCGATGGACCATGGGAATGCAACGTCCACGAATTTAATCAACCATCATTTCGCTCGAACAATTTGCACTCCAATAAAATTAGCATCCTCTGAAGTACGGTAGCTATTCTAATTATTTTCTGTTGGGTTTTTGTAGAGGTGTAATATAACAGTCAAATTTTCATATGCGTGTTATTGAATATAACGGTTTGGTGATACTATGTTATCATACCTGTTATAAAATAACAGTCAAATAACAGGCAAGGCTACGGATTTCTATAGGTAGGTAGTGATTAACAATTCCCGGGTTGTGCAATCCTGGTCGTGCTTTCCATGGTTGTGTTTTCCCAGGCTGTGCATTCCATGGTTGTACAATAACCGGACTCAATTATTTTCCTTTCACTCTCGCCTTATACAAACCAACGTATAGCCAAGCCAACGCCACGCCACCGGAGGCATGGCGCGGAGGTGTGAGCAAACGGCGATCACGATGAAGAAATGAAACTATCACTGTCACATGTCCTGTCAGTGTCTGTTCTGTTGTCGAAGCTGAAACTGGCTGTTATCATGTTATTAAATAACATGATAACAGCCAGTAACAGGGATAACACTATAACGGCCAGTAACAGCCAGTAACTATTAACGGCATTGAATCTATGCCGTTCCGCAAATAACAGTAAAACAGTTTAACACTATAACTTTGGCTGTTATAGTGTTATCCCTGTTACTGGCTGTTATCATGTTATTTAATAACATGTTCTCCAACCAGACTTGAGCTCATAAAAAATGAACGATCTATGAAAAATGATGGTCAAAATTTCAAAATTTGCGTTTAATTCAAAATGAAAATCGCTGATATTTTTTTATAGAAGACAAATTTTGCATCGACCGCCTGCCTGCACCCGTTTTTCGCGAGACTGTTATTTGGCTGTTATAAAATAACATAGCAGCGGCGACGCGTATAGCTGTTATAACGCTTTAGGCCAAATAACGCTGTTCCGTATACCTGTTATGGTTATATTAGTTACACCTCTAGGTTTTTGTGTTTCAAAGGTTTTGAGTTTGGACGTTTGATTTCAGGTTGATTCTACCAATAAAAGTTTTTGCGGTCTACAACACAAATAGACAGGACAATAAATAAGAGAACCTACAAGATGTGCAAGCATTGCATGAGAAACGTCATCCAACGCGTGGGCACGTGTTCAAAAGATTTACGAGTATATTTAAACTGGTTTTACATGAAGCACCAACTGGGCCGATTTGATCGTAAAATCAGCCGTTACGTCTCGAGACAATATCGTCGCTGGTTACCATTACCACCCAGGCAGTGTTGTTAAATTAACTTAGGGTTAAGTATGGGTCGCCTCTGGTAAGTTGAGATTCCACATTTCATTCGTCGTTTTATTTTTGACTCGATCTTTTACAAAGAGAGATAAAGTTGTGTATCATGAGTTCTTAGATTATTAGTTTTATTTCGGTAAAGGTGTTGGAATGGAAGTGATTCGCCGGTAAAGAGAGCAATTATCTGGGCGCACGCCACGCCGAGCGATTGTTCGGACGCGAAAGGCGGTCGCAGCGCCCATTGTCCGCTGAAATTAACAGCGGGTACAAAAAACGAATGGCCCAAACTCGGCGCAGTCGGCAGTCGTTTTGTTGAATCAATATCTGTGATTCTTGATTACAAAATTCAAATTCAGAATCTTCTGGTTTTTGTAAGGCAAAATACAAGTTAATAGGTACGTAACTATGGACAATGTTGAGCTCTGTTCTACTCTATCTTCCACATGACAAACATCTATTTAAAATCGACCTTGACTGGAGCCTAGAAAACTCCAGAGGCTCAAAGATTTCTTATTCATTGATTTTATGATTTCGTATACATGTTTACGTACTGTGGTACTGGTCACTTTGCTAAAGCTTGAATTATGCATTACCTGTAGTTTGTTATTATAAATCAACCTCCAGTAAATATTCTGAAACAAGCATTTTAGGAGATGCAGAATACAGTTACAAATGGTCCTGAATTTTCGTTTATTCAGAGTAACAATAAGTTGGTATCAATTTTATTACATCTGTCAAAAGCCAATCGAACTGTAGCCGTTGATTGAATTGATTGAAAAAGAAGTGAAGGGGGTGCGGGGCTCCGTCCACCGGTATTTTTATAGCCTGTACACGTCCAAGAACGCGAGGGCGACACATTCCCGTCGAGGCGACGTTTTTGCAGAGCCAACTTTCATTAGACACCGCGCGCCGCAGGGACCAAGCCGTTTCTTTTTAATAAATGAGTTATGCGTTTATATCCAAGATGGCTGCCAGCTACACCGCAAGAGTGTCAAGAATGTAACGATGGCCGTGAGCTTTTTTAAGCTTTGATATTTTATTGTCCGGTATTTAATTGCGTGTCTGATTTGTTTGTATCATTACTTTTCATCTTAATGTGTTCCTTATTTAACTTAACACCTTCAAGTGAGCCAGTGAATTCTATTCAGCTGTCATCATCATCATCATCAACCTATACTCGTCCACTGCTGGACGTAGGTCTCTCCCAAGACGCGCCATTGAGCTCGGTATTCGGCTCTTCTCATCCAGCGTCTGCCAGCTACATTCAGCATTCAGCTGTACGGCATGTAGATTAAGAGTTGCAGGAAGGAGCACGTTTTGTAAATCAACACGTCATAATTTTGATATTTGATTGATGTCTGAATGATCCCCAAACTGTCCAAGCGATCCCGCTATTCCCTTACGTGGACCAACCAGATACCGAGCTGTCAGCGTAGAATTCATCAAAAATGTGCTCAGGTATTTCCACATTCGGAGGGCACGTATGATCTTTTTGTTGGCTGTAAATGTCTTCAAACTCTGCAAGGATCGCAGTTGTCAGCTTTCGGTGTATTTATTTACTCATTGATACTTTTCTTGTAAGTCTGAACTTTTGTTTATGAACACCATTTAAGTTTTAGCGTCTGTAGATCTATTACTAACGACGAAATAAGATTCAATTACCAATATATACTGGTTTGATGCTAGCATTATGAATTCTCGTATATATAAACACTTATCAACCGGCAGACGGTTGAAAGAGTGGTTTATTTTTAATCGGGATTTATATTCGGAGCCTCTTAGGAAATAAAATAATCACGGCGGCTTCGATTTGCATACAATGGTAAAATAATTTTACGCGCGTTTCGCAGCGCTTAATTTTACTTTTTATTTGGCCTTCCGCGCCCTATCTACGAATCAACCGACCTGTTCGGCGCGACCATTTAAGTGTTAACATTTTGCATGATCTTTCCACAACTTTTAAAGTTTTTCTTTTGAGCTGAATCTCGCTGAAAGAACACTGTAAATGAAGTTATTTAACTATTGGATCGCCCTTTAACCGCAATTACCACCTAATATAGCAAAACTAAGTCGTAAAACTTAGTATAGGTAGAGCAGACGATTTTAATGTCTGTAGTGAAATTAAATAATTTTGCCATCAAAATAGGATCGTACTGGCCATAAAAGCGCATCAGGCGGCGAGCTACGCCTGGCAGACTGCGTGGCGAGGCCGGTCGCAGGCGTACTCGTACATAGCAGTCGTCATGGCGCCGCCGTCGCCGCCGTCTACAAATACACGCACACTTTTGTTAGACCGAATCATACACACATACCAAACATGATTAAACATTCCCGTAGGATATCAACAAAAGTGGAAATATCTATCAAAAACGAATTTACATTCAGAGCAAACAACGCTAGTCATAAATTTACCGACTAGCAACAAAAGGGCATGACTTTTACCGCAAAAAAGATGATCCTTAATCTGATTAAATCTCCATCGTGGCGGACGTCGGACCGTGAAAGATTAATGAATATTTGTGCGAGGATTCCCGGAGCTGGGCTGGCACGTAGCGCTGTCATAATCATATTAGCCGAGACCGGAGGCCGGCTAGGCACGCACGCACGCACCACGTTACGCACTGCCAGACTCTACATACTGTCGTGAGTGTCGCATCTCGATTTAGTCCAGACTTTTCGTTGGACATGCGAAAATGTAGAAGCCGATGAGGCAGCAAATCTAAATGATAAGATGAAAGTGAAAATGCAGTGTTTCTATGAATTTCACATGGAGTTGTATGTGGACTTTTCTGCCTGGGTGTTGACTCAATGGCAGGACACGTTATTTCATTTCCGGCTCGCTAGTATTTTTTATTGTTGATAGATATTGGATGAAACTAGTTCATTAAGAAACCAAATTTAATCAGGTTCAATATTGATAACGATACTCTTCGCCAAGTACCTTGCTTTATAGTAAGTAGCTATTGAAATTATAGCATTTCGAATGTGCTCAATAAACACACTCGTAAAAGAATCAATTGTTAAGAACCTGAAAGAAATTAAACGTGAGAATGTATTGTTTCGTATAAGCGTGAACAAAACGAAATTCGCTGTTTGGATTCAGAGCTGGTTAGCTCTCAGCTCGTTTTCGACCTGCTTTCGTGAACATAAATCCCATTAAATAAAAGCATTATTTATGACGTCCATACCTCTTATTGAAAAGCATATTTTGAGGCCTTTGTAGACATAAGCTGTGCATTACTTTTGTTTTAAAACGTGAGGTTAAAAATAGAGTTCAATATAGTGAACAATAAAATAAATAACTTGACACCACCTAACTTATTTTAAACTTAGTTCTGCAACTTTGTATTTCTGCGTGTTTAAACACCTTCATAAGTTTTGTATCTTACAACTCTTTTTGTATCTCTTACACTTCGAGTAAATTATTGGACCGATGACACTTATAGCAAGCAACCACCATTGTGACCGACCCAAAAGTCAAGTTTGTACAAAATTAACGCAGATGCACAAAGTATTTCATGAATTTAAGCAAACAATGTAGCGTTAATGGTTTTAAAGGGATTATTGATCACTGTTCCTTGACGTATTTGGTAGTTGTTGGGCCGTTAGTGCGAAAGCCGTTGTTGGGCCGTGTTGGTAATTAATTATTTGGTATGGCTCGCGGCAGTAATAAAGGCGTGCTCATCAATAATTCACCGGTACAAACAAAGAGCGCGTGTACCGCTGTCATTATCCACTATAAGACATCATAAACGGAACACCATCATCTGAGCTTATAAAAAATTCATACTCATCTCACATTTCGGCGCCCCTCTTAATTTCGCGTGAGCCTCTTCTTCGTTCGTGTAAAAACTTCGGGTGTCTTTTTATGACTTTTACTGCGGTATAATTGGGGTGGGGCGAACGTTCGCGTCCCCGAGGTGACATAAATACACCCCCCCCCCTCTTCAACTACCCTGGCTTAATCTCATGTAAGGCTATACGGCACGGAAGTAGTTCGCATTAAAACGTCTTAGCAACAGCCGGCAGGTGGAATCATCCCAAAAAGCATTCTGCTACAATAGCCATATAGTCTGCGTTCATTTCTGATAAAAAAGTAAACAGAGTAACATAACCTCATAAGCTTCTACTAACCTCATGTTTAACATAACAGACTCTGATGTCTGAGTATTTGTGTGGAGACAACTGTAAGGTGCAAAATATTCAGAGAGCACTCTGTGACAAGGTGCCCCAGGTGGGTGCGTCGAAAATGGCTTTTGTGTGTTACGTACGTCACGACTTGTGTTGCACAGTTCGCGACCTTATAACTTTCTGTGACTTCTTGTTACAACGTATTTGTGGAGGTAATGTTACTACATGTTCTTTAGGCTGTTACCTATACCTACTATCACAATGCTCGGACTGTTTGTATAGTTTTCAATAATAATGATAGAAAACCGCGGGTATAGAAGTCCTAGCTGATAAACGATACTAATATCTAACAAAATCACAGTCTCCATGTCTCGTCAGTAAATGCGATTTCAATTTTGTAGACGCAAGAGCGATGCGCGAGGTGGTGGGACGACAACACGGGCGCGGCCGAAGTCGTATGCATGTGTGTATTTATTTGCAAATTCCGAATAGCTTTCAATATGTAGACGCGGTGACTCCCGCCTGTCGATCCACTCCAATATCGCACTCTTTGTGGAAAGTCAAAGCGACGCCATTATTCGACGCGACGATTGACTCACGGGAGCAACGTTTTCTCAGGGCGCCGCATGATAGATGAGACCCCAAAAAACATATCCGTAATTGAGATTTCTATTACAGAAATTGCAAGCGATCGCTTCTTTCCATGTTTGTTTACATAATGTGAGTGGCGACGCTGTGGTACCTATCGCGTTTCAGAAGTGTTCGCGGACGTCAATTTGTATATTGTCATTATGAAAGTTAGCGAGGCAGTTTGGGCTCGTTCATCCATCATGGTGTGACGTGCGATCGGTCCGATATCAAGCCTAATACGTATTGATTTCCCACTTAGCGTTTTTCTTGGGAATCGCGGCGCTCCACCCTTCCGCCGCGGAGGCCTAACGAGCTGTTTGTCCACTACTCGTATCAACTGAGGGCTGTCGCTTCACACCTACTGACCCATACTTAACTGTACCAATTACGAGTACATCTTTGATTAGCGAATACGGTTAGAAACAATCAGGTCGTCGAACCATGAATGAATGAAAAAAAATGAACCATGAAGCAGAGGATATGGTGACTCCATTACTTTCAAACCTAGTACCTATAATTTTAGAAATGGGATGCGTTTCATTAGGTATTGTTAATCTTTTACCTGTATACCTATGTACATCTAATACTTCAATACTCGGGATGGAATAATTGAGTGTGAGCGATCACATAATCTACATCGTTCCTACTACTAGCGTACATTTGGCTAAATGCTGAAGAAAAAGATTCGTCACCAAGGTCCCCGGTGGGGGACAAGTGGAAAGAGGCGAGAGAACAATGGTTTCGGTTCTCACACGTGTGGAGGATTATTTGCATTCGGAAATAAAGAGAGGAATGATAAAAGAAAGGCGCAAGCGAGGTCCCACCGCCTCAGGGTGGGGTGTGGGAAATGGGTAGGGGGGTGAGGATGGGGGTGGCACCGCGCAGGGGGTGGGAGCTCGTTACGCGAACAATGGAGAAATAATGTACAGATTGCAGTGAGCGATGCGCCCAGCGCGACTCAGGTGTCTTAGCTCTCTGTGTGGACATCACGCCTCCAGCATACACTATGTATTGATACTTCGAGTACACAAAGCATGACAAATATATAGGGAGGCAGACCAAATGCATGCTATAAACACACAATAAAAGCTTTATAGCTTTCTGATTTGAAAGATACTGTGGACTATGCATTGAATCTCATTGGCATAAAAGAAAGCGTTGTCCCCCCCCAAACTAATTCAGACCTCGATAACTTATCAGTTAAGTTCTCACAACATAAAGTGAGTTTTAATGGGTAGTTAGATAGAGGCGAGGTCGCCGGGCCGTTTAATGTAGGACGTGTTCAACTGCTCATAGGAAGCGCAAGCAATCACAACAATCACCCCATCCTCGCGTGACACCAAAAACGTCCTCGTTCATACAAGTATAAATTAATCCATTTAGAGCGGGCGACCGGCACCGACCGCGGCCGATTAACGGAAGCTACTACTTAACTAATTTATCCTCGGGTGGTTTTAACAGAATGGATAGCAGTGATTACGGACGATGGCGACGATCGTGTGACGCTCGCAGCGTACGCAGCCGCAATCAAATGTCATTTGCGAATTGTTGGACGCTTATTGTGCGGGTACGGGTGGCCGACAATGGAGACGATATCCTGCGTGATTAACCGTTCTAGGACCTAGTCCTACCTTCTTTGAATCTTCATGATATTGGCTTCGGCAATCATAAGATGATCATTGTGCATTTGTATGAACGCGATGAGTGCATAGACCTAACGTTACTTTTAGACCTAACATTAGATTATTAAGATTACCAATAGGTGTTTATGAAAGATCGAGAAGTAGTACCAATTTATTAAATAAGTACAGAGTTGCTAGGTACATACAATTCGTCAGACCATTGTCCGCATAAGCAGCTTACTTCGTAGTCAAATGTTTGTAATCCAGGCAGCTCGCGACATTTTAATAACATTGATCAAATAGAACAAAAGTATGTGGACCCAGCACTCGACAGAGATGAAAGTTAAAAGGGTCGTGTGGGGTGGGGCGGAGAGCGGGTTGAATGTCTTATTCCCTCCACAATTCAGAGGTATTTCGTGTTCTTCATACGCAAATATATCCTCGTTACCGAGGCACACGTGAGGCCCCGATTGCGTGCGCTATGAAATACCCTGAGCCGAGTGACTGGGTGACTGTAGATTGCTGGAATAGTCCCTTGCAGGAAAATTGGATCTAGCAATCAAAGCGAACCCGACAAATGCTTGGTCGTTATCGTGCGAACTTTGATTTGGCACCGTACAATACGCCACCCCAGCCTCGGTTTAAACAAACCAATAATATCATTTCTTTCGGAAAAATATACCTAACTAGGTACCTCTAAGCAATAATAAGTCTATACCTAAGTACCAACACGCACATACCGACCTGCTTATATCTATTAATTATGGTTTAAAATCTTATGATCATCCCTACATAATGGACAGCGTAGTCATGACAAAACCACTTATCTTTTATTACCAATAAAATTATATACTAATAAAATTAATAAGTGTTCTCTGGTACACAGACTATAGTATTTGCATAATATGCAAACATTTTGGATACCACCTATGAACACTTTTTTGTATAATGTGAGCTGAAGTTTGAATCAAGGCTGCACTCTACCATAGATTTTTTGACAGTCTCAATTTCATAGGTATTATAAATGTCAAAGTTTAGATTTGTGTTTCAATCACTCAACTCTGCAACATATGGGCCGATTTGGATGTAACTCTGAATATATATACATATAGTTTGTAACCTGGATACACATCTGCCTACTTTTTATCCCGGAAAATCAACAGGATCAAACGGGACACAGAGGAAGTCGCGGGCGAAAGCATGTACTATTTTTTGAGTTATCTATATTATTATTGTATAATAATAATATAGATAACTCAAAAAATAGTACATAATAGTACAGGCTTGACTTAATCTGTTTTTCAACTAAGCCTCTCTTATAGTCAGCAACCAAAACAAATTCAAAAGTTTTATTCGTGGTACCCAGTATTTTTTGTTCTGTCTAGCTTTGGAAAAATTACCACTCATTCGACTCATTATCTTATCTGGTCCGTCCGTCTATCGAATTTGGAATACTCACTTATTTATAGTCGAAATAGTATGAAGACCTTCGACTAGATCAGTGGATTAATATCTAAGGTAGATTATTGCGGTGGCTCATAAAATCCTACAGCAAGATCCTATTTTTTTATATAGATAGATAGATTTATTTGTTACTAAAACATACAATATTTTATATCAGTTCTCTTATATTTTCTGTTCATACAAATTCGATAAGTTGAGCTCATGAAATAGATAATATCTCAAACCAGTATCATATCTCCACTATTATACAATTTCATATTAATAAGGATAAACCTAATAAATAGCCCATGATCGGAGTGTATGGAGAGAATGGGGGGAGGCCTTTGCTCAGCAGTGGGACACAGAGGGCTAAATATAATAATAAAAAAAGGGTAAACCTACATTGTAGTCTATCTATGTACATACCTCATTTTTGTCAAATTCCTGAAGATATCTATCATTGCTTTGTTTCTCATACAGTGCCCGGGCCATTGCACTTCTCGGACGGTAGAACGAGCTGGGACCTGTTGTCATATTTACAGTATCTCTAATATCTTCATTCAATTGTAATCTCCAATACTTATTACTTATTGCATTTTCTTCTTTTTGGCAAACCAGACTTTTCTTTGCATAGTAAGTTAGCAAATCAGTTTGTTGACACAAGTTTTTTTCAGTAATAACTTGACTTATCAAAAGCGATACACATACAGCTCGTAGAGTAGACAACATTTAGCATAAATAACATTGTATTTCATGAAAAAATTCGGTATTTCCGAGGTCTAAGAAAATCACAGAGTTATCATCCCACCCTTGTCCTTAGACGTTGAAATTCGTTTTAACTCACTCTCACGTGAGGCTAGTATTCAAATCTAGTTATTTACATACATTAGTACTAGTACAAGGCCAGGAATCAATAAAAAGTAGTTAAAACATTACAGAAGTACACATTACAAAACTTTGTTATGATTTTCATGGCAAGCAAAGTAAACGTGAACTGTCACTGTCATGTCAAAGTCAAAATTTGCTAACGTCACCTCCGACAGAAGGATTTTACAAAGATAGTTTACTCCAAAAATACTTTAAAAGGCTTCATTGATAGAGTAAGCTCAAAATCATCAAACAATCCACTAAAATATCAATCGACATTGCATAATCGAGTAAATAATGTACTGTAAACTCGATTCTGAATAGTATGTACAAATCAATTAAATCATACCCTGCGTGCTTGCACTTTACGTCTGTGCTTTTACTTTTTGTCTTCGTAAACCAAATGTAGAGAGAGAGCATAGACAGAAAAGAGAGAGTCACCGAGATCATTTTTGCTTTTGCGCGCCAAAGTTTAAAAAAGTAGAGTTGGAACTTTGTTTTGTGGTTATGCGAAAACAAATGTTTGGATGGAACTGAGAAATGATAGATTACTTACCAAATGAATGAATTTATTTTAGTAAATATGATTCACTCACCATCCTTTTTCTATTCTTCTAAATCTGTTGCTATTACATCCCGTAACACTGATTTTACCTTTTTACTCTACCTTGATTTACACATAAATTCATATCGGTATTTATTTTCTAGTATAACAGCTATGGACTTTGTATAAAGCGACAGAAGTTCATGTAGCATTTTTAATTTCAATAACATATAGGTATCAAAGTTTTCCTTATTCCGGCCTTGGCCGTGACCGACCGACCATTCACTGCCAAACAGTTGTTGCGCTTGACCACCTCCGACACGTCGACAAACGCCGTTAGGCACCGGTCTCAGTGAACTTTAGTAGGCAAAGATACCTTTTAAAAACTTAGATAAATACTTAGTAGATAATAGGATAGGGTACCTAATGCGCCCGGGGGACTTTCCGTGACATCTTATATTATTTGAGGATAAATAAATGTAGGTACTTAGCTAGGTATATTATATATCCCTAACGTGCCAGGGTGTTTATCAATCATTCAGCAACTTCATTGATGTTTATGTTTGTAAGCAGCTAAACTTCATCAACCACCAAATAAAATCCTCACTGGTAAGTACTCACCCCTTCTCTAACTTCAGGAATTTTTGTTTTCTCTAATGGCCACTTAGGAGGCATTTTGAGAAAACCCGCTACAATTTTACACTGCAGGTGAGTACAAACGATTGCCTTGAAGTGAGCGATAAGTGTACGTAGGTACGTAGTTAGTGACTGCGTAATAATCTTCGCGTAGGTTAGAGTCGTTATCTAGCTCTGAAAGATAATGATTAAGGATTTAGCTACCTACCTACTAACCTATCGACCGATAAATATAATTAAGTAGGATATATTTGTAGTGTTCCGCTCACATCTTTGAAAAACGACACCTACTTAAAAGGCGTTCGCACTAAAACGGTAACAAAAAAAAGTGTACAGACGTTCGAGACAGAAACAAAATTGAGCGATATTTCCTCGATAGAAAATCTGAATCTAAATTGCTGGGTTTTAAACAATTTTGTGCTGATATTTTGGTGGAGCGTTTTTAATAGCCTTTTCAACTCCGGTGTCCACGTAGGAACCTACTAGATTAAAAAAAAAACATAGTAGGTACCTATAGTATTTTTGTCCAGCCATTTCTCCAGCGGATTTCTCCATGTTTGTTTATATTTTACCCTGTTTGACAGATGCCATGTTCTCATTTTGTTTTGAACGCTAAAAACAGTGAGGCATACATAACCGCTATGCAATTTAGCCGGAACAATGTCTTACAACTTCAAAGGGCAAAAATTCAATGAACCGAATTAAGTAAAAATAAATAAGTGCGAGTACATTTTTGTGTCGGATCAATATGGGTTCTCAATCGCGCGGATTGCCCGAAGCTATCGCAGCACCGACTTGCGCAGGCGCATGCGGGACATTTAAAATAATTACAAGCCATCGGAGAAACGTAACAGCCCGTATTTTGAGACCATTACTTATTTTTTAATTCCAAAAAATACTTTTAAAAGCGCATACTTAGTGCCTATTGGTGCAATGTCGGCAAAAAATGCGACTATTAAGAGTCATGTAATTTTACTAATTTTATTGGATTAATATAATTAAGTTGCATGAAATCACAAATTCTAGGGTATGATCTTGTATAAAAAATTTTTGGTTATTAAAGATTTTTGGTTAAAATTACAATACGGATTACAATATAAACTATAGTATTACATAGTACTTATTAATAACTATAGTATTATAGTATATTTGGTAAAATAGCCTACTTTACGGCAGAATCAAAAAAGTGAGACAGTTTATGAAATAAATCAAAACATTGAATGAATTTTAAGCAATAAATTACAAGTGACGTTTTGAAACAAAGCCCAAGCGGTCAGTTTAATTTAAATCCGTTCTCGTAGTTTTTGCACCCCCAACCGCATTCTCACAGCACCGCCGAGCACTTCACTTCTGATTGGATCATTACCGAGTTCATCATACCTTCTGCGATCCTCCGGCCACGACAGAGATGAAAGTACGAAATTACCACAGCAAAGATAGAGACAAGGAAGGTCCAGCTGAGCACATCGCTAAGGAATTATATCATGATTATTGGAACTTTATTGCACTTCGTAACTAACAATTGACATTAGGAAATGTAATTTCATATTGATTCCATAATATAATCCGACGTTTATTTTTGCCAATGTGGTAAATCTTTCTATGATTTGCGGGTAAGACATGGTTGTTTTCTTGCGGCTTCACGTTCCGAGAAAATGTCATTAAAAGCTCGATAGGGGATTAAGTCGTTTTAAATTTTCACGTAGCTCGACAGGAAATCGGTTTAGCCGTAACAAAGGGTGGGAAAGAGACCGAGAAATTATCTTTTCGTTGGAATAAAAAACCGCTGAAGTTGCAATTATAGCGTTACCGATGAAGCATTGAGTTATCATAATGTAATAATTTTTCACACCGGCCGGAAGGTGGCTGGGCACGTCCAGCCGCAATCATTCGCCCTCTGATTTCGGTGTAACTGGCACAGATTAAATAATAATGGTATTGTAACACTCGACAGTATCACGTTTCTAATAATCCTCTGCTGGGCATCTGCTGGTTGCCTTGCGTAACCGCATTATTGCCCCTAATGGCCGCCTTTCTTAAACATTAATTTAGGACCAACACTGAGGAGTATATCGGCGACTCTTTCACCACACTAACATTTTTACACAGGTAGGTACCTAAGTTACAAATTAAATTATTCAGCACATCATCAACTTATCTACTTCACGCTTACATTCTGCAGTTAGCGCACTATTTGCTAAATGTCATTCCATACAATTTTATTTTAGGCAAACTTATAAGTAAGTAGGTACTATTCAAATGACAAAGACCAATAGACAATAAATACCTTACCGACAAACATACATAAACATAAAAGAAATGAATAAATACCTTATACTATGAATAAACACCAACACACAAAAGATGGCACTATCTTCATTTGCAGTAGTGGTCTCCGTTACCGCCGGTAGACTATATTCCTGCCGTCTAGAAGTCCGGAACTGGGCCGCCACGATGAGCACGTACCCACCTATGACTTGAAGTTGTCTCCCTTTGGTAAAAGACTTAGAATTAAATTTTTTTGTCATTCTAGTTAACTTACTCGAACTTTTCTCACCCAGCTCAATAATTTACTAGTCGTCGCACTAAAAGAAAGGCTAAGTAGTGTGCCACCGTCAAATATTGTTGAAACAGTGATACAGTGTCCGAAATCTCGATACCTAATTGAGCAACAAGCAATCAGCAATCACCAGCGGATTGGCCGATTGTTCTTAGTGCACCGTAACATTGGTTGCATAGAACATTACCATCGAGATGGAAATGAATTAAACATAATTCGAATAATCGAGGCACGGCCAATACAATAAAACAAAGGGAAAAAGTACGTCTGCGGCTGGTCTTACCGAGGGAACGAAGGATTTCAATTTGATACGTGATGAGGCGAGTTTTCATTTACGTAGAGATTCGATGAGCCCAGTAATGACTCGAGTCGGTAATCTGAATCAGTGCTTCTAGTTTGTCTTTTTAGCTATGTAATGCGATGTATTGGATTCTGGTTTGAAATTCTGGTTACTGACAATATCGGTGATCGCTCTACAACTCATAGCTCAATCAGTCACCATATTGAAGATTACAGTTGTGATTGTGACAAAATCAATGTTTTATTAGATTTTCGTAGACCCTCTACGAATTTTGTTATAATTACATACGAATGTCATTTTTCACACAATCCAACCACTTCTTCTTCGGTCTTCCTCTACTTGCGTACACAGTCACGCTCATATTCACAACTTTTTTTCGTAAACTGTCTTTTAACACGATTTCACAAAAAGTGGGTAATATATTTCCCAGACAAATAGGTAGGTATTTAACAGAATAACTGGTGATCTTAATCACCTACCTATGCTACTGATTCTTGTAGATCCTCTACGACTTCAGATATTTGGTGTCTGGTAAGATATTTTCGAATGATATTATTCGACCAAAAAGAAAAAAAGACTGCAAGTTATGTATCTACATGTTAACGAATGCAAGCTGTCTGTTCGTACATTATCTGTACCTGTTACGTGAACAAATTGCAACGCATACTTCACGCATGTCATCGACTGGCAACACTGGCACTTCAAATAATTACATCGCCCACTTATAATTACTTGTTGTAGTTAAAATGCAAATGTTGTCGCCGCAAGTATCTTCAAGCTGTAATGTATGCGAATTGAGAAAAGATAAAGAATGAGATTTACACCTCGTGCGGTGTTTTAAAGTTAACTGTTGGTTGAAGGGTTGTCATGATTTAAAAAAAAAATACCATTCTTCTAGGCAGTTGGGTAAAAATTGGAAACAGACCAGTAGTTATCGGTATTCTACTTATCTTGAGCGCTTTTTAATCTTTTCTATTAAATTCTGTAACTAAGAGGCTTACTATATTTTTTTACCTTGTGCTATGTGGAAATTACTTATTGCAAAATGTTGATCTTGCTTGCTAGCTATCATAATTTTTTGTCGAAATATTTTTTTATTTCTTCCGTGCTGTGAACTAACATTTGTTCCCTCCATTAGTTCACCTCATATCAAAATTTTGGCAATGGCAGCTAGATTGGGATACCTTACCTACCCTATTCCACCCTATAGTGTATTAATGTAAAGTTGCTTGAAAATTGTAATTGGAATAGTTGTGAATAAAGGTTTAAGCCATGGCGTCATCATATCATAGTGCCTATAAAGTGCATAGTGCGTAGCTACGTGTATTCGTCCAAGGTAGCTACCCACCACTACCATAATTAGTTATTACTTAGTTGTACTTTACGTTCTATGTCCTTGTGTATTGTTAGTTATTAATGTATTGTTGTACTGTTGTGTGTGTATTTTCTCTCTTTCTCTTGCTTAAACGCAATTTTTTAATTGAAAAATTCAGACCTCTTGAACATTGAATGCCTAAAGAAGCTTTGGAACTAACATTTTTGTGACTTTTTATTAGGTAGGTACAATGGTCAACTACGGTTGATAATTACAAAATAAGCTCACCAAAACTACGTACAAGACAAAGCCAGATTCGATTAGAATCATTATTTTTTCCATAAAAGAACAAACAAACAGTATCTTCTCATTTTGCGCGGAAAAACTCCGCACAAGGAAGCGTCGACAACAAAAGCTAACAAATCCTGTTTGTCCTGCGGGGAGCGTCCGTGATTTAATACAAATTATTATTAGACGACATAAATAACGTGGTACAGGGGCAGAAGCTCCTTAATAAGTAATAAAGGGGTCATCTTTCTCTCGAGAAGCCTTTGAATTAACCCGTGGACATATGGCGGTAAGGCAGCTTACAAAGTTACAACCGTGACCATTCATAGAAGTGTATTTTGGCTTTGCAATATGTCTGGGTCGTGTTTTGCTTGATCGCTCAGCAGTGCAATAACAAATATTTACGGCTGTCCTTTTTTTAGCAGAATATATATCAGCTTTATTTTTAAACTATATTTTTTATAACAAAGATGTGTCAACAAAAAGAAAACATGTAAATAAAATCAAAAATTCTTCGAATTCCTACCTCTACCCACTTCAAGCCCATTGATCATAAATTCGATCTATCAACAGAGCATCGTTATTGTTTTGTACTTCATACCTGGCTTTATTAGTGAGGTGCGTGCGTGGAATATCTATAGGCTGTAACTAGGGCTGGGGTGCGGTCAGTTAGCGATATCATTATTTATACGATCCAATTAACCCGTTTATGTGATGTGTTTAGAAATCTACCGATTTTGGTCGTTTGCAGGCGAAAGGTTAATAAATCAAATATCAAAAAGGTAAAGTGAGAAATTATTTATTTATTTATAAGTTCATTTTGTCATTTGTCAACCATTTATCGAAAATAAACGTGTTTCTATTTATTTTGGGAAAATTGAAATACTCATAATTCTGTAAGTACGGTAAATATTTCAGTACGAGATTAGTGCTACGGTATCTATTCGGTATCTATTCTTCATATGTAGCGAAACGAGCCCAAATTCATGCCTACTTAGGAATAAAATACTTAATAAGGATAAGCTACTAAACTACCAGTGCATAAAAATCCCACAACGTAAACCTCCAAACAGCAATACGAACTTCAAGTTGTGTTGAGCCCCCATATAATTTTGATAGCTCAAAGCTGAAAGGGGTTGGCCGCAAAATGCGCTGTACCTTGGCCCGGTACAAACAGGTTCTACGTACTAATCGGCAGAGTGCCGGCCGCTCTAAATAACGCTTTTACACGTCCATCGAACCATAAATAACGACTCTATGAAAATATAAATGTTTTTTTCTCTATCGTTTTCCAACATTCGTATTTTTTTCATAGAGTCAAAAGCTTGAACAGACCACTTTCGCATTATGGAATTGCCAAAACTCCATTTGGTTTCAGTGTACGAAGGCTTTAAAAGCAAATTATGCCACGCAAGTTAACACCTTATTTCGTACAACATAGAAACTTATTTAGGGTCAAGTTTATCTATGGTTAGATCTTTTTAAGGTTAAAGGTCAGCAGTGAGCGTAGAAATGAGATATTTTGGCAGTATTACGCAAATTGGATAGCTTTCAACACTCAACGGAGTAGGTTCCGAACTTTCGCGGGAAAATTGAATTAAAAATATCATAAGACGTAAGTAAATATGTATGGGGGTCGTAATGATGTTGAGGCCGCAGACGCTTCGTATTCAGATTAAGTTATTCTATTTTGATGCTACATATCTATATTTTTTTACCACAGTAAATACCTTTTAGGAAGATTTTGCTAAGTCCTGCTGGAATTACAAGTCATTTTGCGCTCTTCGTTAGAATATGAATTAGTACAGTACATAATAACTTACTTAATTATGCGAATTAGTCGATTTCGTTTTATGTCGATAAATGTTTAAAAAATTTATTAGCCGATGAACGCCATGTTTTTCTGCCTAACTCTCGAACGTGCCCTTTTTAAATACCTCCCATTTCAAAATGCCTCCCATTTCAAAAGCCATCTTACTAAATACTTATTTTTAAGAACGTTGTTTATCCTGCCAGTATTATCTTCTAAGGGCAGATGATGATCCAATTTTGGAGATTAATTATACGACCTCATTTACATAGTTAATGCTACGGTTTACCTACCTCCTGCGTTCTACGTTAGGAAGAGCTGTGAGAACGCAAACACTGTGAGATGACCTCTCTTGACTTTTTTGTGTGCAAAAAATAAATAAATTTGGTAAATTAGTTTTTTTAGCCTGTGGCCCGGCTGTCTATTTTACGCGAAAACAAAGTACAAGCTAAGTATTGTAATGACCACGGAAAACATTTATTTTAGCTTCACTTTTATAGGTACGGTATTTCTTTTACAATAACGCCTACAATATAAAATGTTTATTTGCAACGAAATACCTAATACAAAAAATAAAGAAAATATAACTAGAAAAACACGTTTTAAAGTGAATGCCTACTTAATTATTTTTATACCATGTGGCAAAATGATGCCATCTGCGCATGTGCAGGTACTTCATGTCTTTTTTTTGGTACCTAGGTATCAAAAAGAAGGTATTTTAAGTAAATTATTGTATCACAAAGCATAGTAGGTAGAGAGTGTCTCTACTTTGTCATATTACACATTTCAGGGAGAATCTGCATTTTCTTCTGGTCACCTTATTTGACAAATGAATCTCATTCAGAGTTTCAGATCTGAGATACCTACAGATATCTTCCTACTAGGATTTTTTGCCGATTAAATTATAGGAATGTACCTACCAACAGTAAACGCGAGAGCTGCCTACATAATAATTAAAGACACATCAGCAGGTATAATTTCTAACCCTGAGAGCAGACTGGATGCGGGGTCGATAAAAAAACTGAAATTATCTCCAAAAAGCGCCATCAGTAATTTTTGATAATTGCGTAACCGGTCTCAAATTAAGCCAACTACTTCAGCGTGGGACGTAGACACACATACATAATAATTGTTTCTTATTAAAATCGACGTTAATCTTTTTTCGGAGCAGATTCCAGAGAAGGCGCACCATCGTATTATGTTTAAGAATCGACAGCTATAATTTCTGTTCAATCAAGATTTAATTGTTTTAATGAGTCTACATGCGTGAATGGCCGGCCCAATTATTGTTTATTTTTAATCGCCTCAAGTGGTTTTTATGTTCGCAAGCAGGCACGCACAGCGGCCGGCGGCGATCATTTTCATTATTTTAATAATGTAAACTTCCAATAATAATTTACAGTGATTTGGGGTTAAACACGTTAAGAGATATTTATGAATTCCTGGATGGGTCCGGAGCTTAGGCGACTATAATTTGACCCTGACTTGATGATCCTGGTTTTGTTTTTATTGATCGAAAAATGAGTCTGTCGATTAACTACATTCAATATACATACAAATTGTAAGGGTTTTTAATGATGATCGTACATTTAACAAGCTAAAAGAAGACACAATATTATGGCTCCACCTTGATCTTCCAGAACACAGAATTGTATAATTGAATGTCAATGAAATTACAATAAAATTCTGTGGTGAAGCTTCATTTTGGAATACAAGTGTAGGTAGGTACAACTCTGTGACAAATCAAAGACAATCAAAACTAATTTCCGTTGAAATCAAAGTTACAAAGCGTTTAGCGCTTGGATCGTGTAATAAGTTAATTGACGGTTCGCGAGTGATTGATCTATGAATTGCAAGGGGTATGCGCCCGCGCAGAGCGACGCGGTGGTGCGCCTGAGGCGACGTACTGTCTCACCTGCAGTGAATAGGGCTGTAAAACTACACTCTCAAGCTTACATTCACAGTCGAAATGTATTTTGAACTAACGCTTTTTAGCTTACCGTCAAAATTGCCTTGTCTATGCCAAAAAAGTTACTGGAGTCTACAAAATCAGTCATGTTCTTTTATGAGAAAAAGTAATGGAAACAGCAGATAGTCCACCGTATAAACGGGTACCACGTGATACTGATGAGAGTAAATATTGAAGGTTTTTATCACACGAGGCAGCCCTACACGCTAGCAGCATAACAAAGCAAAAATTGCTCAGATAATGAAGCATAATGCAAAGCGTGATATAAACTTCACATTTGCCCCGGGCTGGATTAACTTGTTACTTACGGGAGAGCCAACCTGGAACTCTCCTCTCATCAACACCCTTCAGAGAGATTAAAAGCGTGGCGGTGACAGCCTGCAGCAATTTACAAAAGCATTTTTCTTGTACTGTGGGTTATGATTCCCAAAAGACACCCGCAGAGCTTGTAGTTTGCAATATCAAATGTGAATAAATTTTTAATCAGTCTTAAATAAAAATATCGATAAGTTTAGTCGATGTGTCGGCAAAATGATAATCAGCCCCCGTATGCCAATCTTTTGCTGTCAAGTTATATTTCACTGCCCAGTGTAATTTCTTCAGGTCACGTGGTACAATTTTGTACCACGTGATCATTCTTTTTAGACACTTGACAGCAAAATATGCGCGAAAATACATCAAATGACGTCATAATGTCACTATTTAGTCACAGAATAACTATGAGTTAGTATGAACTGACCATGATTTAAAACTTTGCAGTTCAACTTTGCAGTTCAACTTTGATTGGCATACCCCTGCAGTAAAGTATTGAGAATCTCTCCCGAAACGATTGACATCATTTTTTATGATAAATTCTCCAAAACGATAAAACAAAGTAAACATACAATTTCGAATAAAACCAAACAGCGTTCAAGAGAAAATTGGCCATTTTACTAAAAGTAGATAAACGTCAATTAGGCAATAGTGACGCAGTGGAAACGCTGGCGCCATTAGAAAAGTTAATCTCGATGACGGAACACATTACTGGGTGAAGTAATGAGAGGAGCGTGAACCTCGACGGACAATTTACTAAGTCCTGAAGGCGTTGGGAGGGTCTGGGGTTACTGTTAACAGAAACTCTGGGTACCTTCCATCAGTTGCTGTCAACATCTTGGGTGACTTATCCAAATATAAGTGAAGTGAAACTTCTCTTGGTAGGTAAATGGTTCAAGAACCTTTTGGGATTCTGTAGCAAACAGTTAGGCATGCTAGCGCTCACAAGTCATGAATTTATGATATTATTGGTAAACCTGAGACTAACAAAATGAAATCCGAAATCTGTGCACCAATGTGCAACAAGGCAATGTGTCATTCACCTGATGTTTGCATCAAAATACGGAACCATTCTCAAGCAAGAGGGACTGTAATGGTACATTATGCTTGCTCCCTCCGGCTATGATTAGGGATTTTGTGAAGGGATCGCTGAAAATTACTTTGCATCGGCTATAAATACGGTTCACTGACACCTCAATTTCAAAATCCAAAGGTCTATAAACTTAGACGTGGTCGCAATGATAGAAAATTAGCCACATCCTGGTGGAGCCAGGGTGAGGTATGGATCGCCCCTGGCGACGAGCGAACAATAGGTACTGACCCACGAGCAGCGCACGCAGCGACAACCACAGGATAGCCGTCAGCGCACCCGACAAAGACAAACATACCAACCCAAACAAACCAAAGAGAGACAAAGCAACTGCACTCGCGAGATTTTGATTTACTTCTCGTATAATTATCGAATAATCAGCTTTGCATCTCTCGTTATAAACATTACGATAATTTGGTTCCATTACATCGGGTTGTAAGCGGTGACCGTTCGCTAGTATTCTACAGCGATTGATAATAATCGCTGGCGAAGTATAATGGCGTACACCCACGGGTAATTATTGTTGTGCAGTCGTGAGTTCGTGAGCCGGTGGAATGGCGGAATGCATCTCCTTCGGGGGTTGCCCGCTGTAAACCAACACGGCCGGCCGCGTAAATAACTGATCGCTTTCCGCGCGCTAATGATAGTGTACTGCATCCACTCGCGTCCTCTTTAGCCGATCCCGATAAAATAATTACCGGTATTTATAAATGCTCGCGCTTAATCGCACCTCGATACTAGTCATTAACCCGACATGTCTGCACAAAATTTCCTGGTGAAGTCTGTGGGAACGCGTTCGCCGATAATTAAAGTCGCTTACAATGTTTCGTATTCCGAGAAACGAAATAAAACTGTCTCTAAACTATGGAGTTACGATAAAGTCATACCTTTGTTCTGACGTCTTACGCCTCGGGGATGCGTCGTCGCAAATGTTCGCGTAAAACTTGTGGTTGCATTGACGTTTGGTCACGGGGCATCGTGGAGCGGACTCTCCACCGACGTTAATGGGTCTGCTGGCCGTCGGCTCCGTTATCCCTCGTAGCTAATGATTGGCCGGCATTAAGTCCCGACTGTTCCATGCGATTATTGGATCTAACAGATAATTTTATATCGCATTGTCCTGGAGCGTAAAATTTTCTGTTGTTATTACGGTGGATAGCACGCGGACCGCGGCCGAGCGCCGTATCGTCGCATCACAGCGAAGGGTTAGCCCGGACAAATCACGAACCGTTTAGCTCACAATCAAATCTTACGTAATCTCTTGTGAGCAAAGCTTCTTCGCTAAATAAAGCACTTGATTCATTACAGACTATCTCAAAGGCATTACGGATCAGAAGGTTTTGGAAGCTAAATGTTCTTAGGTACACATCGACTGTAATGTAAAATGCTGAGAGCAAAACGTCCTCAATTGAAAATGGTACTGGAAGCTAAATGGCCTTTCCAATAGTTAGTCCTCTAGTCTTTATGTCTTTGAATCAATTTGTCCATTACGGAAAAACGACCAAGGAGCAAGTCATCCTAATTTCAGAAAGTATTTAATACAGCTGGCCTTCAAATCAAAATAAGTTGAACTCTTCATACAAAACCTCTTTAGAATATTATCTTGAGTATGATTTTTATTGTCATAGATATGTCAGCAACGATGCTGACGACATTTGTTCTGAAAATGCATGTTAGGTCATCATGAAATCTTTTAAAATGGAAAATAATCCAAGATTTTAAGTACCTAATCTAAACTTAATAAAATATTAATGTATTAATGTATGGGTGTTACTATGTATTATAAGTATGTATTTACAAAAAAAAAAGTATATAAGTATTCTATCAGCATCTAGTTCCCATATTACAAGCTTTGCTTAGTTTGGGACTAGAGGGCGTCGTGTGAAATGTCCATGAATATTTATTTATTATTTATTTATTATTAATAATAAAAATAAAAATAAAATATTTATTGAATCTTTTTCATACCTTCAGTATCACGTATTCTCAAAATAGGATTTAGGCAGACAGGATTTAAAAATGTCTGACATAGGTACATTTTAAATTGCGGACATTTAACTCTCATGACGTTCAGTAATTAAGGACGTTTTGCTCTCATGACGTGTTACATTGCGAACATTCAGTAATAAGGACTTTGTGCTCTGAAAACTAGCAGTCATTCTAAATTGAAGACGTTTTGCTCTCAGAGCATTTTACATTACAGTCGATGTGTACCTAAGAACATTTAGCTTCCAAAACCTTCTGATCCGTAATGCTCAAAGGGATGGTCACAGTGACCGCCTAAAAGGTTAAAAAGGAATTTTCATATAATGGTGGCTAAGAAATAACGACGTACCTAATCTGCGTTTATGATTTGGTTCATATGTAGCTTTTGCTCGATTGTAACTTTCCTCAAGCGACTCACCTCCAAATAGCCAGGATCAAATGAAAATTACGAATCCGGTGTCAGGGTTCGCACGAGCGCCATTCTTCCTCAGCTTGTAATGAGGGCCCCTATATCAAACAATAGCATTAAAGTGTCAATATCGCCTCGATAACACCTCGCCATTTTCTTTTCCAGGAATTGTGGTTATAAATCTGTGAAAAAGCACTTTACACCGTACGATTGTGGTAGGTACCTTGTTCCTAATTAGATACAAAGTGGATTTTTAAATCAAATTATTATTCATACTTACATAATTTTTTTGCTTTTCAGCATTCAGCTTGCAGAAGTTAAAAGAGAAAAAGCAAAGGTCCAATTCGTTATTCTAATTTTTTCTGTGCAAATTCTGTTTTTGAAATCTTTGTTAGTTACAAATAAGACCGATGCAACAAAGTTAACAAGTAATTAAATTAAAAATTTAAAAAGCCCCCGACTTTGATACCCATATAAATAAAGGGAGTTGTGAAAAATAAAATGCAATTCGCCATTTTGTGATAACGGCCATATTTGATTTGAAATTTGTCATAGTGTACTGTATTCTACTAGTCAAGCCCTTTCATTTGATACCCATATTGAGTAAGTAGTGAAAAAGAAATGTAATCAGCCTTGTAGCGGCGGCCATCTTGGACCGATTTTCATCAAACATAGCTAAGAACACTCCCGACTAATTCACTTTTCAAACAAAAAAAAAAACAAAATCAAAATCGGTTCATCCGTTTGGTAGCTACGTTGCCTCAGACACACACACACACACACACACACACACACAAACACACACACACACACACACAGACACACGCAGACACGTCAATCTTATAACACCCCGTCGTTTTTGCGTCGGGGGTTAAAAATATTACAATCGACATTTTCTGAAAACCGAAGCATCTGTTTTTGAGATTTAAATCATGAGCTTGTAAAGATACTTTGGCTAACTATGTTTCACACCCTGACCTTTCCTTAAACCTTCTGCTTATTGTGGTTAAATTATTAGACAAAATACTGAGATAATATATCTTTGTGTATGTATAAATGGCAGATATCATATCCTACTAATATTATAAATGCGAAAGTTTAGATGTTTGGATGTTTGTGTTTCAATCACGTCGAAACTACTGAACCAACTTGGATGAAACTTGGCATATATATAGTTCGTGACCTGGATTGACACATAGGCTACTTTTTATCCCGAATAACTAACAGGATCTACAGGATAAAATGAACGAACGGGATTAGCAGCGCCAATTTTAGCAAGAGGTTGATGTCATGTCATGTCACGTCAGTTTGACAGGACGTAGTTCTACTTCTTTGGTCTAATAACTAGCGTTTGACATTCCAGTAGGTACGAGCTCGGTGTAATATCAAGTTTCTCAAAGAAGTATCCATTTGGTACACGCACAGATAATATACACTGATAACATAATGTACACGGAAACGGTACTCACGTACGAAGTCGCGGGTAACTGCTAGTTGCTCATAAAAACCATTCGTAATGCTGACTGAAAACTTCGTGAGAAAACTCAAGTTTCCTTCGACGTATTCATCAACTCAAATGTCAAAATAGCCCGTTCACATGTCGTATAACCGGCTTATCATTCTACATCTCATTCACGATTCGAAGGTCAACAGTATCCTCACGTTACGGTCACCCCCGGTCGGCTGTGCATTTGTATTGTACAAATTGCACACCCCATGTTTATCTCACAACCCCTTGCACGTATTTATCTTCAACCCTTCGACGGCGTTACGTTGACTTTGTACCGTTTTGTTCGATCTCCGATATGTTTGCGCTGGACGAGTCTTATGAGATTTTTTGCTGTTGTTTTAAAGCTTTGTCTTAAGCTCTGATCGTTTTTAATCTTGGTTTACGATTGTAATCAAACTTAATTTATCTAAAGCTAAGATAAAAATGTTTGTTACTTTTTCGGGGGTAGGTAGTCGTGGTTGGCCAGTTTGGTAGTAGCTAGGTAAATTGAAATTGAAGGTAAATCGAATATGCAGTGTCACTAAAACCACATTGCCAAGTTACCGAGTGTGTGTGTGTGTGTGTGTGTGTGTGTGTGTGTGTGTGTGTGTGTGTGAGGATAGTGATTTACATTGCCATCCCACTAATATTATAATATAAATGACAAAGTTAAGATGTTTGGATGTTTGTGTTTCAAACATGCTATTGGTCCGATTTGGATGAAACTACATAGCCCGGATTAACACATAGGCTACTTTTTATCCCGGAAAATCAAAGGATAAAACGGGATGCGGACGAAGTCGCGGGCAGTAGCTAAGTAGTTGTACTTTAATTTATTCTGTGCTTGTGCTTACTCTAGCTGAAGCATTATCTTTTTTTGACGTCAGTCAAATAATATTGCTTAGGTAAGGTCTTTTTTAAAAACAACGAATTAATCGACAACAGAATCGCAAGGATGTTTGGTTACCAATAAAATTCTTCACCTCATCAATGAGTGACCAACACAAAGGTTTCAAAAGTCTTTGAAACATAAACTCCGCTGCATTAAGGCAGGAACAGGTAGGACAGTTAGCCAGAAGCTAATCCTCATTGTCGATGCCACGATGGCAGGAATAAACAGCGGCTCTCATTAATCACCTGGAGCGCTCGGAAACTTTCTCCATTCAAGCGAGACTCCACCTGACTTGGGTACCTATTTTCTTTTAACTTTTAAGCTTTGTTCAAAACTTTTGATGGACTCTGAGTTTTAAGTAAGTTGAATAGTAATATATCTTGTGCCTTAGCTTCTTTATTGTATTATCAAGTGTAACGTGGGAGCTTAATGCTCTTTTAAGTTACTGTGATGTCGGTAATCGACTAAACTTTACGATTACGCCGCCATTTTTGTGTGGAAAATGTAACAAAGCAATACAACATTACAATCCGCGTGCGATAACAACTTTGAGGACAATATTTCGGATAGTTTTTTGCAAGTTTTAAAGACAACCATTCTGAGAGACACTTGAAAACTCGCATATTTTTTTGCATAACTAATGAATCATTTTTTTTTTGGCATTTTTTATTTAAATTACGATTTCTAGCCGGTTACATACTGATGAAGAAATCGTTCACATTGTGAAAGTTCCGAAACATTCTATTTCGATTCAAATAATTACAAGCAAACCCACCAAATAAATTGGTTATCGAAACTCAATTTCAGTAGAACATTAAACATTAGAACAGTAGAAAACGTTTCAATTATTAAAACAATAGATTTGCTACTCGAAGCGCCATTTCGTTGGAAACTGTAATAAGATGGATAATGCTGTAATTTTAAGACTGAATGCAAACTATGATTTCGATATCTATATTCTATGATAGTAGAGAAAACCGAGATCTACCGCCATTTAGTCTTCTAAATAACGCAAATAAGAACACCGGTGTTCAATCAAATGCATTTAAATTAATTCGGCTTTACACATTTACGCTTTAATTAAATTTAGACTTTTATGCTAAATAATTTCTTTAGTAATATTGACATGCTTGTATATAATACAGTTTTGGTTGTATGTGCGGTAGAAAATCTGCAGCAGACTTGTGTTTATTCCCGTTTGCGCGCCACCTTAACGCTTGACAAAGTATGAACCTAATTCCATTAAGTAAGCGCCATTACAATCTAACTCAGAATTAGTTCCACCTTATTGCCGACTCGAGAATTTTTATCACAGCTAAAGCAATCAGAGCGCCAATAATTTCGCTCATAATGACTTCTTGGTCGTAAAATTTGAGCATTGCGCCAAAATGGTGGCACATTAAAATTCTCTCCCCATCGTTATAAGCGGAGTTATCGGTGGGTACGTCGATCGGGACAATCGACATTTCCATCTCAATCGCCCCCTTCCCCCTTCCTTAAGGCCGTTAGTTTTCTTTTTTAAATCGCGCGTTAAGGATTTGGCGTGAATGCGTAAGGGTTGAGACACGCGCCCGCCTCCTCATATGTCTTTGGAAGACACAGACGGATTCTCGATATTTCGCTCATTAGAGATGGGATTTAGTCTTAGCTTTGTTATTATTGTTTTTTCACAATTCTTTTACTCTGTACGTAGTATACATGTTTTTAGAGGGCTCATAAACATGCAATGTTTAATCACCTAAAATCTATTTTTCAATTGAGTTTCACTTATTGAGTATAGCTATGTACTATCGACAAAATTTCCGCCTTACCACTTTTGAAACTGTTTCGCTTGCAAGCAGTTAGCTACCTGGCCTCGCCTTTTTCTTTTGTCTTCTTATTTTGACCAACCAGAGGTCTAAACATCTATTTATTTTTATGACAGCCCATTGTTTTCATCACTTTTACACCCGAAATAATTTGCTTCTATTGGTATTCAAAAATTAATGGCTGGTCAGTTAACAGAAAAAGCACCCTTAAGGTGGTAAGGCAGAACTTTTGCTGATGGTACATAAACTTGAAAGGTTTTTTCAATCTAGTGCAAATTGTCCTATGAAAATACATAGAGAATACATAGTTGTTAGCTGTCGACTCTATAGTCGACAGCTAACAACTATGTATTCTCTGAGAATTAGGTAAATACCCGCTGCAACAGTGTCTCATATGTAAAATAATGCGGCCGATATATCCTTACCCCCGAGGGGGGTGAATGGGGTGTGTGGAGATAGAGGCACCCCCGAGCGACTTATTCCGATATAATCAATAACTTAGTGAGATCCCTTTGCATCCGGCCATGTGACAGTTCCTGAAGGGTTGTTTTTTTACGTTTTTGTTCAAACACTGCTTGATTAGAGAACGTGCCTTGCTGTCGCTTCTTTTGAAGTTGATGTCGTTTCACGGATGGCTAGTTTTGGTTACATTTTCCATGCCAGCTGCTGGGTACTAAGTGTTTGTCCTGATTCCACGTTTATACTTTTATGTAAATGTTTGCGGAGCGGCGCTACTAAGCAAGTTATTGCGCATCTGTGGATATTACAGTTCATTGGTTTTACATTTCAATATGGACCGTCTGATTGCTTTTTGATATCGTCGTGTGTTTTCATAGATATGTATGTGTGGGTATTTAATTTATACTTATTAGGTTTTTATGAAATTCACTAGCTCAACGGTAATTGTAATTTGCGAACCTTTGGTTTTGTCTAACGCAGATACACGTGAATAATCATCGTTAAAATTGTACTTTGGTTTTGTACGGCTGCATAAGAAGAGCAGGCTTATTCCTGACAGATAACCAAGACGAGATAACTGGTTATCTCAGAGGATTTTTTTTCCTCTCAGATAACTGGTTATCTGAAAGGTTTTTTTTCCTCGTTGGTCTAGTGGGAGTTGCTCTGCTTTATAATTCTAAGGCCGTGGGTTCGATTGGCTTCGTGCGTCAATGGATCAACTCACAGATCCTGTGGTGCATCACCTTATTGTGAATTATCACATTTTTTACAGGGTTTTCCTTTAGGAACTAGTTAAGAACTAGGTTCTAGTAACTGCCATGAACTTACAATCGTGTTACGTTTTATTGCGAACTAAGAAAACGTATGTATTTTTAATTTTTAGATAAAGATCTGAATTTTTTTCCACTATTTTTTTATTTTTTTATTAGCTTTTTGCGGCTATGATATCACTGCGGCCTACTGGTTTATTGTGATCACCACGACTAACCACTAAGCTATCTCGTAGAACCTTATCTGGTGCTTTATAAGTAGCTAGAAAATAATAGAAAGAGAAGATGTCTAGCGTGCCTAGGAATGTCTATTTGTCGCACTAAGAGTCGTCATATAATTATAAGTATTACTTAAAAATTTCTGTCTCTGTTCCTCATTACTCATTGGTAAGAGTCCTGATTGAGAGAGACTGGCGCGAGGTCGTGAGAGATGGTACAAAAAGAGAGAGGCCTATACTCAGCAGTGGGTGAAGTCAGGCTGTAGATGATGATGATGATTAAGAGTCCTCAGATAAAGCGTTTGTTAACTTTTAACTTACGTCTTTGAGTGTGGTAGTAAGTCTATTTAACAGGCGTCACAGCTCAGTTAGTATAGCTTTGCCTTTTGTGGCTGTGGGTTGAAGGTTCGATTCCAACCGACAACAAACATTTTTGTGATTATCAAACATACTTACATAGATGGAACTCGTTGCCATCTTCTGTCTTTCCTGCGAAATATAATCTGGGTCTTTTCAAGACAAGAGTGAATAGGTGTCTTGCAAAATAACAGTTTTTAATCTGTAGTACTTAGGGGTACCTAGTAGATCGTGCTTCTTTCAGTTTTCGGAAATGCATTCATTAGTAATTTTTTGGTGTATGTGTGTATATATGTGCACACCTTGTATTTTATCAAGTCATATTATTTTTGACTAGTCATAAAACTTTTATAGCGGGAATCGAACCCGTAAGCCTCAATTTATGAAACCGCTTTACTGCGGAAGAGACCAATAATAATGTCTAATGCACAGGGAAGGTATTAAAAATGAAACTCCAGTATCTGATAAACTAACTTTGAGTTTATTTTTACCATTTACACTTGACAATGTATTCGTAATCTGTCGTGGTGGCTACGGATGGCGAGTGTCGTAGGCGCGTAGCACGCGCGTAGAGTGTGCGCTACGCCCACGTCATGGGCAAACTAATTCTACTACGGATATCGTCTACGGGAATTGACAAGATTTTAGACCATTTAGGTACAATAAAATGTATTTAGATGGAATAACAAAATGTAAAATGTTCACAAAAGTGCGTAAAAATATTTATTGTACCTAAAATAGAAAATTAACAATCTGTATCTTGGGTGCCAATGATGAAAAGTGAATTTAGGATTTTTCATGGTTATAACACTTCGTTACAGATTAAATTAGTAGGAACGGTATATTTCTCTAGGAAAATTTAAAAATAATTTAATAGTATTACAAATACAGTATTAGGAACTATGATAGACACGCTACCTTTGCGATCATAAACTAAATATTCGCAACCAACACCTTAGTATGAAACTACGAACGGTTTTATAACAAAATAGTTTACAAAAGGGTACAATGAGACTCAGAAATTCAATAAAAAATAAACAAATAACATGGCCGTGGCGGCACCTCTAGTAGCGGACACAACAGACTAGTCCGAATAAATCTTAAATATTAAAATTTGTATTCGGAAATTATTGTGAATCTCTAGATGCGACAATATTGAAATATACATAGGAACCATGATTCATCCCGCGGTCTGTCGTCCGCGGAGACACAACACAACACCGCGCTACCGACATGTCTCTAACTCAAACATACTTGTCGCAATATCAACCGGTACAAATAAACAGCTACGAACCGCTGGCGCTGGCGCTAGTGCCGGCGTTGGCGCTGCTAGGCCGATAGTGCGCCGCGCGGCACAAACGGAACGCAACATCTCAACTAAATAAATACTTTTATGTGCTTTTTTATACTAAACACTAATCAAACAAAATTATGTTGTAAACGCGCGCCTTCGCGTCCTAACATAGTTTGGAGATTTGCATCTCTCTCGTATTTACTCAAACACAATTAAAACCTAAACATGAAAACATCGAAATACTGAAAGTGAAAAAAACAAAGACAAGCCATACCTTGGCTTTAAGGCACTATTTAAATTTAAGTATGTGTTATTTTTGAAATAATAATAAATAAATAATAATAATAATAATAATACCGTAAATTATTCATACCATCCTTCGATGAAGTTTTACAATTTCAATTACTCAAATACATGCAATATGATTTCAATTTCAAATATAATATTTTTGAAGGCAGACGCGTCGTATAGTTATGAAATAGTGACCCCAGACGCCTGGGGGAGTTGTAAAGCGATACGAGAGAGACGCAACGCCACAAACATCAGCATTGCACACATTTCATAGATATAACAAGGACCGGCTACCGGTGGAATAAAACATTGCACTTTAGAAAAAAACAAAACTCAATTTTGTAGTAGGTTTCACTCGATAAAATGCTGTAGTACACTCCTCTAGATAAAATGTATATATGTAAAATACTTTAATAACGTTATCTGTGCCGAAAATATTAGAGACTCCACTTACACGGAAGGGCTATAAGCAGACATGCGACCGAGCACCGCCACTTCCAGGCGAGGTGCGCAGCGGTGCTGCAACTCGCACGTATGTCTACGCCTTAGGTCCGAACTCACTTATGCAACTACTAATAATAATAATCATTACAATATTAATAAAAATTCAAGAATCACACTTAGTTCCAAAATAAACTCACTTGTTTGCGAGGTAGGCTGTGCGCAAGCACGCAGCCCGAGTTTCGAGTTCGTTCGTTTTGGAAAGTTTGCTACGATAATAATTATAATTAACTGTTACCAATAAGCCTACGCGGTAATCGTCGCGTCTCCGCGGGCGGCTCTACGAGTGTCCGGAGTACCAGAGGTAGCCCAGCTCGGCGGCCAGAGACCTGACTGTCGGCGCTGGTGGCGGCGGTACTCGCGACTACAGAGTAGTGCGCTTTGCTTTCGTTGAAAGACGACACTACCTATGCGTGCCTACATGGACGTCAAGTCTAGGCTCTAAGTGGGTTTATCGAGCATCTTACGAGTGGCCTCCGACTAGAGGCGATACCGAACGATGACGCCGTTCCTGATCGAATAAGACCCGCGAGAGAGGACGACCGCTCTACTGCTAATATACGTACTAACTTCGCTTCATGTTTTAAAAAAATCATATACGTATATCACTATATATTATATCTTCATACATTTACGATGCATCAGGAACTTCTTACGAGAACGTATCTATGCCTAAAATTAGAACGATTATATGTATGTATTACATAGCTTTAAACAATAATTAAATCGTAATTATCAATATCGATAATATTATATGCCATAAAGATAGGAACTTGCTTTCCTGGGAGTTGATGTTAACGAAGTGAAGAGGCGCCGGCGCGACCGCTCGCGTGCTCCGCAACGATAAACGTATTATAATAAAACCTGTCTAACGTATGATATGAAGTGCGGGCACGCATGGCGGACGCGGCGACGCGCGCCGAGGCCGCCTCCCAGTGCGCGGGCGCGGCGCGGGGCCGACCTAGGAACTAGCGGGCCCGCGGCCGGGCGCTCTGCCCCGCCGCGGCGCTCCCACTCACATTACAAAACAGGACAACGACGGTCGGCTCCCGATTAACCTATACTTAAACAACTACAAGCTTTAAATATATAACTAGGAAAGTGCCACTGCGGCGACATTCATCAACGAAAAGAAGCGTTAAGAGCTAATAGTGAACTGCTGCGTTGTCGGACAACGGAGAGAGCAAGGGGCTCCAAAAGATAGTAACTATACATTTCGTAGAGTAGGATTAGTGGCCGGCGCTGGCCAGAGGGAGCTCGCCTGGCGGCTGGAAGCGGGGTCCAGGTGCGCAGAAGTTGGCGTTTGGATCCTTCGGTGAGCTGGTCTTCTGCGCGGCACGGGCGGCCAGCAGTGTGATCTGATTCACGACATCCTCCATCTCGTGGGTGAGCGGCTCGGGCTGCGCGTGCGGTAGGGTATGCGAGCCGTTCCGAAGGTGGCTTTCAGTCTCCGTGTGACGTCGGAACTCGACGACCGTGCGGAAGCGTTCTCCGAGACAGGTTCGGCATTCGAGCGCAGGCTGGACGACGCGGATCACGCCACGCGAAGCTTCTCGGCCCGCGTAGCAGGAGCGAGCTTGATGGGTCTGGAGAGGCGTGGGCGATGGAAACGCAACCTTACAGTGTTTGCACACGTAACAGAGATCAAAATCAAGCTCGCGCGCTCCCGCTGGTGGCTCTACCGCTGGTGGTGGAAGTCGTAGAGTGGACGCTCCCGGGTCTGCAGCGATGTGACGGATCTGCTCCAGAGTCGACGCCGGCAACTGGAGCACGCTGGCTCCGTTTCCCGTCTCCACTATTAAACCTTGGGGTTGCGGCTGGAGCGAGCTCGGGCTGGGCCCTGAAACAATGAGGAATTATTATTATTTATCTATTCATATCCATTAAAGCTCGGAGGTCTGACAGTATTAAGAGGTGAATGCACAAGAGAAAAGTAAAATTAGACGTGTCTTGGAACTTTCAGAGATTGACAGCAGTCGCATAGCATATTCCAGTCAGATGAAAAGGTCGATAAATCTAAAAACAGATGTATCAAATTGCAGAGACGGCGTCAAATATCGAGTGTTGTGGATTCGTACGACATTTGAGCGTGTTGTAAAAGGGTTAATCCACTTACGGGACTGAGGGTCAGCCGCAGCCGTGAACTGACCTTTCAACAACAATTTGCACGTTCAAACCCCATGCTTCAAGGATTTCCAAAACAGTATAAATATAGTAGTTTATGATCATCGGTTTATTTATGGATGTATTCAGCTGAAATCTCAGCGATCTCGATGTGTACAGGGGCCCAAATTGGGCATTCCATTGTTCACAATAGGTTAGCACCAGGTAACCGCTGTTTACCTGACCGCGAGTCGATTGTACATGCGTGATGCGTTTCTAACGAGCTGAGCCCGCATCTGTAATTGATTCGGACGCTATATTCACGAATGCATAATACATAGCTTGAGCCGTTTTAAATCTGCGAGCGAGTATGGTCACATTGGTTTGCGGACTTGTGAATAATGATCTTGATTGACAGAGAGTTGTAGATCTTCCTTCCATTTTAACAAACAAATGGACGTTCTTTGAATATTTGGTATGATATTATTTGTTGATCATGGTTTGGATATCAAAAGCTGCAAGAAAGCTCAATTTTAGAATTGAATTCTTCTTCCAATTCGATAGCGGACTCCTCCATTTATATTAATAATTAAATGAAAAATGAAAATGAAAAAATCTTTATTTCCAGCAAAACATACATACATACAGTAGGTAGGAAGGGTACATAGGTACAAACCCAGCAGGTAGGTACAGTGAGAAACAACAGACAGATAAATTACCTAAACATCAGGGGTACCTACTAATGAGCGCTGAACAATGCGGACATACGATCAAAGAGCTGTCATTTGTAGTTATAAAAGGATGGAAATGATTTAACTGATCCGATTTATGCAGCGATCACAAGCATAGCGATTAATCTTATTTTTAAGTTTGTAAGATAGATTTAGCCTACCTACACCTTGCAAATAGCATTACAATATTCAGATAGTTTTACTGTGAGGAGAGAAAACAAAAGATTGCCTGTGGCCCCCACACTAGATCAAATCTGTATCGTGGGTACCCATACGTTTAACTAGAGAAATTAGCGCCTCGGTTTATCTAATTTGTTATATAAAGCAATAAAAATTGAAAAGCATAAAATACCTACCTAAATAAATAAAATGATTATTTAATTAGAAGATGATCAAATTGTTGCTAGCTTTAAAAATATTTTTCTAAGAAATGACCAGGCAAGATCTATCTCTAAAATAACTAGTTTTCAATCTATCATTTAAAATTATGGATCCCAGTTAATTTATTCACTCGTTTGGCTAGGATATCGTGCGAAACCGAACGTACCTATTTGAATGCAACAATCGGACCTGATTGGCGGATCGTGTGCTCGGTAATGAGGACCTAGGCCTTCGGCGATTGCTCATACCTGTGCCGTGCTGAAGAACTCTAGACCATATTACTATACCAAAAGTAGTATATTGGTGACACATTGAAGCAAGCTTAGATCATTTGAATTTTTTTGAATTTCACTTTTTAGGCTCAAATAACACAATATGATCATAGTCCCTATGTCCCATAGTCATAGTCCCTTAAATCTTAAATAGAGACAATAAGAAACATGTTAATGAACACGTTAGCAATTTAAGTTAATTTTAAATTACTTATTAGCCCACGTTGTGGCTAGATTGTATATTAGGGTAGGTATATTCTTTACAAATAATGTGCACTAAATAAAAAAAAAAACTTTTTGGCTTTCAGTAAAATTTTTGGACAGTGTTTTTTAGTGAATGTGCCTTGTCTGTGTTTACAGAGTACTTGTTTCTACTATTTACTACACAATATTCAAATATTTCTATCTATCACTAAGACGGTGTCACAAAGCCACTTTACGCCGTGGCCCTGACGTTAATTCGCTACCCTTTCTGCCAATTAGTATCGAAATAGCCACACTATTGTACTGCAAACACGAGCACACATCGCACCTAACTATTTAAAACTCCCGTCTTATTTTCAATCCTATTTAACAAGTAATACGGTTGTGTTTGGTGTGGATAGTTTGAGCGTGGGTTGTCCATTTCTTCCAATGTCCAGGTTTAAGTCAAAGGGCTTCTTAATCCGGACTTGTAGGTCGTTACGTGTTATTATAACGCGGCTTGGGTCGGCTATTTCTTTGCTCATTTACATCTCATTAGGGATACTATTATTGAGGCCGAGTTGCAAATAGCACTTCTGGGATGGTACTTTCATGATGCAATATTGCGTTAAAAGTAGTCACAACGGATCTTTGTCTCTCTGAAGTGTCTGCGCAGAACCGATTTTTGGTCGAATTGGAGGACAGCTAAATTTTCCGCACCACAGTACATGCGCAAGCGTTTGTTGCACCTAATTTCAGAGGGATAACGATCCGTTGTGTGTACTGTACTTGTTTGACAGAATGAAGAAAATCTGATGCCATCTCTTTTCGTTGTCACGCTACTTTGAGAGAGACTTTGAGAGAGTAATTCATAGAGGCGTTATGAAATAACAGTGACGTTACGAATTAGTTACCAAGTATTTTCCCATACCTACCTATAATAGGTATAGAAAAGGTATATATATATGTATGAATGTTTAGAATCAAACCGCTATATTTGTTTACAAAATATTAAAAAGAGTCACGAAGTCTTGTTAAGTTTTCATTCTCGTCCTTTGTAACATTATCCTAATAAAAACATGTCCGTCATTTCTAACAGACGTGATTGAAATTAATTGGACAGTTTCTATAAAATCATTTAACAGACAATGAATTACTTGAAAGTATTGAACTAGCTTTAAACAGGCAGTTATTTATTTGATTTATATGAAACTAGCAGTTACCCGCGACTTCGTACGCGCCTACAGTTTCCGTGTACATTATATTATCTGTGCGTGTACCGAGCGGATACTTTGAGAAACTTGACATTACACCGAACTCGTACCTACTGGAATGTCAAACGCTAGTCGTTAAACCAAAGAGGTAGTACTACGCACTGTCAAACTGACGTGACATGACATGACAATGAAATCCTCTTGCCAATTGGCGCTGCTAATCCTTTTCGTTCATTTTATCCTGTAGATCCTGTTAATTATTCGAGATAAAAAGTAGCCTATGTGTCAATCCAGGTTACGAACTATATATATGCCAAGATTCATCCAAGTTGGTTCAGTAGTTCAGACGTGATTGAAACACAAACATCTAAACATCTAAACTTTCGCATTTATAATATTAGTAGAATTAACTAGGGTAATTGTATAAGTATTTATTATTGCTGTTTGATTCTTTGAAGGGACAAGGCCACCATCACCCTATTATAAACCCATTAGGTAAGCACGCTAGCTCTTTTATTTATTCGTACAGGATCAAACCTAACTAAACTAAAGTGCAATTTATTAGTGAAGAAGGCTTAATTTTTTAGAATTCTAATATCGGTTGTACGTACTTATTGCTTCCCTATTTCTAAAGAGCTATTCTGAACCATAGATTTGAGGATATGCGCATCAACCCTGGGAATCTTAGACTCAATCATCGTGATAATGTATTTTTATATTTACTCAAAAAGTTTTGGTTAAAACAAAGGCATCGGTTTTGTCTGATTAAAAAAAAACAAAGGTCATTTAAACAAAAATAAAGAAAACATTTTTTTAACATAAACACGTGAACCGATATAAAATAAAAAACTATTAAAATCGATTCTCCCATTTTTCTTTATCTACCTGTAATATCGGTTTTAGTTTTCCTCGTCAGATACCTTTAGCAAGGCGGTTGTCATGTCAATACAGGACAGCTCGGGACGTGTATTAGCTACATCAATTACCGCTGGTCCGTATTGGGACGGTCTGCAGATGGGACGATACAGCGTCCGCCGTCTGATCGATGGTAATTAAAGTAGAACGTTGGGAACTGACCATGGAGGCTGGACTCTTGAATTACTGAGAAAGGTGGAAATTGTTAATATTTTATCTTTTTTTTCTAGATTACTACTGGTATTCAAAGTAAAATGTGGTAAAAACCAAAACGTAAAAATACTTACCCGACGAAAATGCCAAATTTAAAATGTTAATACTCAAACAATTAGGTAGTTATTTTGGTTAAAAAAATTACAGCAGTCGACTTGTGTATTTCCTTATTATTTCTGTTTTTTTTTCAGTTAATTTTCCTTCTAATTTGAAAAAAAACCAACGTATTGGCAACATAGTAGGGAAGGCTTCTAAACCCGCGTCCACATTCTATCACCGAATCAATCGTTCCCATAAAACGGAACATTATCGCAGTATTCTGAAAGCGTAGGGACAAGGCGGGACAGCCGTCCGTCCCGGTGTCCTATCAACGTCACAGTCAGCAATTAGACTAACGGCCGGTTGAACTTGGGCCGAGTTCGATACTAAATGTGGACTCTGCAACGAGCAGTGTAATGCAAATTACCACGATCTAGCCCTATTAGCGATATGGACATCTGGGATGTAGTTTTTTGATATCAAGACAAATTGTGCGGAAGCTGGAAAAAACATCATCGTAATAATTTAAACAATTGAACACCATTCAGAAACCCCTTATGTTACTTTTTTCTTTATAATTTGGTGCAGTGACCAGGATGTGATGAAAAATTGTGATTTTCTTGTGTCATATTTTGATAATCTTTTTATACTGGCCCTCTTTTTGCGATAGTTTCCTATTTTGAGATATTTCTCACTTTTAATTAGCTTCTCACTACAGACCTCTTGGTCTTTCAATTTTGTGTATCAAAAGTTCAAAGATCTTCCTTGGGGACTACAATAACACCGTGGATCTATTTAATTTTTCATACTTTTAAATACTACAAGCTTTACAACTTCTCTGTGACCTAGGTATGTGTACTTCACACAAGCATAACTCAGCTTACAGTAAGTTGGTTATTAGTACAGGAAACCCTAGGTGTCAGCCGTTTTCCGTCGTCACTGTACTTGCAGCTGTAAGCAGCTAAATCAGCTTTGTTCATTTACTTACCGCACTAATCGAATTACAGTCGTGTGTTTTGTACGTCTTTGCACAACAATTTCGATGTGTATGCTATGGATACAGGAAAGACAAGGTCAATATAATAATGTGGAGGATGGTATAGGTAATGGGTAAGCCTTCTCCACCTAAATCATGCCCCAGACACTACAGCGTCCCGTTCATCGGAGCATGGGTAGAAAGTGACCCATGACGCTGTATGCATTCTAGATTAATCATTAAAACTGTTTTATGACTGAAAACTCAATCTATGATAAGATAATAAAATAATTTAAAATTCTATAAAAATGGTCAACTTTTAATACTGACTGTACATAAAATGGTTTTTTATTTAGTATCTTGGATTCCAAGCTATTAGTTTCGCAGTAGTAGGTAAAGTGATAATCGAAATCAATCTAATTTCGTATTATCACTTTACGCTTTCGCAAAACAATTTCGAAATAGATGGCTCTTTCATGGGGACGATTGAAAAACATTTTTTTAGTTGAACAAACAACGTGTCTCACAATCTAAAGCGATAATCTGTAGGGCGACGATGGGAAACCATCATCAATCAGACTGCCATTGTTGAACGCCTGAAAACTTTGTCAATAAAATATGGCGACTTTGTATGTTCGTGTGCTTTACTCAAAACACATTATTTGGCACTTCAAGCAAAGACTTTTTAATCAAAATGTACAGCGTCTTTTCATAGGGAAACTGCAGATACATCTCCCACAAAACACCATTCTCTAAAAGCAATTGTAACGGCCATTAAGCAATAATTCCATCGAATTTTATATCTATCATATTAACGCCTGAGTGGCCTGAAACTTCCATTATCCGCCCTCCCCGAGGAAATCTCACCGCATTCAAATATTTAATTACTCGAGCTCTCGATCGTTTATAAATTCGAGCAGGAGTGGTATCATAAAACGCGCTAATGCTTTATAATTAAAATATTCTCAACAAGGCGTGCTGTAATGGCACCTCCGGCGACGGTCTCCTTCAGAAAAAAAACGCATAAAAAATTACATTCACCCCAGAGGACTCACCCCTTGTGTCGGGAAAATCGATTAAAAAGAGGAGTCGTGGGCAGAAGGCGGCGGGGGAGAGGGAGTTTAATATGTACGAAAAAATGCACGACGCCACGGGAGCGAGGGAGACCCGAGGAATGGGTCTTGAGTTGCCTTCAATTTTTATAATTACGTTCATACGTGAGCTCCGCCGCGGCCTGTTCCCAACCGCGCCGCAGCCGCCCGCGCCGCTACTGCTCCGCTCCTACGAAACTCGATTATTTATTTAGAATAGTTTTCCTCACCGGGCTCTCACCCCAGATTGCTTTTTTAATTATTAAATGAAATGTGAACTGAATTTAAAATTTACTTTTCCATTACCATTTTTAGCATCGAAGACCTTCACGAAAATATGGTTTTCGTTATTAGCTATTCTGTTTCAGAAACAAAATCAATTTCTGCCAGCAAAACTCGAAAGTTTTCCACACAAAGCAATCAAGAAAAGAAGGAGGCAATAAGAACGGGATAACCGAGTGGAGGACGTTATCTCTGGAGACGGTTTGCAAATGAGCGGGCGACACACACACGCGTACCACCCACACATGCGCTAATCTCGCGTCCACACAGCGTCGTATGCGTGCGTACATTTTATAAATAGATATCGTTTTTTTATCCGGGTACAAGAATGGGGGTCGCCACCCGCGGGGGGACTCCCCTGCGGGGGACGTGTTGGATTTCAGATTGCTACGAACTGCAAAAATGAGGGATGAAAGAAATATAGCTTAAAACGCAGATATTTCCCGGCGTCTTAAGGCGAGGGGGGTTGGGTAGGGAGTGTGTGGAACAAAGTAGAGTGGCGATATTGAACCAAAATGAAATGGTAAACGAACCGTGCGCGTCCGATCTAATGCGAATTTATAATTTGGACATAGCTTTTCTTTGAACTTTGGGGTGGGTTGGGAAACTAAATTTACAAAGAGTGCAGATGTGATTTATAAAGGGGCGAAGCTTCTGACCGTTCGGAAAACATTTCATCTCTTTTGCTATGCTGATGGTTGGTTTGGTACAATGATGAGTGGTGTTTAGGCGTATCCTCATTGCAGGTTAACGCGAGTGTCCGCCGACCTAATTGTCGTCTCGCCGCCTAATCGGGATATGCGCCACGCGATAATTGCGACAGATTACTGCTAATGCCGCAGATCCGACACTTATCTACCTAGATCGACTGTCTGCAAGCCTAACACTCCATTCATACGCCTATTGTGAAACAAAATCCTCATCACTGCCCTAAAACCGGAATTCAGAATATAACTCAGTCCACTAAGCAAGTATTTCGCTAAACTTTCGTAGCACGTGCTACGAAGTTTTAGCGCAAATTTAGTCATATCTTAAACTTAAAACTTACAACTTCATGCAAGTAAAAAAAAGTATAAAAAAATGCAAGTATAAAAAAATCATAGGAATTTACAAACTAAAATATTTAATCAATTGTGAATGAAATACAGCAGCGTTAAAAGGTAACTTTAATATGTTTTTTCTTTCTTTCTTTCTAATATAACCTTGCTCCTAAGGAACCACTGTTTAATATTATTAGGTACTAATAAGAAGTGGACTAATAGTGTGTTTAACAGTCTGAGAAATCACAAATGTCGGTCGCGTTAAATGGCCATTGCTTTTATTACCAGCTAAGTGCGACAATTGTTACTGCTAATTCGCTAATGAGTACGTAGGTGTAGCGCGGGCGAAACGTTTAATGCTAACTGCCGCATTAGCCGTAACTAGAACTAAAGACATTATCATAGGTATCTACCTACCTAATCAGCAGGTACAGAGTAGCACAAAAATGTTACTGCAATATTATCCAATGAAGTTTACTAAGACTGTCCGAGTGAATTTGAATAAGTCTAAAAGTTACGTGATACGACAGCATTATTACATCACACATTGAAATAGCGCAAGCTAAGCGGGCAAGTGAAAATTGCGTACGTGAACTGGAAGGAAAAATATTAAAAATTAATCAAGAGAGTCAGGGGAGGCACATGTGCCGACAAAAAGCCGTCTCCCTCTCACGGGCACGTGCGAAGAGCCGTTTCGGAACCGTTCCGCCGGAGAGTTAAAAGTTTCTTCGGACAAACAGAGGATTTGTCACAATTACGGCGGGGCGGTGCGTCCCTACTTGATTAAAACCTAAATCACGTGACGTGTTTACAGCCGCGCCGGAGGTGTTTTCAATTTGCCGACTTCTGGACTCGCCATTGGCGTTCCGGACACGTCCACGCACTTATCTAGGGGCGGACCGGAGTTTTGAATTTGTTGCGAATTAAATTATTGACGATCTAATCGGGCGATCCGATCTCTCAGACTCACCCACCCGCCGGGCGACGCGACGCGACGGTCGATCACGTCCCTTAATTATTTCTAAATGTCGCGCCCGAAATCAACAGTCGACGACGCCTCCGTATTTCGCCACGGTAGCGTTCCGGCTATAAAAGCTACGTGAAAAACAAGATTAACATTTGAATTAATCGGGAGATTAAACACAATGAAAGAAAATCTCATTACCGGGCCGTATAATAGCGGTGAGAAACCGGCCGAGGGAAAAACGCGGTTTACAAAAAGAAAAGGCGCGCGCGAAGAAAATTAAAAGCTCGAACGAAATTAAAAAATGTTAAAAAAATGTAATCGACTACGCCGCGCGATTAGGGAGAATGCAAACAGGACGCGGGTGCGGGGTGCGGGGCGGGGCTTGCAAAGTTCTCAATTAAAGACCGGCTACGGAAAGTCTCGTTGTAATTAGATTCTTTCATCTTCATAAGTCAGCATCCTCCGCGGTGACACTCAGCCTGTTTAATTTGTAATCGAGACTTGTTAGCCTCTGAGTTTCCGAGTTCCATTAATTGTATTTCCCTGAGTTCTCGAATTGATTGATATCCAATTAGACGTTGCGAGCTACCGTGATTAACGTTTATTTGCTTTTCCATTGACTACAATTTCTCCGTGGATTTTGATTGCAAAGTTCCATTAAATAGACTGAATAGAAAACATTTTCACTGGAGATTCTGCTGCAGAAAATTGCCTGCATTTACTATTTAATAATCACGTAAAGCACCGTTACGTTACTTAGGTATATGTTCTGCTACTGCTTCAAGATCTGATTACTCAATTAGAAAACTTTTTGCAAGAAAAACATTAGTTTAAGAAGAACATTAGTCATTTATTAAGAAAACATTAGTTTCAAAGGTGAACGATATTATTAAGAATATTTTATTTGATTGTACACTGCGCATTTATTGATTATAAACCTTATTCCCTTGTGTAAAAGCAGCTGTGGTCTTCAATCTTAGAAGATTACCCCGTATGTATACATGAAATGTGAAATAAATTTTCAATCTAAAACCGTCCTTCCGTAGTAGTAATTAGAGTAGAGGATGCGTCACGCGATAGAGCCGGAACCTGAGCCGGAGATGTTAATTGTCTAAAGCGAGTGCTTCTAGGTCAGCCAATTACTGCAGCGTCTAGGATAAGACTAGATTAAAACTTGGTAGTGATAGACACGAGAGTCATTGAAAACCAATGAACGGTTTTGTCAATATGTTCGAAAAATCTGTTTTCTGTGAGAACTCAAAAACCGCTGCAAAAAATTTATACCCAAGTCACTGTAGATTAATAGGATAGGATTATTTTTTCTTCTTTATTGCCAACTTAGTACACCACACTTTCAATATTTTAAGTATTTTTTATAATAAATCACTCTCTAAATTTTATTTCACATCACGGTGGAAGGCCCTACAATATATTATCAAGGTGGAAATATAATTAAGAACGAATTCCATTTGCGACGCCAAGAAATCACCTCCGTAATCACTCGCAATTAACACGAAAACCTCGTCAAAGCAACACGAACCCTCTTGCAAACAAACAACAGCTTAAAATTAATTCCCGGTGTCCGGCCAGCCATAATTAAACATCTCGCCTTGTAATTACGGACTTTACGTTGTCGGAAGTCGGGAATTGTCGGGAACTGTCGGGAAATTGGGCTAAAGTGGTCAGGCCAATTAATGCCGCCCTCGACGTCGCGATTAAGCAATTAGCACGGTTGGGCGGGCGGACACTCTCATTAAACAGTTTGAGGAACTTTGCTTCGAGGTTTGAGGTTTCCCGAGCTCATCCCCCTTGTTGGTTGAGTTTTTAATTTATTAAGATTTTAAGTACGGTGCATTTTAAACTTTATCCTGTAAAAGGAACGCGTTGGTACTTAAGGCGGATTGAAAAGTTCATAAAAGATACAGTTTGTAAATTCAAAATGTGATTAAAATTAGCTGAGTTTTTAAGATGTTATGAAACTGATATTTAAAGATTAAAAATTATTAGGAAAACTTTTGTTAACTTGTTTTGAATTAATTTATTTCTTCAAGTTTGGGTTCACATTTTCATAAAATGTGAACACAATTTCACCCAGCTCTTAATTCTACATATAATTATGTTGTTTAAAGTTAATGTGCCGATTTCACCAGCTCATGATTTAACTAATAAATAATTACGTTATCGGGTATTTATTCTAACATCCTGTTAAAAAAACAAAAGAAACATCTTTTCACGTCAAAACTCAATTTGTCTTCCAAAAAGGCAGAGCTATTTTAGTCGATTACTCATTTAACCCATTAATAAACTCGGTTAACCTGTAAAGCCATTATTATTAACCAGCTTGTTAACACCCTGACCTGACCCCAAAAGCCTTTAAACAAACCTCGGCTAATGAATGGCCCCTAGGGTGGTTATTAATTAACGTCAGAATCTTCTTACAAAGCATCATCAACCCTTTCTTAATAAATAACTAGAGACGGGAAAACGTAGACGATATTTTTGTCGATGATTCGACAAAAATGCAGTTCCTAAGTCAATTTTTCTTTAAAAGCGATGCTACGTAAATTATTAAAAAGTGCTCAGATCCAAATGATATAAGGAATCCATAAAAAAATACGATATATATATAAGAACGATGTAGTCATAACTGCTATCTAGTCGAATCAAGATGTAGTCTCAGAGCTTCTAACCCCTAGTATTGTTTTTGTATAAACATATGAACAATGCCGGGTATTTTACAGGTGTATCCATTGACCAAAATATACATAGTGGCGCGACAAGCAATTCTAAAACACTCGATAACATATATAAATCGAAATGATTACATCCCTAAAGCTTTGACTCTAACTCAATAAAGCGGGTTAAGCTGCGCAAACAGGCAGTGAAAGGGTAATTTGCATAGTGGTATTTGCAGGGTTAACCGATGACTCGTTAGGGTGGAGCAATTAATAAAGGAAAGGGTTGGAAACTCATGGGAAAGTTAGAGTAGGTCAGGTTTCATTTTCACTTTAAGTTTCCGTTGTGAAAAGTGAATTAAGGGTTGAGGGGTGAGATATTGAAAACTGGTTACATGTTTTGTTATATGAAGAGAGCATTATGTTATATTGCTTATTTTTCTAATAGATACGAATAGAAGATAAACAAAAACAAGGAAAAAAAATTGAAAGTATTAAATAAATAAAATAAATATTCATGGACTTTTACAAACAACGCCCTCTAGTCCCAAACTAAGCAAAGCTCGTGATATTGATGTGAAAATCCTCATACGCTAGGTTCCATCAGAACAAATATGACAGAAAAAATTGTGTCAGCCTGTTACAAAACAGACATTTCAATCCGGCTGCAAACAGCCCCATCGTGACTGAAAATAAAAAAAGTGGTGCATATTTAAGCAACTGTTTGACATAAGTACCTATTGAACCGTATAATTACATTGGAACTCCAAAAGAAGAAAAAAGTAAAAATTTAACAAAACACCAAAGACAAATGAAGAATGTTTCGAAAACACGAAGGGGCGTTCTCATACATTAGTTATTCACTAATTCGTTGTTTCAAACGGGTAAATTACAGCTTTACAATTATATTAGTATTAATGAGTTCGGCCCACTGTTTCTTTTACACTTTTTTTCGGTGAAATATTAAAATGATTTACTGCTCAATTTATGTGGAACGCTTTGGAATAATATTTAAAATTATCGTAAACATTTTGACACCTAGGTCTTATATATATTTTTTATTATTAACCTGTCTCGTCCCACTGCTGGACAAGGGTCTCCCCCAGAGACTTCCAATACTCCCTATCCTGAGCCTCCTCCCACCATCTCCATTCGAAGGCGTCTAGATCGTCCCGCCAACGCTTTCTTGGCCGACCCCGATTCTCTTATATTCTCTGTCATTTTATAGGCTTATTCCTGACAGATAACCAAGACGAGATAACTGGTTATCTCAGAGGAGCGGCTCTTTAAAGTACTTATAGGTAGCTGCTTCCTATTGTCATATTATTATCAGCTATATGCTGACAAAACTTCCAAGTCCAAGCTAAAACTAAAGCTTTTTAGTCGCTGTAGCCAAAAGCGGCTAAGACGAGATTATTATCTCGTCCTATTTATTAATGAAAAGAGATGGCAGCAGTTGAACATAGTGGTTATTTTAGCTATTAAATCCTTCAACTGAACGACAGCTGTTTTAAATAATAACACAATTTTTTTATTGACAAATGCTACCGACTAACTTTCACACTGCATGGGTGTGAAGGTTAGGAATAAAATTTACTAACCATCATACCAATGTGAAGGATAGGAAACGATTCATAACCATTACACTATAACGGTTCTCCGCGGTGTATGCTTCCATTCAAACAGTTTTACTTCATTTCTATCAAAAAACCCAAGGATTTTGCTTTCCGTGGGAACTTTTAGGTAAGTAGATATAAGTTACAATTATACTCAATTAATAGTAAGAAAACAAAAAGAATAATATCTTACGCTATTTAAATAATTAGTTACTTCACACCTGACTATTATACAGGTAATTAACGGGTAGCACGAAGTTAATTAAAACAACAGTCGTCATGGCTTATTAACCGACAATTACAAGGAAGTTTGTAAGATTGACAGCTTAAAATTATAACAGCAGGTTCAATGTATAAACGTAGTTAGAATCGTTATAACTGTTACTAACGAACCATACTTTGCTGATAAATTATTATTAATCATTAATTAACTAAAAACAATTTTTTTTATTAAAAATTAAATGAAGATTTAATTTTCTTTATGTAAAAAAAAAACTTTAATAAAGCATTCGACGAAATATGAAACATCTTTACCTATAAAACTAGCTGCTTATTTATAAGCTGCAGGGGTATTCCAATCTCAGTTGAACTGCAAAGTTGAACTGCAAAGTTTAAAATCATGGTCAGTTCATACTAACTCATAGTTATTCTGTGACTAAATAGTGACATTATGATGTCATTTAATTTGTTTTCGCGCATATTTTGCTGTCAAGTGTCTAAAAAGAATGATCACGGGGTACAAAATTGTACCACGTGACCTGAAGAAATTACACTGGGCAGTGAAATATAACTTGACAGCAAAAGATTGGCATACGGGGGCTTGGCCGAACAAAGAAAGTGATGACTGCTATTAGAACTATCATGAAGTATAATTATTGTAGTTTTTGTCACAATTTCACGCTCCGTTTAGTTGTGTTGTTTACAACGAGCATGCATTTTAACGCCAGTTCATTAAAAGCATGCATTATTCAGTGTTTTAACACACCAAACAGAAGAAAAACGTCAAAGCACTCAGGTGTTAAATATGTGAAGAATCATGCAAAACAAAACCTAGATAACATTGCATGAATGGCATGTAATAAGTATTTTTTTATTTGATGTGTTTTATAGTTCAATTGGCAGTAATAGTAGCTCTACTTTCTGCGTTGTAGTTTGTGGGTTCGATTCTGGCTAAGGAAAAACTTTCGTATCATATTTTACTTTTAACTGTCTAGAGTTACCTACCTACACACTGTCTAAAATAGCCATCAATATTTTTTATCATTATAATCTTCTTCTAGTGGATTATCCGTTTTTCGCACGTCAATACAAAGTTGTCGATTTAAATCTTCTTACAATTTGCGGTTTCCTTTTCAATACAGTTTCAAATTGAATCAAGCAGTCGATAAGTGCAATAATTTGGTCTGCAAATGATCGCGGCCAGCGAACGAATGCGGCGTGTATCATAGAGATGGGAAAAAGCCGGATAACTTTGCCATAGATCATAGTCAGATCTGACTTTGACAATTAAGTTTTCCTCGAAAACGACGGGGTGTTATAAGTTTGACGTGTCTGTGGGTGTGTGTCTGTCTGAGGCAACGTAGCCCCTGAACGGATGAACCGATTTTGATTTTGTTTTTTTGTTTGAAATGTGAATTAGTCGGGAGTGTTCGTTTCATGTTTGATGAAAATCGGTCCAAGATTCGGAGGTTTTTTAAATTTTTAATTTAATTACTTGTTTATTTTTATTTTTATTGTAGCTATTATTTTTTCTGTGGTAATAGATAAAACGTGATATTTTCCGGTTGAATCCGGACAAGAGCGCCTGTCGGGCAGCTCTTTGCAGAGTATCACCGATCAATGCAATTTTGATTAATTGTATTGCTTACTGTAGTGTAACCAATCTTATTGAAAACTCGTATTATAAAGGGCATTGCTGCGTTCGACACACGGCTTGTCAAACGGTTTAAAATGAAAAAAATCGGGGGACAACCCTAAACCATTAACGTCTGTGACATTTTATACGGAGTTTTGAGGTTTTGGGCAGAAATGTTGTACGACGTATTTCTACAATAGGTCAAGTTTTTAAAGATTTTTTTTTGTTTGTACCTAAATATTATTATAATAGACATAGGGGTAAACATATTTTACCTACATACTTGAATTCATAAATAAACTGGAATTTATATTTTAAGTTTGGTTCTTAGATAGATATCCTAACGTAACGCGTGCCTGATGAAATATTAGGTATTACATATCTATTTAGTCTTCATAGCAGTGCTGCAGTGTGTTGTATAACTGCAAAGGGAATAACATTTTTTTGTTGAAAAGAAGTAAGTAAGCTTTGCGATCGGTACAAAGCGCAATTCAATACAACAACATGTCACTTTCAAACGTCGATGTTTTCAATTTAAATCGAAGACCTTTCATGCTTAGATAGCATAAGGGCACGAGGGTACAAAGTTCAAATGGGATTAATTAGGGCGTAGGTACTTTTCACATTGAAAATATTCAGTGAAAAATACTCCGAAAATACAAGAAGTTTTTTAAATCACAAAGGAATGTAAACATCGTTGGAGAAAACAACAATTAGAATAGCCGATATCGAAGCCTGGGGCTCCCTAGCCACCCCACGCCACCCCATTATTTTATCTAATCAAAAAGTTTTAAAAGGAAAAATTATACCGGCCTTTATTATGAGTCAACTTTCTTTAGGAGGGTGGATAATATTTTTAATAACGATACCGTAGAAAACCATCTCACCGTGTAATACTTTTCGCGGATTCCGAGAATAGGACTGTAGGTACCTATCTGAGTGTACTTTGTAATTGGAAACAAATATTTTACCTATAATATTAAAATTATGGCCATATTATGTTTATTACACCATAGTAGTACCTGAATGTAATGGCTTCATACATACCTCTAGCATTGAACAAACGTTGCACTATATCTTATTATGATTTTATATCTCTCTTTATTGGGCTCCGTTACGAAATAGATTGTAAGTCGACAATTTTCAAAGAAGTACCTATCATTGTCTTCCATTAAGATTAAACGTATACTAAAAGCACCCCACATCGTGCAGAACGAACACGTAAAACCTAATAGAAATTATAAATTTTAGTGCCGCCATAAAGCGTACCATCAAAGGCGTCAGATGAGACCAAAAATTCTACATTAATTAAGGAAAAAGTGCCCCGAAAAAACCGAGGGTGCGCTGATTCCCCAAGCGCTTTCTTTACTCACCATTTTCCAAAACACAATCTATGAAACAAGATGAAGTAAGTCTTATTGCGAGGTGTCAAGATATTTTTTTGATTGCATGATTTGGGATAATATTTATCTGAGGCAGCATTATTATTGCACACCTTGTATGCGTAAATCAGTGCCTGAGGCGAGCATTTTTCAGACAAAGATGCAATTATATGCAAAGGGGAGGGTGGAACCGCGCCCTAATGAGGTACTTTCGGATTTCTTAGGGTGCTTTGCATTTTCTTGCGTGTCTTAGGTAGGTACTAAAAGTATTTTCGTTTTCAGTAGAATTTAAAACTACAACAATGATGTCATAATCACGTGGTTGCTTGTGCGTCGTCTGCGATAATTGAAGATTACATTATTTATTTATTATTATTATTTCCATCTATTTTCAACTAACTATTGGCAGATAGCTCAACTATTTCATGTATATTTTGTAAATATTGTAAATACTGTATTTGTCGTAATTTTCTTTTTGAATAAATGAAATTAAATATTATTAAAAATTTATATTAAAAAACTCTAGACCAAGGGCAATGTTTAGTGCATTATTCCAGCTTCCTACATTACAATTCTGCTTGTATTTGTATAAGTAATTCACATAATTGCAATACAAAACACACGGCTACAGAAATAGCAAATCACCGTTTATTTTGAAATCATAATAAAATTGAAGACAAATGATGGATCAAAATTGAATATTCGCACAATAGTTTTTACTCTCTTGGCACTTCGCGTTACTTTGAAAACCATGCGAGTAATGTCGAGAGGAGTGAAATGTCAGCTGTTCGAAAAGTTCGCAAATCATCATAATTGAAAATAGACATCTCTTCAGTATTCTATACTTCTACTACAAACACATTGTACTACCTAATTTTTTTCAAGGCACTTTTTTTTCTCTTCTTTTTCAGGTGATTTTTCTGGAAAAGAAGCTCTCTGAACTCACGTGGCATTTTAAACATTCAAATGTCCAAAACCAACTGAGGCTTTGACATTCAGCGTACATTTTTACAATCGAATCCATTGTCAAATCTTACCTATAAATGCGATCTAACTCGATCCATATCCACTCTGATTCATGTCGGTATTAAAGATAACTTAAAGTAGTTACATAATTTAGCTAAATATGTTTACGTGTTTCACGTAAGTTAGTCAAAGTAAAATTCTGCGGGCTTAGCAGCAATCATCAAGAATCAGAGAGTGTTCTCATTACAAAAATTGCAAAGAGCCACTCTATTTTCATATGTTTATTGCACTCAAAATCCGTAAGGAACGAACTGCCCCATGCTGCGCTCTTTTACGTCCACAAAACACATTTCCGTAATCACCTTATAAAGGGATTACTATAAATAAAAAAAGGAAAAGAGAGGAAATTAACCGCATTACGAAAAATCCTGTCCCCCAGCAATATGTGGGCTCCCACTGATAAAAACACTGGGAGCTTTTTCGCGTAAATGAAACAATGTGGTATTTTTATGTTTATATGATTGTTATCTTTATTGCGAACGTAAGCTTTGTTTGTTTAAAAATACGTTTGAGGATCTCGAGGTAGCCATGAGATGAAAGTGGAAAGTAGAAGCACTTAATATACCCCTCTGTGAAATGGTTATATTTTATAGACTCGCTGACTGTCCTGTCTGTAAAAATTCATCTACAAAGTTTGAAGTATAAAACATTGTACCTACTCAGAGATTATTTGTCTAATATAAGTGAAAGATTTTTAGAAACTTCTTTCTAGTTCAAAAGATTGTCACCTACACACCTAAAATGAAACAAGTAATTAAGTAGTAGGTGTAGTGTAGATTACCGATTCAGTATTTAGTTTAAAGTCAACTAGTTTCATGAAAAACTTGATTACTTTTACTTCTGAAAGCATTTTTTAATTTCGTATAGAGTAGCACTCATCATAATTTATATCCAGAATTAAGCACGAAGACTTATGGGGCAAACACCGGAAAATACATAAGAAACAGGCATGCAACCCCCGTGTAGGTTTATGCCCTATCAGGGTGGCATGAGTAGGGGATAAAAAACAAAATGAGAAGTTATGTTTTCGGTAATAAAGGACGGACGAGAGAAATCGTTTAAGACGACGCCAAATGAGATGGAACAATATATTTGATTATTTTTATGGCACGAAATTGCGATACTGGCCTCGAACTTAATGTCTATTTGTTTTACTTGAATTTAATATTACGTTTATCGTTTGCGGTTTATAGGCGTCGGTTTACCATTTGGGGTAAAGAAGAAAAAATGGTTCTGTATTGTTCATTCTTCTTATTTATTTCTTATTTAATTTATCCATAAAGAATCTGAACACTAATAACTTTTGTTTCATTGAAAAGCTTTGAAACCAGATACGCTTTAAATTATTATTTTTGCAATATCAGAACGACAAATACCTATAAAAATAATTGTGCCAACCAAATTAATCATGCTCTATAGAAACGATATCGATTTACGAACACAACAATTGGGAGACAGTTGTTATTTTTATGGCTTCTAAAAAAGAGGAATCAATACGACAAAGCGAAATTTATAAGTTTGTCCGGACAAGTTTAAATGTAGCAGAAAAATTGTGAGTCTGTGGATATTATGTTAGTGTTCCATAATTTAACTAGTCCAATGTGATCAAAAGTTCAACTAAAAAAAAATGGCAATGCGTTCGAAGTTTGAAAACCGAAGTTATATCACAAAAGTAGTTTTAAAATCGTTATGCCTGTGAGGATGCCAAAAATCGATGCATAAGCCGTGTTGTGTCTGTGTTAATTTTGTGAAGGATTCGTTACGGCAGGGTGTCGGGCTACTTGTTTTCTTTTATGAGTTTTTCGATGAGAGGCAGTTTGGCTGGAATGGGATATAACGAAACTTTTGATGGCTGGAATATTTGACCCGCTGTTAGTGAAATAACAATTGGGAATCTGTATTTTTATGCCAGCATTAATGATACAAAAATATCGTAGAAAATCTTCAAATGGAAATCTATCTCACTACTTTGATTCCTACGAATACAAATTTAGAAATAACTATTTATTCCAGTTGGATCTTTCTTACCTAAGTAATATCTTTCTAATAAGAACTTATTTAGGCAAAAGAAATTGTGAAGATTGTTTTTTTATTCAAACGTCCAGACAATTTTGCAAAGAACCTAAAAACATCACCCACACATTCGGGACCCTCCACGACACGTACCTAATGAAGGGAGGGCAGCGTGATATAATGCACTTTTTTATTGCTTACTCCTTATACCCACAGAAAAAAAACACACACGCGTACATTTTAACTATTAGTGCTTTTTTCTGTATGGGTTAGGGAAGGGTTCTGCCACAGGGGTTAAGTCCGGTCGCTTGATAAAAAATTTACGCCGATTCGAGTTCGCGATGCTCGTTCTACGAGGGTACCATTGTTGCATTACACTCTCACTCGACCAACGACAAACATTTTATATATTTTCATAAACTTATTTTGATCTTGATCCTACGGAAAGGGCCGGCCATTAATAACATGGAATATAAATATCGCAGTCGCTTTCATTTCACGGGGATCGGAAACAAAGAGGCTCTTTGATTTTATTATTCTAATTTAATTTGGCTCGGGCCGTCGTCTGCGCTTTATCGCCAGGTAGCCTTCTGTTTCTAAGAAAAAAATATTTATATCTCTTTCTATTAGAAATCCCATTGTTCGCGCGAGGGCACGTCAGCACGCGACAAAAGGAACATTAATTATAATATCCGATTAAAAAAAGCGCCATTTAGCTACGCGAGAAACGTCCTTTGTTTGAGATGATTGAATTTGGTATTACCAACATTAGCAACCATCCTGGCTCCCCGGGGAAACGGAGATGCGTTATTAAAAGTAGGCACCTACTGTATTTGCGTAGGCGCGGGCGGCTACGACTTTTTTCTCCTTTCACTTCGAGCTGATTTCGTAATACTAAAGCGATAAAGATATCAGATTTCGTCTTACAGTGTTGCCGGTTCAGACACGGACAAAAACTATGGGCACCGAGAGACTGCCGAAATATGAGGATCCAATTCCATAAACCACATCAGTGGGAGGAATCATACGAGTTATATCCGTACGTGCTCGCACATAGTAATTAGATATTACGTACGACTAATCGTAACTCGCACGGGTGTTGTTTTACCCGAAAGGGGAAATAAATCACGGGGTAACACCATGACAAAAAAGTAACAAAAAAAAAGAAACAATGGCAGTCCGCGGAACAAAAGAAATTATAACACGATCCATACCAAAAAAAATCGTTATGATAATAAAAATAGTTTAATAAAAAAGCGGTAATAATACCAGTAGAGAACAATACTGCGTTTATACGCAATCGTTTCTCAAAGAGCGGTGGTCGTGATATAGCAGTCGCGCAGTTGCATTCGAAGTTTATTCTTCGAAAAATTGTTTTCAATGTTATTCAGGACTTTTACGACCGCCATGTCAATTACCGCTTTTTAAAAAATCATAGTTTCGAACCAAAGTTTATTTAGCAAAGCGCAATAGATAAACTTTTTTGCCATTTCGCTCGAGTCGCTGCAGCAGCTGTCGCAATTTTTGGGATTAATTTTGCTCAGATGAAGTACTGCAATATACTCGTAATGCATTTTGTTTCGTTCAACCGTTTTTCTGAATAATGTCTATTCACATTAGTAATTAAAAATTAGGGGTTTTAGAAAATATCATAGAGCTTTTCTACTTACTATACATAAACATATTATTATAATAATGGGGCGAATAGACACATTTTTATAATGACACCGGCCACAGATGTACTATTAATCTCACGATGTGTAGTTATTAAATCTTGGAGAGCCGGACGACATCATGTTATTAATGGAAGTGTATCACGGGAGCCATTAGAGATACATAATTAACATCGATCTTCGAGTAAAAAGAAAAAAAAAAGAAAAGCGTCACTCTCGGCGACGAATAAAAACGTCATTAAAGATTGATAACCGCGAGGAAGTATCATTAATATTATTCAATTAATAAAACGTAATTTCTCGTCTCACCCCGCGGAGGAAAAAGCAATTAGTGGCTAGATTGCGATCCGTCAAAACAACTGCGTCGAGTGTCGGAGAAAAAACGTGGAGCATTCATTAAAGTTAAATTCGCGAGGGGTGAATACGTAAGGACTTTTTTGCATAAGACGGTGGCGCCCTCGTTTTTTTTTTAAGTTTTTTCTGTATTGAATATAAACTATGTAAGCGGTTTTCGTCACACTTGCTGAGTGTTGACGAAGTTTTTTTTTAATTGTGCCAGTAATGAGTGTTGTTATGGTTTTATGGTGGAGTAATGAGTGGAGTCCCGCGGTGACATTTGCATGTCGCGGGGAGTTTTTTTTTCGCAAGTTTGTTGATAAAGTTTTTCAAACGTTTTTTTTCTCAGACTATTTTTATGGCATGACTTTATTTGAAGTTTGTGGTTAAACATTTCAGTGGTGCCGTTGTTTATGGTTGAGGGGTGTTTTATTGTTATTATTTGAATGTTTATTTTACTCTTTCTATGCGGATTTAACAAGACATTTAGATGAACTTTGATATTTTCAGAAGCTTTGATGAAACTTCATACCAATTGCTTTACTTTTTTAATGGTGTTGTATTTAGATCTCAAAATGTATGAATAACTAATAAAAGTTGAGTCGATAATAATCAACTAGTTTATAATAGGTACATTCACTGTAACTAACCAATTCTAAACAAAAGTAGTCTAATCACCAGTTGATAGGTAAATAAGTTAAACTAGAATAATGGGCTCGATAAAGACAAGCCAAGTCGTTCGGTTACCGATAATAAAGGCCCAACTGACGTGCTGCGGCCCCGATTTGGTATTAGCAATCATTAAATTGGAAATAACGCTATATTGCCGATACACTGCTTTCTTTTATAAATATCTCTCACGTGATCCCCGTGCCGAGCCGTGTCACGAACCTCACTGAAAACGATGGAAATATTCAAATCGCCATATAAAAAAGACAAGTTAGGTAGCATTTAAAAAGCTTGTTTGTTTAGCGACGAATCGCTTTTAGTCATGGTAGGGTGCACGGCGCATCCAGCAGGGCTGTAGACAGGAGTAGGGGGTATAGGGAACCCCCCCTCAATATAGGTAAAACTAAATTGTATACTATTATCGGTGAAATACCTAAATTGCACATGCAAACATGTATGCCACACAAAACCTTCAGCCCCTGAAAATTAATCCTAGCTGCACTCCCACATTCGAGGTGAATACGTGACAAACTTATATTGCAGTTGAATGATCTTTATTTCTTGTGTCATAAGGTTTATATTTACGGCTGTCACCGACAAATAAAAATTGTGAAACATTGCAGTTGGGATGAGATATGGGTATGAAATATGAAGTCTTCAGGAAATAGGGTGGCGTAAGTGCTTTGAAAACGTTTTGTGGGTTTGGAGAACGTTTGCATGGAATTATGAACTAATAAGATTCTTGATGGAATATTCTTGTGGGATTTTGAGTAGCTGTATTAACTGTTCAATAATATACTAAAGCATTAGTATTACTAATGCATATTTATCTTTATGCATTACAGTTTATACATATTTAAAATAACATATTTTCGACTTATCTTAACTAATCATTTGCATAAATTATGACCATTCCAACACAGAAATCAAATCATAATAACCGGCTCGGTGGTGTAAATAAATAGTTGTGTTAAATAAATATTATAAATTCAATAACGAGTTACAACGGTTGGCTCCCGTTAAGGTCAAAGGATTTGACACAATTTCAATTTATTAAATTAATACGTAATTCAATAAATAACCAACAGAGCCCATTAACTCCGTGAATATTCATATAAATCACGATTATTCTCTCAACAATAACCATTTATCGGATACCAATTTATTTGCTTATTTATTGAAATTTGTTACGCATGTTAATATTTTTTAGTTAGTACATGTAACCTACTACTAATTCTATTTCATTTTTCTATAACTTTTACAACGCATTAGAAAGAGATGCTGGATTCGATCAGGGGTGAATTGTAACGCAAGTGATTTTGACAGAATCGATACCATTGATATGATTTTTATGGTTTTAAAAAATGGCGACAATGCCGCGGAGTTGCTTCGACAGAATTATTTATGGGCGTCGTAAATTGTAGTTTCAATTAAATCACCACTAAGTCCCAGTTCCATTTCTCGCGCCAATATTTTCAATACTAAATTGTAATAAATCAATTTCCTTAATGTTCTACAACTTGCGCCTACAAATTATTTTTATTCATGTCACATTTTCTAGCGATAAAACATAAAAATAGAAAAACTATTTTAAAATAAAAATGTGCACAAATACAATACGATCTGAAACAAGAACTCGCTCTGTTCCGAGGTGCCAAAGACAATGATAATTGTTCCACGTGAAATATAGTGTTGCCACCGACAAAAGCAGTATGGTGAAAAAATAATACATTTTTCAATGTAACACTCTGGGCCATTCACTACAGGTGGGGCGATGTGGGGTGGGCAAGGACAATGGAGGATATCAATGGACGATGCTATATTTTTTTACAATTAAAAAAAAGAAGGTATGTAGGCATAGAAGTTTTCGCCATTAATTATTTTGAAACGATGGCAAGACTGGGCGTGCGTGACGTGGCAAAAGCAGCTTAAAGGTTCCCGTTCGCCTTGTCGAATAATAAAATTGTCAATAAAAAAACGGTGTCAATAAGAAGGTAGATTTTTTTATATCAAAAAAAGCATTTAGCCTAGTTAAACTATTTACTTAAAACAGCTCAATTTTGCTCTTCCTATTATTGTGTATAAAAAATTAAAAACAAGGTAGGTACTAACTAAATATTTCTAACAAATACCGTGGTAGGGCCAAGTTAAATTAAAATAGGCACTTATATAAAAAGCACCTACGAAGGGTTTCATCCAAGCCATTTGTTAAAATCGGCAGCTGTATCTGCGCCTGCGCATCCGCGTGTAAACTCGATACCTATGACAATAGCCGATCTTGATGAGTGGGATAAATTAACAGAAAAAAAATTGCAAAAGGAAACTAAAAGCTTTTTTTGGTGGTATTTATTTTCGTTAAAAGTGTGTCCTCTTATGAAATGTGGCAGCGTATTATTCATCTTTAAAATTACTTATTTTACCTTGAAATATTTGAATGTTTTTAATTCACAACAGTTTTTACCTTAGTTTTTTATAATACTCTACACAATGCAATAATTTTTAATTTAAGTTTGGGACACCAATAAAATACCTTGAAAAGCAACTCATCCAAGTTCATAAATCATGAAAAAAGCTGCTAGGTTAAAACAAAGAAATATGGCTCGTGCCCTCAAAAGTATTGCTTAAAAGTATTGTCTTAACCACTCAAGATTTACAACGTTTTTCTTGAAACCTGCTGTTAGTTATGTCATAGAAAGTACAATGCTGTTTTGTTTTCCATCTTGAAAAAAACCCGAACAAAATCGTAGAAAACAAAAAGCTTTACGTCACGGCTTTAAAATAAAAGGTGCCGTTTGTTAAGGGATTATGTCCCCTGAGACACGGGACTAGAACCGCAATTGTATTTAGACAATGCGTATAGGTTCAGGTAGCACTATCAATACCAACATGCTTTTCAATTTACCAAGCAAATATAAACTCTGTGGCTTTAAACAAAGAGACTTTTTCACTTACAAGATAAAAATGGTTGATTTGATACGCTATTTTAGCAAGGTTCCGCGAATGAACCAATGTGTTGTCGTTTTGATCTCGAAAGATATTGTGTTTGAAGAAAGTTTGCTTTTGCAACGGCTAATCCTAATACAAGGGTAAATGAAATTGAGTGAACATAAAGTTGTTTCAGGAACCCATTTTGTAATTTAATTACAAAAACCGTTAAACATACCTATTTGACACATGATATAGACTTTAGAATCGATAAATGTATAAAAACCAGCATAGCTATCAGACGGTCAAATAAACACATGCATCGCAGTTATTATAAAAAATCTTTGGTAGGTATGATAAAAGCTAAAGTTTGAAATGATAAGAGAGGACGTATTAATTGTTCTAAATATTCTCTCTGTGGGCTAAGACAGAAGAAAAATAAGGTATGGGACACACAGGATGTAAAGATCAGTCAACAAAACGTCAAAAATCAATACACGGTGATGAACAATTCTGCGAAAGTATTTGAAGAAGATAACATTTGTTCAGAAGATGTTAGTTCTACATATCCTGGTGCAAACAAGCAATGGCCATATAATTTATAACCGAATATTGATCCTATCTGGTCCAGAGAAAAATGGAAACAAACTATTGACGTGAGTTCGGCAAACCGAGATAAAATAAATATTTTAGGGTGGGCTCGCCCTAAACAAACACATCCAGGATTTGCTGACCGTCGATATAGTTTCATTTTAATACGCCGAAATTTCATCACGTATTTTTTCACTCAAAAACCTCCCTTAGCCTATAAGCAATAACGATATGTTTCGAAGATGCGATTCGCAGTCACTTAATCTTTTTAGTCTTGAAGAGGATAAAATATAACGCTATCTAACGCAGTGTTTGTAAATGATTTTTTTCTGCGTCTTGGAATAATCTTGACCGCTTTCTTTTAGGGAAACGTTAATTCGATTAGTGTTAATGTTTAGATAGTTGAAATTGCTTTTCGTAGATAGAATATTTTATCTAAAACTCAGTTACTCTCTGTAATCTAAAAGTTTATCAATATTTTAGATTTTATATTACTTCATTTATAATATAGAATTATTCTAAGGCGTCTTCTCGGTAACGTATATTAGTATCACTTCTTCAGGAGGGTATTATTATATTTAATTTTTTTTATTTATTTTCTGGCAACAAACAGTCATAGAGGCAATCTTAAGTAAAAATGCTAATCTAAAGACAAAATTGTGCCCCAAATTTTTTTATATAAATGAGGAGCATCCTGTATACCATACCATAAGATATGGTAGGTATAGACTTGATCCCGCTTAAGGCAACGCAGTTATCGTGCGACATATCAAAATCCCACAATATTTCTTCATTAACAACTCGCCAAAAGGTACAGCTTAAGAGACATCGTCATATTCGACATGCCGTCTGTTCAGCTTTAAAACAGTTTTGACATTATATCCAAAAATGTTGTCACTATATATTTCGTATTTTATAAAATCGTTTTATTAATTTTAAAGTAGACAACCTTTATTTATATAATTAGGTACCATAGATTCATGATTTATAAGTTGCCTGTTGTCATGTTTATTTCCAATTAATCTTTATGAATTACGTATTCCGAGAATTGAAGATCTATCATTTCCAAAAACGAAACAAAGATAGGAATTACGAACTATGAAATTATACAGAAGGCCTGCGACGATTTATCAAATAATATGACAGCATTGACGGAACATAATTTTTACGAAAACTTGTAAAGCGTATTGTGTTTCATAATTAATGAACCAAGACTTTCTTTCGTAGGTAACAGAATATCCCCGATCTATGTTTCGGATCGTCATTACCCGACTCTTTGTGCGACATTCTTTTGCGCCCAGGTGTTCATATAATTACATTGGATGGTGTACAACAGAGACAGGTAAATACAATACTGTGTGCGGTAGAAAGAGAAACAGCATAACTTCTAGCGTTGATTGATAACTGTGACAAAAACGAAGCAGATGAAAAATAATAATTATTAGATCTTTTGTTAAAGGTGCACGAGTTTTTAGGGGTGACGAGATTTACTTAACTTTGCCAATCTTTTTTGATCAATATTTTATTACAGAAATCTTCTGGAGATATTTTTTCTTTATAATACAAATGGAATACTGCTGTTATAAATTAACAAACTTACACAAACTACTTGCTTGTAAACCTTTTAAATATTATTTTTGTTACAATACTCATATTTTTTGTGTTACATTTTCGTACTTAAATAAATCAAGGTTTATTCAAAACAAAACTTGCAAAATTTTGTAAATTGACAACCCTATGAAAATGCATGAATATGCCGGCTGTGCAACCTAGACAATGAGCAGCAAAGCGCTCGCAGGTAGATTATGACAACCACGTTAATATGAACCCACTAAACTAACCTCTTCACCTTATCTTCTTTCACTTAAGGTTTATAATTGCATAGTTTATGTAAAGGTGTGTGATAAATATAAGTTGGTACAGGTGTACTTGCATTTTTTCATCTTTCATTAGCTAAGTTCGCGCTTCGGATCACGATCGAGGGCTGCACGGACGTGTCTTATTGTTTCGTCTACATGAGAAGTTTTGTCAATAAAAGTTGGGTGGCTCAACTTTTTTTATTTCGGTACACATTTCGAGTCCAACATATTGGATTTATTATTCGGAATATTGATGACTTTGATCTTAGAAATGAATTGTTTGGGCCAAGTATTTTGTGCTTGGAAATGTAAAGATTTGTTTTTTTTTGTAGGAAAGGTTTCGTATTCATACCTCGACTGACTTGGGTAGAGCTGGTAGTGAAACTTTAGTTTTTGAGCCTATAAGTATTGCGGCTGTATCATAGCGGTAAGCACGTTTTTAACCGACTTCAAAAAGGAGGAGGTTTCAATTCGGTTGTATTTTATTAATGTTTATCTACAAGGATGTAGGTACTTCCAGGTTGGTCCCATTCAATTTTCATCAAAATTGGTTCAGTAGTATGGCTTATAAATAGAAATAACTGCAAAAAAATATCCCATTCGCGTACACGAAATTGCGTATTTTGCTTTCCTGTGACTTTTTAGTGGTGTTTATGGTCACATTACATTTCCAATGAACTGCCATCATCATCATCATCATCTGATGATGAAGCTGGTAGTCGAATTGAAGTCAGTTTTTCTAGTTTCTTAAACTTATAAAATTATTCTATTTTATAACGGGCAGATTTACAAACTCATTCTCAGAAACTTCACGTTTCTCAATAAACATGATTATATCAATGAAGTAGACCTAATTTATTGAGAATCTTTTGTCTATTTCGGCATAATTGGTCCATTTTTAATTAGTCACTAGAATTCTACCGCGAATGTGCGGGTTCTTTGTCGGCATCTATAAAGTATCCAATGAATAGTTACGGCTTGTTTAACTAATTATTTTTACTAATTATAGTTTTTGTTGTGGGTTTTTCGTTCTTTTGTTACATATTCAAGATCATTATTGGAGATAACTTTAAAGAGGCACATTCGTCTGGAAACATAGGTAACGCACAAGAAGACACCATTTAATTATTTAAAATTAGATCTTATTACAATTAGTGATAAGAATCAGATTTGTTTAACAAGTGATATTTGGATGGACGTACGCTTAAGTAACGATCTAAAGAATTTATGTAACATCACTCTTAGTCACGGTTATTATTTGCTAGCTTAATTACCATCTCCATTCAACTCTTCTTAATCTCAACATTTGATCTACACAAGGTGTCCCAGAACAAGTTTATAGGCGACGTACTGACTGACTGAGGTAGCGCTGTAAGTCACAGAACGACCAACAGTATTATACAAAAAAAAATACGCAAAAAATGTTCAATCGAGTAAAATTTTAAAATCACGTAAAATGAAAAATAAGAAAGAAAATGAAAAATACTAAAATAACACAGATTCCGATCAAATAATAAATTGTGTCTATTCGTGTGTATCGCACTGTTTCTCCCATTTGCTAACTAGAACAAAAACTATGATATTCTGATACAACGTGTACAAAATAAATCAATTTAATCTAATTAAAAGCAATACATGTTTTTTGTTCGATAACGAAACAAGACGAGGTATTAGGAGATGGATCGTGGAGATAGGAGCACCAGCGGGTCACCGATCATATCTAGAAACGTCAAACCGTCCATCCGATGTCGAGAAATTATTCTAATTTAATTTACTGATGACCTTTTTGGAGGAGACGGAGGTATCTCATACAAGTTTCATTGTATTGTTTAGGGAGCGCGTTAAGGGTGGACTCGTCGATAAATGAGACGACGCTCTTGAATGCTTAAGTGTGACTTTGCAACTTGCAACACGCCTTGTGTTTTTAACCAACTTCAAAAAAGGAGGAGGTTCTCAATTCGGTTGTATGTTTTACTCCATTTAATTTGAGAGATAATTCTGTTATTACAATCTAATCATTGCGGTTTTTTGGAATGCTATAAAAGTTACAAAGATTGTAATTTCGTGACCGTTATGGTATCCCAACAAAATTTCAATGATATTTTTACGTTTTACGAGAATTAGCCGTCGCAAAGATAAAACCAAAAAAATCAAAAGAAATTCAATTTATTTTCTCACAAATCTCACCTTTTTGATCTGTTTACGAAATTCGAAGTACTTGTAACAGTTGTAACTCATTAAGCTACCACGAACACTCCAAAGTATTGAAAACGTTACGATTGTCATATTCATTTGTACAGACTGTAAGTAGAAGAATGTAAGATGGTAGGATGCTGCGTCTCGCCACGCAGTCTACAGCGAAGGTTTACGAGCGGACGCCAGCCACTTTTGACACAGAACTATAACAGTACTGGCATTAACAAGTTTCACTTTCAACAGTTTCAACACACCACTATATTGAGCTCTATATTCATTATTCAAAGTCTTGCAAATCAAGGTGACACCGCAGTTGTTCTTGTCATTTGATTATGGTTGGAAAGAGACATAAAACAAAAGTAAGTTCCAAAATAATTCCGTTTGTGTTGAGACAAATTGTGCAAGCTGTGCAAACGACAATACAATTTCAAATCAGGGGTCTTATGTTCAGTTTGGGAGGGATTTTACTCTAATAGGGTCATATTAATCTCGGCGGAAAATCGGTCGAAAATCACCAGTACGGTGAAACGAGTTTTCGACGTCATTTTGTGACAAATCAATTCCGTTTGATCAATCTTAAGATCAGCATATAAGTATTCAAAATTATTAGAAATTGTGAGTACTATAACATAGAAGTATTAGGTAGAGTAGGCGAGGAGAGAGCCCTTATAAAAGTTGTTGAGAACAGGAGAGGAAAGATGATTGGACACCTTATACGACATGACAGCTTAATCGGAAATATCATTGAAGGGAAGGTAGAAGGAAAGAGAGGAAGAGGAAGACCGCGTATTAGCTACATGAGCCAAGTGAAGGCGAAGATAGATGTCATGTCGTATAAGGACGTCAAGGAAGCTGCCCTGAAAAGAAGAACCTGGCGGGAAATGCATACATTACGCCGACAAGAGCTCAGCTCTTAAGTTAGAAGAAGAAGAGTATTATTGACTGTACTGCCTTTGTAATAAAGTTGGTTCAGGTAGGCTAGGAGTGACATGAGCCTAGTTTTATTGGCTACCTCACATCGAAGCCTCCTCAGCCTCCCATTCACTCCAAGAAATACACTTTTTTATTGCTCTGTCACTTGGGTAATTTATTGACAATGAACACACGTGCATTTCTATTAATATTTTATGAAGGGTTTTATGCGTCCGCTCGTCCCTTCAGCCGGACAGTTTGTTTATGACAATCTAGAAGTTTAATTGGTGGGTGTAATATTTTTATATCAAATTGAAATAGTAATTCCAACAGTATTTATGAGTACTCGTAAAGTAAAGCAACAGGTAACAAGCAGCCAACAAGAAAAATATGAATAACAAATAAATAATTATAAAATGGCAAATGTAGGGTTTCGTACCCACAAAACACCAGCGGGACTCGACTCTGTACCGTCCGTTTGTCTGTTTGTCACAGAATTTTTTTTTTTTTACACCAATACTTAGGATTATGATATCTGTCATAGTTTTGATAGCCGATGATTACTGTAACCGCCCGTTTAAACAGAGGCTCAATCTTACAATTTTACATTTTACACTCAATTACGAGTTAATTATCCAAACTCTTCTCATTTATGAGCATAATTTTTTTTTATGCAGATCGATAGATTTTTACGTCAAAACATAACAGGGAAATAATTTTTGCGATATCTCAAAAACTGAATTTTCTACGCTAATTTATTTTTCATATTTTTATATTTATTTTCTAAAAACATTTCTATGCTTCTTAGTACCATACATTTAACTTAGAATAAGGTGATCAATGATGACGGCCCCCTCACTCGTTGGATTGACGGCATTGTTGAGATCGAGGGAACCCGGTGGATTTACAAGGCCCAGAAGATAATTGAGACCATTGGAGAGTGTCGAATGGGTACTGTTTCTCATAAATACTCGCGCACAAAGTCTCCATATAATTAACAGTTGTGCCCGTTATGGGCAGTAAATCAGCTCGCGCTTCCAGAACAATGCGCGCGAGGTTCGGCACCTAATGCGCTGATTGAGCTGAGCCGTGAGCCAGTAATGTTGCGGCTTAGGGCTTGCACACGCTGGAGTTCCACATTTTTATATAACAAAACTTTCAAATTGACGTTGTTACTACCGTAATGTCAAAAAAATTATGTTAATGGGTTAAAAAAGGAGGAGGTTCTCAATTTGGTTGTATTATTTTATAAATGGTTTGTTACCTCAGAACTCCATCATTTATAAAAGGATTAAAAAAAATCATCTGAAAGGATGTATTTTCCAGATTGGTGCCATAAAATTTTTATCAAAATCGGTTCAGTAGCATTCAAATTATAAATAAAAATAACTGGAAAAAATATGCCATTCACGTACACGAAATTGAGTATGTTGCTTTTCTGTGAATTTTTAGTGGTGCCTGCGGTCACTAGAACATTCCCAATGAACTGTCATCATCACCATCATCTGATGATGAAGCAGGTAGTCAAATTGAAATCGTTTTTCCTAATTTTTCAAACTTATAAATTCTTTGTTTGAAAAAGTAATAAAACGAGCATCACTGCTTGGCAACAGAAATGTGGTAGACTCAAGAGTTCTACCACTGGATAGGTCTACTGCAAGACCACACGGGCAATAATTTTAGTCAGCTCGTATACAATACGATACCTACTTCAAAATGGTACATGCTGGACAGGCAGTAGCTTCATCAGTGATTTTGATTGTATAGACTAGTTATCATTGCTATGTTAAAAATAAAAATAAATAGAGCCATATCCATAGGTCGCTGGTTCATCCGGCTCGAAGGACCAAATGTACGGTCCCAGTTAGGACCGTACATTAAAAAAGTTAGTTAAAGTTAATTAGTTCATTTATTGTATGGCTGCGGGCGACACGCGCGGTAACTTAGATCGTACTGAGTCATATGACAAATAATCAATGCCGCCTAAGTACGTCACCGTACATAGTAACTGAAACTATTAACTAGCCACCAGCTAACCTTGAAACCTTAAAATGGTTCAGTACAAAACATAAGGGCATGTTCCAGAGATCCCCTTCTTGTTTTATCAAAGTGTCCATGTTACGTCTACAAACTTGTGTTGGGAAAATGTATCAACTGACAGTTTTATTTTATACCTGCAACTTTCGCTTTTGTAAGCTTTGTGTGTACAACGCCTTAATTTGTGGTTGTGGTCTTCGTTATGAATGTTATAGGATATTGCCCCTGAGGATGACAACTATTGGCACTAAGAAATAGTTCCAAGACATGACTAAGAGAACTTACAGAGCAAATTGTGAATAGATCTTCAAGACACGAGCTTAAATTACTTACGCAATATTTGAGTTGAACGAAGACGCTTTGGAGCTACTTACCTGAAAAAAAAACAATAGCATTGTAAACACGCAATAAAACACCTATTTAGAGATGCTAACAACTAAAAACTAATATGATCTATAGCTACCTAATTTTACAAAAGAAAAATAACCTCAATTTTTCTTAATTCATTGAATTAAGAAAAATTGAGGTTCATATGAAAACTTTTTAAGTAAATGTCGTTCAAACGTCAAAACCACTGCCTTACCGCAAAGCGTAATAGATGAATGGACATTTTGCAATCTTAATTTTTAAAATCATAGCAATATTTAAACTATTTCAAACACTTTAAAACTGAATTAAGGGTCAGCGAATGGTTTTAACTGATTAATTAAACTAATCATAATTATTGCAATGGCATCTTCATCACAAGCGCCAATCCGTTCAAAAATAATGTTTGAGAACAATTAAAATTCCCAACAATTACAAATCCCGATTAAGTCACCGACAGAAAGACAATTGAAATGGCTGAGAGTCACAGCGTTCTTATCGACACATCCCAAGAGACCGAGACATGCCTGCTTTTTCACGAAATTCCAAATGACCAGTTTTCGCACCTAATTGTACTTAATTTCTACTTCGTGCCTGCTTAAATACGGGATCAGAAATTGCAAGGTGAAGTAAAATGCGTTTGATGGTTTCGACTAAAAGAAATCGACAAGCGGACGGACGATTAGAGTATACTTTTAAACGGTAATTATCGCCGTTTTATTTCCATCGGTATTTAGATACTGAAACAGATGAAGCCATAAATTTAATGTTTTTATTTGTGCAGCAACACGAAGACTTGGCGCTTCTGCCATATAAATATTAAAACTGTGTTTAGTATAGAAAACTTCATTATTAGTACAACTACAAGCTGATTCAGGAAAAATAGTGATTTTTAGTGCTTTTTTTAAACTACATTACAGTTGGGAGTACAAGCTAATATTTAAAAAAATCATCCAGTCCCTATACCACACGAAGAAAACAATGTAAAAGCCAACAACATAGTTTTCTGAACACCTCTGTAACTGACTTCATACTGGCTGGCTGTGCGGAGTCCAGATTAATGCTGCGAGGTGAAGATAGGCGATTGAGAGCTAATTGCTGGTCGGCCCTCATCAGCAATATCTACTGCGAATTGGTCATGATTATCGCAGCTTTAATTATGAATTTTAGTACCTTATAAGAGTATATGAAATCGGTTTTAATAATGTGTTTTGACTTCGGCGAGAAGTAGAACTTTGAGTGAAATTTTAGTAATGGTTTGATTTTTAAAAGCTCTTTAAATAAAAAATGATTTAGCTACTGAACAGTTGCTAAGCAACGGGATGGAACGTGGAGATCACGAGAGTTCCCCAACATCCTGATTGAGAACCCCTACGTCAATACAAAATTGCACCAGACAACACTACAAGCTAAACTCACAGTGCATTTCATTCATTACAGAAAGCATGGGAACCTAGTAACGAGCTAAACCTATTAAACAAGGCAAGGCGAAGAGAAACATCTCACGATCCTGACTTCGGCTCATTACAAATTATGGCCGCATTCCTCTATCAGACTCCATTAAAGTACTATGGCTAGGAAATGAGCGCAAATCGAGTAGACAGCACTCAATTAATATGATATAATTTAAGCAAAAACTAGACCAGAATAATGACAAACTGTATAAAAAGTCACTTTGCGAGGAAGGATAATGACGGGTGGAAGCAAAATGGTAGCAAAATATAAAGCTATTAGACTACATATTTTAGATAAATTAGTCTCGCGAAGTGTGGACTCGCACGCATCCACACCTCGGTGCATTCTTACAGAAAATATAATATTTTTTTTGTTTATTTTTTAATTGACTAAATGCTGGTGGTCGACTGACGACTCTTACAGCGCTACTAAACAAAAATAATAAAGTGGGTGGTAGGTGTATAAATTGAAGAATACGCGCTGTCAAGCGCACTTAACTATGTGCTTGGCATTTTTTAATAAGTTTACAGAAACCTTGTAAAGCAACGCTGGGGCCGAGCCAACATTTATCGAACACCTATGCATTTTAAAGATTTTCTCTCTCTGATAAGTAAGTAGGTAGATATCTTTCTTTACTTACTTACCTATTTTTAACCGACTTCAAAAAAGGAGGAGGTTCTCAATTCGGTTGTATGTTTTTTTTTTATTTTTTTTATTTTTTTTAATGTTTGTTACCTCAGAACTCCGTCATTTATGAACCGATTTCAAAAATTATTTTTTCATCTGAAAGGATATACTTCCAGATTGGTCCCATTTTATTTTCATCAAAATCGGTTGAGTAGTTTGGGTTATAAATAGAAATAACTGAAAAAAATATGCCCGGCGCGGCGCAGCGCCTACTATTTTACTGCTAGCAACGGTGCAATATGCCAAATTGCGGCGTAGCGCCTACCATTTTACTGCTAGCAACGATGGACCCTTTGTGGTGCCCACCTAAATTTTTACATTTTTCTAAATTTGTCAATAAACCCAGTTTGTACATTCAAACCGCATTTAATTGGAGAAAAGCAAAAACCCACCAGTTGTTCCTGTAAAGAATCAACACCAACCACGTGCACCAAATTGCGCATTTTGCTTTCCTGTGACTTTTATGTGGTGTTTATAGTGACTAGAACATTCCCAATGAACTGTCATCATCGTCATCATCATCTGATGATGAAGCTGGTAGTCGAATTGAAGTCGGTTTTCCAGTTTTTTAACTTATAAATTATTTAGTTCGCATTTGCTTTAACTAATTTTTTTATAAAGAGATTTATTTACAGAAGAAAACTATAGTCTTATAGCACATACAAAACTAAAACTAAATAAAATTAAAAACTACTCATTCTCAGTTTTAAAAGTTAAAACCCTTTTGAAACTTTATTTCACCATCATTACTATGTTGACTGTACCGCCGTATACTTTTTAGTTGAAACTTTTCTCCATCAAATAAAAGTGGTCCATTACATCTTAAAAAGTAAATGTATCGATTCAAATTGATACGAATAGAAATAAGCATGTCACGAAGGTTCATTCCTTTTAGTACACAGCTGACACGACGTGCCACCTCAAAACAACCTTTGTACTCTCGTTAGCTCCGGAACGACCACCCGATAAGCATAGAAGAATGACCTCTACTAGGCATTCTCGAAGAGCCGAAGATCGAGCTCAATGGCGCGTCTTGGGAGAGACCTACGTCCAGCAGTGGACCAATAAGGTTGATGATGAAGATGAGGCCTCCTCGAATTTAAGCTAAGAACAGCTTTAACCTGTTTTCGTGACCTTTTATTATCCTCTCCAAAATTATCGAGTAATTATAGTAATCGATAGCGATGATTCGTTGCTATCGAGTAGGTATTTGGTTCGTAAACAAATGGTAGAGCCATAAGAATTCCACAAGCGCGCGCCGATTAAACTCCTTGGTGAAAATAAAAGAGATTGTTTATGAAGCTCGAGAAGACGACATGACAATAGATGACGGTGATGGACCGAGACTTCTATGGCTCATTCCTAGGAGCAATCGAAACTAGTATTTAATACTGAAGATTTAAAGTTCATTAATTTCCAGACGTGACCAAAACATGTGACTTTAAGATGATTAGGAAAAGTGGGGGCGTGATGTGCGAGAGAGAGCTACAGCTGGGAGTGAAAGGGAGGGGTACAGCATCGAGGGTCACAGGCGTGATGTCAGGTCAGCCACTTTTGCACCTCGCTGTAACAACGCGTCTCAAATTATTATGGACGTTTGATAAGTGTTTGAAGATTGCCCCGGTCTTGGTACTTTATGATGCTAATTAAGTGTTTACGTTACTAGGCGTGTTGATTGTTGACACGGTGATCCTCTCACCACTTCTTTTAGTTGAGGAAACGTCACTCATACTTGAACCTGTGCTTTTACTGCACGTACTCGTAACTCGTAAGTACACTTAGGAACTTACAAAGGCGTATGAAACATTGGCTATCGAAAGATGTTATGACGTCAAGTAATCCCCCATAATTTCATCTGAGTTTGATAAGATAACAACATTAATGCTCCGGCAACTCTAAAATAGCCGCAATAAAACAACATTAGCATAATAAGGATTTTAGCAATAAACCCGTTTATTACTTTGGCCAATAAAGTTCCTGAATTTAAAATAACTGAAGATTAAGGGTGGGTAGTCTTCAGCTGAATCTACGCTTCTCTTAATGCATCTTAATGTATATTTTACGATTGTTACATAAGACCTGTGCCGTTTTACATCGGTTTAAGCGATTTCTATCTGGTGTTATTAAATCCTCTGATGTTCAGGAACATCAAATTATGAATGTTGAATAAATCAACGGCGTGGTCGTAAAATGCTTTATGTTTTTGCTCTGTTCGTTCAATTCGATTGCTCTCACAGATTGCTCCAGATGTGAGATTGGCAATCCATAATGTGCCTGTGTCGGTATTCAAATTACATTATTTTATTGTTAAAAATATTTTCCAATAGCATTTACGATGGCTTTTAAAAAAAGGGGATCGCGTGCAGTCAAAAATTAGGCTTCAAATTGTAAAAAATCTATTATCTTAAGACATTCTGGACATTGTTTATTAGATTTTATTTTTTACTCAATTCTATTTTAATATTTTTTAACCATTCTTATTATGTGATTGTGAAATTGTGTATTATTTATTGATTAGTAATCTTGTATTAATTAGTGTACCTACCTACCTTACTGGCACCGATCTAGTTAGTTAAATAAATATGAAAATATTCCTGTAAAGTACGCTATGAACTCAAACGTTTACATAAATATTAATATTAGTATAATAAGGATAGCAAGTACGTAGGTATATAAGGGACATATTTTAGATTTAGTTTTTTTAAATTCTTAAAAATACTCTACTTATAAAGAAAAATTGTAACTTTGATTGCTGATATACCTAATACACATATTACAACCTACCCCAACAATCAATCTATTGACCAGCACTAATCCCATTTTTAAAATTCCTTCCTCTATAGATAACGCTTCAATACCTACCATTGACGGGGTATCAAACGCATTACCTCGTAATGAAACATTATGAATAGCACATATTAATGTTAGGGTGCAGTGTCGATATGATAAATGCTTCAAGAATGACTCGCATATAGAGTAAGAAAATTGACTGTGGGACACGACTAAAGGGATGCAACGTTGGGGCTAGTATGAACCAACAAGCCACAAAAGAACGCTAAATTTATGCTTACGCTAGTTTCGTCAAGACATGGTTTGCTCTCTGTGTGAGTTTCAAAGTCACCGTAATACTTGTGTTATTTTATGACTTTGGTTCCTGATTATTGGGAAGATCTTTGCAACGCGGGATATTCGATTAAGTAATCAAAATTAGGTGAGATTTTTGTATTAGGTGACATTATTTTTGGAAAATATTTTTGTTGTAACTTTGCCACTATCACATGTTATCTCTTCAATAGATTTTTTGCGTATAATAAAGTGTATTTTCTCAGCTAAAATAATAACGTTGATTGTTGGTATCTTTTTAAGCGGTTCACATTATTCATACAAAAAGAAGATACAGATCTTGACTGCATCTACGCATGGCTATACTCCAAACCATTTTAATAAACATAATGAAGAACGATTTGAAATTCATAAGATTGATTAACCGTCCCACATTACCATACTGGACTCCGTTTCTCAAAACACACAAACAATTGGACGATAAAAAAACGTGATCAAAACCTGAACGAATACAATGACAACTGCATGCTGAATCAATCACAAAAAACGGAATCCGGACAAAAACAACAATTAAAGACGCGACTGAGAGCCAAAGAAATATTTAGAATACGTTCCCGAGAGACTCTATTTAATTTTTTACTATTCAAAAACGAACCTTACACGTGTTTCGTTCGAGATGTCGTCTTTATTGGTTTAGTCCAATTAATGGTCTAATGTTGTTCTCGGAACGATACTGGGATAATAAATTACTAATTTTCATTTATTTGGTTTGGTGTTTTCAATTTTTATGATTTCGAGTCACGCTCACCTGCTTGTGTGACTGTCCTAATTTTTATTTATTGGTGCTTAAAATATGTTCAGTTTAGATAAATTATTTCAATCCTATATAAAATATTTTGAACTTTTATTTTTTTATTAGTTCCTCAATTCACAACTGGTAGTTTAAATCACCGTCAACTTGACAAATTCGCAGTAAACACCAACCAACTACCGCAGACTTACGAAAATTTGCGCTATTCCAGTGTCCGTAAAGCCTATTCAAAAGCCCGATGTTATCAACTCCTTTAATTTGCAAATAGACGATCGATGCAGCTCGCTGAGTGATTGAGACAGAGCGTCGAGACGCATTGACGTTACCCCGCATTCTATGTAAAATATGAAAGCCTCGCTCCCGGTTGCCGAAGCTGGACAAATGACTGCTCAGATGGATGTGGCAGTTGAGCTTGCTCAAGCCAATAAAGATGGTAAGCTCTAGATGGCATGATTGGTAGAGATTTGCTTTCGAAATAAAATAAATGGATTCTTAGCAATTTTGAAATATGGAATGTATGTCTGGGTTCCAGAGTCTGCCATTATCTGACTTGTACACGAAGAATGCTTCGCTTCATACATTATTTAGTACATGTTTATGGTAAGCTTTTCTTTACTCTTATCAAATTAAACCTGCAATTAACAATAAATACAGTAATTTTAACTTATTCAGGTCACTTAAGGTTTTACATTTAACTGCTACTAAAGAGTTTTAAATAAAAAATAGACAATACATTTCATCTAATGCTGTTAGAGATTAAACTATTTCAGCTTTTTATTAAAAGAAACAAAAAGCATGGCTGTAATAAAATAGCCAGGCTGGTGTTTACTGTAAACTTTTGAAGGTATGTTAAAAACTACAAAAATCATTTCATATCCATAAAAATTTCGTTGTTCCCGACCACATCTTAACCGCACAGCACCGGTCACTCCGACCGTGGACCAAGATTGAATTATGGCTGCACTACAACTGATTAATGCGACATCTAGCAGTTGACGTACTATTGTTCTTAAATCTGCATCGACGGCGATCAGAGTGGAATGTATGTTTGTTGCCATATTCTTGTTGCGGTTGCCATTTTTGCTGCTTAGGAAGCCTTTAGTAATATGGGCACACAAATATTAAAAAATAAATTACAAACGAAAGGAATTATGCGTTTTTTCACAGATTTTTTAAGCAATTGCATAGTGAAACGGTTGGCTTTTTCGTTCAAACTGTTTGCATTTTCTATTGTAATTTGTAACACCGACATACAAGGAAACTTGCAGAAGTTGATTTCCGAGAGTCATTTTCATTATACGTGCAGAAAGCTTCTTATATTCTACAAGATTTTAAAACAAAAAAAAACAGTACAGCAAGAAATTGCAGTAGAGTATATGATAGTTTCAAGCTGGCCTTGATAACTTTTGTATAATTTAATGCAATGTCCCAATTCTTTAGATTAATTAGCTAATACTTATTGTAACGTTATTGTTTAAGTAATAACGAGGAATCAATAAAACATAAACGAAATTCTTTCTACACTTTTCCTTAAACAAACGAAAATAATGAAAATTCAAAGGCCAAAATATAAAACGATAAGAGGATTAGGCGGAACGGAGATGACATTGGAAATTAAGGTTGTTTTCTTTTGTAATTTTCCCCCTATCTCACCCTAGGGGGGTTTACGTTAAAAATGTATGTTTTCGCAACCCCCGGTCAGGGAGGCTTCGCTTCAGTAATTTTCAGGATATGTCCACACACGGTGGAATGAGGGAAACTGCTAGTTTTAATTTTTAAGTTTACCTAAACAAATTCTTAGAATGAAGAGCTGTATCATAGTCAAGACATTATTAAAAAATTTGCCACGAAAGCGTTTAACGCTATCAGAAAGATCTTACAAGATTCAAGGTCAACCATAACACATTGATCAAACTTTTTACCAACACGTCGAGCAATAAATAACTAAATCAAAATTCTGACCTAAACCAACAATGATGGCGGCTGCTATCCTCGCATTCCGTTTGGCCATAATTAAAGCGATTCGCGAGTAAAAAAGTGAGCAAGCGGTACGCGCGATTTCGGACTCGAATCGCGTTTTTTCGCGTCAAAAACAAGAGAGGCTCGCGACCAGCTATAAATTAGGGCGAGCGGTGAAAGCCGACATCTTCCCAATACCTGGAGGCGCTAAATAAAAACATTAAAAGTTGAAAAATAATTTAAGTACGGGAAAAAGTGACGACAAGCTCTTGGACGTGAGTGGATGCGCTTTGCACTTTGGATTTTATATAGGGGGTACTGTTTAGTTGTTTTTACTATTAATTACTTTGTAGCTAATGAATAAATACTACAGTTACTATTTTATTCAGAGGTAGGTAAGGTTTTAAAAACGCATATGTCCAGAATGTAAACTGGATGTATGAGAAAAAACTTCTCTATTCTGAACACCTAGTAGGTGGTACCTATTATATGTTTGGCATCAAATCATGAGAAAAGCTATTATATTATCATAATCTAAAGATTGAGGTCTCTATATTGAAACCCAATTCTCCGAGAGAGACACATTATGCGAGAAAATAAATCAACCAACAACGCATGGAAAGTAATTCAACATTGAAATAGAATTAGTAGGTATTGAAGTTTCGAGACAATTCGAGTTGTGTCCTTTGCATTATTTAAATTGTACATTGATCTCGTATGTCTGGGCGCTAACTCAAATCGAGTGAATTTCAATTTATTTGTAAAGGTCGGAGACATGTTGTGGTCACATCATTGAACCTAAGTTCCAATTTTCTGAAAATATCTTGCTATTAAGTTTTCATTGCCCCGAAAATTATTTTGCTCTTTTAGGCAAACATGTCTTGAAGATTGAATATTCTTGGAATTATCAATCTATCCAAAACAGTAAAAAACAATAAACTTACCTACAACAATTTTATAGACGCTACAAGTTTTCATAGAACATTCAACTGAATTTTCTTCTAAATCGTACCTCAAGTGGCGAACAGTTGGCCGAATAGAAGGCATTAGTAATCTGAAATGCAATTTCAATGCAGCGTTCCGTCCATATCTACATGGGGAGGTCCGAACAGGAGGGTGGAGCAGTACCACTACATATCCATCTCGTTATGTGTGCGCCCGGATGCGCCAGCTTCAGCAAACACAATAAGAGCCTTCTTACCCCCTTTCCTCCCACGTTCTTATGGAAAACTTATTAGAGTACAGCCCGCAGGGAATCCTTTTTCCCTCGGTAAATATTTGAGGGAGAAATTAAAATTTGACAGCGTTCTTGGAGTTACGTAGGACAGACTATTCTGTATGCTCGCACGTGATATTTGGGGCGTAAAATGAAATTTAAATTGAATTTGGCCAGCCTGCACGGCACGCTCTTACACAAAAAATTGTTTTAGAATAACTATTGCAAGGTTATTGGTGCATGTTAAGTTTCGATCATGAAAGAAGTTGCTTCTGAGCATTGATAGAAACGAAATTTTTGATATAAAAACAAGATAGGCGCCTCTAGCGGGAAAACAAAAAACAGTACAAAAACTACGAGCTTTTCGAATCTCGCTTTTCGGAGATCAACAAACTCAGACTACGAGCTATGTAGCTATGTGCACACAGTGAAGAGTTTCATTACTTCGTATAGGCTATACTTTACTAGCTAGCTAGACTTATTCCAATTTGAGGTACACAAAATACACCTACAGACTTTCAATTTCCACGAAACTTTTTAATGTGTGCGCGTACTAAAGCGAGCCAATTTCACTATGTAAAAGCCTTTAAAGTTTCTGAAAGGCGTGAGCGGTGGCTTGCATACGGAATAAGGCGTTTCCACACTGTACGACACTGAGATCTACACGATACCGATATCTCGTCAATGTCGGACCAAAATATCGTCTTAGGCAGCGACACGGTGTGAAGGTTTACTAAATATACAACAACGATATCGTGTAGGTGTCGTGTTAGTGTGAATAAGTCTTTAGGTTCATACTATACTGGTAATGAAAACTTGCATGTGTGCCAACTTGCTAAAGTATGCTAAAAGTGTACCTACTGGTTCTAAGATTGTATTTGCATACTTTTATAGACGGACTTATTCTTGAAAACATTTTACTGAAAAATGTGTTGTTAAATTGGTGAAACGCTTTTAGATTCTACCTTTTCTTACTAAAATATTATTAGATTGCATACCTACATTAGAGTTTAGCCGATTAGTCCCGCATGTAGACATTTACTGATACAAAATTGTTTCTGAACTTCTAAAACTTACACACATAATTTTGTTGCATTTTCTCTACAAACTTTGTATGCGGAAATGGAACCTATATCTTCCAAGCCTACCTCTTCGGTCGTTAAAAACACAAGCTAGCAGACAATAATTCACACGTAAAACCAATGTAGTGAAAAATGAGAGAGGTACCGGACGTGACTCGCATTCATACCACCCCTATGTAACAAATGAGCATTTGCCTCCACCTTAAAGCCTTAGCATTATGTATGTAGGGATGTAGTTTTGAGATATGGCTAATGGGGAAAATGGGGATGCGACAACACTGAGTATGAAATAAAAACTCGTACGTTTTGTCTCATTTTTAGAAATGTTGACAAACTCGTAGGTGTACGAATTCTTTGTTTCCTTTTTTAGAGATTATATTGACCGATTCTTTGTTTCCTTTTTTAGAGATTATATTAACCGATTTATTGCCAGAGACGGCGAAGGGCCATTCTACGTTTGCTGTCGCATTGCTATTGCTGTCGTGTTTTTGCGTACAAGACCAACGAGACCTTCCTTCTGGCAAATCAAAAAACATCAAAAAACTGGTTTATGTTTAACTCAGTAAAAACATAAAGAGTCTTTTCTACTCATTATTTTTTATTACAACAAAACCCTCTTTAGATACATATTGAACAAAGAAAATGTAATCTAAAACAACCTTTTACGTAGTCCTTAAAGTAATTACGTCAGAGATTGTATATAGGGTATTAAGGGGTAATGTCTTGGCAGTAATTAATCGGGGTGGGGGTGGAGGCTGCTCGGCTGGGCGTGGCCGGCGCATGCGTTCTAACTTTTAATTAAGGGTAGAACAAACGCTCATTCACGCCTTGCTTGATTAGGGAGAGATGAGATAGGTCATCTGTAGGTAGTCGGGAAAGTGAGCCTTAATTGCAGCCGTAGGTATGTTAGAATAAGTAAATATATATGTATCGATTGGTAGGTTTGCTTTTTAACTGATTCTGATGTTTTATTGTTTTTTCATGACTTTTATAATTTTCTTTGACGTAGATATGTATAGGTAAGTACATAAGTACTCTAAAAAATTTTACTATGCCTTTATTTTTATTATTCGAAAATAAAAATGATATTATTCAATAAATTTAATTAAGCAGTTAATTAGAAGACAATTCTCCTTAATCTTAAAAATATTGTCTACTTAATATCATGTACTTAATAAGATTTAAAACTATTGTAAGTAACGAGAAAATTTAAATGAAATGAGTACGAAATCGCAGATAAGCCTTTATGGGCGACAGGAGGTTGGGTGGGGTGGAAGTTATCTTCTGGGATTTGAACCGTATATCGGTGTGATAAGATTTCAACTCCTGTGACATCCTGAAATATTTTATTTAACTATTTTCGTATTTTGATTTGTTGAAGGATAGAAATTATTACTTGGATAACTTGTTCATTTGATTTTTTTTATACTTGACGAATATGTAAGTATCTATTTATGATTATCGACGTCATTTATATTTTAAAGTTTCTATAATAATCCTATGTTAGCTATTAAAAAAAAATACTATAACCTAGGCCAAGTTCCACCAACTCCGAATAACACAATTCTTTAGACTAAAATGTTTTTGTCAAGTCTAAAGTAGAGGCGGATAGTATTTTATAATTTCCGTTTCTTTATTATCAACTAGCAGTTACCCGCGACTTCGTACGCGTCTAGTTTCCGTGTACATTATATTATCTGTGCATGTACCGAGCGGATACTTCTTTGAGAAACTTGACATTACACCTCATTACACCGAACTCGTACCTACTGGAATGTCAAACGCTAGTCTTTAGACCAAAGAGGTAGTACTACGCCCTGTCAAACTGACGTGACATGACATGACAATGAAATCTTCTTGCCAATTGGCGCTGCTAATCCTTTTCGTTCATTTTATCCTGTAGGTCCTGTTAATTATTCGGGATAAAAAGTAGCCTATATGTTAATCCAGGTTACGAACTATATATATGCCAAGTTTCATCCAAGTTGGTTCAGTAGTTTTGACGTGATTGAAACACAAACATCCAAACATCTAAACTTTCGGATTTATAATATTAGTAGGATAGCATAATTCAAACTCGGCCTTACACATACAAATTATGTAATTGACTGGTAAAGTCTTACTATACAACGTGTTTATCTGAATATCAAGCCTCGTCAAAAAACGGCAATTTACCTCGCGTCGAATACACTCGAACTATGTCGAACCTCACTATTTACCGCCGAAGAGAAATGTCTTTCGGCATATCTAAATAGTATGATTTAAATAAAAAATTGCGGCACGCGACGATGTAGCCGTGTTCACGAAAATCGGGTATTTGGCAATCAAACCACGTAGGGTGGAAGGGTGCATATATTTTTGATTTGTTCCTGTATAGGCAATTTTTTTTGGTAATACATCATCTCTTTGTTGCATGATTTCGTAGTCTAGAGATGGGAGGTAATTACGTATGAATGCAGCAATCGCGCATGTTTCTATGAATATTCAAAAATACTAATGAGTTCAGTTATATAAAAAAAAACAGGCTAAACTATAATAAGCAAAACTAATTTTATCGCACTTTATAGAATATTTTTATTTACTTCAGTATTAAACGATTTTCACAAATTATATTTGTCAATTATGTATTAGTGATAATAACTATGCTTTTCTATGTTATGCCATCGATTAATGAATACACGAAGATTGCTACACCCTATATATTAGAGCGTGACTCGCAAAACCGGCTAGTTCCCGGTCCTATTTGGGGATGACGCTACAGTCGACGACGACTTAAGCTTCAAGTAGCCGTTAGAACCAAAGAAACGCCATTAATTTATTTTTGAAATTCATCAAAAATTATGTCCTTATTTTAGAATCTGTAATGGTGTTCATTTATTTAGTTATCACGATTTTATTTCATACTGATTATCTAACATATTTTTCGCCACGCCACCTAGGCGTGATCACCTAGGTGGTCATCAAATTGAAAGATAGTGTACAAATTAATGACATAACTTTACTAATAGGTGGCGTCTATATAACCACAGAAAACAGTTCCCCTACGTTTCGTTAAACGTACAAAACGATTGACGCATTTCTTTTCTAAGAAAATTCATCTTTTCCACGCATCAAGTAAGCTAAAACGGAACGGTACTGTCATTTTTTGATACAAAGTGTCATTGGCCTGCGTGTTGTGTTGTATTCTCTTTGACGATTAAATTTACATGTACAATTATTTCATTTTCTTGTTTTGTAGTTGATTGGTTGTGTTGTGGTTGTGATGAAAATAGTGCTTCCCGTTATGGACTATAATACTGTTTAATTTTTTAACTCGTTGGTATCGAATTTTAACTGATTATAGATTTGATGCAAAAGTATTTGTGTGGTTTCTTTCGATAGTCTGAACCTTCTTATATATTTTTTTTATCACTCCTACGGTGCTCAGACGTGGTCGCTGACTACTTTGCCAAAAAGTGATGGAGCGAAGTATTTTAGGTGTGAAAAGAATAGATCGAATTCGGAACAGAATACTTCGCTCCAAAACTGGAATCGCCGATGTACGTCGTAAAGTAGCGGAAAGGTGGGCTCAAGGAGTCACAGGCTGGATACCCCCAGGGGGTAGAAGACGTCGCGGCCGCCCGAGGAAGCGCTGGCATGACGACCTGGACTTTCGAGCAGAAATGTGCTATACTCGGCAATAGGTACTGAGGGGTAATCACGAACAAATCTGACAGTCGCCGCGTTACGTAAACCTAACGTATTCGAGTGATATTGCGCGTCAACATCAGCCCGACTGCCGAACGTTGTAGCGTCACCGCGCAGTGTATCTCGGATACGCTAGCGTTACGATACGTTCACGATTGTCAAATTTATTCGTGATCAAGGCACTGCTAATGAGTAGACAAGCCGTTTTACCACCAAGTTTAATGATAAGTCGCAACGCAACTACGTCCTTGAAATTTTTAGAATCCTACTACCTAATATTATTAATGCGAAAGTTTAGATGTTTGGATGTTTGTGTTTCAATCACGTCAAAACCACTGAACCAACTTGGATGAAACTTGGCATATATGTAGTTCGTAACCTGGATTGACATATAGGCTACTTTTTATCCCGAATAATTAACAGGATCTAAAGGATAAAATGAACGAAAAGGAAAAATTGAAATTGAAGGGACTCCCTTTTCCGCATTTAGGCTCAAAGTTGGCCCATTATGCGTGGGAACGAAAAGGATTAGCAGCGCCAATTGGCAAGAGGATTTCATTGTCATGTCATGTCACGTCAGTTTGACAGGACGTAGTACTACCTCTTTGGTCTAACAACTAGCGTTTGACATTCCAGTAGGTACACGGAAACTGTACACGCGCACGAAGTCGCGGGTAACTGCTAGTCAATCATATACCTACTTTAGAATATTTATATTGATAAATATACCTATAGGTACCTACCTACCTTCTTCAGACATACCTATTCCATTATTTATAAGTAGGTAGTGTAACGGTCCAGAAAGACTGTCCGTGTTCCTTGGGTATCCCACAAATTATTTAGTTAATTTAACCTTAATTTAGCTAGATTCGGTCAATTTTCACCGGACGATGAAACTATCTTCAGTGTGACATACTGAATCTGTAGCAACCGATAACTTCATAGTATAAAGAATGAATAATAGTAACTAGACGAGTTGATCTAGTAAGGTTCAATATAATAGAAGGTATACATAATTGTAGCAGTTAAATTACATCTACTTAGTAATAATTCATTTACAAGTTTAATCGCAATGACATTTGCGAATTGCTCTCATAAAAATGTCAGGCGGTTTCCCTCCCAAAATAGGCTATCAGATTGATAGATCTAGGTACATTTGAGAGTTGGAAACTGAATAAATTGGTAGTAAATGCTTTAAACTATCTATGTTCAGAATCTCATAAAGGTCGGCTTCTTTATTGCGACACAGTAGGGAATTTTGATAAATACAGTATGAAAAACGTAACGTAGAATGTAGATATTTTCAAGGAGAGTAGATACAAGCTATTAGTGTCTTTAGACACCATCTTTCATTCAGAAAACGGTCTAGAACCAAAAGAAACATCCAAAAAGAACAATACTATTATAGACTATATGAACCAACTTAGGTATACATTGAGTTATATCTGGGGGTATATTTGGATGCCGGACGAATGGCACCCATCATAAAAAGTTGTTTTGATACGAAATGGTAGGCATCGTTTTGAGTCGGCGGTGTATTCGGGTGGCAGCGAATTGGCAGGCAACTAAACAGACGGGGATCGCATACTAACTATGAAGTAGGCAGTGGCTTTGTGACGCACGGAAGCAAAGCTTATAAAAAGGCGTACAAATTGTAAATGGGGGTCATTAATTTTGAGAATTTCAGAGGAGTAAGAAGTAACTAGGTTCAAGCAGATGCTATTTTAGTGGGCAAGAATCAGATAGTCGGACCAAAATGGACCTGGGTTCATTGCACATGTCTTGTAGCAAACTAGGATTGCTAAACCATTGTGCGGGACTGACTGACTGATATCTTGCATTTAGAAGTGAGTCAAGCAGATGCTATAGGAAGATTTCTTTACAGCTAGGAGTGATAGGGTTTAAATTCGGTGTTAATTTAAATATTTTCTTCAATTTTCCTTTGGTTAGGCAGTGACAAACCCTGGATCACAGCAAGCCGGATCTTGTAGGGAATAAAACTTCCTGAAGATCTGGAGCAAGAAGGAAGAGATCTGGAAGGAGGGTTTACAGAGTTAGGATTCCCTAGGTTCTAGCATTTGTTCCAGATGAAGATTCAACGTGGATTAATTCGAGGAATTTAATATTTTCAAATACCTGCATTTTACAGAGTCTTGACTGTGTATATGTGTACCTAATTGGTTAAATGAAATATTGTGTTTTATTCTTTTCTAATGTGTGTGTACCTCTTTATTTGATTTACCTGAGACATTGTGTGTTATATTTAGTGTTTCTTATTACTTGTTTTATATTTCATAGTATGAGCATTCAATTAATATTGCGTTCAACAATGGAAGTAAGGAGAATTATTGTAGTTATATATTTACATACTACACTTGTCCTTACATGTACTTACTACCTTGATAGTACAGCTATTTTCCTAGAAGTTTATTTTAATGCCTTAATTACATATTCTTACTTATTTTACTTACTTTTACATACACTAGTAGATAGGATCAATACTTAGTTACGACTACTTTTACGTACTTACCCTCATAATACATACCTACTTATAAGACGAGCTATAGTTAGATAAGTACATACATACTCCTGTTCCTACATACTACATTGTAGAACAGCGTCTTATCTCCTATGTGTTAAGCGATAGTGACTTTGAATATTTGACAAACTCGAATTTTAGAATCATCTGCGACTTTTAAGCTTTAGACTTTAAACCTTTTAGCCTTTAAATCCTTAGGATTTTAACCTCTAGTTTGAATTTCAGACTTTGAACCTTATGATTTTAGAAACTTAAGCTTTTACAACTTAACCTAACTTTACCTTATTTTACCTTCGGATATTAAGTCTGGATTAGAACAGATGCATACACTACAATAGGTAGTCTTACCTACTATATCAGATTAATTTTATCAAATTACTTTTATTGTTCAACTTTGAATCTAATCATAGTGAAGTCACTTATTATTCTTGTGGTAATATTTATTGTGCCATTGAGACAGCTTGAGTAGCTCTCTCTTATATCTTTCAAATTCAGTAAAGTATTTATTAAAATTAAAAGGAACCTTTATTCCTACTTGTCTTGTAGTCTTGCATTGACTATTTGTATTATAGTGACATTTAACTTCAACCTTTTGTCTTTGACTGACCTGTCTGATTGGTTTCCTCAAACTATGTGCTTGAAGGAGAAGCTATAAGGAAAAGTCATTCTCAAATGTTTTAAGGTCTGTACAGATACTATTTATCTTACTCTAGAGCGCGTGTCTCGTGGTTATTCTGAACTTATGGAAAAGGGATGATAACTACCTACAAAGAGTCTATGATTTATTCTATCTAGTCCGATACCTATTAATTTACATGAAGTATATGTGGTCAAGCTAGACATTTCCGTTGTCGAAGTACCCTAGGCCGATTCTAGCTAGGGTTACTTTATATAGCTATGTGACTGATCTTATCTACTTCTATTGCTTTTATCTTGGCTTTGTCGTAGCTATCTAGAAAGACTGGTTTGAGTGAACCATGAACTAGGAAGGTTACTTAAATTTAGATTCAGATGTTAGAAGTGGTTCTCTAACAGGCTGCCTTTTAACTGCAGCATAAAATTGCATGGATCTATTTTGGCTTTGAGTAACTAAAGTTATTTAAAGATAATTTAGTTTCATGATCTTTGTTAATCCATAGTAGCACTGATGTTGGATTCAGTTTAGTGAAATAGTAAAAATAGATTTTACTCATTCCCCTATTCTTAATCACACATCCGCTAAAGTTTAGTGTACTGTGAAGAGGGGGTTTATTACGAATACATGTGAATAATATGTATTCGTAGTCTGGTGTCGAAAATCACTAGATGGCGCGGATGGAGGAGCGTCACTCTAATGTAAATACATACTATTGTAAATACATTAGCTTCATAGTACACAATTTAACATCATTCTAGTAACAAAGTTATAATAAACTTATATTCTGAGACTTTAGAATCATTCTATATATTTAATATTAATTTTTATAAGTAGTTTTCTACTGAAGGAAATATGGCTTTTCTATTTACGTGTATTTCAGCAAAGCTAAATATTTTACAATCCCGAACATGTATTTCTTCCTAAAGCTAGTACTTGATAAAACAATTGAGATTTAGGTCTTCCATTCTATATAAGATTCATGAAAGGATCTCATTGATAATGAGTCGTACCTACTTAAGATAACTTCTGTCGCCTCTAATTATCTAGGATTTACATAATACGTATCTTTTAATTAATCTATTATATTTTATTTATCAGGCTACAATAGTAGGAATAACTCTCGCGATTAACTAAACTTCTACCTACGGTTTACTCTTATTAGCAACGATTAGATATATAATAAAGATTAGTGTAGATAGGAAAACGTTACTTTCATATTAGGTAGATTCATAGGTTAGCTAAAAGAGATCTCATCATAATTCCTTTAAAGTATCTGAGTTCCTATCGGTTCATAATAGTAGGCGTCCTAATCACAACCACTATACGATCACAAGGCCATTAGAATAAGTTAGTTATTAAGATAGTTATAAGTCATAAGATTAAAGTAAAGCAACGTAGTTCATCATCATCATCATCAACCTATACTCGTCCACTGCTGGACGTAGGTCTCTCCCAAGACGCGCCATTGAGCTCGGTCTTCGGCTCTTCTCATCCAGTGTCTGCCAGCTACATTTCGCAGATCGTCGCCCCATCTCGCCGGAGGGCGTCCTACACTACGCTTGCCTAAACGTGGTCTCCACTCGAGTATTAGTTTGCTCCAACGATTGTCGGTTCTACGGCAAACATGGCCGGCCCACTGCCACTTCAGCCTGCTAATCCTCTGAGCTATGTCGACGACTTTGGTTCTCTGTCGGATAACTTCATTTCGGATTCTATCCTTGAGAGAAATTCCGAGCATAGCTCTCTCCATAGCTCGCTGAGTGACTTTTAGCTTATGGACCAGCCCTACTGTCAGTGTCCACGTTTCGGCAGCATAGGTCATGACAGGTAGGACGCATTGGTTGAAGACTTTTGTCTTCAGACATTGAGGAATGGGCGACGAGAAGACTTGACGGAGTTTCCCAAACGCAGCCCAGCCCAGCTGGATCCTCCGGTTTAGCTCTTTCTCAAAGTTGTGTCTACCCAAACGCAGGGTCTGCCCGAGGTAGACATACTCCTGCACAACTTCGAGAGGCATTCCGGCGACAGTGATTGGCTCTGGGGTTATACGATCATTGATCATAATTTTCGTCTTATCCAAGTTCATGCCCAGGCCAATCTGTCGTGAAGCATCAGCTAAGCTGTTCAGCATCTGTTGTAAGTCCTGCAACGATTCCGCCAATATGACGATGTCATCTGCGAATCGTAAGTGTGAGAGGTATTTGCCGTTAATGTTGATGCCCATTCCATTCCAACTCAGCGTCTTAAACAGATCTTCCAGCGCGCTCGTAAACAGTTTGGGGGATATGACATCCCCTTGTCTCACACCGCGGCGCAGCTGGATAGGTTTAGACTGCTGGTTCTGGACTTGGACAGACATAGTGGCATCGTTGTATAAGCATCTCAACACTTCGATGTATCGCCAACGTAGTTAAAATTAGTTAAATTGCTTAGGTTAAATTGATTTAGGCTCATCTCTCTCTTAGGTTAATAGTTAATATCTTTTAGGCTTTTAGTATATCTCCCTAGTTAGTTAGTTAGTTAGTTAGTTATTCATTCAGTTAAATAGTTAGAATAAATAAAATTTAGGTTAGCTAGGGGGGGGAGGGTTACGATTAGGTGCCGCGTGACCAGGATATCGATTTTAGGTTATTTACAGTAGCTTAAATAATTTGTATATTCAAATCATACTTTATATCTATTAAATTCATATTTTATTTCCATTAAATTCATGTTTCATTTAATTTGTTGCTTACTTTAATCTTGTTTAGTGCGATTTTTTTCGCACAATTTGTTGCCGTAATAAAGGATGGGGTTTTGTGTTGAGATTTCTTAATTTTATTTAGATTATAACTGTTTATTAGGTAAATTGGTTAATTTTAGTTCATTCTGTTTAGAAGTTTTATTCTAGATTTTATTCGTTTAAATTAGACAAAACTAATACGTATAAGTAGTAAATAGGTAATGTAAAGGAATTAATTGAGTTTCATATTATTGCGTTGGTGAGGTAAGATTAAGTAACATCCATATTTGTAAATGCGTGGGGTCGTAAATAGATAATGTAGGATTTACAAATAGTTATTTATAGTTTTATACTTTTATGAGCGGGGGGTCGTAAATAAATGGCTTAGAATTTCAAAATAATTATTTATAGATTCAAGATTTCAAGAGTTAGAGAAAGGTCGTAAGTAAATAAATTATATTTACAGATTAGTTACTTTTAGGTTCATTTATTATATTAGCGTGGGATAACCATTGACTGATTGAGCTTAACTCTATTTAATTTAAATAAGTAGTTTTACTAAAATATTAGTTGAGAAATTAGTAATAGGTAATTTAGGTTATAAGTATTCAACTCTCATAGAGGAATAAGTCTAGCATAAAAATAGGGGTAGTTCTGAGATACCTATTGTCTGAGAACTAATACTTGACTGGTTTATTGAATGCCTATGTCTTTGGAGATTACTAGTAGGTAGAATCATTTTTTAGTGACGGCTACTTCTATGTCTACTTATCCTCGTACTAGATAGATAGATAGATTAAAAATTCTTTATTGTACACCATTTTTACAGTACTACTTAGTGGACTATAGTTAGATAATTACATATCACATTTGGGCTTGTTCTTACATACCTACTACTCTGATAGTGCAGCTACTTACCTTTTTAGAAGTTTGCTTTAGTATACTTTATATCAATACTTAGTAACAGTTATTTTTACTTTCATTTATTTTTTATTACATTCTTACTTACAAAGTGAGCTATAGGTAGATAACAACTTACTACACCGGGGTTTACATACTTACAACATTAATCGTTCAGTTGCGTCAGTTACTTACCTTCTTGATGCTAAGCAATTATGATCTAGATATAAAGGTTATTTACATTAGACTTACTTTAAACATAGAGAAGATTATTTTACTACTACGTTTATTTATGCATACTTACCTTAGGATTTTAGAATCTTTGAATTTTAAACCTTAGATATTGAACTTTTATCTTTAACTATTATCTATTAATTTTTACTTTGAACTTTAAATTTTAAATTTTAACTTTGAATTTTAACTTGGAATTTTAACTTTGAATTTTAACTTTAAATTTTAACTTTGAATTTTGACTTTGAATTTTAACTTTGAATTTTAACTTTGAATTTTAACTTTAAATTTTAACTTTGAATTTTGACTTTGAATTTTAATTTTGAATTTTAACTTTAAATTTTAACTTTAAATTCTAACTTTGAATTTTAACTTTGAATTTTAACTTTGAATTTTAACTTTAGATTTTAACTTTGAATTTTAACTTTAAATTTTAACTTTGAATATTAACTTTAAATTTTAACTTTGAATTTTAACTTTGAATTCTGACTTTGAATTTTGACTTTAAATTTTGACTTTGAATTTTAACTTTGAATTTTAAACTTTGAATATTAACTTTAAATTTTAACTTTGAATTTTAACTTTGAATTTTAACTTTGAATTTTAACTTTGAACTTCAACTTTAAATTCTGACTTTGAATTTTAACTTTGAATTTTAACTTTGAATTTTAACTTTGAATTTTAACTTTGTATTTTAACTTTGAGTTTTAACTTTGAATTTTAACTTTAAATTTTAACTTTAAATCTTGACTTTAAATTTTAACTTTGAATTTTAACTTTGAATTTTGACTTGAAATTCTAACTTTAAATTTTAACTTTGAATTTTAACTTTAAATTTTAACTTTGGATTTTAACTTTAAATTTTGACTTTGAATTTTAACTTTGAACTTTAACTTTAAACTATAACTTTGAACTTTTTGGTTTAGGAGTTCTTATCTTAGGCAGAGGCGTGTGTGACTTTTCATGTAATTAGCATTCTCTAAAGATAGTCTTTTATATATACTTAAATTGATATGGTGTCTATGTAAATGGGGTTGTAAAAGGAAAGACAGTCATAATTACCTTAATGAATATACTTATCCGAGACTAAGTTTAGTTCTTTACGTAGCTAGGGTCAGATAGACTGTATGTACATTGGAAGCATTTAGATAAAATTGTCCACAATTTTCACCTTGGGTTATACCTAATATGCGTAAAAATAAGATTTAGATTTCACCCGCCCTAGCTAAGTTACAGCTATCTATCTAGGTTATGATACGTTGCCTATAATATATAAATAAGTAAATGTCACATTTTTGATGGTTTAGTTTCTTGATAAATAAAATTAATAAACATAAAGCATAATTAATAACATAATCATTGGATCGGATTTAAATTTATTATCTTACTTTAGCTAATAGGTATTGAACTACTCGTATCTACCAATAATCAAAACTAAATAGTTATAAAACCATAAACATAATATTAGAGTCTAATTAAAGCTAAAAAAAAAAATGATAAAAAAAAAACATTATAATACGACACTTTATTTTATTTTAAATCAAGAGTAGGGAATGTTACACAAGCTAGCACACGAGTGCACGAATAATTTTTTTTTTATCTACCCTCATTAGGTATACTTACTCGAATTTCTTGTTCATCATGTCTTGGTGACTAATAGCAAGAAGGTTGTAATATGTAGGTTCTATGTAGGGAGATTTTGAATAAGAATCTCGGGGTTTCATACTATCAGGATTGCGTACTAAAGATTTCAATTTATATGAAATATGATTCAAATTTTGATCTCTGTTTCGTACATAGTTCAGTTTTCAAGGACACAAGTACCTATAGTTCGAAAAATTACCAAGTTGATCAATCATGTAATCAAGGGAAATGGAACCTTCAATTTGCTTAAACTTTTTTAGTTCTATTCTTTAACCAATAATTTTGTATAATATGGGTAATGATCAAATAAGGAGGATATCATTTAGTAATTGACGTCTAAGATATAAAAACTTTTTTTGTTCCTTTACAAATTCTTCCTCTTTTGTTCAATTTTGCCTTTTGAATTGGGGTTTCAGGAATTTAACTTGTAACTAAATCATAAAAATATCTAAATTAATATAAACAAATATGGTACCGATTTCTTAACAGTCTTACTTCTATACGATCTGTTGATTTTGCGGGTATAATGAATGACTACGGATGTTGGAGTTCTGAAAGGTTGAATGAATCTTAGTAAAATTTGGGATCGAGACATTGTGTGATGAACGAGTGAGAATTATGTTAATTTTAACTGTTTGAGGGGCTCAAGATTTCAACAGAATCTTGGAATAGGACAATATTTTTTGATTTCTAAATCTGGACAACCTTTACATTTGACAAACAATTTGTATGAAGGAGTTATTGGTGTTAGGTTAGGTCAGTTGACAATTTCATCAGTTTCGGCTGATTTCATACAAGTTCACACTATACAAATTAGGTTCTGATTAAGCACACTGCACATGCTCCGAATTGCAATTTGTTGTTATTTTGAGATCGGTTTTACGTTAGATGATTCGATCATGTTAAGTTATGGTTGCACGCCTTTGAGGATCTAATTTGGACTGTGAAGGGTGATGTATGATAAACTCAGTTACGAATTGCGAGAGTCAATAGACGGGCTAAAGAGCTAAATACATTATATCACTAGGATTGAGTCTGGATCACAACAGGCTTCCGTTACACAGTTTAACAATTGTTCTCGCTGCAATGGTAATATTTCGTGGTTGTATTCATTTATAGCTATAAAACGGCATCAAACTCACATCATTTTGGGGTTTCGGTTTAAATTTTACACATCAAATAAAAAAAAAAAACATTACTTATGTGATGGCTAGCATAGATCTAATCTGTGCAAGTCATTGCAAAATATTTGTCTGGAACTAGAAATCGACAAATAAAATTTGTACCAATAATGATTGTTCAAGAGAGAAATAATTTGTGTTTTATTTTAATTAATGGAATTAATTTGGGAAAGTTTTACTCCGGTTCATAAGTTAATCACCTCGTATAACTTTGGGGTCGGCTGTAACGGTCCAGAAAGACTGTCCGTGTTCCTTGGGTATCCCACAAATTATTTAGTTAATTTAACCTTAATTTAGCTAGATTCGGTCAATTTTCACCGGACGATGAAACTATCTTCAGTGTGACATACTGAATCTGTAGCAACCGATAACTTCATAGTATAAAGAATGAATAATAGTAACTAGACGAGTTGATCTAGTAAGGTTCAATATAATAGAAGGTATACATAATTGTAGCAGTTAAATTACATCTACTTAGTAATAATTCATTTACAAGTTTAATCGCAATGACATTTGCGAATTGCTCTCATAAAAATGTCAGGCGGTTTCCCTCCCAAAATAGGCTATCAGATTGATAGATCTAGGTACATTTGAGAGTTGGAAACTGAATAAATTGGTAGTAAATGCTTTAAACTATCTATGTTCAGAATCTCATAAAGGTCGGCTTCTTTATTGCGACACAGTAGGGAATTTTGATAAATACAGTATGAAAAACGTAACGTAGAATGTAGATATTTTCAAGGAGAGTAGATACAAGCTATTAGTGTCTTTAGACACCATCTTTCATTCAGAAAACGGTCTAGAACCAAAAGAAACATCCAAAAAGAACAATACTATTATAGACTATATGAACCAACTTAGGTATACATTGAGTTATATCTGGGGGTATATTTGGATGCCGGACGAATGGCACCCATCATAAAAAGTTGTTTTGATACGAAATGGTAGGCATCGTTTTGAGTCGGCGGTGTATTCGGGTGGCAGCGAATTGGCAGGCAACTAAACAGACGGGGATCGCATACTAACTATGAAGTAGGCAGTGGCTTTGTGACGCACGGAAGCAAAGCTTATAAAAAGGCGTACAAATTGTAAATGGGGGTCATTAATTTTGAGAATTTCAGAGGAGTAAGAAGTAACTAGGTTCAAGCAGATGCTATTTTAGTGGGCAAGAATCAGATAGTCGGACCAAAATGGACCTGGGTTCATTGCACATGTCTTGTAGCAAACTAGGATTGCTAAACCATTGTGCGGGACTGACTGACTGATATCTTGCATTTAGAAGTGAGTCAAGCAGATGCTATAGGAAGATTTCTTTACAGCTAGGAGTGATAGGGTTTAAATTCGGTGTTAATTTAAATATTTTCTTCAATTTTCCTTTGGTTAGGCAGTGACAAACCCTGGATCACAGCAAGCCGGATCTTGTAGGGAATAAAACTTCCTGAAGATCTGGAGCAAGAAGGAAGAGATCTGGAAGGAGGGTTTACAGAGTTAGGATTCCCTAGGTTCTAGCATTTGTTCCAGATGAAGATTCAACGTGGATTAATTCGAGGAATTTAATATTTTCAAATACCTGCATTTTACAGAGTCTTGACTGTGTATATGTGTACCTAATTGGTTAAATGAAATATTGTGTTTTATTCTTTTCTAATGTGTGTGTACCTCTTTATTTGATTTACCTGAGACATTGTGTGTTATATTTAGTGTTTCTTATTACTTGTTTTATATTTCATAGTATGAGCATTCAATTAATATTGCGTTCAACAATGGAAGTAAGGAGAATTATTGTAGTTATATATTTACATACTACACTTGTCCTTACATGTACTTACTACCTTGATAGTACAGCTATTTTCCTAGAAGTTTATTTTAATGCCTTAATTACATATTCTTACTTATTTTACTTACTTTTACATACACTAGTAGATAGGATCAATACTTAGTTACGACTACTTTTACGTACTTACCCTCATAATACATACCTACTTATAAGACGAGCTATAGTTAGATAAGTACATACATACTCCTGTTCCTACATACTACATTGTAGAACAGCGTCTTATCTCCTATGTGTTAAGCGATAGTGACTTTGAATATTTGACAAACTCGAATTTTAGAATCATCTGCGACTTTTAAGCTTTAGACTTTAAACCTTTTAGCCTTTAAATCCTTAGGATTTTAACCTCTAGTTTGAATTTCAGACTTTGAACCTTATGATTTTAGAAACTTAAGCTTTTACAACTTAACCTAACTTTACCTTATTTTACCTTCGGATATTAAGTCTGGATTAGAACAGATGCATACACTACAATAGGTAGTCTTACCTACTATATCAGATTAATTTTATCAAATTACTTTTATTGTTCAACTTTGAATCTAATCATAGTGAAGTCACTTATTATTCTTGTGGTAATATTTATTGTGCCATTGAGACAGCTTGAGTAGCTCTCTCTTATATCTTTCAAATTCAGTAAAGTATTTATTAAAATTAAAAGGAACCTTTATTCCTACTTGTCTTGTAGTCTTGCATTGACTATTTGTATTATAGTGACATTTAACTTCAACCTTTTGTCTTTGACTGACCTGTCTGATTGGTTTCCTCAAACTATGTGCTTGAAGGAGAAGCTATAAGGAAAAGTCATTCTCAAATGTTTTAAGGTCTGTACAGATACTATTTATCTTACTCTAGAGCGCGTGTCTCGTGGTTATTCTGAACTTATGGAAAAGGGATGATAACTACCTACAAAGAGTCTATGATTTATTCTATCTAGTCCGATACCTATTAATTTACATGAAGTATATGTGGTCAAGCTAGACATTTCCGTTGTCGAAGTACCCTAGGCCGATTCTAGCTAGGGTTACTTTATATAGCTATGTGACTGATCTTATCTACTTCTATTGCTTTTATCTTGGCTTTGTCGTAGCTATCTAGAAAGACTGGTTTGAGTGAACCATGAACTAGGAAGGTTACTTAAATTTAGATTCAGATGTTAGAAGTGGTTCTCTAACAGGCTGCCTTTTAACTGCAGCATAAAATTGCATGGATCTATTTTGGCTTTGAGTAACTAAAGTTATTTAAAGATAATTTAGTTTCATGATCTTTGTTAATCCATAGTAGCACTGATGTTGGATTCAGTTTAGTGAAATAGTAAAAATAGATTTTACTCATTCCCCTATTCTTAATCACACATCCGCTAAAGTTTAGTGTACTGTGAAGAGGGGGTTTATTACGAATACATGTGAATAATATGTATTCGTAGTCTGGTGTCGAAAATCACTAGATGGCGCGGATGGAGGAGCGTCACTCTAATGTAAATACATACTATTGTAAATACATTAGCTTCATAGTACACAATTTAACATCATTCTAGTAACAAAGTTATAATAAACTTATATTCTGAGACTTTAGAATCATTCTATATATTTAATATTAATTTTTATAAGTAGTTTTCTACTGAAGGAAATATGGCTTTTCTATTTACGTGTATTTCAGCAAAGCTAAATATTTTACAATCCCGAACATGTATTTCTTCCTAAAGCTAGTACTTGATAAAACAATTGAGATTTAGGTCTTCCATTCTATATAAGATTCATGAAAGGATCTCATTGATAATGAGTCGTACCTACTTAAGATAACTTCTGTCGCCTCTAATTATCTAGGATTTACATAATACGTATCTTTTAATTAATCTATTATATTTTATTTATCAGGCTACAATAGTAGGAATAACTCTCGCGATTAACTAAACTTCTACCTACGGTTTACTCTTATTAGCAACGATTAGATATATAATAAAGATTAGTGTAGATAGGAAAACGTTACTTTCATATTAGGTAGATTCATAGGTTAGCTAAAAGAGATCTCATCATAATTCCTTTAAAGTATCTGAGTTCCTATCGGTTCATAATAGTAGGCGTCCTAATCACAACCACTATACGATCACAAGGCCATTAGAATAAGTTAGTTATTAAGATAGTTATAAGTCATAAGATTAAAGTAAAGCAACGTAGTTAAAATTAGTTAAATTGCTTAGGTTAAATTGATTTAGGCTCATCTCTCTCTTAGGTTAAAATCGATATCTCTTTTAGTCTTTAGTTAATCTCTCTCGTAGTTAGTCAGTCAGTTAGAAATAAGAAATAAAAAAATTTAGGTTAGTTAGGGGGGGGGAGCGTTACAGTAGGTAGTAAAACTAGAACAGGATAGCCTAGGAACAAAAGACCTAGGCAACACCCGCAGAAAACTTATTTGTTCGTACCTAAATGGTTCGTAATGTATGGTAATGTTTCAGTACATAACTAAACAAGTACCTATTGGGTGTGATATTTTAATAATATATAATTAAAAGTCTACCTACCTTTTATGTTTTATTTTATCAAGCTAAAAACATTTAAGATTTCATATAATATCATTGTATTTTTTTGTTACCGCACTTGGCGGTAAGGCGTCAGGTTTAAAATCGAAACATCTATTATTTTACTAGCTTGATACGACCAGAGCGCTGTTGCCGCTCTGCATCCAGACTCTATCTCGCTCGTTCGACATTGCATAGCACAAGCTGTCAACGTCGCGCGCGTTGTAACCGAATTTTGGTATACGCTTTGCAAAATTTAGAAATAGCGCCATCTGACGTTTATTTCCGTACTGCTTATAGTGTCAGGGCGCCAGAGGTTCAAGAAAATAAACACCGTTTTGATTTATTACCGATTCGATACACCCAGCGACATCTCACGCCTTTGAAGGTAATCCATTTTCGGGTTACGATATTTTCTAAACGTCTGCTGGTCTATTTTTTTATTTGTCTATGGTTATGCTAAGCTTTGGTAAAGATGTAAGAAGATACATCAAACGATGATAAGGTTTATTGGTTTCAGCAAAATACCTAATTTCCAAAAATTGCTGTATCGCCCTGAAATAATCAAACGACACACTTGAGTTTCGACCACGGTCACCTAACTGGGGCATTGGCCGACATTTACACGAGCCTCATTTATCTCTTGCCGCCTGAATTCTGTGCGATCTCAAGTCGATATCGTTAGGTATTCGTGTCACAGAATACCGTGCGATTTATTACCATAAAAGTACCTACGTACGGCATTACGTAATATCGCAGTGCCTTTAAATATTTACCTGTAAGCAAGGTTATGTTTTAGGCAGATATACCACGACTTGTAGTAGTGAAATAAATGTGATGAATAAACTTCCAAGAATTTTATATCTCAAATGGTTATTATTTTTATACAACTAAATGATGGAATAAACCGATGGCCCACCTGATGTTAAACGGTAACTATAAAGATGCATTTCACTGAGCACGTCCACTGAAGATGTGCCCGGTGATTCATTGCACTGTGACCATAACAAAAAATAATATGGAACAACTGAAAAAAATATAAAAAGTTCACTGAAAATAAATGAAAAATAGGGGTGATTATAGCTTTATATTTTTGAATGTATGTTATATGTACTGTAGCGTTGCATACACCGACGATAAGGCGACTGTGGGTATGACGTCATACGGCTGTATACTATCAAAACGATAAATAGTTTCCAACGTAATGAAATCAAAAAGCATTTCTATAAATAATAATATATCATAACAAAGAAGCGAAGAAAAATTGTGACGCGGACGAAAATCTATAATTGAAAAATTGAAAAGCATAGATTCGTAGAATACATATTCTTAGCCCGGCTTGCACCAGAATCGCTAAACGCGTTTAACTCTTAAATAGTATTTAGCGAGTTGTCAAGTCAAAACGTATTTGACGTCAGATTTAAATCAATTTAGCTGTTAAATACGTTTAGTGATTCTGGTGCAAGACGCCCTTAGGGTGTGTGGAGTGGTACACGTGTCACTTTAATCTACGTATTTCTACAGCTTCATAATCGTTTGATAGCACCGTGTTAATTACCAGTCGTTTGCAACTTTTTTTGTTTTTAAAAGGCAGAAAAGTGAAACAAAAACTTATCTGCAGATGTTTTAGCGGTGTTCTTTATTTAAAAAGTGAATTAATTTTACCTTATCTACCTGCTATAAGCTCAGAGTATGTTTTCATGGAAAATTGTGAGTATTATAAATAAACTATCCTTTTTGCAAGAGGTCATAATTAAGTTGTATCCAGCTGGATCATTCAGTACGAATGTGATTTAGAACAAAAACCAAATGTCAGTACAGTACAAGGCACGGTAGGCATTCGCTTTAAGTAGATCTCTTGATCTAAGATAGACAGGTTCATGTAAAATACTAATAAATAAATAATATGTATGCATTTTTGTAATTACTTAACTATTTACGACGAAAAATAAAATAAAATTTTCATAATGTTAAGGAGAGATATAAAACTTTTACGACGTCGAGACACCTTCATCTTCGTTAGCTCTATACATACTTACATTTTATATTAATACCCTTATTTATAGTTAGTTATACCATTTTGCTATATGAAGTAGTATAAGTACTTATGTAATTTGATATTTTGAATACGTAAGTACATAGTTTTTTGTCAAGATATCTCAATTTTTTACTCAGTTTTTGGATGGTATTTTTTTTAATATCATTGTTATTCTTATTTAATATTAATGTTATGAAACTGACTACATTTTTGATAAGGAATAAATTTTCAAGGCTTTTTGACGTCAAAATAACAATAGGTAGCATCGTAGTAGTAATAGCACCAGTTTTTCGCAATATCGAGTTCATCGACCAAATTGTTCAAACTGTAATTGGGGTATTACAGTTTGAAATCAATAGCATTTCTCAAGACGTTTTTATTGTGAAATTAATTTAAGACTGACTGCGTCAGGGACCGGTGCTATGGTTACAGATCATACCCATTCCTTCTCACTAATGCGATCAACGGAATTGCTCCATCATATTGCCAGAATTTACTACGAATAGGTAATGAATAAATTCGACTTCAACTCGAAACACTCGTCGACTCAACCAAGTATTTTATCTTACATGCTTACGTTTTTCATACAGAAATTAATTTTGTTTCCATCGGTAATATTTATGAGTTCGAATAAGCAATAAACGTATACCGATAACATGTATTTGCTTAAGGTCGTTAAGAGCGGGGATTTATCTAAAGAGAACAAAAATGTCCCCAGTCAACCCTGCCTCGTAAAAGAGAGACTACTACGTAGACCGAAGCAACAAAAATACTTTATTTATATGCTAATGTAATTTATATGATGGTTAATGTCTCGTGGCTGGTAACGCACGAGTCTGCTCCATTCTTTTAGTTGAACCTGCTTACGAAATCCAGCTTTATGGCCTTCAATTTGAGGTTGTATTTAGAGTGGTTTGGCTCTTGTGTGTGTCGATGTGATTATGAATGCGCGGTAGGAGGCAGCGTCCCGTCTTCCGAGGGAGGTTCTTTGGGACAATCAATAAAAATACGCGGAAAAGCGTTGATTATACAACGGGAATTCGGTAGGAAAACTGCTTTCAATAATGCCTGAAGTCGAGTGAAAAGGAACGTTTATTGGCTTAGTGGAACCGATATTGAAATGATGGAGCTTTATTTGGGACTCGTTTTACATTTTATTGAAAAAACAGGTGCTATTGAAAGCAAAATAACATATTAGATCCTACTTATTATACATCACCCGGTGTCTACAAATACGTGTATCTCACTTTACGAATAGTTTGATGAGTTATCATGGGAATGGACACAGAAACTGTCAAAAACTTTTAATTTTATCAGTAATATTTACTGTAGTTTATCTTATCAAGTAGTCATGATCCCAAATATTTCTCAGGAAAGTGAAAAAAGAAACTAATCTTTATCGATGGTTATACGAGTGCGAGTTTATTAACAAAATGCAAGTTTAATATACAAAAATCGATTGTATCCCGAATCAATTCTCAACTATCGATTCTTCTCAAACATTGTCGTGTATTCGATAAGTTACAAAATCACAAATCTATGACCACCCACTCAACAAATCACCATTATTTACCATAATCAGATATAAAAATAACCAGCTAGTAATAAACTTTCTTTACAGAATGCATTATCCCTACGCGCATCGTTTAGCCATATTTGTAGGCTGAATGATAAGACATGCCGTCTTATTCAAATTAGACGAAACCATCAAAGTACAGACAGGCGTCACAGCTCAGTCGGTAATAGCTCTGCCTTCCGTGCTGTGGGTTGTGGGTTCGATCCCCACTGAGAACAGACATTTCAAACATACATATTGTATGTTTATCTCAATCTACGTTTGTAAAGAAAGTATACCTATATATAAGTATGCTATCACTAATCTAGTTCCCATAGTACAGGCTTTGCTTAGTTTGGAACTAGAGGGCGACAAAAAAGGTTTTTTGTTTGAGTGTGTGTAAAAAGTGAAGTGATGTGTAAAAGGTTATAATATTTTCGAAGATAATGTAGATTCACCGCTAGCTCATACTTTATAATAGTGCATACTGAGTATAAGGGGGCATTCCATTAAAAAATATTTATTTATTTGTTTATAGAGCCATTCTATTTAATTAAATGACTACCTTCGATGGAGTGGTTTCTTACCTATCACGCCTATGTAATTTGTGAGTATGCCTACAACTTACCTAGTTTAATTATGTACTACTAGGTAGTAACATAACATTTTAGCAGTTAGAATAAAAAAGGTAGTAAACATTTTAGCAGTTAGAATAAAATAAGTACTTTTCTTTTTACTCGTTTAGTCGAGCAGTTAATTATATTAATTAGCTTGAAAAACCTCTAAAACATTGCTCAAGCTACGAGTATACCTAAGTTGGTGAATATCAATTTTAAACCTAATATTTCAACCATTTTTAAAAATTCGATAAAATGTCGGAAAATTAAACTTAAGGGGTTTTTTATCCAGACGATATCGTTCAATTGGTTAACAAAGAGGTCACATATACCCAGCAATGGGCGCGCATAGTCTAAATAGATTTAATTTGGTCAAATATGCGATGGCCGTTTCAATGGTACACCCTCTTAAAAGGAAAATATTCACGAATTCAATGACTTGGCAGCTGAATAGTGTCGCTCTTTGATATCGGAAAATGTGAAGTCAAATATTCATAAGTTGAGCTTGTTCTTCCGGTTCGGATGGCATATTGTTGGCTTGCTATACGGTTTTATATAAAAAGCACTAAGCAGCTGCATAAAATTGTTACTGCGTAGGTACTTGTCGAGAATTGAGAAAAACGAAGGCAAAGAAACAATGCGTTGAGAGGTAAAATAATAATTTATAAGTTTAACTTTACTCAACTACCGGCTTCATACCAACTGCAATAATCATCATCATCTGATGATTATTGCAGTTCATTGGGAATGTTCTAGTGACCCTAAACAACACTAAAAAGTCACAGAATAGCAATATACGCAATTTCGTGCACGTGGATGGCATATTTTTTTTATTTATAAGCCAAACTACTGAACCGATTTTGATGAAAATTGAATGGGACCATCCTATCTGAAATATCTGAAAGGATGTACATACTTCCAGTACTTTCAGTTAGATGTTCAGATAAAAAAGAATTTTTCAAATCGGTTCATAAATGTACTGAGTACTGAGTACTGAGGTAACAAACATAAAAAAATACTACAGAATTGAGAACCTCCTCCTTTTTTGTAGTCAGTTAAAATAAACAAAAACGATTGTTTTTCTTTGTGCTAAAAAGTTTTCTTTCTGATAACCCCAAAAGTTCATTAAAATAATAACTACCAGTTAAATTAAACTGATTCCATATATGAAAATAAATAATTTGAGCCGACTAGTAAAATAAAAAGATTGGCGAACATTGAGTAAAACCAAAGGAGGTTAATAGACTTTGTGAAATCCAAACTTATTTATAAACGTGTCCGTAAGTAAGAAAAACCTTTTTTTGCCTGCCTGTTTTTTCATTCATTCAATATACCTTTTCTTTAACTTTAAGCAGCTGATCTACTGAATCATGCGTATAAATAAAAAAAAATACGCATTTATATGATACTGAAATTCGTTTTGGGCCGCAATTAGAATTAGTTTAGGTTTTAGAACTTTTTAAATGTTTAATAAGGCGCAGTAGATTTTTTTTTTAGGAGGACACTCCGTGCTTTTGGTGTTCTTATAAATGGTTAAGCTTGTAAATTCATCATTTTTACATACACATACCTACAGTGTTTTTCAATTCACATCTTCCTCAAAATATCCCTTTGAATTTACGAAACGATATATGATTTTATAAATACCGTGTTACTTTAGTAGACACATCCCTTTAGTCTTATTGGCTTTCGATCTTTCTTTACGCATGCGTTGAATTATTAATTTAGCCTATTTACACTTTAAAATGGAAATTTTCTTCAGACGTGGAGTTAAAAGTTTTTAAGAATCGTCCATCACCTGGAAGTTTATAGTACTGTTAATTTGAAACTACTTACGACAAACGAATGATGCAAAATGTCAACATACCTATAAAAAAAATTAATTAGTAGGGGTAAGTAGCTACTCGATATAAATGGTTAGGTAATAGCTAATACATGTATGATAGGTACGTCAGCTAGGTAGCTATGTATGAATAACAAAGATCTAGGAGGCAGATGTTTTGTTAATTTTTAATCAATTTTAATGAGGACTAAAAAAAATACTTTTTAAAAAATTCCTTCTTTACAGAACTTAATTGGCACGAGAATTCTTATTAGTTATAATTGTGCATTTTATTTTTACAATCCTGAGAAAATAAAAATAGCCACAATGTTAATGTCTCTTTGAGCCGTGACGTCATTCGTAGCTCTACTAAAATTAACCCTCAAGTTACAAACCAGTTTATATATTTTATATTTTACTGAAAAGTTTCAATTTACATAACATAATATCGGTCACAATTAGGCATTTCCTTCGCACTTTTTACGATCGAATCCCAATTCTTACGAGGCCACAGAATAATAACCATATTTAATATTAAAGCACAATACCTCCCAATACGATGCTGGTTGTGGGGGCTACTGTGAAAGTTGCATTTTGTTTACTACACGACTATTTAATTGCAAGGCACAAACAAAAACATGCAAAATAAAATACATAGTAATACGCATACAATAAATGTTATTTTAGTAGATAAAATATTTACTACCACGTTTAATAAATTCAAAAAATCTACGGGTTAGAAGTAACATTGTAAAAAGCTAGGATTTCTTTACATTTTCGTTATTCATCTCATTTTTTTTAACACATTCTACCAAATATGGAATACTTTATTTCGAAAGTTTCAGAAACATATATTCCTTTCAGAGTAGCTCTCATTTCATTCAAAATCCACGTTTCCCGTTAAAAAAGGTTTAATATTTGCAGCACGGTGATTTTAAGCAGCTATAAATTTTTGTCATTAGGATAATAATAAGAGTTGTCGCGGGAACAGGATGTTATAATGTCTTTTGTTCGTCTCTCTGTCACTTGCATACCAATGATCTCAGAGTTAAAAACATACCTACATTTTACCTCGATTGCGAAATTAAAGCTCATTTACCACATCAGACACGTTAATATGAATATTTTAGATCATTCCTAAAATAGGATTAGTTTTGGAGTAACCCTACTGTCTGATAGAAAAATCTTTTCTAAGGGTGGCAGTCTTTTGCTGTCAAGTTATATTTCACTGCCCAGTGTAATTTCTTCAGGTCACGTGGTACAAAATTGTTCATCATTCTTTTTAGACACTTCACAGCAAAATATGCGCGAAAACACATCAAATGACGTCATAATGTCACTATTTAGTCACAGAATAACTATGAGTTAGTATGAACTGACCATGATTTAAAACTTTGCAGTTCAACTTTGCAGTTCAACTGAGATTGGAATACCCCTGCAGGTCTACTTGCAAGAGTATGCGTTGTCGCGTAATTTAGCTTGAGTATCAGTTCTTTACAACTTCAAACTATTTGTAGAGTAGACCTTTTTGACATGACATTGAGACCGCGTTGTAAAAAATTAACCCTGCATTTTACAACTGTGTGGGAGTTTTGAACGTTTGTCAAGATGACACCTCGGTTAGAATGAAGTGGAAAGAAACGAAGAAAGCCAATCCCACCAGCAGATGGGATTAATAACTGTGTAAGAGTTTGAGAGAGAGTTTGTGTAGGTAGCCTTCATGAGCTTTTGTGTAACGATATCCTTCTAGCCTTCATACGTCAACGAAGTCTATTTCTGCCGTCAAGTAGTGATGCTCGCATTGGTGTGCTCCGGTTTGAAGGCCATGGGGTGCCGGTGCAATTACAGGCACATGAGTATTAACAGCAGAGTGATAGACGCATTGTGATGCCTCACAGGGACCGTCCTCAGAGGACATGCTCAGTGAAGCAATAACTTGTTATAGGCAGAGGTTGCCGCTTAAAATCAGGAAGGCGATCTGCTTGTTCCATTAAAAAAATATCCCGGCACTGACACGTCGCGGTTGAGTGTGCATCGTCCTTTATCCAGCACTTTATCAAGGCTTTTTCATTACGCTATAAAACATGCTATTTAGCAGGCAGCTGCGGCACTTTAAATTTTTAAATGATATCGTTACTGCATAAGTACACATGTGCAAACAGGAATATTTATGATCCTGGTTATTGTTTTGTTTTTACGGGTTATGAAAAAAATAACAAACTTTTTGGCGAATCCTTTTTTCGTGAAAAGCTTGAACTCTTTTTAATACAATACTCCAATACCTTTGCTAAAGTGCATCAACTATATATCAATGTTACTCGATGGCTAATCTTGAGTTTTAAAAACAAATTCATTTTCTTCATTTAAATAAAAAAAAAACAATTTTAAAATAGGTCTGCAAAACTGCTGGTCCATACAATTTGATAAAGGTACAAACTTTCACAAAGGGGAAGTCGTCACACCATTAGAACCAAACAAAAACCCTCCTGCAGAAGCATACCCATCAGGCACCGTGAAGCATCATAACGACTGAGAGAAAGCCGGCCTCTGTTTGATAACTTATTTGATCACTTTATGATGGCGAAAACTACTAGGAAAGCATATGCCACCCGATGCAAATCGACGTAGCGGAAGGTTCATCATAGCGGTACCAAATCAAGTAACAACCGTGATAAACACGTTACTGGGAGAAAGGTAAATGACTTCGTGCCGATTGAGATAGATTTCTTTATTTGTAAGGGTTTCTAAACGAAATTCTATGTAAAAACTTTATTGTCCACAGATTGAATAAAAACAAATTAATCCTTTCATCAAAGTCATAATTAAAAAATAAATAAACAATAAATAATCGCGTAAAGTTGAGATCACATAAGGTCCTAAACCAACCTCCCTTGGCAATGAAATCCTATCCTTCCTTTCCTATCCTATCCTATCCTATCCTATCCTACTCCTACTAAATTATAAATGTGAAAGTTTAGATGTTTGGATGTTTGGATGTTTATGTTTCAATCACGTCAAAATTAATGAACCAACTTGGATGAAACTTGGCATATATATAGTTCGTAACCTGGATTAACATGTAGGCTAGTTTTTATCCCGAATAATTAACAGGATCTACAGGATAAAATGAACGAAAAGGATTAGCAGCGCCAATTGGCAAGAGGATTTCATTGTCATGTCATGTCACGTCAGTTTGACAGAGCGTAGTACTACCTCTTTGGTCTAACGACTAGCGTTTGACATTCCAGTAGGTACGAGTTCGGTGTAATGAGGTGTAATGTCAAGTGTCTCAAAGAAGTATCCACTCGGTACACGCACAGATAATATAATGTGTGACGCCACGGAAAATGCCATAGACGTGGCCCGTTTCTGGGCAAAACGGGATATTTAGTAGGTACCTAGGTACTTACTAAATAATAAAAAATACATACGGGAGCCAATCGACTCGAAGAAGAAGAATATAATGTACACGGAAACTGTAGACGCGTACGAAGTCGCGGGTAACTGCTAGTAAATTATATTTTCATAAAACCCTGCATACACCGAATTCATAGTCACGATACCTATTTTATAGAACTTCGTACCACCTTAGACTTCAAGACTTGAGTGTCTTCAAAAGCTTTGAATATAGTAAGTTCACCTTAATAATCCATCATCACACCCATGTCGTCATTTACAATCACTATAGCATATAATACGATTCGAAGTCGAACAAAGGTCAAAGACGTTGGGAATCGCATAACGGAACTAAAATGGAGTTGGGCAGGACACCTGGCGAGGCGAGGTGATGACAGGTGGAGTAAAGCTATAACTGAATGGCGTCCCAGAACAGGATACAGAAATGTAGGTCGTCCTGCGGCAAGATGGGCGGACGATATCACTGATATCGCGGGCAAAAATTGGATGAGACTGGCGCGGGGTCGTGAGAGATGGTACAAAAAGAGAGAGGCCTATACTCAGCAGTGGGTGAAGTCAGGCTGTGGATGATGATGATGATGATAGCATATAAATGAAAGTCTATAAGGATAAAAATGTCACATTAGCGATAAGTAACGAATCGATAGCCTAAGGTAAAGAACCCATTCAAGATCCCATATGAGTCATTTAGGCGTAAAAATAGCATTATAAATTTTACCAGCAGTTGGACAAAACACGTTTATAATAAAAATGAGTTGATTTCAATAAAGTATTTGAATTAGCATGCGTGTGCGCACCCGGCTTTTTCCATTGTTTTCGCTAAATGACTTCAAAGTTAGTGCGCGCTGGTGTACGTGAAATAAAAATTGCGTGTTCTAAGAAAAATGTAGGACTTACAGGTGGACTCGATCTAAATGCGTCTTGAAATCTACTTACAATGCGTTTGTCTATGCATTGTTAAAATAAGTTTTTAGGATAGTATTCTCATGAAAACATGAAGGTATTTTTAAGTGGATGTAAGCTGTGTTTTTGTTAGACGTCAATTTTAAGTTTTAAGATCTTTTTCAAGCCAAAGCGTTTGTCAAAAAATTTGTTCTATATTCTAAAAAAAAAGGTTGATCATTAGTAAATAATTTCATACGTACTTATACTATTTATGGCATCATGGAATAGTTGGTAAGTACATGAAACAAAAAGAAAATTAGGATGATCAATCAGTCAACAGGAACTGTATGTGAAAGCACTACACACAGATACTATAAGTATTTATTATTCTACATGAACAAAAAAACACCTTAAATAATTAAACTCAAATAAAATGCATTATGACTTTGAACCAAACAAAAGATTCACAAAACTAAAGGAATCTAAACTTGATATACCTAATTTTCCATAATTACTTTCAGGTTGTAAAAAAACAAATCTGAAATCATGTTTTTAAAACCACCCCACGAAATATTTTTGAATACGCTAAACCATTGCGCCGAATATCGTACGTAGGTTTGTTTGACCTTCCAGCCCCCGTATGCCAATCTTTTGCTGTCAAGTTATATTTCACTGCCCAGTGTAATTTATTCAGGTCACGTGGTACAAAATTGTACCACGTGATCATTCTTTTTAGACACTTGACAGCAAAATATGCGCGAAAACACATCAAACGACGTCATAATGTCACTATTTAGTCACAGAATAACTATGAGTTAGTAAGAACTGACCATGATTTAAAACTTTGCAGTTCAACTTTGCAGTTCAACTTTGATTGGCATACCCCTGCTGATGTGACCCATAACCTTGGACAAACTCTCCCATAGAATATCAAATGTATACATTCACTATGCGCCCTTCGACGGCATCAGCTAATTACTAACACAAATAATTAGACCCCATTGTAAGCCAGCTATTGCGCCATGAAATATAATTGGCACGTTTATCGCAATTACACGCATCCATGGTTTGAGGGCGACAAGATTTCACTTCTGAGTTCTGACCCAAGATAGCAATGTAATTGAAAATTAACTTCTCGCGGTAGGCTTCACTGTCGCCTTTTATAGGTGCTAACTACGTGGTTCGAATGAGAAGTAATCAACCTTACTTGATCATAGCAATGTTGATAAGGTACTTACTTATACACACGTTACAAAATAAATACTATGCATGAACCAGAAAGTGTTTCGCTATTTGGGCTGTAATTTATGTCTTTACGATACCTTTTTCTATTGTTTCCTATTTTTATATTGTTTTAAAAACGTTTGGGCCAGCCGCGCTTTAAAAAACTATACAATGCACAAATTCTGAAATATTCAGCCTAAAACCACATCCTATTATTTCTCAATGAGCGCTTTCTAATTTACTCTACCTATAAATCTTACAAATTATTCTTATAAACATTTCTTAAAAGATAGAGTACGTTTCCTGCAAACACAGTATCGCTCTCATCTGGCGGGGTTTAGTAATTTACAAATAAGGCAATGTGATCGTTGCTAACATAACCAAAGGGATTTGAATACTCTTACCCTGTTATTAATAAACTAGTTGTAAGCATAGTTACACCGTGTTTTGTATTTTGTATTAACAAACAAAAACAAATTTGATCCAAAGAGACAAAACACGGTGTAAATATTGAAAAGACAAAAGCTAGATGAGAGCATTGTATTGGATCTTATTGGCGAAGGACTGGAAGGAATTTCCTGCTAAAGAAAACACCCAGCAGTGGGTGAAATTGGGTTGAGTAGATAAAAAGATTAAACTATTGAGACCACTGAATTCCTATCCTGATTATCTCAGACAATGGCACTTAGATGCTGAATAATATGCAATCAATAAATTATTGGCACGTTCGTAGTATAGCGTCCATGGCCGTCAAAAAAAGTCTCCAAGTCACAATGGTAAGTAGCGATTTTGTCATTACAGGAACGTGACTCTAACCCAAACAATCCACGCCCAGACCTCGTGGCATTCACAATATCACTTTTTATTCCATTTTCCGTCACATTTGCGTTTTTCTATTCCTCTTTTTATGCAACAACGTGACACCTTCAATATTTTTCATAAATAATAATTTTAGAACGTTCCACTGGTTATTATCATAAGTCCTTGTAATCTGTATGGATGAAGGTAAAGTTTGCGAATCATGAAAATTTTATTAACACGTGACGCTATTGTTCATGTAAAACGTAAAGATTTAACTTTTAAATGTTTTCCTAAAAAATATTGGTATACTTAGGTACCTACTTTTTTATAGCCACGCACATGTCAATCAATACCTATCTACACCTTGCTGGTCAATATTATATTGAAGTGTACCTAGCTACATCATACATGACCTGTTAAAAATTTTTCTAGAACCTTCAGATATTTTATGGTCATACTTCCCACTGTAGTACGTACTACTTATATACCTCATTTCAGGATTTACTAAATGTCACTGGTAAAGAACATCTGCATCATAATAAATCTAGATTTACTGTCGCTACATTGTTTTCTTGTACAGTTCTACGATATTAAGATTTTAAGATTTTTTAAGGCTATGTATACGCACATCTAGCTACCAACCAAGTGACTACCGACAATGGATCAAATAAGAAGATATTATTTTTCATTTGACAAATTCGATGATATGTTACATAGAGGGTGATAAAAAAAAACGTTCGAACTGGCGCGAACTTCCTACCTTAATCACTTGTTCTGAGTGTCAAGTCGAGCATTAATTACTGCGTCACGGAGCCCCATTAAGGCACTCATTAACTGTGTAATGGTTGGCAAACAACACTGTGATGGAGGAATCACGCGACGGTGACTTGCTACAGTACACGTCTTCGGTATGGCACTAAACAAAAATATATGACTGAAAATATAGAGCTTCTGGTGTAGTGTGTCTTACCCTTTTAGAATACTTAACGAAAGTTCAACCATTTTTATTTCAGAAATGGACGTTGATATCTTCATTTACAGTGCAGTTTATGTTTTATTTTTAGTTTAATAATATATACAGGGTTTTTCGTACAATGCACAAACGGTAGAGATTGGTAGCAAAATAGTAGGTGCGCAACGATGAAGTGTAGAATCTTTTTTTACACTGATGCGACAGCGTTGCGTCAGCACGGAATAAATTCGTAGAGTAATGTAGAGCACTTCAGGAAGTAGGTACCTAAATGATTTAATTTGGTTAAAATGTAATATACTTAATTATGGAAAATGTTCTCAAACCCAACGTTGCTCATTTTGATGTTTACACCGAAACTATTTTGCACACTTTTAAAATTACCCTGTATATCAAAAGCATAGAGTTATGCTATACTATTTGCCGTAATGTGGATTGCACTACACTAGGTTTGTCCGTTGCTTGTATCCGTCTTCGAAAGTGAAACGTGCAATTATTGGACAATTACATGCGAATAACCGCGAAGATATGCTCGGATGAGCAACTTTGGAAAGTAACCCTATGTTTAAACCTTGATGTGCTTCGTGAGACTAGATTTACCCTATTTTATAAACCGTTTACCTTTTTTGGTTAGGTATTATGTTCTCGTACACATAAAAAAATTTGATAGATTGTGCAAAAAAACTGGACTCTCATTTCACGCTCAAAAAGGATGATATCAAATCTACCCTTTTATTTATTTGAACAATAATCTACCACAGTGAAAGCTTTCTACCTACCTACTTAAACTAAGGGTAATGACGGCCATCTTGGTAATTTTTTACCAAAAAACATATAGTAGATAAACGGCTGAGAGTAATTTTTATAAAGCATGGATAGAATTTGGGACTGAACTGGAACGAAAATATTAATAAAAGTGAGGTGCTGTTTCAATTCAGTGCTGGGACGTGAGACTGGTCAGAATAACCCGGATTGAGCATGGGATACTGGTTTTAATTTACTGTGTTTCTCTTATACTTTATCACCTACATACATAGCGAGTACAACATAACACCAGTCAACACAATGTCATGTAAACACAGTAAATAAATTACGTAATGTAATAATCACATATGAATAGTCCAAGTTATTATTGAGTAGGTACTTATTAACAGATAAATGGCGACATAAATTGCCACATACTTCTGCAATTCATTAATGATGGTTTACATAACAATGACAAATTCAAACGATTTAGTATTATTAGTTGCAGAAAGACGATGTTCAGACTATATAAGGCTACATGCACACTTTGTGGCGATGGTCGAAAAGGACTGCGAACTTGGCATCGAACGTCGTATCATTTTCAAAAATTAATCAAGAAAAGATAAGTATTAGATGGTAAACATTATGTAGCGGGTCCAGGGAAGGGCTAGGAGGCTATCTAAGGGGTGGAACGTGATTTGTCAGGGAAAAACCCTTTTAGGTGGGTCAGGCCTCTCCAAAACCAAAATCCTAGGTCCAGTCCCTCCTAAACCGAAATCCTAAATCCGTCACTGGATGTAAACAAGTACCTACTTTAGTTTAACCTACACAAGTTTTCATATAGATCTATTTATGTTTCAGTAGTAGTAGAGCTTGTGAACGAGCTCGTTTGGGGAAGTAGGTACCTATTATAATATCGCCCTATTTCTGCCGTCAAGCAATGATGCTCGCATTGCTGTATTCCAGTTTGAAGGATTAACATATTTACGTCTCAGAGCGATGGATACAGTGCGATGCCTCACAGGGCACGTCCTTAGTGGACTTGCTCAGTTAGGCAATGCATTGAGACGTACCCATTTCCGCCGCCAAACAGTGATGCTCGCATTGCTGTATTCCAGTTACGCATTGCGATGCTTCATTAGGGCACGTCTTTAGTCGACTTAGATTGTTATAGGTAGAGATTACCACTTAGCATCAGGTGGCTCATCTGCTTGTGCTCTCACATATTCTCATAAAAAACTCATTACAACGAGAAATTCTTTCCACTTACGCCAGATTTTATACTATTCGTTCCTCAATAAACACCTCTGTCATAACCGTGTGGTATAATACGAGTAATATCGTGGTCGCAAATCGTGAGTTGCGGCTGCGATAATTAACCAGCTATTCTCGTGCTTATTGCTCAGCTGAGTGCCGATTTCGAGTTTTATTTGATTTCATTGGGCATTCGCACGAGTCCTACACGATAAATCAAGCTATCAAAGTTATTCGGTTGAGATAACATAGCTTTCAAGTAAACCATACTTTAGAGGTAGATTGAATGTTCTTTGAAAACTGGTTGATCCCATTTCGCTTTGTCAATCAACCGAGATGAGACTTGGATAGTGTCCGGTCACAATGACCGGATGGGTGGCATCATCTCTTCAAAAATATTTTGCAACCTATTCATTCGGAGATTTGAATGAAGGTCTTGTTTCTGTGTCCGCAAACAACGGCTTTGGTCCGCTGAAAAACAGCGGCCGTTATATAGCAGACTTGTGATACGAAGTCAGTAAACTAGCATACCAAATACGTAGGTGTTAGTAATATTTATTAAAGGTATCGCTCACTTTTTGCTTTCCATCCTGAGTGTTGTTAAAAATAGATTTAAATAGGTAAGTACCAGCAGTAGCTGGTAGCAGATATCCAACTAGGGTAGTAAGTCACAAGAGAATCGTTACTGTTTTAATTGAAGCCAAATTTGAAATAAAATTTCAAGAGGTCATGAATAAAGAGACTAAGGGGACATTTTGATTTGATACACTTATTGTGCGTCCCGTTGGGTTGCTAAATAAAAGGTCAGTACAAAGGAACTGGTTCTTAGGACAAAGGACCCTCATAATGAGGCCAGCATATTGTGCGAAGAGCTCTTAAAATCAAGCTCGATAGTCCGGCAATATGTTTTTTATAATGGGAACGACTCCTTACACTTGGGCGACTGTTTGAAATTGAATTACCAGTTTACCACCCTTCTACGCTCGTTAATTTTTGATCACAAACTAAATGAATTCTATAGAAAATGAATTGGACATCTTTTTGAACAGATGAAGGGGTCTGAGTCTCATTTCAACATAACGACATGTTTACGAAAAATTCAAGTACATTCCTAGCGTGTCTCTGAATTTGCAAAGGTCAAAATAAATTTTCTGCGGATCCTGATGGGGTATTTTAAATAGGCCACACATCCAACACGGCCAAGAGAGGAAAGTGAATGTATAAAAATATATTTTTAAGTAATTTTGTAGGTAATAAACAATACCTAATTTGTTAATTACTTACGGGAAACCTACGTTTCTGTAGGTAATATTAAAATAATAGCCAAAATCATGTGTCGCACGCATAGTATGGACTCTTGTGTTGCAAAATACAAAAACATACAGTAGGTACCTATTCTAATATCCATAATGTCCAATATCCCGTACTATCACGCCTAGACACCCGTTTCCTTATTCTGTTAGCTATCGCTGTGAGATCTTCAATCTGTTAACAATGTGAGTCTTGCTTCAATCTGGACTATTTAGCGCGCGCAATAGTATTCAATTAGGACGGCGGATATGCGGGCCCCTTCTTAGTGGGTGAGTGAACGGTTGAAATGTTATCGGAACGGAGGGGCTTAAAGTCACTGGATTGCCTTTTGGGTTGATGGAAACTCTGATGAGAAAGCGTTGGCTACTACTCAATACTTGAGCTTTAACAGCTGATTGTGCACATATACAATTATATTATGTATTATAAGTATGTATTTACAAAAAAAAATGTATTTGAGTATTCTATCAGCATCTAGTTCCCATATCACAAGCTTTGCTTAGTTTGGGACTTGGGACTTTGGGCGTCGTGTGAAATGTCCATGAATATTTAGTTATTATTTATTTTGATGATTTTTGGTTTTTTCTATGTTAACAAAAAGAACAGAAATTCCAGTTACCAAAAAAAACGCATTTAATCAAATCAATATCGAATCAATGAAAAATGTATTTGAAAGAAATTTGGCACAAAGACAGTTTAGGTTTTGGGGTTGAGCAAAATTATAACTTAAATAAAATAGTTACCTACCTACGCCGTTATAAATAAACTCAATGTAAGTTTGTAACAATAACACAAGTGTTTTGTCTTTGGTATTGACAAGCAGATTTATTTGTTCGAAAGAGACGATAACACGGTGTTCCAAGCTCACACGAGTTAATTAATAACATGGCTAGAGCTTAGCTGAATAAAGCAAACAGAAGTTAACTGCCTAAACCGCTAAACTAAAACACGCGTAGTAGCTTAGCAGAAAATAAAATGACGTGTAGGTACGGTATGGTTGGCAAGTGGTTTCACTTTCAATAATTCACATTTATAAGAGCCGGTACAGTTATGAGACACCAACATGCGATATCCATAACATACTGAAATTTTCCACCATGAATGTGTATAGCGATTTGCTGGAAACGTACCATCATACATACATTTCACAGTCAAATCTTTAAGGTAATTTGTGACGATTTTGTACCTCATTTATTATGCAAGGAATATAAAGTACACACAGAATTGTAAGAATAGACTGGCAGTTGCAAATCATCTATAGAAGACTATAGAAGTGTTGATGACGATCGATTGTATAAGCACCCATTACTGTGTGTAAAATATATGGAAGGCATAAGTAGTTAAATATTATGCTTCATAAAGTAAAACGCTTGCGGCGTACCTTGCTTATTGTTAGGTAAAATAGCTAATATGCTACTTATTTTAATTGATATTTAATAGGGCTCTACATTAAGCTCTACTAATTCAATTAGAATCACCTAATCCTAATCAATCATGTTTGTGCGTAGGTTGGTAATACTTATAAGTAGATATAGCATAGCACAAACGTCGCCATGAGGTAAAAAAATGTCGGCCGAATACTTAAAATGGAATGAAAAAAAAGTAAAGTTAACAGACAAGCGCTTACGACTATTGATTGGGTAACATCCCAAAATAGATTCAGAATTCAGACTAATGCAAATGAAGAAATCAGTATACAACTCAGGGAACATTAGAGATTGACTGGTTCACCACAACTATGATTATTCTGTCTTTAATATGTACGTAATTTTGCGTTATCTATAAAATCACCATCATCTAGGCTTGTTTACACAATTTACGAGTATGATCATAATGCATTTAACTGACTAGGTACGACAATGTGTTTATGGAAAGATTTTGTATGAAATTAATATTTTTCTTTCCTTGTTGTTCGATTGCTTGTCTCAAGTCCTGTATCTCCGAAAGTTCTTAAATCTTCGCCTCCGAATTTTCGAAGGAATCTTTGTTAGGTAGGTACTGTTGCAGCTCCTATCATTATCTCACTCACCAACTCAAAAATTGATAAGCACTTCTAGATAAGGTAACTTATTAGTTTTTTTTGTTTCGGTTGATCACTAAATAAATAAATAGTGGTCTATAGAATATTCTTAAGTTGTGACGTAACAAACTAGATTTAAGCGCCGATGTTGAACATCATAATAATGTAGAGCATTAGAAATTTTATCTATAAAGTTGTTTTCTTTCGGATCAATTCTGTTAATGATGTCGATTCTGTTGTTGCATTTTTCTAAACTAAACTAATTTGACAGCACTAAAAATGTTGCCGTCCCTTTCCCATAAACTGAAACCACAAAGAGAGCTGTAATTCTAGCGCTGTCAAATTAGGTTAGTTTAAAAAATGCAACAACAGAATCGACAGCATTATCTACCTACGTAAAAGTGGGTAAAAGTGGGACGCAGACGGGGTTGAACTGTCACTTTCAGGCAAGTGAATAGGTACCTATAACGATTACGTCATTTATAAATGCCTCTTGCTGAAGGTTAAGTACAGTCAGCATCAGAAGTAGATCACTTTTCAGAATTTCAAAATTGTGTATTTTTAGTTTTTTCAATCAAATATCGTAATAGGTTTTACGATATTATTTTATATATATATATATATATATATATATTTATTACAAATGTACTAACGAGCATATGTTTTGATTTGATGTTGCCCATGCATCTACTTACCTACCTCTACCAATCTATGAACACTTATGTTCAGACAAATCAGTCTCATCAATATCTTCCGTCGATTTTCATTTACGATGGACTCACTCTCAACTCGATATCGCTATAAACTTGTGCTTCAAAAGCCAGATAAAACATTTTCTACCGAACCAGCGCGCTTTATGGTATTGCCAGGTATTCAAATCTTTTCAAGAGTTTATAAAGAATCGCCTAACGACAGAATAGTGAATGGCCGTAAAGTTTAAAATGCAGAATTTGTCACCGACGACGTTTAATACTTATTTGCAAATCCGTTGATTCTATAACTTGATAAAAAAAAGGTTGATAAAAATCTATGGCGCCTATTGTTTCGACGTGATAACTTTTTCAAAACATATAGGTAGGTAAAGTTATATCTACAAAAATCTTAAAATGTGCGAACGAGAAGTTGTTTGACGGTACCGTTAACTCTAGCAAGTACCTACAAGTCTGTCAAAAAATGTAGGTACTCAAGTACCTATACATAAGTAGGCTCTGTACAGAAGTAAAGAATAAACAGTAAACATTTCCTACATTGTACCAGCTTTATTTGAATTAAGTTGCGCACTGAATAGGAATTGCGAAGATTTTATATCTAAGTTTATTATAGAAGATTGTTACCGGTATGTTTACGTTGTAATGAAAATATCGGGGTGGCACGCGCATTGAGGAATGTGCCACTTGTTGGCACGACTGTATCTGGCTACTATGTTGCTAGTGGAGAAAAAACAAACTGCAAAAGAACTTGTGTTCTAGGTAAGTAGGTATTTTACTTCACTGGAGCTTCATTTATATTTTTTTGTAAGGATCATACAAAAAGCGTTAGGTTAACCAAGCCGTAGTTTCTAGCCAGTTATTCTAGGCTCTGGTTGAGAGAACCTGGTACTATGAATCATCAGAAAGATTTGAAGGGTCAGAGTACTCTACCAATGAATATTGAACCACCTTTGTTGTGGAACCACCTTGACCAGCCCCCGTATTCCAAACTTTTGCTGTCAAGTTATATTTCACTGCCCAGTGTAATTTCTTCAGGTCACGTGGTACAATTTTGTACCACGTGATCATTCTTTTTACACACTTGACAGCAAAATATGCGCGAAAACACATCAAATGACGTCATAATGTCACTATTTAGTCACAGAATAACTATGAGTTAGTTTGAACTGACCATGATTTAAAACTTTGCAGTTCAACTTTGATTGGCATACCCCTGCTGTGCAAACCTTTCGGGTCAGAAGATCCTTGTTATTTTACTGAAACTGTGTATCGTTAACAATACTTCAATCAGAAACATCTACGTATCTACACGCGAGAGCAATGATTCCGGGTCACTTAAAGAATGTTAAAAATCTCGGAAACTAAAAATGATAGGTTAATGCAATAAATTGTATTTAATAGACAATGTAATACTCCTTAAATGAAGGTATTAAAACTTCTTAGTTATTGTAAAGTTATATCTTAAAAAAATCAAATTTGAAAAAGGGCCACTTTCGAAGATGGAACTACGAAATTACAGCATTTGGTTTTGCTTTTGTTTGTAATCTGTCATTTATGTGGGTATATAAACCATGTTGATAGTGCTCTATATTCATTATTCAAGCTGAAATTATGTCGCTTACGCCTGAAGAATGCACCAGAATACTTACAATGCTGGAAACCGGCCGGAGTCAGCGCGATACAGCCAGGACTGTCGGTGTGTCGCTGTCAACAGTACAAAGAGTTCTCCGACGTTACGAAGAAACTGGTTCTAACCTACGCAGACCAGGAACGGGCAGAACCAGGTGTACCACAGCACGAGAAGACCGATACTTGGTGAACACCATGCTTCGAAATCGCTTTCTCACAGGAACTGAACTCACAAATCAGTTTCGACGCCTCGGAGGAAGTAACCCAAGTGCATGGACAGTAAGACGTCGGCTTGCTGAATCTAACTTAAAACCCCTTAGACCTGCAAACGGCCCTAAACTGGAGCGTGGGCATCGTATTTCAAGACTAAGATATGCCCAGAGCCACGTAAATTGGAGTATTGAAGATTGGTCAAAAGTTATGTTCTCCGACGAATCAAAATTTATGCTCTACAAGCACGATGGAAGACACAGAGTGTATCGAAGACCAGGGGAAAGATTCAAGCAAGCATGCATCGAAGAAAAAGTAGCCTACGGTGGTGGGTCTGTACTTGTGTGGGCCGGAATTTCTTCTGAAAGTCGCACAGAGCTGGTGATCATAGAAAACGGCTCTTTAACTAGCGTAAGATATGTGGAAGAAATCCTCAATGATCATGTTGGTCCATTTATGGTCAATTTAGGTGAGGATGCTATATTTATGCATGACAATGCCCGACCTCATACAGGTAGGATTGTGAATGACTACCTTCAAGAGATGAACATTACTCGTATGGAGTGGCCAGCGCGCAGCCCGGATATCAACCCGATCGAGCATGCTTGGGACGAGCTAAGCAGATGCGTAAAACAACGAAACCCTCCCCCAATCACGCTTCGTGAGCTCAAAATTGCTCTCACAGAGGAATGGGAGAATATTCCCCAAAATCGTATAAGGAACTTGGTGTACAGCATGCCAAACCGCGTAAACGCAGTAATGGAAGCACGAGGAGGCAATACGAAGTATTAAAATTCAAGTCAAATCGTAATAAAGTTCAAAAATTTCATGTTTCCTATTTTTGTTTTAAGGAGAGATCAGCAGTTTTTTTCTTTATGTAATTTTGTGTTAATAAAATGTATGGTGACTCATATTTTTTTACTTTCATTTAAGGAGTATTACATTGTCTATTAAATACAATTTATTGCATTAACCTATCATTTTTAGTTTCCGAGATTTTTAACATTCTTTAAGTGACCCGGAATCATTGCTCTCGAGTGTATATAGACGTAATTGGAATAACCCTAGAGCGTTGGGGCTCAGATAATTACCGCTAATCTTCGTCTTGTCTTTGTTAGCGAAACAATTAAATAAGTAATCACGACTTGAATACTTAGGTAATAAGAGGTTACCATCCCGTTGTCTGCGACCGCATGATTACCTACCACAGAAATGGATAAACAGTAGCTCAACTTTTTAGAGGTATTTTATTTCTTAACCCCTTTCTACTGTCGGTTTCCAACAGCGTGATCTTTTGACACATAGGCCTTGTCCAGTTTTTTCCACTGTTGTGTTTCGAGCAGCTCTTCTACAGCGGATCTCCAGTTTGCTTGATGTCGTCTGATCATCTTTTAAGCGGTTTACCACGCTTTTTTGGTTCCTACTTGAGGTGTCCAGTGGTTTTTTCCAGAGGTGTTTTATTTAGAACCAGTTAAATGTTTAGTCGTGATTGATCGTGTAAAAGAGCTCGTACACTTAGTACTCTAACCAATATTATCACAGTATTAGGTATAGTCCTAACGCGTAACTTAAAAACTCAAATAGTATTAGAGGTTGGAGTGACTGCAATATTATTTCTTAGAGCTTTATGTATCTCAAAACCAGTAGGTTAGTAAATGATAACGTATTATGAAACGCTACAACGTAACAGGTAGGTACAATAAGTGATACTTACAGTTTCAATGCAATTCATAGTCAGTATGGAATGACAATCTCTATTCTAACTTTATTTATTATCACCCAATGTTATCCATGAACGACGAAGACTTTTCCACTCCTTGTCCAACTTCCTCTGTCCCTGATCTGTCAGGGGCAGACAAATCTACATTTCTGTAAAAGACCTAACGCGTACTACTTATTTAAAATCAATATCACAAATTGAAACATGACTTTACTGCTCGTTTATCATTACCCGTGTTCCAAAGATGGGTTACTGAACTTCTAATTGGCAAGAACTGTCATTTGACACGCCGATGACCGCACTCACGATCTTCGGATGGATACTAATGTAGCTATTACTTTTTGTATTGATTTGGGAAGCAATTTGGATGGACATGATGATAGAAAGTGATTGTTGCTTTGAGTTTTGAAAGCTCTTGGTAACAATAAATGCAATCCTCGAATATTGTTTCCCCTTAAATTAGCCAGGGGTTTTTTGCTCTGTGGTAGAAAGAGAGTCGGTATTTGCTATTAACAACGATTATATATTAACTTGGTACTTTTTGGTTCATGACAATTGAACGTCAAATTAGCGACACTGAGATAATTTCCAATGGAAACACAATTTAACTCGTTGACAAGTCACTAGCGGTCCTACTTCCCAACGACGAATCCAAAGGCGAAACAATATGGCGGGCTGTAAATTACCATATTTTTAGTAAAATTGACACTTTGCTTATTATTTACCGGTCGGGCACCGCAAGTCAACGCTCTCGAACCATCCGCATCTAATTGTGAGCGTAATAATGTTGTCATTAACAACGGAGACGGCACGTCAGCCTAGGAAATGGAATCGAATCATTAGTAGTTTGATTACAAAAAAGGCTTAATAGAAATATAATAACGACTGAGAAGAAATTGTAAAAAGATTGTAGAGCGATCCAATAATTGGCGGTTATTTGTCGATACGGTTTGGAGCGAGTAATGGGCTGGGACTCGACGTGACTGCAGCCTACCCCCTCCGGCACTAACCACCGTCATTATTAGATTCAACGTTTAGTGAAATTTGCAGAGCAATATGATGGCAATATTGCCAGTTTTTTTTTTATATAAATTTATAAGCAAGCGTTTGACCGCAATCTCACCTGATGTTAAGTGAAGATGCGGTCGACGATGTAGCACGCTTACCTAGAAGATACCTATTCACTCGTCTCTTGAAAACATCCAATCTATATGAAGGTGGAAACACAGACGCCGGCAACGAGTTCCAATCCTTGGCTATCCGCATTATAAAAGTAGAAGCGAAACGCTTAGTGCGGATAGGTGGTATGTCAACCATGAACGGGTGTCTCATTTCCGTTCGTCTGGTGGTCCGATGATGAGTTTAAAGGGATTAATGTATAACTTTACTGCAGTATTAATTTGTTTCACTTAAAAAATACTATTATTTAGTTTAACAGAGCAACCTATCAGATTGGATAGGAGCCTATGACCGACTTGGATGTGCTGTGGAAAGTTGATGGAACAGATTATGTCACCTATTTTGCCAGAGTCGAGGCAGTGCCATTGTTGCAATTTCTAAAAAACCAGCTTTTCCATACAAAATGCAATAATTACTTACTTGGCAAAAATGTAATAAGTTCGTGCTCGCACTGTTGGTTCCAGGGTAGGAAAAGTTGCTCATCTTGAAGGGGATCATCACCTACTTACACTCTCGAAGTTTTCAGGGCATTATTACTCCCGGTACCTATAGTTAGAAAGAACCTAGGTACCTATTTCAGGTCGAAATATGGTATCAATTCTTAAAAGACTCTACATTCTACAGAGTAGGTCTACCCAGAAACGAAATTGCGGCGTGCTACAAAGGATTTCCTTCACAAATTCAAGCGTGAAATCTTGTGAATATCTTCAATCGACAGCTGCATCTTGGTTTGTCACCAAATTTGCGTAAAACGATCCATTCAATTGATATAATTCAATGTGGTTTTTTTTTCAAAAGGTGTACGAGCGTGAAGTTAAGTTTTAGGTAAAACTTCGGCAAGAACTTAATTTTTTCTTTAAAGTTATAGCACGTTCGGTTTGAGATCACTTAGGGATTCAAGATTGCATTGCGGTAGGTATTTTCAACAGGCCAGCGCGGTTTTTTTGTGTTTCTTACTTTTAGTAAACCATTGCAAAGTTAGCAGGGACGAATTTCGATCTACCGACTTCGTCTACTCAGTAAAGTCAAAGATAAAAATTTTTTATTCAATAATATCACAAGGATCATTTAGAACATCACAGTACCTACTGCCCAATACAATGATTTAAAATTTTACGATATTAGGTACTTTAGTGCAATTTTGTATTCAAATCTGTAGTTAAGAAAGCCTCGTGTAGATTGCATTTTGGTTGAAAGTTGAAGCCTTTCAAAATTCGAATCACCGCAGTCCAAGGCACTGCAATGATCTTACTTACCTTCATGATATCGATTCCGTATAAAAAACCTATTGTTGCTTTAACAAAAAGCCTATTTTCTGGTAAGCACGTCCTATATATTGTGCAGTACAATAATATAATTAGCTGGTTCAGTAACGGGAACATTTTTTCACAAACATTAGCCTTATTTCATTGTACGTTTGTAATTTAATATTTTTTGTAATAAACCCTTGAGTAATTGAAAGGAAGGCTGAAAAAATCGTCTATATTTGTGCATAGAAGACAGTGAATCTTTTTTGTGAGGCCTTAAAATCGTTATGTGAGGTGCCAAAGCGCACCTTGCAGCAACCTCTGGACCAGATGCTTAATATTTTTTTGGAGTTCCCTACATGGGATATTATAATGCGCAGATACCTAGATTTTTTTTTATAATTTATCGACTAAAGTTTGGCCATGGTAGTATGGCGGTCGAGGTTGTAGCACATTTGACTAGAAAAAACCTATTCACTTCTCTTACGATTTTCGTTTTCGATATAAGTAACACTGCATCACATGCGGCAACTTGCTCTGCAGTCAAGTTGCTATTTATACCACGCATCACGTAATATGGCAGGTGTAACTCAACATTAAAAAAAAATTGTTTACTTTTCAGCCTAAGCTAGATAAGTGCAGTGTGGAGATTCAAAAAAGATTATAATCTGATCCCTTTTCGGAGAATTAATTAGAACATGACTGTAGTCCCCATGCACAGTCAACATCTTTCTAGTAGTACTTCATACTCAAGCAACAGCTTTTGAGGATATCCAACGGGGTAGCTAAGGGTACCTTTATACAAGGCATTTCATTTTGAGACGTAGGCAACTATTTGTAGTCTCCTCTCGTTTTTATTGTATACCTACTTACGGTGAATTGATGCTTGGCATGCACATGATGCAGTAAAAATAAAAGCTACTTATTTAAGTGCCGTCACGATCGTTTTTTCTATGAATATTGTCTTGTTTTTGCAATTGAACTAGCAATCTGTTACCTGAACCTACCAAACTCCAACTAAAATGTTATCTTATAACAAAGGTGTGCCTCCCACGATGAATAAACATTTTGCACTAAAAAGGTATTCTTCTCCTGGAATGTTCATCACCTTTCCTGAGTTAGACAAAAGAGCCTTTGTTTTAACAAGCTCAGGTACAAAGTCTCACAATTCAATTGAACCACTCTCCACGAAACCCTATACATCTTCAATTACCTACCCTTACTGCTCACCTGCCCCTAACTAATAAGTTATTTCTTCAACTTAGCTGGATGGAATGAAAAAATATTTTGTCTTAATACTTTTACTACGTTAAGATATTGTATTTCACATTCTTAAACAAAATAGAGCAACTAAAAAGCTAAAATAAAAAGGAACCAAGGAAACAAAAACAAAAAAAAACATAATTCAATAATATAAATATTGCATTTATTTCAACGAATTCTGCAAATAAAATAACTGTAGATAATTATAATAATACTATTCAGTTTACAAGACTTTCAATCTTTCTCTTTAGACTCACAATAGTCTATCACCAAAGAACTCTTTCACTGGCTGGCACTGGAGTTAGTTTCAAACAACTACCATAACGTCATCTGAATAACAGTAAATGCAAATCGCACTAATTATAATTAAATTATACAAATTAAAATAAAATTATTGGAAGTCGTATTGGAGGCAAAGTCAATATCATCGTATGCGCCAGATGCAAAGGCGTAATCACATACATCGTTTTACATACAATAAAAAAAAACAAAAAATAATATAAGTAAAACTAAAGAACAAAAATAAATACAAACATAACTAAAATCAAAATAATAAATAACAAAAAGCGATATGCAAATAAACATGCTAAAACTCAATGTGAAATCGTTGGGATACTGTAGCACACATATTATTTCGGTCGAGTAAATAATGTTATATTTTTGCTAAGGCGAACGTGATATAACGATATTTGCATTTGAAAGATCAATAGAGGTAGGATCAAGATGATTACAAGACGGTAGTTTCCACATAATAAACATGAGTCTAATGCTAGCACCCGGGGCGCGTGCGTACGAGTGCGTGCGACTAGGCACTGGGCGTACGTACCACGCGCTACCTGCATACATAGCCTTACTCAAATTCAAATTTTGAGAAAATATTTGCATATCGCCTAACTCCCCAATTCCAAACCACTCGTATGTAAATTGGATGAAGAATAGCAAAAACTGCAGCCGTTCGGGACCCCACACGACAAAGACCTCATTATTATGTAAAATTCGACAAACTCTAATGTTATGTCTGTATTTATATTTTTGTACTTTAGAACTCGTGCCGTCGAGACACTTGCGAAATACGAATAAACTAATTAGATACAGTTATATCACAATCTTATGATGCCTCTACGAAACAAACAATATATTTATTTAGACCTACCTATCAATAGATACGAACTATGTAAATTCACATTACGAACAGCGGTCGGAGATAAGTTTACAATGCTATTACTCTACAACTAGTAGTATACTTTTTTAACTATGTACAGTGGAGTTCAGAGAATAATTTACAAAATACTTGAATCCTACAAGGCACCTTATTTAAATAATTATATAGACTTCAGGCTTCGCTATGACTTTACATGATAACTAAAACGATTAAATTCTCTAAAATATATAATTTGGTTTTCATTACAATCCTACAACAATCGACAAGTAACTAATACCTAATAGGAGTTTTAAATATGAACAACTAAAAGAATAATATTATGCAACAGATTACTAATATAACTACGTGGTGTTGGTTTTTTAACAGGTCAGAAACAAACGGTGATGGAACTGAAAGAAACAATGGATGCAGCATTCCTGAGAAAGTCTTTTTGATTGGCGTTATTTAAATAATTGATTATTCATGTGGAGTAAAATGCATGTGCCTCATCGGTCCCATTAGATATGCAACGTCCTTCACGCGTCCTAACTCCTACCATTGTTGAGTTTCGTTTACATTTGAATAGTGGCGGGTTAGAGCGGCCGCCCCCGGCCCACCACCGGCGGCACGCCTCTTGGGGCTTCGATGACGTCTCATGCCATGCCTAAGGATAACCGATAACAGCTGCATCCGATCAAGTAACCATTCTTCTATCGGAAACGATACTAATTAACAATCAGTGTATAATAACATTAATAACCCATTTGACACTAATTTCAAACCAATGCTTATTATTTCAGATTGAGTAATATTTTTTAATGTTTCGGGCACGCTGCCATACTTTGAGCTATAAAGTACTTAGTAATTATTTGAATTACGAAATAATTTCTGAGATTGAATCGGTTTCGTACGTGATTCTATTACGTTTGCATCGGAACGGTCGGTTCAGTGCATAGTTTGTGGGATTTCTTGTTTTAATTCTATTTGTCAGAGACGCAGTTAAAATACCAACCCAATGTAGAGATAGAGCTTTTTAGCTACATCTAAATATTTATTTACAAGACGACTCACTAGTAGGAAAATAGCAACGACCGTCACGGCACTATTTAAGCTTCCCTCGAATCGAAATGTTTTATTACAGCGTAAATGAAGAGGTGATATCTAACGATCGAGCGAAGCTTGCCGCTGCGAGGTTCTACATATTAGATCCAATGTCGCATAGAGCTCTAGAGCGCTAGCGAAGAGGATTCTGTTCAAGTGGTGCACTCACCATTGCCGGCGAGCTGCGGCCGAAGGAAGGCGTTGTGGAGTTCACCGGCGATGCCACTCTCGAGCCGAGCCGCCATCTGCATGAGGGCGAGGGTGCTGTCATCCGGGCCAACGCTACCCACGCTCACGTTGCCACCGCTACTGCCGTTCTCGATCCGCGCGCGTACTGCAGCGATGTGCCCTCGTGTGAACACGTGGTCCTGCACCGAGTACTTGTGACTGTACTTGAAATCACACACGCGACACTCCTCAGGTGGTGGCGCATCCGATACCTCCGACAGACCGGCCGCTAGTCGAGCCTTTTTCTCTTTGGCACGTGCGTTTTGGAACCAAACTTGCACCACCCGTTTTGGCAAACCGATTTCTCTACCAAGAGATTCACACTCGGCCATCGTGGGGGTTTTGTAGTCGGTAAAAAGAGATTTCATGATTTTCACTTGTACAGACGACATCTGGGTTCGGTATCGTTTGCCAGGCTGCCTCGGGGTTAATTGGCCAGGCCCAGGTGAAATCGGGTCATCATCTTCCCAAAACTCCATCGTTTCCGAAGCGGTATCTGAGCGCTCGTCTGCATCAGATCCGGGTCTCGAGAGATCTACGGGCTTGCTTAGGTCTAGTGGGATTTCTGATTTTCCATGTTCCGGACGTCTCTCAGATGAATCATTATTGGTACCACCATTTTGTTGGGTGGCATGCGCTTGCAGTTCGCTTACATAGCGTTTCATCGATTCCTCACTGTACTGCTTGATAAACTTCTCCATGTCTGAGTGAAAAGGTGGAAAAATAGGGGGCAACATGGGAGCCCCCGCTTGCGAAAAATTTTGCTGCCTGTCACTTTGTTGGGAGCCGAAGCTCGGTGTTGACTCTGTGCTCAATTCTTCGTCCGGTAACGCATCTACGTTGATTTCTCCCCGCGCACATTGATCGGCATGTTTCGTACTCAAATGACTTTCAAGAGCACTTTTTACTTTGAACAGAGCTGGACAAAATGGGCATCTTTTGTTGATGACTTGTGCATGTGCGCGAAACTGCCCTTTCCTCTCACGTGCTCGTGTATTTTGAAACCATACCTGTACCACTCTTTTTTTTAAACCCACTTCACGTGCAATATTCTCAAGCATCTTTCGAGATGGATTTGACTCAATCTGGTACTTTTGGTAGAGGTAGTCCAGCTGTTCAGGAAGTATGGTTGTTCTGAGACGTTTGTCTTTTGGCTGTTCTCCCGTATCAATCTCTTCAAATTCATCAAATTTTCTTTTGGCAACCTGTTGATTCAGAGCTGCGACTAATGGGTGGCGAGCTTCATCGTTCCCCAAAGCATTGAGCTGTTGCAACTGAGCATGTTGTTGTAAGATCCCAAAAGGGGAATCTGGTGGATAAGTTGGAAATAAGTTTGGATTCATAATGTGAACGAGTTGATGCTCTCGCCATAAATCAAATCGTGGGAAGACTAGGTTGCATTTATCACATTGGAAATTTCCATCTTTCTCCTCTCGTGGCTGATGAGATAAAGGTGTCACTGGTGTAAGAGGAGCAGGTGGTGGGGCCGGTGACACCGGATAGTTTGGGGCAGCCGGAGTAGGTGTTCGCGGCGGCGCGGGCGAGACTGGCACATGGGGACCATGGTGTTCTACAGTACTCGAGTTAGAATCTTCACTGCTTAGAGTAGCAGCCACTTGTGCTGCTGCTGCTTGTGCTTGAGCAGATCTTTTGGCGTCTTCTTCTTTAAAACAATGCGTTTTCTGATGCCGTATTAGTTCATAGTAGCGTTGAAATACTAATTGGCACTTTTTGCATTGATAATTTAGCCCAGGCGTACGTTGAAATCTATTTGCATCATCCGTAGCACCTGCTGGTGGATCTGCAGCAGGCTGGTTCTCATACACTTTTCTTGCTTTTTGACGAGCGTTTTGAAACCATACAACGATAACTCTAGGACTGAGACCTAATAGCTTTGATAGATATTCAAGATCGTCATCCTTGGGATAAGCGTTGTTTTCAAAAAACTCTTGCAGAACTTTTATCTGATAGTCTGTAAATCTAGTTCTGTTGGCGCGTTTGCCAGAAGACCCCGAGCTGTTGGATCCGTTCGAGTTGCCCCCGGAAAGTCCGAAATCGGCCGGCCCCCTGCCGGGGCTGAGGCTGCGATTTGGGGTCAAAGGTAGGACGTTCGGGGGCGCGGAGTTTGGGGACGTGAAATTAGTATTCATTTTTGGTGGTAGCATCGACGGATGAGGTGGTTGTGGTATACTCGTAGCTGGAATTGAGTCTAGTTGCGATTGTATCAGAGAGTTTAGTGACATATGAGTCGGCGTTTGTGGTCGTGATATGTTTTGAAGATGGAGATCTGTGTTATTCAAGATAGGAGGTGCAGGGCTTTGTGGAACCTGCGGAAATATAAAACTTTTGTCTTCTTGATGCCGATCATCGTACGATAAGTATTTTTCTTCTATTGTTGGTTCATCGTTGGGTTCTGATTTTACTTCCTGCTGATGGTGAATGTAGGTTTCTTCAGTTTTTGCTTTTTTTTCAGGTGGTGGTTTACCTTCATCGGAGCTAGCTGATGAGTCTAAAGGGGTCACCTTAGCTTCACCTGTCTTCTCGTACTCCTCGAGATTGAGTGTCGTCGACGGAGGATTATTGAAGTTGTAAGGAGAATCTTTATTGCGCTGACGCTCTTTGAAGAGTGTGTTTCGGAACCAGTGTTTGATTACCTTAGTAGGAAGACCGGATTGTTTGGCCATTTTAGCGATGGCCTCATCACTCGGAGAGTTGTTGATGTCGAAATGAGCCCTTAAGATTTTCAGTTGATCATCGGTGATGCGAGTGCGAGCTCTTTTTTGTCCAGCTGCATTAGCCTATAAACAAAAGAGAAAAGTTTACTAAGCCGAAATGAAAGAAACAATCGATAATACTAAGTAATCCATAAAATTAGAAACGAGTTTTATGAAACAACAAAGCAGTTCAACATAGAGTTTAACTTTTAAAAGGGCTTATTTATCTCCAACAATTACTGGTCGATACAGGCAGGTAAGTTTGAATAATAACAGATCGTTGGTAATAATAAAGGCTCGACCTTAGACGCTCAACAATAGGAGCTCTGTTGCTTTGTGCAAACAGATAGCTAACGTTCAATCGCCATGCTTATCTTTAGAAGCCTTGTAGATATCCTGCCCCGTGATCGAACTTACACACCAACTGACAAAAATAATCACTTCATTGCCTCGTGTTCAGTAAAGTAAACATTCAACGTCTGACTCGAATTTAAATATAGCTCGTATTTCTTTACGTTGATAATGGCATATACTTCCAAAGGTGATATTTAAAGACATCATTTTATAAAGTGAAGATTATTATATTATGCAAAAAGTGAGAGGTTTTGAAACGCGTTAGTCAATTGAGATGATTACCTAAACTAGCTGTACAAATATTTAAGTCGTCATTTGTCTAAATTAATACGGAACATTGCTGACAACAAGAGAGTACAAAATGACATTCTAAAAAAGTTGAAAGTTTGATAATCTTTTTGTACTTAGTTAGTAGTAGTACTACTTATTTGTATTAAATAAGATTTTATTACCTGTGTTAATATTATAATAAGCAGGCTTTTTGCATTTAATCTAGATGATTTATACAGCGCGACTTTTTACAGATGCCCCGATGAACGGCATGTTGTAGTATCTGAGACAGGATTTAGATGGAGTCCCAGCCTATACCAACCTATACCATCCTCTCACCCTATTCGGGCTTATCCACAGGAAAGAGAAGGTCAATACCTACGTAAGTTAATAATAGAAACTACATTAAAATGAACAAAATGTTATGAAAATGCAAGTAGTAGCCAATAGCCCTGGTCTCTTATCAGCCTCTACCCCTATAAAATAGACTTTTGAATCTTAGAGAAGCTAAGAAATAAAAATAAAACTATATTGGTAATTTGGTAGTGCAAAACGCATCATTACATGACGGTTGATAGTTTTTAGGTGATAATTTTTTTTTATGAGATGGAAAAAAGCAATAAACTGTCATTCATAGTTTTATTAATAAAACATATGAAATTTTGATCCATCGATCACTCTTGCTTGAGATATTTAAAATTTTTTGGTGGTGATCTAGATACCTAATAATCTACTGTCAAAAAATTTATGTGAAACCGTAGATTAATGTGGTGCACATTTCTTAAAAGAGTGAATTGCAATTAAGAAATTCAATTTAAATAAAAAAATATTTCTTATTAACTGCCTGCTGCTAACATAGTTATATTATTATCCCAATTCTTCAAGTATACCTAATCAAAACAAAAATCACTGTACATTATAAATAAATCAATGCATTAGGTACTGACCTGTTGTTGTTGCTGTATCAGCTGTTGTTGTTTGAGCTGCTCGTGGTTTCCGAAGGACATCCCATCGAATGGAGGTGGGGGAAGCATCAGCGGCACCAAGGGTGGCTGTAGGTTCATCGCAGCCAAGGCTCCTACATTCAGTCCCAGTGGCAGTCCAAGTGAAAGCATCTGCGCCACCATCGGGTGCAGCTGGCCCAGCTGCTGAAGCTGTATCATGTTCAGCGCTGCTTGCATCTCTTGCACTTGAGCGGCTAGTAGGGCACCAGCCTGAGCTTCACCTTGAGCGTTTCCGTTCTCGTTGAAGTTAGCTTCAGGACGCGGGGAAGGCGACCTGTCGCCTTGTGGTGCTGGGGAGGCAGCACGCGGAGAATTAGGAGCACCACTTTTCCTTTCATATTCCGATTTAAATTGTTCCGCGAATTGCTCGAGAAACTCCAGCGGCACTTTGTCTTTATGCACTTCCTCACAATGAGTTTTTAAAACAAAAACACTAGAAAACTCCTTGTTGCAATGCTGACACGTCGATTTGGTTTCAACATCCGGAGGCTTTTCTTCAGGAGGCGGAGGAGGCGGACTTGGAATTCGCGCCATTTCTCGTTCTTCTTGCATTTTCCGCCGTTGGTTCTCATTGTACTGCATGACGAGGTCGAAGCCGAAGGTCTCTAAAAGTTGTTTATACATTTGTGAGTTTCGTTTGGGCGGTTGGCCCTTGGCGACCATCTCGTCCAGAGCGGCTACTTCGGCCTCACCTAACGGCGATTGCGCCCGCGCATCCCCGAATGGACATGAGGTCGCACGATGTGCGTCGAGTAGCTCCCCGGTCGGGAATGACGCGTGGCAGCGTTCGCACGAGGCGTTACCTGAGCGCGGGGATCGCGGACTACCTGGGCGTGCGGGGGGTGAGGAACGAGGCCCCCCGCTACTAGTTGACGAAGGGGATGTATTTTTCGGCGACAAAACGTCTTGTAAAATTTTAGCAGGGTCGTTTCTGTCCGGCTGCTCTACTAAGGGCCTTGACAGGTCCACGTGTCCGGCCGCGGCGAGCTCTTGCAACTTACCCGCTCGCGTCTGGTGGAGCACCGATCGCATGTGTATGTCAAGAGTACTACCTTGTGTATAGGCCACTTTGCAAATGTTACATTTATAGCGTTTGCGATCGTCCTCTTCGCTAGAGGTACTTTTAGGAGTCAGAGTTAAATTAGAGGGCGCGGAGCCCGCTCCGGGCGAGACGGGAGGGTTGTTATTGTTTTGTTGTTCTTGCATCACTCGTTTTAATTTATGCAAGTGGCTCACGCTATTGTAATGAACTAGTAAGATATTTTTTTGCGTGAATGATTCTTTACATACGTCGCATTTGAATGGCCTATTGGGGTCAAGATATTTCTCCATTGGGTAGGTAAGTTTCTCACCTTTTCTATGCAGAAGTGTTTTATTATGCGCAGTTAAATAGGATTGGCGCGTAAAAGCTACTTTGCATCGATGGCATTTGTATTTTCTATTCGGGTCATTGTAGGAGTCCTCCGCCATGGCTTGTGAATTGAGATAGTCTTCAAGGAATTGTTGATCTTTATAAATGATTGAATCATCTGAATTTTCAGCATCATTATGACCAGACTCGTCCGCCATAGTGGCACTCGAGTCTCTGTCTTCTAAGTCAGCTAAATCATCGTCCGGCGTTCTCAAAGCTTCTTTACGCAGCAGCTCTGCGGTCGTCGTATCAAGAGCTGTACCTTGGTTAGCTTGCAATAAGGGGTTCGATGCTAAACTACGCTTGAATGTAGCTAATTCTTCTTCAGTTAATTCAGAATGCGAAGTTTCAACGTGTTTTTGAAGGGCCAGCACAGATCTAAAGTTTCTTCCACATAACACACATTTAGTGGCATCTCGAATGACATGATATTGCGAATGTAGTTGCAATTTCTCTATGGTCTTGAAAGCAAGACTGCACTGATTGCAACGGTATTTGTACACATGTTTCTCAGATACCGACATGTTTGTTATTGAGTTGCGGGCATGTGCTTCTCTGAAATGGTTTTGTAGTGCGTGTGCCGCATCAAAGTACCTGTTGCACCCTTTTTTCCAGCAAAAATAACCCGGTCCTTGAGGCGTTTGTTTGAGCTCCAAGTGACCAGATTCATTCTGATGTTGACATAGCTCATCGACATTACGGTAAGTGCGGTTGCAGGTAGAGCATCTTTCCATCTCGCCATCGGCGCTCCCTTCAGATCTTGGTGATGAAATTTCACGTTCTTCATCTCCCTGCCGAGACTCACTCTGTGATTGAGTGCCTCCGTTGAGCCAGTGGCTTTGGTCTACCAGGAGTAGCAGTCTTTGAAGGCCTTCGGAGTTGACCGAATGTATTTGCATAACATGTCGTTCAAGAGCATTCCTTTCTTTGAAAGCGTCTTGGCAGAGAGGACAGATGAAATGACGAGTGTTTTCACTGTGTATTGTGTTAACGTGGGCGTGAAGGCGACTTTCACTAGTGCAACTGAAGTTACAGTAAGGGCAAGCGTGAGGTCCAGGTGTCTCCCGATCTTCATCGTTTTGCTGCGCTTGTTGTTGAGATTGTCCCTGGGGCTGAAGTTGTTGCTGCTGCTGCTGATGTTGTTCTAAAAATCGCATCATTTTCTGTTCTTGTGTAAGTTCAGGCTTTTGGTCCAAAGGTTCCTTAGAATCTGTTGACAAAACAAAACACTGGTTAAATCATAACCTAGAAGCAGTTCACAAATAACAAAAAGTCAGAACGATAGCAAACGAACCTCCCGCTACGGAATCTGCAAACCAAATGGATACTGATCTGTATGCCGTAAATCCATAACGTCTACCTACGTCTACGTGAGATTTATCTACAAAAAAGATTATTTCTATAAATGAAACCCACTATTGTTCGGTGCGAGCATTTGTTACTTTTCTGAATTGAAGTTAAAAATAAAATTCTTCTCTTTTATATTATTAGTAGGACTCGTTTTGTTTGCAACGTCCCGGCAAGACAAAGGTATCGTTCTATCCATCCCGTACGCACACATTCATAGATGTATTAATGCTAACGTAACAAGTATATTGTAATTTTGCACACAAAGGAGATACAGGACGAGCAAACAATCATTGTTCATTATTACAAAAGGTTTCGAATATTTCGTTTCGCATCGGATCAAATGCCTTGGGAGAGCTGACTTACGTGAAGATAAGTGCGAGAGAGATGACAACATTGTGGATATGTGTGTGCAATTATTATTTGACCAAAGATAAGTCCACGGCAGCGTGTGAAAGACGCTGGGCCGCATTGTTTACGCTCAAATAAGGAAGGTGAAAGAAACGGCCAACGAGGGGAACTGCACCGATTCGTTAATGTAACGTTACAATTATGCTTTATTAGATGAGCAACTGAGGGCTGGACCAGTCATTGTGTGCGACCCAGATTAAATACAAAGAAAAGTTGTAAAGCATAATCCAGAACCAATTCCATGAACAAAAGCTTCAAGATTTTTCGGAATAAGTTATAGCAAAAATAATTGGGATAAGTTGGTACAGTAAAGAAATCTAGAAAGTAGTGTTTTGTCTGAATGAAAGAGCATATTTTATAGGGGGAACAGATTGCGCTTAATTATAAGTAGAAATTATCTCACAGTCCAGTGGCGTCGAAACCAGTCAGCCCCCTGTTTGGAACCCGTTCTATAGTTTTAACCAGCTAAAACCGTTACATCTAATGAAGGGGAGAGGGATAAAGTAAATCCGAGAACATAATAATAATCATAGCGCAACTGACCCTAATTCTCAGCTTGGACTGACCAGTGAATGTAATTATTTATGATGTTAAATCGCCGACCCACAGTCTGGTAGTAGCATAGAACAATGCTCCAGGTAGAGGGACCTTGTCTGCATATATGCGATCTCTGACGCTTTTTGTCAATGAACAAAGGGCCTTTTCTAAGGAAACACCACATCGTTATAGCGTCGTAAAGTAAGTATTGTGCAGTTGAAGTTTTGTTTTGCGAGATTTGGGTCAGGATTTTTACAATGTGGCGTCAGGGATACAATGGGGGCCTGAATGTTTTACTGTCTACCGATGGTTGGTGTTGCGAGATGTTCTTCGATATTTGAGCTAAAATGTGGAATAGGTATGTCATTATAAGAATCCTGCATCGAATGTTGTGATTGAGCTAAGTATAGGTAATTTTAAATATGTTTATAATTGAATGACTTTACCATATTGCGAAATCTAATACATATTTATAATATATTTTTGAATATCAAATTCAATTCAATAAGTATGCACTGAGAGGATAATACTAAGAGCTAGTTGAAAAATAATGATTATAGACATTAAATTTAAAAAGTAAAGATTTCGGTACGTAAAGACGCAAATACGTAATGGGGTGTTGCTCGTATGACTCATTGAATATAGGACCGGTTTACACTCTGGTTTGATTGTGTTAAAGATGGTTATTATACTAATGAAGCAGCCAAGGGGTCAAGATACAAAACTGAACAGAAAAATGATGGTTAGAAGTTTTGTATGCAAAAAGCTCTGTATTTAAGGCGTGTGAATGTTTTAACCACCTTGATCAAATCAAAACAACTCTCTTGGACTACAATAGGCCATAAGACGGTTGAAGAGGTGAAATTCATAACAAATTTGATCGTTTAAAACGGTATTCTCAATATGGTGAAAATAAGTAATAAGCATAAACATGAGGAGTACAATGGAGTAAGTCGGATTTCTTTCGCCTCCACATTTCTCTGGAAGTTTATCGTATTTCTTCGTGGTCATAAACATGCGTCGAGCGATGCGGCCGGCGACATTGTACGATGATGTAGCAGGCTCATCACAAGGGGGCAATCATCCTTAATGCGCGACCGCCACATACGTAATGCGAGTCATTGTCCCATGTGCGGTACTTATGGAAAATTCGCGTTCTCAATTCAAATCTTCTTTCCGTCTCCCTCGCTCGCGGGGCGGAGTCGCTTCCAACCAATGACGGCATCTGACGGTGGCGACACCGTGTAAGGCGTACGTTATTAAAGAAACCTGTTCTAATGTTGCGCGCTTTAAATTAAATTTTGTCCGTGTGTAATTATCTCATTATTGTGATTACGATTTCCCCGCTAAATGCTCATCGCTTAAAATGGAGATTGCTTCTTAGATTGAACATGGAGAGGACGCGGTAGACGATAATTAAGGCTCCGATGACAAGGACCGAACACGTGATTAACCCGCACATCATAAAAAGTACACAAATTAACATGAAACAAATTGTTTATTGACACGGACCACAGTAAGAAGTTCACTTGGTAAAAACTCAAAGTAAAATTGATTAAGGAACGAATCGGTTTAAATTGGAAACCGATAGTGACGTTTCGAAATCACATTCATAAGTCGATTCAGTATTACTTTATCGATACGAACGCCGGTAATGGTTTCGGTTGAATTAATTTTAATGGAATTTTCACGCTTTATAGAAATATGTTACGAAATATCTTTAGCACGAGAGCAATAAATAATAAATTTATATTTTGTTACTACAGCTTGTGATAAAAATTTGCACAGCACGACATCTAGCGGATAATTCTGAAAGTTTTTGAATGCGCACGCGCCTGTTTTCTTTTCACTTAAAACGCTGTGTACCTAGGATATCCAATTACTACTTGAATGTCTACTTTTACATTGTTACATAATAGAGTTTTAACGAGTTCTAGAGCAAGCTTCTTATCATTAAGTTGTAACTTAGACAACGTCTCGAGGAAGTTAATGCACAAGTAAACAATAGACTTTGACACGGTTGGGAAATTATCAGCTAACAAATAGGTTGTTTCCTTATTACCGCGCTATTGAAAATGAATAGCCAAATGTTTTCTAGAAAATATAAAAAAACCAATGACAGAGCTAATTGGTGATAGGAGGTTCGTTATACTTCAATTGCCTTGGAAAATACAAGACCACTTACCATTGTCCTGTTGGTCAAATGGACTAGTCATTTCTGGTGGCTGAGGAATCACTTGGAACAGCTCGGCAACATCTGGCGTCGGGTCCTTCCCTTCTGATCGCCTCTGCAGTTGATGGATTTGCTCCATTTGCAAATGCTTTACTGATCTCACGTGCTGCAGGAGAGGTAGTCGATGAGGAGCATTGAAACCACAAAGAGCACAGCGGTATATTCTCGGACGCTCTCTAGGCATTCTTGATGAGCAATCTCGAAGATGTCTTAGAAGAAGTGCTGCTGCCTCGTGTCTTGCTCCAGCTGCATGTAGTTGAAGCTTATGCGCGGAGTTCGTGTAATAGTCACAAGCGCAGCATCTCACTTGAACACCACCAACCCCAGCGCCTCCAGTTCCTACGCCACCACAGAACTTCAATTTCCATTCATTTCTTGGACCCCCCTCTTTTACATGGTTGACGTGCTGCAATCTCTGCAAATGCTTATCCGTCTTACAATGAAGTTGGAAGTTTGCTTTTAAGTTGGTTTTGTACGTGCAAAGTTTACAAACGTAATGACCAGCGACTAGCGCTAGGATTTCTTGTTCTCTAATTTTTGTACGGTCTTGCGCTAAATGGTGACCTAACGCTTCTAGAGAGTCCGTTGAGAAGCAATTGCAGATACAACAGTGGTAAGTCCTTTCAGGCTCGGGATCCGCTGGTTCTGGTGGTGGTTCCATTGCTTCAGGGTTAAGGCCAACGTCTAAATGAGCACCCAATTCAGGTGGTGATGGTCCAGGTCCTCCTGTCATTAGTTGGATCATCAACGCTTGGTTGTAAGCCATGTCAGCAAGTGCAGCCTCTGGATTTTGTGGAGGGCCTTCACTGCCATGGAAGTGTAGCAAACTTTCCAACTGCTGCTGGCTTTGCTGTCTATGATGAAATGCTGACATTGACAAAGTTTGCATGTGTTTCACATTTTGTTGCAAGACAAGCATATTATGGGTATGCTTTTCGGATGTCATGTGTATTCTTAGATTACGAGCCACATTTGTCTCATAGTTGCAAACGTCACATCGAAAAGTAGGCTTTGGCTTCTGTCCTAAAGGTGAATGATGCGGTATTGCCATTGGTGGTTTATGGCTGCCTGGAGGGGTATGTTGTGGAGGTGGAGGTAAACTCCCTTCACCAGGGTTTCCACCGTTTTGTAGTTCTTGCATATTATTTAGATGTTTATCTGATTGCATATGAATACTCAAGTTTCCTTTCGTCGTAGTTGAATAGTTACATACTTCACATCGATATGGTTTGTATCCACAGGTATACGTTTCACCGCGAGCCAGTCGAGGGTGCGGTTGACCAGCAATGCAGTAGATACAGCTTGTCTCAGCTTCAGGATGCTTTTCTTTCATGTGTATTTCTAATGTTTCTTGATACTTATAATGCCAGTTGCACTTTGGACATTTAAGCGTTTTGCAAGAATTTCTACTATGCATACCTGCTAAAGGGCCACCTAGTCGTCCAGAGTTCAGAATCAGTTCACATTTCGGGCAGTCTGCACCAGACGGTCGTCCACCAAGATGGTCGGGACAGACACCTATCGTCGTCCCTGAGAGGAAGGCAGGTGGAGCTGTTTGGAACGGTGGAGATGAGTTTGGACTTCCCCGGGGTTGTACTGACGCATTTATCGTATGAGGATGCGCCACAGAGATCAAGGAATGTTGGGGAATCAGTGATTCTGCTATCGATCGAGGTGGTCTCCATTGATTTGGACTCGGTCTTCTATCATCACATGATCCATTAGGTAGCAAGGAATCATTTTCTTTATCGGGGGTCATCATCATATCCGGTCGTTTGTCCATCGTCGGACTTGAAAGTTCTGACGTATTTGCTGGACTTCCTGACATTGAAACACGTGGTGCTCCAGCACCCACTGGTTCTAAAAATGACACTAATGGTTCTTTGTCCTTACCGACACACTGTATAATGGCTGAAGCGTTTTCCCTCGCCAAAGCATCTCTTTCGGTATCAAGTAACGATAAACTATGGTCCGATTGAGCATGAGCTACGAATGACTTAGCGTAGCCAAAACTCAATTTGCAAATAAAACACATAAGTATCGGTTTCACTGGTACGCTAGGGCACTCTGTAGGTGGTGATGGCGGCCTTGGAACATCTTTTCCTCCTCGAAAGCTGAACACTCTGTAGCTGTGCATGACGGGCGCATCCGGCCTGGCTCGTGCTCTCTCAACTGCCAGTCTTCCATAAAGCGCGCCATACAAGGAAGGGTTTCTCGAGACGTAAAAAGCGCTGGCTATTTGGGGGTATTCAAGATGCCTCTCGAGAACATTATTGTCTCGGCTGTCAACGATACAACCAGGTTCTATTTTGGGTAGGTCCGGAAGACTAGTCTCGCCTTCCGATCCTTCGGGGTCTTCGATGATGTAGGCTGAGCCGTCAGGATTGTAGACGATCTTTCCATCGAAGCGTTCGACATCGGAAGAGAGGGGTGGCGAGTCTCGTCGAGAGGTGAGGTCGACGGCGTCCGGTGCGGCGGGAGGCGAGGTAGGCGCAGGAGCGGAGGACGGAGCCGGCGCGGGCGCGGCTGGAGCTGCGGGCGCGTTGCGCGGCTCCTCCTCTGGACTCATGTCGCCGTCGTCGTCGTCGGGCTCAGCTGTGGCTGAGCTCTGCGGGTCGTCGCGTTTGCGGCGCCGCTTGCGCTCCGGAGGCGGGCCGCTAGCGGTGCCGCCGGGCTGCAGCGGCGTGGGCATGGCGCCGGGCGTCAAAGGCCGGCATCACATGCTCTCCTGCAACAAGACAATAACACAAATTAGAACCAGATTGTAATCAAACAGTAAACTCAATTACAAGAGTCAATGGTTTTTTGAATCAATAATTAGAATGGAAATAAACTATCAACTAATTCAATGATTCAGTTCAATAAAAATTCAACATCAAATAATTGGAACTCACATAAAATGGGTGCAAACGCTCCAAAAAGTAATCAATCACCTATTTCTCACGGACCAGTTTCAACCCAGTTAGCTGAAGGTGACTATTGAATGGGATTGTGTCCGCCAACCGGAAGTGGGTAGGGCGACCGTTTGTGTCATCCACGTTGTTTTCCGAACTTAGATACCGTAGATTCCCCCATATAGATTAAGTAATAGATTTCATGCCCAAATATTTGATTTAGTTCGGATTAAGCACTTTTACGAGTGCAAACGAGTCTTCGACGTGCTCGAGATATTACAGCCGTGTTTCAACTGATAGTGCGAGTTCCCATAGGTAATACCTAAGTGCGTAGGTACATAAATTAAAATACATGGTAATCGTTATCATGTTGACATTTGCGCAAACAACTGCGATCAATTTATCCGATTGACAGGCTGTCATTGCTGACACCATTACAATTAAGCAATCGACGGACTCTGATCTCGACAAATAAACATTTTGCCATCTTGAGGTAGGCAAATATTCAGTTGAAACTATGCCATATACCTTTAAATTAGAGTTGACTATCAACTAACAAGCAATAAGATACGATAAAAGATAAAATAAACAGGCAAATCTAGGATGAAAATTCGTTAAAATCGAGATTAAGCCGTCATCTACGTTATCTTCAATGTTATCTAAATACTTGTCCTATAAAATATCTAACGAGTACATACTAAAATAATATATTTATTTAGCTTGACAGGTAAGATAATCATCCAAACTTGTCATCTGACAGGTTGTAATTGATTAGAGTTTTTGGGGAAGTTCAATATTGAAACCACTGTACAATAAATACAATTTTGTATGTATTGTTCTGTGATTGAAACAATACTAGTTTGACAGTGGAAGTGATTTGGCTGTACACATATTAACATTAACCAGACTAAAATTAATTTTTGTACGTTTTTGGTATTAGAAACGGCACTACTAAAGCTAATATTAGTAGATATCGAACTAAAAATAATCGAATTGATTGGCAGGACCCCGGCCAGGCTAGTCGATAAATTCGATACCAATCTCGATTAGGAATTTTGGGAGAAATCGTACGGTTTTCACTCGTGAAGACTAATACTAGGTACAGCCCGATTAGATCCGGTTTGCGTGGATATTTTTAACACTGAATTATACCGACTGCACTCAACATCAACAACAACACACACATCGTCAACAGCTGTCTATTTAATATTAGGGAATTCACAAATTGCAACATACTAATGAGGATATTACTTTTTTTGAGGATATTACTAATGCAACTAATGAGTGATAAGTGATTAAGCCAGGATGTTGAATGATAGTGATACACCGCAAAATATTACACATCGGAACTGATAACATATTTAATTTTTTGAAATTATACGTTCCTGTATTTATATACTGATCTATTCATAATGGTCTCAATTTAAATCTTTTTTAAATGGCCTTTGCCATGTTGCCCGCAATTTTGCCAATGTAACGCTAAAATGGCTGCTAAATCTTTTCGTTGTGATAACAGCAAATGACAGTAATGACAATATTATAAGTTATGATTTCTCTTATAATTTATTTTATGGGAATATTCGATGGAACAGATTGCACAACAAGTTGTAAGAAAATAATTGCTCATTATTTTTTTTATCAATTTTTGTTTATTTCATACATATTTTTCATAAGATAATATTGTAGTCATGTTATTATAGATCTTATTTATCAATTGACTTTGTGTCAGTAGAAATCTAATAGAAGTCGATACAGAAAATAGATACACAGATAGATAAGTGTATAAAACAAACGGCATAGTGAGTGAGGCTCGATAAGTTACACTTTAAAAGCAATAAGATAGTGATAAATAGGAGTCTAGTAAGTGATCTTGATTTAAATTCTAATTTGCCAGATAATATCATAGATTTACTTAAATCTGCTGATAAAATTGCACATTAACCACTAAGAAATGCAAAACTTAATAATCAGACATCAGGTGACAAAATTAAAAAATCTAAATTGCCACACCTAATTATTATGTTCTCTCAAGCAATAGTAATTTGTAGATCATTTTGCAGTGCTAAATGTGTATGGAAATTATGCAAGGAGCCATAATTATAGCCGAGGCTATATAGTGTTCTGTAATGTAAGTAACTATAATTAACTTCTATTTATAGAGAAATAGATAGATAGATAGAAAACTCTTTATTGTACTGCACCGGAAATTAGACATAGACATAGTTGTATATTAAAGCGAAGCACAAGATAAACGTTCAAAAACAGCTAACATGGTGAATGAAAAATATATAAACCAGCATTCATTGACGCACTTAAGTAGAACATTAGATACAAAACCAAATTACAACGCTGCGTCAAATGTCGCAATAGCTCTATAATTTTAATTTATGTTTTGCAAAGTGTTGAAAAATATTAACGGGGTAAGTACATGTTTAATGTGGGCACACGTGTTGATGTTCCCATAGCGCGATCAGTATTGTCAATTTCCACCAATAATGCCCTGATGCTCGATGCAGAACTAATTTCCGATGAAGTGACGCACACACACAAACCATATACGAACCTAAATCACCCAAACATACGTGTGAGCGTGAGAAATGTACAGCGGAAATAATAATGTATGTGTGCTCTGACACTGACGCAATTTGCGCGTACGCATTTTGCCACACTCACACATGGTTAGAGCCCGCATTGCCTACAATGGTTATCAAACCCATCATAATGAAGATGCGAGCTTTTCAATTTATTAATGAGACTCTCTGTTAGATATATACAAATGAATGCCGTTTTTGTCAATGCCCAATTTATGGTCAACAACGGTGATCGCCGGCTCTATCATACTCGTCATAAAAGAAAGCCAATTCAAAGAAGTGAAATTGGAGAATGATAATGCGAGGTAAATCACTAGTAGATTGACTATAAATCCTATAATTAGCAAAAGCAAACACCATGAGAAGGCAATCAACGCACTCGTTACCGTATCCACAGAATGGTAGTTCGTGATCCATGTATCACTTTCCAATGAGAATTTACTAGTTGAGACTGTGACGTTTGCGGGACGATTCACTTATTGCTACCAGAGTGTTGCATTAAAACCAAGGAGGGCACTTTATTGCAGATTCATTAGACAAGTGAAAATTATGAGCAGTAAACAATTCTACCGGAGCACGAAATCACGACGTTTGTTACGAACGAGGAAATTAAAACGTCACTCGAAGCAATGAAAAATGTCGATGAGCGAAAACAGTAGGTAAGCGCTGCAAAGCAAACATGCAACGATGAAGTGCGAGATGCACTGTAACCAGAGGATCCCATAACTACGGCCATATTAATAAACGCAGGTTATTACCAAGCCCCTCATTAGCTGCCGCCGCTCCGCTCGCAGAACCGACCGCAGAACACTGCTAAATAATTACCCCAAGAGTACTTTCTTCACGAAATCATCGTAAAAGACCATTAAACAACAACTACTAAGTCGGCGCAAGGAATTACAATAAATAAGGTATTAAGCCGGCGTTGTCAGGCACCGAACCGAAAATGTCGGAAAGCGATTAATGAAAATAAAATTGAGCGAAGTCGGAGAGCGATTTACTTAATACATTGATAATAAGTGGGGGGAATGTATGTAAAATGTTGTACGTAATGGGGGAGGCTCGTTAGACGTGGGAAAGTCTGAGCGGAGGTTGCTACTACATGGTAAAGATCGCGTTCGACATTGTCCACCGTTAGGATTTAAGTTTAAACCTTCATTAATGGTAATGGATTTGAACTCCAGCGATGGGAATGGCTCTTTTTGCTCGTGTCGGTTAAGTTGTAATGGTGGTGTTCGACACGAAGACAGCGCAGGATGATGTACCTACAAAAACAGTGGGAATATTAATAATTCTAATAAGAAATCCAGTAGGAGTTCAATGTGAATTCTATTAGGAAGTCTCGGTCTATTAAGACGATTATAGCACCTTGTAAGGAAATGATTGTCTAAGAACTCTAAGAAGACAAAAAAGATAAAGTACCTACACATCGAAAACAAAAAGAGAGTTTCGTAATGCATCGACAATAATTTGGTGATATAACCTTTAATGAACAGAACACGGACATTTTGTATTCATAGGTATAATCAAGTAAACGTCATTAATTAAAACGACTCTCTAATTTCACACGTTAAAGTGACAACGCAAATTCGTAAGTCTCCGTGTGTTAATAATTACAAAGCAGTATTTAGGTGTGAAACTCGAAACTTGTTTTCATTAACGAGCCTCGACTTTCTCATTAATTTGTCATTTTAATCAACTCCAAACAAAACACTCACTAAGGGAAATGTACAAAGTAATCTTTAAATCAGATCATAAAGCAGATGATTTTATGATTTATTTGCTTTCGAAGCTAATTGTGTTAGGTGCCCGCCGCCGGCTCGCTTTGTGGGGAGAACCTTTGATCGCTTGCCTTAAAGGCTTGATGTTGTATGAAGTTTTTCATTCGATATTAGCCGTCTTGTTACAGTATGAAGTGGATACTTAATAAGGCGTTATTATGGTAGGCAAAGCAATCATGTTTAGAATTCTGATACTGAGAATTGGGTAGAAGTATAGTAGAGGTCAAGCATCGCGTGAACGGGCTGCAGACTACTCGGGTCCAGGTAACCTGGCAGGCGCCACGAGACCAATCTGACTCTTAGGAACCGTCAATTTGCGCCTGTAATTATTGCGGACCCTTCGATACTTATATCTATTTTTTCCTCAGGCTTAATTGTTGCAACAGATGACTTTTTTGTCGAACCAACTCAAAGAGAGCGGAAAGGCATCAAACGCAGCGTCGAATTTGGAAATAATTATACATAAATAGTCCCTTGAGCGGCCGATTAAGACAATTTCCGAGGCAAATTGCCGCAGACGAGCATAATAGCACACGCGCTGCTCCGTCATAAATAAATCTGGATTATGTTTGGTACGAGATTAAGATTGATTCGATCTCGATGCCTTATGCTATTATTGCCCGCGCGATGTGTGTAATGCGTTCGTGTTAATAATTTTTAATATCATTATTCGTTTTTGTGGTGCAAGTGATTTGCGAGATAATTGCTTCGGACAAATTGGCGGGCGTCATTAGGAGATAACGGGCGGGATCCATCGAGCCGTAATTAAAGATCGATACATGTGAAATAATTAATTAGCGGCCGGCGTCGGATCGGACCTGCCTCGGGGCTCTCCACAAAAAACAATGACGTGCGGTTTCGGCTGCGCCGGCGCCGCACCGCTGCCGCAGCGGCGACATCCGCCGCACTACGACTATAATTTGTGAGACCTCAAATTAGTCTTAATATTATTTCACCGGGATGAGCGTGACGCCGACTTAACATTCTCGAGAAATGTGTCATTAACGTTAATTTGTATTATTGTTTTTTTTTTATAATATCAGGGGTTACAGTCTACAAAGAAATTTCACTGAGTTTAATAGACAAAAGGAAATAAAAATGGAGGTTAAACTTTACGACTGTGGTGCCACAAAGTTTCTCAGCCAGGTTCAGCAACGCCGTCGATAATTACGAGTCAAAGAATCGTAATGTCGAAACAATTACGTTGGGAAAAGCTTTCAAGCGCTGGCTGCCAAGTTATAAGTGATAAGCAACCCTTATACTACCTGCCTTCTATAGGTTACAGGTCAAGTATGAGCTTCATATAAAATGTTAGTCACCTAACACCAAACCTCTCTGGCATCTTAATTTCAAACTAACTGTGAAGTTTTTATATCCAAACGACACAAAATAAACAAGATAAACACTTTAGTAGCTACAACTAAACAAGTTAAGAGTTGTGTGTTCAATACACAGAATATTGTTTTTGTACAATGATGTTAAAGTGCAGTTAAGGAAAATTTTAAAAATATTGTCATATTTCGATTATCGAAGTAAAAACTAAATCATTTGAATTATTTACTTGCCTATTATTTTACTTTGATAAAGGTAGCTAATAAACTTTAAAAAGATACTACCATGTTGTCAATACGCTACCCACTTACAGTTGGACCACAACCTAAGGAAGTTAAGGCTCTGTAGTGTCGTAGCGTAATGTGTTGACTTCATAATGGACGATTCGAAATTTACCTGAGAAAAATAGTGAAAGGAGGGGGGGGGGGAGCTTAAGTTCACCAGCGACTATAAAATTAACTTACTTTAACTATTATTTAATGCGCCAAGATGGGAACCGGGTGACATACAATTGTGGGAATTTTAACGAAAACGTTGACAGACCAAATTTGAATGGATAATTACTGCGTTCACTGGTTGTTGCGCTGTCAACCACTTTTGTATTTAGACTTTTTATTTTCCTTGATCGTTGCATCTTTACGAGTAGGTAATGAGTTGGTGTTCTTTTATGGTTTGAACGTTTTCGTAAGTCGGAAAGAGACATGTACTTTGACAGCCATTTATTTACAGATGGGTCTTTAAATAGTGACAGATGCCATACAGAACGGGAAGCCTTGAGTCTCTTTCTTAGTGGAATTTGGTTAATTGCTGATATTCTTCAATATTCTCAAAATCAATACACAATCAAAGTTCTCACGATTCCCAATACATCATCGACGAAACAGTGTGAGAGCTCTAACTCTGTATCGCGATGCGTGTGCGCAATTAAAACGAAACCCACAATCAGCCGCCATGTTTGTACACGGGCGATGTTAATAGCCTTTAGTAATTACATACCAGTATCATGCCATCGTTGCTTCTCGGAAGGCTGATCAAATTAATAGAACCTATTTTTGGTATAATTTGTTCAAAAAACGTCGTCATCTTACGTACTTAGGTACAGAATATAATAATAACGCGACAGTCATGAGTCGGGAATTTCATATGAACTCCCGTCTTCCGCTCGGCAAACTAGCAACCTCCCCGTCGTTATATCCGGGGAAAGAATATCTAAATTCAATTACAAAAAGGCTTCTTCGCGAGGTGTGCCGCTGCACCCGTGCCTCCTCCAAGAAGGGTGTATAACAACTCAATTTCTCCATATTATTAAGACGATGGGGTGCAGGGGGTGAGGGTTAGGGTGGCGCGATACACAAAAAGAATGCTAATTTAAAATTCTTATTGCTGTGTTTGTATGCGCGCGCGCTTTATGTATCATTCGCGTAACAAAAGGCGGAGGAGAGAGCCGCCCGAGCGCGTAATTTCAATCTAATATTCAATTTGAGAAGTATCGCGAGCTCCACCCGACATCTTTTATTTATTTTACTTCACTCGGAGCATTTTCCTTGGTTTCACAGATCATAGGAACGAGAGATACGAGTACACAGTGCTTTTGCGTCTTGTCAGCACGTTTTTGGTGACGCAGTCTTTTTTTTCATCTTATAAAATACATATACTGACTGTGAATTTACTCTTGTCTAGAGTTCCGGAATATAAATCAGTTTAGCCGTTACAATAAGCTACTGTGCCCCGGATTTAGGTAATATAGATTTCTAACAAGCACTTATTTAATTTAAACTTTAAAGGATATAAGAGATGGTTCGTTTTGTCCCGAATGAGTTTCAATACCTCAATTTAACAGCTAACGATAATTGCTTTATTCCCACGCAAAAGAAAATAAATTTCGACGGTTACAATGGGTGCTTTCCACAGACAATCTGCGTCTAAACGGAGGGCGATAGACGACTAATGCTCAAATCGTGATATATTACCCAAGGAGCTAATGGTGACCTCTTACCACACCTTTATAGGCATAAAACATAGTTGTAGATTGCAAACTTGACTTTCTAAATAAATGTCGGAATAAAAACCATTGTCTAAATATCGTACTATATCAAAGATGGCATTAGGTTTTAATTTCAATTTGTCACGATCACGAATTTGTATGAATCAAAAAAGGTTAAATGTTTTCTTAGTATTTATTGTAAGTCAAGGTAATATAAATAGGACTGCTTTATTTTAATGTTGCGTCTGCTTTTGTAAACTTTGATTCGATGCGGGTGTAAAAGCTTCATTGATTGTTTGGAACTAATCGATGATATACCTATCCAACCGAATAAGTCTGACGAGACCACTCGTTATGCTAGGTAGGTATTTAGGTATTTATAGAAAAACTTCGCTATACTAAAATACCATCACAAAATCAAGAAATCTACGCGTTATTGTAAACAAAATACTAATAAGTGTTTTACACTAGCAGTTGATAAAACAAAATTACTTATACTTACCTAATACAATTATTTTAAGGGATAGGATATTCGAATAAGGAATACCAATGGCTCAAATTCTAATTTAGATTTCTGGAAAATACTTATTTAATTTAATATATTTCCTACTAATTTTAAAATATTTACCAGATTTCTTATCAACAAAGTGTGTGGCTCTGCCATTAACAACTTGAGTGAAATTTCATTTTATTTGTGTGAAGACATAAAAATGGCGAATGTGGTGAAATGTAACCACATGTGGGTTCTATCGTCGTACCAGCATAAGGTGCGATTGCAGTATTCCGATAGTCAATACTAGGGTTTGACCTGGATTGGAATACGGTACATGCTATTTACATTTTGTATGTCACAGTCAACTTGTTGCCACGAAACGCCTCTTTATCCAAGTATGGGAAAAGCGTGAAGCACAACTTTATCAATCACTTGAGTTTCATTTCATAACTAGCTTTTGCCCGCGACTTCGTCCGCGTCCCGTTTTATCCTGTTGATTTTACGGGATAAAAAAAATAATAATAATAAAAAGAAATTAAAACTTACGAAAATAAATAAATATGTGAATAATAATAATAGCGTATGTGTTAATCTAATCTACGAACGATATGTAATCCAAGTTTCATTGAAATCGGACCAGTAGTTTTTCCGGGAAAGAGTAACAAACATCCATACTTAAAAAAATACAAACTTTCGCGTTTATAATAGGAGGATGAAGGCTTTTCGCGGCCATGTTTTGCAAGTTGTAACTAGATGGCGCTAGGCGCAGTCTACTAGCTGAACAATCCATCGAAAAAAACAGCACCTATATGTATTGGATTGGAAAAAGATAATTATTATTGAAAGAAGCGAATACAAAAAAACGTTTCACACAGTTCCCATTAATAATAAGTCATTAAATCAGTACATAACCGGGTACAACTAGGTATTGTACGCAAGTCGGCCATCGAAGTCGCTAAGTATGAGTTTTAAGTTGGTTAGTGTGCGCAGAAAGCGTGCTGTCCTGATAATTTGCAAGAAGCAACGACGTTGGCTCGCTAACCGTGACTTGACAACATGGTGGAATTATAGTAAACAATATTTTCAACAAAATAACTACATAACATTATTATCATTTGAGACCGTTTGCACCCACTACTGATAATTACACTACCTTTACCATAAACACTTTGTAGAAAATAAAGGTCCCAACCACGACGTGACTTTAATTTTCAGGACAAAGCTAATGTGATTTACTCAATAAATTAAAATTAAATTCAAAATGGAAGCATCGGTTATTAATTAAAGAAAGATTATAAAAAAATGCAAGGACCAAAAAGCTTTAAATCATGCACAACAAAGTAAAAAACAATAAATAAAAATATAAAATCAAGATAAAACCGATGTCGCATGATAAATGATCGGATTTAAATTTGGAAACCAAAAACTGGGTTCCTGAGGACCTTATAAAGAACGCGGCGAGGCTCGTTTATAATTATAATTAATATTCTCACAGTATTAGAGTGGCCGGAGAAAAAAAAAAGAGATTCGACGCGAGAATTAATAACAAACAAATGGGCTACCTGAGGTGTTTTTTGTGTGCCCCCACAGGTAAGCTCGTGATGATGAAAGAAACTCATGTGTCTGTCTTAAAATTTAAACAATATTGTTCGATTTTGATACGGTTGCACCTTTTTATGGTAACGGAACCGACCTTCATTCATAGGAAGCGGGCACGGTACACTCATAAAAACGTGATACTCTTTAGCTGCGAATTCAGCTACTGGGCGACAGATGGCGATGTGTACTGCATTACCTGGAAATAAAGAAAAAACCAGTTCAATCTAAAGTTCCACTTAAATAAATACTAACTAAATATTAAATGAATGGGTCATAAATGTTACATAAATAACTAAAAAGTTGAATAAAACCTTTTCCTTCTAAGGTTACGTTTCGTATTTCTTAGCCGCTGCGACTGATTAAAAAAAAAGAATCAAAGCTGCATTGGAAACAAGAAACCGACTCGAAACACTGAACAAAAGAGGGACTCTAAACGTGATGCCATAATGACAAAACAGAAATATGATTTCGATTAAACTGTGCGACAGAGACGCCTTGATTGTTAGTTTTATCGAAAAGAGAAGGAGAGAAAATGGTTAATAATAAAAATACTTTATTTGTATAGTAGGGTAAAACACCCCCGCTGCGGGCCGTTTGGTCGGAACAGCATCCATCATCATTATATTAACCGATTTAACACTTTTGAACACGATCCCGATGGCCGGTGGTTCTATTCATCGAATGACACAATATGCGAAGCTGCATCGTACGAATCAAGGAGGATTATCATTTTCGTATACCGCATTAGTTGGTAATGATGCGAAATCAAGCGCAGATTGTAATCAGAAAACCCTTGCATCGCATGAGCATGACAGAATAGAATAAGAAGGAACAGTATATTTCAGCAAAGAAAGATAGAGATTTGATGATGGGCAAAGTCGTCAAACCAATTATTTACTTTTTACCGACTAGATATCTAAATGACCAGATGATCTGGTCAGTCATGTAGCAGCGGCTTTAAACGAAGTAGGTTCCATCGCCCATGTTAGGCAGCTGTCTGACCTGGCCCATAAAATTCCCCGTTTGGTTTTATTAATTACAGGATCCGTGGTAACTGGGCTATCGATCGATCGATCTCTAATTAAGGCGCCAAGTTCACATATTGTCTAACCTGCATTTTAATTATGACGTATCGATACAAAGTAAACTAATCGTTTGACTTGATCCAGTTGTGAGCGATAAAAAATGCGTGCACTTCTTTAGGTAGCGAGTCTTAAGTTCGATTGTAGCGTATAAGGCGAAGCTTCGGCATTATTTCATTGCATAAAATTGAGAACGTTTTTACGTCAATTATTTCTCAACCTAACTTTAGATCGACGGGTAACATGTTTGTGTTTAATATAAATATTAAACAGTTCTATGGACGAAAATGTCGAACGAACTATTCAGGAAATGCAATTAAACGAAATGATGCATGTCGATATTAAAATAGGTATTGATATGTAAAATCGAGTCATTACGGATGCAGGCGGTGCCTGGTTCTATAGCCGAACACAACTTTTTGTTCGCTAATCAATAAGATTTGACCCTAATTCCAATTACTATTGAACTGTAACAATAATGGAACTACAATACTATACTACTGTTTCGTTGATCAATGCCGAGGCCTTCGTTCGACGAGCTACTGATTTCATTTTGATTGGCAGATGCTATTTTAAACTATCGACTCTACTACGTATCATTTGCAATCAAACTGGCACCACATTTAAGTAATAAACGAACAAAATAAATAACAGCACGAAAGACCCGTCGAAAAAGTAGCGAAGTGTGGTCCAAACCTTACCCAGTAATTACACGCATTGATTAAATCTCCGATAAGACTCATTCCGCTAATTACTCCCTAAAGCTACGAACCAGTCTGTTTTTGCCATCGACATAATTTAATAAGCATATTAACCAGCCCGATGCCATAGATAGTGCGGAGCCCGAGGCGCTTCTCGCTAATACCTTTATAATGTTGTTTATAAATAAAGATAATAATAATAAAATACGTAGAGTTCTGACTCTGAGGTCAAAGAGGAATGACCATGTAACCGTAATAAATGCAGGAGACGCAACTCAAATCACAACTGCTCACAACTCATTCACATTACAATCAATTTAAAACCAAGTACTATGACATTGCGTCTGGACAAGCCATCGCGTGTGGCGAGACCGAGCAACGCGGGTAATTCAATAAAATGGAAAAACATTCGCTCGTTGATACGTGCAAGTTCAATATTGATCGCATCTAAACAAGATGCGTGCGGGCGTGTTGTAAAGAATGCATGTTTATGTAGATCGGTAATAAAGTTCGTGTCGCTGGAGTCTGGATAAGCTGACCTTGCGATGAATGAGTCCCATTAGCATCTCATAGGTTTAATTAAGGAACCACAACGGCCGGTCGCCCACGCCAACGCGTGCCGTGTGCGCCCAATCAAATTAGAGACACGCAGACAATGGGACCGAGAAAGCGAGCAACCCCACGACAAAACGTTTTCTCGCAATCTTCGATCACCGGATTAAGGGAGTCTCGTCTCGCACGTTTTATCTCCGATTGTCCGCACTTAACGCGCACTTTACGCCGAGTGCCCCTCGAGAGGAAATTGAAAGCGATCGCTTTCCCGACTATCTTATCTGTAGTGTTGCACTAATTAATCGATGTTCGTTAGAGGTAAATAAAGGTCGTATTGTCGAGGTTGAGGTGATTTATCAGTGTGAATAGACAAAAGTGTCGCGAGTGTCGCGAGTAGCGGGCGGAGCGGGTCGCGTCGGTACAATGGTGTGGAATGTCGTCGCAGACTCGCGAGCCGGTCGCTCGGCGCTCGCTCGTGCGACCCCTGAATGCAGATTATTAATAACCCACTCCGGTTCAGCACGACTGCGATGCGATGCGATGCGACGCTCACAACTGTCATCCCACACCTCGCTCCGGGCGCTTTCACCTGTACCCACAATATGACGGCGCCTTAATATATTCACGATATTTAATAACTACCATATTCCTGTTCAATTCTACACGGTATTCACTGATGTTGAATAACCTTCCGAGATCAATCACTGTTTTTGAATCACGAGTTCGTCAAGCTCACTGTGTCTCCCCTAGGATCGCTCCTGTGCCCGACAATGCATAACAATAGAAACGCCGCGGATTATAACAAATTCCCCAAATTGTGTGGGTTCATATTTTCGCCGAACAATAAGACAAAATAGTGATAATGTCGCATGTGTGTATAGTTTACCGCATTGGGAACTAATTGGGAATATTCCATAAATGCAGCGGTTAGTGAATGCACCATCTGCCCAAATCGACTCTAATTATTGGTAGGAAATTATTTTCAAATTGATGTCGGAGAAATCATCAGATGGACATGACCAGTAAGTTTGGAGTTGTTTAGAAATAATGACAATGGGAAGGGCAAAGCGATCTAAAAGCGTGTTAAACAGAAAATGCATGAAATTGCCTTTCACGTTTAGTTGGTATCGGTAAAACTAAATGAGAACGTTTTTTGTCGCGACATAACAACGTAACAACGCTGTGCTGTCACGTAGATCTTCGTAACTTCTCAATTAAATGGTATCACGGCAAGAATTTTTAACAAGGAAGCTGTTAGTAAGTTTACAAGCTAACAACAAACATTGTTAACATTCTTTAGCATTGCTTTAGTGTTTATTTCCATCTGATGAGAATAGAGTAGTGCAATAAAAAGTGATAATAGTAAATCAACTCTCACAATTTTTTTTTTGGAATTTGTATAAGTTCTATTGCGATTTCATAAATTACTATTTAAGACTTTCTCTGTATATTTATGTGTACTGTTTTAGACGTATGCAAGTATTCACAACAAGCTAAATACTTTTTAAAAATTAAGCATAATTTTCATCCATCGTATAATTTGTATAAATTGGCATTTAGACGTCGCCATTTACGTAAAAACATCTCGAAATTTCAAATTTGTATCATTAACACGTTCCGATGCTAATTGCCGGTGCGTTGCGACAGAAATGTTTCGTGTACCACTTATTATACGTAGAGTCTTTTCACAAAGTGTAATTATCGACATTACGGTGACACCAAAAAAGCCACTTAAAATTAGACATCGATGCAACTGTTTGCAAAACTGTTCACCGTGCAACTAAAACAAGCTTTGGACAACAGCTAGTTCAGTTACGTGTCTGTCTAGACTTTGTAGTAACGATACGTATTATGATGCTGGTACAGGCTAAGTAAAGGTTAACTAGCAAAACATATGGGCTTACTTTCGTTCGTTTTGGATGTAGATTATCGTAGCAACTAAGTCAAACTCGCGTGCTAGAGTTGTGCATCAATAAATGGATGATCTTCATCAAATTGATTTTTTTTATCACGCACAAAGATATTTTTTTTGTTCTGATGATTTTGCAACTGTCTGATACGTCAGTGTTAAAATATGAACTGGCTGTTTTCTTAGAACTGTACAATAAAGTTATTCATATTTGTAGAAAGTCGCTAATTGTCCTACTTAATGGTAGTCTCATATATTAAGGCAACTATAGACAAGCCTTAAATGATTGATTTGATTTTACATTAATAGTTTGCTCGAACCAAACTTCACAATAGTGCATGGGGTCGCTAAATGGATGACATTATGTCCATGTGTAGAGACGTCAAATATGAAGGATGGTCTCCCACAGTTGTCCTGGACACGTATTCAGATTTCAATAGTCGCGACTCGGCTTTTGAACATAACATTTACAATTATTTTGGTATTAATAGATATGATGGAATATTTTCAAGCCTTGAATAATTTGTACAAACATAAAGTACTTAATAACGTTTCAGATATATAATAGGCACACATGAACCACAATCGTGATATTTAAACAAGATGATGAAACCGTTAAACCTAAAAAATGAATTAGCATGGACGTTCAAAGACAAACAATAAAAGGCAATTTACAAGTTAGTGTCGGCGTACCTAAAGACTATCAAATTATAGCTACAACTATTTGAAAATGTATCATCGTGATTGTTGCGTTAACACAATCTGACCAATAGCGTTGCCCTGAAAACTCCGACAAAACTACTCAAACACTTAGACTCAATAATAAGCCCTATAACGAGCTACATAAGGTTCTAGATTCTTTGTCCATATAAAAAATGCGACAGTCGTCTAATAAGTTAAATAGCTTTTATCAGGTGTCCGGTAAATGGAAAACTACTAATTAAAGTTGGTACTTCAGTCGAGACTTAAATGGAAGAGGTACGTTTGGTCGTAAGAAGTTAATTAATCTACCTGTAGATGTAGCTTGTGGATGTTTCCCTGGAAATAGGAAAGCGGTTTGTCCAATTGACTCTCTGTAGCAATAAATTCTCAATCCCGTGTTTGTGCTAAGAATTTGAGACGTTAACGTTCCGATAGACAGATGATTAGCGGATCGCTTGTGGATATTGTTGTTACATAAGTCAGCTCTAATGGTGTGAGATTGTAAGAGGTAATCTTACGCACCGACATTTTAGCATACTTTTGCTACCAGGGACTACAAACAAGTTGGGCTGCAAGCTCTTGCACAATAATAAAATCTCTGTCTAATTTGGTATCGTTAGGAGGCCATTGCACTAAATTGTCGTAATAAAGGTAGCGCCATTAGAATCTGTCGGAGAAAGACAATGTGCCCTTAATGAACGACGGGACGAAGAAATTATTTACGCCACACATTGCGATGACACTGCTATAGTAAAAGAAGACACAGAAATCTCGGTAACGATAGAGAATGGACTATAACAGTAATTACAGTACCCGTAGGTTCTGTGGAGCGTATCGTCACATAACTAATTGTCTAAATAATGATACTACACAATTTTGAGCATTGTGTTTTTGAATTTTCTACCGTCCGTCCATGTCAGTCTAAAATTGATTGCATTCCAAGCTTTATTATACACATCAAATAGAATATGTTAAAATGACACAATGGATTGGGTAGATCCAGTTTAGTAAATCTCCTATTGTAATAAAGAAGACGACATTTCGAAGACATTAAAATTCCCTAGATCGTATAATTACAGATGACACATTTTAACATTAAGACACCCACGCGTTCTATGTTGTGGCTTTAAAGTTGTATAATTTGTGTTAAAGCCGTAATATATGGGAGTTTTGAGACCCTCGATTTCAGAGTTCCATGCATTCGATCGTTAATAAAATTATCAAAATCTAAACAGGTTTTACGAGCATCGCTCGTGCGTCGGAGACTTCGTTTCGGTCCGGCTTCAACTTATGAATGGAAATGGTTTTTGGTATTTTAAGTGTTTATAAAGGTCGTAAATAATTTATCGCTGCGTGATACTTCCGTCCGTCGAATTTATATGTTAAAATGGATGAGCGCTAACTCAAGCTGGAGCTACTGGGTTTTATTCGCTAGAGCCTTATATTTCTTACTAGTTTCTATTCTACTGATATAACGGACGACTTTTATTTACAGGATGGACATGGACATAATCTGCTGGCGTTGGAAATTTCTACGAAACTTAGGCACTATGTCGATAGAGTGGTGGCAGCGGAGACATTTTTTGCCGTGATATCGTATGTTTTGCTCTCGGTAGCGGACGGTTGCGTCAGCGGTCGTGATTCAGCCTCGCTCGTCAAAACCACTCAGGTACTAACCTAACCGACATCCGAGCTGTAATTATTCTGAGCACACGTGGACATGGTTTATGGCCGTGCATGGCTTAGCTTATAAACGTAGGGGGAAGTCCCCTAGTGGCGGACACCTAAGGTTTTTAGACAATTAAAAAAAAACCACTTCGAGATTTATAACTTTTTTTATTATTTAACTAAGTCAACAAAGTTTAAAACCAAAATAAAATATAAAAAATGCAACCTCTGCATAAACATTAATTAAAACTTAGATCAAACTTTGGTATTAATAAACAGAATCATTAAAAGTGGCACCTAGTACCGGACGAATTCGACTTCAAACCCCTAGCGCCGGACATCATCAAAACATCATGCATCGATCGCATATGTACGCTTCTGAACATTCAGGGATATCTGCACAAGCTTCATGAGCCCACCCACGACAGCTGGAGCATTGTATCCAGTCTTCGTCATGGTCCTCCAAGCACACTACGCATGTAGTTTCTATTTTCGATATTTCCGTTACCGCTTCCTTTTGTTTTGCTTTATTTCCACTTTTTCCTTTGGCCTTAACACCTTTTGTTTGTTTCCCTTTCTCTTCTAATGCTTTTTTAAACTTATTACCCATCTCTTTCTTTACGTCCTTAGCGTTCTTTTCATTCTCTTTTGCTTCAACAGCAACTTTGTATGGCGATGAAGTTAGGATTTCACTTTTTTCACATTTTCTCTTTCGAGCAGCTGACCGTTTTTTAGCAGCATCTGGCAATGGCGACAAACTATGGACAATCTGGACGACATCTGGATCAATACTAGTCGATGGCTGATGACTGCTGATTGTTGGTTTGCTGGTAGATCCTTGAGGAGGATCTGTTGGTTCATTTGTGCACGTCGTAGTTGAGCTACCAGCAATTGCTAAATCAGCAGCAGACACGAAACCTTCCCCACTGCAGCCCGCTGCATTTGATGTAGTTTCTGGCTCTTCTAGTGGAATGTTGGTCATGTCTGCAGGCAAATAATCCAGATCAGAGAATAAATTCCTATCGAATGGGTGAATCCCTGTGCATTTAAATCCAGACACCGCAATTTCCATCCGAGCTACTTTTGTAAATGCTTCATTGACCAGACCAGCAATATCGTAGTCGGTTATCCGTGATCCGGCGTTTGCTCTCATCCACATATCGCAGCGTTGGTTGTAGGCATCCTTAAATGGCTTCATGAATGTTCTATCCAGCGGTTGAAGTTTGTGGGTAGTGTGTGGTGGTGAGCTTAACAAATGAATGTTATTTTCACGGCAACAGTTGATGACTGCTAGGGTCTTGTGGCTACAATGGCCATCCAACAGAATCAGAACAGGGTTTTCTTTTGTCGGGCGTGAGTGTTTGATGAACAGCTGCAACCATTGAAGGAAAAAATCACTGTTCATCCATCCTTTTGGCTGGGCCACGCCCACGCTTTCAGCTGGAGCATTAATCATGAGCCGATCATTCATCCTTTGCCTGGGAAAAACAAAGAATGGTGGTATAAAATTACCGCCAGCACTCATGCAAAACAGGACTGTTATATTTTTGCCCCTTTCAGCAGAAGTGAGCTTTCCTACTTGACGAACAGCCTTCGGAGCAATAACTTTCTGATGTTTTTGTACGCAGCTGACTCCAGTTTCATCACAATTGTAAATATGAGAGGGTGTGAATTTGTATTGCGTCATGAGTCTTTCAAAGTTGTCATAAAAAAGATCCACTTGTGGTTTGTTAAAACCTACGGCTCGCATCATGCTCGTTGACTCTGGTGTTCTGAGTGATATATCAGGATGTCTTTGCATGAAATCGTAGTAAAAGTGTTTACCAGCAACTCCTTTGTTTCTATTAAAACGATGAGGGATCTTCAAAGTTTCAGCCAAGTCGAAAGCTAACTTCATAAACTCTTTTTTCATCAGAGGCAAACATCTATTAGACAAATCTTTAACATGTTCTACTAAAGTTTCTTCATACTCGGGTGAGAAGGTTTTTGTAAATCTACCGATCTTTGGTTTCAACGTCACTTCTTGACCACGGCTCAATAAGGATGTTCTATCATGTAGAGTACTTTTCGGAATGTCATAGCGTATCGAAGCTTCTCTTAAACCCATTTCCTTGGACAAAACCTTGTCTATCGCAGTAAGTAAATTTTTTTGGTCCCAGTTTCCTTTCTTTTTCTTCTCTTCCATTTCAATTTCTCTTCTCGTTCTCGTTCTTTTTTTAGCTAAAACAACGTACAACATTTATCATAAAAGTAGAGATAGCTACTTACAAGAAAAAACAACTTATTTTCTGTCCGACGTTAGGGGACGACTTGGTGTCCGGTACCAGGGGACAGAGAAACCCCAAAACTACGTATTTTTTACCAAAACCTGTTTGAAATTCTACAAAACTACTTATGAATTTTAAATATCTATGGACCACTTAGTATAATTACAATAACTATAAATAAATAAACACAAAAACATAGTAGTAAAACTCACATAGATCTTACGCGGCGCAGTGCATTCCCGCCAAAACTACCAATTAACCGCTCCCACAATGACCTTGTGCGTCACTGGCACACGGGGGCCCGTGGCCGTGTATGATATGCTCCCCCGCACCCCTTTCAGCCGTTTTTGAGTCAAACATGTTGCGACTTGCCGAAATAGTACAAGTGTCCGAACCTAGGTGCCGTCCGCCGCTACGGGACTTCCCCCTACACCTTTTTGTTTAATAGGTTAACGACTTGTACTGTATCTTTATTGATCGACCAAATGCCACCTAATGGTGGCAAAAAAATTTGAATCACTAAAGAATCAAATTTTTCTGTATCCTACTGGAAATTCTGCGTGAATGAAATAGTTCTAAGTAATATTGCGTTCGGTATTTTTATGACTGTCACTTCTAAATGTCAGCGAATAAAACTGCCAAAGAATTAAGAGGCATTTTAGAGAAAAGTTGGATTTCTATTTTACAACATCTAACAACAGAATGGTTAAAATAAAGCATAATACTGTTGAACTGTTTTAAAAATTATTAAAGTCTTTAAAATTAATCTGATATATATTATCTAATAATAAGTTATTTTTTTTCCAGGATATTTCAGAGTTTTTTTAAGGTTTTAAGAGTACTTACTATGTTTGGGATGATGTTCGGTTTATATTAACACTAATTACATCACATACTTACTTGTTATGTTTCGAAGTCAATTACAAGTGAGGAATTACATAATAAGCAAATGTTAGTGATGTCATCTTTATAATTATTTGGAATATTACGTAACTGGTAACGTCTTTTGTGTGGTTTCTATCAAATTGATGTTTTTCAATTCTTTCAACACTATTTTTGACAGAAAGGATTTAGCAAGAAAGCGTTGCGCATATATGACTGTGTGCAATTAAAAACTTGTGACGCATATTCTTAGTAAATAATCAAAGGTATATCTCTTAGTAAAATCTAAAAAAAAATAATTGGAATTTTGTTGAAATGTCGATAATGTTACTGGCTGCCATTTTGAAAACCAATATGATATTTTAGCTAGATTTTAGTAAGAGAATAGTTCCTCAGGTCTGGTCATTGGGACATTATGACTATGACTGTTTACTCGATCATTCATTGAAGCACATTTCTTTGCTATTTTAAAAGTGCAGATATAAACCAACCATGTTCTTATTTCACCAATAAAACCTTTTAAAAATGCGATTGATTATAACTTTTAAAATACCGATAAAATAGAAAATAATTATAGATGTTTAGAACAGCAAAAAGTGTTGTGACACCAAAACTTTATCCGTAGATAATAGTCGAGTTCGGACGTAAAACCGGTAGCAGCCACCAATGACGGTTATTCATGCCTATTGGTATTACAAGATACGCGATCTAGCCTTGAAATTGACCATACGTTGACTTGTGAATGAATTGCCTACCTAGATTGAATGGAAGCTATAACGATTTGAGCGAATCAAAAAGCGTGTCATGGATTGTTGACGTTGTTTACATACAAATAGCGTGTTTTGAAGGCTACTGAGTTATATTAGGCCTCGTTTGCCGCATCCCTGAGTGTGGTAAGGTGTCTGTGTGCAGATTTCCCCCCGATAACAAAAAAAAAAAAAGGCCTCGTTTGAGCTTGAACTGAACAATCGTTTGGTGAAATCTAACTTGAAAGTTAAGTAGAATATCACTCGAATATAGGTACAGTACGCACAACGGGTTTTTATCCCTCTGAAGTTACCTACAGGTGCGGAAAAATAATTTACCTCCAATTCAAACTAAAAATGGGTTATGCGCAGATACTTCAGAGAAACAAAAAGTCGTTGTGACTACTATAATAGATTTTTGCTATTATTGTTAATTTAGGTTTTATTTTTTTCTGTCACTTTTCAAATAATTTTGATTTATAAGCCATACTTAACTAATTTATAGCATAAGTGGTAGAGCTCTTTGTGAAAGAGTTTGCCCTGGTACCCTTTTTTTAATTAATGATTAGCGATGTATAAACTTATAGGAAGGAAGCTGCCCTGAAAAGAAGAACCTGGCGGGAAATGCATACATTACGCCGACAAGAGCATAGCTCTTAAGTTAGAAGAAGAGAAGAAGAAGAAACTTATAGGCCACTTGAAAATTACGAGATTAAAGTCAATTTAACAATCTCCATACTCCAAATCACAACAGTTTCGACAAATGACTACACACCACGTCTGTAATCACCGGACGTGTAAAACCGGTAGTAAGGCACATCACTCACCGTTACTTGGCACATTCTGCCTTCACCTTAGTAGGGGAAATTCACATGTAAAGCAGGTTGACACCGACTCAAGTCGAGAGCTTCGCACGAAGCGCTTCGCTTCCACTTTCATAATGCGGACTGCCAAGAAGTGGAACTCTTTACCGTCTTCTTTTCCGGATCGCTATCATTTAGGATTTTTTAAGATAGATTGAACATGTGAACTAACTTAAACGTGCTAGGCCTCCCTAGGCTGCAGTTACACTTTCCATCAAGAAGCTGGTAGCCAAACGTTTAGCTATCCATCATAAAAAAATTTTGTTAGTTCTTCTAGGCTTGGTAATTAGTGTAAATACCACCTACGTAGATAGATGTAGATAGATAACTCTTTATGGTACCTGCACCAGAAGGAAATTTCATATTAGACACAAAGTTCTTATATTAAAGCGAAGTACAATGGGCGGCCTTATCGCTATGAGCAATCTCTTCCAGGCAACCTTAGGATGGACTACCGTACGTAATGATAGAACGTGTGTTGGTACTTAGAAGTCGAACCTTTTGTAACAAATCCATTTCCCCGACAAATCCTAGTCCACCAACCCCCCAATTGTCCCCCGACAAGTCCCATTAATTGCCAGTTTTTTTTGATATTATTATTATTGTACATTCGGTGAAAGCCTGTTTTCTATGTGAATGCGTTCATAAACGATGTGGTAACTCTTTCAATCGAATACTTTTTAATTAATTTTCTACGAGATTATGCGCCGGTTGTATTAATCAAAACTTGGTAATTATGATACGTCTAATGGTGGCAAAAGTGAGAGCTGATATTAAATTTATGAATGAGATGACAATTTAAATTTTTTAAGGTGGATGGAATGTGTAAAAATACATATGACTCTTAACAAAGCTATTTTATAACGGTAAAAACATTGGTTATAAAAAAACTCTACTAATTTACTATTTAATTTTAGACGCACTTAAAAAAACCCAACAGGAAAATCTTAAAGTTTTTCCTCATTACGAATTAATTCTTACTTAACTTTACTAAATATACTTATCTTGGTCAAAAACTTCATGGGCTCGTTAATATTAGCACTTAGCTTCAAGTCGCGTTATTGTTATCTCTACAACGGTAATTCTATATGGATCCAGCTCAAAATTGAAACAGCTGGTATACTTTACCACCGTTTAGACTGAGCATCTTGTATTGTTTGAGATTCAATTTAAAACCTGAAGAATTATCTTATCTTATCTTATCTTATAACAATCTCTACAATAAAGAGTTTTCTATCTATCTATCTTATTTTATCTTAATTGTTTCCGATTTTGACCGCTTTAGTTTGTTATGATACAATTTTTATTTTATGACGGTTATAAGTAGGTACTTACTACTTACCTATCACAGACTCTACTAAAGTCAGAAGAGTACTAAAATATTTATCCTGAAAACAGTAGTGCTGTGCTGACGATGACTAATTTATAAACACAAAATATTCTGAAAAATTGCTTTAATATCACCCATAGGAAGTGAAAAATTACTATTTTGTTAAATTTTCACTGGTTTTTTTTGAAAGAAGTGAACCAGCTAGTGCCTTCATAACCTGTGATTCGGATTAACCAACTGGTTACTTCTATACTAATTAATAAACATCTGGAATACCTTGAACTTTTGATAACCCACTACCCAGCTCTGGACAATGGAATCTTTGTTACTATCTACTTGCAACCAAAGCACAGAGCCGCGTATCTAAGTAATTAATCGAAACTTATGATTGATTAAACACATTTAACCAAGCACGACTAACATTTACATTTAAATCTATCTCAATGACATTACTTTAAACTATTTTAATCTAAATTATTACATTTAAATTTTGGAACAATATAGACGACTTATGAATAAAACAATCGTTAGTTAGATATATTAGGCATTTATGTTAAAATTATTATTAGGTATAACAATAGTTTAATTGTTGAAAGGTTGGACTGAACTTTAAATGTTCGATTAGTGATATTAAATAATGTAAATATATTGACATTATGTAAACATTGAACAACTGTCATGGCGGAATGTGTCAGACATCGCCCATTACAAGATAAAATACTTACCATCCTATCCTTCCTACTGATATTATAAATGCGAAAGTTTAGATGTTTCGATCGTTGGATGTTTGTTTCAATCACGTCTAAACTACTGAACCAACTTGGATGAAACTTGGCATATATATAGTTCGTAACCTGGATTGACACATAGGCTACTTTTTATCCCGAATAATTAACAGCATCTACAGGATAAAATAAACGAAAAGGATTAGCAGCGCCAATTGGCAAGAGGATTTCATTGTCATGTCATGTCACGTCAGTTTGACAGGGCGTAGTACTACCTCTTTGGTCTAACGACTAGCGTTTGACATTCCAGTACGAGTTCGGTGTAATGTCAAGTTTCACAAAGTATCCGCTCGGTACACGCACCGATAATATAATGTACACGGAAACTGTAGACGCGTACGAAGTCGCGGATAACTACTAGTAGAAAATAAAGATTGTAAAAAAACATAAGGTATTAAAAATGTGCTAATGATAAATGAAGTAGTGTTAGAGCATCATGTCAAAGAGCTCTTTCGGGGAAGTATTAGCACCGTACCTTTTTCTGCCGCCAAGCAGTGACGTTCGCATTGCCGTGTTCCGGTTTGAAGGGTATGGGTGCCGGTGTAATTACAGGCACATGGGACTTAACATCTTTATGTCTCAGAGTGATGGGCGCAGTGCAGTGCATCACAGGGCACGTTTTCGTGGCAGTGCTCTGCGAGGCAATGCATCGTTATAAACAGTGGTTACCGCTTGACATCATGTGACATCGGCTTTGTTCCATCATTTAGTTGTATAAAAAAGCATGAAGATTACGTAAACTGAAGTTCAACTGTTGTCCGGTAACCCCCTCTATCTTTAGCAGGGACTAAAGTACCTACTCTATGTGTTGTGTACGAACAAGCGTGAAGTGAAGTGGCCAGTCCTTTCCGCGGTAGCACCCGTGAACCACGCGTTCGCGTTTCGACAAACAAACGCTAGTGATGCGTAACGCAAACTCGGTTGACGACTTGTCGATATTTACCTTACGACTGCAAACAAAACTCGATATTTGCCCAACTCGCGAGCTAATGGCAGCTCGAGGTGCGGTCGATAGTAACTAATCCTTCATCTGTGGCTTCTCTCGTTTACCTCTGTTGTAATTCACACAACACTCGCTACCGTTGGCAACTAGAAAGCTAAAAGTCCAGAGCTAAATGTGGGTAGTAATACCACAAATAATAAGCCCGTTTACATTTTACGCTATGGGCAGTAGACTCAGGATTATACCTAAAATAAAATAATAAGGTTTTAAATGAGAAAAAAAGAAACTAAAAGCCATAACTTCATTTTGAATTCCTTTCTGTATGTTCCCGTCTCTCTCTGAACGCGCGCAGCAGGGGGCGCCATCGTTCTCACCTCGCGATGCGAGGTGGTAGCCGGTCTTTAATAAGTATCGATAAAATATGTCGATAAAATATGAATATTTATAAATATTTTCAATGCTTATACCACACGGCATACGCTAGGAAAGTCATTTTTATTCTCGTATTTGTTTACACCTATCAGCCTACCTAGTTCAAGTTAGTATTAATTAGATAAACTGTTGTTACAATTAGGTACACAGCATCACGCAACTTTTGTTTCTATAAAAGTGTAAGCCTGTTAATTAAAATAGAGATACGGTTAATTATAAACGGCCTATTGAGACATGCATTAAACCTAAAACGGTTATAAATCTGAATTAAAAAGCAAATGCAACGTCAAAAACATACTTTGAAATTGGAACAGGTTATGAATTCAATTTGTAATTCGAATTACTTGGATTTAGATTAATTGCCGACAAAATGTCTGTGGGACAGCACTAATTAATCAATACTAGGCTAGGCATGTTATAGAGTTTTATATCAATTAGTTCAACAATTTATTCTAAAAATAGTTTAATATACATAGGGATAAAGTTTAATATTCTTTGAGTTAGTAAGTAAACGTTATCGTAAAGGCTATCATAGTGTGAGGTCTACATACTTCGAAACGGATTTTTTTCGAGTTGTTACAACCATGAGAAGAGTCATGAAATAAATTGTCATCTCATAATGACTACTGTCATGGTCGAAACGATTAATATAAAGCGTAGTTTACATGATACAATCTGTAGAGTTTTTTTTTGTTTTCCGTGAGACAACAAAACCATTGTTTTTTGACAATAATTGTCGTTACTAAAATGAGATAAAAAAATCTAAACCTCTTAAACAGTGATTAAGGAATCGTTAGAATAATGAGTTTTTAAAAGATTTTGAAATACATCTTTTAATAACCGTACGAATTTGTCAATTAGGTAAGTGCTGTATTTTTCTTTGGTTTACCAAACTATTTTTAAAGGATCAGTCACATTTTTTACCTCTTACTTACTTATTACATCAACACAATACAAACGATACTTCGTATTTAAAGAATTTTATAAAAAAGCTATAATACTTTATCATTACATAAATACATAGAAAATAGAGGCGAGTAATCCTATGTAGTGTGAAGTACACACTGGTGTAGTGTGGAGCAGATGGTAGTATGTTTAAAAAGAAAACAACTTCAGTGCCCATTCCACCATCTAATGATTACACTATCCGTCAGTTATAAACATTTCCGTCTCTACTTTAGACTTGTCAAAGACAAAGATGGGTATATCTCTATCTGACGGATGCGTTACTCAGAGCTGGTGAAACAGGCCCTTATTCTCTTATTTCTACAAATTAGGCGTCAAAAATTACTGTTAATCGATATTTATTGACAGCGATACCTGTCCCTTAACGACCGCAATACGAGTAAAATTGTAATTGTCGCTTCCAAAAAAACAAACTTACCTAGGTACTTAATTGTGTTGTGAGTGTTGATGATATAAACAGTAATTACCTATGGTCACAGAAAATGTTATTAAAGTACGATTAGTGAGCCGACAAACTCAGCCAACCAAGGTGACAATTTCATTCTATAGTATTAGTAGTGACCTCTATATAATCTACTATACAAAGTAAGTTACGATACATCGTAGGTTCTAGGTTGAACGTGTGGCTAATACTCCTATTTCCGAAAGGTGTCATAAGATTTCACGAATGTAGTCATTGCTGCTTTTGTACTGAACATGTACACATTATATTATACTGACATATTTTGCTGGCAAGTGTCTAAAAAGAATGATCACGTGGTACAAAATTGTACCACGTGACCTGAAGAAATTACACTGGGCAGTGAAATATAACTTGACAGCAAAAGATTGGAATACGGGGGCTGTACTGTAAGTGTAGTTAATATCGTAATGGGTACTTTTTAAGCAACCACACCTGTTCTCGACAAGGAGCATTTAAAGGCGGGATATTTTCTAAAATAATTATCATGAACATTTTTTGCGGCAGTGGTCGCCGCGGGGTGCTATTGTTTTAAGGATTTTTTTATTGCTTTTGGCAACCCTGAACAATGGACCGGGGAGGGTAATTCTGCGTCGGATGCGGATTTAGCTTGTGGCGATCGGTGGACAGTGCATATGCACCTTTAAGTTTATTTTTAATTAAAGAAGACGCGAGCTTTTAATATAATCAGATTTTAGATGCATCTGCAATATTATAAATCTTTGTATCTCGCATTTAAAAATAAATCTAAGATTATTTTTATTTCAATGATCTCTGTCAGAGTGTATCGTGTTATGAAAACTTTATCAAGAGTCATTTAAGTAATGGAATTATTTTCGAGCTAAAAGCAGATGTTAGCTAAGTGCACTCTGTAATTTTCCATAATTTTTATTATCAATGGCACATTGCGACACCTAAATATTGCGCAATAAAATTAATTTAAACGGAAAGGCGTTTTACGATCATTAATTTAGAGTACAATAAAATGTAATCAGCATTAATTTGTCGCTTGTATAAAACATAAGCGGTTGTAAACCGACCTACTTTTAAATAACCCTACTTTATTGATTAATTAAAGCTAATACTGTAATTACAACTAATTGTAAATCACCTGGGTTAGCTGTGGGTTGGTACCTACGCGGCGTTTATATATCTTTATCTTTGTTTATGATTTAATTACAGGTCGATGTTAGGACTCGTTGGCTCGTATCGCCTTGTAAGGTGTAAAGTTTAATACATCCTCTGTTGTCAAATCTCGTGAAACTGCTTTTACATTTTGATTAAATTTTAGAACTAAAAGTAACTTCAGAACAGTTATTGAACGCATCTTTGTTACCTTTTGCGCATAAAGTTACATAGATGCGTCTTATAACTATTGAGTTTTTTTTTCTACGTAAGTATTCCCAGTCTTTTAAAAACCAGATTTTAGAAGTTTTCGATAGCGTGCTAAAATCAACATTGATGTTACCATTTGCAGATGTGTTTTTTGTACCGTCAATATTGAATTATAAAGGGAAAATCATTTTCATTTCTCGGTGTTGTCGCAACAAAAATCACAGTAAATGAGAGCCACAAAGTACTCAGTATAACTTACTAATTAGTCATCATGACAGCCACCAAAGGGTCTCTCGAGTTTTGCTGCATCATACTTATTTCTGAACTGAATAACGCACATTCATAACCCTTACAAATGTCCAGTACAATTGCAACGAGCACAAAAAACTTAATTAAAGTGACACTTGGCATGCATAATGAAATGATTCACTCTCAAGAGATAGGACAAAGAAAATGGCGCATTGGTCGGAGAATTCACCCGTGTTTTGTTTTTTTTAACGGTTGCATATTATATGTTGCATAGTTGCTTGTATCAAATATTTTCTGCTGATGATTTAAATTTAGAACAAGAACAAACTATCTCGCTTATCGAGACAATAAAATCGTATGATGATCGATAACCACTATCCAAAAGATTAAGTAAACTCCACGTCAGTCAGTTGTTTTTTTACAACATACTTTTAATAAATCATGATCCTATCGTCAAATGTGACTAGTATGACTAGATTTAATCAATTTAATGACAAATCTACCCACGCGTTTTATAAATATTGATCAAATTAATTGGCAAAATTCTCGTTGAATTGACTCGATGTTTTTTTTATGAGCATCGCTAATTAAGAAAGCGAAATCCCAAATCAATAAATACAACATTTAGTCATATCAGTGTCAGAAATATTCGTGAAGTTGCTGTATCTCGTTCTTTATTGTGTGCAAAGAATTTAGGCCAGATATATAAGTGTACCTATTTGACAGCAAACTTATGTAGGTAAAAGTAAGTTCAAAGTACTTAACCTGTTTGATATGACAGGCGTCACAGCTCAGTCGGTAATAGCTCTGCCTTCCGTGCTGTGGGTCGTGGGTTCGATCCCCACCAAGAACAAACATTTGTGCGTGGAAAACATAGATGTTTGTTCTATGTCTGGGTGTTACTATGTATTATAAGTATGTATTTACAAAAAAAAAGTATATAAGTATTCTATCAGCCATCTAGTTCCCATATCACAAGCTATGCTTAGTTTGGGACTAGAGGGTGTTGTGTGTAAACTCCAAAAATATTTATTTACTTATTTATTTATTTATTTATATCGGCAAAACCGCAAAAGAATATTTGAATGGTTTCCAGAACAGTTTTGATAGAGCAGTAAATCTCAGTCAAAGCAACTAGGTAAGTATAGAAAAAAAAGTTACCAAGTGCTTTTGATAATTTTAATGTTTTGAAGCTTGTCAACCTATATCTTACATTGAAGCTGGTTTTAGTTTAATGCACTGTCAAAATATATTTTCTACAATGCTGTGAGTTCTCCAAAAAGGTTGGTATGGGTTTTCCTGTCTTGTAGCAATGACCTGTCAGGTATCTATCGATTATTTAATAGCAAACAAGAGATAACGCTTTTCGAGCTATCGTTAATTATTTGTAGATAACGAGACTTACTAATAATACAGTACTACATTATCTGTGCTAATACGAAGGGAGTATCTTCCCAAAGTCACTTTAGGAATTGTCAAAAAAAACGTGACAAACCTGTCAAAAAAAATCACATCACCAAAAATAATATTTTTTTTTTAATCTTTGAATACCGAAAATTTTTTTCCAGTCTTCAGAGCTTACACAAGTCGAGCTTTCGACCCATCCGTATAATCTACTAACTCAAACTATATTGCAAGATAACTTAAATATTTACTTACCTATTCGAAGTGGGTAAATTGCTATTTTTATCCGATTTCAAAAAAAGGAGGAGGTTCTCAATTCGGTCGTATTTTTTCTTCTTAATGTTTGTTACCTCAGAACTCCGTCATTTATGAACTGATTTCCAAAATTATTTTTTTATCTGAAAGGATTGAGGTACTTCCAGGTTGGTCCCATTCAATTTTCATCAAAATCGGTTTAGTAGTTTGGCTTATAAATAGAAATAACTGGAAAAAAAAATGCCATCCACGTGCACGAAATTGCGTATTTTGCTTTCCTGTGACTTTTTAGTGGTGTTTATGGTCACTAGAACATTTCCAATGAACTGCCATCATCATCTGATGATGAAGCCGGTAGTCGAATTGAAGTCGGTTTTTCTAGTTTTTTAAACTTATAAATTATGTCTAGGTATAGCCAAAAGCTTTTTTTCCCTTTTATTTCCAATCTTTTTTATTTTTAGTAAGTAGAACCTACTTACTTACAAACTGTTCGAAACGTAACATTTTACAACCCCCATGTATACCTACCACAAGATTCCTGGATTTAATACCAACTCGTGGTAGGGCTGCCGCTAATTCACGAGTTTATACTTTAAGAACCACGTGTTAGGGGCAGCCCTGACAAAACAAGATCTTCTGTGATTGAAAATTACAAACGTGAGCTTTTTTCACAAAAGAACGGATGGACATCCTGAAATCATTGACACAGCTGAAAAACTGTAGGTATCTTATCTACATAATAAAATGAAACCATTGATTACAAGCTGCTACTAATCGAAGTCGGAACTGTTTTATTTACTTTAATTTAACCGTATCAGCAGATAGGCGGCAATATAGAGGGGATTATGTCAAATAATGACCGTTATCTGGCGTGTTATCCAAGCATTTGTAATTTTAATGAAAAAAATTGCTTGTAGGTACCTACATAATGTTTTTAATCTACTTTTACTGGAATTTAAGGTAATTCTTATCGTTTTGGATCAAACTCAATTTGAATTTATTTATTTATTTAATCGTATGATTAATTTGAATAAATAATATAAATAAAAAGTCACCCAGTTGGTATATGCAATGTGTAAAGTGCATAAGGCGCAAAGCGCAAAGGCGTGTCAGTTCACTGTCAGTCATTTTATTTAAACTAGCTAAACAAACACATGGTCATACTTACATAGGCAGACAAAGTTGCTCAACATCGTTCTAATTCGCAAATGCTTAGTACTCTTAATGAATGACGCTCTAGATAATTTATAAGTTTAAAAAACTAGAAAACCCTTCTTCAATTCGACTACCGGCTTCATCATCAGATGATGATGATGGCAGTTCATTGGGATTGTTCTAGTGACCCTCTAAAAAGTCACAGAAAAGCAAAATACTTACGCAATTTCGTGCACGTGGATGGCATATTTTTTTCAGTTATTTTTATTTATAAGCCAAACTACTGTACTGAATTTGATGAAAATTGAATGGGACCAACCTATCTTAGAAGTACATCTTTTTAGGTAAAAAAATTTTTTTTTTTAAATCAGTTCATAAATGACGGAGTTCTGAGGTAACAAACATTAAAAAAATAAAAAAATACAACCGAATTGAGAACCTCCTCCTTTTTTGAAGCCGGTTAAAAAGTGACCGTCACTAAAACAAACGACGGTTGAGAACGGGCTTATTCTGTACGCACGAGTTTTCACAAACTCGAATGGAGCGCGATCTCAGCGCACAGAATAGGGAGTGCGGTCCAGCAAGTTCGACGGCTGGCCTTGGTAGAACCAGTCTGTCTCGTCCGAAACACCTCTGACAATTATTCAATAAAACAAAAGCATCCACCACGCCGGTTTTACTCCACAGCAGAAATGCTTGACGCGGATTAAAATTGATCTTTGATATTGTTGCAAATTGAGTAACAAAAGGTGGACTAGGTAAATAAAACAATTTAACTAGGTACCTACTAGATGGTTTTTAAGCGTTTCTGCCCCCGTACGCCAATCTTTTGCTGTCAAGGTATATTTCACTGCCCAGTGTAATTTCTTCAGGTCACGTGGTACAATTTTGTACCACGTGATCATTCTTTTTAGACACTTGACAGCAAAATATGCGCGAAAACACATCAAATGACGTCATAATGTCACTATTTAGTCACAGAATAACTATGAGTTAGTATGAACTGACCATGATTTAAAACTTTGCCGTTCAACTTTGCAGTTCAACTTTGATTGGCATACCAATGCTGACATGCTGTTGATTCCTCGAGTTAGTTAACTACCATGTCAAGCACAGATTGTTTACCCGCGTGACAAGGTTGGTATGAGCTAAATGTGTATAATATTACACGTCTTTCAATAGAACGCTACGATCGCATTGCATTATTCACGCACGTGCGGCACCAAACGAGCCCTAAGTATTATCCATCACCAAATAAATGGCACGGGCCGCTGAAAAATGTACCACGAAATTTGATATAACACAGATCACAATACATCCGAAGGCATTGTAAGCGCCATAGACACGAGCCTAACGAAATATTTCAAATGCAAATCGTGCTAACGCCATGAATGTAATAGTTTGTCGTGCCATGCGCACGCGCCTTGAACACCGGAAACAAATTATCATAACCATATAAGCACGTACAAAATCGACGAAAAACTTATTGATGTCGCTCAACTGATAAATTGCGCTAAGCGAGAAAATAAGACCGGAGAGTAGACACCGCAATCGTTTGAATACAACATCCGAAGTAGATAATAAAGTCTGTCTAAAAGAGCGTTAGGAATTCCAATACTTTTTTATACGTTTCTCATTCAGGCATTCGTTTATTGTAACGGTTGTGACAACGTTTTCTGTGATGTTTTTTATAATAATATTTGTTTGGTGCCTTTATGAAAACACGCCTTTATGATGAACTGCTGTCGCCGTGTGTAAATTTTGAACGCAGCGTTCGAAATTCGGAAATCGATTGTGAAGCGCCGCGCCGCGCCGCCATACTTATTTGTTGACATTCGGTTTAAAAGTCGAACGCAAGTTAACGCAACCGATTTAGAGCGGAAATTAATTATGGAACACCTTCTGAATTTGAAAATAGACTAACAGGCACTAGGATGAATAGGTAAACGGTCAGGTCATCTGAAATTGGAAACACGTGTACAGAGTCAATAATGGTCACATCCTTTAACTTATTTATTTAAATTTAGAACGTTAGGTGTTTATAAAAAAAAGAACATAATAGGTATATTTAGGTCCGACCGAAAAACGGTAGGTGATAGGAAAAACGATAAGTTTGACGGCGTTGTGGGTCTGTTTGTCTGTTTGCCTATGACCTCGTAGCTCCGAAAGTAGGGCTTCGAATTGAATGCAGTTATTTTTGTAAGAATACCGGTTGATCTGAAACTAAAATGAATCTTAGCTATATTTGGTGAAAATTGGTCTGATAATCTGAAAACCAGTTTTGAGGGATCTCAGGAATAAATTGCATTTCGAAACATGCAGTTTATCTCAATTTATTCATATTTAATGAACTGGAGTTCATACTCTAAGGTGATGACCAGCAATGATGAAGAGGATCCAAGGAGATTTTAATTATATTTCCCGTTCTTATAGTATTTTTTTATCGGTACTTAAATGAAGATTTCTCTATTTTAATGTAGGTAGAGTAAAAATTAGGGTTTTTTTGTTTGTGATGTTATTAAAGAAGGTGATTATAATTACTAGGAATGTGGAATGTGCCTATAGGTATGTCATTGTTTTGTCAGGCGTCACAGCTCAGTCGGTAATAGCTCTGCCTGCCGTGCTGTGGGTCGTGGGTTCGATCCCCACTAAGAACAAACATTTGTGTGTGCCAAACATAGATGTTTGTTCTATGTCTGGGTGTTACTATGTATTTCCAAAAAAGAAGTATATAAATATTCTATCAGCATCTAAGTTACCATATTACAAGCTTTACTTAGTTTGGGACTAGAGGCGTCGTGTGAAATGTCCATGAATATTTATATTTATTGTTGAGCTCGTCACAAAATTTTAAAAAAATAATTCATGTTATTATACTACTAATGGATTATTCTAGGTACCAAGACCTACTCATTAAATGTTTGATTAAATTATTTTAAATTTGTCTCGCCTACTTTATAACCATAAATAAATTAATGTTTCTCATAAGTAATTAAATTTCTATAGAAATTTTATGTACTTAGCAATTCTAAAAATATTAACTTATTCAGTCATAGCGAATTCAGAATGTTAAATAAATTAATTTATTTAGGTAGGTACCTAGGTACTGCATATATACCTACTCGTTAGATAATAGGTAGGTATAGTACCCGCAGCGGATCTTTATCCCTCTGAAGTTAGGTGCAACTACGATTGCGCATGTAGGTAGGTACCTACTATTGTGCGGAAAAATTAGCTTACCCTCAATACGATCCAAAAATCAGTTCTGCGCAGGTAACTCAGAGGGACAAAGATAATAAATAAATAAATAATAAATATTCATGGACATTTCACACGACACCCTCTAGTCCCAAACTAAGCATAGCTTGTAATATGGGAACTAGATGCTGATAGAATACTTATATACTTTTTTTTTTGCAAATACATACTTATAATACATAGTGACACCCAGATTCGTTGTGATTGTGAGTATATTACGTATATATTCGTAAATCTCGCAGTATGTAGGTAGTAGCAAGAAATAGTAAAAACACTTTGTAAGTTTTTTGATAAAAACAAAATTCTTATTAATGACATGCATCAAATGGATGTCCTTTGACAAATGACCCTGCACTTGTTTTAATATGGCATAAGTTTAAATAAATAATGAAATCCACCATCAATCCACAATATCAGCATGCAAAAAGTGTTTAGTGTACTAAAAAGTGGTCATAACAAAAAGGATTTAACCCACGAAATGATCAAACGCGAGTCATATCAGAAAAAAGAACATAAACTTAAGTGTTACTCTTTTGTGTCATCTTTGGACTTCACATCTCAGTTTTTCAGAGACAAGCTAATCTTAGATCAGCGTGTTGCATACGATACACCATTGTCGTGTCTAATAAGATGGAAGTAGGTGAATTTTCAACGAGGTCGATGACTTTAAACGGAATCGGCAATGAGGAAAACCTTTGAAAAACTTTTTTTGTCTTTTTTTATTGTAATTTGAACCTTTATTTTTTTATTTTTGAATAGAAGTGTTTTTACGATTAATGGAATACGGTATGTAATAATGATTTGGTACAGAAACAATTTTGAACCACCTAAGTACCTACGTACCTAATGAAAATAAAAATTATGAAAATCTGAAAATTCAAGAACGAGTCCAAACAATCCTGGTGTAGACAGGTTGATACATAAATAGAAGGAATATATTCGTATATAATTAATTTAATTTCAAAAACTTTACAAAATAATAAGTAACGAAAAACTTGACTGCTTCGGACCAAAACTTGCTTTAGTTCCTCTACCTCCGCCTAGATGGCGCTGTGTGTATGATTCGCGATGCGAAGTCCGTTGCGAATTTATTTTGACAACAAACTCTCGCCAGTTTTTGTATTGGAAAAATCTCTAAAACTCAGTAGATTATTTATTAGTACCAACACTACACTATATTAGAAAACTCTGCCTTCGTAAAGAATTAATTTTAAAAAGTTTATTTTTATCAGGTTTAGGTACATACCTACATCTCAACATGTTCAAAAATTCGAAAATTCCGAAAATTAAGTCGATAAATTACATAATGTAATTACATCATCATCATTATCACAGAATCTTGCTAAAAGTTAGAAAGTTTTACAGAAAGAGAAAATTCTAAAAATTCTAATAAATTTAGAGTCACTGAAAAAAACCTTACCACGATTTTTTTTACAGTTTTAACCCAATTTTGAATATCGCTTGAATGTTACTGTTTATCTGAAAAAGCTAGAAATCACTGTTACCCCTATTATCTGAAAGTGCTAAATGTGCAAATGTTTTATGCATGATGGCGTCACTTAGGTAGGTACCTTCTCGCTACCAAAAGTACACAGAACAAAGACAGGCGCTGATAAATCCAGGCGATAATCTCTATATCGGAAGCAGAATTTCCCTCAAAGACAATTCAGAAGATTGTAAGCAAAGATATTAAGCCTCGGCTTATTACCACAATGTTTTCAACACATTAAAATTGCTAATGATCTTCTTGTACCTTCTTTAGCAGGAGTTGCCCGTGCAGAGAACACGGGCAACTTTGGAACCTATAACAATAAATGGCCCAGCAACATTTAGTCGAGCAATTTGTGGAGTGAATAGCTAAAGAAATAAAATTAATTGAGTGACTGGAGAAATTAGTGAAGTGACTAAACATATTATTTTAATGGCTGTTAGCATTTCATTAAAAATTATTTTGGCGCCTTTATTAATAAATGCACGTTATTTTATAATGCTAAATACGAGATTTGAAATGTCCAGTGGCTATGGAAATTTAATAAAAATTGCTCATAACGCTCATACGAGGTTGGCATCGTGGTAACTCGATGTTTAGTGTCGTCACAAAATATCAAGCAATTTTTGTTGCCCGTGTGAGAGCCTTAACTTATATAATTTTGTTACCTATTGTAATTTTTGAGATTGTACAACTTTAATTAAAAATAACTTTCGGCGTTTTCACGAAAGAAATAAAGAATTTAATTTAACCTGTTACAATTGTTTCAACTTATTAGGATAAAAACGTGGACTTTTCTTACCAATACACCTTTTTGAGTTTAGGTTCTAACGTTCTTAGTAAATTAGTTCAATATTCTCATTTAATCTACTTGTTCACTACTTATTATGTAAGTAACTATTTGCAAAAAAAAGTACCTATATAATTATTCTATCAGCAATCTAGTTCCCATTTCACAAGCTTTGCTTAGTTTGGAATTAAAAACCGGTGTGTGAAATGTCCATAAATATCAAAAAAATAATAGGAAAACACCTACTATCTTTTTGGTACACGTGTTTATAATTTTTTTAAAGATTTGACCCCACAGAGACCAGACAATCAAACATGTTATAAACTAGAACACATTAATTATTCGAACGAATGCCACAAGGTGCTATTACTTTCTATTCAAAAATAAGTGCATAATATTTGATGTTGGTTGATTAACATAACGTCTTCGGTGGCGCTATTGTGTCGCTATTCGCACCAAACGCATGCGCCCACGCAGTTTTTTAAAATCAAATTATAAAATCGACGAGGCTTAGGTACAATTTAAGTTTGACAGATTGTGGCCAAAGATTATCTATTACCTATCTTTTCAAAGTAAAAAAAAAAACAATTGTATGTTTTGTTGCAGCATCAAACCAATTCGAGAGTAATCAGGATAAATACCTACCTAGGTAGGTACCTAAGATTCCGCACGATGTTCACGCCTGCGCATCTTAAGTCTCGTGGATAGCTATATTTACTACTAAGTAGGTATAGATCTACCTACCTACTTACGTATGTTAAGTTTCTCATTTTGTTATTACAACATCAACAATTTCACAAATTGTTGCACCCTTGTTTTGGGTATATAAACCTAGGCCGGCAAATTCCTTCTAATCTTGATTTGTTTCTTTGTAATGTAAGCAATATAGATTAAATACCTACAGTGCAAGATAGATGCTTATCTGCTATGATTAATGGATCTGGAATATCGATAGATTGACGGGAGAATTATTTTGAGGCAAGATGGCCGCCCCGTTGCGCGGGAATGCAAGCGCGCGCGCTGTTTATTCTGCAAGTTTTTATTTGAATTTCGAATTAGACAAAAAGTTTTGGAGATTGAAAGTTAGATTGACCTACTCCATTGGTGTCACTTTTTCATTAAGTATAAGTTATTATTAGTTAGTTATATTATCTTTAGTTTAAACAAATTTAAATTTTTCCCTCTAATTGGTAATTATTTTAGTAAAATTACAAACAAAAAAGAGTACCTATTGTTATTTTAAAGGTAAATTAGTGTAGTTTTGTTGATTTCATTCAAATCATGACAATGCGTTTGTAAATCTAACAATGTTAACAAATCACCTAAAATTTAACTCTATCAGTAAAACAGATAAGTAGCTACTACCTACCTTAAATAAACTTACTATCTACAAAAATAACAATGGTCTTAGATTGTAGAAAAACTTATTTACATACACCTAGGTATGTTTTCTATGATAATTTAAAAAAATCATAATTTTGACTGATAGGTACCTCAACATTAATAAAATAGTGCCTATTCATGGTAAGTAAGTACCTATAATCTTTAATTCTAACAAGATTTAAATACTAACAAAAAGTTATGGTAAATTCAGAGTGCCTGGTTATAGAAAACCCACTGGTTTTTAAAATAACTCAAAATAAACCCTTTTTTGTTTACTTTTTATTTGGGTTTATTTATAGATACTTAACTTACCTAAGTAGGAAGGAAGTACAAACTTATCAGGAGGAATTTTCTCCAACTTTTGTTTATCTTAAACTATTAGATTTTCATAGGAAAAACAGGAATGCTCAATCTCTTTCACAAAATCCCCTGCACTTTGATGTCATATCAAATTAATTAAATAACTTATTCTTGTTTATATAGGTACTATGCGTAGATTATCAAATTATATCAAAGTATATTGCTTTTTACATTGTACTGGATCTTGTGTCTGCAATAAAGATTTATTTATTTATTATTATTTATATTTGATATCTAAGAATAAAATTTCACTCTTGTCAAAAAGTTAGGTACTTTGATACCAAATTCCAGAGTGTACCTAACCTACCTACTAAGGTACAGTCTGTGTAAGTGTCTGGATAAGTATTTTCTAATAAGTTTTTAGAAATTTTGCGTTTTAATGATAGAATTTGAGAGTTTGTAACAATAACAATATTTTTAGCAAGTCTTGCGCTGTTGTTTGATAGCTGTGATGTTTTGTTTGTTGGAGCTGGAATGCACAAATAGCATTTTAAACATGGTTTAGGTAGGTAGAGTACCTACTCTACCAATGTTGATGTTTGATAAACTGACATAAACAATTAGGTTTTCTAACAAGATCTACAAATATGCATATTGTAGGCATTCGGCCATTTAATAAATCTTCGATGTTTTTATTTACAGATGTTGATATCAAAATATTTGATTTTGAAAAGTTAAAAAATTTATCACTGCGTTGCTTATAAGTAAATGTATTTGGTTTAATTTTTCAAAAGAAATTTTGTGAAAAAAGGAAAACGGAAGAAGCATTTCCAAGTGTTTGATGTTTGGCAAACAGAAGTAAAAATTACAAGATCAGATTTTCCAATAAGATTTTCAAATTGTTACCCAAAAAGCTCAGGAGCAGAATCTGTTCCCGAAGAGATAGAGTTTCTAAAATGTAATGTAAATAGTAACCTGTGAGCATCGCCTGCAGAGCGCAGCTAAAGCCGTAATTGCGGCATAGCACGCACTCACTTTTTAATCACTTGTCCAGTATCCAGTAAAAACTCGAACAACACTTCTAAAAGTTCAGTCAAAACACTAGTAACTATGTTATTGCACCAAAAACACGCACTGTAACTGTTAATGAGGAACTAAAGTTGTGTTGTTGGTGTTGGCTTGTCGTTCGGATTGTTGTTGGCGCGGCGCGCGCGACGTGTCACAGTCAACGGTCGCTGGCACACTGCGCGGCCGGCCGCGGGTGCCCCCCGCCGGTGGCGCGCGCGCCCCCTCTCGACCCCCCCGCACCCCTCGAGGGGCGGGGCTGCGAGCGAGCCGAGGCGATGCAAAGCCCTAATTACGCTCAACGGGCGAAGCGGGACGGCGATAGCAAGTGGGCGCGAGCTATTAGCGCGCGGAGAGCGGGACGATGCTCGTCTTAAGTATTTTGTATAAGTAATGAGAGGTGCGGGTGCGGGGGGCTGCATCTCCCGCCAATCTTTAATGTTGATTAAGGCCGCTGCCGCCTATGTGCTCCCCTCATTAACGCTTGGCCACGCCTTGATTTAATTACACTCGTATTAATTGTCATTGCTCTCGGACGCCAATTGTTTTTGCTTGGATTCTGCGAGTCCAAGTGCAGGAGTCTTCTTTGTTTGGTCTGCAGCGAGATGATTGTCTCATTACTTAGTTTAATTGATCAAAAAGTTACCTAGTGATTGATAATATTATTTTATTAAGGTCGGTTATGGTAAGCATGCCAAGAGTTCCATCTTTTCAAGCTTTAGCAGAACCTGTACCTATAATTAGGTGACAAGGTCACCTATAGGTAACCTATAGGTGACATTGAATGACGGGAACTAAGGATAGAAATAAGTACCTACATATAGCTAGGTAGGTAAGGTAAGCTATATAAGTAGGTATATTCTGCTACTTTCAATAAGTAGGTACCTAACCTACTACCTACTCACAAAATAAGGTGGTTATTTTTTAATAGATGATTAAGTGGGTAGGTACTAGGTACTCTAGGTACAATACCTACTCTACCTAACTAAATACTACCTAGGTACCTTCTTAACTGTACCTAATTATTATTATCCTAATCGAAGTTATTACCTAGACTACCTACTTAATAATAATTGTTAATCAGCATTACTAGGAGTAGGTATATTTGTGTCTATCGTGATTTAAACGTGAGATTAGGCACATTCAAATTGAGATACCTACTTGGGTAAAAAAATTTCAGACTGACATAATATATGGTAACAATCCGGAAAATGACAATTTTACGAGTAAGTAACGAAATAGGTTCAAGATTACAACCATTCAATCAATGATAGGTAAGTTCTATATTATTTAGAAACAAAAATGCAAGCAGTTTAGTAGTGTACTGAATACTGATGTCGTCTACTAAGTAGGTAGACGACATCAATATGTCGTCTACTAAACTGTTTCCATTTTTGTAATTTTAATGCCTATAATTAAATATTGTTTATTTCTTCAGTTAGCACGCCAAACCACTCTCCCGACCTGTATTTTGCAAATAAAGAGTTAAAAAAAGCTGGTAGAGTTCCACAATAAATAAATAAAATATTGTGACGGTAGCCTGGCAATAAATAAATGAAAGAAATAATAAATAAAATATGTTTCCCTCAACATTGCGGTCTGCGCCTGCGCCACCCACGGAGCTTGCGCATGCAAAAAATACGTCGAAAGCTACCTGTCCTACTGTTTGAATAGGTGTGTAGTTGTTAATAGGGAATTTTCGAGGGGAACTGTCAATTCGATAAGTGCAAATAAATTTAAAATAAGCAGTAGCTTGCTAGAAGGCTGAAACAGAAAGGAAATTTAAATAATAAATAAATATTTAGATTTTTCACACAACGCCCTCTAGTCGCAAACTAAGCAAAGCTAAAAGCTCCAGATTGCTGATAAAATACTTAAAAATAGGTACCTATCTATAGGTAGGTAAGTTACCTACTTTTCTATACATTTTAATAGGTAGGTAAGGTACACCGAAGAAAATCCACTCTAAATTTTGTAATAGGTAAAACCTACCTACATAAGTAGGTACAAATATTATTTTGCAGCGTTAAAATTTTGGAAACTATACCACAAAAAGTTTATAAAGTGAATATTTAGAAGGTTTCTTTTTTATTTATATTTACACAAAAAAAATATTTATTCTTATAAATAATCACTAAAGAAAATAAAAATTCTTAAAATAAAATTGTATTTCTTCCGTCCGTATTATTTCTACCAAGATAGATAGGTACTTACGTAAACCATAAAAAAGTAGGTATATCTACAGTAAAATAGTAGCTAGAAGCTTACAGATAGACTGTTGTTTATAAAAACTGTAGCCAAGAATAGAAAGACGAGTCAGCAAAGCAACTCCATGTTTGATCTGCATTTGCTCTACAGCTGATGGCGATAATTGCTACCTTTTACTGAGAACTAAATAATTACCTGGACAGTAGTGTTTTACTTTCAGAAACTTCCAATTAGATTTATCTCTTTTATATTCATGTCACACACCTGTCTAATTTTAATATACTTCTAGTAGGTATGCACAATGAATCTTTATCCCTCTACGATTTCACATGTAGGTAGGATAGGAACACTGTTGTGGGGGAAAATTCGCTTACCTCGAATTCGACCCAAAAATGGGTTCTGCGTAGATACTTCAGAGGAATAAAGATTTGTTGTGAACTTGTGACTAATAGGTAGCTTTAAAACTCGTATCCATAAATACATAAAATAAGTATTACGTAACTTACCTACTCTTATTTTTTATACTTAGGTGTATGGTAGGTATTCTAGCCAATGAGGACGATGAGTTAGAATGTTTTTCCTGAGGCCTTAGCCAATTACATTAGCTAGGAATCGATTCTATTTCTACAATCTTTATCGCTGCAACGATATCGAAGATAGATCGGGAGACCAATTGACATACAAGTAGAAAACTCCATATCTCCATCCTCTTCTATCAGTCTTTCGAAGGTCTTTCGCTACTTGATGTCCGCCGACACCACAGAACAATAAATAATATATTTATTATTTATTATTGTGTGGCCGACACATTGCGTTGGCCAAATTGTTGGTAATTCTTCTTTAGTATAAATAAATGCTAATTTCTTGTAACATTCAATTTTATAAAAGTAGCCATCGTAATAGAGTCAGTGTAGCCAGCAATGTTGCATTTTTGCGAGCGCGCGGGGTCGGCCACACTCAACAAACGCCATGCCTGGCATGGCGCGTATTTGTTTGCCTAATCAATCTCGTTTAATCTATGGTTTTCTTACATCCAATGTCAGTGTCTTTCGAACATAGAAAAAAATTCTAATAGGCAGGTACTACGTAATAAGAAGCGGGACTTCTACCAAGAAAACAGGAAAGCATGAAAAAGAAGTTTACCATACTCGCCACCAATGGCCACCATAATAACAGAAATAATTTGCCAAAAGAATAGTAGCAATATCACCTGATAATGACAGGAAATCTTGATTTTAAGTGGTGCTAGCCTAGAGAAAATGAAATAGGTGTGTACTTTAGAATTGTGTAATTTATAATTTTTTATCGATATCGATAAACTTAGAACTAGGTTTTAAAAAAAATACATAATTATACTTACTGCAAAATATAAGATTTATTAGTGTAGGTGATTTGCACATCGTTTACATTGTGAATACTAATCTTGACTTTTTATAGAAGACGAAGCGCTCGTGGCGTATCTTGCCTAGTCAATCTTCACCGATTATTCGAGGGTGACAAAAAATCGGCGAGAGAGGGCACTCTATTCCCCATTATAATATTGCTCTATGATTCTATTTCTACAATCTTGATCGCTTCAACGATGTCGAAGTTAAATTGGTAGACAAAGTAACATACGAGAAATAAATGCCTACTCGATCAATAACTTCGCTAATTCTGTCAGTTTTTCGCTAGAAATCACGTTTAGTCTATGGTTTTACTACATCCAATGTCATGTCAGTGTTATTCGAACCTAGCATATTAATTTTGTTTATTTATTTTATTTTTATGTAAAAAACGAAAATTTATGTTTTATTGTGAAACATTTAGATAAAAAATAGAAAAGTGGACTAGGTACCTAGTAAATAAAGTACCCACAAAACCCTGAAAATATAAGGTGTGATTGGATGCAATGTGCAAACACCAGAAAAATGAAATAAATGAAGAAGAACTCTGGCTATGGAGAATAATATTAGATTTTTTTGGATTCCACATTCCAGATCACATTCATAACATGCCACATTGCAGAGGTAAAATATTGTTTGTAGGTAGATACCTATGAGGAAGTGATTTTAGTTTCAATCCAAACAGTCAGTGTAAAGCGGCTTACCTGCCTACAAGCATAATATCAAGGGTTATTTATTTTCTTGTTACAGCGATGTCCTTAGACTCGATACACTGATGATATATTAGATTTTATAACTTATCTAAATACGGTATGTGGAGGGTAGGTAATATTAACATCTTTATATTTTCAGATATCACCTGCCTACATAATAATATGTACTGCTGCACTGAGCCTAAACAAAACATACAGTTATTCTACCAAGTATTCCTACTTGAAAGTTACCACCAACATTCTATGATATTGGAATTTTCGTGGAATAATATTTTTGTGCTCTTTTTTCCTGTGTTAATTTAATTCTGAATAAAATATGTTTTTTTCTTCAAGTACTTATGTACTTTTATTTTTTTAAATGCATGCAGGTTAGGTCATGTGTAGGTATTGCTCTTAATAAAATCAGTAGCGAACATCGCCCTTTACTGCAAGGTTTAGTGTAGTAGGTTTGAAAAAACCTAGGATTATTTCGCGGTCATCTCGGCAGTCACCAAATCGATTGAAACGTCAAAATTTCACCTAAAATCGCCATTTTGTTTCGATATCTATAGGGTTTTGGTTTTCGCTGGCTTTTCTATCGTGCTGATAGAAAATGAAGTGAAGTCGCTTGTCAAAAGAGCCACTTGGCTACGCATTTGTATGGAGATAGTCGTTCGGCTGTTGTCGGTTCGTGCGAGGGAATCGACATGTATACCAATATTCGTTTCGTTGATCATAGACCACGTGATACATCTATGCCTTATGTCAATCCCATACATTTTTGTACTTTTGAAGTTGCTTGTCAAAAGTATTATTTGTATGGAGGTAATCTCGATTCGTGCGATCGAATGGACATGTATTACATTTAGCTACCAATGTTCGTTTCGTTGACTACAGACCACGTGATATATCTATGCCTTATGCCAATCCCATACATTTTTGGACTTTTCTACTGCCGACTTCGCTTGTCGAATGTTACCTTGGCTAAGGCCTCTGTTTCTTTAGCCTAAATCAAAAGTCTAGAAGATTATAAGAACAACTGTGAAAAATTTTGGCGATATCTCAAAAACTGTATTTTCTACGATTTTTTAAAGTTTGGATTTTCAAAATCTGCTATCTATAAATCGTTTGCAACGGTTTGTAGATAGCTCAACTGCTTCATGTGTATTTTGTACATATTATAAATATTGTTAATACTGTATTAGTCGTAATTTTCTTTGTGAATAAATATTAGAAAAAAATAAATTGAACCCAAAAAAAGTACCTACCTAAAGTTCATTTTGATCTAGATAAAAAAAAACATTTTATCATTAAACACCCAAAGTAGAACAGTAAAAACCCAACATACCATCAACCCATCATAGGTAGTCTTGTGGGTAAATGGACACTTTACCCTATACACTGACCACCCCAACAATGAGAAAACGATAATACACATTTATGACCACTGACAGCAATTTGACTTGCTTACCTTGCTTACGGCCTATAAATAAATGGGTTACTTTAACCCTTCACTATTTTTATTAGCATGGTTACATTTGGTCACATTATGGTCAATTTCGAATTATCGAACGGGTTTTTTTGGAAAATCATTGTTGTACCTAAGTACTACCACCTTTTTTTAAATTCGTGTTTAACTCTATTGGTCAAAGTAGGAATGAATAGTCTCGTCAACATTGTTTGTAAGAAAATCTTTATCAATTTATTTTGTAATGAATCTCGTTTTATATTTAAACAAAATATATAACTTAGGTACCCTAATATTTTTAGCAGTAAAATTATTTGCACCTGCTTACATAATAAGTGGAATAACCAAACAGGAACATAATTGTTACCCAGTTGGCCAACCGACAAAAACTAACAAGAGCTAAAAAGGTTGAGGTTACATTTTTTATAGAATTCGTGATTTAAAATTTGCTCGTCGTACCGTTGACCCCAGCCTATTCGGTCACAAGCGCGGTGAGGGCATTGACCTGCCTGGCCAACCCCTGACCTTGAGTATCGTAAGCTTACGTAACGCTGTTTTCCTAAACGCACATGTTCACTTGTCGCAGAAAATGCTTTTTTGATGACGGGTTAAAAACAAACGTCAGTACTTTTCAAACTAGGTACCTAGTTACCTACTTACCTAAAGGGTTCTTTTAATACTAATTTTTTATTTATTTATAGGACATCGAACAAGGGTGACACGATAATAACAGAAATGTCCTAGCAATGGGCTTAAATCTAATTGTGTCGTTGCGTTGGTTCCTTTAATTAGTATTAGAGGAGGCATAAATAATAAATATATCACTGAATACCACAATTACTTATACTTACAATTTACACTACTTAGGTACCTAACCTACCTCAGCAAAATAAAAAAAAACCTCATTGATTCAAATAGAAATGTTGACTGAATGAGCCACTTAGTTAAAATTATGATAGGTAGGTAGTAGGTACCTTACCTACTGTACCTAGGTATATTTTCAAAATTGTTGTCTTTTTATCCTACTAGGTATTTGACCTGCTCTACCTACCCACTCATAAAAACTTGTCATGCATGTGGTTAGGATTAGGACACCCTGTATTATATAGTCTTTATAAAAAATAACAACTGTACCTACATAAGTAGGTAAGTACCTATAATTGCTTACTTGAGAAACAAAAATAAGCAGGTAAATAAATAAATATCATTAGGATGAATTAAAAATAACTGAATTCATACAAAAACTGACCCATTGCAAAGAAAAACAAAGCACGTAACGCCCCCTATGTAAGAATCATGAAACTATAACGCCGACAAAGAACCCTTTTCACTCAAGAAAAGTCGAGAAAACTCCACACATGTGGGCGAACGTATGTAACACCACCCTATTTTTCCCGAACCCTACTTCTAAGATTAGTGCTGCCATCTATTGACGGATAGAAGAGGTATTTTTATTCAGAATTTTTATGATGTCAAAGTTACGGAAGTAAAATTGTTATTGTTATGACATGACCATGAAATTCAGGAGTAGTGGAGTTACCTGAATGTTTCAATAAGCGTAGAATCCGGTAGAGATTGCTTACCTGAAAAAAAGAAAACATTGTGAATTAGTTAGGTACCTATACAATGCGCAAAGTGATTCATTTTCTGTTGTTCTATGTAAGTAACATTATTTTTAAATTAACAAAATATTACTGTGTTAAAAGTTCAAAGTCATGCCTTTTCATATATCTAGTAGAATATGTAGTAAAAAGTAGGTACCTAAGTTATGATCATGAGGAGTAGTGCCTAGTTTCAATTTAGGTTTGAGAATATTTCCTGCCATGGGGGTGTACTGAATAATAAAAAAATAAGTTTATTATTAAACTAAAAACCTGGCATCTGAAAAATAACTCTCCAAAAAGTTTGAAACAAAAAAATATTCTCGTATGAAATTATTAATATGAACATAATGATATTTTTTTTAATTTTAACTTTAGTTTAGGGACTTTTACTAGTTTAAAGTATATAAGTATATGATATATTTGACGGAACTATTAGAATAGTGTATAAACTACCCTACGCAAATAGTTCGAACTATTAGCGTAGTTATACACTATTCTAATAGCTCCGTCATATCCTATCCTATCCTATCCTACTAATATTATAAATGCGAAAGTTTAGATGTTTGGATGTTTGTGTTTCAATCACATCTAAACTACTGAACCAACTTGGATGAAACTTGGCATATATATAACTTATAACTGCTAGTTCATAATACGAGTAGGATAGCCGTGGTCATATGCCATTTAGCCCTAAATGATTGTCTTATTGTTTTGCACGCCAGGTGGCATTTATTATCAAAATAAAATTGAAAAATAGTCGTGAGGAATTCTTTAAATGTTCCAATTTTTTATTGAGTGGCAGAACCCTAAAAGCCCTAATAATGTATGCCAAAACTACTCTACCCACCCAACCCTAAACTGTGATATTTGATAGCGTTCGCTTGACATTTTCGCAAAATCGATAACACCCCTTATTGGTAGCGAAATGATTGAACATCCTATCGCGATATTTTTCTAATGGTCGACCGTGTTTGAGACCCTTTTTCTTTGTTAGGATCCTTTTACACTAGGTTTACAACAAAGATGACAAACCATTTTGAGCAGCCTCTAGCATTTACAATTATTTTATAAATTCAAAGTTTTGAACTTTTTGATATTAAAACCAACGATTCCGTTACGACTAGACTGAATTATGGAATTAAAAATGAATGAATATTATTTATCCAAGCAAATCTGCAATGCGGAAACCTGTTTAGTTTAAAATAATTCTTATAATTGAAATTTTGACCTATGGTAATGTATTTTAATATTTTAATTTTTGATAAGTACCTACCTACTACCTACCTACCAACATTTTTTGAGAGACTTTAATATTTTGGCAATAAAGGTTCCGCTTTAAATATTAACTTAAATAGTGTATGAAAAATATTTTTGTAAAATAAATGCCATGATCTCTTCAAGTGAAAATCAATGTCCCCTCTAACCTATGGTTGTAAGTATTTCGGCTCGACAGACTGTAAGTTCTTTAGAGTGACTTCTAATAGTGCGTAGACCGCTTAAGACCCCTTTTCTTTTTACATGTCGCAAGCTAACGACAATACGAAATCAATACCAACACCATCGATGCGAAAAGCGTGGGCAACACACACACTCACAATACATACGCAAATCGGTTTGCGTGTGTGCTCAAATAATATGCAAGCTTTGATTGTGTGGAGCGAAGACGTTAGGGTGGCCATTGTTTATTGCCAAGATGAGATGTTGCCAAACTTTTAGTATTTTTTTATATTTCGATATTTTAACGATAAATTGTTCGGTTGTTTAGTTTCAGTGTGATGTGTCATTCTCCAGTTTGTAACTGAAAGGTAACTTTTACCAGGAACTAGTAGAATAACTGCGACATTATTTACGGGATTTTATTTCTTTATAACCATAAATCTGGATACCTTTCGTTATCATTCATTCGATAGTCAGGTCATTTAGTATTGGTCAACGTTTGGACGTAAGTCTCTTCCAAGACGCACCTTTAGGTTGAAATTCAAGGATTATTTTCATAGTACGAGTAAGTACGTACAGTCGTATATTTAGTTGTAGGCACGGAACCATGACACCAACAGCTGTGTGAAATCCCCGAAAAGTACTTTGAAATATTTTTACAAATGCAAATTTCTCCAATAAAAAGTGAGGTCACCCTAAAAATTGGTAAAAAGAAAACGCATTAACACATATAGATGAGTAGTCACACATGGGAGCGCACCCACACAAGCACACGCCACCCTGAACCGTCCTTTAAACCTCCCACCACCCTCGGCAGTCTTTTGATAAGGAAATGCAGACATTTCGAGAAAAGCTAAGTATCGAATGAGCATTGAGTGGTGTTGGTGTTTAGAAAACAATGTCATAATACGGTCGTGGGTAGAGTATTTGAGCTAGAACTAAGTTTACCTATTACATAAAGTATGTATAGGTTTCGCATAAAGCTTCTATGGGTTTCGCATAAAGTTTCTATGGGTTTCGCATAAAGTATGTATAGGTTACACTGCACTTTTATGAGAAACTCTTTGGACATTATTATTCAATACCGTTTTGTGGCCACTTTTGTTCTGCCAGTGCAATTACAGGCACATGTGACTTAACACCTTATGCGTCTCAGAGTGATGGACGCAGTGCACTGATTCACAAAACACGTCCTTAATGGACTTGCTCTAAGAGGTAATGCATTGTTATAGGCATCAGGAGAGCCCATCGGTTTGTATCCTAAAGAGTGTTTAGTATTGTTATATATTAGTACAATAAAGAATATATCTATCGATAATACCATTAATTTTTCGCATAAAAAATAAATCTATAAGCTTTATTAAAATTAACCCTGTCAATGTTTCACATAACCCATTTCTAAGAGATTTTTATGCACTGTTCAAATATTTGGCGAATAATTTTATTTCAACAATAACAATAGTAAATAGCTAAATCTGAAAGGTTTCCGGTTTTATGATGATAGCCATAAATGTCTGCGTTATCAATGCATAATCGAAAAATTATTCAGACAGACAGTGCTAAATAAAACTAAGGTGTTTATTTATAAGGAACGATTGCAATCAGCATAAAATGACAAAAATCTAGCAATCAGTACATTTACATTTTTAATGCCGCATAAATAGGTTTCCGATTGAGAGTTATGTCAAAAAACTCGCATAATAATTAATTACTACCGGTTATAATCTGGCGATAATTATAGTGAAACAACATTGTTTTAAGCGGCGAGAATTATTGAGTTTGAAATGACGATCTCCCCCAGTCGTGAAGTGGTTTACATTCCACTGAAAAGCCCTAAAGCTCGGTGAGATTCGCTAATAATCAACCTCCCCTACTAATTAAAAGCCGGTTTTAATTGCTTGAAAAGGCCACCTGTTGCGAATCATCTGCCTTTGTCACACTCTGTCGTCTCTCTCGGAGGCTGCGAACGGCCCGTATCCGGATATCCCAGTACATAATTGTCAGAAAATTCAATTTTGGAACGAGATAATTGGGGCCAAATGAAATTTGCAGTCACACCCGGTGCCCTTTGTTCGAATGCCTCGAACCGTTCTATAAATTGTTTGATGAACTAATTTATTAATCTCTTTTCGAACGTTTGCTCATCTCATTTGAAATTCGAATTTGTATTTGAATATTCAAAAGGATTTTGAAATATCTAATCTATATTACCGTAAATGATAATGGCATTAACATTTTGGAGTATTGAAAGTGACTTCGCATTAAATCTTAATGTCGGTTAAGTTCGTGATTAGTATTCCAAATTCTGACCCGGATTGTAATAAACAAAAAAAAACGTGCGTCTATTAAATAAAACGAATTAAAAAGAATTTAGCTTCGAAATGGTGCAAGTAATCAATCACGGAATATCTCCCATGAATCTTAAGGCAATCTAAAGTCCACTTACGGTTATAATTCTAGAAAATTGCTCGATACGAAACCATAACGAAATTATCGAGCCATTATCAAATGGAACCCCTTTTCTTTAATTACCTGCACATAATTTTTGTTTGTTTGTATGTTCCGCCCAAGTCATTACTTTAATAACAGTGAACAGGTACAATTTTAGAAACAGCTCTACGAATGATTAGCGGCAATTTGGTTTACTTGTTAAAGTATTAGTGAGTTCGGTATTTTTTTTTTGTGGGATATGGTTTGTGATTGTGATGCCTTATTGTTGCACTCAAATAAATATGTAAAGATTGGGTGTGAAATCTCAAGTTTAGTTACATTCACTAAATAGTACTTAAGGTAATAAGAAAATAATAAGGATATGTGACATTTACCTAAAATAACATAGTCATATTAAAAAGTGTAGGTACTTACTTAAAAAGTTTCCTGTGTATTTTTTTTGTATTTTGTATTTTGTATAAAGTAGAAATTTTAGTATAATAACGTCTTGTTTTATTTTTCTAATTAATACAGTCTGTATTCATAAAATATACAATTCGATCGACTACTTAAACAGAAAATGACGGGTTAATTTTTAATCGTATTTTTTAAGTTTTATTTTAAGTTTTAAGTTTTATTTAAATTTAGTTTAGTTTTGGCATTTTTCTAAGTAAATTATGTCATTCAACTCTTAGGTTTAATATCGAAAGTGGAAAAGGGCCTTAAAATGTAAAATGACAATCTCTATCAGCAACATTATGGTCCCATAAAATGCTTTATCTCTGTATAATTAAAGATATTTTAGCATAATCTGAGAATAACACAGAAACACAATCAATATGATTATTTCTATGTAGATATTACTAATGAAGTTCGTCGATGGCAATTAAAATATTTATGGTAATAACTTAGCGAGCGAGCGACCGGTCTAACATGTTTTTTTTAACTTGCATTAAGCATGCGGTTTCACCTGCGGAAAACTACGTATGGAAAAAGCATTACCTAGTCATATTTGACGACGAAAAACATAGCTTACCACGAAATTGGTGCCATTAGAAAACCAAATTAAAAAAAATTTTGGATCTAAGTATTATAAAAAAAATTATACTATTTGAGTACATAATTATTATTATAACTAAATTAACCTGTATTGTTAAGTATCCTTTACATATAATTATGTATTTCCAACTTCTTTTTTTTTGACGCGTTGTGTTATTTTATTAATTGTTGGCTGTCCATAAATAAAATAATCGTTAATATTTTTTAAACATTTTAAATTCTAACTATTCTGTAAATAAAAGTGACGCCAGATAAACATGATGTCACCTTGTAACAACGCTGTAGATATTAACTAATTAGTCTGAACAATATAAGCTGTCAACACGCAAAGAATTTTAATAAAATTTTGGAAATCTTAATTTCGTATGCGAATCGGTTAATTATGGATTGATTATCTCATTATAGCTTTATATACGACGTAAGTATTTAAATCTGTAATGGATAATTTTTTTTTACTTTCGATGTGGCTTTCCTGGTAGCCGCTAGTCGCTAGTCGCTACGCCTGGTAGTCGCTACGCCTGGTAGTCGCTACGCCTGGTAGTCGCTAATAGCGATAAGGCCGCCCATTGTTTTACCTACTTTTTTTATGTTATATTTTATGTTTGTAAATCCTGTGTTTAGTAAGTATCTTCTTCTTCTTACGTGTCCATGGTGACAACAAACACTAGACGAAGTTCGAATAGAACTTCGCCACTTTAAGAAGAAGAAGAAGAAGATCTATCTTTCCCTTTCCAAATGAAATCTAAGTTATGTGCTCTTCAAAAAAACTCCGAATACCAGTGATAAAGTCATTTTTCAGTGAAAAACTGTTAGAATTTTTTGTGAGAATAAAATGATAGAACAAGTGGATGGCCCACCCTCTGCCTGTAACATTGCCTCATTGAGGACGTGCGCTGTGAGGCATTGTACTGCGTTCAACACACTGAGACGTCAAGTAGGTAAATCCTTTCCTATCTGACGGTACCAATTCGTACTACCAACATATTTTAAAAGAAAGAGAGCCTAAGAAAGAACTAGTAATACAAGCTTACGAACGTAAACATAAGAAAAATCCGATAGTAAATGATGGGCTGATGTGAACGCGAGCCAATGAGGCTGTTGAACGCAATTACGTGGAGACGCTTTCGCGCAAATGGACGCTGCAACTTAGAATTATCAGACATACTGCTCTGAAAGTTAGCGCACATGTTTTATTCGAAATTATATTTAGCACAAGCAGTTACCCGCGACTTCGTACGCGAGTACCGTTTCCGTGTACAATATATTACCTGTGCGTGTACCGAGCGGATACTTCTTTGAGAAACTTGACATTACACCGAACCCGTACTCGAATGTCAAACGTTAGTCGTTAGATCAAAAAGGTAGTACTACGTCCTGTTAAACTGACGTGACATGACATCATCCTCTTGCTAATTGGCGCTGCTAATCTCGTTCGTTCATTTTATCCTGTAGATCCTGTTAATTATCCGGGATAAAAAGTAGCCTATGTGTCAATCCAGGTTACGAACTATATATATGCCAAGTTTCATCCAAGTAGGTTCAGTAGTTTCGACGTGATTGAAACACAAACATCCAAACATCTAAACTTTCGCTTTATAATATTAGTAGGATGCCTGCGAAATGGACCAGTTTTAATTTGTATTTTTGCAATTTTAGAAATAAGTATCTCGGTGTATGAAAAAGAGTAATAGATGAAATTCACGATGAGAGACAAAGATTGTTTTACTTAGGTCTGTTTTCAATGGTGAAATAGAGGCAAAGTATAGTTATGGGCACAGATAGTTTGACTAAATTTTTTTTTTTTCTTAACCTATCTCGTCCCACTGCTGGGCAAAGGTCTTTGACTAAATGAATCGCTAAAATTACTTCATAACTTTAGAACGAGGTGGTCATTCAGTGTTCATGTTCATGTAATTTCACAAGACGCTTGTTTGTAAAAAAACTTATCCGTGTGTCAGAACTCATAACCATCCATCGCATACATTATTGAAACGATATTAACGTTGATTCTCTTACTTTTAATGTCGTTTACATTTTGCATCGCACATCAGCAGCTAGTAAAAGCATACCATCTAATGGTACACTGGACTAATAATACGAAAGACGCCGCTAAATTACACGCATGAGCTGTATTGTGCTTGTTTTACTTTTTACACCATAGTTAATGGCAAGTGAGGAGGAAAATGGGCGTAATCGGTACATGCATTGTAATGCCTCATAATGCGATTTGAAAGTTGATGACAAATGTGGGATTGTGTTGCGGAGACCTAATGTCTGTGTGTCAGTAATGAGCGTAACGCGGAAAGTGTAATGCACTTTGATGCAACTAGTTGCAGATCCACCCACGATACTTTACTCAATTAGCAATACAGTAACATAGCATCAATCAATTTGAAGTCCGCAATCCATGTTCGTCGCCGCATAAAAAGACGGTGCGAACTTTTTTCCTCCGCACGGATTTATACTCAGACATGTGAATCGTTAACAACGTGTTTTAAAATTCTCAACAGTTGCGCTGATAATCCCGAATCTAAGTTGATATCGATATTTATTATCGAGTCTCGTTATTCGATACAAATAAAATAAGTGTGTATTAGGATTCGCGTTGCGGTGCTGGGGCAGTTGGACCGGCTATTGTTTCTTTGGTGCTATCAATCACGTATAGTTTGGAGCCGGGAGTCAGGCCGGGGTCGGGACATCGGCGCGGGGGAGGGTCTGCATAACGGTTATTGAAATGAGACGCGGCCCCCGCTTTTTTCCAAATTTAAATTTTGATAAGGCAAGACCCTGTTTTGTTCTCTAACTCTGTCTTCGTTTGGTGAGAGGGTGGCCGCTTTTTTGTTTCCATTTTCGTCTGCATGTTTTTGTTTGGTGTTGGAGTTTAATTTATTCTGTAACGAGCCGATTTTGGCCATCAATATTAGTACCTACCTACTTTAGAAAATGTTATGAATTATTGTATTTCTAACCACTACTTAAACTCTATAAAGTATACTCAATGACTTCTAAAATTAAATATTTATCTATCTAGTAGAATCACTTTTACAATTACAAAGTTACAGCTCAATTGGCTTCAGAGTGTAGACTCTATACATAGTATTTTTTGATTCCTCTAGAGTGCTAATTTATTATTTATATCAGGAACAGCGCCTTGACACAATTTAGAAATTCAGTTAGTCACTTTTTGCTCAACTAACTGGCCACGTCTCTCGAATACGTTATTCGAACCAGAATAAAGTCGAATTAACATATCCTAAATCTCCACTCACAATTCAGACTTTTTTGTTATGTAAAATTTTACTCTCCGTCCTTAAATTGCTATTCAGAACGAACGGGCGACGCATTGACACCTACGTTTATACCCCGGACCTTTTTCTCCCAAAATCCTATTATTTGATATGTCTCATCGATATTCATGGATCGCTGTTGTAAAAAGCAATAAAACACAATTTTTATATCTTGTGTTTAGACAGTGTCTGAGAGTTGATAACGAAACCTGTAGCCGATACGAAGGCAACGAAGGACCGGATATCGCTGGCCATTCACAAAAAACCAACACACACATCGAAGCGTGTTGATACACACACGCATGGCCGGTCACCGAGGCCCATTCATGAGGAATAGTACTTTTACAACGGTCACAAAATAGCGGCCACTGATGCGTTCGACTGACCAAAAATGTGTAGAGTTCAATGTAGCTCGCTTCAATGCCACAAAGGTAATATTGTTATACGTTTGAGATAGTGTTGTGCGAGTCTAATAAACAATTTGAGTTAATGCCGATAAAGATAAGCGTCATCAGTGTATGTTTCCCGAATCAAAGTATCTTCGTGCGTGGTATAGAAACGAGTTTAGCGTCTTGTTTACTTGGATCTACTTACTTGATGCATTATTTTGACCAGTGCTCTTAGAATTGTATTCTTTATTTATTAAAAAACTAGCAGTTACCCGCGACTTCGTACGCGTCTACAGTTTCCGTGTACATTATATTATCTGTGCGTGTACCGAGCGGATACTTCTTTGAGAAACTTGACATTACACCTCATCACACCGAACTCCTACCTACTGGAATGTCAAACGCTAGTTGTTAGACCAAAGAGGTAGTACTACGCCCTGTCAAACTGACGTGACATGACATGACAATGAAATCCTCTTGCCAATTGGCGCTGCTAATCCTTTTCATTCATTTTATCCTGTAGATCCTGTTAATTATTCGAGATAAAAAGTAGCCTATGTGTCAATCCAGGCTACGAACTATATATCCAAACATCTAAACTTTCGCATTTATAATATTAGTAGGATAGGATGCTTCTTCAACATAAAATTGATTATATATCAAACAAAATATAAAGATTTAATAGCACGTAGTGATCTAGTTACTTCCTTAGACGTTTTATGTCTCAGAGTGATGGGCACAGTGCAAAAACGTTACAGGCAGAGGTAACCACTTAACATCAGGTGGGGCATCGGCTTGTTCCATTACATAGTTGTATAAAAAAACACGAGTTTCTGAAATTATCGTAAGTTGTGATATCCTATACCCTACTGATGGGCAATATACAGGGTGTTTACTCTCGAGAAAAGAAACCAGAAAATACAATTTTAAAGTGACTATCACACCTCCTGAGTTCGTCATCAGCTCTTCATCAGGGTGATGTGAAGAAATGACTTTGTGAATTGCTTGGACGAATGAGCACACGAGATCGGCCGAGTTACGTGTCCCGTGTGCTTATTTGTCCAAGGTGAATTGGGATTAATTAGGGTTGTTACAAAAGTGACATTCCAACCACACCTATCCATCCTCACGACGGAATGAGTCATTCAAGTCTTATCCAGTATCAACCATAAAAATGTCGAAGCCTTTATAGTTCCGTTCTATTTTACTCGACTGTTGACGATATCGAGAACTTGTTTTTATACATTCACGTGTTAATTAATTCTTATGTGGGCGTTGTGCCACCATTATCGATAGAATTATGTGGAAGCCCTATACTTTATAGCGGCTATAAGTCTTGTCAGAAAATATGATAAAGATGTATAAAGCTTGTGCGCGCTTTTGGATTCCCCGTTTAGTTAATACGTTTCACTAATCTTTGGATTTTTTAAAAATAATTCCACAAGGTAAAAAAAATCAGTAATTAACTACTATAGAAATCTTAGGGCCTGTTTCACCATCTACTAGTAACGCTGTCATCAAATAAAATTATATCTACCCATCTTTGTCTTTGACAAGTCTAAAGTAGAGACGGAAATATTTATAACTGATGGAATAATCAATTAAAAAAAATCGCGTCGAGTAACATTTGTATAATCATCGATAACTATTGTTACTTAACATCAGCCTATATTTAAATTAAAAAAAAAGTCAACTTCAACCTTTTATATACTGATGATTAGGTATTTTTTTACCTGTACTATCCCAACTTCTTTTCTATAACGATTGCCCAAAAATATTGAAAAATCTTACGTGAATTTTCAGGGTATTTTTTAAACAGGTGTTGTAATATGCTTATATGTAAAAGAGTGGGTAAAAACACTCCTTGAAGTGACATTATGAAACACGCAAAATACTGTTACTACCCATTTTGACGGTAATTTTTTTGTCACCAATTTACCTGACACTAATTCTAGAAGACGCTTACATTTTAAGTTAAATTTATATTTAAAATAACCTACTCATAATACGAATTTGGATCAATGATCTCGTTTGGAACTCCAAAGATGACACAGGAAGTGACGCAAGCGCTGCACCCACAACTATGTTATTCGACACTTAAATGGAAAATGAAGTTAGCGTGTGCCCGTCATCTTTTATCCTTTTTGTTCATAATGCACTGTGGGACGAAAACCTTATTTTGGATTGTGTGACAGAGTGCCAAGATAGGTACAGTCGAAGACACGTCCACCTATACTTTTTGGACTTTGAACCATTAGAAGTTGAACGTTGCGAATCGTGCGAGAGGGACGACAGTGTGTTTGTGTAGGACGGGCTGCGAGTGCGGCGCTCGCCTATGCTGTTGCGCTCCCTTTCTAACAATTCTCTGCATTGTATGTAGCGTAGTTATGATTGTATTGGGTGTATAACCTGACCTGTGGACGCGTGTACATGGGGAGGGTAAGATAACAAATGAGTTTTTACTTCGACTGTACCGACATGCGTTGTGGTACAGAATAACACAACAGTACTACCGAAGGTAAGATCTGAATAGAAAAGCATCAAAGGAAGGTACGAAATGGCCATAACCCCATGGCATTAATAAATTCTAAAGGTAAGTCGGTTTTTTTCGCGAAACAAAGTTGGCATAGCAGTCCAAAAACTAGATGACGTTTGATTGTAACACAATTTTTACAATACCATCGTTGGTTACTGTAACGCTTTGTTAAGTATTGGTGAACAGTGGTATAAATGTAGTTATTTTAATGAGCAGCGAATAAAAAACCGCAGAAACAAAGTAGGTATCCAGGTATCCACCAAGCAAAACTATCATTTTTTGATACATCGCGTGCCGAAACGGCCATTCCGCAAAATGTCTCGCAAAGATACAAGAGAGCTACGCAGTGTAACTAAAATATCAGTAGAAAATCTTTATACCGTTTTGTAGTAAACCCAAGCCATCCCAGACATTGTTAACTAGCAGTTAGCTCTAAACGAGCAGTGAATATGACTTAGCCATTCGAAGAGTAAAATACGTCATAAAAGGTAAAGTACGAAGTTTACACTGTGATATATGGATGTGATTTGTTCTTTGTAGACTGGGAGTCAGCGTGTTTTGTTTACAGAATAGTCAGAAAGCTGGCCATCTTTACATTCACAAGTTTTTTTATTCTCTAACTTCAGAAAATAATTGTACTTAGCTATAATAAAATAAATATATCATCGACATTTCACACAACGCCCTCTAGTCTCAAACTAAGCAAAGCTTGTAATATGGAAACTAGATTGCTGATAACACTTATAAGTACTTGCACTTTTTTTTGTAAATAAATAGTAACACCCGAAGATGAACAAACATCTATGTTTGCCACACACGAGTATTTGTTCACATGGAGTTCGAACCCACGACACAGTACGGAATCCTGAGCTATTACAGACTGAATTGGTAACGACAATCACGAGTCACGTGATGAGTTTTTGATCGTTCTTGACTTCCATACTTCCGATTTGTTCTTTATGTTCTACAATCGTTAGAGAGTCAATTGCGGCCGATGTCAAATAATATACTTACCTGCAAAATAACTGTGCACAAACTTGTAACTATTGAGTGGGTTTTACAAAGAAAATGGAAAGTAATTTTTTCTCTCTCAATTTGTTGCAACGGTGTTAAAAACGACCACTGTCTCTCCGTCTACCTGTAAGTACCTATGTAATTTGTTCGGTTAGCCACTGGCTGTTTGCTCATTTGATTTGTAACTTCATTTGTTAAGGCATCTGGATTGAGTTGTCAGAAATTGTTGAAGAAAAACAAATGGTAGAACTTGTAGAGACATGTTTGCACGCGTCATTTGCTAGTTATTAAGGGTAGACTATTTTCTACCATTTTGTATTTGTATACGAGGCTCTAGGTACATTGCTAACCAACTAATTTAAGACTGCGTTCTAAAATTGGACCATGAATGAATCAGACTTCATTTTTCAAATGCGGGTTTCGAAAAAATATCTGCTTTATTTTTTTAAACTGAAATATGAATAATTCGCGAAAAAAATGTGACATTTGCCGCGCGGGAGCGTTGCCGCATTACCGCGCAGTGTAATTCTTATACGATATCGTTACGATACGTTTACGATTATCGCATTTATTTGAGCTGACCCTCTGGCATTTTTTTACTTAGTCATGTATATTCCCTCGTAGTTTGTGAGGTATAATCAGATTACAATCAACAATTAAGCTTGTGCAATAATTTGCAGCTTACACATAAACCCAGTCCGTGGTCTTTACTAATCCTGTGGTATAAATAACAAGAACGTCCAGCTTCAGTGCATCAAACGAAACGTTGGAGGTGTTATTCTGTTTAAAACGTTTCTGCTTATTCAAATACAGAGAAGTAGTTTGTTATCTTTTTTTATGAAAACAGAGTTTTGTGATCATCATTCTCAGCTGGTTTTTGATCAATTTTCCGACTCTTAGGTTCCATGGGAGCCTTCGGTCTACTTGCTGATAAGACCGGCGAACCTTCTGGAGGACTAAAAATGCACAACAACCAAGCAACGTCAAAGATTTGTATCTTTAGTTGGAGCGATGCTGTAGAGCTATAAATGTTTGAGGTTTTAACCTCAAAAAGAGATTACTTAGTTGCTTGCTATTCGTTTCATTGTTTCAGTTTAGAAAACATTGCGTATATAAGTAGTTTATCGATAGGTATTCATAATAAAACATTTCAACCAGTATAATATACTTAACTTGAGTTTTACAAACACGGAGAAATTATTTCAGAGCTTTTAGGGCCAACGCACATCTATCGACAAAACTGTTTTGTCGCGTACTTAGTGACGTGAAAATAAATTTTCTGTTATAACGAAAACAGCATATGATGAATGCTTCCTCGTTATATGCTGTTTTCGTTGTAACGAAACTCACATCAATTGACACGACAGTCTTTTCTTACGTTTTTTTATTAATAGGTTCGCAAACCAGCCGTTCAAACAATTTAATTAATTAATTAAATTGGCCGAGCGGCCTTCAAAAGCAAACATGCATGCATAAAATTATGTTTACCTATCTATTATAGCATTGTTTAGTACCTACCTATTAAACATTGCTTTATACGCATATACCTAGAGAATGAACTGTGCTTTTTTAATAAATAAGAATATAAAGTAATTATGTAGTGTACTTAATAATATTATTAAGTACTTAGGATGATTCTCATTAAATAAGCAAGTAACGAAAACAGCAAATAAAAAGAAGCATATCGTAACTAAAAAAGTTTTACTGAGAAGTTTCACATCACTAACTGTTCGACAAGACGTTTTGTCTTTGGTTTGCGTTCTCCCTTAGCCATTCGAAACAGGTTGTCAACTTTTCGGGTGTCATTTGTTTTTCTACAAAACTCATCGATCACTCAACCAATCCAACGTGCCAGTTAATACGTCGTCATTCCAGCACGTAAACGAATGTTCCAGAATACATCGGCAGATATGCGCTCGCGCACTACAAATTACAATCAACACTTCGAACATGTTCGCACGTGGAGACAGCCTATATCAATTTACAAACACCTTAGGGCTGCTTATAGGTAGACAGCAGGTTTATTGTTTATTAAGTTTTAGAAATTGAGAGTTTTAGAATTTAAGAGGATTCAGAAAGTGGGTAATGATATATTACGTTTTGCAAAGAAAGTGTTATTGTATTTTTAGTTGCCATTTTTAGCTATTGAAGCATAAAGTACTTCTTCTACAAGGAAGCACTTCAGTAACAGCAATAGGTCAAGTTTATAAGTAAGCATTCTTTCAGTACCTTTCTCTCCTACCACTCATCACGAATGTGACAATCGCAAACGTATCGTAACGGTAGCGTGTCTCGAGGTACACTGCGCGGTGACGCTACGATATTTGGAAGTCGAGCAACATAAATACGTTAGGTTTACGTAATGCAGCGACTGTCACATTTTGTTCGGTTTGTACCGACGCGACGAGACGACGCGCTGGGCCTGCACCGGTTTTCCATGTAATTGTGACATTACACCCAGGTATTTTTATGTATATTGTACGAGTAATTTCTCTATTACCTGGCCCTTATCTGTGCGTTGGCGTAAAGTGGCCAGATAACTATTATTTTAGCCTTCCATTATTATTTTAGTACAACCTCTTTGTAATGGTGTTTCATGTATACCTAGGACATCTGTATGAAGAGGAATATTACTAAGTTAAGTACCTATACCTACCATACTTTGTGATAATTTTCTTAATGTTTTTTTATGGTACGATGAAGAATATTAACACAGAGTTATTGAAAAAAAAAACGCATATGAATTTTCATTGTAAGTAGGTATGCAAAAATTCAGTGACTATAGAATGTAGGAACATTTTTTGTAGCCCAACAGATTTTTTTTTTCAAATTAATGCTACCAAAACGTGACTATTTTACGTGACTTATTTAAAGAGTCCACTTTTGTTAAAATAATCGAATACATCTATTTAGTTATTTAAGGGCGCACCACACCAATAATTCTCCATAATTGGTCCACAACGGTTAACCGTTGCAAATAAATTGAAACTCAATTCCAACAATCTGGGATAGTACAATTGCTAGACATTGTAGAAAGCCATTAGCTAAAACATTGTCCTCAGTGTATGAATCAGAGGTGTTTATTCTACAGAGACAAGCTCTGTCGAAACATCCGTCAAGGGGAGTAGGGTTGGCACTTTGTGTTCTTCATTTTTGCCGTTACCGAAGTAAACGGGAACGCCGAACACAAAAATAAACAGGGATCAAAGATAAATTCAACGTGTATACGTAAAGTAAATAAAGAAAAGGTCTCGAAAATGTGATTGCAAAAATCTTAATTCGTTTGTCTTTTACTGCTGCCCCCGTATGCCAATCTTTTGCTGTCAAGTTATATTTCACTGCCCAGTGTAATTTCTTCAGGTCACGTGGTACAATTTTGTACCACGTGATCTTTCTTTTTAGACACTTGACAGAAAAATATGCGCGAAAACAAATTAAATGACATCATATAGTCACTATTTAGTCACAGAATAACTATGAGTTAGTATGAACGGCTTATGATTTAAAACTTTGCAGTTCAACTTTGCAGTTCAACTTTGCAGTTCAACTTTGATTGGCATACCCCTGCTGGACTATAAAAATAAACTTATGAATGACAAGTTTAACGTAAATATTTTGTCATCAAAATTAAAACGTTTGGTTGTAGGCACAGTTACCTAAAATTAATGGTTTTTATGTAAGGAAAAATCCAGTGTGGTGGGAACATAATATATTTACAATTTGATAATGTTTGTTTGTTACGATCTTTGCCGATAAAAAGACTAATAGATCCATATTAAGCGAAAAGGTAATCGATTCGATGGTTTAAAAAATTTAGCTAAGATAAGACGAAATATTGATTTAGATCTAAGGGCGTCTTGCACCAGAATCACTAAACGTATTTAACAGCTAAATCGATTTAAATCTGACGTATTTGCATGACTTGACAACTCGCTAAATACTCTTTAAATACTCTTTAAGAGTTAAACGCGTTTAGCGATTCTGGTGCAAGCCGCCCTAAATAAGTTATTATTTGACTCAACTGTTCTATTTTTAATTTTATATATTTTTCTAGTATTTTGACAGGCAGCCCTACGATAAGTTGCGAGTGTGGCCGCGAGGCAAGCGATCTACAAGCAACGGGCGTGCCTTGGCCGACATGTGACATAGAGCTACATATGTATTGAATCTCTACATTGTTTTATTTAGTGCAAAAACCTTCGTTTTGTATGTTAATTAGAGATATTTTTGCAGTTAAAACTGTGCAAATGCCTGATTTAAGTATTTTAAAAAAAGGTATCGAATATTAAAATTGTAGCTGTAAGACGTGAAGAAAAAAATTTGATCAAAGTAAAAGATACTGCAGCTCATAATGTTACTATTAAGAAAAGTAAGTAAGTGAATGTAGGCGTAATTTCTCAAGCATGCTTCTTAAATGAAACCGATTATTTAAGCACAAATGTAAATACAAACAAATCGTTTCTAGGCCCTATTTCATAACCACATCCAAATAGTCTAGGCTCTGATTTACAATCAGGATAGGGCTGTCGATCTGTAGCGCTGCGCCTACGCATGCTATTCTAACTAGTAACGTATTATTTATGGTAAGACGCTTAACTGAAGATTATGGAGATCAAGCGTCAACAATGCTATATTTTTTAGGATTAATTGACACTATCCAAATAATAATTTTGTAGAGATGGTAGATTGTAGTGTGTTGCACATAAAAAATAAAACATATTTTTATGACTTACAATTACGATTTTTGAAAAGAATTTTTTTTTTCTTTTTTAGGATAAAAAGTATTAGTCATCTTGCTCTCTATCTTTTTCTAGGTAACAACTTAAGTACCTAGAAAAAGTTAGCGAGCATCGAAAACCGAGCGTGTTGAGCGATTTTCGATGTTTAAAAGTTGCATTGTTACTATGTGAGTCTGATAGAATACACATAGAAACTTTTAAGAAAAAAAAATTAGATAATTTGTGCACTCTGGTGATAAATTCCTACATTATTCCTATATTCAAATATAAAAAAAATTCCAACAAGATCACTGCCGATTCCTGTTCATCAACGTTTGGACCTTTGATTAGTTTTGAATTACGAATGTACTTGATTATAATTGCGTCGACGGCGATCTGATTTGCGTGACCAATCCTACCCAGGTAATGACGTGGGCCTACCGCCTGTGTGCGCCTGGATATGGCCTAAGGCACTGTACATAAGCGGAAATGCATAAAGTGCGAAAAGTTCTCGGCTGACTAATATTCGCACTAATCTATCATTAGTGTGCGAATCCCACTACTATGATAAATGTCAAAGTTTAGATGTTTGGATGTTGTGTTTCAATCACGCTGTAACGTCTGGTCCGATTTGGATGTAACTTGGAATATATTATAGTTCGTAACCTGGATTAACGCACAGAAGACGATAGATGGACCCGAAAAACCACTCTATGGAAGGGTCCCTCTGGTAAAAGAAAACGTGGGAGACCAAAGGAAAGGTGGCAGGACGAGATAGTCGAGATAGCAGGCATTACATGGGTGGAAAAAGCAAAGCGAAGAGAAGATTGGAAACTGTTGGAGGAGGCCTATACCCGCAAAGGGGTCCCTAATTAGTAAATATTTTTTAATTTTAAATTTTTTTCTTATATAGTGTTTAAACGTTAGAGATAATAAAGGCTTTTTTTATTTTTTTATTTTTTATTTTTATTTATTTAACCTGGATTAACACATAGGCTACTTTTCACGTTTTTTTAATTATTTTTTTAGGTTAGGTGTAGGTATGTTTTTTTTTTTTTTTTTCGTGGATGAAGTCGCGAGTAACTGCTAGCAAAAAATAAGTTCAAAAGCTATAACCCGACTACTGAAAAAATTACATTTTAAAAAGTTTGAAACAAGAAAATATTCTCATTTGTAATGGACATAGCAATATTCAATAACATACCTACCTACCGGTTGTACGATGGATCAGTCTTGCAATTTAACTAGGACTTGATGCAAATTTTTTTTAACCTCTTTATGATAAAAACGCGTCTCTCGTGCACTCCGCCCACACCCTTAGTGTAGCACGACCGCCTCACTTTCGCACTTAATCGAGAAATATGGCGCGTGCTCTTATGCTTTTATTTATTACACCAGCTTTCCAGGGATTAAGAACATCGATTTATATTGTCCTCATTAGTGCGTCTAAATTGATTAGTAAGCTTACCAAACGTAAGAATTATTTATTCCGAGCTTTTCTTGCGAAAGGTGAAAGCCAAAATACGGTTTGTAAATACACTGAAATGATGACGCAATATTTACTGTGGTTAGGTATATGAATACTTTAGGTGAAGAACAATACACAGTTAGTAACATCTTGATTATAAAAGTTAGTGTAAAAAAAAAGTATATAAGTATTCTATCAGCCATCTAGTTCCCATATCACAAGCTATGCTTAGTTTGGGACTAGAGGGTGTTGTGTGTAAAGTGCACGAATATTTATTTATTTATTTAGTGTACTTACACTTATAAGTACTTACTTATAAGTGCTCGTAGGTGTAAGTAAATAGTTACTAGTCGATTCGATAGTAGCGTAAAAAAAGTCGTTTTAGATAAATCTGTTATAGGCAATGCATTTTTTCATGAGAGGTTACCGTTTAACATCAGATGGGACATCCGGCTTGTCCATCACTTAACCTTATAAAAAAATATATTATCCAAAACACTTCGAGAATGTAAATTAAGCAAAATCCACAGAATTACAAAAAACACAACACAGGTACTTACAGCAAAACTGATTTAAAACTTCGCCAGGGAACCGCTAATTTTTATGCGATAAAACTCACCTCCAAATTCAATTCCCCCAAATTGTGTAACAAACAAACGCAAAAACAAAATAAAAATAATTGAAGCGGAACAAACTTCACTAATTACACGAATAAATCCCAACAATCCGGCTTGAACGAACCTTGCGAATTAAAAAGAAAAACCGACAGATGGACAAAAAAACCAGCATTTCCTTGACATGTTTTATTTACCGCAAACATTGTTACGGAAAAACGGACGGAATGAAAAAGTTTGCATTCATTAGAACCGTTAATTAATTCAAATGAAACCGCGACGAAGTATTTGCATTTCTCGTTTCCTACCCTCAGGAAGGTCTAAGTTACTCAAAACAAAAACAGTTCTTGTGCTAAATGGAAATTGAACATTTTAAAACCGAGTGATGCTGGCTGGCAATAATTAATCCCGTCTTAGCTTTTAGGGTTCCTTAGGACCGTATTCGCATTGAATGAACGAATAAACGAATGAATGAAAACACTTTATTGTACATTACACCAAACCAAACCAAACCAAACCAAAATACACAGAAAGACAAAATGTACGCATTGACAGTTTGATGAAAATCTCTACTCAAATCTACCTATGCTTGAATCACTTTTCAGTCTGAGTTGTTAATGAGAATATGAGCCTTGTGTGTTTTGTTTAATGAAATAGACACATAATATCGTATCTATCTGTATGTCAAATTAAGTTTGCGCAAAAAGAGCCGAAAAAATTTTTAGAAACGGCGTTGTACAGATACCTAGTTACTAGACATAGTCATATATTTAGGTACCACTAAGCTTAGCTAAGGCTCAAAAACTGAATTTTACTTTTTGACTGATTCATAGCTGAATTTTATTCACACAAATCTGTGCAATACAATGATTATTGCACAGGTTTGTGAGAAAAAGTTGAGTAGGTAAGTTTTGGAACCCTCAGAATTAAGAGTCATACTCGCAATTCTCTGAGTTTTTTCTTGTCTTGCCCTCTTGGTATCAAGGGTCGCCCTGCACTTTATAATGGTGTAATAATTAAGTCAAAGTCCCTTGTTCCCTGATAACTTTGCTAATTATTCATTTTGAACGGTCGACATCGGATTTTATGGGGTGACAATTTGTAATGATTTTGTGGAATCGTTTTTTGAATCCCGAGCACGAATTTGTAATGTTTACAATCCTTCAAATTAGTTTTCATTTTGCAATCGGTGCTATATCGTCGACCGTATTGTCACTTCAGTTATAGAGATAAACTGTACTTACATGTACCAACGACATACAATCGACAATTCGTAAAAAAATTTTTACAATGAGTTGCGAGCTATCCTGACTTCTCTGTTTTAGACCTTATTTTGATATTTTTTTTTGTAAAATTATAATATTCTCTACATTCCTTTTTAAACTTTCATATGAACCATGATATCTAGTTTAACATCTACGTGATAAATAAAGAAAAATCCATAATCTTCTCTCAACATTCAAGGAAACGCGGTAAAAGTCACTTTAAAGCTTATTACTTACTTTTAACTTTTAATATTTTAACACACACCCACAAACTAATATTTTAAGTATCGTCAACAATGTTAGACGGTTGTCGGAACTAATATAAGGCTTGAACTACACGAGAGAAGTAATATTTAGCCGGGTTATTTTTGTTGAGACTTTTAAACAGACTTTATCACATCCATCAGCCACAAAAGCATCATAATGGTAATTGAACAGCAATAATTAATTGCATTTTTTTTCATAAAATAATTAACTATTGTTTATAAATATTGGTACATGCCAGAAAAACTTAATAAATATTTCCTTGCATGCCAGTATTGTATAAAAGTATTGCCTGGCAATTATTGCATTATCAGTTTGTATCATACCATTTTTGCACACAAATAAATTGCTTTCAAGTTCTACCTTGTCTAAACACTTGTGCCAGTTTTTGATACGTTGTTTTTCCTATAAGTACTTATAAAAACTGTCATGTTGACTAAAAGTAGCCGTGTAGCGTGCCCCTAACAGTCTTTATTTGTCAATTAAATTAGGTACTACTGCGCGCGCGCCTCTAACTAAAGTGCCTCAAAATTGGTTTATCGCTCGTATAAGGAATTTCATGGCTATTGGTGGTTGTTTAGTTTCTTAATTAGTGTCCCGAAAGGCGTTTTTGAACATGGAATGTCGTGGGGATTAGGGGCTTTCCAGTTTAAGTAATTCCATTTTTAAAACTGCTTTACGATGCTTCATTGTTTTATGGCTAGCTTTTTTCTTTACTGCCAGTTAGTTTGTAATGAGCTGTGTGCTATTTTTTAAAATTGGAACCAAGAACGTTGAGCTAGAGCACTTTCATCAACCACTACGTGATTTTGATCACCATTTGAACAAAGCATTTATATTTCATTTAGCTATTCCAAAAATTATGACTAACTTGTAAGCCACATAACCTACACATACCAAAAAAACTCACGTTATTTAATATGTTTACTCAGTACAAGTACAATCGCAAAAAAAAATCACCGAACAAAATTATCTCAGCATAAACGCCATGTACTCGGCTCGATCTGATAATGCGTCCCATTAATTTGAACAAAGTTCGCGTCGACACCGCCATCGCCTTATAAAGGTGAGGCGACAAAATTTATAAGTTCGATTACTTTAATCTCGGTTAACTTATGCGAGTACAATTTCAAAGCTGACAAAAGAAATGCACGCAATAAATCGCAAGTCGACTTATCTGACACGTTATATTGTGGTCCGTCCATCGAGTAATTAATACCGAGCAGACTACGAGTACTTATAGGTACCTGAAAGTGCTGTGCTCAGACGAATGGTGAAATAGATCTGTTGTTTTGTCGTCCATTCGTATCTATGTTAGGTGTTTCGTGGATTAAACATGTTTTCAGTTTTTAGAAAAATTGGTAAATTTTAGAGAAACTACAAACTCAAAAGTTGACGTAAATACTGTGTGAGATATTGTTTAGAGTCGACAGTTATGTATAAAAAATGTATTATGTAAGTTTTATAATGATTTAGACTCTACAACATGTAGAGTTATAATCCAAGAATTTGTTGACAATATGGACATTTTTTTTTTTTTTTTTTTTTTTATACAATATAGACAAACGTTTGACCGCAATCTCACCTGATGGTAAGTGACGATGCGGTCGACGATGTAGCACATTTGCCTAGAAGAAACCTATTCACTCTCCTCTTGAAAACATTTTGCTTAATAAATATTTTATACTACTCGTAATAACTAATTATGGTGAAAGTTATGGTAAGTCTTTGGATGGAGAATGCTCTTGCTAAAAAAATACGATGTCCATATTCTTAATTCTTTATTGCACACAACACAGGACATAAACAAAAGACAGAAATAGATGACATGTACAAAGGCGAGCTTAACCCTAGCAAGAGTTTTCTTCCAACAAACCTTTGAGGCTAGAGAGAGGGGACTATAGGCAGGTCCGTGTACATAAAAGGTTATAATATAACGGAGATTCTTTTTTTTCTTTTTTAGTATAGTTAGCGACTTTTATGCAATATAGCACATACTAGCGAAACACCACGTCTTCACTAAACTCAGACAAAAATCGTGACTCGACTTATCTGCTTTGTGTCTTGTAATTAATATAATGAAGTGGTAGGTATGTTGTCACGCAAAGTTTTTGGTCGCGTGTGCACCGTCCGGCTGCTATGAGCGTTTGCACACTGACCGATACGATAAAAGACCACTCCGAAAAATGATTAACGAAGATTCGGTCGTGTCGTATGAGACACTGCGCGGCCGCCTTGTGTAATGGCGCGGGCTCTTGCAAAGTGACAGCGTCACTGCGCAGTGTAACACAAACGACACCTCCGAATCTTCGTTACTCATTTTTCGAAGTAGATGTCGGTGCCGGCACTGGTACGGTGTGAAAGCGTGTATTAAATATATAAAATAAACTCTCCTACTTATTCCTCGTGATGCTACTACTTGACAGTTTTAGTACAGTTTTTAGACAGTTTTTAGTATTACTATAAAAAAAATATTTCCCTTGACAGTACTGATAGTGTCACCGATATCCCTCCGATATTGTGTGTCGTGTCGGTAGCAGTGTGAAAACAGCCTATTTCGGACGGTGAGTTATGTGAGGTTCAGGCATTCTGGTATCTTTTTGTTGTCTAGTGTATGGGCTGTGTCGCCTTCTTTATGAGGTGAGGCTCTGAATTTTGGTAAACATTCGAAAGCCATGTAACTGTGATAATATGCATACCGCTTCCATGTTTACATCGGATCGTGGTGTCAAAGATTTCATAAAACATTTTGTACACGTGCTTTACAATTCTAGCAAAAATGAGCGTTTATAAATTTAAAGTTTGACATCATTGAAAAACACCGTACAAAGATAAAGTTGTGTTAAAACTTAGTGCTTTAGGAAATGTTTCTGATATCAACTTAACTTGATAGATATCAAACCTGTCTAAATGATCCTTGACTAACAAACCAGTCCAAGTTAGAGACATAAAGCAAGAGATTGAAAATAAATCTTACAAAAAAACATGTGTGTGTTTGAACTACCGTCGTTTCAGATTCTCTACAATACTTTACATATCTTTAATCATCTGTATCTATCGCTCATTTTGTTTGTTTATAATATAGAAACAGTAGCATTTCAATAATTGAATACCAGCAGTCAGCATCAACGAAAGCTAACAAATCGTATCAAAAACGCCCCGCAATTATGACTTCACTCAATTAAAACGTAGACGCTCAAACTCCCGTTTATAAATTACAGACGAAGGGTTAAAATAAAAAATGAGATACCGCTTGTCCTATAACAATTTAACCCGTTTAGCAGTCGAGTAATAAAGATTAAAAAGTTTACTTTTTAACACTTTCGGTGTTAATGAGGGGGCGTTGGAAACAATTTGAAGGATTACCTTCTAAAAGCTTCCGTCAGGTTTTTAATTGAGACTTTTTTGTGGGTAGAAATGCTTTTAGCCCCTTTAACGCCTTGTCTTTTGTTGGTGGCCGGTCATCTATTAATAAAGAAATATTTTTTTCCCGGTTAAGACGTTTTCAGCCTGTTTCTTTTGTGGTTTGGCTTAATTATATATCAGTTGGTTTATTAGCAGAGAATAATGGTTAAAGTGGCAAACAAAAATGTTGGTAAGTACCTGTATCTTTTAGATCAGCAGAATACGTAGGTACATAGTTTAAATTGAACTAATATTTAAGTATGTATATAAAAGTTTTACTAATTCTGAATTTAAGAATAAGTAAAATTTTTCAACACAGAACATCTCTATTCTATTGGTCTATCCAATATAACATACTCGTATCTAGCATTGCTCAGTAACATTGTCAAATAACTTACTTGAGGGAAGTCACTATGTTTGTCAGTACCAATTCACTGCCTTAGGCTACTCTAAAATAAATAAATGCACTAAATAAAATAACTTAAAGTCGTTTCAAAACGAAATAACTCAAAAGATGAACATGAAAAAAGGCATAACTCTAATCTCGAAGTAAGACATTACGAGAATACCAATGCATACGCAAAAAATCGATCGCGGTACCGTCTTAAATTCCTCACCCTTTCTGAGGGGGCTCCCCCAAAAAAACGAAAGAATAGAAGAGGGAAAAAAATCTAAATCGTCTCATATCTCCCCCTCCACCCCCGGACACCTCCGTCAAGCGCCCTCCTTATTTCGTATGCGAGTTCCTCCGGCAATCATTATAAGGATATCGATTAGGGCCAAGTCTCTAACCTGCCCATATCTTTGCGGAACACTCGTGTGTATTGGATTATCTTTTGTGTTGAAATGCTGCGAAATTTTAATTTTTTTGATCTTCTCGAATACTGCCCCTTTATCATAATCCCTGTCTTGTAGGCATATGTAAAAAGCCTCTAAAAATTTGGATATTTTTATTTTTAAAGTACCCAAGTTAAAAAAAAATACCTTATTATTTTTGGAGAAACTGCAAGCAGAACCGAAGTAATGAGTATCATTACTATACAATTCGATTTCCAACCACAACATACTTCATTCAAATTCGGCAAACAAAGCCCAAAAAAACAGACCTCCAAAAATTTGCAATCGAAAAAGACTGATAGCTAACTACCGGGGACGCTCTTCGCATAAGCAGATGCAAATTGTTACCGTTAAACTATTTCGGAAGGTAAACATAGGGACGGAGGGACCACGTGTGCCGAGATCCGGAGAACGAGATTAAAAATGCTAGATGGCAGACCGCCGACAACCATGGCACAGTAAATCCAGTAGGATTCCTTCGAACTGAATAAAATCACAAAGTGTAACAAACCATTTTTTAAGACGCACTTAGACCTAAGTTGAATTACAATTAGAGATTAAATTGGACATCAATATGTTTTTGTTTTTTATTCTGTTTGACCGCAATCTAACTATACCTAAGACCCTATACTTACCTCAAAGAAAAAGTGGAAAGTAACAATGGAATATATGAGTGAAATATGTCGCTATAGTTTACTGGCGCCTGAAATCACCTAGTTATAAATAAGTATAAGATAATTTTAAATGATCCTTGTAATTTAATTGAATAAAATAATTTATAAGTTAAAAAACTGGAAAAACCGACTTCAATTCGACTACCAGCTTCATCATCAGATGATGATGATGATGATGATGAACTGTCATCATCATATAGTGAGTATAATGAACTGTCATTGGGAATGTTCTAGTCACTATAAACACCACTTAAAAGTCACAGGAAAGCAAAATACGCAATTTCGTGCACGTGGTTGGTGTTGATTCTTTAGAGGAACAACTGGTGGGTTTTTGCTTTTCTCCAATTAAATGCGGTTTGAATGTACAAACTGGGTTCATTGGCAAATTTAGAAAAATGTTAAAATTTAGGTGTGCACAAAGAGTCATCGTTGCTAGCAGTAAAATGGTAGGCGCTACGCCGCAACTTGGCATATTGCATTGTTGCTAGCAGTAAAATGGTAGGCGCTACGCCACAACTTGGCATTTTTTTTCAGTTATTTCTATTTATAACCCAAACTACTGAACCGATTTTGATGAAAATTAAATGGGACCAATCTGGAAGTATATCCTTTCAGATAAAAAAAGAATTTTTGAAATCGATTCATAAATGACGGAGTTCTGAGGTAACAAACATTAAAAAAAAAAATAAAAAAAAAAATAAAAATAAAAAAAAAAAACATACAACCGAATTGAGAACCTCCTCCTTTTTTGAAGTCGGTTAAAAATAGATAGATAGAAAAATCTTTATTGTACTGCACCGGAAATTAGATATTAGACATAGTTCTATATTAGTTTTATTAAAATACTTTGACTTAGATAATATGTATACTCGTATCTAACGAACTTGTTCTTCTGCAAGCACATTCGCAAGTTTTCTGTGACCGGGTCGAGTATGAGCGAAGAAATATTGGAGTTTGCGAAGTAACCAGCTTTGGGGGTATGTAAATAGGAAATTCAAAAAGTAATGTTTGAGTTTCACCATGTGAGTGGACGTCAGATTATTGCCATGGGTCGCTTCGCTGGTCTAATTTATAATAATGTGATTGATGGATTTGCGAGGCTTTTATCCCGCGGTGTAGTGGTAGCGACCCCGCTTTTCGTTCGTAAGGTCGTGGGTTCAAATCCGATTGTGCCCCTATGGATTTATCAGCTCGGAAAAATGTATTTATGGGCGCCATGCCAGTGCTCTCAAACGGTGAAGGAAAACTCTCTTTCCTGTGGATAAGGATAGGATGAGAGGATGGTATAGGTGCTGGGCAAGTCTACTCAAGTGAATTTGCCAGGTTGCATAGTAAATTTCTATAAATTGCAATATACGAAACCGCTTGACCAGTCGCATAGAAGAGTGTAATTCGCAGCTTCAAGCCCAGTCGCCTGCTGTTACTTCAAGCTGCCTGTGTATACATGCCCTTACAACATTTTATAAAAATGAGTATTGGAACAAGCGCATGGCCCACCTGATGTAAAGTGGTTATCTCTGCCTATAACAATGAAAATTTCAGCGCACGTCCACAAAGGACGTGTCCGTCTTGACTTATAAAAGTTATGAAAAATTCACAGTATTTAGTTTTTTAATAGGTATCTCATGTCAAGATAATGTAAAAAAAAAAAGATGCGCCCTGTTTACTAGCAAACCTGAGAAATAAAATAAAAGGCGATACACTTAGCCCGTCTCGAATACTTGTTTACTACAGCAAAAAACAAGTAAAGATTCCCGTATCCTCAGTCAATTCTCTAAAAAATCTCTACTTCACTCAATTATATCTGACAAAAACTTGCATAATAACTACACCAGCTAGATGCTCGTAAAAGTTGAGTTACGTCGGTAGGAACTGGCGGTAGGAAAGTACTCGAACGCGCCTTGCTGGCTATACAAGTATCTAACTAAGGAGAAGAGAAGTTATGTAAAATACAAAATATACTTTTTCTAAAGTTTTTCCAGACTTGTTTATAGGTACTTAAGTCTGTTTAAATAGACTTTTTCTAAAAACTAGTTTTAGTTTCTTAAGAGCTAACCAAGTTAATTGGATTTTTATCAGCGTATAGGATTTTCAGAAAGTCCTTAATTGCTTTTTCTAAAAAGATACGTCACAGTGTCAAGTCCATGCTTACGTTGCGAGTAAGTGGGAGTCTGTACTTGGAATTGCAGTATTTTATTCAATAAAAATAATGCGAGCAGGTGACGTATGTAAATGGCGAACAACTCAATAAGGTAAATATTAAGTTTTGCAGGTGAGAATAAATGGATTTAAATGCGTTAAAAACAATCGTAAAAGTCTGATAAGTTAATGGTTACACAATAAATTCAGAGCATTATCCACTAGCCGGTTGCGACATTTCGCTCAATAACATTTCAAGTAGGTAAGTTACAGAGATGACGTTTGAGTTGCATGTTATATTTATGAAACGTTGCACTCAGTTAAATGTGAGATCAATCTTTACCAGATTTTTATTCATTGATAAAAAGATATACCTACTTGTCTTTATTGCACACCTTAATCAAGGGATTATATTAACATAAAAACAAAACTTAATTATAGGCGGTCTTAACGCTAATCAGTGATCCCTATCAGACAACCTTGGGCACTAAGCAAACTAACACTAAAGAAACTAAAAAAGATTGGTAGTGTAGACATTTGTACATAATAAGGCACATCTTGAAGCTACCACGTGGTACGTAACCCGGACTATTTTTAATAGAAATTCCTTACCCAGCTAGTAAATTCTAAGTATATAATTATAGTTATATTTGTGATTGCCTAATTCCGTTTGGGTGAATGTAATAAATCCGAACCGCTGAGCAGAGGATATTCAAAGCTGTTTCATTATTCCGCATTAGAGAGCGGTCGGCCACGCAAATCTTAGCGTCCCTCCCAGAGAACCCCCAATTTCCTTCATTACTTACCTCCCGTCCGAGACAATGGCAAGACGACGACAAGAAAAAATAATAATTTCAAGTGGAATAACGCTGAAAATCTTTTCACGGAAAGAAGAATTATTGTTGTTTTGCAAGTTCGCTCTCAGAGACAAAATGCACCATCCTTATTACTCTATTGTTCCGTGTTACGAGCTTTATTCATTTTTACTTGGCTCGACTTGAATGCTTATTAATTTAAGACCGTGATAAGCTCGGGTACTTTTGAATAGACGAAGAAAATGTCTGCCTATTGTTGTGAATTATTTTACATACCATTAGCAGCAAAATTCGAAAATTCTCGATTATTTTCGCTTCATTATAAATTCCTTCAACCTGCTATTGAAGCCTTTCAGCTCAGATATTAATACATGTAAGCTCTAAGGTGAATAAGTACGTATAATGAAACGTAAATATACATGACACGGAACGCTTTATGGTAATCGAAATATGCCAAAATATGCTTTTAAGAGGGTAGAAAACTACCGGTGAACATGCAAGGAAGAACTGAGCTTTCACATTTTGTAGGTAACCTCTAAGCGGTTCACAAACTTTCCTATCGTGTATGTCGCTCCAATTTTTAAGACGACCATAAAGATTCCGACGAGCCTCTTGTACCACTATTCGAACAACGCCCCGCCTGCTTCGTGCCTCATAATAATGTCATATTTATAACGTTCGAGTAATACAAATTATTTAAAACGTCACATAAACGAATTTGCGAGAATGTTCCAGTCGTACTCTTTTAAACCGCGACATTATTTTGAAAGCGGTCGCGTTTCCAAGACAAACTCGTCCCCCTGGGGGGTCGAGTCAAGAGTGATTACGAATTTTAATTATTTTTTTAAGCCGGTGGCGGTGAGGTGATGCTTCCCCAGTACTAGCGAGGCTTATGCAAACAATCGACTCGCACTTGGAATTAATCCGACTCCCGTTTTTTCCTTCGCGACAAGGAATTAACAAGCAAAGAAGTCATCAAGTCGAAAGATATTCGAGGATTTCATTTTAATTGCGGGTTTCCTTGTCCGGTTTTATAATTGGTTCGTGTTGTACAAATTGCGCAAATTCAATTTACTGAGCTCCGATTCGATTATAAATTGACCTTTTTGAAATGTGTCGTTTTATGTGACATGAGCAATGAAATGTCATTACAGTGCATAGCGTCTGTCTATTATCCAATTATATCTAACCTTTCAGTGTGGGCTGTTTCAGTGCAGTAATAACGCCACTTGGTGGGTTTAAGCGTCGTGCATGACAGTGTAAGTGATTGTATGCGGTGAACTAAGGCTCCTAATGAATTATTTGTGGCTCGCGTGAGCCAATCGCGGTCCCTAATTATCCAGTAGTACGAGCGGTTATGACGAGGCATGCTTTGATTTTATACCTACTAAGTATTTTGTTGCTCTGAAACTTTGTTACTGCGAGCTATTTGTTGCAAAGTACCTACCTACATTAATAATGGCTGTAAAAGCTGAGCAGAATCATGTTAATATGAATCATTTGCAAAACCAAGGCCAATTTTCCCAATTGCGATAAACAAAAATAGATCTTGAAGAGGTACGATGAGTAAAAGAGAATGATTGAGCCCCCAAATTACTAATTTATATTAACAACCAAACTCATCAATACTCATTCAGAATATTCGAATTTTTCCACGAAGAACCGTCACTAATTGAAATTGAAATCTGATTTTCCTCCCCCCCACTGAACCGGCTTGGTGATTAAAAGTATTCAGAAAAAAATACAAATAATCAAATTACAATATCGCTAACGACGACCGTCTCCCCAGAATCCTTTTATATTTTAGGGAATAAATTAAGGCATAGAATGAAAAAAAGAAAGGCAAGATACCGCAAACAAGGACTAACGATTTTTGTTACTCACCGTTTGAATGATACGGCGTTTTTTAAAACTGCTGAAATCTTCGCGTTTACCGTATTTAGCATTTTTCTAAATTACATTTAAGTAGGTAGTTCCTAACTGCTAGATTTTGCCTGTTACTTCATTCGCGTGGACTAATGTTTATTATACAAAATTACTTATCTAAACATTCCAAATCTCTCCAGAATGCTAGCTAATTACTGTAAAAACGTGACAAGACAGCAGACATACTCAAGTATTTATAATATCAGTCTAAATTCATACCGATCGCACAAAAAAAAGCTGGCATGCCCCTCGCGAAGCCTAAGTAATGAAGAAATTACCTTTGCATACAAGGAGGCACAAGTAGGTGAAGACGAATGAAAAATCACCTTATTTTAAGGATGGATGACGCGAATTAAGAAAGCAATTACTCATCAGAAACGCACAGGGGCGGAATGTTAATAAGAGACGAGTAGAGTGCTATTTTTCATTTGGTCTTTGGTCGGACATTCGTGAATCTGTAATCAAGATGTAGGTACAGAACAAATTATATTGATTTGAGTAAAAAAGAATCATTTTTAATGCAGACAAACCCGATTGTTGAACTCCTCTTTTCGTCAAAGTTCCGCTTAAACTCCAACTACTTAGTAATTTGTTTATCATTAAGAATAAAAACACTAAAAGCAACAATCCATACAATTAGTCTTATTCCCATCGAGTCCACCGGTTAGCCCACTGGTGGGCCAGTTTCATTATACACGCAGCTTAGATCACTAAAACTTTTCAGCAACAGGATGTCAAGTCATAGTCAAAGATATTTTATTCCGTAAAATCACAAAGATCATTTAGAATCGTATTATATGTAGTTGTTTGTACACACGGCCACAGCAGGTTGTGGGTAATACTATTCCAAAACTAAAGTCCAATGACGCTACGATACGTACCTATAGACGGCATAAAACTGAAAACTTGCACCCCACACAAAAAGCAACCAGACAAACAGTTTCGAAATAGTTTTCCAAGGTCATCAACGCTCGTATCTCTAGAGTAGCGTCTGGTGCCTCACGTTTTTCCGTGTTAAGCCCACGAATTTTCTCCTAACTTTTTCCGCTTGGGGCCACTTATAACCCCCCTTTCTCCCCCCCACTGGTCCATCGAGCTCGACCACTAATTGCGTCCGTTAATTAGGAAACGTCATGAGTGTTTACTCGCCGAGTCTAAGTGTGAAGTTCTATCCTCGTAAAGCGGGGTACAGATAAGTCTGCATTTTATAAACTATTTTGTAGCTGCACTGAACCTTTTGCAAACCAAATAGTGTTTTTGTTCCTTTTTTTTAAATAGTGACAGCCCCCGTATGCCAATCTTTTACAGTCAAGTTATATTTCACTGCCCAGTGTAATTTCTTCAGGTCACGTGGTACAATTTTGTACCACGTGATCATTCTTTTTAGACACTTGACAGCAAAATATGCGCGAAAACACATCAAATGACGTCATAATGTCACTATTTAGTCACAGAATAACTATGAGTTAGTATGAACTGACCATGATTTAAAACTTTGCAGTTCAACTTTGCAGTTCAACTTTGATTGGCATACCCCTGCAGAACAATCTAAAAGTATTATTTTTAAGATGCATACTGTCATAAATCAGATACTTAGCTGTTTTCACCAGTAAAAAAGTGCATGATTAATTATTTTATGTGTGCACGCATCTTTACTCTTGGCGTGAAATTACTTCCTTCGTTGAAACTTTTTGAGAACTAAACTTTGTGGGATTAATTAGCTGATGGGCGGTGGATTAGCAGCGTCTAAGCTTTAACAAGATTATAAGAGTTTCCGCAACTTTTCAACTTTACTTACGTTAATTTTGTTTACCACATTTAGCCGGTAAACGATGTTGATAGTTGGCTTAGTTCTTGTTCTTACGTAAGTAGACTGTTTTTATAACAGCTTTGCCTTTTTGTTTGAATTTCCACTCGACTGGTTGTAAATCATGTGCCAAGTCTCACACATTTTTCTATACTGTATTAGGTAATACCAATTTAGCCATGAAGAGGAAATTGGTAAAGATTGGTGCCGATTGATGCCAAGCATGGTTGACCTTGTATTCTCTTGAGGTTTTTGGTACCATATATTTGATACTAGCAGTTACCCGCGACTGCGTCCAAGAAAAAAATAGTAGTATCAGCCCCTGATTGTCCATTTTTTGATAGTATCAGAGTCTGACAAATTACAATTAAAATGTCAGTTTACCAGTCGCTGATTCGCTGCATTTTGAAATCATTATAGTCAGATTTTGATAGTGTCAAAAAGTAGACAATCGTGGAGTAGAGTATCTATTAGTGATTCTATTAGCTTTCAATGTATCTAAGTAAATTAATTTATAATGTATCTAAAAAACTTTAATGTAAAACCAAGTAACATTTAACTGCGACATGATCAATACAAAACAGCTTTTTGTAATTAATAAAGTCTGCCTTGATTTTATTAATGAAATAGAAACAGAATAGCTGATGATAACGAATCGAGGTGAGACTCGATGCCTTTGTAATTAACACGCTGGCGGCTTAATTACACAGGAGGGTAAGTGAAATGCGTCATCCGCGGTCATCCTTATTGGACACCTTCAGACACAAATCGTTTTAGCTTCGTAGTTTGTTATAATATTTAGAAGATTTGAAGCCTGAAATTAAATATTAGAAGGCTCTGGTACATTCAGTATCATTTGATGATGAGATAAAGTTTCATAAATGTTGTATGACTGAAAAGTAGGAATTTTCCATTTTATTTTTCAAACTATGAATAAGGAATAAAAACGCTATCCTAGTAGTATATAAGTAAAATATTATGAGTAAAGCCAAGTACATAATTTTTCCAAAGTGATGAAAATGAAGATTCTTAATTTCCATAGTTGACAGGCGTCACAGCTCAGTCGGTAATGGCTCTGCCTTCCGTGCTGTGGGTCGTGGGTTCGATCCCCACTGAGAACAAACATTTGTGCGTGGAAAACATAGATGTTTGTTGTATTTCTGGGTGTTACTATGCATTATAAGTACTTATGTATTCACAAAAAAAAGTATATAAGTATTCTATCAGCATCTAGTTCCCATATCACAAGCTTTACTTAGTTTGGGACTAGAGGGCGTTGTGTGTAAAGTCCATGAATATTTGTTTATTATATTTATTTATAGTCAACTATGACGTAAATACTAATGAAAAACAAACAAACTAAGTGTTAATAAATTCCTATTTTTAGTGTTAACCTTGTAATATAATCTTTTCAGTTGCAAACGTGACCAAAACCGCTTGGTTCTGTATGATTATGTTTTGTTATGACAAGCGCGAGTTGGCAACGCGGGTTCGGCGACCCCCCCGAGTTTTAATGATAAAAAAATTCGTACAGAGGGGCGGCGTAAGTGCCATCGAAGGAGGAAAAAACTACGAAGGAAAATATTTGGTGCGACAGGTTACCCCCTGGAGGTAAGGGGGCGCGGGGTATACGGGGGTGCAGACCTTGATAAAAATTAAATCTTAACGACGGAAATTTAAAGATGACGCTCGAACGATCAAGAAGAGTGCACATCTGAGCCCAGGGGTGGGCTAATTGGGCCGAGTGTACAATAAGGATGTTGGGACGCCAGCTGAATTTTGTGTTTTTTGATTGATTGACACTGTAGTTTGAAGTGTTTAATACGAGTGTTAGAAAATACATAGACTATCCTCATGCTTCAAATAAATATTTTTAATTTAGTTCGGTGTCCAATAAAATATCATAAAATAAGGTTAAGCATTTTATTTAGATTGGAATCGTTACTTTTGTATCATTATCCATATAAAAAATATTTATAATTTCACTATAATTTTTGTAAAGTTGAGAACACGAAGCGAACACCAGCTGACTCAGCGGTAGTTTCGATCTTTTTAATAGCAAATGGATAAACCAATCAAGCTTTTGGCATTGTCATACATTTTATGCTACTAAACAATTTACGATGGCATTATTGGAAACCACAAGAAGATTTGTAATACCAACTTCGGTGTTAAACTTAAACGTCCAGCAGTCTAGCAACAAACTATGAAGTTTAATGTTTATTGAGTATTCTACGTTTTATTTTAAATTACATATTCATAGAAAATTATGGAACGTTCGACTTTGTGTAATAAATTGCTACTGCACTTTTGAGTTGGTACGTTATGTCATGTCACAATTGTTCATTTAGCTATTTATGTCGTTTAATTTTACGACAAGGCACAATCACATAAACGACCACTATCTGATTATCATTTTATTAAGTAGGTATAGTACCTACAAAAGTTTCTGTGACCTATTGTTGCCATTCAGATGATGTTCAAATAAAAAACTTGTTATAATGTAAATACACTTTTTGAGCTGATAAGATATATCGATTTTTTTTTCTTTTACGAATTTCCTATGGTGGTGCAATAGAACTTTTTTCAAGTTTTACTCACAAAATAAACATTTCACAACAAAAGCCCAAATAAAGCTTTAAAACAAAATACTAACTCAAATTCGTGCCCATTGAAATTCAAATCGGGTTGCAAGATTTGCATCGGACGGCTTCGATTATTGATTTTGCCGTCTTGAGGGCACTGCATTGCTTGTTTAAACTTTTTATTTCACTCTTCACTCGCGTTTTTTGTTTCAACCACTCGCCCCAGGGTAGGCTCCCCTACGCACTCCCTCTTGCATAAAAAAGCTTCTAATCGATAATTTCTGTGGGGGTGCATTAAGCATAACGGTGCCGCGTACCGAATGTTTTCTCCTTTCAGATTTCCACCCTCAAGGCTATTTATGTTTTGGCCATCTTTGGAATTGGTAACGTACCTTTAATCTTGGTATTTATGCCCTTATACTTTTTACTTATCCATTGCTACTTATTTTGGGTGGGCATCTCATTCACATTTTAAGGGCCCATCGCAATCACCACTTTGAATGGGTATATTTTTGTTAGAACTACATTGATCAAAGTCGGCGACTGACAGCAAAATAGGTTACACTCTTTCCTGTAGTTTTATTATTTCTATTAATAAAACTAATATAAAACGAATCAACTATCCTTCAGATAAATTTAAACTGCGAAAGCAATAGTTTATCGATTGAAACGGGACATAACCAGTGCGATCTAATCAGCCAAGTCGCATGCCATCAAATGTAGCTAACTGCCAGTATCTGATGGGCTTAGAGTTGTGACGCTATTCCGCTTTTAGCCGGAATAAGTTCTGATCTTAGAATCCTGTGACTAGAAAATTCAGAAAGACTCATACATACATTATTTTATATGAAACTATGGTGACAAATGATTGCAAAAAAATAATCAACAGATTTGATAATGATATGTGTAGTTCTGCGTCAAGAGTTTTCCACAGTAACCTTTTATATCTGATGGTTGTAAACAATATTTAGAGCATCGGTGGTCTAGCGGTAACAAACCCGCCTTCCGAAGTTCGTGGGTCCAAAGCCGGTCGTACTCCATCTAAAATCATGTCCCAGACACTACAATGTCCCATTCATCGGGGAATGGGTAAAATGTAGTCCTTGAAGATGTATAATTTAGATTAGATGTAAAAGCCTGTAGACATAAATATACTGAAATGAAATTATATCAAATCATGTATAATTCTTTAGTAAGACCGTCTTTTTATGCGCTAACTTTGGTGTCATGCCACCTAACCCTAAACTAGCTAACTGCCAATATCTGATGCAACGGACACACTGTCTCATTGTATTTGTTCTTTATGTTTTTTAGTGTGGAGGGACGCGGGATAATGTTTTTATGGCTACGAGGGTCGCCTTAATCAGGGTACGCTGTGATTAAACTGGCTCAATGTTTTTGCCGCGTTTTAACACCTACCTTGAGGGCGATTTCACTCTGTAATGTTAGCTAGAATAGTTTTCAAAACCCACGTTTAAATAGTTTCTCTCAAAAGAGTTAGTGTAAGATATCGTATTTTTATGGCTTGTTGGTAACACTGAATTTAGACACATACGGTAAATAAAAGCAGAGGATAGTGAAAAAAAACATGAGGTACTTAGCTTATACTTAGCTAGTACTTACTAGTACTTAGCTTGTAGCTTCCCACACAATATAATGTTTTTTCAAACATTGTAAAGGTTTGCAATTATTCACAATTAATCAAGTGTTATGTCTATAGTTAATCGTACCGTACATTCAGTAGTCTAGATACTGGCTAGACTACTGGAAGTCTAGCAGTTAGCAGAGCAAAAACAAGGCCAGTAAAAATAATTTGCCAAAAATATATCGCTCAGTAAATACTAGCAATCGTACACACACGGGTCTTAATGGCGAAAAGAGAGAAGGGAAGACAATGGCATCTCCAATAACCTCGTACCATCTATCACCTACTCCCGGCAGTTAGCTCTCTACATATAATTTAAAGCCATTAAAGACATCTGCAGACCCTAGCAATGAGTTTCGCTTACTTGGGATGCGTAGCGTCCCTCCGGTGCCCTTTTTTGTGTTTCTACGTGCGGGGGTGACTTTTTCGAGATAGGGGTGAACTTGTGGGGTGTTCATGTTTTCTGCGTCTCGTTTTATGAAAAAATTTTAGTTGAGACGTCGTTTGAGAGTCATTATCGTGCTGAATGTAGGCTGGAATTAGCATTTTGTACTATAAGTAACACCAAGTAAGCATAACATAAAACGCTTGAGATATGAACACCTATTAATTTCATTATGGCTATAATACTCATGTTTTAAGTGAGAATAGTCCAGGATTCAAAACAGGTGGTACAAATAAACTCAGCCTGATAATTCTTTGAAGAACAAACGAATTGGTTCATGAATGTGTTCTCCATAAATAGATAGGAAACTCATTATATTGAAAGATTTTGACAGTTTTGTGGGAGTATCACAATGATAATTTAATCGGAATTGCTCTATATACGATAACTGTGAAACACATAACCTTTTTTTGATCCACGTAGTGGGGTAAAAATAAATAGAGTTCATTTTAGTCGTAAGTTTAAAAAAAATTAATTAAAAATACGTTTTTATCGTCATGAATTCTAAGCATGCACATTTTAATTAACCTCATTAATGTTTGAATGCAATAATCTTCAAGTATTCATATACGGTCTAAAAGTAAGACCGACTAGGCTGAGAGGATGGTGTAGGAACTGGACAAGCCTACTCCATCTAACTAAATCATGTCCCTGGCGCTACAGCGCGCTGTAGCGCCAGGAACACGGTTTAGTTAGATTTTTTCACACATACCCCTATGAACGGGACGCTATGGGTAAAAAAGTGACCCCTGACGCTGTACAAATTATCTTGATTAAATGCAAAGGCCTGATTAACATAGAAGTACAATGTACCTACCTTTCTACCTTCATCTATAGGTACACGTAATAATAATCAGTCAAATTATTTTTTTTCGAATTTTTTATACTAGTTACGAGGGATCCAAGCAAACTAGATTTTTCCTAGTACTCGTTTGAATACTAATTCCAAACTGCTTACACTCGGCAGAGCACGACATCGCATTTTATTACGGGAAAAAATCATAGAGAAATTGGAAAATAATGTCAATTACTGTACAAACGCAGGAACAGCGACTCAGCTAACGAGTGTCATTACGCATTGTCACAGAATACACAACAGTTTTTGTGTACAAATGTTTCACTGTCAGCCTTTCACTGACATCTGCACCTGCACTTACTCCCTAGTGCTCTATCCGTATTGCAAAATAGAGACATGCCTTACTAGAGTAGACCTTAGTAGAGTGATTCTACAACTATCCAAAACTCGATCGTTTTTGTCAGTTTTTGGGAAATATATCTATTGTGACAAAAAAAGTCTATCGGTCTACAATTACCCCCAGACTTGAGATTCTTGAGTATTAGATATCATCTCTGAGTAACGCGACGACGGATAATCAGATTGAAATATTTCTATCCTGGTTTTTAAGAAGTCTAAAGTAGAAACGGAGATATTTATAACCGACAGATAGCGTAATCATGAGATGGTGAAATAAGCATTTTGTATTCTAATGTTGTACCCAAGCATAACAATTTTTTTGCAAAATGCATTACAAGATTACTAGATTTGAAGAATTAAGTTTATATTATCTGTGGTAAAACATAATCCGTAACCCCCTAAGTATTTGTAGTTACAGTACTATTAGCAAAGATTGACCGATAGACCGTACTGGCTTCTGATGAAAAGGAAATCATTATTCTCCTTTTCGAGATGTGTCTAATAAATATCGTTTTTACAAAGATTTTTTTATAATGAAGTATGAAGTGATAATTCTCTTAATGGAGTTGTGTCGGTATTGAATTGAGTCTAATACCATCAGAACAAAGCTTCTTCTAGGTTGAAACCCAGTTAGAAATGGTACAGTGTACGTCATTGTGATTGCGTAAGCAGTCGATTTCGTCGCGAAGTGAGGCGGGCGGGACCGCTAAGTTTTCCGCTTCGCTTGTCGCGTATTCCCTCGTTAATATAATCATGCCTTGTCCTGATTGACAACTTTATTGGTGCTTTCCTTTATTTTTAAACGTAGCTTTCAAAACACGGAATATAATCGCGAATTTATAACTTACTATGTAGGTACGAAACGAAGAAGGTTTTCTGAAATCTCCTGAAACTCATGATTTGGGGAGATCTATGTCTGAAGTGAGGTAGCCAAAAATACCAATAAGCCAATAAAAACTATGTGCTTATAATATTTAAATTAACTAAACAACGATATTTTATACTATGGACTACGTATTGGCGTTCTGAAAAGGGAACGGAACTTGATTGTGCTGAGACGAAGGCATGGAAGGCACAGTTTTTTTTCATAGGTTTGATCCATCGAATTCTTTGAAAGGCTAGAGTATTAAATTGTAATGCATGACAAACTCACTACTTACAAGGACAAAAATTACATATTTTAATGTGCCAAATAGCATTTTTTTCGTAATGGAATGAAGTTGTAACTTAATGTAGTATCTAGGCATTTAATGTAGACTGTAGTCTGTAGTGTCAACCAATTCTTACATTGTTTTAATATTATACAAGTACAAAAACAAAGGTCCAAACAGGAAGTAAAATTGTTTAACACGATTGACCATCAATGGTTATAAAGGTGCGTGCAGACCACCGGCGATCGAGCGTAGCATCCGCGCTATTGTGACATAAAACAAATGATAACGGTATTCGGTTCAATGCACTATTGACATGCTCGTAAACACGTGAGTAGATCTTATCAAAAGTCACAGTAGAATTTATACGCAAATAGTTTAAAAATTTTCTCACACATTTAAAAAAAAAAAAATTAACTATAGAGCTAAAGATATTGAAGAACTGTAAACTCATAAAAAATCTATTCACTTACCTATGAAAGACAGAAAAATTGCTCATTTTATATCTATTGTCCTGGATTAAAACTCACCTTCTGTAACAAAAGAAAGTCTTGCTTATAAATAATATCACAAAATCTATATTTTTCTAAAACAGGTAAAAAGTCTCATTGTATTGCATCAGATAAAAATAATAGAGTAAATTTAAAAATATTTGCTGAACGAGAGGGGCAATTCTCTGATTCTTGAGACAAGTAAAAAACAGTCTTTAGTCGCTCATTTTATTCTTTTGAAAATTCCATCGAAGGGATATTATAAAATATGTGTGACAATTATCGGTACACGACGTTAATAGTCTGCTTATAATGTAAGATTGCAAAAAGTTCCCCTCCTTGAGGAAGATTTATTCGCAAATTACTTATTTTTTACTTCCTAAGCTTTTTGCAACGATGCCTTGCAATATTAACTTACGCAATTTTAGTGTCTATTTCACAAGTCACTAAAGTTTATTATTGCATACAGTTTTGCCGTCAAAATACAGATACTGAGCCGGCGACTGTATCGGTACGGGCTCGGTATACAAAAATGTATTTAAAACGTCACTGGAAATGATTTATTTGATACGGCGTGTCGTAAATTTGTCCATTTGGGTTTAGACCAAAAAAGGCAATAAATATTAGTTTATGTACTTGAAACTTTCGTTTTCAAGAAATAAGGGTGACTGAAAAAGGTATTATTATACATACCTAGAATGACAACTTGATAGAGTACCTAACAATTAAAAAATAATAGTTTTTAGAACTGCAAATAGAAATAAACATGCACAAATCGTGAATCGAATCCATGAAGCGATGTGAAATACAAAAATTCACACCATTGTTCAATCAAAATCTCAACCACACTCAAACATCTCACAAAGCTAAATCGATCAAAAGATGAACAAAAAATAATAGACATGGGAATATTCATGTTTCGCTCCAGTACAGATAATTTATGCAAGACGATACTCTAAAAAAAGAAAACAAGAACTACAAAGACATGTCAAAAAATTGCGACCCAGTGTCACCCAACACTTCGAGGGGGAAACAAAAAAAAGCCATCAACCCCAACCTGACATGTCATTGTATTTCTTATCGTGTCACTTATTTCTTCTATTTTTTTCTTAAATCAAAGCGAAGGAACAAAAACTTTCTAATTGTAGCAGTTTTTTGCACTGCGATTATAAGGTCGATTATTTTTTCTTTGTAATGAAATAGCTCGAACGAAAACCGTTAAATGTATACGGTCCTTTTCTCAGCATGAAATGGCTTCCAAAGTAATATCAAATAAAATGCATATCAATTGGTATAGAGCTGAAACTTATTTGACTAATAGCGTTACTCAAAGATGGTGAAACAGGCCCTAAGTTTGCTTAACTACTATAGTAGCTAAGTAGGTACCTAACTGTAAGTATTGTAAACATAATCTTCCTTCAAAATGTTTTTTTTTAATATAAAACGCACCTGTTAAACAGGAGGTAAGTTTACTTAACTACTATATTTTAGCTAAGTAGGTACCTGTACCTACAGTAGGTAAGTATTGTAAACGTAATCTTCCTTTAAATTTTTTTTTTAAATATAAAACGCACCTGTGATACAGGAGGTAAAAATAATCAAAGTATGTTATTAAATCAATCCGATCGATAGGAAAGGGCTCCTAAAAACTTTCTAAAAACTTATAATAATCGCACAAAAGAGATCCGGTCTTCGGAATTCTATTATTTATAGTTTCCGATCAGCCTGTATACGCCTTAATTATCGACTTTATACGTAGTTAACAAAAGAGTAATCAGAGCAACCATCGTGAGCATTTTCAATAGTATGAACATAACCCAGTTCATATCTACGACGTGTCTACGAGTAAAAATTACATGGTATAATTTATTAAAAGCTGTTTCAGTTTAATAAAACCATTTCTGATGACAAGTTAAAGGAGTTAGAGTCGACATAATTTATAAATTTAAAAAACTAGAAAAACCGACTTCAATTTGATTACCGGCTTCATCATCAGATGATGATGATGATGGCAGTTCATTGGGAATGTTTTAGTGACCATAAACACCACTAAAAAGTCACACGAAAGCAAAATACGCAATTTCGTGTACGTGGATGGCATATTTTTTCCCAGTTATTTCTATTTATATTTATAAGCCAAACTATTGAACCGATTTTGATGAAAATTCAGTGGGACTAACCTGAAAGTACATCCTTTCAGATAAAAAAAGAATTTTTTAAATCCGTTCATATGTGACGAAAAAAAAACATACAGCCGAGTGGAGAACCTCCTCCTTTTTTTGAAGTCGGTTAAAAAACGAAACAATATTGTAGAAATGTACCTACACAACTTTCAAAGTTCGTAATGTGCACTGTAGTGATGGCGGAGTTTCAAGTTTTTCTGTTGGTACAAACTCTAATATTGTTATAGGCCGAGGTAACCACTTAACATCAGGTAGGCCATCGGTTTGTTGCATCATTTAGTTGTATAAAAAAGAGTATAGCTTGTGTCGTGCAAATAGGGTTAATCTCTGTTGGTGCTCTACTCTACAGCTTGCTCAATATTACTTTGATATTGTACCCTTATATATTTCTTCAAAACTTTCACGGGTGACGATGGGACTTTCTCAGTCTGTTTTTGTGGCTACCTTATTATTTGACACCCTTTGGTTTTTTCTTACAATGGAAGAAAGCAGTACTTTTTAAATAATTGGTATGTAGAGGTATGATTACTTTTTCACGTCAAAAAAATATTATAGGTAGGAACTCTTAATAAAAAAATGTATTAGATTGATAATTTGATATTTATGGCCAGAAAAATCTGTTTAAAAGTAACACTATGACTAGTCATACTGCGATTAAGTTTCTCTACGCATTAGAAAATGCCGATTTGAAAGGTTCATTACAGAAAATAAAAACAATTTTGTGTGATCGAAAATCAAAAATAGTTTTGCTCCAATAAATAGGGAAGTGAAATCACTTCAAACATAACACACGTCAAATATTGACTGAGGCTTACCAAAGGGTTCCGAGAGCCGTAACGGATCAAACTAGGTGTCTACCTGGTTCAGTTTAATAAGCCAAAAATTGTTTTGAAATGTGCTCGATGAGCGTGAACATTGCAAGGATTAAAACTGAATCGTCAACGTATTTCTATTATAATCTGTGGTTTTCAATCTTTTTTATAACGCTCTAGAACGCTGGTCGTTTTTTTTTTATATAACTAAATGATGAAACAAGCCGATGGCCCATCTGATGTTAAGCAGTAACTACTGCCTATAATGATGCATTGCACTGCGTAAAGCTATTTAAGGAATATTAAATTGTCTATCAAAAACCATTTATTTCAATAAGTATTCATGGTTTCCAATATATTCAAGTTTTTTATATGACTTGGAATTTTTGTTCTCGTCTGTATTCCAGTTTTGTGAAAGGTTCAAACGTCAAAATATTGAGAAACACTATCGAAGAACTACTGTTACTATTGATTGGTACCACAATGAGCTGCAAACTTTGCGTAGAGGGCAAAGAGCATTGTACTTAAAGTGATATATTTTTCTACCCTTTGCTCGAATAAATCGAACAATAAACTGTTTTTAATCCCTACAAACTTTAACGACAAAAAATGAAACTTAAAATAAATGTGGTGTTTGAAAAATTACAATTTGGTTGACTTCTTGGCAAATATCTTGAAATGTTGTCTATGGAGATATTGATGTGCTTGTTTTGTGTCCATTGCATAGAAAAAATAGCAATATTTATTTGTTTAGCTCAAAACTTTTTTAACTCCGTCATTAGAAGACCCAATCATTTTACAATCCAGAGAAAAAACTTTAAATTTTATGTTTGTGTTTTTTAATTAAAATTTTAATTTAAAATATTTTAGTAAAGTCAACATCACAAGTCAATTTTGTTTTTTATTTTTTTTATTATGACGGTAAAAGTTCCGAAAATGTTTTATATGACTGAAAACTGGCAACTTTTATTTATTTCTATTTTCAGCTATCATTTTAACCATTAATCTTATAAGTACCTAGTGAATTATTAATGCTATAAATAAACAATTTTAAAACTATGAAATTGTGATCAACGATGATACACATTTTAAAGAAAATTAATTTTACAAAAAAACTAATATTCATTAGTGTAGAAAAGTACATTTAGGAAAAAGACACTGTTTTAGTCTCATAGTTTAACAGTATTACGATAGTACTTATCATTCACCTCCACGTATCAAGATCTCAAAATGTTATGACAGTAAATCCGTGAACCCAACACCGTAAAATAACCATATCTGACATATTATAGACTATAAAAAGTTACCTACTGCCGCGGTGATGGGTAAAGGGTGTCTAAACGCATATTAAAATCGCAAAAGATACAAACTATTTGAGCGGAAGCCGTAAAGATGTAGAGCTTAGAAAATATAGACGTGGTTAGAATATAAAGTTGATATAAAACTGAATAAGGGTAGTCAAGGAATCTGTTATTTTATTTTATCGGTAATACTGGTGAATATTGGTATCTCTATTAAAAAAACGACTATTATTTTGATTGTCACGAGTGACTCACTTTCACTTTGTCATTGTTAGGTCTATCTTTTACACTTATGAAAAACATTTATTCACAAAGAAAATTACGACTAATACAGTATTTACAATATTTATAATATTTACAAAATACACATGAAACAGTTGAGCTATCTACAAACCGTTGCAAACGATTTATAGATAGCTCAGCTGATCCAAATCAGTACCAATCTGTACAGTTATTACTCTTACTAATGTAAGAGATCAAAAATACTTGAATAAAATGTTCATAAAGATTAATAATAGAACAAATGTCTGTAAATATCAACTGGCGAGTTATTATAACAGAAACACGCACTTCTAGTCATTCATGTGCTTACCATAATACTCATAAGTCCTAACTTACAAAGTACCTACATCATAACTCTTTGTAAATACTTTATACCAGGTAGCAGGCTTAAGCATGTGAAAATTGTATGTTCGACATATAGAAAGCCATAAATAAGACATTAGCAGATCGTACACCATACCTTAATTGTGCCCCCATTGTGTTCATAGTTTTTGTGCTCAGATATTTATGAGTTTATAAAGCTTTCTTAAATGGTATACAAGAAGCACGGCTTATTTATAAGTTCTAAGGTAGACTAACTTTAGTAAAAGAAGCTTTTTGTTTAGGTACGTATTTGTGTTCAATTGCGTTGTAAAATATATTTTTACGCACTTATACAGGGTATTAAAAACATTCCTAAAACGCGCTTACATTGTTAGTTCTATAAAAAAAAAAATTTGAGGAGTCCGTTAATTTAACAAAGTTTTTGAAAAGAATGTTTAAAATAAACGTACCTATATGTGTTTTTTGTAATGTATAAAGTTTATTATGTCTAATTGAGCCTATATTTTTGTGCATGCTGAGGAGCACATAGTTTTTAATCCATTATTTTGTTATCGTTGCATTACCTTTGTTGGTTGTCCTGAATAATAAACAAATATTGAAAAAGTTTAGCTTCCTTAATAAGAAGTAGTTTAAAACAAACGAACGAATAATCTAATCAAACTTCCTAATACATCAAAATATGTCAAAAAAGTGACAACGATCGATTAACAAGCACTTCAGATAGTGCGACGATTATAAAAACACGTGTTTCGTTTTATCTACGTTATATCTGTGGAAAATAGCAGCGTTTTACCTACCAATAAAACGCATATTAATTTACTTACCTTATTCGAAGCTTATTTAATTATATTGAGAGTAGCGACTACTTGATTTCCCGTCTTCCGGTTCGATTTCCTATCCTGTTCATGACTTTATGTCTTTAGCTACGTCACTTCCGCCCGGCAGTTGGAGGAACTTTAGCTTTTGAGTTCCGCCATTTTAAAAATTCATTGAGTCTTAACTACCAGGCAGAGATTAACCATAAGCTTCGAATAAGGTAAGTAAATTAATATGCGTTTTATTGGTAGGTAAAACGCTGCTATTAATTTGACTTGACCGTTATTCGAAGCTTATTTAATTATATTGAGACGTGTTTGATATCGCCTGGTGGAAGGGACGTAGACGCCAATGTGACCGCATTCTAAAAAAAATAATAATATAATAAATCTCTACCTTAAATACCTATCTGGGTAGAGTAATGAGTAAGTACTTTCGAATGAAAAGTACAAGTATAAACTAGAGTTTTGAATGCAATAATACGACAAAAATATAAGTTGTAACCAAAATATTATATTCTCCTAATAACAATAAATGTTCATTGATTAATCAGAACACATAATCACAAATTATTATATTACATTTCAATCAACCGGAGTAAATAACATAGGCACTGATCTGGAATTACAAATAGGCATGACTTCGCGCTTATAAAATTTACAAAAGGTGTTTTGCGAACGCCAGTTTCCCCTAGCAAGTATTTCTTCAATAGGGTAATTATCTAACCAATTTTTTGAGGCCACAGCCGACCTTATGCTCCCTGGAGTTGCTTTTATGCCAGCACAAGACAATAAAGATTTAATCCAACCTGCTATCAGTGTTCGCGATGCAGGCTTGGGTTCACCTCTAATGTTTATAAATAAATGTTTAGAATTACTAGTAGTTCTACGATTCTCTAACAAAGAAATTGTATGTTTAACCCAAAAAACAGGATCTAATCTTTCATTTTCTGGATTAATAAATAGTCTCCAACCCGACTGTCTGAATTTAGCTGAATCCGTTTTTGAACCAAATGCAAGCCAGAGAACTAATGAGTTTGGCTGAGTAAATGAACAATTATCAGAATCTACTGTGAGCAATGTCAAATCATGAATTCTCCTCCCAGAACACAGGAGTAATAAAGCGGCTGTGTGTCTTTGCACTTGAAACGTGCTGTTTTTGTCTATAGAATATTTTTCTAAGTAAGAAGCTAACTCATCAATGTTCCAAACTGGAGACTTGGTATGGTAGACTGGCTTACGTAAGGATATTGATTTTAAAATATGCTTTACAAGAACATGGGAGCTTAGCTGGCCAGATATTTCTGGATTGCATAGAGTCGATACTACTGATTTATACAGCAGTATTGTGTTATATGCAAGATTATGTCTCAAGTATAAATCAGACAGAAACCTAGCAAGATCGCTTCCTGTTAGACTTCTGGGACTAATCTTTTGCGACTCACACCAAACCAACCATCTTCTCCACGCAACACCATATACCTTTCGAGTTGACGGCCGCCATGATTCCGCCAGAAGACTTATCTGTCTTCTGTCCCATGCTTTTAATAACCTAGGCCACCCCCACATTTCCACACCTCCAGAGTCATCTCGAGGACGTTCGGAGGTGGCAGTTCTGTCGCGGTGTCGATCAGGACTCGGTCTAGGTGATGAAGTGTGAATGGGGCTGCTACGGCGCGACATTTGATGTCCGGGCGCCAAAACACACGCTCCCAGCGCGGAACTACTATCAAGTACATCCCTCGAGCCTGATTTAGGTGACTCAATACTTTGGGTATTAGATATGGAGGTGGAAATACCCATGCAAGATTGTAATTCCACGTTTGGGAAAAGGCGTCGTGGAACAGAGCTTGATTGTCGGTCAAGTCCAGTGATACGTAATTGCTTACCACATGAGCTCGACTGGAAGCGAACAGGTCGATTAATGGAGTTCCCCATTTCGAGAAGACTTTGTGAGTACATTCCGGAGACAGATGCCATTCCGGAGTTGCGCGTAGTCTCGACAGGTGATCGGCGTGACTGTTGTAAATTCCTGGAATGTGGAAGATGTTTACATGGATCTGATGATCGTCTAAAATTTTGAAGAGGCTGTACGTCAAGTCCATGAGGGGAGCCGATTTGGTTCCTCCTTCGTGTCGGAGATATGCTATAACCGATTTGTTGTCGCTTTGTATCAGCACAGTACTGTGACTCAGGAGCCGAAAATGATCTTGAAAAACTTTTAGGATTGCTAACATCTCCTTTTGATTGCAATGCAAATTCTTTTCTGCTTCTGACCACAGGCCCGTCAACGACAGGTTGTCCAGTCGGGCTCCCCACGCGATATCGGACGCATCCGTTGTGAGAAAGTGAGTTGGAGGTGGTTTGTGTATGGCTGTTGCGCACCTGCAATTTCGGAGCCACCATATCAGGTCCTCTGTGGCTGCTTGAGTTATCGTATGCAGCTCCCTCGGGTGTGAATCTAGAGATTTGTTCAGTAAATTCAACAGAGCACGGTAGTTGAGCCTGCCTTTTGGTACTGCAAAGCTGGCAAAGTTGAAGAGACCTACGACGCTTTGAAGTTCCTTGAGCGTCGCACACCTTTTTTGCAAAAGCAGATTTATTTTGCCTACAAGTGTGGGCACCTTCTCTTCGGGAAGGCTCTTGCGGTTTGACCAAGGATCCCAATAAATTCCCAGGAACACTAGAGCTTTTGACGGAGTCAGTAGGGATTTCTTGTAATTTATTAACCAGCCTAACTTTTCCAGAGTCTCGGTTACAGTGCTGACATGGTCGCGTAGTGTATTTCTGTCCTGATGAGCGATCAAAAAATCGTCCAGATAAACTACTATCCGGATACCTTTTTGTCTGAGTAGTTGTGCTACTCAATTTGTGAGAGTCGCAAATGTCCTTGGACTTGTGCTCAGCCCGAAAGGTAAACAGGTCATTTCTAGTAGTTCCTTGCGATAGACTAGGCGCAGAAACCTTCTGTGGCTGCGAGCTACTGGAAGGTGAAAATAAGCCTGTGAAAGATCGATTTTGCTCAACCAATCTGTCGGTTGTAAGAAGTCTGGTATACGATGTACATTTATCAGCTTGAAATGATCTGTTATTATGTATCGGTTCAGTGCCTTCAGGTTGAATATTGGACGTACGGAGCCGTCGCTTTTGGGAACAAGAAACATCGGTGAAACAAAACTTGGAGATGCTGCAGCATGTTCTAGAACTCCTTGAACTTTCATTTTGTCTATAACTGATGTCATTTGAGCAGATTCTGGCACATGCAAGACGCTTCCGATCGCGTCGGGGAGCAACAGCGGAGGTTTCTTGCGAAAAGGTATGCGATACCCTCTTATTATTTTCAGAATGTATACAGGTGCTTGCATTTGTTCCCACTGAGGTCGAAAATGTGCGAGACGACCGGCACTGAACGGGACTGAGTCAATACTTGCGTCGCTTATTGTCTTTGTTCTGACGAGAGGGGGACGAAGTACGCTTGCGTCCGTTGTTCGTCTGATTTTGTCTTGCGTTAGATCGGTAGGTATTTCCCCGAAATGTATTTTGGTGCCTTCCATTATTCGGTGCGACCGTATTATATTGGCACGTATAACCGCAACCACCTTGCGGAGGTGCGTAGCCTCCTTGCGGAGGTGCGTAGCCTCCTTGCGGAGGTCGGTAAGCGCTAGCACCATGAGCGTGCGCATAATGACGATTGCTCGCCTTGGAAGTACCCTGCGAGGGCCTTGGGAACGGGGCAGACTCTTGCGAGGGGCCTCGAGGCTTTTTAGGGTCCACTTGTGAACTGGAACTGTTCGGTTTTTGTACTGGCCAGAAACATTTTCGTATGCCGCCTGATTTTTCAACAGCTGCAGTAAACTTTTCCGCCTCGAAAAGACTCGTCGATGTTGGTGGAATCTTTCTAAGGCTAGATTTAACCAGAGGGTCCTTAGCCTGTTTTGTAACACAATCTCTCCTCATCTGGATTATTTCTGAACGATGGCCACATATCATCTGTAATAAGTCTGAAGAAGTCTTATGAAAATCTCCTGTGGAAAAAAGATCATTACTTTTTCGGTGCAAGCCCTCATAATCTAGAGAGTCACCTTCTTTTACCCAGGATAAAAGGTCTCTCAGGGCTTTTTGCAGGTACTCGTTTTGTTTAAGAACACACATCGTCAAGGCGGCAAAAGCTTTGTCAGCATTTGCAAGGTAACGCGATGTGTCATACGCCTTAACTTCCTCATTCATTTCAATATCTGTAAAACCTGGCGTGCAGTTATAATGCTTTTGTGTCTCAGCAAACCGAACCTCATTCCAATCACTTTTATTAAGATGTTGAAGTTCACAGAGCAGCTTTAAATAGTACTCAGAAGTCTTTGGAATTGAAGGCTCTTTTAATTTGGTTTCAAGTGCAAAGGTAAACTCATCGTCACGGTGTATATCGCTCGACTTATCGTCAGGTAATTGTTCACCAAACGATTCACTAACACCGGACATAAGTGATATAGCATCATTATCAAAATTGTCACTCACTTGAGAAACGTGGTTTTGGCACGCAATTTGGTCACGAAGACTACGTATTTCTTTTGCCAATTTTCTGTGCCTTCGAGCTCGGTGATGTTTGCGTTTGCCACCTCTTCTATTTTTGCGATGTTTGGGCCTCGGGGAGGTCGAGCTGGATGAGGAGCTACTACTCGAGCTACTACTGCTGGAGCTCGAGCTGCTGATTGACCGAGCACGTGGTTTATTCCGTTCACCCGCTGGTAATACTTCACCCATAGCTTTATCGCTTCTATTAGGCTCATCCATACTAAAACGGCAAAAAGAATTTAAAATATACAATATGAGGGTAGACTTCAGTAAATGATAATACTCTGAAAAATAGCTATAAACGACCGTTAAAACGGTTCTGCTAATAAAAACTCCATCAATTATTTAAATAGAACAGGAAAAAGTTTTGGAAATAAGAAATATAAACGACGAGGTTGTACTTACGTAAAGATGTTACACTCACACCTTTTTTAACCTGAGTTCGTTTACTATTATATTTCCACTTTTTACTTTTTACACTTTGTTAAACTTATTAGTAATTTATACTAGCTAAGTCTTGTTGAAAGTGTTGGTACGTCCGAACACTGCGGGAAACAAGACGCCAATGAATTTTTAAAATGGCGGAACTCAAAAGCTAAAGTTCCTCCAACTGCCGGGCGGAAGTGACGTAGCTAAAGACATAAAGTCATGAACAGGATAGGAAATCGAACCGGAAGACGGGAAATCAAGTAGTCGCTACTCTCAATATAATTAAATAAGCTTCGAATAACGGTCAAGTCAAATTAATATCACTGTTATAAGGGCCGAAGTGTCAAAACGGCGAAGTGGTCGCCAGATCGAGAGAGATAAGTACACCCAGTGTTGCCAACCCCAAGAAACTAAAAAACAACAGCTGACCAATGAAAAAACAGGAATAAACAGTAGATAGAGTAAAAATGGCAGATTTCATACTTTCCTCATAGAATTAAAACAATCACCTACTATAATTAGTTACCAGGACTCACGTTCATTGTTATATTATAATATTGATCACAACATTGCCTCATCTTTAGTATTTTTAAACTCATTTTCCTTTTTAAAATCATACATATTTTTGTGAAATTTCTTCATGGTGCCTTTTTGTGGCTTCAAATGTAGCAATTGGTTATTTCAGATTTAGTGTCATTGCGTTTTATTACATAGTGGTTATCAAAAAATATATGCATAGTTTAATAGGTGGCGCTGAGCGCTAATTGAAAAAACAGTAAAAATTAAGAATGAAACAGAAAACAGGGGTATCAATGTGAAAACAGCAAATCTACTGTTAAAACAGTAGGGTTGGTAACACTGAGTACACCCCACCTGTGACTGACCAAGCGGGTTTTCAAGTGCGTGCGTGACGTATACCTACAGGGTATAGACGTAAACAGGGGTAGACGTTTCTACAGTAGTTTAAAGAAGGTCAGTTTCCTTTGAAGGTGAATTCTGCGTAGATTTTTAAGGCATTTATAAAAGGTGACATTTTTAAATAACTTCTATAAAAAAGCCAGTCAGTGTTTCTAACGTCTTTAGCTAGTATGCCTTGACAGGATGTCATTTTAGCTCCTTTGCTGCAACAATGGCAACATTTTGCCCATATTGACTATGTAGTATGGCAAGTTTTTAGATGGTGGGTTTGCCGTTAAAAATAGTCTCGAAATTACCATTTACCTCAGAATTTTAAACTACATTTTAGCAGATACTGAAAAGTTATACTTACTTAATTCTATGACCACACTTTGCGTTGCGACACCATACCGCAAAGATGTTTAAATAATAACTGAACGGAGACCTCCGTGTAACCAAATTGTAAATTACAATTTAATTACACTGTGTTAGACCTGTAAATGTAACTTTACCAATAAATACTTACTTAAATACTTACTAGACTTATTTGCGGTGCGATACTGCAACGCATAGTTTGAACAGACTCTTAGTGCTTGTATAGACAACACAGATTTTTTTTTAAACCATTACATGTGTATCAAATGCTACCAAACAGCTGTCTAATGGGCAATAATTAACAATCAAGCGGACACCGCCATCGATCGAGGTAATGAATGGCGCTGGTCCGGCGACAGACCGTCCGACATGTCCGGCCGGACGCGACCCATGTCCGTCATCGGACAATTAATATTCTAAATCATTTTGGCTACGTATTTGAAAACCCATATCACTATTTTTAGATACAAAACTATACTACCTAACCTCCTATTCCCCTCCATCGCCTTTTTGTTCATTCCTGTCCATCGAAAGGTTGTAGAGATCGCTATTAGCGATAAGGCCGTTCAATGTATTACCTATTTTTTTTGTTAAACAGATAATGTAAATATAAAGATACATTGCCTACTGTGCACGTCCACTGAAGACGTACCCTGTGATACATTGCACCGGCACCCCTCATACTCATTATACCGGAACACAGCAATACGTGCATCACTGTTTGGCGGCACAAATAGGTACGGTGGTAGTACTTCCCTGGAGGAACTCTTTCACAAGAAGCTCTACTACTATGTGCCTCAATATGATCTAATAACTGCAACCTTTTCACAATGATTGCTTTGATTAGTTTGGGACTAGAGGGCGTTGTGTGAAATGTCCATGAATATTTATTTATTTTTATTTAATGTAGTTTAGTAATTTCTAGTTCATGTTTTGTTTAGATACTCCTCCGATTTCTAAGTGGCTCGTGTATGGACAATGTTCTTTTGGCTTTGGTTTAGCTTTGGTTATAACGTTCAAACGTTGCAATTGACCCCCAATTCAGGTGAGTCACCTATCTAAAATACTTTTCTACAACACCAACATTTCCAGGGCACTACTTTCCGTAGCGTGGCTGATTGCATTAAGCAATTACGGAGTATTTAATTACGAGACTAATTACAGAAGACTGTGTAGTGCAACATTGCTAGGGTTTCACATTTACACTTGCAACTGCAGTTTTGTTACGTGTTTATGTTCTTGTTCGGATTATACCACAGAATATATGGCAGTTGATTATAGTAACTATAAGAAAAGAATTACTACAAATGTAATCAAATTATACACTAAAGTCAACGCTTGTTTAACTTTTACACAGCATGAATACCTATAGTTTTTAAAGTTGTAAAAAAACTATAGAATTAAGCTACAGTTTTACCGTTAAACTTTGTTAAAAAAATTTACGACGCAGAAACACTAATTTAAAACTTTATACAATCAAAATCTAAAGTCCGATAACCCTAATTTAGCATTCAACGTCGTAGTTAGCTTGCATTTAGCACGATATTTCGTAGTATTTAATTAACCCCATGAAAAATTACTGCGAATTCAAACAAACTTTTCAACGCTATTGCCCAAAATTTGTGACAACTGCACGATATTTTTGCCTAAAGTAAAGATTGCACGATATTGCCAAAATTATGACGACTTTGACTATTTAGCAGAGTCATTTGCATCAAATAAATTCAAAAGTGACTCAATGCAAGATTGTACCTAAAAATAAATTGGCAATGTCAGCATAGACTGTTTTTTTAACATAACTAAACGATGGAATAAGCCGATAGCCCAACTGATGTTAATTGGTAACCACTGCCTATAATAATGCATTGCCTAAGCACGTCCTCTGAAAACGTGCCCTGTGATACATTGCACTGCGCCCATCACTCTGAGACATAAAGGTGTTAAGTCTCATGTGCCTGTGATTGCACCGGCACCCAGTATGATACTCTTCAAACCGAACCACAGTGCGAGCATTTTATTTAATGTTTGAAATACACGAAGGGAAATTTAAAATTAGCAATGGTTTTATGATTACTTTACAGCAGATAAAAATGCAATATTTTTCACCCTTGCATATTCTAATTACCATCCACCAGCCATTTTATGCAGATCTAATGCACCCTGCACTTTTTGTACAACCAGAGCTCAGGAAAAATGGTCATCAAATCAAAAGCTCATCTTGAAATGATATAACTCGACACTCCCGGAGTGCAAAGTGACTGATTCTGATTAAAATTGTGATTAGTTTCACTCGATTAGCATATTAAGTGCATATTTTAATACATTCATTGTCATTGGTGATATAGGTAATGTGCGACCTATAATAACTATATTCGTTGAAAACTAAATAAAAATAATAAAATAATCTAAATTATCTCAAGGCCAATTAGTGCAGCAAGTCTTTCAATTTTTTTAAATTTTGCTTTCTTATTCGAAAAAGGAAGTTTTTATCTGGCTTAGGCGAAAGTCGTAAGAGCCTGTTTTACCATATCAGAGTAATGTCAAATAAAAACATTTCTATCTTTATTTTTGGCAATTCTAATATGCTCTAAAAAGTAGCAGTCATTCTAAATTGAAGACGTTTTGCTCTCAGAGCATTTTAAATTACAGTCGACCTAAGAACTGCCCCCGTATGCCAATCTTTTGCTGTCAAGTTATATTTCACTGCCCAGTGTAATTTCTTCAGGTCACGTGGTACAATTTTGTACCACGTGATCATTTTTTTTTAGACACTTGACAGCAAAATATGCGTTAAAACACATCAAATGACGTCATAATGTCACTATTTAGTCACAGAATATCTATGAGTTAGTATGAACTGACCATGATTTAAAACTTTGCAGTTCAACTTTGCAGTTCAACTTTGATTGGCATACCCCTGTACCTAAGAACATTTAGCTTCCAAAACCTTCTGATCCGTAATGGGAAATATTTATAACTTATCGTTAGCGTAATCATAAAATGGTGAAATAGGCACCAAGTTGAATGCCAAGTGATATTTTGGGATGGTACAAATTAAAATAGTGGTCACGTGACCATTGTTAATCTTTAATTGTGCCATACACTACGGAAATTACCTACTTGCGTTCATACAAAATGTACAAGATACACCTAATTTTATGCACCTCTATTTGTGCTAGCTCAAGTTTACACATTTTGGTAATAGAAAGGTATAAAATTTAGTAAAGCATACCGAACTCACTTTTGTAGGGTATCTTTCTTGTCATATGCAAAATTATGCACCATCAGCGACACAATAATAGCCTCTAACACCAGCCTTTAACAATAGATGGACACGTGACAATCTTACCACGTGGGCATGCAAATTTTTATCTACCAAGGGATATAACGCTACTTATAATGCTACGTAAAGCGTGCTAAGTTAAACTGGTTTATTCACATCTTACAAGTCATATGCAAAGTTATGCACCTTCTGCTAAAGTGATGATAACTTAGCACAAGCCTCTTTTGACAATAGATGGACACGCGACAATCTGAAACCCGTTGGCATGCAAATTTTTATCTACCAAGGGCTAGATGCTATAGGTACCCATATTATAATGGTATGCAGAGTGTGCCACGTTGAATTGGTTTATGTACAAGCCTATGCTAAATTCGAAGCTTCTTCTATACAATTATAATAAAATTATGATGGTTTAAGGATTTTTGTAAGATGTCATGATATCATTACTTTTTTTTGCTTTTCGTTTATATAAAATTTTAGAAAATAAAACGAATAAACGTTATTTTTATCTAGTTAGAAACTCACTATCTCATCATTGTACAAGTAAGAACAAAAGCCATTCAGTAATATTATGCTTTGCGAGCGTCTACAGGAAACAGTGACGTGTGTGCAGTGTTTTCACAACGAGAACCACAACAATTAGGTTTTCACTCCTCACTCTGAGGAGGGTACTTTTGTAGCAGACACATGACGCTACAATGAATTCTTTGTCTACAACACGGTTGAAAACTTTCATAGTACCAGATACTATTTCGTTATGCAAATGAACCGCTGTAATGCAGAAACCATTATTTAAAATCGCAAATTTCCATTGTAGACGCAAATTATGAGAGCCGTAACGGATCGATCGAATGATTCTAAACAGTGATATTTGAATATTTTTTCTATCAATAACTGATATGCAAATGTGCAAGAAATATGCGAACTACAATGCGGCGACCGTTATCGCAACAATTTAAAATTTCATCAAACGTGCACAAGAAATAATAATTGATTGAACACTATTGTTGCGAATGATACCAAATGGAGCCCTTCGAGCATCTAGAGGTCGGGAGAATCCGAAAATTAACCAATGATAGGTCTAAATTTAATTTTACGATCCGATACCTGCAGTGATCTGACAAAGGTTCTAATCAAATTATGCAGCCGATGCCACTATTGTCGTCTACATGCATAAATTTAAGGCACGGTATTGTAGGTACATCGAAGGGTAGGTAGTGAGAGGATGCTCACAATAGTCAAGACGCATCCGATGGCTATTGAACTAACTCTCGTGTGGGAAGAAGGGTTAAGGATGATACTTATCAAATGATTGTTACGAATTACTGCATCTGGAGATTACCTTCGGCTTGTTTTTGTAATTGAATATCTTGATACGGAACCAGACTTACGACTGCCGATTCTAGACATTAAAAGAGACATTCCGTCAAAATTGGCTGCTATTAATGATTCCTGAGGATATGGAAGAGGTTAGAATTACGCCATATTTTTCATATATTTGTGACAGATCGTTAGTCTATCCAACTTCTTATCTTGATAGAGTTATCAGTTTGTCAAACACTATTCTGAACCCAATATCCCCTTGTTAGTACAAGTAACACTACCGTCAAAGTGAACCTTGTCAATCAAAGGTTTGCAGTAAATCTCACCCTTAGTGGAAACAACGGGAATATCACATTACAAAAAAGTTCGTTATGAAAATAAACCGTTACTATTACCAAAGGGTATGACAACGCGCAAGAGGGCGATCCAATTTTAGTGAAATTCTTATAGCTGTAATGATATGGAGCACGGGCGTTGCATACTTTAGCGAGAGAAAAGAAATTTCGGAGACGTTGCGAACATTGATATGTAGATGAGATGGCACAGGTAGGGAAGGGTGTTATTGAAATTAGAGATACATATGAAATTCGAGAATGGCGAGGTATTGCCGATCGATGCAGGGTAGGTACGTATTCCAGACAGGTGTGACGTAAGTGCAACTGTCGAATATCTTTGGGAAAGTAACGTCTTTCGAATTGAATTGGGCTGATGAAATGTTTGGTTTGACTCAAATGTTTTTAGCGGTAGGATAAAATAAAAGCAACATGCTACTGCCATAATTTAAATCAGAATTTATAATAAACCTAAAAAACAGTTCAATCTTCAAATATTGTACTAAGTAGGAGGCACTTTTATCAGAAATAAGTCTGTTTATATGAATTGAAATACCTCAATATCAAATTGTGAACCATTTTAAATATGATCGTAAATAATGACTGTAACTTTTATCAAAATATTTAAATCCATCTCAGGAGTCTATCAACATAAGAAAAGACGAAATGATAACAAACCATTAGACGCTTTGCATATGAAGAGTCCACGCGTGAATTACCATACTTCCCAAAATTTATCTATGCTTACCTTCCTTGCCAAGGCACGAGACACAAATCCATATAGCCAGTAGGTAGACAGTGTAGACACTGAGGTGTAATTTGCATAAAGTCCGGCACGAGCTAATATTTTTGCATAAGAAGATAACACTTCTTCGAAACGTGGCTTATGCAGGTGTAACCAAAAGGGGAATTATTGATTTGACTCTTTTATTTATGCTAATAATGCTAAACCCAAAAATTTAAGATATAAAGTAGAAATTTATGCTTACAAGCATCGTGCCGTGATAGGAAGTAGTAATTTGCCATTTTACAATGGCCTGATATGTCAACACATACCATGGGGACATGCAATTAAAATATATTTTACGACGGTTGCACTGGATCTGAAGCAGTTCCATATTTATGGGAAACAGCATGAAAATAAAGCCGTAAGCGATTTGTCAGTGTTCCGTATCAGGCTAGGCTGAGTCGATAATAAAAATTTCCTGCAGTTTTTCTCGTTTTTCGGCTGTATTAGGCACGCGAAGGCTCAACGGCCAAGGAAACTCCCATGTACCTGTATTAGAGTTCCGTTACCAAAAGGCAGTCAAATAACCCTTACAGTGAGACTTCGTTGCATGTCTCTTCGCATCACGTATTCGGTTCCACAGTTATCCAATACTATTTAATTCAAAATACGTACTAAAAATCTTGTAGGTACCTATATTTTTCAATTTAAATACCAGCAAGTTCTTCAAATTTATCGTCAAAACTAACAATAAATTCTGTTGTTTCCTGGCCTGTATATAAATAATTGAGTTCTGAAAACTACGAAACCCTCGAAGAATAAATGTAACACCCCCTTGGCGATTTTTTTCATTACTTACTTGTGACAGAGTGAAACATAATTTGCAAAAAACGATATTAATTGCTGAAAGTTCTATTGCGGATAACATAGTTCAATATTTAAGTTAGTGCAATCATTTTACTTGCAGCAACTTTTGTTAAATTTCATTATTATTTACTGAATATACGATATCGTATCCTATCCTATCCTATCCTACTAATATTATAAATGCGAAAGTTTAGATGTTTGGATGTTTGTGTTTCAATCACGTCAAAACTACTGAACCAACTTGGATGAAACTTGGCATATATATAGTTCGTAACCTGGATTGACATATAGGCTACTTTTTATCCCGAATAATTAACAGGATCTACAGGATAAAACGAACGAAAAGGATTAGCAGCGCCAATTGGCATGAGGATTTCATTGTCATGTCATGTCACGTCAGTTTGACAGGGCGTAGTACTACCTCTTTGGTCTAACGACTAGTGTTTGACATTTCAGTACGAGTTCGGTGTAATGAGGTGTAATGTCAAGTTTCTCAAAGAAGTATCCGCTCGGTACACGCACAGATAATATAATGTACACGGAAACTGTAGACGCGTACGAAGTCGCGGGTAACTGCTAGTACTGAATATACGAACTAGTTCATATATTCAGGACGTTGCTGTAAACTGTATACAATCACAATGAAGTTATTAGTTTATACAGCGTGTTCTGAAGCGTGAATTGGATGATTCAGACTATATCATTAACAGCTATGTAGATGGGTAAAATTTTTAAGCGTTCTTGCCTATATTTTTTTGTGATTTTTTTTTTTAATTTAAAAAGATTGACTACTTACCTAATTTTTCAACGTGTACGTTTTCTACCTACATCAATCCTTTGTATGTAAGGTTATTACAATACCGACAACACGCAATTTGAAGAAAGCAACAAACTTTGCTGTACATTTCTTCAGTGGAAATCATTGAAATTGTAGATCATTGTTGTTTCTGTAAGTATCGAGAATAGCCGATGGGGATCGGGTTAATAGAACAGTCCTCAGACACCCAGTATAATTAGTAGTTGAAAATGGAATGTGTTGTTAGTTCCATGACAAAAATTCTTACACTAGTACAGACTAGTAAGTACCTATGTTAATAATGACGTCTCCTAATCTTCCAGAAAACAATTCTTAAGGTGACATAGGTGCACTTATTAGACCAAGCAACACTGTTGATCAAAAACGTATCTATTTTAAAAAGTTTTCAGTTTTTACCAAGTCCAAGTGTCGATTCCCGTAAGCTGCTTTGAATTGTCTTGTAAGAAACCAGTTAGCAACTAACCGGTTGCAAATGGTATGGGCGGAATATTCCAATGTTTATGGCATATCCAACTAGGCCGTCGACTACTCAAGCTAGAATTAATCAAATCAACCAACCCCTACCAACCACTTTCCGATATAATTAAGGCGTGCATGTATGCGTGCCGGACAATACGTACCAACCTTCTCTGTGTGCGATAATGAACGATTATAAGAGACCTAGTTTACTTAACTACAGCTCTATCTTGTTCTTCGATCAATCAATTCAGAGCTCTATACATCAAAGCGTACGGTTGAGTGTAGGGTTTTGGTGTTGGTTAATAATGCGTTATGCGTCGATAGTGTGAATGTGAGTTGTTTTTCTTGGTGTGTGTTGATGAGTCACATTTTTTTTTGTTTCGTGGGTAAGGCGCTGGGGTGCCGCGTGGGGTGGCGTACCCCTTGCTTGCAACCCCATCTTATTAATCAGTGAAGTACAAGCCGTCTCTTCACATGTCTGTTTGGTGAGCCGAAGCGTTACTCCTTATTAGAAATTCAACGTGATGCTTAATTGGTCACGATACACGACGTCGCTTAAAAGATAGCCAAATTCGTTATTTTACCATAATAAAACATTTTTTTCAAGAGCTCTACCGCTCTGAGTATATACACTGTACACAGAAACAATAGTCTCGGTCTAAAAATATATCTGTCGTTATCTTTGGTAGTGTTCTACACTCAAGAGCAAAGAATTCGAGCACATTAAACCTTGGTACCTCAAAGGGTTAAAAATAAATATATGCAAAATATGCTCTACTATTACGAGAGTGTAGTAGGGTTCCAAGCCTGCTTAGTTTGTCAATATTAAATTGTAACAAATTGTCTCACCCAACACATTGTCCATTTTCAAATTAATAGCCCGCCTGAAGCCGATCAAACTTCAGCCTAAGTTATAATTACGAGTAAACTACTTTCCTTCGCATACCATTAATGTGTCAAGCGAGGTGTCCACGACAGTTATCCCCTATTATTAAACTGTACGACTAAACTGACGAACTTACTAATCTATAGAAAAGAGCACAAAGCTCGCATAGATAACAATCCGTGTCGGTCTTACCACCCATTCCCCCGCTCATTAATATTATCGACCCTATTCACTAATTATATTGCGAATGCATAGTTCTTAGTGTGAACGCTACGCACACACGCGCGTATAATGGGCAGTGATGGGCATTAAATTAAAATGGAAAATAATCGATAGTATTCATCGAATATATTCGTTTAGTTCGTGGGTGAAAACGATTGCGTGTTGTTCGGCTGTTGTGATTGCTAAAATGTTAATCGGCGTTTGTGTTCGGAGTTTGAACTTACTGAATCGGATTGAGCTTTGATGTCTCTTTCGTGGCATTGACCAGTATTTTTGCAAGATTCTTTTTTATTGAGAAAACACATTCTTAGGGCGGCTTGCACCAGAATCACTAAACGTGTTTAACAGCTAAATAGATTTAAATCTGACATATTTATATGACTTGACAACTCGCTAAATACTATTTAAGAGTTAAACGCGTTTAGCGATTCTGGTGCAAGCCGCCCTTAGTTTCTTTTATAAATTCCGTTAAGCAACTGATACTGTAGAATTATTTAAAAATATAATTTAACTTTTGTAAATCTGGAAATATTTGAAACATAGGAATAATCTATTTAAAAAAAAATTCAAACATCGCCATGTTCTTGAGAGTAAATTTTCTAGAAACTATTTTAAGGAATTTCCATGAGCTACAGCAATGACGTCACAGTAGCGTAGCAATAAGAAATTCGCGTAGTGTGCAACAGTTCGTGTTGCGTGCGGCGCATGTGTGAGTGTTTGGGCAAGGTCAGGGCTGCGTTATCAGATCAATGGTCAGATTTGCGAACCAGCAAATCGATACAACGATCAAAAAGATCACTATTAAACTTGTAAATTCAGTTCATCATCATCATCATCATCAACCTATACTCGTCCACTGCTGGACGTAGGTCTCTCCCAAGACGCGCCATTGAGCTCGGTCTTCGGCTCAAAAAAATTATGTTTAAATTCAGTAAATTCAGTTAAGTTTAAGGTAAATAAAAAAAATAGCATAGATAACTATTAGTACCAATACAAAAATAAATATGCAAATACTAATAATATAGCCACTTTTAGTTCTGGATCTTTATTTTATGAGTACCTAATCAAAATTAATTAGGTTGTAGGTACACAAAAAAGGTTTTTATTTGTATCCATTAAGCAAACATTGATTCAAACTTCACAAAAAACGAACCCGTCCATATGAATTTGTATAATTAATCACTTGATTAATCAGTGTGACGAATAAAAACAGTGTAATGACCCGCTTCCTTTAATCGATCGACATGACGTCATCAACATTTGAATGCAAAGTCACTGTGGTGAGACTCGAAAAATCGTTTATAAAAACAAGCTGAAATTTGCGCAACACTAAACTTTTTAAACATTTATTTTATGGATCAAACAGATGACCCACCTGATGTTAAGCGGTTTTCTCTGCGTATAATAATGCATTACTTAGCTCATATTACATTTGTGAAATTTGAAAATAATCAGTACATTTTAGTTATAGATAGATAGTGTAGATAGCTTAACTGCTTCATGTGTATTTTGTACATATTATAAATATTGTAAATACTTTATTAGTCATAATTTTCTTTGTGAATAAATATTTTAGTTATAAGTTTCGCCTATTCCTATTTTTTTATTCCTACTCGTAGAAAATTATTATCTATAGACTATCTTAGACCCTGACTTTTTGCTTTTAACTTGTTGACCAATGGACCTACCTACCCAAAGTCTTGGATGATGTTTGAATTATCCAAAATCGTGAACTTCTCATACAATCGATAAAAAATATCCCGCGTGCCAAACACTAAAGATAGGGTGGCAACGCGTCAGATTCTCGTGGGACAGAAAAAAGTGAAAAGCAATCAGTGTGGCATAATTAGTGCGTTGTAAGTATGGGGCGAGTTGCCATGGCAACGGTGTCTGTCGATACCCTGCTTACCCGCCGCGTTAATTTCCAACAGAATTAATCGAATCAAGCAATCAATCGATACCGAACAATTGAAATGAACGGCACTACTGAAGGTGTTGCGGACGTTAGTTTGTTAATACTTACACATTTTTGTCGTGATTTAAAAGAACTTAATATTGTGTTTGTAAATTTTTAGTAGTTATTTTCGGGCTTCTTAATTAAGTTATAAGTCCTTGATTCCAATTAAATAATCTAGAAGAGATTTTTAATCTTAGTACCTATAGGTAGATGAAACAAACAATATCATTGAATCGTTACTAAAAATAATTTAATTTTCACATTTTTTAATGTTAAATAATAATAATTCAACGGTTTAATAGTGTTTAAATACAAAAATAAATAAATAAGTACCATAATTATAAAAAAAAAACATGGAAGCGGCATTCATTGTTGCGTCTAACCAAAATTAAGGAGGCCATCATTTTAACCGGCTTTGTATTCAAAATTCGATAATTTATTGCCGAAATAATATAATTACGGTCGACTGACGGGACGGATTGCTTCACCGGAAACACCAAATTACCGGAGAAATTAAACGGAAACATTTGGCCGCCGCTGGCAAGATGGCGCGCCTCCGATTATCGTGTCTGTTCATTTATGAATTATAATTATTGTCGCCTCCTAGTATTTGTTTGTCCATAATTATCCAGAATTCTGTATTATTGAAAACTAAGCGTTGTGTAAATATTGTTTTGTTTCCACTCTACAATCTTTTTGCTAATTAATAACAAACGCGTTGGACCTTTCTATTTAATTAACTTCGTTTTTCAAAGCAAACTTTAAATAGTGATTTAGTAAATGTTTAGGTTACATTGTCTTATCACTTTTTATACCTACCCTATTTTCTATAGATATATTATTCTAATGAGCATCTAGATGGCATTCTGTGTGATACTTACCTATGTTACAGGTAATTCTCTAACATAAAACTCTATAGCCAGGTAGAAACATTCTTACACGATTCCTACAAATGCCAATACTGTCTAATCAGTCTCGAGAAAATGGGATCCGACATCGCGTGAGGCCAATACTTAGTCTGAGAGCTAAAACTCTTATAATTGTACGAAATTAACCCAATGTCTCATAGAACACAGGGGGGTTAAACCAATCGCACTACCTTTCACGCTCGACTATACCTGGTATTTTTATTTTGGTCCATGATATTTTTGATCATTTTCATGATTTCATTAAGTTTTTCTGAAAAAAAAACAGCACTAAGGTACTCATACCATCGACCATTGAAAATGAAATTATGTCCCTGATTCTCTCATATGGACTTCATACAGCATTAAGCCCACTTTTTTTGTACACATTTGTTTTGTGCAATAAATAGTTAAATAAATAAATAAAATACTTAAATTATTCTTCTTTTTAATAGGTAGGTAGGTAGGAATAGGTTTCTTCTGGCTAGGTAATTGTGCTACACCGTCGACCGCATCATCACTGAGATTGCGGTCAAACGTTTGACTATAATGTGTAAAAAAATCTTACATATTAAGTTTTATTCCTAGATTTGCTTACCAATATTCAATGTATAATTTAAAAAAATAGGTGTGTTGCTTACTTACCATTTCCAGAGTAGCGTTGGCATAATCTGTTTCCATAGCAAGATTTTCTATCGAAAGTCTTTTTGCGTTCACATACATACGGTCACTCTTTTTAACACTTCAGTCCTCAAACTTTATGAATCATGCAGAACAAAAGGTCTGCAAAAAAATTATTAAATGAAGATTGAACATAGACCAAACTCAAAACAGAGTAACTTAAGTGGTCTAAAACGATAAATAAAACTTTGTATCGGACAAGATGTACGGTTGTCGCATGAACAACACGCAGTGGTCGCCTATATAAATCATATAAAAATAAATCATTCAGGTTCAAATGTGAAATACTTTCTCTAAACAAAAGGCATTGTGTATGCAAAAGTGCATTCCGAATCGAATACTTTTCGTCGCCTTCTTCCACACACTTTTTTTATTTGAATAAATATTGGTCTGCGCCCGATTTATCGATAACTTTTATATATGAAACCGTCGTGTAGAATGATCACGAACGTTGTTTTAATATGAGTATGCAGTGAAATATCGGCAATAAATGAAGTAGCTCAAACAAAATGTGGGCCTGGAAATTTCAATATGATGGAACATAAAGTCATAAATGGATGTAGCTTTTTTAATCCCTTTCTTAAATCAAGAAATGTTATGGTTTTGTTTTAACCAGCTGTAAAAGTTATTTTTAATCTCATTCGTTCTTCGTTTGCCTTACAAAATCAAGATTTAATAAACTTGAGGGGGCTTATAAATCATTGGGAGGCTAATTAAAAATGCCCTTTTCGAAATGCCAAATGCACATCCTCTGAGTTGCTAACCTGTGAATATAATTTACGATTCCTCGTCGGTCATTCGCGCATAAACTTTCTAATTTGCAGTTCAAAACGAATGTTGCAAATAACATTGGCCACTAATAAAAACAACACCTCAGGAAAAAACCTATAAAAATATATTGCCAACTGTCCATGTTCAATTTTGTTTTGACCACACCCGAAAGACTGCTCGATAACCGACCCATAACGTCTGTCAAAGGAGCAATTAAAGGTGTTTGGTGTTGCCATAAACTCAGGATTAATTCCCACTTTTTACGATTGAAAAAAAAAAAGAAAATTTTGCACTCTGGCACGTATACTTGCGTGTCGGCGTTCATAATTCAAGTTTGTTCTTTTTATAAAATTAATGCTACCTTATTGGCACACATTAATTTGTACACGGTTTTATCACCACAGGCGCACAGAATTTTAGTTTTGATTTCTTGACGTGTTTCGTTTTTATGATTCTTTTACAACTGTACATAATAATTAATGTCTGATTTATGCACGACCTTTGGCGTTTTGGAAACACGAGTAATGAATTTAATGGTTTTATAATCTACATTGAAACAAAATCTTACTCAACGTATGATTTTGATCACCTACGTAATGTTTTGATGATTGTTTAAAGTGGTACAAAGTGTGTAAATGATAAGCGAGTGTTTGATAAAATTATTCCAACGATTTATTTACCTTCATTGTGCACTAATCGGGGATAAAATATTCACTCTGGCAAACCTTCGGAAGTACGATTATCCGTTCGAGGCCAGTAATTTATTTTTAAGGCTCGTAAAATCTCACTCTTTAAGCAGTAAAAGTAACATTTTAACGTACAAACACGGGCCAAGATTACAGAGTTCGTTTACTAAAAGCTTTGCAATACTTGGCATTCAGCATTCACTCGTCAAACACTGTCGTGTCACATAGAATTACCGTCAGCTTGCATAGAACTGATAACTCAAAATGCACCCGATTTCCATAAATTAAGATCCGAAACGGTGCACGCGAAAAAAATAAACACACGTGAAAATTCGGAACAACTTTTGCATATCACACGCGAGCATTTCACATAGCCTGCTAATTGAACGGAATAAAAAAGTAGAGGAAACGAGATGAGAAAAGTTACTTAAACAATATACGGAAGTTAATTAGAAACGGAACGAAAAACAACCGTAACTGGTGGCGAAGTTGGTCGTTCTAGCGCGGCCAATGGTACAAGACACTCACACAGGGAGCGTTCACCACCACCGCGCTAGGCATTTGCATACCGCCCGCCCAAGCTCGCGCCGCCACCGCCGCCCAGCCTGAGCGACAGGGACAGAGCACTCTCACTACGTTTGACACTTCACTTATTCAAAATTTAAACTTTATCGAAAACCTTATCGGTCAAATTTAAAAAGGTAAAATTCCAAATTCAAATTCCTGTTTCATATTTTCGTGAATAAAGAGGTGAGGTTTTACAAATTAGGGTGGAAAGCGTGGAGAAAAGGATGAAAGTAAATTTATCGCTATCGCGTCGGATGCGACATGGTTTGATAAGTTGAGAGACAATGCGAACGAGAGAGCATGAATGGGTTAGGTGCCTTTTAATGAGTCGCGTGACTGATTGAATGACGTGTTGGTTCACTGGTTCAGGTGCTAACTTTGTTTTTGTTTGACTTTGAACATTTTACCCTATTAGACCTACCTACTCACATTTTTTTAATTTTGGCTGAAATTATGAACCACTTTTTGTTTATTTTTTATTGAACGCCTTACTTCTACGTTCATAAAATAACTATGTACAGTACGCACAATAGATCTTTATCCCTCTGAAGTTAGGTGCAACAAACGATTGCGCATGTACAGGTGCGGAAATATTTGCTATAGAGGGCCAAGATCCGTTGTGACTACTATACTAACAAGCAAACAAAAGAGGTGGGTATCTAATGATAATTTTAAGTGCTTAATAGTTTTTCTTTATATAAGAAACTAGATACAAAATAAAATTAAAGTTTTCACTACAAACGTGCGTCTGGCAATGCCTCTGCGTGCTCCATCTAATGAAAACACACAACAGACAAGAACATTGTAATTACGAGCAGTAAGAGATTTATTACACGAGGATAGGAAACTAACACGTGACCGTGGCCACATAAAAATTAACTATAAAACCAAAAAAGTACCTAGAAAACCCTACCTTATCTAGCTGGTAATTAACATCAATTTCCCGAAAAGGAAAAACCGCTTATGCCCTCTGATCGCTCGGTAACTTGCACTATATGCACACAGAATAAAAAATATGAGCAGAAGTGTAACTCTTATAACTTTTCTGAGAAGAGTCCATTTTTTTCTAATAAGCAACCTTTGGTTTAATTTTGTTTACTGTGTAGCTTATCGTCTTGTTTCCATCTAATGTGATTGCATTTTGACACACCGTAGCGTGCCATCGATTTCCACATTAATTTGACATGTTGTGTCATACAAAATGTTTATCCATTCATTGTTGAACAAATAAATTATCTTTACCTTGGTCTTCAATCACAGAGCAAATGTAAACACTGTTTAAACACTGCCTAAAGTGTTCCCTGTCACTTTTTGTCACTATCTAAAAAACCGAGATGGCAATATACTTTTAACAGAAGTTGAGAGGTAAGCCCCTTGGTTAAAAACGTCTAGTACCTACTCCTCATACAGAAAATTTTACAACTTGTGTAGAGCAAAGTTATTTTGAATCATAGGTAGACGAGATAAAACCCAGTTTTCATTAAAAACCGTTCATAGTGCCACAAGCCCTGATGCATTCGCGTTACGATGTGTGTGAATACCGAGAAAACGGAACATGTAGTAGTTAATTTTTGCGCAAAGCTGGTGCGAGCGAGAGGTGTACTCATTTACAAATAGTTAGCTGGTGAGAGAAAGAGAAAGATGATCTCAGGGTTAATTAATGAACGAAGCCTGCGCTCTTTATTGCTTTCGTGGCTGGACGCTAAGACGTTTAAGGAGTTTTCCGCTGTGAAAATACGGCTATGTATATCTACTGTGTTTGTTTTAGCTTAGATTTATAAGACTAGAATAAGATTATTACTGTACTAAAAGTACTTAGCTAATCAAACTATATTAAATAAGAAAAAGTTTCTCACTTATGTTAAAAAAAACCAGGCCCATAACCTAAATAGTTAAATCAAAGTTGTTTTTTTAGAATATTTTTGATTAAAAAACAAGAAAAGATAACATACCTTTATTTTGCAGATCGAAGTGAATTCATAGTGATTCCATTAAGGCGACTTTCTTTCCACAACACCTGTTTCATTACGCAAAACACCCTTAACAGTTACAAAGTGGACTTTACCGGTTAAGCGCCGTCTATCCCCACTCTTATCCAGTAGCGCTGTAAAAAGTCATCATACGACCGTCAGCATTTAGTCATTTCGAAAAAAAGATGGAGAAATTCCAAAATTGTTATTTCCGGAAATCTATACGAGAGGCCTATATTCAGGGGTTCTGCATACTAATGATGATGATGATGAAGGATTTGATGTCTATATCTTGTAACTCAAAAGAAAGACCATGCGCCTTAACTTAACTTGGTAAACACAAACACCTCAGACAATTCTCCAAAAGTCCAACAAGAAAGTCCAACAATAAATAGTGACCCGTAAATGTGGTGAATGTTTTCTTAATTTCACCCCGCAGTGTGTGGTGGTTAAGAAATTAAGAAAATGCGCCAACGTCTGCCACTTAAGCGCCCCAGCTTAGAGTGTATTGTCTTCAAGATGGTTTCTGTCGTAATAAAAACTTGTAATTACTCTGTTATGTGTAGGTAATAAGTTTTGTACTGTATCAATGCTAAAAATAGATCTTAGCTAATGTAGGACTCAAATTAACACGCCCTGTGAACTCCACGCCAAAAAGATTCCATTTTTTATTACAAATGTTTAACTTTATAAAAAGCAAGTAAAATCCAATAAGTGATTTATTTATACAATTGGTATAAATTAAAAAATAAATTAGAAAGTTTTACTTATAAAAAAGAGTTGCAAGATGCAACAAACTCTCATCCGTGAATGACTGAAAAAATACCTGAAATTAACCCTTGACCACAATGTAATGTCACTTCCAGGTAAATCCTGTTTTGGGGTCATTTGGACCAAATATAAAGATGAAAACGCCAGAAGCAGCAATAAAAAAAATCATAAGAAATTGATATGAATCTACTTGTACTGCATTTATTATTTCAATCTACATTAATGTGCATAGCGCAAGATAAACTCAAGAGTCATATTTTAGTGGAATGCAATTATAACTGGGGTGTCACGGTGTCTAGGGGCTGCACACATCGACACCCCATACGCGCACATTCAAATGCTTGTGTGACAGTAGGGTTGGCAGTTGATAGATGTCAAATAATGTTGTGGCTGTCTTCTGTCTTATAACAACGCAAGTTACACAACAGAACGTCTTTTTAATTTCAGGTTATGAAAATAAAAAGCTATGATTTTATTTACTAAAGATATTTAATGCTTGTTTTCTTAGTAGCTATATAAATAAATAAATATTCATGGACATTTCACAGAACGCTCTCCAGTCCCAAACCAAGCAAAGCTTGTAATATGGGAACTAGATGCGGATAGAATACTTGTTGTTGTTGTTGTTGTTTTCTTTGTTTTAGTTTAAATGCTCAACGAAAAAAAGTACTCTGGAGCGGAGCAAAAATAATTCTTAATTTTAACTTTTTTATATGATTCCGAACCGTATACGTAAAAGTAAATAAGTAAAAGAATTTTGAAAAATATAGTTTATAAGTAAGAAAACTATTGTTTCTAGTTCTCACCTATACATCCTACTAATATTATAAATGCGAAAGTTTAGATGTTTGGATGTTTGTGTTTCAATCACGTCAAAACTACTGAACCAACTTGGATGAAACTTGGCATATATATAGTACGTATCCTGGATGACACATAGGCTACTTTTTATCCCAAATAATTAACAGGATCTACAGGATAAAATGAAAAAACGGGATTAGCAGCGCCAATTATTAGCAAGAGGATGATGTCATGTCATGTCACGTTGTTGTTGTTGTTGTTTCAAATATTTCTCACAATGCCATCGCATTTTTCACAGATCCTTTTGACAACCCTACTTAGGTATATCCGTGTAACCGGACGTCACCCCAAGGATTAGACGCGGGTATGAGATTACCACATCGTCCGCAAATGAAGAATTAACGATTGCAATTAATAATTAACAAGAATATATCTTCAAATTCATAAGTAGAATGTAAAACAGTTCAAATGCTATTAAATTTATAAACATTTAATGACCCTATGTACCATGTACCATGCGCCATATAGGGGAGAAGGGATACAAAAGGCCCAAAACCGACTCAACTGTATTTTAAGAAAACTAAACAGAAATATTTTCTATATTGGTTTATAAAAATGATTATGTTATAAACTAAAGTATTAAAACATTATGACCCTTATTTGTATAGTGCTAAGGATTTGATTTCAAAATAGATGAAATAGAGTCCCAAAGTTACGTAGTTTCCTACATTCTGAAAAGTTTTCTCCAGAGGCTTGTATTAACATAGAAATTGTTATTGTACTGCCACGTCTAACTAAAACCATTTAAGAAGGTCTCATTAAGTGAATGGATTGAAGTGAGTAGAGTAGTGTAACATTAAAAAGCCTGAACATTAGGTACCTACAGCTAGATATATAAATATACATAAAATATGGGTCTTATTATTGATAGTTTAAAAAAAATCAAAAATGTGTAAAAAAGTACAAGGGGTTAAAATGGTGTTTTTGATTTATAACAGCACTGATTGGTCCATGATATATGCATCATAGGTTCTGAAGACTTTAATGATTGTCATAAAACACGCTTAAGAGTGTAAGTAAATAGAAATGGTTGCTATAACACGACTTCATAAAAGTAATTTAGCCCCGGCTACCGTAAATAAACTGACAGCGCAATACCATAAAATTTTCACAAGTAAACAACCACTCATAAACCGCATACAAACCATAAACTTACCGATTTACACATCAAATCATAATATTTACATCCACTTGTCCTGAAACAAGCTAAATAATTTTTTTTACTTACCCAAACAAAATCCAAAAAGTCCCGACTAGCTTAACGTACCATAAAGTTCATAATACACGTAACATTTTGACCTATAATAACTTAAAAATACCTTTCAAAAAAACCGGACAACTTTTGTTTACATTTCAGACGCGAAACGTCACAAGTATCCGAGTTTTGACAGATCATAAACTAACACAAGCGCACGGACACATTTACATACGCGCGTGGATGTACCGCACGGGAGGTTTACGCGTGTGCGTTCGGAAACAAATGATTTAGTTAGTTTTGCGATACGTTTTCAGCTCGTCTTTCGTGTGTCCGTCACACAGTTTGCCTTAGTACTGACCACAGGTTAGGGCGCTGTGTATGCGGCAGTGTGCGTGTGTGGAGCTTTCTGCACGCGATCTTGGAGCTTACACGGGTAGGGAGTGCGTGTGTGAGCGTGCGACTTCACTTGTGGAAGTATCAGGCTAGACTCATTGACTGCGGCCCTTATTGTATGAATGTGGAAAAATTATAGTGTCGAGTGTTCGCCTGAAACGGCTATGCGTATTGTTTATGGTCCTTAGAGCACTTAAGTCTCCCAATTTGCGGAGGACGTTAATGTCTTGCCGCTTTGTCTTGACTCGTATTATTTCTTACAAAGTAGCGTAATTAAAATAGTCGTTTGGCTGGACAATGTTCATATAGCTTTTTGCGACGCCAAGATACCCACTTCTTTGGTATGTTGCGGCAGAGATAATTAATTTCAGAGCGGAGGCGTTAATTACCTTTTTTTCGTTTATTGCTCTACCCTCTTCGCATTTACCTACTTTTACTAGTAATGGTACCCACGTGGCTTAAACTTTGCGTTTTGATTCTCTACCGAACTCTATTATAAGATTATCATTACTCTATATCTACCTACTGCGTGTAGAGATCTATCTCTTTTACACATTACACTTCATAAAACAATACCAAGAGCGAACATTAATCAACAAATAGTGAGAACAACATAAATACATATATCATTGGAGTCAAAACTTGGTGCATTCTTAAAGTTGAAATTGAACATTTATCACGACCGGTCATGCGCGAGTTGGTCCATTAAGAGATTTTTCTGAATCATAAATCTCACTTCGCCTCATCTTGCTCCGATACAAGTATGAGAGGTAAACAGTGCGAACTACGAATGCTCTTTCTTGTAGTAGGTGCTTTAGAAAAGACAAAACAAAACAATAAGTATCGTCGAAAACAAAAATGGTTTTGTAATTAAAATTGATAATATCATCTACCGAAGTACCTACCTAATTTACTCAATTAGTTGTTACAAAAAAAGCTATGAAAAAGGTTCATTAAATATATAAAAATTCTACATTATTGCTAGTAGATTTATAAAAAAAAACATCGGTAGCAAAATAATCAATGAAAATGAATCGGCACCATTCACCCTACTCTTTTATCGAACCAAAACCGACTCTACCTCTTTGCAAAAAGGCTTAATTTTCTTAACGAGCTTAATAAAGTTAGTCAAGACTCAAGCCTATCATACATTTCACAGTAATTATTACTTGGATGCTTTAATTGCTGGTTGTGTTTTGTACTTACGTCATTTACGTCATTGGTCCACGCCCCGCGTTCAAGTTTGAAGTACCGACGATTCTTTCAATTTTGAATAAAGAATCTTTTGTTTATGGTCTTGTAAAGAGGTTTTAATGTTTTGATTGAACTATTCAGCGGAAGTAATTAAGTCATTTGATTGTTTGTTGATCTTTTGAAACTAGGTTGTTGGTTTTAATTTCATGGGAGATTGGTTGATTGGAATTCGAATATTTGGCAATAAAAATTGGTGTAGCATTTTTAACAGTAGGATTTTTCGTCTCGTGTTTTATCTTAATATATTGTTAAGTATTTAATCATAACCAGGTTTTGTCATTTCTAAAATGTGTTTGTTGTGATAGTACTATGTATGTGTTATTGTTATGTCGTTTAAGATGTGTATATTAGATAGATATTTAAGTACCACCTATACCACTGTGATAAAAGGAAATCACAGCAACTTCCTTTCATGACCAACAGATGGTATCCGCAAGTATAAATTACGAATAATCCGCTCACAAAATTAACAAACGCAATCTCGTTTTCATAATCACGCCCAGTTTGAGTTATAAGCAAGTTACAAGTACAGATAGAATAGTGAACATATGGCCGGCCGAACGGAAGTGCGTATCGTCTGTCAGCCCTTTAATATTATAATGAAATGCTCATTTTCTTTACTGACCACTCACAAAGAAGACAATGAGATGGGAACGTTTGACGTGCGCTCATCCGGAGGGGCTTTCGCGGATTTTGAATTCGGAATTTACTTTTCAACGCGTCTGTATTGAGTTCTTTTGTTCGTTCCATTTTTGAAATACTTATTATAATTTTATGTTGGCAACAAATTCACTAACTTCACAATTTATAAACTGTATGTAGCTAGATGATGTGTGAACGTACACCTAATTTTGGGTTAGTTTATACTAAATACTGTGTAAGAAAATAAGTTTTTTACCAGTTAGACGATTTTATTACTTACGTACTAAATCATTATAACATTCCAGAGCAAGTGCTAGAGAACCGGCAAATAAATATGAATAAGCCGTCAATGCCAGTGGCAACTATAAAATCATGTTTAGATTATAGATAAATACATGATTCTTCATAAGAATGGAAGTTTACTGCGTAACACGGACAATCACGACGCGTTTTACAACAAGGGCGGTTAAAAAGGTACACGATAAAGTGGATACGAGGCACACAGAGCTGTAATACTAAGATTCAGCGAGTCTAAGTAAAATCAATCTCAGTTTCCCAGAAATTTCCCAATAGATATTTTTTTGTGTATTACACTCATTAAATTAAATTTTTCATTTTTTCATTTTCCTTAGTTCATCATTTTCAGTTTTGATATCATTCAAGCTTTAGAATAATATCTTGACAGTGTACGCGTGAATAGGCTTACTATATAGACTGGGCTTATTGTTGGTTTTTGTTTGTGTTACATTTTTATGTGTTGTGTTGTCAAATAAAGGTTTTTTTTCTTTCTTTCTTCTAGATCTATCTCTGCTTCATTTTTTTGCGATTCTATTTTGTTTCTGGGGCCTGGCCCTGATTATTTTTACATTTGATAGACCACCTTTTGACTTCAATCTAACCTGATGGAATGAGACGATAAAGCCGACGATGCAGCAAGACGGTCTAGAAGACACCTATTCACTCTTGCCTTGAAGAGATTGTAGTAATCAGGAAAGACATACGCCAGTAACGTGTTCCATTTTTTTGATCTATTTTCTTACACTTAAATGTTACATACCGGTGTAACACCATCCCTTTTAAAATTGAAAGTGACGTAAGTGCTGTTTTAGTGCGCAATCGGCGAACAAAAGTCGTAAATCAAAGTTTTAGTGTCGAAATGTTGGGATGCGTCGGCCACTGGGGTGGCCGGTCTTAAATTTTTTTTCTTGACCATTTAAAAAAGTTAAAGAAAACAATATGACATTTGGTGAGACGTTGGCAACATTTGCCTATTGTTCGAAGATGGACGGCGATGGTAATGTTGGGGAATGCACACGATGACAATGTTCATGTTCAACATTGTACCTAATGATTAATTTGTTGTTTGGATTGTGGCAACATTGAACCTTACTGGTTTTAGCTTGCAGGCAAATATTTTAAAAATCTTGTAGGTACACAAAATGCGTTATTGACATTATTCAGTCACCTTGTATTACGTTATTCATAACCCCTCGATTATATTGGCGTCCGATTTACATTGCGCGTCAACTACAGCTCAGTCGTCGAACTTTTCAGCGTCACCATGCAGTGGAACTCTGAATCGTTAGGTTTACGTTACGCATCGATTGTTAGATATACTTGTACAATTACCTCACCCAATAGTCTGCGTTTCTGTGTTGCTGTGAAATGCCAGAAATTAATCTTTGATCATCGTTTTGCAGAGCGGTCCTACCGTATTAGTTATACTTTTTTGTTCGCGTGCTTTAGAAATCGTAAAACTCAACTTTTCCAGATTTTAAACAGACTGTCATGGACAAAACTCATCAAAAGTAGCGATTTTACAATTGACGAGCATTAGATTGCATGTACCAAAGCGACACCATGAAAACCCAGTAAAATAATTTTATTACATCCACTTCAGGCAATGATTTACTGCCAACAGGACAAAATTATCGTGACCCAGGAAATTAAGCATTATCGTCGTATCACGTTTACGACAGAAGAACTTGTAGTTGATGGAGGTCGGTACAGTCAACATAATGACGAAAAATAGTTTTCAAAATTCAAAATTTTCAAGTAATGAACTTCTGGTGTGGACTGTACAACGTTTTCTCAGTGACGTCATCATTGTTTAGGAATCGTTGTAAGACAAAAAAAACGAATGAGAAGTCTAGACTAACGTGCCAACTGATAGACTGAAGATATTGTAAAGATCGCAAGAAGTTGGTGGATAGACTTTGATTCAAGAATTTTGAGACTAACCCAACAATATAGTTCAACAGGCGTCATAGCTTCGATAATAGCTCTGCCTTCCGTGTTGTGGGTTCGATCCCCACCAAGAACAAACATTTATGTGATGGCAAACATAGATGTTTGTTCTGTAGGTGTTAGCTAAGTACCTACTGTCTTTTTAAGTATGTTTTTACAAAAACAAATGTATTCTATCACATAGTTCATAGTTCTCATAATACAAGCTTGCTAAGTTAAGCTAAAGGCACCAGAGGGCGTTGTGTGATAAACTTTAAAACTTATATAAATAAGTATAAATAAAAGAAATATAATTTATGCACTGGAAATTCTAATTTTGTTCATTCACTCGGTTGTAGGACTCCATCAGCAGTTTATAATAACAAAGTTGTCGTTACAAGTGATTAAGTTACAAGTAGTCGTAAAACAATTCTCTGCTTCGGGGAACGTTCGAAATTAAACGCCATTGTAAAGAAAGTCAGTAACACAACTTGTAATTTTAAACACCGTAAAACGTTTTCATCATATATTTATGTTATCAAACACTTGGTTAAAAATGGCGTTAAAGTTAGTCAAGTTAGTATGAAAGTAAGAGTTTTTGACTTGAAACTATGCGTTGATCATACTTTAATACAAATAAATAGAGGGGGTGAGGATATAGGAGGCCTCGTAAGTTTAGGAAAAATTATGAATGATAATTCGGGATAGAGACAGGAATACACAGAAACAGTAGCCTCATGACATATCTACAAAAGAAATATGAACAAAAATATGGATAAATAATGGAACATGCTGATGGGCCCACCTGATTTTAAAAACTTTAACACAAAGGAATGGGAAACGACGATAAAAGTATCCTCAGCATCTTTTCCTAAAGTAGCTGATAAAATAGAATAAGTCCGGCAAATCTATGCTATTACATACACCCTTACAATATTTTATTGTGAAATAAGTTGACTTTCTGTTATGTTTACTGTGCTTTCGATAGCTGTCGTGCAAGACGGGGTAATTGCCAAAATGAAACAATTTGCTGCTCGTTTTCCTATCAATTTAAAAGAGGTGGAAGCAAAAAGTATTTTAACTGGAAACTAAGTCAACGCTCAAATAATAGCTTCACTATCAGGAAATTGAAGAACCCTTCTTTAAAGATTTCTATGAAATATGAGCACCTACTTATATAATGCTGGCATGGCTGCTAAAGGGTCGAATTGATAAGGTGTTTTTTGTTAAAAGGTCAATTTGAATTTAGGACCTTCTGGCATCAATCAATCATGGCGTCAATTTGAATTTAGGCTCTGGTCGCGTGGAACTGGCACCTAGAATCACCTAGTTATATAAGACGATTCTAAATGATCCTTGTGATTTTATTGAATAAAGAAATTTTGACTTTGACTTTCTGATAAATAAGGCTTCATAGTAGGATTATCCAGTATTTGGTGCTTAGTCTGTAGCTAATATGCTGACATTTTGCTAAAAGGTCAAATTGATAAAAGGTCTTTTTGTCAAAGGGTCGATTTGCTCTTAGAAGAAACATCATCACATACAATCAGGTGAGATTGCGGTCAAACGTTTGTCTATAAATTATATAAATATATAAACCTGACTTGGAGGACTTTATATTAAACCTAACTAACCTAACTTAACTATATTTACTAAAAACTCAGGTACAAAAAGCTCATTTCCCAAATTTTTATTAATTGTGGTGTTCTTTCACAAACATCGACAACTTTAACCGTGACTGTTTACGTCTGTATCTACATTATTATGTTTTTCGTTGCCTTGAGGAGTTCGAATTGGACCAAATATTTTAGTCAAAGCTTTTGGTAATTTTCTACTGACTACCAAAAAGAATTTTTATTAAAAATTGGCGTGTCTGGTTTCCTGTTACGTTTTGAACTCAGACAAAAATTGATATATTTTTTCGGTCTCTATTAGATCTGCTTTGCCCGGGCCTCCCCTATGTACTTTTTTTATATTAGATAGATCTAAAACCGCCAGTAACCTGAAAATTTTCTGATAGAATCTTCCATTCTTCTTAGAAATTAAATAGCAGGTTTTAAAATAGTTTGTCATTCTGCAAATCTATAAACCACTTACTCAGTTCCACGTAGAGAATGCACTTTGTAAGAGAAGGCGTATGATCTTAAAACTCGCAAATTGATAGTCAACCCAGGGTGGCCTGTCTGAAATTGCACTAGTTTGTAATAGGCCGTGGTAAGGTGCGGTTTACACTGCAAGCAAATATTGAACAAGTTAATATTACAAAACATTTAAAAACCCCTTATCATGAACATTTTCTTAGATCCTCTTCATCATTGGTCTGAAGGTATAACAAAAAAAATAATTATAATGATGGTAAAAGTATATAAGTATTCTATCAGCATCTAGGTAGTTCCCATATTACAAGCTTTGCTTAGTTTGGGACTAGAGGGCGTTGTGTGAAATGTCCATGAATATTTATATATATATTTAGGTATTGGTCTGATGGTTATCATCTAGTTCATCAAATCTCAATACTTTGAGATGTAGGTACTAACTTAGTACTTTGATTTGAACCAATTTTGAGGAATCTCCGGCATAATTGCAGTTTGAAACACTTAGTTACTAAGTGTTTCAAACTGCAATTATGCCGGAGATTCCTCAAAATTGGTTTTCAGAGCACAGTTAAACTAACAAAAGAAACAAACAGACATACAACGCCATCAAACTTATAACACTCTTCCGTTTTTCAGTCGATGGTTAAAAACTAAAACAAGCAGAAGGCTGTCAAAGATAAAAGAATGAATAATAAAATTGGAATGAAAGGAAAACATTCAAGGTCCATACATTTCTGGGCTAAATTTGAATGTTTAGGCCAAACAAACATAATGTTATGTTCCGTTAGCACTGTTTACTACAAGTCTAAATTTCTTCACGATTTCTTCATGAGATGAAGTGAAACATCAAGAAATACTATGTGAACTAGCCCTACGGTCCCAGGGTTAAGGCGAAGCGTCCATTAATTGTCATATTTACAGCTTTCCTGTAAGTAACAAGAGATGAGGAATAGCGTTACCATGGAAACTATTCCAGCCATATTACTGTTCCAGGAAGACCTTTGTGTAGAGAACTTTATATTTAAGAGGGCTTGAGTTTCAGGGTCATAGTTACTATGTGGCGCCTGAAAATAAGAAATATAACGTCTTAATGGCTCAAAATAAAATTGAACTAAATCTAATCTCTCAATCGACGTAGCTACTACATTTACCTAACCTTCCTAATCCTTATTTGAGTAAACTAAATTAATTTTAGAATTAATTCCTTTTTATGGGTTTTTGAATATCAAACTACAAATTAGTTTAACCCCGCATTTACGCCCGCTGTGCCCAAACGAGGACACTTTTTCTCTCATTCAATGCACTGTTTTTTTAAGATAATAAAAAAAAAATCTTATCTGTACATCGACATCATAGTACGAGAAGAACAAGTTTCTGTATCTGAAAAAAAACAACCCTATATTGTATGACAGAAATGTGACAGCCCTATAGGTATTCATAGATAGATACACATCATATTCAAAACTCAATCACGCCACGTGATTGGCAACACTTCAGCAAACCACCAGAGCAGTTACACTGATATTAATTATGAAAACACGATGTATCACCGCAGATTTCTATACCAACTCTGCTTTATCTGTGGCACGTGTCCATACTAAGTTGTTGGTAATCTGTGGTTCTTCGACCGCAGGGACCACAGGGTAAATGAATCGCGCGAATGGTCTTTTGTGCTGTCCTCATTAATGCAACGCCTGTATAGCTTGCTTTCTGTGTAATCATACAAAATATGTTAAAAACTTGCAGAAAATAAATTGATTAGGTACATTATATCAATTAAGAAGTGTGAAACAGGCTCACGACTGTACCACCAGGCTGTAGTTCCTCATAATTATGTATTGGGCATAATGTTAGGATCTAGGGCACAATAAATAAGTATAAAAATAAATAAACACAAAGTTTTGTACTATTTTGAATTGGTCCGTTCGATACGGTTGTAGTTCAACCGCTTACACTCTCACAGCTTACTCTCCCGACTTCTGTCTAAATATTGTATCAAAAGCACCCGAACATAATATTTGTCTAGTAAAGTCGTGTATCAGTGTCGCACCTCATACCAACGACATCACCTACACAGAGAATCTTAAATCTGTAATCTCAACTTTTTGCATTCCTCCCTCGGGCTGGAACGACACAATAAACGTATTTTATACGCGCTCACACTTAACGTTTATATCGCCTTATAAGTAGATCGAGAAATAATAAAACTAAAGGAGAACGAACATCAAGAAAGCAATAACATCATTATCATAGCAAGTCCGCCATCTCTTTCCAATAGGTCTTGCGCTTACCCCTCCCTTGGCCCCGCCCACCGTGTATCTCCCCTGTCACCTGTATATCTCGAAACATTACACATATGCAAAACTTTCGCGTTTCGAACTCGCATCTCTCGACACTCACACTGCCTCACTATTCCACTGAACAACGAATAATCCTCACGCAGAAGTCTCACTTCGAAACGAACGCTGACACTATGTTTGAAACTGTAACACGTATGCACGTGATATTACACTTTATTGTAAGGGCAGAACAGTTCAGTTTCATTCGAAAGCATGGTACAATTTGCGCTGCATAAAGCCAACCAATTCAAACTTTGATAAGCGACATTGAATCTGAATTTCAGCATGATAAAGCTGATTGTAGACTGCAAGACGATTCGCAATGTCACGGCTGCACACAGTGCACACATTTGTGCATTCAGCCTGCACTATGGATGTGTGGAATAAATCTACTAGATAAAAATTGTGCTATATCTTTCCAAGGCTAGACTTGCTACTCTTTTTTGTTGTGTTTTGATAGCCTGTAGGCGTGCCTAATGTTTGCACCTTGGAGTGGCCGATATTTCAGTTGTGTCATCGGACATAAAACTTGTTCGTACTTGTTTTTATAACTCGCACTCAGTATTGTAGTGGCTAGATAATTATGGCTCATTACTTGTGACATTACCATTAGATTTCCACCATATTGGAAGTATAAGCCTGTAGCACTAGTTTTTATAATTTTTTGAAGAGCTTGCCTATTTATGGTTCGTTCGTTTGTTTGTATGAGTTATTGGCCAACTCTGGTGATGGAGTCTTTAGGCCACCTTAAGGCCTCCAAACTTTACGGTAGATTGTGTCACTAGATCACAGAATAGATATAGTACCTATTTCATAACAAGAAAAAAACATTTTTATAAATTATGGCTGAAACAAATAGGTGCCGGTGCAATTACAGGCACATGAGACCGTCTCATGTGATGGATGCAGTGCGATGCCTCACAGGACACGTCCTCAGTAGACGTGCCTACTACTACAAATTTTTATCCATTAGGCATTTTAGCTTACTGAAAATAAAATGACTAAGTGTAAATAAGGCATGATAATTTAGGGGTTCCAGCATATTGAATTGACTCATCTCTATTTCAACATCCCCTAAACCCAAAACTTTTTATGACTAACAAAAGTTTCACAATCAGTATTCAAAACCTGTCTATCATAACTCCATATTTTTAGTCCAAAACGATTAACTCATGAACAATTTCAGTCACGGGTTCAACTGCAATAATTATCGGCATTGTATGAAATACCTAACTGCACTGTCATCAAGTTTTTGTCACTCATACTAACATTCAAAAGAAAATAAGCTATATTGCACTGGTTTATGATTCAAATTAGCTTGGCGCAAAGCTTATGTCACATTAGACAAAAGTCAAAAATAAACAAGCGGGAAGGCGGTATTAATCTAACTATCGTAATCGTATCGTAAAGATAGCGTATCTGAGTTACACTGCGTAGCGACGTTACAACATTCGGCAACCAAACTATCGTGCACGCGCAGTGTGATTCGAATACGCTGAGTTTACGTAAGCCGATGACTAAAAAATGATCCCCAGAATGTTTTTATTTTTGTAAAGTATGCAGTCAACACGTGCGTGTTTCAAAATCTCTCACTCACGTGGTTATCAAAACTTTGCAACATTGTAGGAGTGAAAATGGCACTGAGCAGTATTTATTTGTTCTGTGACGTAATTACTATACTCTGATTCAACGTATTGTTCACAATATAACAGTCGTCTGGTTTCAATAAAAAATGTTGAGCAATTATTAAAAATGTAGAGCAGGTTTTGTGTTGCGTTTTAAAAACTGAAGAGCAATAACGCATTTGTTTTTAAATGCACAGCCCCCGTATTCCAATCTTTTGCTGTAAAGTTACATAGTGAAATGTAACTTTACAATTTTGGTACAATTTGGTACAATTTTGGTACAACTGGTACAATTTTGTACCACGTGATCATTCTTTTTAGACACTTGACAGCAAAATATGCGCGAAAACACATCAAATGACGTCATAATGTCACTATTTAGTCACAGAATAACTATGAGTTAGTATGAACTCACCATGATTTAAAATTTTGCAGTTCAACTGAGATTCGAATACCCCTGCAGAACTTGAGGTCTTGGGTCTTGAGGGAGCAAATAAAAAATGGTAGCTTTTTTTTTAAATCAACGAATAAAGTTGCAACTTTAAAAGTGCGACACACGATTCAGGATCGGTTTCTGTTTCTGCTTCATTCTGATACCGAGATCAGATGCGTTAGACCCCGCTACTAGACTAGTATTTTACGTTACGTTGCGTTAGGTACGTAAGAGGCATCTAAGTACAAGAAAGACTGATTTTCTCTCATTATTGTAAAAACTAAAATAGGAAGTGTTCTTAAAAAACGAGTAAATCTATCCAAATCTCACTAATATTGAAAATGTGAAAGTTTAGATGTTTATGTTTAACTCAATCACGTCGACACTACTGAACCAACTTGGATGAAACTTGTAATAAATATAGGTCGTAACCTGGATTAACACACAGCCTTCTTTTTATAATTAACAGGAGCTAAGGGATAAAATCCACAACCGGATTTGGCACACGAAGACGACGTCACGTCAGTTGTTTTAGAGGGTCTAGTACGAAGTTGGTTTATAAAAGCGTCTAATGTCTGACACGCGAGTACGGGCGAGTACGGCTAGTGACAGATAATATTCCTATTGCACAACTCATTTAGTTTTTTTTTAAAGACCATAATTACAGTGTTTAGATAAAAACTGTAGTGCACACGGGCGATGATTACGTCCGCTTACCGTTCCTGCAATTAACTGCTTTGTGCTGCGTTGGTTTTGTATTTGTTGTAATGCTGTGTCCGTGGGGTAACCTAAAAACAATTGTTTTTCATTTCAAATTTAATTTCAATTTTAGTCAGTGACTGTATTTTTACGAGTGTGCTTACTCCCGGATTTATAAACAGACACTGAGCAGTCTTTCAAACCGTCTCAACCAGAATTTGCCAAGCAAAGTATCTACATCCTCTAGAAAAGCCTTAACATCATTTATCAATTCGAGAGCTTTTAAACATTTGAACTTTGAGATCCTAGTACCTTTAGTTCATATACCACTTCCCATACAGATTTGCCCATTTTTTCGGCGTTTTAGAAAAGTCATCATTTATATTATATTCAAGCTTTGCTTAGTTTGGGACTAGAGGGCGTTGTGTGAAATGTCCATGAACATCTATTTATTTATATTTCTGGTAAGTAGTCAATTTCTCCTGCATTCTGGAAACTGGAAAATCAGTTCCTCTTGATAAACAGTGAAAATCATCTTTGATAAACTCTAATAGAGGTTACGTATTTATGGGAATATCTACGATTTTTTAAATTTGAATTTTAGGGGAAGTTGCGAGCAGTGCACTACTCAACATGTAATGATTATCATCCACAATAAAACTGGAACTTAACAGCAACAAATCAAGAACCGTCGACATTTCACGCTTAGTTTAAATAAGGCACTGCAATAATTATCCGGCATAGCTCGTGGACAATTTATTTCACATTAGTCTTATGTCGCGGTATACATAACAAGAACCAGTAGCTCAGATGTTATGATTGGGTCCAGAGTTACAGTTACAGAGTACTTTAAACTAGATAGATAAATAGATACGTTTATTCAAACCACCACAAAAGTACAATAATAATAGGCAAACAACATACATAAAAACAAAGCATAACTAGCTTTAGCAGAACCAATATTGGTGTCGATATTGGTGTCGAAACTAACTTAATTGGACAGCGCTTAAACTATAGCTATCTTTGTCGTTTCAGTTTATGAGAAAGGGACGACAACAGTTTTAGTAATGTCAAATGAGGTTAGTAAGGCAACAATAGAATCGAAGCCAATATCAGAAAGTGTTCTGTAGCGCAATCATGTTTTGTTTTTCAATTTTGTTTTAAACACAGGACAAAAACAAAGACATAGGATACCATTTTTGCATTAGTTGTGTACTCACTGTCGTCGTTTGAAATCTTGAAACAAATTGCTGACGTATTCCTGAATTTATTGATACATATTTCTATAGACCCTGATACGTAACAATAATCTAACCACCGTAATTAATTGACTTAAGTACAATTTCGCCAGCCAACCTCTTCGCATCGCCACGAAACCTAGAACAAGAGTTCATACGTTCATATTTCTATCAATTTGTGATACTGCTTTCAAGTTATTGTGCTAGCAGCACGGCCTTCGGATTTCGGTCGCCCACCTCGATACGATTATTTTAATTTCGCTAACCACACTTTAATTACCAACGCCGAGGTCGTCTCAATCTCTGTAATTATTAAAATTGTTGTTAATTATAAATGTTACTTATAATGAAGCGGTGACGTCGTTTGTAATTTCCTGTTTATGTGTTATTTTTTTAGATTTTCTTGTGTGACTCATAAAAACAGAAAAATTATATGCAAATTACGTGTGCCTGCTTTTCATAACAAAACTGCCTAAATCTTTTTTACTAAGGGCCATTAACCCTAGAATGCGATTGTCCAAATGTAATGCAATCAATGGTTCATACGTCGCCGTCGAGTTAGAGTTCATAATTTTATGATACCTAAGACAATTTAGTAAGGACTTGGGGTCAGTCACAGCGGTTATGTCTATAAATGCATCAGCAGCCATAATACCAATGCTACATTTTCAACCTTCAAAATGTAATGTCCTCATAATAATACGAAACTAAATACGCTAGCAAAATTGCTTTTTAGTAAAACTTACACTTACAAGCTAAAACATATCTAAATGTCAGGTGTATTGGGGTCAGAATCGAATATCAGTGTATACTAAATGGTATTAGAACGTTTAATTACAAGGCTAAGGTGCGACCCTATTAACCCACAATTACCATCCTAAGGAATGGATAAGGAATTAAGCCAATAAGGAATTAAGTCTGTTGGTTCGTTATTGGACTTTATGTTCCAGCATAAAGACTTTGAGAAGCATTACAAATTGAGAAGAATTTGTGTCTGTGAGATGCAAAGGTTTTCTGTTGAAAAAGTCACTGCATTTTAGCATTTTAGCTTTTTTAGCATTTTTTTTGTATGGGAGCCAAATGATACCCTAGACCTCACTATATGGTTAAAAGTTATTATTTCTCAGTGGCAAGTCTACATTCAGTCAACTTTATACTTAAGTGGTGGGAAGTTTAAGATGTTGCTTTTTATCATGTGAAAAACATCTAACGAATAATCTCTTACGATTATATATTTTTTGAGGCTGTAATATTCCTTGTAATTTTTATCGCTGACTGTACCAGCTTACCCAAAAATCTGTCCCGATCACAAGACCACTGAATATTATTAATCTCCCACATTACTTAAGTCCCGGTCAAATTGTCATCGAACCCCAAGTAAGGCCGATTTACACGAGTCTTTTGACCGTTGATTCCCCATTCCCCACAATTGGCTTTGTCTAACCGGAGTTTCAATTCGTCCTCCATTGTGTCGCCGAGATGAGTGGACGTCGTTAACGATATTTCTCGCCGGTGAGATAAGGGCTTTAGTACAAAAGGGATTTTTGTAATCGCGGTGCGCTCATTTGGGGAGGACTAAGGGTGCGTTTTGAAATGAAAACTATGGACTGTGATGAAAGATGTTTTCAATTTCGGGTGTTTTCAGGTTATAAATCATAACACCGATGATGAAGTTATGTATATTCTGTCTGGTTTCAGAAAAATTTTTTTGTTATATTTAGGTATCGCTATATAACACAAAAATAATTAGTATAAGTATAGCATCATGATGGACGCAGGCCAATATCTCACGTCCCCAGTGTACGGGCATGTTACTTATTTTAAATAAAAAACCCCATTTTATTAATAAAAACATATTATTTAATAGGTACTTATCAAATAAATAACATTGTGCCTACGCCTACATTGAAACTAGAAAGTTCTAGTTTCAAAAATACATTTCCAAAGTTTTTGTTCACTACAACAGATTCAATGCATCTAAAACAACAACAACAACAACAATAAATATCGCACTTTATGCGTGTCTATCGGGACATCGTGTAATTCGATCCATTCGAATGGTAATTGTATCTAAATCGATAATATTAGTTCCTTGAGTACTTCTATCGAGTTGAAGAGGTTCATCGATACTGTCGAGATATTGACACGAATGATGTCTACTACGGAAAACTATGAACGACGATTCGCTTTTGATTTGTTTGTTACACTGCACGGCCGCTTTGTGAGTTGTGCTCAGCCTCTTACGGAGTGACCTCGTCGCCGCGCAGATTAACTCAAAACGTCAAAACAAACCTTCGTCTATCGTTATGTATAGTCTATCCCAAAGTCTCGGTCGAAGAACGAAGAATGAACGTTGAACGAAGGGTAGATAGTTATAGTTATAAAGATGAAAATATCCAATGAGTAAAAAATTATAAGAATAATTGTTTTCAACTATGAAAAACTGAAAAGGAATGTTTGCGCATTGCAATATAGTTAGCTAGTATGTTGCAGGTAAACAATAATGCTAAAATAAAAGTTTGTAAAAAATTTGTCATTATACATACCTATACCTACTAAATTCTTGGTCATGATTCCAGGTATGATTAAAAACCATTTTCTTACTGAAATTGCCAAACTTGGAGGCTCCTCATGATGTCGACGATCTAACTAAATATTGTATGTAGGTATTAGTCATTGTCTACAAGATTGTCCAAGATAAATGTATCTATACTTGGAGTAATCAAGCAATATTCTTCATAATCAACCCCACCCAACCACGGGGGTCGGTACCAACAAAGGAATTGATTAAGTAACTATACTAAGATCACCCTGTATTATTCCAATATACTTAATAGAGAGGGTATAGAGGGCTTGGTAACCGTGGTACTTAATGAGAGAAAACTCAATTAGAATTCATATTAATCGTGTAATAAGTTTAGGCAAGTTGGAATCATCGAGTTTGGGTCAACGTTGTGTATGGTTGTTTTTATTATACTTTATACAAACTTTTGACTGCAAATCTTACCTGATGTTAAGTGACGATGCGGTCAGTGGTGTAGCACATTTGCCTAGAAGAAACCTATTTACTCGCCTTTCAGTTTGCATAAAGTTAAGATTTGGGTACTTATTGTAAAACAACTTTTTCTGTGGAACATATATTTTATATATTTGTTTATATTTTTGCAAATCCTTTGCATTGTTTTTATCTAGATCTTGAAGCTTTGTGATTTTGCATTATTATATTCAGAGAGTTTATATCTTTAAAATTGTTTGTTTAGGTACTATTAATTTGATTAATTACCCATCGCCTTAATTTTTATACTCATTAAATATAATATATATTAAAATATATATATATATATATTATTATTATTATATATATATTAATATATTAAATATATTTGAATAAAAATGAATATTCTATTAGAAAATCAGTTAAATACTATTTAAAGTTTGATCATATTTTTATAATAATATACCTAAGATTTTTTCAATTATTTCTAGTAGGTAGGCTGTCAAATCAATATTATTTTATTAGCTTCGTAAATTAGTTGAACAACGCATCATTGGACTCTTTTACTAATTAACTTGGTAAGTTCGCGCGAAGTTGCGCTTCTGCTAAAGTTACTGCGTTATCTAAATGAGAGCATCTTTCGTTATATAAGCTAACTTAATTAAGAACTAGCAGATGAGAGTGGGCGCCGGCGGGCGGTAGGATGCTGTGTGGTATGTGTGTGTCTTACTTCAGTCTTTTTCAGCTGGTTACGTGACGTTGCCAAAAGAAACCAAGCAGTGGTTAACTTACACAAATCCCTAGATAGAATAATTAAAAAAAGGAGAAATAAACGTAGTTTGTACTTGAGTACCTACTTGGATTGAAATTATATTTTGGTTAAGTTTTTACAAAGTATTTTACTTATAGATCAGGTAAATGAAATGAAAAAAAATGCCAATTAAATTATTTCCATTTGTTTTATAGGTTCACGCTCCGGTATCCGTATAATAATCCGTATCTGATCGTAAATATTCAATTGTCTGACAAAGCTGATTTATTTTACAGAGTAGAAAGAGATTTACAGTTATTTAATTGACAGCATGAAAAACAGTAAGGGCGGCTTGCACCAGAATCGCTAAACACGTTTAACTCTTAAATAGTATTTAGTGAGTTGTCATGTCATACAAATACGTCAGATTTAAATCGATTTAGCTGTTAAATACGTTTAGTGATTCTGGTGCAAGACGCCCTAAGTATAGTGTTTTTCTAAATCAACCTGCCAGCTACATACAATGTTGCAACAAGGAGGCCGCTAAACTAAGTGCCGCCACTCATGTGTGTGTTCTAAGCTTGTGTTTGTCCCAGTATGTAAGTGTGAGTGTGCAATGGATTAGTGTTATAATAAAAGTTTTTGTAACAGATGTCAGATATTAAACACGGCTTCATATTAATAGCCAAGAGACGCGACCGAGGAAAATATATAAAAACTTGGCAAATTAGGTTCGCTGACAATAATTTGTTGTTGGACTGTCTCGTTTGGGCTGATTTGTTTGGTCTCGATTTATGGGAATTTGTTGTAATGATGTTATTTTTGGTTATTTCATAGAAAAGTTGTTATTATACAACGTAATTAATCATTATTTATGTCTGCAATACAAAAAGGCTTGTTTTATTCCTATAGAAAAAAAATTTAGTATTTACTCTACATTATTTTATTACATAGATTAACTTTTAAGATAATTAAAATTATAAATGCTGGTAAAACGAGGTAAGTACTTGTAGCTAGTCAATGGATCTTCTAACTCCGCAGTACTAACTTCAGTGTAAACTGTAACTTGGCGTAGCACTTGTAGCGTTGCTCGTAGCACTGAAATATTCATCCCACTACTATTATAAATGTCAAAGTTTAGATGTTTGGATGTTTGTGTTTCAACTACGCTGTAACTACTAGACCGATTTGGATGAAACTTAGAATATATTATAGTTTGTAACCTAGATTATTACACGGTTATAATATATATATTTCCCGCTTTTTTTAGGTTATATTTTTTCGTGGACGAAGTCGCGGGTAACTGCTAGTTTATTATAAAGACCAATAACATTTTAAAACCTGTTTTTTTATCTATTTTTCATGAAGAAGTTTGAAGTAGTTTTCAAAAAAGTGTTATGAAAAACCGGAACTATTGCCTTCAGTGTAGGACGTGTGTAGAGCATATGTCAATAAAACCCTTCGCAAACAGAACTAATTCCACCGATCTGACCAGATGACCCTTCCTTGAACGTATAGTCAGATAGAAAACAGTTTAAAAAAGAGAAAAACAAGAAGGTAGCTCGTTCTATAATTATAAAAAAAAGTTCGCTGCTTGTGACTGCTTTTTGATGTAACCTCTGCAACGTAGCCGGTGGCTAACCAGTTGCGACACAATAGTTGCAGGTTCAATTCTCACCGCGGTACGTTTAGGTCAAAAACTATCAGTATAATTGTCATAATACAGGGGCCTTATGCTCAGTTTGGTAGAGATTTTATTCTTATAGGGATGACGTCAAATTGACGTTGAAAACTCCGGTCACGAGTGGGTGAAACGAGTTTTCGGCCGAAATAATGACATCATCCCTGTTACAGTAAAATTTCTGCCGAACTGAGGATAAGAACCCAGTTACAAGTAGTTCAAAATAGGAGTATAATGAAAAACACAGTAAAATAAAGTCCGAATTTTTTTTATCATGGCCAATAAATGCAAAGTGAATAGGTTTTATTTGCTCGAAATAGTGCAACATTTTTGTGTCAGTAAACGCTGGTATAAACAAACGAAACCGGTTTTGTGCGTGAATGTGCCCTGACGCGAGTTAATTACCTATGTAAACCAACTGCCCTTTTGTCGTACGTGTGTAGATAGCCTTAACTGATTTGGCGACATATATAATTTGTACAGGCAGCGAGCTACGATGATTGATTTGACGATTAGTTGTTTTGTATCTTTAGCACACGTTTTGACTTCAACGAATTGCAAATACCAACAGATAAAATATTCCTAGAGTAAGTATTTTTTTTAATTATAGGTAAGTAAGTAGCTAAGTCAAAACGGAGTAAGCTGAAAGTAAACTACTGAACCAACTTGGATGAAAGTTGGCATATATATAGTTCGTAACCTGGATTGACGCATAGGCTACTTTTTATCCCGAATAATTAACAGGATCTACAAGTTAAAATGAACGAAAAGGATTAGCAGCGCCAATTGGTAAGAGGATTTCATTGTCATGTCATGTCACGTCAGTTTGACAGTGCGTAGTACTAACTCTTTGGTCTAACAACTAGCGTTTGACATTCCAGTAGGTACGAGTTCGGTGTAATGAGGTGTAATGTCAAGTTTCTCAAAGTATCCGCTCGGTACACGCACAGATAATATAATGTACACGGAAACTGTAGACGCGTACGAAGTCGCGGGTAACTACTAGTAATCTATATCATCATCATCATCATCATCAACCTATACTCGTCCACTGCTGGACGTAGGTCTCTCCCAAGACGTGCCATTGAGCTCGGTCTTCGGCTCTTCTCATCCAGTGTCTGCCAGCTACATTTCGCAGATCGTCGCCCCATCTCGCCGGAGGGCGTCCTACACTACGCTTGCCTAAACGTGGTCTCCACTCCAGTATTAGTTTGCTCCAACGATTGTCATCAACGATTCAACGATTGTCGATTGTAATCTATATAAGTAGGTTTATCTAAGCTATAAGCTTTCTTTGTTTTTTTTTGTAATGATTTCATGTGGTGTACCAATAAAGAGTTATTTATCTATCTATCTATATCTACCTGAGGACTTTTTGTAGCTTGCTTACTGGCACTAAAATACTGTGACTAATTTTTACTTTGATAGATTATAGTGTAGGCTTAATTATTTTTGTCGCGACTTCCTACAATTTTCCAGCTAATTGTGTCATCACAGCAAAAAAGGAGGTAAATTACCTCCAATGATTAGATACCTTTCTCACCGCAGTTGTCATTACAGAAAGACAGATGGCAAAAGGGGTGACACTTGCACACAATTACAATAAATACCTGTAATTTGAGCCACGGAAAGAAATATTGTTTTATTTTCACAACTTTAATCATAGTCTCGAAGTTTAATGAGCTTTAACGAGCAAATAAATAAAAAAAAATTATAATTTACCATCACACAAGTGGCGTTATCGTTAGAAGCATTTTCTAGTAAGCTTCCTTGTAAGGCACACATTACTGATAAAATTATTGGTGTGTGTAGCAGTGCAGAAAAAAATAGTGCGCTGTGTAAGCAGCAATGGATAGCGTGTGTGTCATGCTTTTTTGAAAACTCCATGTTTTTTAATACCCAACGAGTTTAGATATAGGCCTAAACTCGTTGGGTTAAAAAAGTATATGTTCAGTGTAAATTACAAAGGTAATCTTGTTAAATTATATACACAATAACAAAATTGCCTTAGTATAAGCCTGGAACTACATGGCATCTGAAATTCTAAATCCAGAATGCGAAGGTCGATCCACAAGTTGCTATCTGATTTGCATTCTGAAATGCAGTAGCAAATAGATAACAGCTGTGATTGGCTATCCGCATTTTGGATACGCAATTTCGAATGTCATGTAGTCACCGGTGATATTAAAAAAAGTTATCAATTTCTAATTCACGAGAGCCATCTTCAATTTTGCTCGGTTCCAATGATGAATCTCTATCTCAATCCTTTTCCTTCGCTTTTTCAAACATAATTACAAGACCACAACCGAACTACACGAGGTGTAAAAACTTGTGGAGTAATGACATTTTAATTGTGTGAGTGATTACTGTCTGTCGCGTAGTTTCATCCTGTTATTACGGATAATTGCATTACGGTTCGTTACGGAGGGAAAAAAAGCAAATAAGTTTAATTGACACTTGCTTTCTTTGTTCGCGCGAACATGTGTTAGTTTCACACGAGCGGGATTTGGAGGCCTGAGCGATTGAAGAGATTTAGCGTAATTTTAGAGAAAAATAGCTTTAAAATTAAGTACTTGTACTTACGTCTAACTTAACTACAGCCATTTATTCAACTAAGTAAACTAAAAAAAATGGTTTTGATATTTATACTTATACTTACTTACCCGAATTTTTTTAACCGCTTTTTACTCTCAATAACAAATGGGACAGTCTTATTTCAGTAAGTATCTTATTATCTATGACATTTTTTTTAAATATCACAATGGTATGGTTTTGTTTTTTTTAAAAAAATCCTATAGTAAAAATATCCTTGATCCTTTTTCAACATGAAACCGTCAAGCTAAAAAAAGTTTTTATTTAATTCTAAATAAATACGCATGATATAGGTATTACTGTATCTCGTTGCCCCAAAAATTAACATCCGAACAATATTGTTACGAAGTTGTTTTAGCCAAAAAAAATTGTCAAACAACATAATCGTCCCACACAATAAACGGAATACCTACTTCGTGATTTCATTGTGAGCAAAAAAGAAATTTAATCATGAGAAACAATAATAACGACTTCTAAGAAATTAGACTGAGTAAGTACGGGAGCCACGCAACTTAAACTTGTTATTTTTGAATACCACAACCATAACACGACAGGCGACAATAAACCATATAACTTTGTCTATAAAGTTGAAAATTCGCTTCGTTATGTAGGTGATTTCACTACTCTTAAGGCTCTATGACTATCAATTATAGTCATAGTGTGTGAGAGTGCATTGTGAATTGTGATTTAACAGTAGCTTTCATTTGGTCATTCTGATGATTGAAAATTAAAGCACCGATATAATTTGAGATAAATAGTGATGGCTGTTGAATGATTATCGATAAAATCTGATTGAATTGAAAAACTTCTATCCTGTGGTAAGTAGTTATGTTATGAACTAATTTCTAACGAGTATGCGTAGGTGGATAGGAAGGTTGTTGATCTTCGTTGGTTTTTATTTACGTTCGAGGTAAAGTAGAATCTTCAGGTTTTGGCTGGAAAATATTAATTAATAAGAACTTTTTTGTATGCCATATCTGGCAGGCGAGTAGGCCGAACACCTGATGGTAAGTGGTCACCGCTATCAATGAATACTCGCACCACCAAATTATGCTGATCCGCCGCCTTTTTGACAAACTTAGGTAGGTATAGTATAACTTAACTTGTAACTCCAAAAAACAATTTTTTTTATGTGTAGTGTGTAACCTTGGAAGTAAATTTTAACATCTAATTGTCGTATCGAAATGAATCTTTGTAGGTATATGTACTCGTTGGATGAGAATACTATATAATTTGGTATCTTGGAGCTGGTTTGATGATGGAGCTAGGAGGTGGACAGTGGAACTTTTCAGTAGCTACTAGAAAACCCGTCGAATTTAGGCTCATATTATTCATTTTGACGAGTCCATTAGATTAAGCATGGTAACGTTAGCGTGTTTTTTACCTACATAATTATAATTAAATAAATAAATTGGTACAGCTATTGAAAGCACATCACTAGCTCTCGACATTAACACGTCACTCGTAGATAATACTGAAGCTGTACCCCAGTTAATTGCTTTAATAACTTCCTGTGTCAAAATAACAAAAGAGCTGCGCGGTATTAACAAAACGGGTAATGACGATGGCGTGGTAGACTGCTACTCTATGGTCATATTAGGAGACTTTTGACCTTAGTTTCTATAAAAATATGAACCAGGACATGAAGTTTTGATTTTGACTCAGACACGAGTACAACTATTTATTTTCAGCGTGAATCTAGTCCTTACTCAATTTACCTCCATTTTTACAACTAGTCAACTCCCATTCACTCGTTCATCGTTCACCATCCGTCCATCTGGCAAACCACAGATAATATCATACCACCTACAATAGTTGCATTCCGTTGAGCCTATAAACATAATATGGCAGTTTTTATTAAAATATCTTTGTGACTTTTATGGAAATGAAAAAGAAACCGGGATCGTTTTACTATTATAACTAGTAAAATATTCCTATTTACAAGGCTGATAAGATGGTGGTATTTACACTGTCAATGAAACGACATTTTACACGATATCGTCGGTGAGGTGATATCGGATTAGGTGCTACACGCCTTCACACCATGTCGGAACCGATAACGATAATATTGTTATAATCACTGACAGCACAATGGGTATCTAAAACATTTCTCAGGTCATTCCTCCTCTAAGAGATGTGGCTTTAATCAAAGGTTAATTAAAATTAAATAAAGGTTTTAATCAGAAGTTGAAAACGGTTTCCTTTGTTTTGTATTAGTATGGGACTATGCAAACCGTCAAAGTTGCCACTTTTATTTATTCATATATTCATGAATCCATAGTAAAGACCACGTCATAGACAGTCGTAGTGTGTACATAGATCCGTGACTTCAATTAAATTGAAATGATTAGTGTGCTACTTCAGTCAAACTTTAATTTTACATGCTCGTAATTGCGTTTCAAAACACACACGTTATTATTTGAAATTAAATAGTAAACATTTTAATTTAGGTTTATCTGACGTTTAAATTGCGTATAAAAGAGTACCTATGTTATGTGGTTATTTTCACACTGTCATTTTGATTTGATTGTTTATTTTTTTATAATATAATAATTAATGTTTATAAAAGTTTTGATCATGACTTATTCACAAAAACACGATGTTTTATTGATAAACTGAAAAAATCAAGTGCCTTGATCTTAACAGGCCACAACTTTGTACAATTATTGTATAACAACTAATGACAGACGTTATTACAATAATGTTGCAACGTCGCGTCTCGATGGCAGGTTGTTGAGAAAGTCCTTGTGTGGTCTAAGTTACAAAAGAGAAGATTATTATGCCTTGATTACCATGACATAATGTCGATTCTAACTTTGCCAAATATTGCCCGTACGTCCTGCTTTTGTATAAATTAATTTAAAAGTTAAATGGGTCCACATATTTAGTAGACAAATTATTATTTAGAAAAAATCTAGAAATCCCCACTGCTACACTGTAGCATGCTACGACGTAGACAGGGATTTCTGAAAATAAAAACTAAAATCATCACTGGTGGAAAATTCTCAGTGAGAATTTCTGGAATATAATATAAAAATAGTGTTCCTTTTTTGAAGTCGGTTAATAAATGGGTAATCTCAAAAATGGTATTGAATCTTTACTAATTTTCGGAGCCCAAATTCTTTCCGCGGTACAGACAGTGTTTCAAAGTATAGTTTTTTTATCTAAAGAATATTCATAAATTCTGAGCTTTAAGCTTGGTTTTCTTAGACTCTGCCATCGGATCTTGAACGAATGAATGAATGAAAAACTCTTTATTGTACAGCTTACAAACTAATAAAAAGGAAAAAGAATATAAAATAAAAATCAAGAAATATGTACAATGGGCGGTCTTATCGCTAAAAGAGCGAGCTTGTGACTTGTTCCAAACATCTCAAGGAAAGCAAACGACAGGCCAACGATTCAGAAGGGTCCAACGTCACGGGACGATGAGTCGCTTACCGCAATTATAATTACCGCATCCTTTTCAACATGCTACGCCGATTTGTGCAATTTGATGTTTGTATCATGTAAGGCCGTTTTCACTGCTTGGTGAAGTCTTCTTCTTCTTTTTATTCTGGCAGTTCGGTGGCTAGGGCTACCACGAATTTGCCAATGTCAGTGTTTATTGGCGTCTTGGTGAAGTCGTTTGCGCTTATCGAACTTACTGACAATTCAAACATTATAGTAACTTCAAAACGTAGTTCACGTACTAATATTATGTGCTATTATTGCTAAGGTATGTATGCTACAAGTTAGCTAAAATCTGAATAGAGACTGAAGCATAAATTTTTTGACAGTTTTCAATGAAAATCTGCCCTAGAACGACTTGACGAAACTTATTTCAAATAATCCAATTGACATTGGCAAAATTGTCTGTCGAGATAATGGGCAGAGGCCATATATAAGAAGAAGAAGAAGAACGATTGTTATTTCTAGCTCTTACGTGAGTAGTGGTTTTTCAGGATTCCATAACGGATACAGAATGCTTGGAGCGTTTTACAAAGGTGTTATATAGTACCTTATGTAGGTAGACACTACACATTTATACAATAATAAGTATACAACAATCTTTATCTTTTTTAAATAATAATTTTGTACTTCTAAAGAACCATTATAATCGCACGTGTTACTTAGCTTCCATTATACTAAAACCATTATTATAAGTACATTAATTACCTCCACCTAGCCCTGCGTGTGTCCACACGTGTTTTACTAAATAAATGGTCTTAGCAAAGATTGTGCTTTCTTGAAAAGCTCTTACCGTCACAAAATGCCCGTCTTTTTTTACAGAACTAAATTTGTGTAAAAATTGTTTCACAATTTTGTCTGTGATAAAACAGTTAATTAATATGCCCCCTTTTGGTTGGCATTTATTTAAAAAAACTTAAATTGCAATAATTATGATTTGTCATTACTTTCTAAGTGATACTTATACAATTCAATAAAAGAATAGATTTTTCTTCAAAATATACCTAGTTCACGTCGTATGTTTTCTGTTTTACGGTTATCTTATAGCGGTCACTATGTCTTAGAAAACCAGGACTTTAGGAGCAGTAAAGGAAATAGTCTTTTGATACTTTGAAGGTCAAGTGGGCGTTGAATGAGCAGAACTATGAATTGAAATAAAACAATTTTGTAAGCTTTTTCGTTTGGTTTTGATTTCAAGGACAAAATTCTGGCTAACCGAGGCCAAAGTTTGTTATTGTTTACTTTTGTCCATATTTTGTTTACATTCGACTGTAGGTACGCGTTTTTGAAGAACGAATCGATTGAACTATACTTTTTTTTTTCAAAACAAAGTGTTTGAATTTTTATCACTTTTGATTTAACCCAAGCGGAAAAAATTGCATAGAATGTGTCTGTCAACATGAAAATGCAAGTCAGTCAACTAAATACATACATTAAATGCGATTCCTCATTAAAGTCTATTTACTCGCAGAAACCAGGAGAAATACAATTGCTATAGTTTGTCAGACTGACTGTTTATTATTATAGGTTTTCAACGAGTCACACCCAATCGAATAACACCATTAGAAAATTGTCTGGCCACATTGGCCATGTTTTCGGTTGGTTAAGAGGATGGTATAGTCGGCTACACATCAACCTATACACTGATTGAACTTTGAACTATTATAATTTGAATGTTGCGAATCAGGGATCGCAATAGGTGTAGGCGCGTGGCGCGCAAGCAGCGAGTCTCACATAAAAACATATCGTCCCTCTCGCATGATTCGCAACATTCAAATTATACCTAATAGTTCAAAGTTTGAACCGTTGATAGTTTGATGTGTAGCCGACTGTACAAAAACTGGGTAAAATTTTTACCCAGTTTTTACGTAAAATGGGCCAGCCCACGCCATCTACCGTATTTCAGATGCTATTAGTATCCTGTAAATATGCAATTATGCTAAGATTTTAGTGTATTTGGTGCTTTTGTGTATGTTTAATGTTGTCCAAAATATATGCTCTTTCTTTCTAAATAGTGGTACCTATGTGTAAAAAGTCTGTAGTAAAATGTATCTGATAAATATAGGTTGTCACCTAAGCATAATTCTGATGATGATAAAACTGCATTTTATGTATCTCTACTTTTTTACTATAGCATACAAGCAAACCCAACGGGAACAGCACACTCCATCCTTAGTCTCTAGACTGTGAAATTATACCATAATTGTATACTACAGAACATTTTTATACAAATAATATCTACTTATGTTTCATTACAACTTAACAGACTTTTAACGCCAATTATACCTTACAATTTTACCATTGCAATTATACAGTCCGTGACATTCAATTACGTACTTTATCTCAAAGAAATAGGGTTTATAAATAAAATTAATGCAATAGTAAAGTAGGATACTTAAAGAAAGGGGGAAGGTATAGAAATTTCTTGATAAATTATTATAGTTTGTTTATGTTTCAAGATTTCGTTATTCAATTATAATTATGTTTATTTATGCATCATTTTACACGGTTTGATAACTGAGAAGTTCTGCATTTAATGAAATATGTTCATTAAAATAAATCGGTAGAAAATAAATAAAATTTGGGACCAAACTGGAATTAAAATATTAATAAAATTGAAAAGTATTTCGACCCAGCGGGACAAGAGACTGGGAGTCTAAAACAGGAGTATCCATTAAGTATTGAAAACTATTTTCTCCACATTACTTTATTTTCATTTGAAAACTGAGACACTACTTATACATGATACCAACATGATTGTCATATGTCGCACAAGTGAAAAAATCTGCTAAAACCATAATATCTTATTTTAAATTGTAATTTACAATACTAAAGATTTACAATACTTCTACAATGCTAAATTACATATAGGTTGTTAAACAGCTTTCTTATAAATAAACAATCAATACAAACCAAAAACCACAATGATAAATTAACGATAGTTAACACACAAAAGAAAAAAAGGGCCTTATTAGTAACTTAACGAAAAATACCACAGATGTATCAACTATAATCTTAAAGTAATTTTCACAAAATACTGGTACCTACGATGTATGAACATCAACAACCTGTAAGCACTCATATTTATTAAGATTTACCAATACCTACTACTAGGATTTGATTTGTACCAATAAAAAAATTGTTTGGAGATTGGTGGTTTTGAATGGGAGTAAATCGCGCCGTTTCCAAATCAGTTCGATATAACAATGTAAAATTTGATTTTAACGACAATTTTTTTATGATGGATAGCTGAGCCGTTTGTTGGCCTAATGGAAAGTGTAGCTACATCCTAAAGTACGCTTCATTAAAAAAATATTAAATTTTTAAATTATACAATTCTAGTAAGTAGGTACTTTACTAATTGATAATTTAAATGCTGAGCAAATGCGAAAATCACGCAGAGACGTTATTTTGACTACGTTTTTCAGTGAGGTTTTTATTTACGCATTATTTATAAATATTTTTGAAATGTTTGGCGAGAAGCTATTTATTTTATTCCATATTTCTGTTTATTATTACTTGTTTATTACTCTACGGACATACACTATGAAAGCTTAATTAAGGTTTTACATCGAGTACAAAACGGCTAATTGTAGTTTAAAGTGTGTATTGTAAGTTTGTCTTGACGTGGATATAGCTTTACAGTTTCAGCTGGAAGTGATAACTCAAAAAATATCTCACTATTTTGTCTAGATAGCTCTATCACTATCCAAATTTCGGTCATAAAAATACGTTCTATTTTCTTCTGTAACAAATACAGTATCACGTCATTCACGTTACATACGATCCGTCAGAGTAAAATACGTTGCACAAAGCGTATAATTATAGATAGATAGATAGATTAATTCTTTACTGTACGCTCCACTTAAACAAATACAGCAATAATACAGACTCATTAGGAGGTAAGTACAAACAGTAATTATGTATTTTAGAAGTTTTTTAAAACGGTTTAAACACAGTAACATAAAAATATTTTCAATAACCTGCTGTCTCTTTGTCGTTGTACGCCACATCCAGTAGTTTTACCAGCATCATTGTTCGTGATTCTCAGTTCGAGTTTATACCCTCCGGTAAATTGTGTGTGAGACCGCAAAGATACGGTTGGTACTTATAATAGGTAATAACAGGTAAATAATTATGTGTCAATTTATAATAATGAATGCTACAATACATACTTTACGTAAGTAGTAAAAATAAATTGTTGGTTTTGGTTGACACGTGTAATTTTAAAATCTGTGTTATTTATTTATATGCAAATTACAAAATAATATAGTGTAGACTTGTAGAGTATATAAAATATGTAGCTATAAGTAAAAAGTAAAAAATTGATTATAGCTAGTTATGGCTGTCTATCACATTTTGTAACGTATGTGCCAATTCATTGCTTATTTAATTTAATTTTATGAAAATAAACTTCCAATGCATACGAAAACAAACAAGCTAAACTCAAAATCTCGTAAAACGAATAACAAAAACACTTTTAAACTAAAACACACAAAACATCGTTTTCGTTTTCGTGATGCAAAAACTAAGTTTTGAGATGATAAAATACTAAAATTGATCGCATTACGCAAATACAAAAATAATAATGTTATGCTGATGATTTTCTAAGATCCCGCCATCCGTCATTTGGCATTAAGTAAATCAAGATTTTAAAAATGTCATTCTTGGCTGGAAAAGGATATGACAGATCGGTTCTACCAATACGATCGTAGTTCGTTAGCGTCACAATGAACACCGACAGTAAGACGTTAGCCGGTTTCTTAAAACTATGGCTTTAGAAAATTATGTTTTCAGTTGTAAATCTTCCCTAATTACGTACTTACCATAATATTTTTATATAATGACGTAACTATTTTCAGAGGCATATAGCAATCGAAAAATTTAAAGATATTTATTTACCATTGACTGGGAACCTAAAAAGCACAATTTTAAAAAAAGGTTGCTGCTTTGTTATTTTGGTCTAAAACACACTAGAAACAAATAAAAAAAAAATTATAAGTACCTAAAATTAAAAATCTCTTTCGAGAGACAACATACTAATGCTAATAGGTAGTCAACCAGCCGATGTCTAGTATAATTTATAATTTTTAAAAACAGAATATTCAAGTAGAAAAGCGATAAACAGACAACGCCTATCTCAATTCGAAACCTCTCACCTACTCGTATCTAGCCCTAAATCGCGGGGGCGGTGCCTAATGATCGCTAATGAGTGTTTTTTATTTCACCCGCTGTAAACAATTTCTTTTAAGCCTCTTTATACCTAGATAAACATCGAAACTCGCTTCGCACCTCAATCTGATAATCGAATTAATGACACAGGCTGAGAATACAGCTACTTCACTACCATCGTTTTAACCTAATACTTGCATCTATATACATCTCTTGTGGTCGGAGTAACAGACTAAAAATGCACAAGAAATTCCTGTTAGAAAGTATAAGAAATTTGATATTGTATAGGAGGTTTTATTTTATAAATACCTACGTCAAAGTGAACTTACTATCTACGAAACAATAATTAATATAAATTTTTTGCTTATAATACACAGGCAAGTCTCTGGTTTCTCGTTAGTTCATGTTCAAAGTGATCGAACCATTCACATTTTCCTGTGTCAATGCTCTCTTACCATTTCACGCGGTTTTATTGCTTTTTGTGTTGTTAATATGGGGTTTTATCTCGTAATTTTGGGTTATCACTGCATTCGATTGAAATGATCTGAATTTTTCGGGTATACTTTGTAGAAAGTGATACGGAAGTAAAACATAATTTACAAATTCTCTTAGTAATTAGGTAGAACAAAAAAGAAACAAATGGGCTATAGATTATTTTAGAAAAAGCAATAGTATTATTAAAAAAAAGTATTAGGAAAGAAAGTAAAGTATTAGATACAAAAACTACTAAATTAGAGATTTATAAAAATAGCTTCGTGACCTATATGTGTCACATAATATTACGAGTACAACATACGCACATAAAAATGTAATGATTCTTCGAACAAACTTGTCTGCATTTTGTGTGGTAATACGACATCATAAAGCTGTAGCATATAATTTACCCACACTTAAATACACTCGCACTTATAATAATGGCTTTGCAAGAGCCTACCAGAACAAAATATATTATCAGCTGTTGCGATCAAGATCCTTGATAACACCGCTCGAATAACGCATATTTACCAAAACTAAGTATAATGAAGTACACATTAATTTGAACTGTTTATCTTTTGTGTTAAAACAACCGTCGGGTGTTGATGATGGTTAATAACTGTAATTTCCATTTCTCGATTTCCCAGACGTGTTCGACGTCTACGTACGAAACTTTCCGGTTTCATGAATTTTTATAGCCGCATAATTTGGTTAATAATTACCATGTTTTTTTTTGTTTTGAGCTGTAAATTGTGAAGAAAATGAATCATCAATTTAAAACTGATTTGAATCCTTTTAGTTTGAAGTTAAATAGGTACAGTAGTCACAACGGATTTTTGTCTCTCTGAAGTATCTGCGCAGAACTTATTTTTGGTCGAATTGGAAGTAAGCTAATTTTTCAGCACAACAGTATATGCGCAATCGTTTGGTATACGTACTATACCTTACTTCAGAGTTTTTCGTACTGTACTTTTACATTTTTATTTTTTTTTATACAATATAGACAAACGTTTGACCGCAATCTCACCGGATGGTAAAAAAAATGCCATGCCTAAAATTACTTAGTACACGCCACGCCGCGTACAGTGCCACGCGATCAAAGCCTTACGAACTGACAAGAAACAATTGGGATTATTCTCTTCTTCTTCTAATTTAAGAGCTATGCTCTTGTCGGCATAATGTATGCATTTCCCGCCAGGTTATTCTTTTCAGGGCAGCTTCCTTGACGTCCTTATACGACATGACATCTATCTTCGCCTTCACTTGGCTCATGTAGCTAATACGCGGTCTTCCTCTTCCTCTCTTTCCTTCTACCTTCCCTTCAATGATATTTCCGATTAAGCTGTCATGTCGTATAAGGTGTCCAATCATCTTTCCTCTCCTGTTCTCAACAACTTTTTTACTTTTCATCAACTTTTATTATTCTCTTACTTCATGATATTACAGCATAAACAGGCGAAGCATAGAACTATATGCCTCAACTCAAAACAGTATAATCTCTACAATTCAAAAAATCTGATCCTAATCATCTCATTGCTATCAGCTTTCTTGATTGCTTGATTAGTGAAGATTTTCATCTTGCGCAAGTTACAAGTGTTCGACTTTTGTTTTTCTAATAAATCAAGTCCAAGTACAAAAACTAAAGTCTAGTTTCATTACAATCTCTTGAAAGGTATTCAGCATCGTAAAAAATCTTCAAAGAGTTAATAATGTAAAATCTTTAAATAGTTTGTAAAGTTGCTCTCACACGAGCGGTTAACATTGAGCAATTTTAAGCAATTTTGACGTCACTGCTGCAATTGCACGTGTGTTGAAGGCCCGGTTGGTCCTATGACAATAACTCTACACCATGATAAATATATAAATTACTTTTTTTTATACATTATAGACAAACGTTTGACCGCAATCTCACCTGATGGTAAGTGACGATGCGGTCGATACAAAAAAAAGCGAGGCAAAGCGCTTGGTGCGGACTGGTGGCATGTCGACCATGTATGGGTGCCGCGTCTCCGTACGTCTAAATAAATATACTGATAAATATATATAAATATAGTCCATAAGTACAGACGAACTTCAAGACACTAGCATAAACTTACTAGTTTATGCTAAAGTAAGACAGGAATGTCCTACTTCTGACCAACTTTAAGAGTCATTCAAGTTTATAATAGGTAATCTGACTATTCTGACTTCCCAACTTAGACTCATATCTACCGTGACTGTGTGAACCGAAGTGAAAAACGCGCGCTTTTCACAAACAGTAAACAAAAGTGAACCATCACCTTGGGCCGGTGGCGCTGAACAGGATTGGTATGCCAATCAAAGTTGAACTGCAAAGTTGAACTGCAAAGTTTTAAATCATGGTCAGTTCATACTAACTCATAGTTATTCTGTGACTAAATAGTGACATTATGACGTCATTTGATGTGTTTTCGCGCATATTTTGCTGTCAAGTGTCTAAAAAGAATGATCACGTGGTACAAAATTGTACCACGTGACCTGAAGAAATTACACTGGGCAGTGAAATATAACTTGACAGCAAAAGATTGGCATACGGGGGCAGGGTTTACTCTAGCCAGTTCCAAAACCCAATTAAAGGAATGATCAAGATCTAAATACACTGATGACAGTTCTATTTTCACTTCTATCGTATGGTCATAAGCATACACCCAATTTTTTTATATATTTCCGTTGAAGTAATTCCATGACAGAGGTTTTATTGATCAAAACAATAACTAGGTATATACAAATACTGATAAGAAAATAGCATTTTGTAACAAAAAAAAATTATATATTTCCGTTGAAGTAGATTACTATCAGATATTGCGTGATTGCTCGTGTATAAGCGCCCTATAACACTCCTATCGATTAAACCGAATCAGGCCGTTACATAATTAGCCGGCGATCTCATTTGTATCTGTTACATGTAAAACATTTGCTCTATGTCAGTGCCGATTAATAAAAGAAATAACAGAATGCTTTCCGAATTTAGATATCTGGAATTAAAGCAATTAATTGAGCCGAAGAAAAACGTTTATTTGCTGTTGGAAGTGGAAACTATTTATTTCTTACGTAACTTTTTAGGCATCTATAGATAAATGTGGCGTACTTAGATAAATACGTAGGAGAAGTAGGTATGTACTAAGTAAATTAGAGTTTTTTTGCCTCTAGAGTTGTCTAGAAGAATTATTCTGTCAGGGTCCCTCGCTGCTGGTACGCGCTTGAAATTCTATTTGGTACAGTAACATTTTTGCACTTCGCTATCGTAGAAAATAACTGTACTTTTTCGACTTTTCATTCTGGAATGATGCCTATTATGCCCAAGCTGTGGCCAGACTGCGTGTGAATAAATAAATTGAAAATGAAATATTACAGTTCTATTACTTTTCTATTCTTTACTCCAACGATTGTAATATGTGAACTTGGGCAGGGTTTTCTTTACAAGTCCAAAATCTGCCTCCGAAGTGCCATTCCTGCATTGGTATGCCAATCAAAGTTGAACGGCAAAGTTGAACTGCAAAGTTTTAAATCATGGTCAGTTCATACTAACTCATAGTTATTCTGTGACTAAATAGTGACATTATGACGTCATTTGATGTGTTTTCGCGCATATTTTGCTGTCAAGTGTCTAAAAAGAATGATCACCACGTGACCTGAAGAAATTACACTGGGCAGTGAAATATAACTTGACAGCAAAAGATTGGCATACGGGGGCTGACATCAGTAAAAACGCACAAAATATTTTCCAAGAACGACAGATGAAGAATAATCCATCGAAAAACCGCGCTAACACTCGCCGTTCTAAATTTAAATTATTTACACAGCTATCGGGAACAGGTAATTAATACAATCTTTGTTAGAGGGTAATTTGCCAGAGCTAATGCCAGCGTGTGTAATCTTCAAAGGGGATTTAGAAACACGCGTTCTAATCTATTTCAGTCGTGTTCTGAAACAGAGAAATATTTACAATCTCTCTGGAACACTTCGGCGCATCCGACGGTCGTTATGCGAACGCATTGATACTTGCTGAATGGATCTGACGGACCGATGCTGTTCTAAATACAGGAACGAATTAAACTAATCCGTTCCTTAGTGTACTTAAATCAGTATTGCTCCAAGGAAGGTAATCTATCTGGCTGGAAATTAATTTCAGAAATTCCAAAACACCAGAAGGGAAAAAAATGTTTTTTCAAAACCTTAGCAATTCAATTTTGGTCTAAGAAATCTTACGAGATGTATTAATCTTTGCCGGTGCAAGTGAAAGCCTTTGCCGGGTCTCTAAGACTGTTTGTTTTAAAATTTATATAGTTTAGTGTCTGAGATTAATTGTTTTTTTTTTAATCTAGTGGATTTTCCCGACTTAATTCTGATTGGGTATTTTATAGGAATCTGTACTGACTCAGTCCATCAGGATTGGATTGAGATGAGAGGTGATTGAGATGCTTCATTAAAAGCCGACGCTCGATTGCATTCCGAATGTAGCTTTTTAATGCGAGTGCAATACTTTTTCGTGCATTCTGTTGTGATCGTTGTGATCGCTCAAACTGCGTTGAACGATTTGTTTGAGAATCGGTGTCATAATTTTTTTTGTTCATTTATTTTTATTGACATGGCATTCTTTTAAAATTCAAGTGTCAGATTTTGAGGATAAAGTTTCAATACCTCCTAAAAAAAGGAAGAAACAAGAAAAAATTACAGCACTTTTGGCTCGTATCACTTACGAACTTTTTCATTCAGTGAAAATTAAATGAGTTCTTCTTTAAATATTTTCGCTTTCCATCAAAGCAGCTATATCATTGGGATTAAGAATAAATATATCATTGGGATTAAGAATAAAGATCTATTTTTTATTAATACGCACTCAAGGGTTTACTACCCGAATACCATTTTTTAGTGTCTTGGCGTCGATTCTGGCGCTAATTTCATCGTCACACCTGGTAAATTTTATGTGGCACCAAATCGTGTGATCTGTTTTTAAGGCTATACGTGCACTTGCCGATCTCACAAGCAGTCAACGATCAGGGGTCGATTACGTTATCAACTTACATTTTCCTACTTTTTTTTTAATGACTCTCATACCGTTGTGATAGAGACCAGAAATTTTTAGCTTTTGTTTCACTAAGATTTAATAAAACGCCGACCGGTCATTGAGGCCATAGCTGCAAATACGCCAGCAGCCTTAGTAGCATTTAAAAGCGTGTTGGCTTTTATAAAATCTGTGATCGTTATAACTATGACAGTAACCCTTTCTTCACCATTTATTATTATACCTAAAAAAAAGGCTTCTTTTCAACTGGTCCCAGATATGCCTTAATCGGATTCAAGTCCGGACTCATGGCAGGCCAGGGTAGAACTGCGATACCAGCTTCGGATATTGCACTTTGGGTCACTCGGGCAGTATGAGGACGAGCGTTGTCTTGCATCAGAATAAAGTTAGGGCCTACTTGCCGTGAATATGGGATCACATGAGGTCGGATGACCTGCTGAACATAGCTGGCGGCCGTTACATTGCCCTCATCCAAAATCACTAGCTCGGTTTTGCCCATTATGCTAATCCCACCCCATACCATAATACTGGGTCCACCAAAGCGGTCAGTTTCACGAATACATGGTTCTGTAAAACGTTCTCCAGGTCGTCGCCAAACTCGTACGCGTCTGTCATCATTAAAAAACTTTACTTTAGACTCATCTGTAAAGAGCACTGTCCTCCAATTATCCATGGTCCATTCGAGGTGATCACGTGCAAACCTTAATCGCGCTGCACGGTGAGCTCTGGTCAATTTGAGCCGAACTACTGGCATTCTGGAACGTTGTTGGTCTTCATGAAGTCTGTTCCGAACAGTTTGGTCACTCACTTGCGTTCCAGTGGCGTCACGTAAGCGGTTTCTCAATATGCGTGCAGTTACAGTTCGCTCGCGACGTGCAGAGAGTCGGAGGTATCGGTCTTCTTGGGAGGTTGTGGCTCGGGCTCTACCTGAACCACGCCTCCTAATCACACTACCTGTCTCTTGATGACGTTCCCACACATTTCGAATAGCTCGTCTGGACACACCTAAGCTTAAAGCTACCGATATTTGCGAATTTCCCTGCTGAAGCAAAACAATGGCTCTTGTCGCGGATTCTGTGTCCATGTGACGTCGAGAACCAGGCATTGTTTATGCAAACACTAATTTAATCGATAATTAAAGGCAAGGTTACAATAACTTCTTCATTAGACACAACAAACACCACTGAGCAACAATGTAATGGCACTCAAAGATTCTGCGATTTTTCGAGATTTTTGTTTTTTTGTCTACCCACTAAATAACCACCCTAAACTTGGTGGTTAAGTGTTAATTATGATCAATAAATATGCCTACTTAACATTCCCATACTTCAGTTTGCCAACAACTCACAAAAAAAAAGTGTCGGGCAAAATATCGGAATATTTCAAGTGGGCCCTATTTTGTTTTGAGTAGTTTACTATAATTATTATAAATGGTCGAACTTTGCATTAGTCACTTTTGTTTCATTTGCATGATATTGCTGTGGCAGTCGGTATAAATTGTTTACTTTACATCTTAGTCACTGGACGTGAGCTTTGACAGTTTGTTGGATTTACCACTATGTTTTGTTATTTTAGGTAAATCATAATTAAGCGACAGAGATATCAGAAATGGACAGTTCAAAAGCGTGTGGCGACTAAAAAGCGTACGGAATTTAACAAACGCACCTTCTTTCCTCTTTTTTGTAGTTGATTTTTGTGTAGGCTGTAAATTCCGAAGCCTTCGAAACGCTTCAGTAGAACGTGTCCCTAAAAGTGGTTTTGTCATTTGTCTGCAACCCACGCCGGTGGTAATTAAAAACGAAAATAAACGGAACAGAGTGCTTCAAATCGTAAAAAGTGTATCTATGTCGGTTATAAATGAGTACAGATGAACGAATAGCAATAAAAGCGATTCAGAGTCACAGAAATAAATCTTACGAGCTCGAAAGCATAGGTGCGAAAAATTTGAATGTTTATTTACTCTAAAAGAAGTCCGAAGAATGCCATTAAAATGATATCGATCTAAACGCCACATGTGATCGAATCTGGCTGTAGGTACAGGTACAATTTTATGGAACTATAAAATTTACGGAATCTGCAATAAATTGTGATGATATAATACAGGTTACTATGTGATTATGCGTACTAGAGATTGATTTACTGCTTTAAAATATATTTACCGACAATTTACTGGGTATGACTTCCAAAAACTCACTGAGAAAACTTAAATTTACTGATTGACATAGACTCCTTTCATAAATTTTCAACATTATCAACCTGAAGTCTTAAGTTTCTGATTGCTTTGAGAGTTAAAATTTAGGATGTAATGAACGATGTTACACAATTTTCTCTAGAACTTAGGAGAGCAATCATCTAACGGTATAGAATTAAGGATCCAATCAGAAAGCATTGGATTTATTTATCAGGTAAGGAGGTATGCAAATTGCTAGTGCCTATAGTTGGTCGGAGCTAGTGCCAGTGGAAAATTTCTGGAAAAACATTAACAGCTTCACCAGGTACTTAATAAAAGTAATTAATTAGTTCTGTAAGTCATTGTGAGGGTCGTTCGTATAACTATTTCCAAAGCGTTGCAATAAAAATTGGTCCAGATTCCAACATCGAAAATAAGACGTTTTTGGTCGTCTGCCAAGTTCATTATGAGCGTTCATGAAATTTCACATTTGAATTATTTTACTGTCTGACTTATGGCTGTTACTTAAATATTTGGTAAACAGGAAAAATATAGCTATAGATCGATCAAATTTAATGTGAGGCTAAAATAACAGGTTTAAGTGGATCACGGCGTTTTGTTAAGAGATTGAAGCGATTTCAATATTTAACGCATTGTTTGAAATGTTGCAAGATTTAATGGAACGATAATCAATCGAGGCAATATTGCGAATTACGTATATTTATTGGTAAAACAGCAAATAATATGCGTGTTGGTCCATTAGCGAGCTTTTATTAAAATAAGAAAAGCATTATGTAGGTACCTACTTAGATACTTTTATTTTTAGGAAAGCATTATTTGATTATGCTTATCACCTATGTTTAAAATTTCAATGGTGCGTAAGTGTGAATCAATATCCAAGCACTCTTTCTTTTACTTTTGTGCTATGTAGGTAAAAGCATAAGAAGATTTGTGCCTGCCAACATGGGGTTTCTTTGAGCGACTGAAAAACTAAGTGAATGAGGATCACATTGAATAAAAGAACGAAAGGAAACTACATTCCAATAAAATAATAAGACCAATAGTTGCATAATTCCAGATTGCAGGCAAGCCAACAATAGCCCAGAACATTATGAATCATCTCTGATCCATCCGCCGGCCGAAGATTATCGAAGTAGAACACTAACGCATTAAAATACACGTGAATCTAATTTACTCATGCAAATAATACTATCCGACCTTAACAAAGTAGCAGTTTATGCATCAAACGATATGACATTTGTGGCTAGTAAAGTAAGAAACGTGATGGCGGACGCGACTGAGATATCAATTTTTGTCACATCTTTGATAGAGGCGAGTGCGGATTGCGATATGCAATAAAAGATCAGTCATTTAGGAATTTTAATTGATTTGTTTCAACTTAAATAGGATTTGACTTCTTTTTATTACTTTGATCATTGTAGACTCGCAAATCTTACTTGGAATGTTTAACATATCATTTTGATAGACCAAAAAAAGTTTTTTTTTTATTTATATAACAGACCATCTTGAAATGACTTTAACGTTGATCTTTTGCTTGCTGAAGGAAATTGAATATTCAAATTTTCGGAAATGGTATATTGTACCTTGTATGAGCTATAAAACCATTGAAGTAGAATTACGATCAATAGTCGCGCACCTCAGTTAAATAAAGACCCAGACGTTAAAATACCTCTGTATATCCGCGTAACAAACACTGAAAACCAATGCGCTAACTGAAGCTCTTATTTATAGTCTGCCATCTGTCAGATCGTAACCGTTCCAATTTCAAATTCAAACAGTGTTCTAATTGGATTGTATTTTTGTTTGGAGTGCGCCTAATAAGCTTGCGCGCACATTGTTACAAAAAGCTACAAACACATCGAAGTGTTTACTCTTGCGCAATTAGATCCAATGATGTATTGAGATGATCAACTTTGATCATAGCGCGTGGAGAAGATCTAGTTCAATTTAAATTATTTTACTTGGTGGAATATTGGTTAGCTTTTAAAATTAAGAGACAAACAATTTAGAAAAACAAGCTGCTGTGTGCTGGGTGATACGCTAGACTAAAAAATAGTTATGATCAAAAGTTCAACAAAAAACTCTCTTTCCAGTATTAACCTTGTCTTTCTTGTGGATGTGAAGGCCCACTGAGGGGATGATTTAAGTGCTGGGCAAGCCTTCTCCATATAATACACTAGCAGTTACCCGCGACTTCGTACGCGGTTACCGTTTCCGTGTACATTATAATATCTGCGCGTGTACCGAGCGGATACTTCTTTGAGAAACTTGACATTACACCTCATTACACCCGAACTCGTACTGGAATGTCAAACGCTAGTCGTTAGACCAAAGAGGTAGTACTACGCCCTGTCAAACTGATGTGATATGACCTGACAATGAAATCTTCTTGCCAATTGGCGCTGCTAATCCTTTTCGTTCATTTTATCCTGTAGATCCTGTTAATTATTCGGGATAAAAAGTAGCCTATGTGTCAATCCAGGTTACGAACTTTATATATGCCAAGATTCATCCAAGTTGGTTCAGTAGTTTAGACGTGATTGAAACACAAACATCCAAACATCCAAACATCTAAACATCCAAACATCTAAACTTTCACATTTATAATATTAGTAGGAAGTAGGATAGGATAGGATGTTATTTCCCGAGCACTGTAGCGTTTTGTTCATCCGGATATGAGTAAATAGCGACTCCTGACGCTGTCCTTCAGATGCAAAAGTCTTTTTTTTCGGAATTGGCCGTATTTTTTGCCAGCGTCACGTCATTAAGGCCTGCGCATCATACTTGCAGTAACCAAACTGCTTTATACACACTGTGGTGCAGTAGTGTGCGTCCGATTGAGAAGTAACATCTTCTGGTTCTGGAACTGATTAGCTCGTGCGTACGTGTGCGTTAATACGCGTTCGTGAATAGATTCCTATGTGTTGTCGAGCATTAAGTACGCTTTGCATTTTATTATTTAATGATTCATCTGAGGGTTGTAGAAATAGTCGGGAATGCGATGAAAGGCCAGCAATAACAGGGTGCTGACGTATCTGAATAACTGTGATCCTGTTTGGTCTAGGTGTATTGAAAAGTGTGGAGCTGGCTACGATTTGTTTGCTTTCCTACCTATTTGCCACATAATTTGTTAATATGGAATTCAAACAAAGCTAGTATCTGCCCCCGTATTCCAATCTTTTGCTGTCAAGTTATATTTCACTGCCCAGTGTAATTTCTTCAGGTCACGTGGTACAATTTTGTACCACGTGACCTGAAGAAATGTATCATTCTTTTTAGACACTTGACAGCAAAATATGCGAGAAAACAAATCAAATGACATTATAATGTCACTATTTAGTCACAGAATAACTATGAGTTAGTATGAACTGACCATGATTTAAAACTTTGCAGTTCAACTTTGAGATTGGAATCGCCCCCCAGAGTAGCCGGCAATGTACTTAATATTTTTGACAGTAAAATAAAATGTCTACCTGTTTTGGGAACATAATATGTAGTAAGTAATATCCGTTTGCAGAAAGTGTGCGATATCAATTTTTTTTGTTGTTGGATATTTTTTTTATGCAACTATATATAATGAGATATGCTGATGGCACAAGCACTGCCTATGACGATGAATTGTCTCATTGAACATGCCCTCTAAGGACGTGCGCTTTGATGCTTCACCCGCCCTAGCTTAACTAACCCTTAACTAACCCGCCCTTAACTACGCCCGTCACTGGAGACATGTTTGTTTGAGCTCCACTGTTCTCTCGACTGTTTGACCTCCAAGACTGATAACTGAGTTTTTACTTCAAAGTGATTGTACAGCAACGCTATGGTAGAAAGTGGCCTTGGAATTTGTTATGTTTATAATTGCGATACTCTTATTATTTTTTCGCTGTCGACCGAGATTTTACTGCTGTTTTTATGCGACTACGTGACCGATGACAGAGTTAAGGTTGTTTATGATTATTCTTGGATTAAATTAAAATTATGGGGAATAAATTTGGTAATAATACATGGTAGCTATCTTAATAATATCGTTATGTGGGTGGATAGAATGTTTGTCAGGCGCGATGCGCTTGTTGTGTGCAATATCAACCTATTCACTTCAAATAACATTTTATTATATTATTCACATATATTTTGATATTATTTGGCTCATACTCTTGTTTAAAGTTAGTTTTTTTTATCTAGCCTATCTCGTCCCACTGCTGGGCAAAGTCCTCCCCAAACCCTTCCATTTATGTGACAGGCGTCACAGCTCAGTCGGTAATGGCTCTGCCTTCCGTGCTGTGGGTCGTGGGTTCGATCCCCACTGAGAACAAACATTTGTGCGTGGAAAACATAGATGTTTGTTCTATGTCTGGGTGTTACTATGTATTATAAGTATGTATTTACAAAAAAAAGTATGTAAGTATTCTATCAGCCATCTAGTTCCCATATCACAAGCTTTGCTTAGTTTGGGACTAGAGGGCTTTGTGTGTAAAGTCCATGAATATTTATATTTATTTATTTATTATTTACCTATTTATCCCGGTCCTTGGCGGTTTCCCACCAATCCGTCTCAAACACGTCAAGGTCATCCCTCCAGTGCTTTCTCGGCCGACCCCGACGCCGCCGACCCTCAGGTATCCACTTTGTGGTGGTGGTAGTCCACCGGTCTCGAGACATGCGACTTACGTGACCGCCCCACTCCTACTTGAGCTTTGCTGGTTTCTCTCCAAAATCAGCGATGCCGGTCAAGGAGCGGATATTGGGATATTTTTTAATCGGTATTTTTATTTCAGTTTAAGTTTTGTAGCCTCATGCATGGCATATTTCCGAATTTCATATCCCTGGTTGTAGAAAACGAAATTTATTTTCACAATACCACAAACAAGTGAATCTACGTCAATAAAACTGATGTTTTGAGCTCGTAAACAAAGCTAATTTATGTCATGAAATTTTTTCACACTCGTTATTAGGTGTTTGCACATTAGTCGACACCTATTACCGATCTACACGATAAAGACATGTCAGTAATTCGAATAAAAATATCGGTGTCGGCGCCAACGTCTATTTTGAAAGGTATGAGATTAGCTCACCGCCGAAATCGTATAGATGTCGTATCGGTAGTAGTGTGAAAACCGCCATTGATGCTAATTTACACAATCACGATGCACTTTACATCACTCACCATACAATAGAATTACCATTTCGTAACACACGAAACTTCCTAAATCTGAAATTAACGTGTGGTTACAAACCAATTTTCACAGACCCATCACACCTCGAGCTTTCGAACAACACCGTACTGGAAAAGCGAATATGAGAGGTCAGAATGTCGGGTTGGTTTATCACAGGCTTAAAGCATTCCCATTAATGTCGATCATTAAATATGAATTATAAATGAATGAAAGTGTATAAGAAAGGCAATCACTGTTGTATATTATGAGATTAAAATAAATCCTAATGTAATACCTACTCCCGGTCGGCATTGCGTTTGCGCAGAACCATCCGATTGTTGCACAATGCACAATGTCGCTAAATAGGAATACCTACCTAACGAAGCGCTCGTAGCATAGCTTACGTAGTCGAACTACACCGATATAAGTTAAGAGACGTTCTGCGCGGTCACTATTTGGATGGGTGACCGCTAATGACATTTACATATGAGCGCTTCCGTGCTTTGGAGGGTACGTTAAGAGGGCTATCACAGTTTGGCCGCGATACAAGGGCTGGCGCGCGTCTGAGTTCGTCTGAGAGTATGAGATCGCATTTTATGCAGTTTTAAATTACGTTTATTCAATATAATAAAATAAATTATTTAAATAAAAAGTATACAATTTTATTGATTATGAACTAACGTTTATTTTGGTATAGTTTTTACTTAATAATATTAATGTAGTATGGAGAAATTAACGGCTAATTCTGAACGTTTTTAGCAATTTTATGGTTTTGAATTGTTTTTTTTTGTAGATATCCCATACTTATTTCTGGATTCCGGGGCCGCTACGGTCAATGGCAGTATATAAGAAATATTTATAGTTATTTTTCATTTCGTTTGCTTTGCACAATAGTTCAATCCAGGAGCTTAAAAAGTGTCTGCGCGAGTTTTCTTAAAAACTTGTTTCGGAATTTTGGCTTTATTTAAATATATAAAGAAAAATAGCAAAAAGCGAGGCTGCTACGGTCAATGCGAATAACTATTCTACATCATACAATAAATCGAAATTATCTAAGATTTTCAGTTTCAGAGATCTAGAACGTCAAAAATGGGCATTTTCACGGTTTGACCGTGATATGAGCCTTAAAATGTTTATACCGGCTCTAGCAGTCGTTAAACCACGAGGCCTTAAGGCGGCCTTAAAACTCCATCACTAAAGGTGATCACAAACTCATACGAACGAACGAATAGATATAGGTACCTATCTGAATTCAAAGTGTAATGATATTTATTCATGACATAACAAGGGTCACTTTGGAATGTCCGGCTGGGAGTTTTTTTACGAGCAGAAGTAACGGAACCAATTGATGGCCCACCTGATGTTAAGCGGTTACGTCTGCCTATAACAATGCATTACTTCAAACTTCAAGTCTAAGGACGTGCCCTATGAGGCATCGAACTGCGTCCTTCACTCTGAGACGTAAAAATATCTGAATTTGCACCGACACCCTACCCTTCAAACCAGAACACAGAAATGCGAGCATCCTTGCTCAGTTGCAGAATTAGGTATGACTCAGACGAGGTTTTTCACAAAGAGACCTACGTAAAGAAAACCCGATAACAATGCATGCCAGTTTCAAACTAGACTGTCACTTATAATGAATGAAGGTGAAAGAGTACAAAATCAGGTCAACTCCGACAAAGAAGCGAACAATATATAAAAACTCTCATCTATTTATCTATTTTTATGCCTGACATTGGCATACATTAAAACAAGTATTAAGTCCACACAAAAGTGAAATATGTTGTTTTCTTACGAAAGATTGATCATCTCCTGTTTAGTTTCAAGTTCGTGCGACTTCTGTAATTACGGTAAAATATTGTGAGTATTGATTTATTGGACAATATTTTAATTTCCATGACGTGTGACTTTCTTAAAATTAGATGAAAAGATGAGACGGAAACATTTATTGATTTCGAAATTGATAAATATTTTAGTGTCTTGTATGACTAACGACATAATACTTGCTCTATTTTTTTTCTAAGTAAAAAAAGTGCTGTAGCGGTTTTTTTTTTCAAAAACAAAAGTAAATTATATTGTGTCTGAAATCCCTGTTTCCTACAGGGATTAATAATAAACCGCTACTAAGGCTGTAAATATACTTAATTTTTTTATTTAACCTTCCCACAGCTGAGCAAAGTTCTCCCCCAAAATTTTCCTTTTATCGCGGTCTTTGTCAATTCTCTACAAATCCTTCTTTTGGACACAGAGATCATCTCACCAGCGTCTTCTCAGCCGATCCAGTCTTCGCCTCCCATCTTCCACTTTCTTCTATTTGCATATCACAAAAGCAAGGGATTTTTATTATAAAGGTCAGTCTATTTATCCATCATCCCGGCTAAAACTTTGTCATAACAAAACATTAGTGGTCATAGTCGCTATCCGATTGGTCTCGCTTTAAAGTGGTCTCTTAGACCAGGAACATTATCAGATTCCGTCACACTTTGGGTAATTTTGACCCCTTAATGAGTCACAGTAACGCAATGAAAGCTTTATATCAGAATAACATTTTACGGTAGAGCTTCAATAAGTATGAACAGGTTTTTATAGGTATTTTTGGTGTGACGAAACAATCGCTAAATATAATGCGTTTTTTCTGTCAACTCACAACATTTTTTCACCGTTTTGTTTCTACTAAAAATAAAAAGGTTGTAATGCACGAGACATACTGACATTCCATCAAAATCCCAATTTTTTTTATATTTGATTAATAATTACTCCTCAGATTTGTAGCGACAAGACGTCGAAATAAGCGAAAATATTGCGAAGTTTACCTATACTGAGATAAGGATGGTCAAAAAGTTTTGTATTTTCTTAGATATAGAACTGGGTAGTATTTACACTCTAAGACACTTACGATTACGAGTGGGTCATTATGGCTTAGCCCGTTTATAAAAGTAATTACAATAGAAATTGGATTCGCTTTTGTGTTGAAACTATTATTTTAGAGACCTACCTGATGTAATGTTATTAATCATTATTGCTACCAAACTACCAACCAGTTTTTACTTCCTATTTCGTAAATATGAAATTATTTGTCGTATACTCTAGAGCAATGAATTCGAACCATTTAGGTTTAAACTAAAACTAAATGAATTTGACAGAATATACCTAGTACATGCCCTAAGTTTAGACTTAAGAATAAAATTTAACAGAAGTTTTATACTGAGAACGTCAATTATCCCATTATGCCTGACTATCAATTCAAAATTGACTATTTTTGGAGATTATAAAGATCCCTATAAAATATTTTAATTTGTTTGATATAAAACAATCAAAGACAATATCTTAGATTTACTATTCACTATCCAATATAGGTCAAAGAAAAGTTAATCTCGCAGAAATACCCTCGCATCACTCCCCTAGATAAAAGCATTATTCATTAGCAGCAACACAAAACTTGTATTGTCTTCCACACGTCTTTCCGATAACTCTCCAGTGATAATTTATTAATTTCTCCATCCCTTTTGTTTGTTCATGATCAATGTTTGCCTCCCCCCAAACCATACGTGAGAATAAGTAGATGGCTACTAAGAAAACAGAAGTGACAGTTACTGTAAATATGACTGTGAATATGAAAAAAAAAATTTACGTAAATCTCCAGCCCCCGTATTCCAATCTTTTGCTGTCAAGTTATATTTCACTGCCCAGTGTAATTTCTTCAGGTCACGTGGTACAATTTTGTAGCACGTGATCATTCTTTTTAGACACTTGACAGCAAAATATGCGCGAAAACAAATTAAATGACATCATAAAGTCACTATTTAGTCACAGAATAACTATGAGTTAGTATGAACTGACCATGATTTAAAACTTTGCAGTTCAACTGAGATTGGAATACCCTTGCAGTACTATTCTTGAGTGCTTATCTACTACAATATTTTTTATATAACACAGCAAAGTGTAAAACTAGAAAAATCATCAGACGGTAAAATTGACCCATCTGTCAAAAACTACCTTCTCAATGCCAAAACGTTAATCTTAATGATAAGACTTTTGTTTTCGTGATTACACTTTGTTAATCATACTTTCTTAATTAAAGGAAAAGTTGGGGCTAATTTTGTGATCGTCGATAAAAAGTTTGACGTTGCGTCGTACTAATGAGTTTGTAATCTCACTGCTCAGTTTCGTAATCGAGATTTTCATTATTTTTAATTAGCAGGTGGCTGGTTTGAGCTTTTGTTTATGTAGTTTATTGGCTATTTTTATTGAAAAGTAAAGTTGATAATGAAAAACTTATAAAGATATTCTTAGTTTTACTTTTTATATCTGAGAGACAATTCTCTTAATACAATCTAGTAAAAATGTAACTTTTCTCAAGTTTTTCACATTTTTTGAGTGTCAAATTGAATAAATAAAGACGCCAAATATTTATAACAAGTGCGCTTAAGATTTAATCCAGTGTATTGAGTGATAAATAGTTGTACTGATGAATGTTGTCGTGGTTTTTCCATTTATGTAATCTATGTATAGAGGTATTTCTTGATAAAGGTAACATCTGCAAATTACGCTTACAACTGACCTCAAAAGAAAATTATTGTTGATTTTGCATTCGATACTCCAAGAATCCTTACAGTTCAAGCGTTTTTAATGCAGCTTTCACAATACAAACCAAATCGCGCCTAGCCGTAGGGCTGTTCTCCTATCAATCTCATAGATGATAGTCTATCGCGCTCTGGAACTCGATGCATAATGCTCGACTCAGATAGCTGTCTCGGGCACGAAGCCTCGCAGCTTCGCAATTTATTGTTTCACGATCTCAACCGAGCTCATTATTAAAACGGTTTGATACGTTTGGAGGTGTTGCGGACGCCCGAGGGCCGACTGCGCCAATTACTTGCGGGAATCGCCGTTGTTTGACTTTAACAGCCCGCCTGACTTTTAGTGGTGCTTTGACTCCTAGATGTCTATGCGGCGCTGGTACTATCAGCAAAACTTTTGCCTTACCACCTTAAGGGTGCATTTCCTGTAAACCGACTAGCAGTTAATTTTTGAATACCAATAGAAGCAAATTATTTCGGTTTGCCAGCACGGTTTTCCACTGCAAATCTGATTCTGCATTATCGGTAGGTAATATCGCTTTATAATGATTTTATTTATTGCTGTCATTTGTTATTATGTCTTCATCGTCACTTACCATGACGTGAGATTGTGTCCAAACAACATTTTCGCGTTTCGCTCAAATATTATTTTGAACGATACCTGATAAGACAATAATAATTACATTGGTTTCAGCACATTTCCTAAAAAAAGACAACCAATTAGATTGATTGTAGCACCCTGAAACATCAAATTTCAACCCCTTTGTAAAACTGTTATTGTTTTTCTTTGTGGAAATAGTCTCATTGTTTTTTGATAAACAATGAAAGGGTCAACCAGGTCAACTTAAATTACAAGGATCCATTAGTAGAACAAAACGCCGATTAACCGTCGAACTAAAACAATTTTCTTCAACTTCAACAAACAAAATCGATTGGGCTTAATTGCCGTCTGATCAATAACTAATTGTGTTCACCACACGTACGACGATAAAGCATAATTACTGGCTGCCGGCCAAATGAATCGATCCACATCAAAACACGAGGTTAATCCATCATTTAGATATTACGGCCCGATTGAAGCTCAACGTTTTTAATTTCCAAAATTACAGCCGTAAGTTCGAAGGCGCCTAAACACGTCATAATTACCGTCTCGTAAATTGTCGTAAGTGGGGGCAGGGGTGGAAGGGGGCAACTATCGCCTACCTGTCGTGTTATTTCTATAATCACTTTCATTCTGAAACGCGACATTAATTAAAATTTAGTTTCAGACCATTAGTCGCCATCGCGTTCCTTCAAGTTTCATTTTTTCCCTGTAATTATAGAGTGCGGGTGCGAGGCTAAATGGCCACGGTAATGATAAATAGCACTGTATTGAAGGTAGACATGAATTTTGTATTCAAATTAGTCTAGGTGTGGATTTAAATGTTACTGCATTGCGCTTTTATTAATGACGCGTAGTTTTAATGCGGTATTAAATCATTTTACTATTTTAACTGTTGTTTGATTAGAAAACGGACGATGCCACCGAGAACTGGTTTAGGTTTGGTTAGACTCGTGACTCGTGAGATTTTACCGGTAATAAGGTTGTGTATACACTGTACGCGTTATTAATTAACAGGTCGACAGCAAACAGAGAGCCGGCTACCGGCCTGCGCTGGGTACACAAAGATATTTGCTCGTCGAGACTGGAGCGGCGTGAAGAATCTCATTACCGTGATTCTGAGAATATTGAGAGTGAGAAACGAGCTTAAAAAATGTAAAACTCGAGTAGCTTGGTCTGGAAGCTATATTTGCTTACATAGGTAAGTAGGTTTTAAAAACAGTTGAGCGTCTTGTATTCGATGACAAAATAATAGTTATCAACCTCCGCTATACTATGAAACTAAGTTTTCGTAACATACCTAAAATAGATACTTATTATTACCTACCTGCTCAGTTAAAGAAAGTTAAAACCAGGACAACATAGACCCTTACTTTTTTTTAAATTAAAGGCTATGGAATCAATAGTTATCATTACTGTTTTCGGTGCATAGGTATGTTTGCTTACGAAAAAAACTATCAGGGCATGTAATAAATAGCAAAATAACTGCCGATTCGCCGCGAGGAAACATTCGCGGAGGCACTCCATCATCACAATACCTCGCAGGTTGTACTCAAAATCGGACATGATTTTATAGTCTGAACGCAGATTTATGTGAGAACTTTTTAGACAGAATAGCATAGCTTAAATGTCGTTGGTTTTCATGGTTAAGACAATTAGCTTGAATCAAATGATAATAATTTGAATGAAACTAAATCCTAATTGAAATTAAAACTGTTGATAATTAAATTAACGGTGAGTTATTTAAATTATTTTTAATTACAATCCAAAACTTGGTTGATCAAATTACACATCTTATCTTACCACGTGGGTTTTATGAGGTCATGGAAATAATTAATTCTAATTTTTTTAGGTCTACCTACTCGTACGACCAACCGTAATCTGTGTTAAGATATCCATAAAAACACAAGCTCTTGAATTCTCATTCTAAATTCAAAAATAGAAAAGAAAACAAAACATACCTCAGAACCACAAACCAGTGTTATTGTCGACGTTGTCACTTGTCTTCCCAAAACTTAACACTCAAGTTATAGAACTATCGATTAACAAAACTATCGATTTCACTATTCGATTTTCGATCGCGATTTTCGTTTGGGCGGGCGGCAGAGGCGTGCGCAGACGCCGGTATCGGAACTGTATTAGCGGTAGTCACTGTCTCAGTAGTAAACTTAGTATTTGTAAGCATCTTGTTGCATTAAAGGGCGTCCGTTTTATAGCCAGTTGACGTGTCTGCTGGTGATATAATAATTGTAACAGCAAAATTCTTAGGTATCTACATTTAAGTTTGGAATCGCGGAAATACGTAATGATTTGCAGCTGATAAAAAAACTAGTCTAAGTATGTTTTAAGGACAGTGAAACAGAATAACATGCAGGAGAGCTTTGGCCAGCTCAGTCGACAAAGTACATAGGTGTAAAAAAATGATTTGATATTGTTAAAAAAATTATTAATAAGTAGATAAAAGATGAATACCTATACATAACATTGCCTTGTATTTGTCTACTAAATTTTTGTAAAAATAAACCATTAACGAATTCATCGAAAAAAAAAATGTTATCGATTTTATCAATGAAAATTAGAAGTTCACTGTGAATGTTTATTTATAACTATGAAAAATATGTGTTCTCAATGGCTTAATAAACTCAAAAATCGCTAAGGACACTTATTCATAACGCGTTTTATTATAAAACTGCCTCTTCATCTCTCATTCGCAACTAATAAACAGTAATTTAAAGAAATACACAGAAAACTATCTGAAATAATTGTAACTGATGACTCCATTTCTATTTTTTATCGAGACGTGGAAAGTTATAATGAGATAGAATTCTATTCCTGTAGCACTCGGGATAAGAATACACTGCAGAACCACAGCCTACAAGGAAAACCGATGTGTTACTTTGGCATTTATAAAATTAAATGTTAATTTTATTTCGTGCTATCTATAAATCGTTTCCAACAGTTTGTACATAGTTGTTTTATGTGTATTTTGTATTAGTCCTAGACACCCATTCATGGTTGATATACCAACTATCCGCACTAAGCGTTTCGCTTCTACTTTTATAATGCGGACAGCCAAGGATTGGAACTCGTTGCCGGCGTCTGTTTCCGCCTTCATATAGATTGGATGTTTTGAAGACACGAATGAATAGGTATTTTCTAGGTAAGCGTGCTACATCGTCGACCGCACTTCACTTAACATCAGGTGAGATTGCGGTCAAACGCTTGCTTATAAATAATAAAAAAAGTACTGATTTCATTTGTGAATACTATGTATTAACTTTGGCATTCAATATTTTTAATTCTACAGTAAAAATGCATTTAGTTATTATCAGTTTATAAGAGTGGAAGTGTAAATGAGCTTAGGTACTAAAATTCTTGCTTGAAAGGTTAGGTATGCCGACTTTAGATCTTTTTTAGTTACAACTCGCCATTTTTTTCGTTACAATACTTTCGTCGATGCTAAACTAACATAGGTACTTAAAACAAACCTGTCTCATGTCTTTTAAACATTTTTGTCGGTAGATAGAAATAAGTACGCAACCCGGTAACGTGGAAGGTCCAGAAGAAGATGGTGAGATGAACTCGATGTGCCTGTAACAGCATTAAATTGCGGGGAGTGAATGGAGGGGGGAGAAGCCTTGGCCCTGCAATAGGACAACAATGTCTGAAATAAATATAAGGTACACACACAGAAAAAAAGCTATTTCCTAACCTTGACAGTGCTGTGTTTTGTATGATCTCTCAGTTCATGCAGTGCACAAGCTGTTTTCACTTTTAGCTGGAAAAACCAATCTTATTTGACTCCGACCTTGAATGTTTAATCGAAAGTGTTGACACATCTTGATTTATGCATTTCATAAAATTCGATTTGAACGACGTAATATCAAATATTATTACAGTATTTAATGGAAAACACGGGGCTTCTTTGTTTTATAGGACTGAAAATAAACTTGTTAGTAATTTCCTGGAAATATTTTGAGTCTAACCTATCAAATTTCTTCGAAATATTGCAATGAATCACTTTAAATTTGCTTGTTTTTTCAATAATTTGTGGTGCTAATTTTAAGGTTTTGCATTGCAAAAAATCATCATTGCACGTATAAAGTAGAGAGTTATTATAGTTGACTGATTATCGATACACTGGTTTATCGATACACTGGTTTATCGACCACACTTGATTGTGTTTTATTTTAACCCGTCAATGACAAGCCCATTTAATTTTTTTTCCATAGCTCTCATCATCATCATTCGCATCTCGACTTGTCCCACTGCTGGGCATAGGCCTCTCTTAACAACTCATATCTCTACTAATATTTTTTTGTAAACAAATGGAAATAAAATACCATATATCTACTTACATTACATAAAAAATGTACCTAAACATACAGAAATATAGTTTATTTAATGAAGTGCATAAATATTTTTTATGCGCTGTTTCATCACTAAAGTAGGCACTAATGCACGGTTACCCAACCAATCTTAAATAGGTCATGTGTACTTAGTTTGCTTTCATAGCTTCTTGATTGAGCTATAAAAATCTTTATATTGGTCGGAAGATACTATCTTTAGCACTCAATGTAGGACACAATTAGTTTTATTACTATTAAGTGGAAATATTTTATGGAAAACAGGTTGATTTGTAGTCATGAATTAGATCACTAAAAGTCGACGGTGCGTCGACACACGATAGGATAATTAATTTTTAAGATTTATGCTTTAGTAACATTGACTAAAAAATACATTGATTTTTTTATCCTAATAGTAGTTTTTTGAAAAAAACAAAAATTTCATAAGGTGGTGAAAAAGGCACGGTTTCACCGTGCATCGGCTTGTTCCATCATTTAGTTGTATGAAAAACGACCATCAAGAAGAAGAAATTAGCTTCACCTTTACTTACGATCAGGATTAATTAGGTCATGCTAATAAACTTCTCGATCAAATTAACCCACTGACCACGTGGGGGTCGAATTAATTACGCCTATGGTTTTACACTTCCAACGATACGACATCTACACAATATCGGCGAAGAGCTAATCTCGTACATAGTACAGTTAGCATTAGAAGTAGATTATTTTTTCAGAATTTCAACATTCTAATTTTGTAAACTTAACTAACTTTATGAAGTTTTAGTCGTCGAGACCCACCACGGTCATGGCCTTAAGTGTACCTGCAGCCTAATAGAATAAATAGTCTGCAGCATCAATAAACTTAACTAACAATTAAAAGCACATAAACAACTAGAAATGAAAGTCAATTTCTTTTATATCCAAACAAACAACGTCAAGACAGAGCTGAATTGTGATTTACTATGGGTCAATTAGAGTTTTAATCACGACAATAATGTGCGATAGGACGCGTTAAGTACTGACAGCCGCGTTACGATTTTGACATAGAGCTAAACAATATCAGACAGACCAAAAAAAAATCTAATGACAGAGAGACTCTGAACAAAGTAGGCAATGTTGTAGTAGCAATCATCGATCCTCTTGTATTTTTCGCGTTATGTGGCTAAAAACTAACAGGCAAATGCAAACCTTGCAAGTTCTGTCTGTAAAACTCACATCATTATTTATTTTGGTTTTATGAAACCGTGAGTTTTTCCATTGATTAAGACTATCTATCCTTCATCTTTTGCCTTCTACGGATTAATTACTTTGTGGAATGGATTTTTGTTGTACATAATGTGCTGACTGATGAACTAATGAGTAGATTTAAGAAAATTTCTCAGTGCCACTTCTACGTCTTCTATCCATTTTCAATACACCACCAATTTCGAAATGCGGGCGTCGTCCATCTAATTGTTCTGAATTAATTGTTACATCCATTTAAAAACCACGAGGCACTGTGTCCCGTTGACAATGTCGCCTAATTCTTCCACACAGATTGGAGCGCTCGTTGCGACAATATGTTTAATTGGTTCATTTCATACATTTGGGCTATGAGTCTGTTGATTAGGTATGGTGGTACTTTGTTCCGATTATTTTCTAATTTATAGCTTTTGTTGGAACAATTGGGAGTACGTGGTCCTCAAATCTTATCTTCGCTAGGGATAATATTGGCGGAATTCCGCGTACGTATTTCATTCTGTATCTAAATTACCAATTTATAGACGTTAGTTATTGAAACACACTTCATTTTCTTCACAGTTGCGGCTTTAGAAAATATTCGAGCTTTTGGATCTGACCCAAATCTCCGCAAAATTAATGGAAAAGAATATTAATTTTAATTCGGGTCTCATAATCACCTACCTATGCCACTGGTCATAAATCATGGACATAAAAAAATTTCTCATAAATCCCTTTCAAAATAATTAATTCTAAAGCATGGACACCCTATTATAATGACATGATGCTTTTCATTCTACTTGTAGTTCGAAATATCGAGAAAATCATCAAAGAATGTAATTTTGCTAAATATTAACTTGTTAGATCACAAATAACTCATAAATAAGATTTACTGTGTGCCACGTCCTCAATTTGCGTCTGGTCTTAGAAACCGTTACATTTTTCGTACCTCGTTTGTCATGAAAATGGAGACGGGTTATGAATTTTTTAAAAATATGGTTTTTCTATTATTGTGATGAAAAGGTGACTTCCTTTGCACGAGTAAAACATTGTGAAGGTGCCTATGCAACTAATTAACCTTCGTATACGTATCCTTTTATATATTTTTGTATCTAATTGTCAAAATAAAATTCATATAGGTACTTAATAATTATTTTCACTCATTTTGTGTTAGAATATTATACTTACCTAAATATCGTTCTCATATTTTTTTAAATTAAAATCTGTTGCCTACGTAAGTATTTAGGTATTTTAATCTTGGATACACTATCATTAATTTACTTGGTGCATTTCAATAAATTAGTTTTCTTTTTGTAAATTTTACACAGCAGAATACACCTACATCAAATAATTTTCTATCGCAATTCGCATTGTACAAAAATTATAATTTGAATTCAACAAAGTATAATTTCTAAGATTTAAAAAGAAAAAAACATTGCAAAATATTCAGACAACTGCGCAAATTGATCTCTAACTCTTGAAAACAGCTCATTATATCACGTTAATTATATTGGTTCTAAATTTAAACTTTGGAACGTTCATCAAGGAGGATTTGAACGCGCATCTCACTTATTGTCATTGTGTGAGTGACCATCGCATATTCACATGGTAAATGTGAGAGTGTAAGTGTGAAAACGCGAAATAAAAGCAATTCTTTTTAATTAGCGCTGGGATTGAGCCGTGGCCTGAAATAGATGACCATAGACTAGGTTGGATACAGAACTGACTCAAGATTAAAATAGGTAAAGATCCCACTTTCATTAGGAAATAATATTTAATGTAACAGATAATTATTTAGTTTTATCTAAATAGGCAAAACTGGCTATTCTCTAATAAATAAATAAACACGTAAGAAACTTAAGAATTATTCAAAAGCAATGTCTATCTTTTCTATGATTTCTTTGGACATTACAAAGATTCAAGAAACGGTTGATTTACGCGCCACGAATGTTTTTAAACTCATTCGAATAATTAACGTTCTATTTATTTGATTGTTTTGATCCGAAAGGATGGATGAAGTGTCTGTGGAATGCGGCATGCGTGTTTCGATTCGAATTTTGAATGCAACTATGCAGCTAGTTTGAAAATAGTGCCGCATCAATAAAAAGTCACAGGAAAGCAAACTACGCAATTTCGTGCACGTGGATGGCATATTTTTTTTCAGTTACTTCTATTTATAAGCCAAACTACTGAACCGATTTTGATGAAAATTGAATGAGACCAATCTGGAAGTTCGTCCTTTCAGATAAAAAAAGAAATTTTGAAATCGGTTCATTAATGACGGAGTTCTGAGGTAACACACATAAAAAAATATATACAACCGAATTGAGAACCTTCTCCTTTTTTGAAGTCGGTTAAAAAGAAAACGTCATTAGCTACGTGTGGAACTGACTAAGCTGCGTGAAGGAAAACATTGTGAGACCATACCCAAGTTACACATAAAAGTCTGCAAGCTTGAAGGTCTTTTGGGATAAAACCTTCTTACCCTTATCAGAAAAAAGTCCACATGCTTTTTTATTTGTATTTCGAACTTCGAAGCCAACGTCCTTTCTTGCATCCGCAAGTTCATCATAAGCCGTCATCCAGTGTAAGCGAAACAAAAAGTGTAGAGCGTAACTAATGAAATACCACGGTTTGATTAAGCAGGCCCTGTCATCGACGCTCCACTCACCACTGCCAAGATCATTAATTGGCCATTTCATCGCTGTAATGTTTCATTAATATTCAAAACTATATTGGGAGTTGTGTGGCACTGGTCTTATGTTGTGGTAATGTGTGATAGTCATTTGTTTGTGTGATATAGATGAAAGTTTGTGAAGAGCATCCCACTACTATTATAGTTCTGAACCTGGATTAACACCTAGGTTACTTTTCCCGGCTTTTTTTAGGTTATATTTTTTTTTCGTGGACGAAGACGCGGGTAACTGCTAGTACATCATAAATACAAATGAACATAGAGGACACGTCAAAATTTTGGTATGAACATGTGGCTAGCTTTGTCAACCAGTTGGTGAGATCTTGTGGTCATCTCCATTCACTAAATTTTATAAGTCCAGCTACTTAGAAAGCTTCATGACAGAATCATTACTAAAATGGTTATAAGTTAGATACAAAAATATTTTTTTATATAACAGAGCATTCATCAAAATTTTTGTATGAACAGGTGGCAAACCCTGCCGACTTCTAGCTGATAAGATTCAAAAAGTTAGTACAGCCATGTATTGTGATTGAGTTATAGCACGTCGGTGATTACCGATATGTAAAACCACTCAAGACAGAGAAATGTCATTGTAAAATTTAAAGAAAAGTCGCATACAAAAGCCAGTCAAAATAAATTCATAAAATATACACTTTAAAATATACATATTCATAATTTCTGTTTAAATAATGGCTTAAGACAGTATATAAATTCCGTTATATAAACTTAAGACGAGCTACGAAATATTATTCTATAAAATTTGCATCATAATCACTGAAACCTCACATTTAGATCGTTATAACTACTGAATGTTAAAATTTACGCAAATAATTGACACTCCTTTGGCATAATCTTCTCGTAAATCTAACTTTAAACATTATTTATAGCAATTTATGTTTATTGACTGGTTTTTTAATACTTACCCAGTTGTATAGGTAACCTACACCTTATTATTCATAAGTAGGTACGTCGTCCAAAGTTACCCAACGTAATAGGTATGGGATCAGTAGGTAGGTACATAGATTTTTCTCTTGTTCTGTCCTTTATCACCTGTTATCTCAGCATCAGTCACTCTTATTGCATCTATGTCATCACTCACAAAATTGTATAGCGTCATATTACCCCTATCTCCATTCAATCGATTATAACTTTTTCATTGTATGTCATTATTTCAAATTTTGTATCACCTAGTTACTACCTAGTCTTACAAGTCACAGTTATTTCAAGTACGTCTAGGAGCACTTTGTGAATCAAGAACGTAAACTGCTAATGTTTGAAGCCACCGATCTTCATCACTCCACTTATGAATTATGTTTTGATATTTCATTGTTCCATTAGCTTTTAGTAGAATCTGTTTTAACGTGGTTCTCATCAAATGCCTACCTACGCTGTAGTAGTGTTAGAACTCAAATGCATTAGACAACAGAACTTCAGGAAATAGTTCTTTCTCTTATTTGATATTTTTATTTATCTACTTACCTATATTATTCGATTTTCTTTAACCGAATTTAAGGATAAAGTAGCCAGGATTGGAGTTGTATTGGAGTGGAGTTGAGAAGCTTATTTTCAATTTAAGAAATTTTTATACTGGTTTGGTCAGTATTTGGCGTAGAATCTTGAACGTATAAATACGTTTCAGCTTATAGTAGGTACCTGCTGCTATTTTCTAAGTACATTTATCTACCTGATGAAGGATATAGTGCCGTTCGTCCGCTCTACCTGCATGACTTATGTACCTATGCTTGCAGTGTTTTGAAAATTACTACAGATTTTCAAATTTTCAAGATGTTTAACATAAATCTTTTGGAAACGCATATTTGTTTTTGCAATCAATTTACTGACTTTAGAATCTAACCAAAAAATGTGTTTGATAATCTTCAAGTCATTAAAATAAAATGTTAAGTACCTAATTGAGGCCATCGAGTTTTGAAAGCTAAGAGCATCCGAGATAACAAAGTGTGTTGGAAGATATTACTTCAGACCAACTTACTTTATATTATTAAAGTTACCATGTTTTATAATCAAACTTGTCTTCCTATTACCACTATACAAAGTTTTTTATGAAACTACTCGATGCTATTTCAAAGTATCGATTCGATATTCATTCAATCTGACATCCAAAGGGCTAGAAATTTCTCAAGTATCGGATTACTAATCGTTTACTAATAGCTTTAAAACATACTATCGTCTTTCTTCTCGTGTGTGGTAATGTGGTAATTTGCATTAGGTTTCCATAATTTGAAACTGTGAGTGACTTATTAATCTTACATGCTTTATTCGAATTCTGATCGACTATTCATTTTTGTTTTATTAGTATAGTCTTTAGTTATGAGACTATTATTTGTTGTATTCAAAACGTATAAGTAAAATTATCTATTAAAATTAATTAGGTATCTAGTTTAATCAATTATTATCTATAAATTATCTAGTAAAATTATAAATTATAAGTATTATTTATTTATTATTATTTCAAAAATTACACATGCTTAAAATTATATAGTGCCTTAAAGCCAAGGTATGGCTTGTCTAGGCACTAGATATAAAAATAAACAGTGATACAATGCAAACTTTGCAAGCCGCACCTGAACCAGACTAGCGCAGAAGGATCTGCTTTGTGCCAGGCAGAACCGTAGCCCAAGCAAAGAAATGCTTATGCGCATGATTGTGATTATAATGACATATAGTATGAGTACTAACTTTCAAGAAAGGTAGGTCTGTCTCAAAAATGTTTCCTATGTCTAAAAACCTATTGATGGAACTTTCTTATACTCCACAACTACAAAGACTAATTACCAACGCGTGTCGGCCATATTGGAATCCGATAAAATAACAATTAAGCCAACTTTAATGGACGTTACAATGGCGTCTCGCGCTGCGCCCGCGCTGATAAATGGACCTCTCCTTGGGACGCTTACGGCGTGTGTTTGATTTATAACATTATATTTAAAAAAAAAAGCATTGTTTATTCAACTGTAATCGATCTAAAGATCGCTTGGAATGCTGCATCTCTCTAATTACGGATAGAAGAGGCCATTGTTTGAGTTTGAGTTGAATTGATCTTTTTATTTGGGAATCTTTGCATGGTCGATATTGACGGTTCTTATTTATATTTTTAATTGATGATCATACAGTCGGTAGGTATCTAGCCTTGTAGTAAAATATTTTAGTCTTCGATGTTTTTTTTAATATCCATGATATAGTTTGTTCCTAATTTCACTTGAATGTTTTTATTGATTAAAAGTTCTGTAGGTAAGCTATGACCCTACACTAGCGTCTAGTTGTCTTTGATGTCTAGCAGTTTAATATCGCTGCTTGAAGGGCTCAATCGCCTATTCATTGAAAAAAAAACTCCTATTTTAAATATTAAGAATATTTCATCATTTCATTATTTTCAAAAAATATTTCATTAGGTACAAAGATTATACAAAAATCGATAGGAACCAAGTCTTGCCCGTTCTTCTATAGGCTTTGGTCGCATGGAACTGGCACTGTAACTTTAACTACGTCTATTAATTAATATTATAATAAAATGAGCTATTGCGCTCAATATTTTAAATGCAAATTATTATTTAAACGATGCATAAATCATCATTAAATTTTTAGGGCACGTCTCATGGTTAACAAATCTCCAAAATACCGTTGATTGACCATAATTCAGAAATAATAAAATTAGCAACAATTAAAATCGAGTTTTCTAAGTGGTAGCACCCATGTTAAACGACGACACCTACTGTTTTATTGATTTTAAGTTTAATCAACTTCTTATTTATCGTGGTCCCCTGTGGTGGATGAGCTCATTTTAGATTGGTGTAATTTTAAAATAATGACATTATAATAAGAAAAAACAAACACTTAATGTATTTCCCTACAAAATGTGGACAAACATCTTTAAAGTCGTGTGTTTTGTGTGATTCTTGCTATTTTACTGAATAAAACATAATTGACTTTGTCTTTGACTTTACCGTCGTTCTATGATAGTATTTTTTCTCAACACCAGGTGTATAGAATCTGTAATTCAGACACAGTAGAATATTTTCTATGGTTATATACCTAGCTTAATTGAAGTTATTGGTCTGCAATTTCTTTTTGTAGGTATATCAAATTCATTCTTACCATTCTTTGTTATGCTGAGCGTCCACTTCAAACTGCGTTCATGTTGAGATAAGGTTTGGTAACCTCGATAAGTATTCAAAATGTGAGAATTTTGCAGTTTTTTGACAATGTTCTATACAGACAATTAGTATTTAACAAAAACATCAAATAGCTGGCATCGTCTTTAAAAAGCTTTGGTATAGTTTTCTATCGAAAACATATCGTTCACATATTTGTTTATGTCTGTGTCATTACTGGAATTATATTGAACTGTCTGTACATATTTTTTTCTTAAACTTCTTTTTTTTATAAATAGGTGTAACTGCTAATCTCTGGTGGCTGTTCTAGTACCTACGCCCCCTTAAATTAAAGTCTTAAATCTACGGCAATCCTGCGACACCTTTTAAAAGGGTTCAGGCACAATTTTACGATGAACATTAATGCCACATAAAAAAGGATACCGTGGTGTTTTAATTTCTCTTCGTTCAAATGAGTCGGTGTTAATTTTAACTCGCCAGGGAATGTATAGCATACACTAATTCTTTGTCATTATAAGGAATTTTATTAGGGTTCCGCTGTGAAATGTTTTTACGTCAGGTAAACTAAGGTGAAACAGTGTTCATTATATTAGAATACCTCATACTTCAGTAGGTATGGTTTGTGTTGTTTTTTATTTATTTACATAACATGCCTTCAGTCAAATGTTTACAAAAGATAGAGAATAGAATATGACAAAAATGTATGGAAATGGTCACGTGACTTAGAAAAACGTAATTTCCATACATTTTAATAAGTTTTCTATTGTTTAGCTTTTGTAGCTTTTTTTTAGCGGTATTATTTATAAAGGTATATTTCTACGCAATCTGTTATTACAAATGACATCCAGCCACCGTATGCCAATCTTTTGTTGTCAAGTTATATTTCACTGCCCAGTGTAATTTCTTCAGGTCACGTGGTACAATTTTGTACCACGTGATCATTCTTTTTAGACACTTGACAGCAAAATATGCGCGAAAACACATCAAATGACGTCATAATGTCACTATTTAGTCACAGAATAACTATGAGTTAGTATGAACTGACCATGATTTAAAACTTTGCAGTTCAACTTTGATTGGCATACCCCTGCAGGCTTTATATTATGTGATTTTATTCCTAGTTTTAGACAGAATCACATCAATACGGAACCTATTCTCTAGCGACACGTACTTTTCTAGTTTTATTTTTTTCTCCGCATAGCTGATGGCCGTAAATAATGCCCAGTTATGTTTGTTGGTTTAACTTTAATGTGTTTCATATAGATTAAATTCTAATTTATTTATATAACGACTAAAGCAGTTGCTAGGATTAAAGTTAATATATTTTTTTATTGGATGTGAACTGTTAGGGTCAAATTGAGTTTTTTTTTAATAATTGACCTGCTTTTTTTAGTGTAATCTCTACAACTATTTTGACAATATAGCCACCATGTTTTCTGTGTTGAGTTAGGAACATTGAAACTTTACTTTTTATTATAATTCTATATAGGGTATAATTTAAAAACTTAGATAAGTTTAAAGTAAAATAAAAAAGCCATTCTATACATTTCTGCTAACTAGTGTTGTATTTTGTATATAACAGCCTTGGGCAGACTTTTTTTTCGCGTTCAAACTGTGGGTGCTATAGAAAAGTGGTTCATATTGATGAGTATTACAGGAGTGGTCTTGTTTAACGCTGTATTAGACATAGATATGTATTTAGAATAAATAAAAATCTTTTTTATAAAATTCTCGAATTCGAGTTAGATCATCGATAAGATTCTTAACACTCGTAAAGCCCTAATGACTGCATTCCAAATCCAAGATTAAACAATCTTCTGTAATATTTTAAATAGTTTTATATACACCATGGCGATGACATATACAAGAAAATTATCTGAATGTTTACGGAATAAATACCCCAATAAAGATAAGAACTAAAATTCAACTCTAATTAGTGACAAATTGGTCCCCAAAAGAAAATATACGATATGCATTTTAAAATGATACAAGCCTGTGTAACTTTGTAAAATATTTTTGGGAAAATAAACTTTATTGTTATATTAATAGACTCTCATTTAGTTTTTAGAAAATGGTGGAGGACTCTTGCTTAGTCCACTCCGCACGTATTAATGTTGTCTTTCTGCAACGATATTGTGTTTGTTGTTTAATGTTCCTGTGGATAGGAACAAGTAGGCTGCTAGGCATATTTCATACACTAGCGCAACGTTACGATAGTACCTATACGTTTACAATTTGTCACATTTGTGACAAATATCATTCTTTAGACAAATAGTTCTAGGGCACTAACACTAAACCTGCAGGAGTGACCCGTATCACTTGTGACATCAAAGAGAACTGGTTCCTTCAATCTTAAAACATCTAATTTGCATATTAATTGCTTTTGAAACTTAATACTTTTAAAGGTTTTAATTTAATGCGATTGATTTTACTTTTAATGTGTTCGGTTGGTGTGAGAAAAGTCAAAAGCCTCATAAATATTATTGTGCAAGGACAATGTGCCTATAAAAAGTTAGAGCAATGAACGAGTCGCAGATGCAGAAAATATAAGTACAAAAAAAAAACGTAGGTATACATAAAATCCAATCACACCAAGCTTTATCAAAGCCAATGAATTCTCATACATTATTTGTATGATATTTTTATGTACAAGCGTGACATGTAAATATTGCTTTCATTGTGTAAACTTTCACCTTTAATGAGTACCAAGAGGTGTCAACCCTCGTGTCTTTCTGATAGCAACCAGCCTTATTACGTGACAAGTGAATTATTATAAATGAAGAACCACATAAGCTTTATATCAGTGGAATAACTAATGTGTAGTAGTCACAAGAAGTATCTGCACGGAACCCTTTTTTAGTCGAATTGGAGGTAAGCTAATTTTTCCGCACAACAGGACATGCGCAATCGTTTGTTGCACCTAACTGTAGAGGGATAAAGATCCGTTGCGCGTACTGTAACTTTCTCTACTATTACTAGCAGTCATTACTTTTTTATTGATTCTAATTTTACTACCTAGGCACATTCATTTGCAGTCTGTTTATGTGGGAGTAAGTAAATGGGTGAGTAATTATGGCAATAAGGTAATTGAGTAGGTAATTGCGCTGTGTCAGGGTCTGCAGACCCTTAAGAACGCCCTTTATGAAGAAATACAGTGTAATCACTGTATTTAATTAATGTATGTAATTAATTTTCTATTTTTTTTACATTGTGACGGCAATAGCAATTGATGTCGATCAAACCAACCACGACACGGAATACTACCTTGACCCGGTCATGTTGTACCCATATACAGCGTGTAGCTACAATGGCGACATTAAATGAACACACGGGTAGAGCTACTTATAAGTATTCATAAAAAAAATAAAAAAATAATTATAGTCCAAAATAGAAATTTCGAATTTTTCAAACAAACTTAATAATAAAATACGTAACAAAAATTAATCACCCTATGAGTGTCTTTACCTACGTGTTACCGCGCCCGCGCCCGCGCCTGCCTGCCCGGGCGGCTCGGTGGCGGCGGCGGGGCGCGGGGCGGAGCGCGGGGCGGGGAAATCAAGCGACACCAAGGAATTCAAAGAAATCAAATAATTTCACTTCACCTTGTTCACTTTACTATTAATTTTATTGTGACCTATGCACCTAGCGCCTTACACTTATTAAATCTTCAAGTTCTCAATGTAGCCGCCGCGCCGTCGCCACCACGTCGGACACAAAGATGTAACCGGCGGCGCTGAATATTTGCCCTCGCTTTTGATAATACATTTTATTTTATTTTAGCATGAACGTCGTCTTTCACAAAGCCCCATAAAAAAATCGAGGGGCTTGAGGTCAGGTGACATTGGGCCACCTAAGAGCTCCGTGTCGTATCGTCCTATCCAGTATCCACTGAGCACCAAACATTTAATTTACCCGCTCCCTAGTCGCAAAGGTAGACAGATAAACAAATAATAAATCAAAGCGTCTTTATCGCTGTACCTACGTAGACCTGATTGGGTACTTAGAATAGAAAAGCTAAACTAACAAAACCAAGCGTCTTTTTCGCGAAACATTGAGAATAGGTAGATAATTAGCAAAATTATTAAAATAAAGTGTGTCAAGGACACCGGCCCGCGTATCACTGGCTAGGCGGCAGGACGAGTCGGTCGAGCGAGCGGCGCGGGCGGCGCTCTTCAATAGTTAGCTATCCCTTTCATGCACAACGTCGCAATTTCGGGTGTCCTATTCTAACAATACTTTCTTGCTCTTCATAAGCGGTTACACGCGGTTATGACCCGTGAACCCGACAGATGACCTCTGCTCTTACGTACAGGTTGCTCCGAGGCGTTATTTAAGAAAATTGATTTATTTCGATAAATCTTATGTTTAATGAAATAAAAAATATGTCTATATTCTGAAAACGCGAAACCGGATACGCTGGTTAATTTAATGTCGCCATTGTAGCTACACGCTGTATTTACTTTATCTTGTTCAATACACTTAAATACAAATTAATACAAGCGAAGGCCCGGACCTTAATGGCGGCCAGACTGTTTATTTTACAACTCAAGATGGTACATGGATTTTATTTTTTCTTTTTTAGGCCTGTGTCACAAACCTAAACATGTATACTTTTAGCGCCAGTTGAAGGCACTAGATTTTTTAAATAATTACTACACACACACACGAAGAAGCACTGCAGGGGTATGCCAATCAAAGTTGAACTGCAAAGTTGAACTACAAAGTTGAACTGCAAAGCTTTAAATCATGGTCAGTTCATACTAACTCATAGTTATTCTGTGACTAAATAGTGACATTATGACGTCATTTGATGTGTTTTCGCGCATATTTTGCTGTCAAGTGTCTAAAAAGAATGATCATGTGACACAAAATTGTACCACGTGACCTGAAAAAATTACACTGGGCAGTGAAATATAACTTGATAGCAAAAGATTGGCATACGGGGGCTGAAAAGTAAATAAGAAATCTTTGTCTGTGCTAAAAGGCCTATATCCAGCAGAGAACTTCCACAAGCTGATGTGATTTTAACGTCTAGAAAAGTAGATGGTATTTTTTTTAATCCAATATTGTACTTACCTATACCAAAAGTTTACGGTGCTTTCCAACTTTTAACATCGTGTATGTCGGCATAAGTACCTCCCTAAACTATTTTATTTACACCTGTACTTCTCTGTCGAGTAGCGAATCTTCCGAATTAAGAATCTGTCCAATCCAGAATCTGTCCTACACCGAGCAAAGTATACATATGCAGTAAAAACTGCCATCCTTCTTTACAACCATTTCATATTTCATTCATATTTCGATATCAAAACGTGTATAGAACGCACGATATACAGTGCGGTCATGTCTTCCTATAATCCTGGTTCGAAGTCCAGGAATCCCTACTAATTGATTAAGAAATGACTAATGGCAATTCCTAAGCATTGAAAACCATTATGGTAAAATAATAGTGGGACAGCGATACTCACCAGTAATTATTTATTAGAGAATTATTCAAATTGTTACTTTATCATGTGTTAAATATTCAATTTTATTCATCAACCTCCATTCATACACGCTTCTATTAAATTAGTATTCTGCACTACCACTACGCTGTATATTGCTGTAAGCGTTAGATTCCATACAAATTCATTAGAATTTCTATTTCCATTTTACATTTTTGAAGCTAGGTAACACCAATACTTCGCTGTAAATAAACGCAATCCAATTAGTGTAAGAGAATATTCCTGCATCGATAATGACAGTTATCGATACTCGTATTAGTAATCGAAAAATATTGTCAAAGTTTCTCACTGGCCGATAAAAATGTCGGGCCACACGCAACAGGTCATTAGACACCTCCCGAAGGAAAATAAATTAAACAAAACGAGAAATCGCGACCAGCAACCTTATTAACGATGCACAGGCTACAGTTTACACTACTGTTTCACGTTCCACCTCAAGCATTGCTGGTTCAAACCTTTACATCGATATCATAGCTCATTTTAAACTAGAAATGTACACTAAATTCGTCATTTGGGTTTGTGATAGGGACGTAAGCTTTAGGTAGATCAATTAAATGGTATAAGATACACGCACTGTACTTCAGTGCAAAGGTAAACTGCAAGATGTAATGAATTAGGACTCTACTTTATGAGGTAAAAAGGAAGAAAAGTGTCTTGTTTTGCCCTCTACCAATTGGCTAAACAGAGTTTTAATTTGTCTTTTGGGAGAACGTTCTGGGATGTGCGTTTCGAGATAAACAACCTATTATGGTTTAAGAGATATCAATAACTATAAATCATTAGATCAATGCCACCTATTATTCTGATAAAAATCACATTGACTTGACTAAACAACGGTTTTAAATTATTTAATTTTAGGCCTAAGATGCGAATTTACAAATAAATCTATTTTTTATCGAAAACCACACAAACCTACATAATTTTATTTGATTTTCATCACCGTGTAAACCAATACATTAGCGTAGTTTAAAATTTATATTCTACAAACTCTATTTTACGACCGTCAAACGAATTCTAAGAATACATAGTATCAACCGCCAATTGGGACGAAACAATTAAAAATATATTTAGTATGCACCATGATACGCACTTTTCTGTTCACAAGCTTTTGTTGATAGTAAAAATAGTTTTACAACTGTTAGATTAAAAAACACCTGACTGTTTTAACAATCTGTCTGTATAAGATGTAGTTACTTACCCAAAAATAAATCTATTTTAAGTCTCAATTTAAGCAAAGTTATTGAATTTACGAATAAACTTTAAAAAATAACTGCAACTATGTAGCAAAAAAGTTTTGTGTTAAAAATAATTAGTTGATACCCAAACAAGAAAGTCAAAACAATTATGCAACTGCCAGACATTTAAAACACATGACTCTTTGCTCATGAAATTATTAGACTCGTACTCTTTCACAAATAGAACTATCATAAACTTAAAGGTAAAATACTTCTAATCTCCTTATTTATAGTAGTGATAGCTAGGTACTTATTAAAATATAAAAATACAAAGCTCGAACACAGCTTAAATGAATACCAATCAAGATTACTGCCTCAACATTATGCAAATATTTTAAAAGCAGTAAAAACTGTGACGATACTCCCTTGTCAAAGCTAACTTAATAGTTCTGTTTTTGTAGTTAACCCGCTAATTTACGATTCTTGTTCGCAACACGCAAGTATAAATCAAGATGAATTACAACAGTGATCGGATCTGGCATTCGATGTAATCTGTAATATTAGATACAAAGTAGAGATGTCACCACACAGGTGAGAATTAGAATGACAGTCATAACTTTGAGATATAAGGGCGGCTTGCACCAGAATCGCGTTTAACTATTAAATAGTATTTAGCGAGTTGTCGACTCATGTAAATACGTCAGATTTAAATCTATTTAGCTGTTAAACACGTTTAGTGATTCTGGTGTAAGCCGCCCTTAATGAAGAATATGAACTAAGTTTTGTTGTAATAGTCATTTTATACTGCACCATCTAGGGCTAAGCTTTAAATAAAGTTCTATAACTGGTAATTACACCAAATAACTTTTTTTGATGGGGATAGAAACCGACAACCTACAGTTTACAAGGTAGAGCAATATAAATTTTAAAGCCAGTCCGCAGAAAGTAGAAACAACAAGTATACAAGCTTTTAGCGATGTTAGAATATATTTATTTCAAAAATATCATAATAAATTAAGCTTACCTAGATAACTTTATTCAAATCTAACAATATTTGCTTAGATCATTATTTTAATCTTATGGATTACTTTTGATAAACATCGTAAAGTAGCTAGCTATTTTGCCCAAAATTTTTGTTAATTCTCAGACAAAAGATGTTTATTATCGCAGTGTTATAATAAAATGCTTAGATTTTATCGAGAAGATTAGAAAGTAGAAAATTTGCATATAAATGACATACCGATATATCTCAAATTAACTTAATTTCGATGAAAATGAAGTAACTTATGATCAATTAAAATTAGTCCATGTTTATTGGTTTACGTGGGTTGACACATTTTATAGCTGGCCTATTTTTTTTATTAATAGTACAAATCTTGAAGTGCTTTTTTAATCTATAGTAAAAGATAAATTATATAATTTTATTTTGTTACGGTTTACTACTTTATTTTGGTTGAACATATTATTTTCCTGGTGGCAATTTTGTTTTCCCATATAGGTTTCCCATCCTACGGTCATGTCAACTAACAGCTATTTTGTTACATAGGTAGAGCCTTTAAAGCAAGTTACATTTCGTCACTGTAAACATGCGTCATACTATCTTTTTCAGTGTTAAACTGTTGACAGTGACAATTATTCAAGCGAACAGGTAAAGCTAACATAACAATCGACTTTGTGTGTGTAAAAACTAAAGCTATCATGAAATCTACTTGTTTGTTGCCCCAAATTGACATCTCATTAATTATTTCCATGTGTCTCTATTGCTCGCGGTAAACAACGGGGGTGAAAGCAGCCGTTTTTGACGTTATCAAATCATTCGCGATAATATAATCTGTCACTCAACGGTCTACCAGACTTCTAGGCCCTCAGAAGCAACTGAAGCAACGTCGTCCTCGTTGGAGTTGTTGTTGTTGTTGTTGTTGGAGTTTTATTGGCGCTGCTTATCCCGTTCGTTCATTTTATCCTGTCAGTCCTATTAATTTGAGATAAAAAGCAGCCTGTGTTAATCAAGGTTACGAACTATATATTCCAAGTTTCATCCAAGTTGGTTCAGTAGTTTCGACGTGATTGAAAAACAATCATCTAAACATTCATTTATAATTTTAGTAGGAAGTGGGATTTTGACAGTGACGATCATTCTAGAATAAAAATCTTTCTAGCTATCTAACTAGTGCTAGGTCTCTACAGGATCTGATATTCGCAAACAATACAATGGGAAACTGCAAATGAGTCTGTGACGCAATGTAGGCCAAATAGGTTTAGAAAGGTGTGATGTAGCTTATTGGAGTAAGTATTTATAAATAAACCACATCTAACTTTTTTATATACATCGGTTGCTAAAAGTCCATACCAATTTTACATATATTTTTATTTAGAGTATTATACCAAAAATATATGAACTTTACACAAATCACCCTCTAGTCCCAAACTAAGCAAAGCTTGTGATATGGGAACTAGATGGCTGATAGAATACCTATATACTTTTTTTTTAAATACATACCTACTTCAAACATCTATGTTTTCCACGCACAAATTTTTGTTCTTGGTGGGGATCGAACCCACGACCCACAGCACGGAAGGCAGAGCTATTACCGACTGAGCTGTGACGCCTGTCATATATTTATATATTTTATATATATATATAGAATATATATATAGAATTATATATAGAAATTTATATAAATATATAGGTATAGTATACCAAAAATATTTGAGATACTTACCAAAATGTAAATATTTTTCCACATCTGTAGTTAAGGTTATAAAAAAATATTTATTGTTATTTCACACAACACATATTGGTGATATAATTTATATACTTACATTGTTTTGTAAATAGGATACTCTGAATTTCTGATACATGCAACTATAGAGCTCTTACTCTAGTGAGTGACTGCTGAATATTTAGTTCAAGTATGACAAAAACTGGTGATAGAGGTACAGAAAGCATGATCCAACCCGCACATGCCTCAGGGCTTACGTCACCAGTACGTGTTTTACCGCTAACAAACATAACATTAATATGGAAAGCCCGCTCTGCCAATGTGCCGGCCAACGCTGCCCCACGAAGATGGCCATTGTCTTTTCAAAACGTGACTTCAAATGTTAATTGGACCATTAAAAGCCGAATGCGGGTCATTCCGACCATTACAACCGTAGCCCTTTTGAATATGTATATTAAAATTATTAAGCTCAATTTGTGTTAGGTTTCTAATGAGGTTATGCGCTTTCTTGTCACAGATGGCGCCTGTGTGTTGAATGCGCAAGCACATAGCCGGATGCGCGAAATGGTTATTGTTGTAACTGTGAGCATCCGATGGTGAATACTGTATTAGCGAATGTGGGAGCAGTAGTTAATCGGAATAGTTTAAATAGAAATGTAATTTAGAAACTCATTTTTTTAAACTAAGTTACCTACTACTAATTTTAACGTTCCTCTAAACCTACGTACCTACTATTTACTCTGTAAAAATTTAAGGAATTATTAGAAATGTTTCGTAAAAAAAGACTACGTTTTAGGCATAAGATATTTATTTTTAATAATGACAGTACCTACCTTACCTACTTTTAACGTTCCTCTAATCTAAACCTACCTACCTACTTTTTACTCTGTATAAATTTAAGGAATTATTAGAAATGTTTCGTAAAAAAGACTTCATTTTAGGCATAAGATATTTATTTTTAATAATGACAGTACCTACCTTACCTACTTGCATTTAAAACTATGAATTAGGTAGAGGAGACCGGGATTCGAAGTGCCGATTTTCAAATAGCTAACACATCAAGAGAACGTCAAAAAAAAGTCTGGGATTTAAGGATGGATGCAGAATTTATTCTAGTTTTAAACGATGTAGATAACCGTATTTATCTTTTGAATCAGGATATTTTAATCCCGCCATGGGGCTTACTTTATATTTTTTCATATTTCTTTTTTTCAATAAAATCAAAAGGATCATTTAGAATCGTCCTGTACATACGTCCTAGTTATATAACTAGGTGATTCTAGGTGCCGATTCATATAAGACCGATATATAATACGATTCTAAATGATCCTTGTGATTTTATTGAATAAAGAAATTTTGACTTTGACTTTGACTTTGACTTTGCCAGTTCTTACTTAAAAGTTACTCAACTTTTGCATAGCAATAGAACAAAATGGAGGACACTTCTAAGTCTAAGTAAAGGTTACGATATCTTTATCAGGAATCCATAATGCTGAGGTGATATGAATGCGAATTTACAATGCAAACGAGATTCCATCTGCCGCTAAGCAGTAATGAAACACACGAGCAATTTGTCTATCAACAATAGTTGCTAAACCACTTTTAATTTGTAAAGCAACTTTTGAAGATGAGGATGAGGATTCATACCTAATGTACCTACTTAGATGTTGTCCGTCTTATTTGTTTTTGCCACAAATAAAAAAAATTGTACCCAGGTAGGCTTTAGTCAAACCCATGTTATGTTATCTGTGCAGATTCATATTGAAATAACATTTGCATAATCATTATATATCTAGGTTAATGTATTACGAGATAAGGTAAACGAAAAAAAATTGTTTACATTCGTATAAAACACCAATTTCATTATATTTCTATGCTTTATATATAATGCTTTTCTTTAAGTAAATGTTTTTATAAGCAAAATTCTTTTTTCCACGAAATTTTCTTAAAAAATTTAAAATAGGTGTCTCATTAAATGTTTGAAATTCAATGGGCTACTTAGTAAAGTAGGTAGGTACTTACTTACTTTATTTCTTATTAATTTTTTTACAAGAACATTCATTTATTTAAACACTATAACTCCTGTGTCTAAAATTTTATTGCTCGTTGTTGCTCAATTTTAATTGCTCGTGTATAAGCATCATCAACATTTGCATGTTTTGGCTCATTATCTTCACAAGTTTCTATTCCGTGAAAAGCTTTCTTGGTTTAATGCCAATGCTAAATATATTCAATCTGAATAATTTGTGATGCATAATGTTTGCAACTTTTATTTGTTAGTGTATGTTTGTATGTTTGTTATCGAGTACAAAAGCTTAACATCGGATCCTTCTTCAAACAAACATATCAAGTTAGTTTTACAAATTGAGATGAACATAATAACTGAGATGGCTTTAAAATTGCTAATGACAAATTATTGATCAAAATGCTGTGATCATAATTTGAAAAAGAAACGGGTAATAAATAACTTTAGAGTTTTTATAACTTAGTCTTTTAAATCGTCAAGTGCAAAAGATAAACAATGTTATGACCCTTTTAAGAAAAACAAACATGTACGGACCCGCAATCAAATTCACCAAACAAAATGACTAACTCCCTAAAAATCTCTTCCAAGTAAACACTTGACATCTCAAAAAACAATAAAAATAAAGGAACACCGTGGCTTGCATTCACAATTGTGCGGAATTTTGTAAAATGTTTAAAAACAATACAATTTCTGTCATATAAATTGTGTTCAACGCCATCTGTCACAGAGGACATAGCATATATTTTATAATTATACAGAGAGACAATCTTAGAATAGTAATCATTCAAATTTTAAAGAAACGAAGGTAGAATGGGCTTTGCAAGAAAATTGCAAAATACATTGCAGTGAAGATGCAAAAGTTTTAAGTGAAAGTGTGAAACGTTAGTAAACTACAATACCTAGGTATTGATAATAGGTATAATAAAATATTGTACGCCCTAAATGGGTAGGCTGTTGAAACTTTTTCTACCCTAAGATCTCTTCTACACAGTTTTACAATAAATGATTCATATATTCTTAGTTTACTACGGGTAGGTACCTACCTACCTACCTACCTATTTTGTTTATAACAAGCGATTCGGTTTTATTGTAAGTTAGTATTTGCAATTTTATAATGATTTTTATAAATGAAATGGTGTGCCAAAGAGATGTTCATTTTGTCTTGTTGGATTTCTGCGTTCAATTCGAAGGACCACTAAGACCGACGCGGTGCGAATGTCGAATGCGTGCGTCGAAATGATCAAGATTTCTCGGTCGCGATCTAGAAACAGGTGCTTACATCGCCTCGTCGACACGTGATTTATTTCACCAATTGATTTATTTATAGCAGTTATTTGGAATTTAATTAAAAGTGTCAGCCGTGTCGATGCGGTGTACTTGTGAGTCAGCGTTGCAGACTACAAACGCGATATTTTGCATTGCAAGTATTATTTTTTTATGTCCAAGAATTTGAAAAATTTAATAAAAATCACAGCTGTGACTTTAATTCAAACAAAAATAATGTTTAGTCCTACTACTTTACGAAAACTTTTAAATTACCACGAAAAAAGACGATAGATAGTTAATAATATGCTATAGACAAGCTGCCTACAATGTGGCATGTTAGTTTAATAAAATTCTAGTCATGAAACCATTGGAACAAAGCACATGTTTAACAATCGCTAAGCAGTGTCCCAGTGCCAAATATGTCCACTAAAGACAATTCGTTGCCTATTTATGGGACACAAGGCAAGCCGAAAATTTCGACTCAAAAAAATTATTATTATTAGGTATGTAAAACTATTATCTGATTTAGCTCGTGTCTCACTTTTTCGATCTTGACAGAACCTTTAGTAAAAAACATTTAGAAAATAGGTTTCTCGTTGCAACATTTTGCTAGCTGTCGCACCGTGCCTCTTTATTTTGATTACCCGACTGCAGCGAAGTAAAAAAGAGCGTAATGATTTTAACCGGTATATATGTACTTATGTGTTACTGTAAAAGCCAGAGCTGCGTCAAATCCTAAGATTTACCAACTCACACTGGTAAAAGTCAGAATTTTCCTATGATTATCGTTCATTCCGAACTTTTACTACCATTCACTTGGTAAATCTTAAGATTTACCTCAATGGCATTGATGGAAAAGACATGTCATGTGAAAATATAGTGTGGTATGATAAAGCGCAGTGCAAATCTACTGTGTTTCGTTACACCTATCACAGACTCCCAAAATACCCTAAAATAAGGAGAAAATACCCTAAATTGTGGACACGTATTTATTATTCAGTGTTAACTATAGTAAAATGCTTAGCTTCCATAACAGAACAGCTAGCAGCTTTTATGTAATGACTTATAGTCTCTACATGTGTTCTCTACATTGCTTACGTCTCTCAGGTCTTTTGCCTTAGAAAAGAGGATCTCTTTGATATAGCGTACAAAGAATACTCTAGAAGAATGACAAAAACCAGTTATACAGATGAGATGACACAAGGGTGTCACGACTTCAGTGAGTGCAGTTTTTTGAAACTCTAGTTAACAATCAGGTTTCCCTCGCGGTATATCACAGTAAAGCGGTACTTTTATTCTGTCTAAGATAAAAATCATGTACGTGAGTGTCTTCATAAGCACACCGGGTACATCTATGAACGTCTTTATTACATTATTCTTCGTCATTTGTAAGATTTTCTCATAATGATTGTCCCAAAAATGAGTGTTTGTGCGGCAAAGCCTTTGTCTAATCGCTGTCATGACTCTGTATCACGTGTTCACTTATTGTTGTTTTAATGGCTGTTTCCGTTTTGTACGAGTTTTTGGAAATAATGTAGGTACCTACGAGATTCGAAGAAAGTGCGGAAAACATCAAAGTTCATTTACCTACGCGCTGTTCTTTGTATCTACCAAGTACCATTCCTTTCTGAGACATGAAAGGTAACATACTTACGATATCCAAAGCAGAGATTTAAAATTCAAGAGCCTCCCTACATACAGAACTAATATTATCAGCTTTTGAATCACAGCTTAATATGTTCCACTTATCCATACCTATTGATAGGCAATATTACTATGGTAATGCAGAAGCGACGTGACACCTCGAGGTATGCAATATTATTTGCATTCATATATCGGACACCCACATCGCATAACACTTAGAAGCCGGATCAATGTGTAATTAAACTACCAATACACGGACTCAATAGCTTAGCTATACTGGTATCGAACAAATTGAAGGGACACCTAATAATCATAATGAGAATTTCAGAGTGTTGACCACTAGAGCAGAATTTAAGTAGCTGTTATCCAAAGCACTGGGAATCCTAGTGTAGGATCAAGATTATTGTTTCGTAGGAATGATAGATACGTAGGTACCGATTTGATATTTTGACAAACAAGTAATTAATACTCTACTCTTGACTAAAATTCAAGATAAAAATGAGGGTTTACTGTTATTACCTTCACAATCGAAGCCTATTCTTGTCACCAGGCCACATCAATGTCCATTGCTATGTAGCCCGGCGGTTTTGCCAAAGCATACCGCGATAAAATTACTAATGAACTAGGTAAGGCTTCCAAGTAACGGTTGGCGATGCGATGCATAACACGCTATGAATTATTGAAACAATAAAACTAACGAATCTGATAAAACATTTGTCTTACACTTGTTTATAGTTGTGTTTAATCGTTGGCAATTTTAATGGTATCCTGTTTTTGGCCATTGTCCAAACTTTCGCGGGCTTACCCTACGTGATGTGTTTGTTTGAAATCGATGAGAATATTATTCTAACGTGGCAAATACTGTTTCAGGATTACAACTATGTTCCACTTTAGACTGTAGGTACCTACCACAAAAGAATAAAGTCGTAAATTAAATATTAGACGGTCTAAATAATTATTTACCTAATTAGAATGAACTTTGCTCAGACTATTTTTTTGTACTTACTGTAAAAGTAAATAGTGTGTTTACAGTAAAACAAGGCTTCGTCTCTGCTATTTCAACAATTATTCAAGAAGCAGTTACCCACCATCTGTTTAAAATTTCAGCTTTCCTACATAAATCACAACCCTACAATTCATAGGGCGTTCCTCAAACGTTCGACATTAGGATTTTCGCCATCGAATATGAATTTTCCACACACAATAATGTTCATGTAACCCTTCTAAGGTACATTTAACTTAATTATAGGATTAGTGCGGGCTGCATTTTAAGTGGTATTTTGGTAAAATAATAGTCAGATGGCACGCCCGATACTTGGAAAGCCTTGCATATTATGAATTCGGGACGCAAACGGAGTGTGCTCGGCCGCGAAGAACAAACGAATGTATTAATTATGCGTCGGATGGATTATGTTGAATTAACGGAGGTTATTTTATTCGCACGTGTAAAGGGTTAAATCCACAGGTTAAATCTAAATTGTGTTTTATGGCCGGATGCGTGTGCCATGATTTTTCAATAGTGAAACGTAGTCAGTGGTGTAGAGCCTAACTGAAAAATACCTATACCTAATATATAATAATTTGAAGTTTAAAATAAGACAATTTTTGAATATAAATAATAAGAAATTTATTTTTTGTAATGTTCAACTCATTTTTTTGTTGACTGCTTTGAATTTTGCAAGGAGCTTGGTTAATAAAAAACAATTACAGATAAGTACTTTTATGTTATTCTTAGTCCACGTCCGTGACATGTTCTGTCCGAGTAGGTAGATTACATGTTTGAAATTTTTACTATGCTAAGTAGGTGGTACCTAACTATATTTAAAGCGATGGGACGATGGCCAGTGACAAAAAAATCTATGTAGTTTCCTTTGTGGTAAAAATGCGAGTTGAATTTATAAATTTCATGTAAAAAAAGACCTCCACTGTACTTTCGGTAATTTCTAAGGAAGCCAAATTTCAAAGACAGCCGCTACTAATATATGTGAGACAATCCTTCAAGATGTTGATTACCATTTAAACAACATCATCAAATTGTCGGATTTCCATGTGACTTCTGTTTTTCAAACATAAATCCAGTAGCCGAGGGTCATGTGCATACATATCGTCTGATATTATTTAGTTCTACCTGATTTTGATGCGAGTGAGTTTGGGGAACCAATAAATCGCAGAATGAGATCCGTTTGATAAAAGTTTCTGAACTAGAATATTATGTCTATCTACATGCAAGCTATATTAAACTATACTTCTTGAGCCCGTCCGAAATAGTGCTCAAAACTGAATCACAGATTAACAAAAAATTCAAAAACTATTAAAAACATTTATTATATTTATGCTCGAGTCTTAGCCCTAACTTATGTATTCGTTCTATATAGGTACGAGATTTGTATTTGTAATAGCCTAATACATCGAAATCTAGTCGTGTTGATGGGAAATACCATTTTTAGTTTAACCAGGAAGACAGGAAAACTCATCGTTGCCTAAATTAGATAAAACGTGCATCGAATGCTGAACACTACCTACCTACTAGGATTTAAGTAGGAAATTTGGTCAAGCTGTTTATGAGGGGAATACCCAACTTTGCACTGTACGAAAGGACCATAGTTTCGATAGTCTGGTTCGTTATTCTAAATTACAGACAAAAATTATATACTTCAGAAAGTTTTTCAGAATCTAAAAAGCGCGTTTTTAGATTAGCTAGGATTTTTTTTGATTTGGAAGTAACTCAAATTTACCTCAAAAAGGACCCTGTATCTTATTTACGCAATCAGAATTACCAACAAAAGATCAAACTGATTAACCAAAACGATGTGGGTGCTACATGATGGTATTTTAGCATTTTAGAAAGGAGTCCACTATTAATATGCACTTAAGTACATGCAAGCCACTTAGTTAAGCGCAAAACAATTTGTTTTTCCTTGTATTTACTCTGTATTTTGTATGCAACTCATGTAAATGAAGAAATTTTGTGACCGCGTATTACAGAATGAGTCATATAACAGCCGTTATTTTGACAATAAAACATTCTAAAGCAACGGTTTAGGACACACTTTGCAAGTTAAATATGTTTTTATTTGTATAAGAAGCTAATTTGGACATAAAAATAATAGGTTATTACAAACAACCAAATCCACAATCAAAATTTGAATAAAATAAGCACTGGTTTCTACGCGCATCATCTAAAAACATTTACTTTTGTGTTTTCGTTCACGATTTTTATAAACCCAATAAATATAGCTCAGCATTTACATAAAACTTAGGCGAGTGCTCATAACTCAATTAATTAATTGAATTGAAAAAAAAACTTTCGTACACGACTAAAATAAAGCAAAAATTTACTTCTAAATAATTACTTCTTAATCACCTGATAAGTATTAAAATGTCACCAAAATTATCCAAACATTTGGGAGCACACAATTTTCAAAGACGCATAATTACACAAGTAATGAAATGCAGTGGGTGGGGTCGTTTAAAAGGCAGTAAACAAAATTATATCGACCCACGGCTGCAATTAGTTCAGCTAGAATTAAATCGGACGTTTTCGTAAGGGACTTACACACTAGAACTGTAAGTTGGTAGGAACCAGTAGTTCCCTTATTATACCTAGAACTAATTGAATACTACACTTATCGCAGGATCATTATTGCATTGTCACCGAAGATTAATAGGTATGCCAAATTTCAGCTACATCGTAAGCCGGGAAGTGGGTCAAAGGCTTGCAAGATTTGACCTAAACAAACATACAAACCCACACACATTGCAAGTTAAATAAGAGCTTGTAAAAAATAGTTTTTAACCCTGTCGTTTTGCTGCAGGGGTATTCCAATCTCAGTTGAACTGCAAAGTTGAACTGCAATGTTTTAAATCATGGTCAGTTCATACTAACTCATAGTTATTCTGTGACTAAATAGTGCCATTATGATGTCATTTAATTTGTTTTCGCGCATATTTTGCTGTCAAGTGTCTAAAAATAATGATCACGTGGTACAAAATTGTACCACGTGACCTGAAGAAATTACATTGGGCAGTGAAATATAACTTGACAGCAAAAGATTGGAATACGGGGGCAGTTCTTTTATTTTAACCTTTGAGATGTTCACGAAACTAATTATGAACTATTAGGTAATCCTTGTCTAGATAGTTATTTTTTCACAATTCACCTGAAAAAGCTTGCCCCAATATAAGGTCCCAAATGTAAACACCCTCTTACCGAATTAAAAACGTTGCACGCCAAGTAAATGTGAATAATTACGTATTTAATAACGCTTTTGTTCTCGGACGGTGGACGAGGAAATTCGAGTAATTCAATTGTGTTTAAAACTGTTTGTGTTTAATTCGAGTCGATGCGAGAGAGTTACTTTCTTGAGCGCTTTTTGATCTACTTTTACTAGGGTTAGATATGTTTATTTTATAACGTAATTATAAAAAAACTCGACCATACAACGGTGGCAGTCCTACGTAAGTAATATACCTGTTAAGGCCAGCAGGGGTATGCCAATCAAAGTTGAACTGCAAAGTTGAACTGCAAAGTTTTAAACCATGGTCAGTTCATATTAACTCATAGTTATTCTGTGACTAAATAGTGACATTATGACGTCATTTGATGTGTTTTTATATTTTGCTGTCAAGTGTCTAAAAAGAATGATCACGTGGTACAAAATTGTACCACGTGACCTGAAGAAATTACACTGGGCAGTGAAATATAACTTGACAGCAAAAGATTGGCATACGGGGGCAGGAAGGTGATGAACTGAAGAAAAGTTATAGAAGACAACGAATAGAATCAGTATAATTATTGCACTATGCTGTAGAAAGCGCTCGTGGCGGAACTTGCTTACATTCTGCACCGATTATCTATGTTATGCGACGTTCTACGCGGTCACTATTTGGATGGGTGACGGCTAGTGGCATTTACATCTGAGCACTACTGTTACATAGTCGTTAAGCCACGGAGGCTTTAGGAAAACTCCGTCAATGCAATCCTTAAAATAGCTAATTTAGAATTAAACTGTTGAGTCGCAATTTCATTTAAATGTTAGACTTTTAGGACGATAGAATCAGAAACTTGTGCTACTAGCATAGAACACACGTGATCTTCATTTCAGGTCATATTCTAAAACAATTTTAAGAACTTTCAAAGCAGGTAGCCTACTCCCACTTAACCTTTCGCCAAACTATTCGTAATCTTCTTGTAAATACTTAGTTAAAGTGTGAACGTAGCGTGAATTTTAAACAATTTGGGTTTCATTATCTGCTTACGGTATCGTGATTTCCAACAAAAAAACCTTAGATTGTTTGACTCATAGAAAATGATTGTGAGTTGTGACTCATTTGAAGCATCCTTAAGGATTCGTGACTTGAGTGTATTATTAGACGAGCAAATAATTATTTGAGTAAAACTTTCGTGTTTCAACTGTTTATGCTATTTTTGTATTTGTTACAAGAATGTAGACGAGGCTATCGGCGGCTATAAAGAGGTATCGGTGTAAATTCTGTGGTTTAGCACATTCTTTTGTTATGCTTTGGCACCGATACATGTTTTTAATTTATTTAAGTATAATACTTGTAGAGCGGACTGGTTTCCGCAACTATTCTACAGACGGGTCCTTTTTGCCTGATGAAACCCATACTGGTGCTTATGCAGTTTTTTTTTCAGACTTTACTTTACTTTTTTCAGACATTACTTTAGGCATTTGAAAGAAAAAAGTCGAATGGTTTTAATAAACTTCATGAAATTTTTATAAATGTTACTATTTTCACTTAACACAAACTCAGCCTATTTTTATCAGTATTTCAGTTTGATAACAAATTAAAATGTTACTTATCGAGTCATCAAATAAAGCAATTAAAAATTTTAAATAAATCAGGTTTATAGGAGGTTTCAGGGTGCTAAGGGGTACCTACAGTTAATCTAATTCAGGAAATTAAAGCTGGAATTACCATAATGGATACGGTTTTGGTGTATCGGTGCAGAAAACAGATCGGCGTTTTGAGGAAATTTAAGACTTTTAATAAAATATTGTCTGATGTAAGAGCTTTTTGAAGTCTTTAGAATAGGTACAGCAATTACGTTTAGGGGAAAAACTAACTTTGGTTAAATTCTAGGTATAAGCGTTTATATTCTAGCTATACCGTCGACCGCATCGTCACTTACTAACTAAACCTGCTATTTCCGATCCTAACTGCTTTTGCGAAAACTCCAACGCGTTTTTTCGCCGGCTCGGTTAAAACGGCGCTTACCTCAGGGTTGAGTCTAGGAGCTCGAACTAGGAGAAAGTTTTCAGGGATTAACATTTTGTCCCTCAGTGCTTCCTTTTGCTCTTTGACAAGTCCATCAAGTATCAGTACTAGGTATGGTTTATATTATTATTATCTGTGCTATCAGTCCTAGTGAGGTCGTGGTCAAACGATAGTCTAAAAACAAGTAATTAAATTAAAAATACCCCCGAATGTTGGACCGAGTTTCATCAAACATAGCTAAGAACACTCCCGACTAATTCACCTTTCAAACAAAACAAAACAAATTCAAAATCGGTTCATCCGTTCAGGAGCTACGTTGCCTCAGACACACACAGACACGTCAAACTTATAACACCCGTCGTTTTTGCGTCAGTGGTTAAAAATACAGAAAAGAGTTGCATATTCCGTTTAAAAATATATGAAACTCAGACATATGATACTCACAAGTCAAAATCAAGTTAGCTTTAAAATTATGAATAGAATGATGATTATCCAAAAGTAAAGATAAAAATCCTGATGAGATAGGACTCTCACAGCATCCCTATAGAAACAACATTCAAAACACACACGATCAAACACAATAGCATACCTTCGATTCGATTAATGACGTTTGAGTGCGTTCATTGTAGTGGTGTGCTTAGCCGGATTAAAGAAATAATTTTACGGATACGGAAAAAATCATAAAGCCAGTAGAGTAAAAGTATATGAAAACTTTTTCTTTGCGAACTGTTGCTGGTACTTTTAGAAGAACATAAGGTTATAGACATAATGATACAAATAATCAGTACCTACCGTTCAGTGATTCTGCACTTTAAACTAGGACAAAAAGCCTATAAAGCGACGTCATAGCGACTTGTCATTATTTTTTTTTATCTATCGTCTGAAACTGTTTAAGTTTATGAGTTAGACTACCCATATTCTAGCTACTACAGCTTACACAATCACAGTGGCAAGCAAAAGCTTTCAGATAGGCTAATAACACTATCTCCATACTAAGTTACTAACCAGTAAAATATTAATTTTCAGTCTTAGTGGTACCATATAAATTGAAGATGGTGTTTCAGTTGAGTAACCGTCTCTTGTGTTTATAATAGCCTAAGTACTGTAAGCTCTGTGGTACTGTTTGACTATTACAAGTGCCAAACGTATTGCACCCTATTTATACGATTTTCCAAAAAAATTGTTTGCAATTTTTGGTAAGTACAATCTTTCATATATACTACGTTCCGTATCTGATTACGTGATCCGTAGATACGGATACGGAAGCCCAGCACATCCCTAGCACAGTGTCACTCCTACACCTACTTAGTTGACATTATGTAAATACCGAACCCACTTTACATTGTCGTACTCATTATGCCGAGAAAGATTCGTTAGGTGAAGAAACACATGTTGTTTTTCGTATCTATCGAGGCATAGGGGGAGGAAAGTATTTAATAATTACAAAATAGGTTTGAAAAAAAAGCATTACAAGGCTAACTGTTCGAGATTTTAGGAAAGAACTTTATAAAATACAAAGATAATGTGTTGAATAAAATATTCGTCGAATTTAAATTCAAAAAATTTTATTCGGTCGCCACTGGACGAGGACAGCCATAAATGTATGTAGGTATGAATAATTGACATAAATAAATAAAAGTTTTTTGTCAGAAAACGTTCAACAAACATTTTTAGGTTGTACCTATAATACAATCTATAATACTATAAGTAGGTATACAATAAAAGTATTAACTCCTAAAGTTGGACGTGACAAATGACCAAAGGGCTGGCGCTTACCTTGGACAGAGAATTAGTATTGCCATACAAAGAGGTAGTTGCCAGCCTTTTGGGCACCCTGCCTGCAGTCGGTGATTTGAACTCTGTTTTCTATATCTAGCATTTAGAATTCAGAGTTCATTTTAATAATTTTTTTTTGTTAAAAATGCTATTTTCTTATTAGTATTTGTATATACTTAGTTATTGTTTTGATCAATAAAATGAGATTTATAATACTCCTAAAGTAAGTTTAAATTATGTATTTAAAAAGCTTTTGTCACTCCAAAATTAACAGTTTCTTCCAAACTTAAATACAAACAAATTTGGTATGATAGCAAAATTAAAAGTGATACTCCTCTGTAGAACGAAGGAAAACAAGCATAACTTTCCACCTCCCGTACCTTTCCATAGATACATCTTAGCTCACACAATGAGATGATTACAATCCGTTATATCTAGGTATCTAACAAATGCTTCACAATAAAATAACCTATGGTATGCGCGAGTGGGCGAACGAAAACAATGATGCTCCTTCTTGCTCTAATTTTAAAGGTATGGCACGAATAGAGTGATAAGTAATAAGAAGTAGAGCATTATAATTTATATGTTTAGAAGAAAACTAGAAAAACCGACTCCAATTCGACTACCAGCTTCATCATCAGAAGATGATGATGGCAGTTCATTGGGAATGTTCTAGTGACTATAAACATCACTTAAAAGTCACAGGAAAGCAAAATACGCAATCTCGTGCACGGGGTTGGCATGAACAGACGGCAGACAATTGGTTATGATACCAGTTATATAATAATAGAGCTCTTAGCTGGGCCTTATAGAGGCTCTATAACTAATTATTACTCCAAAAGAATGTCCAAGATAAAAATCTCCAGAGTGATTTGATTAATTTCGGACAAGCCTTAAGAGAAAGGGGTAAGTATTTAAATTGCTGACGCGTGTCGATACGCATCTATTCAAATGTGTAAAGCTATTAATAATTTTGTACAACAGTAACGAACTTTTTTTTACTTGATTGTAATTGCAGCTGGATGTGTTTTGATGATACGCCAAATAAAACTAAGTTATTAAGGGTAACATTAATATAACCCTTAAGTTCTTGAATATTTTGTAAAAAATCTAGCTTATAGGTACTTAGTTTATATAAAGAGACTTACAGTATTTATTATAATAAGAACTTCTTGCATTTAGTTGGTTATTGTAATATATCGTTTGAACTAAATCCAGTTTTATTTATCTTTGAACCACTGGTTTTATTTCACAATAGTATCAATAAATACATCAGTGCTTTTAATTAAAATCAGACAGGCAAACCTGGTGGACCTGGTGGTCAGTGGTCACCCGAGAATGTAAACAGAACTAATAAAATTCATGACAAATGATACCAAACACAACACGGTAAGAACGAAACGAAATTAGTAAATGAATTATGCTTAAATTTATAATTTTTAGAAGAAAATGTCGAAGAGTAAAACGATCGGATACGAATACAATGGATCTCGGATCACGGCATCGATGTCCCGCTGCGCCCGCGCACACCACACAAAATAAAATGAAACCTTATAAAATCCATGTAAATTAAATTTTGTATTCGAATGTGGAGATTATAAATATTACAAAGTGACAAAACAAGATCATTTTGAAACTGATATGGAGCAGTGATGAAGATAAAACAACTTTTTGCGAATCAAAACGATGTAGGTGTAAAAAACATTTGATCATTGATATTTTAAATGTTAAGTAGTAAATAATAACCTCAATTTATTTCAAAAATTAAATTGCTAAAAAGATGTTAATTGTTTAATACAGAACAAAGAGTATACTTAAGATGTTTAGTAATTTTAACCCCCGCCCCGACGCAAAAACGACGGGTAAGTTTGACATGTGTGTGTGTGTGTGTCTGTGTGTGTGTGTTTAATGCAACATAGTTCCGGAACGGATGAACCGATTCTATACTCATGTTTAAACACCAGTTGACAATTAACTCGTTCCAAATCATACAGAAATCCTATACTGAGTCAACAACAAACGTACAAAATGATTAATAAACCTATAAAATATTTTAATTTATTACAAAATGTTAACTGGCTAAGTTTCGATTGTAAATTATTATGTTACCAATGTTTAGGTATAAAGTTTCAATTTTAATTAGTAAAATATTTTATGATATACTTAGATTAGTTAAGGCTGGGGATCTGCCAAATTGCCAAAACTAGCGAAGTTCAAAGTGTGTTTAAAAGAAAAGTAAGATAGTAACTTCATTTATTTTTGTTGCAAATCAATATTCAGGATATGTGTAACAATTACATATTTAATTTAGCTTCATTTAGCTGGTTTATAATAGATAAATCTGGGATCAAACACAGCTCTCTCGCGCCCAAACCGTTTCGAGTCAAGTTTGTGCACTCGGATTAAGGAAATGAAAACAAAATCGCAAAAAGTACTCAGCGCGTCTTGATGTACATATCCTTGTCTCCAAAACGCCCTGAATACATTTTGCGATTTTGTTTTCATTTCCTTAATCCAGGTGGCAGAAGATCTTCGAAATTTTGGATTTTAAATGGTCTATTCCACAATATTCCCTTGTTTTATCTACAAAACAACTAAACTTACGTATAGGCCAAATATTTAAGTATATAAAAAGTGTAAAATCTTTACTTAAATAGTCTTATTTTTTTTAATATTTAATAATTGCTGAGACTAGTTTTTAACCAAATATCGCAAGAAAATTCTTCAGTGGCCTCTAGGCGGCCGAAACGTTCGGACGTCAGGCCCACGCCAAATTTCTCAGGATTTTTAAATGAAGAACACGCAAACGTCTACTCGACAAAAGTCTACAAATCATGGTTCTATTGTATCATTTGAGTACACTACGTAGCAACATGGCAGTTTTTCTCGCGGCTGCGCGTAACGCGTAAGCAGACCGCGTAATAAGCTCATTTGACATTTACGAACAGTCACAATAAAATTTTATCGAGTAGAACTCCTGGTTTGCCAATTAATACGCATTGAAAGTGGCTTTACTTTTTTCTCTTGTATACATGACAATATCCAACAATAACCATACCAATGTAAACTTAGTTTTTATTTCTTTTAAGTCAACTCCGCCAATCAGTCAGTAGCTGTTATTTGTTTACACGGAAAATGGTAGATTTTTCTATCCTAATTCCAATTAAATTAGGATAAGTAAGTACCTAATTATTATCTTGCTACTGCTCATACTTGTATTGCATTTAATTCAACCTATTTTATTGCTTTTGTAAAAACCTTTTTGTGAACAACCTTATTTATTCTAAAGAAGGATCTAACATGGACCGGAGAGGAACATTTGATGAAAGTAGAATACATAGAGAGAGACATTGCCTTCTGGCAAGACAAAATCTACCATTTTATCTTGCCAGAACGCAAAGAACCACATCCTATCCTATCCTACTAATTACCTATTATAAATGCGAAAGTTTAGATGTTTAGGTGTTTCAATCACGTCTAAACTACTGAACCAACTTGGATGAAATTTGGCATATATGCCAAGTTTCCTAAAACTCAATCCAATCCAGTAGGCACATAGGCTACTTTTTATCCCGAATAATTATCAGGATCTACAAGATAAAATGAACGAACAAGATTAGCAGCGCCAATTGGCAAGAGGATTTCATTGTCATGTCATGTCACGTCAGTTTGACCGGGCGTAATACTACCTCTTTGGTCTAACGACTAGCGTTTGACATTCAAGTACGGGTTCGGTGTAATGTCAAGTTTCACAAAGTATCCGCGCGGTACACGCACATATAATAATACAACACAGATAATACAATGTACATGGAAACTGTACCCGCTTACGGAGTCGCGGGTAACTGCCAGTTAACAATATTTATGCAAAAAAACTAAAATAAATACTGCTGGTTTTTATTGCACGTATATTTTGGAATACTTATTTCTTCTGAAATTACCTACTTACATCCAATTCTGTATCAATGATCTGTATCTGTCTCTCACAATTTGTGTTAAACTCTCCGCAATATGTTAATGTTAAAGATGAGTTTGGAGCAGTACCCTCCCTATCCTTTTTCATATTATTTAGAGAGTTATTTTTCAGTAGTACCTAAGGTTTTAGTTTTTAAGCTTATCTACTATTTATCGATTTGAGAGTTTCCGTAGAATTTACTATGACCTAAATATTAACAAACATACCCACTTAATGTACTTATGTCTACGCCCAGCTACTTTGGATTCACAAGACGGGATATAATTTGAAGATACAATTTGATAAATAAATTTAAATTTGATACAATTTGGAGATAAATGGAGTGTCAGAAAACGAGACCGAAAATCTACTGAACACAATTAAACAACTAGACACAGTCATATAACTCCCTATTGATAATGCGGACATACTTTCATGCTCCAGAGTCAGAAAGATGGATGAGTTTAACAACCATCATCATCATCATCATCAACCTATACTCGTCCACTGCTGGACGTAGGTCTCTCCCAAGACGCGCCATTGAGCTCGGTCTTCGGCTCTTCTCATCCAGTGTCTGCCAGCTACATTTCGCAGATCGTCGCCCCATCTCGCCGGAGGGCGTCCTACACTACGCTTGCCTAAACGTGGTCTCCACTCGAGTATTAGTTTGCTCCAACGATTGTCGGTTCTACGGCAAACATGGCCGGCCCACTGCCACTGCCTGCTAATCCTCTGAGCTATGTCGAAAATTATGATCAATGATCGTATAACCCCAGAGCCAATCACTGTCGCCGGAATGCCTCTCGAAGTTGTGCAGGAGTATGTCTACCTCGGGCAGACCCTGCGTTTGGGTAGACACAACTTTGAGAAAGAGCTAAATCGGAGAATCCAGCTGGGTTGGGCTGCGTTTGGGAAACTCCGTCAAGTCTTCTCGTCGCAAAAATATGTGTGGACTAGGAATGGTCGCATATTCATCCGCAGAGATGACCAATCTCCTGCAAAGCAAGTCAAAAACTATGAGGCACTGGCTGATATGAACTCCATACTGATATGAAACCAGGCTCTGCGAAGTAAAAATGAAGAAGTATAGATCTGCCAAGAATATTTAGATATGTGCAGTATACAAACAAACCCCAGTGACTATACAGACTTTGTTTCTCGTCATGGATAATATCAGTAGATAAAGTGACACAGTCAAGTGATATAAGTAGAGACTATAATTTGTTGCAGATTTTAATTTTGACCGGTCTACCTCTAGTGAAGGACACAAAAATTCAAACCCTAATAATAGTAAATATTATGTAGTTTATAAAATACTGTTCAAAGAACTGTAGATTTAGTGATAAGCAATTTTAGTGGTGTAACGGAGTGTGAAAATAAACTACCCCTCAGTAAGTTAGATCCTCATCACCCTGCATTAGATATTATAATTAATGTATGATATAAATGTAATGATACAAAAAATGTTAAAAGGGTAAAAATATGCCACACATATTTTCAAAAAAGTTGATTATTCAAAAGTAACAAAAAACCAATAAATACTTTCATTCCTGTATGATTTAAAACCAATCTTGGCAGATTTTATCCAATTAACTGACTATTTGACACAAACAATAGCGTTCCTTTAATTTTGTTATCATGAATGTTATCATGAGCACTTATTACTCGTATATTGGAATCCAATCACACACTTAGTTATAAGTTGTTGCTTTTTTTTTCCTTAAAAAATAAGTACTAAATTTTTTAAGACATATTTTACCTACATCAAATCTGTTTATGCCTGTAATGGTATATCACACTGTAGAATGTTATAAGTAATATTTTTCTCCTAAATAACAATTGTGAATATGCCATTGGTGTAACTAACTAAATAAATAAATATAAAGATCGCAGTAAAGCATTTTTCAGTTTAGTTTAGTATTAGATAAAATTTACGAATTGCTTTCCGCGCATGTCATGACAACTCGGTTCTTCTGTTTTGCACAGATAGACTATCCCCTTAACATTTCTGTTTTTATTTTGGTTTGGTAGGTGTTTACTGAATAGCTTAATTTTTTTTATTGTATTTATAAGAACTTAAATTAAAATATATAAATACTTAAAGAAGTTACAAAGCATATCATTGTACAGTCAACATCGTGAATAATGATGATTCAAAGTTTCAAAAATGTTTTATGACTGAAAACTAGGGAACCTTCAATTTTATTTTTTCAAATATGCATAAGAATTCGAAAATCTACTTTAAGTAGTAGGTGCTAAGATGAAAAATAATGGTGCCCAAAAATTTTGAAATCCAGAAAAAGTGATCTACCTGCTGACCTACCACATATTTATTTATCTGTGGTACCTACTAGTTAGAGTCACAAAAAGTTAAATCTTTATTACAACTTGATAATGACTGGCAAAATGCCAGAAAAAAAACTATAAAATACCAGAAAAAAAACTTTTTTTTAATAAATAATTTTTAGGAACCGTAAATTAAAATCATAAATATAGAACAGTATGTGAACTAGGAATTAATAATGAAAGCAATATATTACAATTATATACAATATGACAACATGGTGGCCGGCACCTCTGTTTCTACCATTATTTATTGTACTGAGCCTCTATAAGTACCTTAGACCACCGTAGTGGTGGGGTCGTTACGATTGCAACCGGAAACTGCTCTAGGAATTGTAACGTTTGTCTAGGCTTAGTCACAAGAAGCTAAATGGTGTTTCAAAAGGTTTGTTGTGTTTTAGTGAGTAAATGCGAACAAAATAATTTGGGTTTCCACATAAAACTGAATGAATTTACGTGCAAAATGACCGAATAACAAAACTCTAAATGCTGAGTTACGTACAATTACACTTATACATAAAAGAACTGAAACGCAAGTCGATATGATCGCAAATAGTTTTTGTGAGATTGTGTGTTACGAGTTCTTTGGAAATAATAAATTAGTTAGTCATTAATGAGGTTTACTAAAGACACGGAAGCCCAGTTTTCTACAACCAAATGTCACATTGTCTATTTTCCTTGTCGAGAAATCGTTGTATAAGACCGTCAAGTTACGCCTGCTAGCAAAAAAACAAATTTAAAAAAAAATTACTAAGTAGGTACCAACTGGAACACACCTAAATGAATGAGTCGCTCATGCGTCCACTTATCGGACGATTGTTTCCAATGTCATTACTACTCTCCCGATTTTCGACTACCTTCTAGATAAATAAATTAATAATTGATTGACAGTGACGGTACTTTAGAAAACGAGGTGTCACGTTCATCGAATTAAGTACGTTGATTTATCATTACTGTTGCCAATGGTCTTAGCAAAAACACTTGTATCTTTTCTGGCAGTGATTTACCATGTTTATTAACATTCTGGTAGTGCTTAAAATTACATTTTTAAGTACGAAATGGTTAAGACAATATTGCAATAACATTTAGGCCAAAAATTTTTAGGTTAGTACGTTTTATACCTACTTACAGTAAAAATATATGTAAGTAAATAAATAAATATATGTCAAAATGTTACGTGTCAAGTTAAGACTAAGTAATATACTGTTTTTTTAATTGAATCTTACTAATATTATAAATGTGAAAGTTTAGATGATGTTTAGATGTTTGGATGTTTGTGTTTCAATCACGTCTAAACTACTTAACCAACTTGGACCAACTTTATTTATTTATTTATTTATTTGGATGAAACTTGGCATATATATAGTTAGTAACCTGGATTGACACATGGGCTACTTTTTATCTCGAATAATTAACAGGATCTACAGGATAAAATGAACGAAAAGGATTAGCAGCGCCAATTGGCAAGAGGATTTCATTGTCATATCATGTCACGTCAGTTTGACAGGGCGTAGTACTACCTCTTTGGTCTAACGACTAGCGTTTGACATTTCAGTAGGTACGAGTTCGGTGTAATGAGGTATAATGTCAAGATTCTCAAAGTATCCGCTCGGTACACGCACAGATAATATAATGTACACGGAAACTGTAGACGCGTACGAAGTCGCGGGTAAGTTCTAGTAAAATATAAATATTACATCGTGTTTTATGAATATTATAAAATTTTGTACCTACTTACTGTATGTAAGGGCATGTATTTAAATGTATTGATACCACATTATTATTTTAAACAAGGCAACTCATTACGGTAGAGCACCAACGCATCTGCCGTGTATTTGCATACCCTGATTGGTATGGAAGATTAATCCCTACAATATTTTTTGTCTTACCATCATTTAGGTGCAATCAGGCGTTCGAAGAAAAAAATGATCATTATCATGCTTCAGCCCTTGGCTATTTTTTCAGACAAACAAAGGGTTGCTTGTTTGTTATTAGGTTAGGGGCGATAATGTAATGCAATTACTTTTTTTTGGGCAAAAAAACTTGAAAAATTATTATTCAAATCCGCCAGCTGAGCAAGCTGAATAGTAATTTAGGATTTGATGTTTAGAATAAGCTGCTAAAATGTATTTAGAATAAAAAATTATATATTTCCATCGGTTTTAAAGATCATTATCGAGATTAACATTAAAATTGCTTAGTTCAACATAATAATATTCCTAAACGCTTTTGCACACTAAATGTTATTTTCACGTAATATAATTAAGACACAAATTCGTACTAAAAAGTAGGTATTGGGCTCGTTGCATACTTTTCTATAGTCACGGAGTGTCAGAAGTTACAAAAAAATTGCCAAATGACAAACAAGTAATAAACATGCAAAACGATATAAACAAAATTCACGATAAACGTTCAGCAGGGGTATTCCAATCTCAGTTGAACTGCAAAGTTTTAAATCATGGTCAGTTCATACTAACTCATAGTTATTCTGTGACTAAATAGTGACATTATGATGTCATTTAATTTGTTTTTGCGCATATTTTGCTGCCAAGTGTCTAAAAAGAATGATCACGTGGTACAAAATTGTACCACGTGACCTGAAGAAATTACACTGGGCAGTGAAATATAACTTGACAGCAACAGATTGCAATACGGGGGCAGGTAAACAAAGGTAAAACTAAAAAATGATGATCTTAAAAACTGAAAAGAATAGGCAACAGTTGCTATATCTTATCTAATTAAAAGAAGTAAGTTATTTTTTTTAATAATTTTTTTTAAACGAACTAAAATGCTGTTGTAATCGTCTGACGATTGCTGACAGTGTTACCAGACTTACTTTTTCCCTACAAATGAAACCAAACCTATTAAACGGGAGAATTCATACAGTGACTTATCACTTCATCTCGTAATAGTAACGACCCCTCGCAAAGGCATCATTAGGCGAAATAAGACCATTAGCAGTCCTTTCTCTTAGCAGCAATGAAAGGGTTAAATCGGCCCTTCTGGCGCAATGGCTTTATTTAGAGTTGCACTGAGCATTTGCAAAAATGTCGAACTTGCATGCCGAAGTTATATTCAAAATACCAACAGGTATAATTTTTTTTTGTGAATATAAATGTACCTTTTCTTGTTTTGTTTTTAACATTTTTAATCTTTTTACGTTAAAATGAGTGCTGCAATGGTGCTGATTTAGTTTTAGTGTTTAGATTTAGTGCTAAAATAATTATTTTTCGACAGTACTAAAATGTTGCCGTGCCTTTTTCATATTTCGTTGTGTGTCTGCCTGTCTGTTTGTTTGTCTGTGCCCTAGTAGCTCTGAAATTAGGGCTCCAGAAATCAGAGACATAATTGCAGTTTGAAACATCTAGTTCATCTCAAAGTACCTATTGAGATTTGATGAGCTGAAGTCCATACTCCGAGAATGATGATGACCAGCAATGATGAAGAGGATCTAAGGAGATTATCATGGTCGGGAATTTATAATTTTTTGGTAAAATTTACTTATTTTTAAGGTTTGGTTACATGGTCACCTAACTATTGCTTTATTTTGAAAATGACTAAGTTTGTCGGCTTGAAATTGATATAGTGTGTCACTTCTCTACTTTATTCTATTACGGTCCCGCTTACACGCGCGATGTGATAAATATGAACGTTGAACAACGTGGATTATGCTGCTTTGAAGGGGTCAAAATATTTGAATATGCTAGTGCAATTTGTAAAGGGTTAATTGACAGTTGGGCTCAACTTGAAAAGTAAGTTGAATGTCGTATTGGTATGTAATGTGTAACTGCAAAATTAAGGAAAAAAAAATAGCAATAAGTAACTTTATGAAAAAAAAACTTCAAGCTCCAAGCAGATGGTTGTTAGCAAAACGACTCAGTCGCAATAATTCCTAACTTTCACTATGCATCAATTTGTGTAGTCAAATTGTTTTCAAAGAAAGCACTTTGAACTTACTTACTTTTTTTTTTTTTTTTTTTACTTTTGGCAAACATTTCTTTCAAACATCGACATGTGACACACCAAACTCATGTTACGCCAAATCCAATAATTACTGGCGAATAATTATTACTCTAATCCGCGGGGCGAACAGATGCGACTACACCGGGCCACTCGGCGGCCACTGTTTCGTTCATAATTGTTTTTTTTTATTCTTTTCACTAGGCAAAGCGCAAAGCCCCCATTCAGCTCTTTGTAATTAGCCATCGGGTGACGTTGATTCTCTGAGTGATTATTATGCGGACCGGTTGGTGATGGGATTGAGAGCACTACACTGTTTTTGTAGGCGATTTTTGAATACTAATTTGGTGACGGTTGATGTCAGCCCCCGTATGCCAATCTTTTGCTGTCAAGTTATATTTCACTGCCCAGTGTAATTTCTTCAGGTCACGTGGTACAACTTTGTACCACGTGATCATTCTTTTTAGACACTTGACAGCAAAATATGCGCGAAAACACATCAAATGACGTCACTATTTAGTCACAGAATAACTATGAGTTAGTATGAACTGACCATGATTTAAAACTTTGCAGTTCAACTTTGCTGTTCAACTTTGATTGGCATACCCCTGCAGAATTTAAAACAAAAACTATTATGATAAATAAAACGGCTTTAGTATCATGTTTTGTAACATCCATAATGTGGATAATCAATACAGTTAAGTAGTATTTTTTTCCATAATTATTTGGAAGACATAAAACTCCATCCTCAATTATTCTCAGAATTCATACAATGCTTATGTAAAACAACTTAAATCCTACAACTTTTAGCTAGAATGGATATGGCACAAAAGTTTGTGTAATTAATAAATTCCATTGTCGGTACTTTGCACTTCACATTAAAAATTCACAGTAACCGTTTCAAAGTCGAGATTTAACCCCTCGTAGCATATGGCTAGGCACGCGCCGCTAAAAAGGGTAGGTACTATTGTTTCACATCCGAAACAAAACGAACTGGAAAACACCCTGATGATATCGTTTTCAATGACGTAATTACTATGATCCTGCTAATTGTTCCCGGGGGATACGAGTTCGCATTCGCTTTGACCGTATTCGCATGCCATATTGAAATTGAAGTGTTCTGTTCTGTAGCAGACAGTTTTATAGCGATATAAAAACCCATTCAGTGGATTTTCGGCTTTAATACCATATATGGATCAAAGTTTTCATTCGTTCAGTGTTTTTTATTTGATGCTGAAAATATTTCGGTTGCAAGCTGTTTAGCGAAGCGGAATTCGCGCACATTCTGCTAATGAATGTCGGGAATGAAACAAAAATATGGTTACTTATTTAATACGCACGTGGAGATACCGTTACTAAAATATCTACGTCACTGAAATGAAATCGAACTTGTCTTCAATGGGTAGAGTGAAGATATGGTAAAGCACCATATCCTGAGGTGAAGATAAGAAACACTTCACCAAACATGTAGTGGTTCACTTCAAGCACAATTACCTCACAAGAAGGTTTTGTAAAAGAGCGACCATAAAAGTTACCAAAAACATAAATATAAGAAGTTAATATTTTTACTTTTTTACTAACTCCAAAATAAAAAACTGCGAACATTATCATAAGATTCACACTTAAAAGTGTCCGCCTTCTTGCCTCATTCACAAAAATATGCGACTTCATTCAGATACAAATCTGAAACTTCAAGTCTTAAATCGATAGTGAGCTTGTTGCGAAAAGGGTTCAATATGCGTTTTAGCATTCATCGTAGTTTAATTACACATTCATATGCAAATGAGCGTTTGAATGCGTCAAAATTCGTACATTATTTTGCGGGTTAAAATATGCATTCGTGTTGTGCCTCTGTATTGTGTATGAATGTAATTAGCACAAAGATGAATGGGTATTTTGTAGATGACTACCTAGCGATAAAAAAGTTAGAAATGATTTATTTAGTTTAAACTGTGTTGGTGTGTTCGAAATAGCGAAATTGTGTCTTAGTGGAATTAAGACTTTTTTTATTCGCAGTATAAAAATTGTTTTATAAAAACCACATTTTATGCATTGGTGCATGGCGCTACAAATGTAGACGATTAGTTTTTCGTCGCGTAGGTACGATCGGCCGATCGCACCAAAGATCGAAAAGCTGTGCTTTGAGCAATAAAATAAATCTTGTTTTAAGAGGTATACCTGACCCGAGGCCCTAAACAAGCCCCGAGTCTTCGTTACGGGCTTAATTAAAAAACAAAATCAATTTTATTAATTGGAAGTGTTAAAAACGGGCGGAAGATGCGTTCGGGGCCGGTATCTCGCTCGTATCTCTTCTTTAATCCGACAGAGAATGTGTTATTTTTACTCTCCTCAGTGGATTTCGAATAAATTTTATCGCTTGGGACTAATTTGGTTACAAATTTATTTGGTTGTGGGATCGTTAACAAGGGGAGTACATCCACATGGTTATCTGGACTGCACTCTTTAGTACCCAGGCATGGCCGTTATAACAATATATCGACACTTGAAACTTGATAAAATGAAGACGACACTTCACTTAGGATTAAATAATACGGTTTTTTAAGAGCGTGTGCCGTGATATGTAAATTTTTTTATTGTTGTATTTTATATTGCGACATCTTTAAAAGTTTTTAAAAGTATTTATTCACATGAATAAATGATTAATGGTTTGCTTTATTTTTTCATTGCATTAATATTTATTTTCACTGATTAACCGTCAATTTTACCCAAGCTGTGTAGGATCATGTTTTTCCATGCGATACACGCACGGAATATACCTATTTTGACTGATTAAAAAGTCTATACTTATTACAACAGTAGATTTTATATAGAAATAAATTCGCAACTTAATTTACAGCAATACTAAACCGTATTCGCATTGTTTACAAGTTGGCTACTTACAAAATGTCATTGACTCGGTATGCGCATTTACCTCTCTGCATACTTCGTTCCGATAATGTTCTGAATTCCTAAATAGTCGTTAAAATTAATAGCTCTATTTACCATAACATCGGTGGATTTTATTTTGATAGAAACGTTCATCACCTTTGTTTATAATACGTGCTTTAAGTTCATCGCACTTTAAGTATTATATCCAGAACACTTTGCACTAAGACGACAATGCAAAATACTTGCGGATATCTACTTGTATTTATTACTGAAACATACTTATCAACATCTGATTGATATGATAATACGGAATAAATTATGTATAAATTCATGTGGATGTAGATGTATAAATTCTGACTTTTAGGAATAAATTAAAACGAATTTATTCCAAAAAGTCGGACAAAGAAAAAATTAATTATTTATAGTAAAATTATTTCAAAATAAATTTATTTAACGAAGTTTTAATACTAGTTACCTACATCTATTCTTTGTCTGAATACAACATTTTTGACCTTGACCAAACATTCAACTAGTGCTTTATCATAACGGTTACAATCGTCATCAAACATGACAAATGTTTATTTTTCTACATACCACCAAACCGGTTAAAGAACAAGAGCGGCGTAGACCAAATCTATTGTAAAATGAACAATAGTGTGGACACGTCGTAAAATGAAACAATGCGAAGATTGAACATAGAGAATCTGGAAGAGGCGGGTCTTATGGTGCTAGTTCCTACACATCAATAGACATTTTATTGACACTCGAACGCGTAAATAACAATGTTATAAAACTTTCTCTATAATGAATAGGCAATGAATAATATAGGAATAATTAAACGTATGAACTTTTTAATTTTTATGAAAGCAAAAATAATTTAACCCACGGCAATGTGAAAATCAATTATCTTGCATTTAAAATCTTAAATAAGTATTGTTAATACCGCGGACTCCCTTGATTTTGAACTCTTTCAGCATGATCACCTTAAAAAACAGATGAAACGGAATTATCTATTAATCATCATACTCTGCAGCTCATATTCAATTAGACTTCATGGCTAGTAAATCGTCACTCGGTCTTAGCCACAGGCCATTAACAAAACAGAGCGTGCCCTTGACTTTAAACTCTTCCAGTGTCGTCAGCTCAACGTGGCTCAGAATAAACAGGTCAAGCGAGATCATCTACTAACTTTTCCATCACATTCATACTACATATTAACTCAGTAGATTTCACAGCTCCTAAAACGCCACTCTATCTTTACACCGCAGACCATTGACCATACAGAACGTGTTCTTCTGAGCGTCGACAATGGTCAGCTCAACGTGGCCCAGAATAAACAGGTCAAAAGATATCATCTACCGACTTTTCCATCACTTGTAGTTCAGCATCAACAATTTCACGCGGCTAGTAAACCTCAGTTTGATCATAGCACGACAGACCATAGATAATACAGAGTGTACCCTTGACTTTCGTCAGCTCAGCGTGGCCCAGAATAAACAGACCAAGCGGAATCATCTACCCACTTTTCAATGACTCTTAGTTCAATATAGTTCTAGTAAACGTCAATTCGATCATAGCACGACAGACCATTGATAATACAGAGCGTACCCTTGACTTTGAACTCTTCCAGTGTCGTCAGCTCAGCGTGGCCTAGAATAAACAGATCAAGCGGTATCAGAGTGTGGGCCGCCGTTGAACACGACGCAGCCGCGGATTGTAACTCTCGGCTACATCCGAACAGGGCCGGACTTGTAAACCTATCGATGTGATAATTCAGAAGCGACACGTGACTATGGAAATGAGGATGAAATATTGTTTCTGGTGTTATGACTCAGCTGGGTGTGAATTGGGAATTGTGGTAGCAATTTCTAAAATGGTTCGGGCCCAAACATAAAGTAAGAAAAAAATAGATATAAAGTGATGTTAACACGTTCTGTGTCTGAAACCTTATTCAATTTTGACTAAGATTTTGCTATAAGTATTCAACTTTGTAGTTTGTGACTACGGAGACGTGTTGAATCTTCACAAAAAAATCACGTAGGTACTTACCTGGAAAAATCGTTTTTAGTTTTTGACGTATGCGTTTCACTAAAAACGTGTTATAAATTACCAAGAATCTTTAGGATAACTTAAAACCATCATACCATAAAGGGATGTTTACCGAAATTGAAAATTACAGTGGTGTGGTTTCTTTTCTATAAATCCATGCAGTAATTTAATTAGTTTTTGCTCCAGATCCGGACCACATGAACGCGAAGTGCAAAACACTGTCGACGCAAGGCAGCGGTGATATACTGCGCGGGAGCAACCCAACACCTCCACGTGGGCCGCATCAACCATTTTACACTGAATCCATCGTCATTCGAGACGAGATGGGACAACTATTTGAAAAAAAAAAAAATCTGCATACGTTTTTGAAAATAATTTAGAATATTAACTTTACTTAGATCATAATTTATGTAAGTCAGCAAATTCTGTAAAAATAAAGCATTGAAGAGAATTTATGAAAATGATCTACATTTTTCAGTAGTCAATGATAAAATTATACCTAAAGACAAAAGATGCATACAATTTTAATCTGTTTTGAGAATGAAAAGCGCTAAATTGCGAATCAAAAATATTAATTTTTGTGGTTGTGGAATAATTCAATGGCAAATGTATAAATAGTGCGAAGGCAAAAAAAAACAATGATTCAAAAATTCAAAAATAAGTCATTTCCAATCTAATAAAGATAGAGAAGTCAACAAAATAACCATACACCATGAAATCATACAGGTGTTACTATAGTTAACTAGTATCTACGAACTAACTAACAAGCGTGTTAACCCTCGGCATGCCTGGTGGCAAAAAGTTACACTGTATGCCTGGAGGGTCTGTCAAACCCGAATTTTCAAATTGTGGTTACGGTTACAATTTGTGGTAAATATTTTTTCTAATTATTATTATAATAAACTTAGGAATATATATTAGGGTTATCAATGAAAAAATATTACAAATCAACGACATTTATTACTTATTTTTATAATTAAACTCAAGTCACGTTTTTGAACAAGAAATTAAACATTCAAACTTTCTTAACATAAATAATTTATCAAAACTAAGGGGATCTCAATCAGACTTTGGGATATGTAAGACACTTCCATATACTTAAAACTAATAACAAAATAATCAGTCCTTGTCGCTTCCATCAACATGTTCTTGACCTCTTGTTTGGTAGCACGTTGCACATTGAAAAATTGCATGATCCAGACATAGGTGACTCTTACATGTCTCACAGATGTATTTTGTTTTGCGATCCTTTTTTGATGGGCAAACGTAGCATCTGCGCTTTATACCAGGAGTTGATTTTTTCAACGCTGGGCTATCCTGGTCACCAATACGATTGGCAATTCGTTTGCGGAGGTCTGCAGAAAGATCTTCGGATTCTCACATTTGTATGCAACATTATTCAACATAGACTCATTCACAATGAGATTAAAACATTCTAAAGGAATCTTGGCATCTCTAGCTTGAAGCTTCACTCCTGGTGTGCCAGTAATTCTTACTTCGTGTTCGAATGTTTGATCTAGTTGGATTTTTATACCATATGGTTTATAAATTCTCCCTGAAGGTTGTGATGCGAACGTGGAGAGAGGCACGTCCATTTCAGAATCCGAAGAACATTCATCCGCAACAAACGCTTCCATGACGTTGTCTTCTACTTCTGAATTAGCCGCACTTCTCCCCTCTTGCTGTTCTTGGTCTGACTCTTCGCCACTTGAGCTGAATACAACAGTATCTTCTTTCTCTTGCAGTAATAAATTAATGATCTCCTGATCGGGTAGATGAGTTCCCATTTTGAAACTAAAAAATGTGAAAAATAAGAATTATCTGCATAAATATAAGGTAAAATAACAAAAAACAACTAAATAAATACTTACACAAAAAAGTCACAATGTATGCCTGGTGAGGTCTGTGAGACCCGCGCGCGCTTTACGGACGTCCTGCTAACACGGGAGCACCTTCCGGGCTGAGGTAGCAGGCGGAGGGCGTCAAGTAGTTCAAAACGGCCAGCTACTGAGAGCGGGTAGGCACAGAATTCAAAATTGAACGTAATTCAACGGCTTAACTGTTGTGGTGGGTCTGTCAAACCCTACCAGGCATGCCGAGGGTTAAATAAACGTCCAATCAGGCAGTGAGCTTTGAATGACGTCAGTGAAGCAGGTTTTATCTATGAATTCGTTTGACCCCGGGGCTGCCACACACGAAGCTTACTTACATACATACTTTACATACATACAATCGATTCGTGCATTCGTAACGGAGTTTTTAGGCCGCCTTAAGGCCTCCGTCATGGCCTCCAAAGCACGGAAGCGCTGAGATGTAAATGCCACTATTGGATACCCAATCAAATAGTGATCGCACAGAACATCGCTTGACTTAAATAAATCGGTGAAGATTAAGCAAGCTACATTTGAATCAAAACGGGGGCGATTCCAATCTCAGTTGAATTGCATAGTTTTAAATCATGGTCAGTTCATACTAACTCATAGTTATTCTGTGACTAAATAGTGACATTATGATGTAATTTAATTTGTTTTCGCGCATATTTTGCTGTCAAGTGTCTGAAAAGAATGACCTGAAGAAATTACACTGGGCAGTGAAATATAGCTTGACAGCAAAAGATAGGGAATACGGGGGCATTTCATAGTGGTCATGCAGTAGGCAGTAAACAAAAAACCTGCTCAAACATTGCATTTTGCACGTATTCATTGACTAAAGGCACAAGAAGTAACAACTAGAGGGACTTGAGTAAAGAGTTATCTCAACAAATCATCATCATTGTGTCATATCAGCATCAACGTCAACGTCAGCGTCAGCGTCAGTGTCAGTGTCAGCGTCAGCGTCAGCGTCAGCGTCAGCGTCAGCGTCAGCGTCAGCGTCAGCGTCAGCGTCAGCGTCAGCGTCAGCGTCAGCGTCAGCGTCAGCGTCAGCGTCAGCGTCAGCGTCAGCGTCAGCGTCAGCGTCAGCGTCAGCGTCAGCGTCAGCGTCAGCGTCAGCGTCAGCGTCAGCGTCAGCGTCAGCGTCAGCGTCAACGTCAGCGTCAGCGTCTACGTCAGCGTCAGCATCAGCGTCAACGTCAGCGTTAGCGTCTGCGTTCGACATATTCGCAAAAGAGGTGCCGCGTCCTGATCAAAAAATTGAATAAATACTAAAATTAAACGATAATATGGTCGTGTAATGTCGTTGACTACATAGAAATCACTGTACATACATTCACACGCGAGCGCTCTCAATTTAGCATAAAAAACAAACATTCGAATAATGAGATGTAATCAAGAATCCGTGTTTGAGTCATGTGCCCAATTCGGGGTGACCCGGGGTCGGGCTCTCACCCGTCGAATCATAATTACCAGTGAAATAACCTGATTGTGATCACGACACGCACACACGCACGCTTTTGTGTTTGTACAGCCAGTGCTACTCAATATTTTCGTTGAAGTACCTCACTGGAAAAGAAAAATAAACTTAGACATCGTCAAAGTCATAATTTCTTTATTCAATAAAATCACAAGGATCATTTAGAATCGTCTTATATAACTAGGTGATTCTAGGTGCCAGTTCCACGCAACCAGAGACTAGAAGAACGGGCAAGAAACTACGGTCTGGTTCCTAGCGTTTTTGTATAATCCTATTTACAAAGAAATATACTTAGGGCGGCTTGCACCAGAATCGCTAAACGCGTTTAACTCTTAAATAGTATTTAGCGAGTTGTCAACTCATACAAATACGTCAGATTTAAATCGATTTAGCTGTTAAATACGTTTAGTGATTCTGGTGCAAGACGCCCTTAAATGCTGAAGTTCTAGTTTGACATTTCAACTTTGTAATTACACTTACTACATTGAACATACTTCTCATAGAGAATCGCCAATCTCCTTTCACTAAAACCGAGATATTTACCATGATTTGTGAGGTTGAAAATGATTTGTGATTAGTGAAAATTGCATACAATGTTCTTATGTAAGAAGTTTCAAAAAAAAATCATTCTACGTTCAAAAGAATAATGTCCTAACTCTACACAACAAAAGTCATTACATAAATACCAACCAAAAGTTTGAGAACCACAGACACATTCTTACAAGCAAATCTCGCAAGGCACCCCGTCCCATACAGGCGCAGCATTTTGTCTATCTGTTAAATAGCCGGTTAGAAACGTCGATACATCAATCAAACAAACAAACGCACTATTTGAGATCTTTTCGCTTCAATTAGATCTTTTGTGGTACAGGCCTTGATGTGAAATTTAGTGTATTTAAATCGATTGTTATGATTATGGTGTAAATGTATCTTTGTCGTGATTTTAACGCGTGGATGTCTGATAAGATTTTTATTTCGATGATCTTCAACTTTTTGTGTTTGTGTGGTCTGTTCGTGTTTCTTTTACTCGTTTAGTAGCGGCTTTATATTTAACTTGTGTTTTACTTTTGAATTTACTTAGTTGTTCTAGTCTAATTGGTTCTTTTTTTTTTATACAATATATACAAACGTTTGACCGCAATCTCACCTGATGGTAAGTGACGATGATGGTACTTTACTAGTTTAACTTATGGTTTTTTTTAATACAAGTAGATGATGGAATAAGCCGATGACCCATCTGATGTTAAGTGGTAACTACTGCCTATAACGATGCATAGCCTCACTGAGGACGTGCCCTATAATGCATTGCACCGCGTCCTATGAGACACAAAGGTGTTAAAGACTCATGTGTCTGTAATTACGCCGGTATTTATGCCCTTCAAACCGGAACACAGCAATGCGAGCAGCACTGCTTGGCGGCAGAAATAGGTATGGTGGTAGTACTTCACCGTACGAGCTCTTTCACAAGAAGCTCTACAACTAATATATAATTTGCATTTATCCTCCAGCTAGACAAATTATTACATGCTCTATAAGGAACATAACCGATCTACGATGAATATTATTTGTGTCGAACTCATTTTGATTTTGATGTTTGATTTACAAGAACATGGAATTACAAGCAAAAATTCGATGCGTGGGCACATTATGCTAAAAAGCATCGATTCACATCAGTGCAGACGAAGCTAAAACCAAGTATCACTCAGATAAACCCAGCTCCATTTGATCAAATCAACCGTGTCGATCAACTTAATTGATCATTCAACGTGCAAAGCAGAAGGAAATATTAAAAACTCATGCGCAATCAATTTAGTGATCGCAAACAGCACTCAATCATTCTGGGCCCATAGCACCAGTCTGGGTGTTTTTCAAATTTGCTACTGAGTCAGTTGCAAAAGTTAAAATGGCGTTAATTTTTGGTACCCAATACCAAAAAAAAGTAAAAATCCTCTTCTTCTTTTCTTATTTATGGCCCAAGTTCGAGGGTTTTGCCAGGCTGGTTCAAGGTTCACCGCCAATTTTTTTTTGACTGTGTGACCTGTTCCATTTTTTTTTAATGGAAATAAGGATTTCTCACGGCGATTGTATTTCACTATCATCATAGCGTAAGTATAAGTATATGAAATGTAGTGAGACTCGTTTTTTGTACAAAATAAATCGCATGAATGATAAAAAATAAAATACCACTTCGTGCAAACAACTAATCGCTCAGACAATTCGTCAGCATCACCAAAGGGCAATCTCAAGTCGATTGGGTGCGACCTTATCTGCCTTTATGGTGCGATCTTAAAAAGATTTATGATAACGCACGGTCGAGCCCACAAACAGTCTTCAATAACCTCTTATACGGGCAACTTTAGTTGCAGCAATCTCCCGGGAACAGGCAATTGCTGATTAGATTTTTGTCTTCTCACACCTAAGTACTGATTCTGTTTGCTAATGACCAAAGGAAATCGTTGTTAGTTAAGTGAAGTCTTCTTCGGTTTGTTATGTCTATGAAGCTTATTGTTGATTTTAGTTCCATATCACTCTTATCGGGAGCTTTAATTTCTAAGACTACCTGAAGACTTGCTACTTTTGGTTTTTTGGGACCATCTTCAACGGCAATTCTAATCGATAAGGACTTCATGCCCTGAAGCACAAAACTGCTGCGCTTTTGCCATTAGGGATCACGTAAAAGTGTGTTGAGCGTTTCAGTGACGGTCAATTTAAAAAATTGCTCGTGTGCAAACACGTTTAACATAAATGACAAGGAGTTGCGTCGAATTGTGATGGAAATGCCTTTTGCAGTAAAATTAAACGATAACCCAGTCGTTTAGTGAGTTAAATGGGTTAGGCAATTTTATTGGATGTTCTGTTGAAGTTGCAATCTTATAGTTCTATAACCCAGGTGGTACCTATCTGTGTGGTATTTTTAAGTGATGAATCTAGCATATGACACACGTGATACTAAGTTTCCAGTCAACCTATAACAGTACAGAAACAATAAGCATTTATAGGCTTCCATTAACTGTTAAAAATGCGATGGACGGACCAAAAGGTTGTCATTGATAAGTGCGCCAGAAGAGCAACAGTGCGGGAGGAATGGCACAGCAGGGGTATGCCAATCAAAGTTGAACTGCAAAGTTTTAAATCATGGTCAGTTCATACTAACTCATAGTTATTCTGTGACTAAATAGTGACATTATGACGTCATTTGATGTGTTTTCGCGCTTATTTTGCTGTCAAGTGTCTAAAAAGAATGATCACGTGGTACAAAATTGTACCACGTGACCTGAAGAAATTACACTGGGCAGTGAAATATAACTTGACAGCAAAAGATTGGCATACGGGGGCAGGATTGTGAAGCGAGCCCCGACGCGACGACGTCAAGAAAGCTACGACCAAGAACACTGTTAAAAAGGCTTAGTTTATCACGAATATCATTATCATCCGCAGCCTGACTTGATCCACTGCTGGGTAAAATAATCTCTTTGCTCCTGCCGTTCCAGCTACCCTCATTAATCTGCAGTTTACCACTCGTAGGTGCTCTAGCGCTCTTTAAATTGGTACTCTTCGTAGAAGGCCACAATTTGATTGAGATTATAAAAAAAGCAGTCTCACACCATGACGTCACGACGCCCTTTTACCGACATGGTTATCCCCTAAACTCAAGTTTCTGAGTATGCCAAAGAACAGGGTCAAAGACTAAGGGCGGCTTGCACCAGAATCGCTAAACGCGTTTAACTCTTAAATATTATTTAGCGAGTTGTCAAGTCATACAAATACGTCAGATTTAAATCGATTAAGCTGTAAAATACGTTTAGTGATTCTGGTACAAGACGCCCTAAGTCTACAAAGACAGGTGCATATTTAAACATTATTTAATAAAACCTGTTCTATTTATTCAGACGTTCAATTAATAAGATAATTTCAATGTATTAGTAAAAGTTACGATTATAATCGGAGGCGCGTATCTTCTTGAGATTATCTCTTGAGTCACGGGGCTATTGAAATTATTTTATTCTGCTAGGGATGTCATCTGGTTCCTTGACCTTTGTCCGGCGTGCAATGGTCGGAGTTTTTCTGAAAAAATTGCAATGCAAAATAGCATTTCTTATCATATTAGTAAAGCTTTCTGGAATATAATTAAAAGTAAACTAAGGACAACAGATAAATTAACGATAAATAAATTAACAAAAATAACCTACATCCAATCTTAATTGTAGTCAAATCGTACTTAATTTATTAGATTAGGTATACTAAGGTAACTTTAATTAACTCTCATAATTTTTAGGGTATTTAGTATTCGCTCTACTGAAAATCCCTTGAATGGCCTGTAACGGTTGGCACACTCACCAAGTAAAGTTAGCAAAAAAAAAGCCGGATATCGTATTGCATATCCGGCTTTTTAGCTTTATATCGGGTTTATGAAATCTGTTGCATTGAAAGCGTAGGGTTATCATAAGAAATTATAATAACATTACAATATTTTGTACATTAAGTGCGTTCGGGGTGTGGTGTGTCGGATAAGTGAGACGGCTTTGCTTCAAGATACGAACTTTGTGTTGTGATGGGTGTAGAGTGGTCAAGTTATTTCAAGATTAATTACCGAATCGTATGGTAAAGCAATATTAAAATAAATTAATATCCATCCATATCCATCACTCATGTATAAGTCAACTCTATTTCTATGTAACTCTACCATTTTCATCTCCCTGCTCTTCGTTCTTTTTTCTTTTTGTGGGAGCGGTCGGCAAAATATGCTATTTTTTCCGTTTCCGACTAATAAGAATCTGAATAATATTATAATTAGATAATAGAGTAAGTATTTTTTAATAACAAAAAAATTACCAAAAGACTGACCACTCTAAACATTCTAAAGCCAATGTAAAAAGAGCCGTAGGCGTCGCTAACGATTTTCCAAAAGGTAATGTCGCGACTAAGCACGCTGTAGCTCGCACTTTTACTTTGTTGGATTTAGAGTTCCGCAGAGAAACAGTCATTTATTTATTTGATTGTTCAAAATCATTACAGAGTTACAAAACTCACTAACCAAAACAGTCTAAAAATTAAAATATTATCACACCTACTACGAGTATTATTCTAAACTCTCATACCTCCATAGACTACTGAAGCTTACCTTCTAGTTTAGCTACAACGTTGCTTCTTGCCAAAACTTCTTCTTGCTACCTTCGCTGTGCCAATAAAGCAAATAGTCTGCCACAAGCCGACTTTTAGTGGTTTTGACAAACCAGTGCAGTTTTCATGGAGAATTGAGTTTAAAAATAAACGCCTTCTAAATCCTTTTTCACTCTAGTCTTCATTCTTTTGATGATGATCTCAGAATCTGATCTGAATCAAAATCTGAAAAAGTATGAGGATGATCAGGTAAATCAAAAAGTTATACGGAACTCTGGATTCCCAAAATTTTACACCTCAGCTTTACCTTTAAACCCTTACATGTAGGTTCGAGGACAATTCTTATAATAAAAGATACTTACTGAACACTTAATAAAATGTGGGTGGACCTTAACTTGAATGAGATACCTTTATTGTGTAAATATTTTGAAAGGATGTCTTTTTATGATGTCTTTAATTATTGTAAGTATCTTGAATATTGTACCATCCATTTTTAAGTAATTTTTTTGTGGTAAGTACCTCTATATAAAATATTTTTGTAGGTCTTATACATACCTACAAATAAGAGTCTAGACCGAGTTTTGGATAATTAAAGTTTAAAAACTAGACGGTTTGTAGACAACTTTATATTGCAAACTATAAAATGCTCAACACCTGCAATTTTTAAAAATCATCAGCCATTTTCTGCCCGATATCGAATTATTTCTGAATATAGACCTCAAAACTGAACAAAAACGCGAACTCACACGATTGTTTTGTTGTACGACAATTTAAATACCTTATTACTAAGATCAAACTATGAGCCAATTTTTCACAATACCCTCGTAAAGAGAATGCGGATCCGATCAGCTCTGATGTAGATAGATTGTTTTAATTGTTTCAGAATGAGTTCGAAGAACGGTGTCAATGAGAGGTCAACTGAGACGTGATTGTTGATTACTCTGATTAGTATTTGAAATTGATGCACTGGAAATTAAAGTTCCATTTGTATTTATACATCTTATCAACGACAATGGACGTTTTGAGAGAGCCAAAATTTAGCCGTTTTTTGATGATGATGTTTGTAGCTCAATTATAATCTGCAGGGGTATGCCAATAAAAGTTGAACTGCAAAGTTGAACTGCAAAGTTTTAAATCATGGTCAGTTCATACTAACTCATAGTTATTCTGTGACTAAATAGTGACATTATGACGTCATTTGATGTGTTTTCGCGCATATTTAGCTGTCAAGTGTCTAAAAAGAATGATCACGTGGTACAAAATTGTACCCCGTGACCTGAAGAAATTACACTGGGCAGTGAAATATAACTTGACAGCATAAGATTGGCATACGGAGGCTGACAGTGTATTTGATAAAACGACTCTAACTGTTGATCTATAAGGCGCTAACTAAATAATGTATTTTGATTTGGCAAGTTATGAATGATTGAATGAAAACTCTTTATAGTAAACCTTACAAATGAATAAAAAATACAGGAAGATTAAGTATATGAAGTATACTGAAGACTACTAAACCTTTGGAGCTGTGACCCAAAGTGGATCTTGGCCTCTGACTTGAGAGCACGCCATTTCTGTATGTGCAGTGCAGGTCTGCTTTCAACCTCACAAGAAAATGTACAAAATAAAATTAGACATTTTCTGTGCGTCTGATTTTCCTCCTACTAGGAATTAACAGCCGTGGGAGCATTCAAAAAACATACTTACTTAGTAGTTCTTCTAAGTAGTTGTAGTTTATCAATTTGTAAGGCATTTTCTAAACACTAAACTAAAAGACATGAGTCAGTAAATATTAAAGTGAGAACTTGATGCCACCAATGAATAAAATTATAAGTTGTGTGTGTCATAACAACATTTTTTCATGTTCATCGGTCTTTGGTTTTAAATCAATAAAAGTGGTTGCTTTGATGATTTAAGCTTTATATGTAAAGCTTTACAACTCAAAATCGTAGTAGCGGTTCAAATCTGTGTTCAGGGTGTCGGGGTGTCTAGTCATTGGTCGTTAATCTATATTAAAATTAAGTTTATTGTTTAATTTTAAAAACAATGATGTGTAAATTAACTAAAGTCAATAAAAAATATAGTCAAGTGCGAATGGGTTCCACGTAACTTTTTTGGGACCGTTTCTTTTTTAAACCACTTTATAAGTCAACCTTTGAGGAAATCTAAAGGAAAAATTAAACTTCCAAAGCTACGGATATCTAATTATGAGTTATCGGATATCTAGTTTACGGGTAATACCCGATTCGCCAAGCGACAACTAGAATTGATATAAAACCAATGAGTACGTGATTTTTTTTTCTAATTTAACAGGTAAGTAGGTACTTTAGAAATAATTTCCTGTTTCTTAAATTGTTCCTATGCTCAGTACCTACCTATGGTCTATTATTCTGTAGCGTTGTAAGAATTTTAGACGAACAGCATTTTTTCAAATAAAAAAACTATAATATGGTCCAACAGCTCAGACAAAACTAAGTAAATATGTTTGTGGCTGGTATTTTATGAAAGCCAAAAAATTAATCCGACGGTGGGCTGAGTTAAATCTTTTAAGTTAATACCTACTCTAGTTTATCCTAGCCTTTCGACTGGTAGGAGAGAAAACCAATGAAAATGTATTGGCACGGCGGGCCTTTGAGGTAAAGACCATAGAGTCTAGAGCTTACAAGTACTTGCTCATCGTTAGAAACAATCACAGCGGTAAAGCTCCGAACTAATCAGAACGCTAAAGATTGTGTCGGAAGACAACAGAAAAAACGATCTACAATAGCGCAAGTCATAAGTTTCTAAGAGAGCTTTCAATAGATTTAAAACAGGCTCCATTGATAAAATTAACTCCTGACATATCTTCTAAAATCTTAAATCTTCTAACAAACTTAGATGTCAAATAACTCATAGGCATATATGCTGATTTACCTATACTGTATGCATGTTTTATTGAGAGTAATATAATCAGATTAATAACCATTACGTATACCTTGGTCATGATACAATTAGATAGGACTGGCGGCCACGAACCGGAAAGGGAAATGTAGGACGGCCCTCATCCTATGAACTGACGAGATAGTTAACTATCTCGTCAGTAACTCCGCTATCTTAAGACAGCGGAGTTGAGGGTTGGAAAATACCCAAATATGGAGGATGTCCAACGTTGGACTTCTAAAGGTTTAAATGATGATGATTATTATGACTGTCAGGGTAAGTTACTAACACCAGCGCCAGCACTATACAGCGCAGTCGGCTTTCAATAGATTGTAGCGATATCTAGTCTGGGTGTTTGCCAGTTCAATTATCATTATGAGTCGATATTCGTCGAGTCACGCTGTGGGTGACCCGCATACAATCGGTTAATTCAAAGTTTTTATCAACTCACTTGTAAAGACATAGATCTATCAAAGCATGTAGGTATGTATCATAGAGACTTTAAGTATAGATAAGTGCTGTTATTTTCATCTCGTTTTAATCAACATTTTGTCAATCACAATGTAAAAATCCAAAAAATTATTATAAAATCCAATCCAACCTTACAAAACTGCGCCAGTTTTTATATGGCGCAGCCGAACCAAGGTGTGCATCTACTGTTTTTTATATATCTGACTTTATATTATGACGAATATATCTGATTATCATTTCTTAGGACAAAATCGCAAGTGCCAGTGCCTACTAAAATATTTTATTCAAGTCAATGACAAAAAACGGTGGTTGCTTTTCAAGAAACATACTTACAGTTAGCTGATAAGATATACCTACTGTTGCTTTATAGGTTGTTTAGCATCTTCTTTTTTTCTATTATCATCGCTCTCTTTCTATAATCATCTCTCTCCGCTATAATGGATACTCAGCTTCCAAAGGATTATATTTGATCTTGTTGTGGCACGGGGCCCATTGTTGCACATCCCCGTGGCTTAGTCCGATGGGAGTGTGCTATGTTAATCACTATTCCTACTGATTGAATCTATTGAGGTACAAGAACATAGAGTCTGACTACGCTAAGCCTACATTGAGATATGGCAGAATTTTAAAACCCAAAATACCGTCTATATGGCATGCATGCCTACAAATTTTTTTGGTGTTCCTTCTTTATTCCATCGCAGACTTATGATTAGACTCTAATTTAATAATTCGTTCGTTCGTATGAATTAGTAACCAAGTATAGTGAAGGAGTTTTCAGGCCTCCTTAAGGCTTAACAAATGCTAGAGCCGGGACAGTTTAACGTCCGAAGCACTGAAGTGTGTTGATATAATAGTACCTAAATCTTATAGTACTTTCAGGGCTTGAGAAAACCAAAGACTAATTTTGGTGCAGCCCTATCTTAAAACATTCTAACTGATCCAGTTTAGGCATGAAATAGTAAGCCAAACTAGCTACAACGTGCACATTCGGCAAACAATGCACAAAACAAATGAGCATCTAAGTAATTGGAACATTGCAACATCACTTGACAAAACCGTGATCCGATCGCGCGATAGTGGGATTCACACGTAACAAGGACTTAATTTGCAATTGTTGGGTTTCGGAGAAGGGTATTTCTTGTGTCATAGTCGTGTCCCAATATTGTGTCACCTACTCTCTAGTTATAAACTCTTTTTGCGCTTTTCTCACTACTTAGGTACTAATTCACCACCCAGTAACGTTTCACGCGTAGAATCCGTGGATATAAAACGCATTTCGTATAACTGATTAGTTACTGCAGTAGTAATTCTGCTTCATTTGCATTTAACTAGAATCTGCGGTCAAGTTTTTTGATGCAAATTGTAATTTTACACAAAATAATGCAATTGCAAGTAATTTATGGCAGAGTTAGACAAAGTAACAAAGCCTCATTTCGCTGCCTTTCGTCAGCTTCTCTACTTATGCTAATTGGTCTACTACGTGAACAAACCTATTACAACAATAGCGGTCAAAAGGCCAGCGGTAGCGATAGCCGATAATCCCCAAACCGACTTACCTACTGATGACATTTTGAAGTGTGTCAGTCAGTAGGATGTCGTGACGCCGAGTGGCAACGCCGTCGTGATCCAAATTAATTAAACAAAAGCTATCGAGATTTGTTAGGTTACCTTAGTGTGGATAAGACATAATTAGCTAATGAGGTGATCTTTGAAGGTCTATTTAGAAAGTGAGATTTAGAAAGGTTATTTCAACTGTTTAACAGTTGAGAAATTCCTCTATCAGATAATATTAGGATTCCTTCATAGGTTTCCTTTTCGATCTCCTGGTTTTCCGGGACTCACGATTTCATCAGTTTATTTTTTAAGGCGTTCTGCAGAGCATTTCTCAAAGTTTGTTTATCTATTAGTCACAGAATAGATGGAATACCAAATGATGATTATTTTTATTGTAATATTACGTAGTAAAACATTTCTCAGTTTTAGATATAAGTATGTATGAAATGACTTGCTTGGAAACCAGCATTGTATTTTGCATTTAATGACTCGCACCTAAACATTTTATCTCTATAGAATAGTATGCTGTGCACGTTTTATTAATAACAGTATGCAATTATTCTTAGAAGTTTATGCAATTAAAAACAGGATGCATACTTAATTATTGTTTTGCTTAAATATTCCGATAAGTAATAATCAATCCATCTCGTCATCTTTTGTTATGACACGGGGATTTCCAACTTAATTAACCAAACAAAAATATGTAAGTATGTAGGTATAATTAAATTTTATTATCTATTAGGATTATTTAAATTACAAATGAGTGATGTCATGTTAGGAATTCGAAATAACCAAAGCCTAACCCAGTTTTTATGGAAGATATTGCCCACTCGCTAAGTTTTATGTAGACGATAAAAATCAATCTTTAGATACTCAATTTAGTTACTATAATACAAGCATTGCATAGTATTAGACTAGATGGCGTTGTATGAAATGTCCATGAATTTTTATTTATTTATCTGACCAAAGCAAAGCACAAAGTATTCTTAGTTAAGGCTACAAAGTTACATTTCCACTTAAATTGCAATAATCTCGATTGAGTGTAAGGTACCCACATTCATTTCATTACACCAATACATCTCAGACATGTCCATACATTGTAACTCTCATAAAACCCTCAGCCCACCGCTGAGTAGCATGAAACACACGCTAGCCGTCACATTCAAAATACAATATGCTAATTATCATCTTTTTCACCTCTCAGAAATGCTTTGCGAAGCTTTAATTACATTTCAGACACGACACGTTGTTTTGAGAAAGACACAGATTAACAAACAGTTTGATGGAGGCTTTTAATGGCTTTAAGTTGTAGGTACTTACTTTACTAGCTAAACGGATTTGTAAAGCTTTGACTATGAAAATGATTATTGGTTGGTTCTTGTTATTAGGGTTGTCAAATTAAAACAAAACTAGTTTTAGAAAAAAAACTTATAAGTAAATACTTACTATTCGTTGCATGAATAAACCGTAGAAAGTAGAAAGAAATATTAAACAAGAGTACCTAACTATAATAGTAATACTTAAATAGGTAAGTACCTAAGTATCAGAAAGTAAAACAAATAGAAACAATTAATGGAACATGACTGTGCTAAATGTTCTAGAACGTCTAGAATCCTGTTCTCAGTTAACAAATAATTCAGTTTGTTAATAAATTCAACCTAAATTGAGAGATTATGCAAACGTGCTGCACACAATGTGAGCAAATATGGGTATCAATTTATTCTCGAACTAGCACAAACATCCATTAAGGATCCTTCTTCGAAATCCGATTCAATTATTAATCTCAGAATCAATGCACAATCAAGATAGACCCACCAATATAAGTGTCCCCAATCAACAATGGCGCGACATTAATATTATCCATCATGTCGAACCCAAAAAGGGTTGAAGTTCATTAAGAGATGCATTCCTTAAGTATTATTCTTTGGAAACTGGAAATAAAAATAATAACAACCCGGCCACCCTGCCAAGTGATATCAGCTCCATCTGTTGTCGTTGCGGACAAACTCACCTAATGAACGATGATAAATCATATTCGAGAGGCGGCTCGCGACCCTGTCCATGCTATTCTTTCGATACGAGCTTTTCATTTTCCGCACCCACCATTGCTGGTTTCACACGCCGAGCATTCACGAAGCTCTTTTACCGTGCGGCTTTGTATAGTGTGTTATGTAGAAAAGTAGGCTCCAAGTGGATAGCCTAAGGAGTATTTGTGAGGTGTCTCGCACCGTGTCCCTGCACACCATTGTGCTTACTAATGATTTTATGCAAATGCAACCTCTTAAGATCGAAGTCTTAGTGCGATCTCGAAACCTCAGGTACAAAGCTCATTATTAACAGTTTGAAATATGAGTGGGGTGCGTAAATAATAATATTTTTTTTTGTTTTTAAATAATTTTCTCTACCGCCACAATAAAAGTTTGCAAAATAAGAAAAGAGCTATTTTTTTTTGTGAACCTTGGCTTTACTTTGATCACACGATACAGTCATATGATCCATTATCCTTATATTGCATCGTGTAATACCTATTAGATACCTACAAATTGAAAGAATATTACCTACCTTTGTTACTTTTCTGACGTAGAACGCATGTGAGTATTGAAATAACAAACAAAACTTAAATGGGAATAATCGTAGACCATTCATTAGCACGTATCAGCTAATGTTGATCTCAAAGTAATGAAAAACAAGTATCTGGAGTCGCTCTGTAATTTGATGCGATTTATATTTCATCATCATCATCAACCACAGCTCGAATTCACCCACAACTGGGTATATGCCTCACTGCACTGTTTGTGCCACTCCCACTCTGTCTGTGCCAACTGTTGTTTTAAAACGCTTTTCTTAGTCAATAACCAACACCAATTGTTTAATTCTGTTTTACCTGGAACCAAGGAAGTGTTTAATTATTACTTAGCCTTAATTGCATTAATTACCCACTGCCCGCTCTTGCTGACAAAATGATTTATAACTCTACTGATAGAGTTGTCAGACATCCGGCTCTAATTCTGATTTCCGGCTGTTTGATTTTAGTTTTCAGTTTTTCTCAGAGAGAGTAGACACGTGGTAACAACGTATGAAAACTGGGAAAAATATTATCTAGCTACATGTCAATATTTTAGGACATACTCACGCTGCAAAAAGAACCAGTGAATGTTTTATGTGTAGTTCTTAGTTCATACCGACTTAGTTAATTTCATATTCGAACATATTTTATTATAGCACACTTTTTTCTGACTGTGTTTAGTACACCTTGTTGTACGTTTTGTACCTTTCGTTTTATCTATATTTGGAAACTACCATTTAGATTTTTACAGTCTTTACTAAATGCACGAATTTTTCCGGATTTTCAAAGAAATGTTCAATATTTTCCGACTTTTTTCATTTCCCACAGATGTTATAACTACGAAAGCCAAACGCTAAATGTAGCTAAATATTTAGCTAATGGGTCGAGACCGTGGGAACCTCACAAGTTAGTTTTTCATCATCATCATCATCATCCGCAGCCCGATCTCACCCACTGCTGGGTATAGGCCTCTCTTTCATTGTGCCATTCTCTGCGGTCCTGCGCCAGTCTCATCCAAGTCCGACCTGCGACGTTAGTGATGTCGTCAGCCCATCTCGCTGCTGGACGACCGACACTTCTCTTTCCTGTCCTCGGTTTCCATTCCGTAACCGCCCTACTCCACCTGTCGTCACCGCGCCTTGCCATGTGGCCTGCCCAGCTCCACTTGAGTTCCATTACGCGCTTGCCTACGTCGAAAACCTTTGTGCTAGTTTTTAATGGTTCGAAACTGTTAATGAGTATTAAAACGCTTAATAGATAAGACATTGTCTAGGTTATTTGTTTGCTTGAGAGAAGTAAAAACCAAAATGCTTGAAGACTAATTGATATTACTGCCGAAAAAAAATGTCAAGAATCTTTTTGGTACTCTAAGTGAATATAAACTTCTGATGATGATTAGATGAGTAAGTCATCAGCAGCCAGAAGATTGCATTGTCTCTTTGAGAGAATATTATGTAAGTAGGTAGGTACTTAAGTGTAGAATAAAGAGCTGGACTATGATCTCAACCAATACGCTTTATTTGTAAGAATAATATAATACCATTCAGCCTTCACAGTGTTTCACCTTAAATAATTTATTACCAAGTAATTAATCTCTAATTTAAAAGTCAAATATTGCAATAAATATTCAAAACACGCCTAAATTAATGAAAACAGGTAAATCTTGTCAGTTTGTCGTTTTATGACAGTTGCTGTAAAATTAGTAATTTCATCGAGGCGATTCTAATCAGTATTTTAATGTGTTGCTTATAAAGGTGTGTCCACACATTTCTCGGTCAAGAATTCGTTGTAGCTAAGTCATAAAACATGTTGGTCTAGAATCCGTATCATCGGTGACATAGCCAGTGCGGCCACTTATGCGTTTCTGTTTACAGAATACTGTATTTCTCAAACAAACCAATAGATAGAGCCAAAGAGCTTATTTAAGGAGGTTATTTTTGCCAAAGATTATTATCCTGCTAACTATCCTGCTATCCATTATCCGAAAAAAGTTATGAACATGAGTGTGACTGGGTACGCAGGTAGAGGAAGGCCGAAGAAGAAGTGGTTGGATTGTGTGAAAGAGGATATGAATGTGAGAGGAGTAGATTCTGAGTTGACGAATGATAGGAGCGAGTGGAAGAAGAAGACATGTTGTGCCGACCCCGCCTAGCGCGGGATAAGGGCAGAGAAATGATGATGATGATCATTATCCTGCTCTATGTCAGAGCATTGGATTTATGACACGTCAACTTACCAACCAGAAATGCACCACTGACTTTAACCGAAACTCGTGACAATATGAGGAAAGGTCCAGTGGTTTTAATAAGTTCTAAAAGTCTCAATATCGTTTTAGTTTATCAATATCGCATCATCATTTCCCTGCCCTTATCCCGCGCTAGGCGGGGTCGGCACAACATGTCTTTTTCTTCCACTCGCTCCTATCATTCGTCAACTCAGAATCTACTCCTCTCACATTCATATCCTCTTTCACACAATCCAACCACTTCTTCTTCGGCCTTCCTCTACCTGCTTATCGTTATCAATATCGCATGTGAATACAAAACATTAACGCGCGGAAAAAACGCTTCATCTGTAAACGATATAAATTTCGTTGACATTAAATGCATCTGACATGAACTAGCACCATTCATAGATAAGAGTATGTTCACCTTAGTTTGGCCTTAGTTGAGTTGACTAATTTATAAATAGTGATACAATCGTGACGCTACGACGTAATGACTAATAACACTCAGGGAATTTAGTATCAATTTATGATAGGCGGGTATAATAATAATTGGAGTCACTATTGATGACGTAAGTACCTTTATGTTACTTGATATGAGTGTGTATTGTTCGTATAGCTTTCTCAATTCCTATTTCTTTCCTAAAGAAAGACTCATTTCATTCACTTTAATGTAAGTATCTGATAATACTTTACAGAATGAATAAGGCTATATAAACGCCCTTACGGACAGTGTCTTATTAAAATATTTCAAAACAAATGTACGTAGGTACAGTTTAGCGATGTCATAAGATCATAACTGTCATTAAAATTTAATTTTGGACTTCCGCAACGGCATAAAATTATAAAACGCAAGATTTTATTTAGTTTCCAAAAGGCAACTTTTTTATTTTGCAATGTTTGTGTGTCACTGCAAATGTCTTTGGGTCGATCTACTGTTCCCAAAAGTTTGATGAAACGATCGCTTAGTGTTTTTCCTGGCGGAATTGATCTCGTATCAACCGATAATGTTTGTGTACTGAAGCTGTTTCAGTAGGTACAAGGTCAAGCCAGTAAGCTTTCTGAAAATATATTTCACAAAAGCTTATCCGTTCCTAAGCTTACCTGAGATTACTTTAATTATTCTCTCTATATCTCATTGTCTATTTTACATCATGACATAAATTCTAGTCTATAATCATAGCGTACATAAAACCGGCAAAAAGCCAAGAAAAAAATCCTACTAAGTAGGTAGTTTTATTAATGCTAGAAGATGTAATGTTTGTGGGTATATTTACAAGTAAGTAGGTACCTACTTAATGATGAAGAAGTGGCTTAACTAATTTCCTTAGATACTGACTAATATTTTACATACTTAATAAAAGTTCAGTTTATAAATTCATTGTGCTTAGTCAAAACTTGACAAAAATGGTTTATTTTTTGAAAAGTTCAAAGTGAATCTTTGTTCAACTGTTATTTTATTTATAGGAAGTAAAACCACGTGCAGAAGCAAGTACTAAATAAATTAATGAATAAGCCTGGTTTATTATAAGAGAATCTCATTTGCGTCACAGGAATGCAGATGACGTCAGTCATATCATTATCTGAGATTTTATTTACAAAGTTGCAATTAGTCTGGATTTAAAAAATTACACTGAAAATAGGTTAATAGTTATGAAAGTCGTTTGTAACGTTATTTTTGAAACGCTGTACGTAAACTTTTCGCACAAGTTTTTCACCAATTGTGAATACATGGTGCTGTTTGAATGAAAACTTGTTTTTTTTTTATGTTTTCGTTCACTGTCTAACAAGTGCTGTTAGGTTTTGGTTTCAAAAATCCTTGTGTCGTATAAAAAATTGATAAAACTACAAGGACCAAGCCTCTAAATTTCCCACAACAAAATACCGTGTGACACAATGCTGTGAAAGAAGCTGAAATAGTCTTCATTAGACCTGTAGTTTTGCAGTTAGTTCAAAACCACGGAGCTAGGAATTATGGTCCCTATCACAAGACTTTTAGACCACCAGTGTCTTCTATACAGTATCTTCACTGTCAATATTAGTAGGTACTTATCTAATCAATACTTGACTTGTCAACGCTTCTGCTTGGAGGGTCTCTTATAGTAAAAAAAAACATTCAAGTCATAGTACAAGTTAAGACCTGTCAAATGACAGCCCACATTACTCGGAGGCAAACAAAGATTCACAATTCGAAATCTTTTAATTGGCATTAAGTATGACGACAGACAGTGACTTGCCTAATCCTCTGGTTAATGATATCTATAAAGAGCTGTGAAAACATAATCACTTTTTTAAATTAAATTTTACAGTGTTTTACGCGCCCAGTATAACAATAGTTTCAGGATGCTGATGGGACTGCCATGCTTATGTAGTGCATCGGATATATTTACGGATGCTCGCATAGACATTTTCTACGTGATCATCTGTAATAGAACAGCATCCCTGGTACGGCGGGTGCAGGCAGTGCCAACACCTGAAAGTACCTAATAGCGGACAGACTTGATGTGAACTCATACTCCATGACATGAGGCACTGGAACAAGGTGCACATTGTGTGAAACACACATACACACACTGTGTGCATAAGTGTTCTGCTGCCTTAACATACATATGTACATAATGTGATGTGTTTTACTTTTCTGCTATTTAACAACTATATTGTCTGTGTTATCTTACCTTATAGCTACCCACCTAGGTCTTAGGTACAAGGCCTTAATATTATGCTGGTATAATGTATTGTATCAGCTCTATAAATTCCGAACTAAAACTCCATTCTAATCTGTCACGTCTATGAGGTCGGGCGGTGTAAAGTTCATCAATGCTGAATTCAATTATCGATTACACCATTGTGTTCCACTCTATCGATTTATATTTAAATACCAGCCGTTTATGAGAATTGTACCTACCTATTGTGAAATCGGACAAACGGAAACTTATTATTGTATGACAGGACCACCCGCTTATCTTGCTTGCTTATCTATTTTAATTTCTATTTGTGTATTTTGAAATGTCAAATGTTTATTTTCTTTGGCTCTCACGTGGTAGTACCATGGAATTGTGGAAGTTCTACTGGATAATGGTACTCGTTGTGCAAATAGTTTTAGAGAAAATGATTAATTTTTTTGAGCACCATACATCCAACCTATGTACCTATGTATGTTTTGCTGGAAATAAAGATTTTTCATTTTTTCAACCTATTTGGGAGTATGGGAGATTAGTAATGCCACTACCGCTAATACTACCATGACTTATAGGATTTTTTAAAGTGCGACGAAGCATATATATTGATTTTTTTTAATTTACATTACATCAAACCACTACTGTACTAACAGTAATAAAAAGGTTGTCTGATTTTATGACATAATAAACGCTTAAAGCTACTTCATTATTATTTTTATCTGTTAAAAACTCATGGGTAACCATTGTTTCTCTATACATCTATCAATCAATACAATCAAAAAACCAATCATTGTTATTCTAACAAAGAATAAATAACAGAAGCCCACCAATTAAGCAAGAACGTTGTCTCATAACAAAAATGTATCGGTTGATGGAACGAAGCGACAATTTCCTTGGTGGTCTCTTTGGCTCGTAATCTGTCATCTGGCCTGTCAAATTACTAACGGGCGGACGAGCGATCGGCTACTGAACTTGTTGTAGATAACAAATGCATTGATCATGAACCAGCTACGGTTTTTGATCAGATGAGCTTTTAAAACACCTTTTGCCTCACAGAGGCTAAACAAGTAGCTTTTTTAAAGTCAAAACTAAAATGCAACTTTGGACACTTTCAAACGGCCAAATAAAAAAAAATTAGCACTTTGAATTATTTTTATTACAAGCTTTACAATAACTATTCACAAAAATGTAAAGTGAAAACCAAACCCACTTTTTTTTCTCAAGATTTATCAACTGTTCACTATTCAGCATTATCTGTGTTCCAAAACGTTTCTTTTTATTATATTTCAAGTTTTTCTGAGGCATTTATTATTTTTAAAAGAGCATGACCGCCTTTCTGTTCCCTATCTTATCTTTGACGGTGCACAAAATAAATTGAATGAACGTAGGCGTCACACCTGTGATACTTTTTGTGTTTTTTACGAGGAATGTTAATTAATTTTTGCTGTCGATCGAGCACTAACAAAATATAAAGATTAATTGTTGATTTTTTTTCCAAGTAAATAAAGATGCATAAAGCAGATTAAAATTAATGAATAGAATTGACAAATAATTAGTACCTTATTTTACTAAAAGATGGCCAATTTGAGTAAATTATGCACTATGTAGGTATAGTAGACACAACAGATCTTTGTCCCTCTGAAGTATATCTGCGCAGAGTCGATGTTTAGGTTGAGTTGGAGGTAAGCGAATTTTTCCGCACAACTATAATATGCGCAATCGTTTGTTGCACCTAACTTCAGAGTATGTTTAGAGCTTATTATGACATGCATTTTTTACCGATGATGATAATACCACCCTTAATTAATTGTACATTTCCAAAGCTTTTATCCCTTATATCAACATCATCTAATTGAACATGTTAATTTTGTGTTATAACTTTGCTAATTTATAAAAAAAAATAGAACTAAATTGAAGACAAAAATCAGAATTACGAGTCCAATAAATCAATATTCACCATTCAATTAAATCGTAAATTAAAATACATTGCGAAATCAGTCCTCGAATGAAGAGTAATTTTGGTCTTCGTATTGCAATCAATTTCGTTTTAATAATGCTTATTGAGATAAATGAGAAATAACCGAGCAATAATAGTAAATTAACGTTAGCAATACGTGTTAAGATTTCAACGTAGGTACTTGTTAAAGATGGCCCTTAGAAAGACAGAACTTTGTTTTTGTTTGGTACACAGATATATAACATCAAAAGAGTATCAAACATTTTTTCAGAATAAAAATGATACGGTCTCATTACTATCCCATGACCTACCACTGAGATGCATGTCAAAGGCATAACAAGTTTTTACTGTTTTTAGGGTATAAATGCGAGCCGTTTATCAAGACCTTTGCCGATTGTTCGGTAGCACTGTAAGAATCGTCATACGATACAATCGCCAGCATTTAGTTACTTAGAAAAAAAATACCTTTGCCAATTGCAATGTCAACTGGATGTATTGAAACTTTTTTGTTAATTTTCGGGTAAACGGTCCAGATTTTAACCCTCCTGCGATCGAAAAATCACAATTAGACCACCTGTTAGAAATCACTGTCATAAACGCGTTGATTATTGCTGTGTGGGGTAAACATAAACACCATTACAAAATGGCCTATCTAATTTCAAAACCAGAACACCATTAATTATATCGGACGATAACGAACTGGATTCTCTATTGTTCCACGCAGCTCTCAAAATGTCACATTAATTGATTTAAGTCTTAGACTACGGGTAAACTTGGTTTAATAGGTAAATGTCGCCCGTATTTCAAAAGAGGTGAGGCAACTTGCAAAAGCTCTAGATTTACAATAGAAGTGAAAAAGTAAAAGTAAACGTCAGATGTTTAGATGATATACCGGTGACAAGTCTGTAGTTCCATTGTAACTAACTAAAAGTGGTTAAAATTTAAAAGGTTTTATTATGTCCAGACTAAGGTTCAAATTAGAACGAAGTTTAATCAAATAACGTCAAAATAATTCGATGTATATATATTCGATGTATACTTGCAGCTAAATAGAAAAAAAATTATGTTAGCTAGGTACTTAATGTTAGTCAGATTGTCATTGAGGTGGTATGAAAATTGGGACCTTGACTTATATAATTTTAGTTAATTTGCTGTAACAACAGAATTGCCACATTACATACTAGATGGCGTTGTGTAAAAATGACTATAAATATTTATTTATTTATTTTTAAGCATGCATCTGGAGAATTGTCTTATAGGTTCTAGCTGGCAGTTTCTTATAACCAAAGCCAAGAAGCCAAGAAGGTCAAAAACTTCCGGCCTCATTCCTACCGAAGCTTTAGTTCAGCAGTGGGCATCCAAAAGCTGAAATTACAAACAGTTCCTAAATAATTAAAAACAACTGCATCGCTAAAATAAATACGAAAACAAAACGAATGATAGCAACTCATAAAAAGTACCCTCAAACAACAAAGCCTAATGATTTCACTCGACAAATAAAAGCAAGTGGATACGCGGAATCACACATCGATGAGCAATGAGCCACGTCTGAGAGTCATTACGAATGCAGTGTCTTATCTAACTTGAATAATTAATGGAAGTGGTGCCTCTTGCTGTGAAACGGGTATCAGCATCCCGGGTTTTGCTAAAAACGGTGACCGTTATCTACGGTGGTTACTTTGAAAGAAAGAAAGAAAGAAAGAAAGAAAAAACATTTATTGCCTTAGAGCTTACGAGCTACAGTGGTTCCGAACTTCAGTAAGGAGTCCTTCGGTACCTATAGGTACCTACTTTGTTCGTCATATCAGTTTCTCCGTTCTTATTTAGACCAATTTTATTTTGATATTTATATTAAAATTAGATAGATAGATTAATTCGCTAAGGCAAAAGGGGTACACTCAGCATGAATGCTGCACGGACATTATGTCCGTGTAGCGCTGATTTTCAGTTTACCCCTAAATTATGGTCGACAGGTGTTCGTCGGCTGCAATGTGTTTTTGTAGTGTTTTTCTTTTCACGAATGACCATACAAATGAGCATTAAACTACAATACAAAGGAATCATCATTTCATTACGCAAACGCCAGAATTTTGGCCCATTGTAAAATGTTTTGAAGCTTCTAAGTAGTATGTTTGTTGTAATTGCAGATTGGCCTCAAGCCCTTTTAAATATTTGATAATCAAGCCGTATATCTAAGAAATGTGCTCACGCCCTCGTCTGAGCACAATTGTAGCGTTCCGTTTTCAGAGCGTCAATGCATAATCCGCACTGCAGTATGATAGCCTAGCGTAAGCTCGTAGAGTAGAGAAAGCTCTAAAAAAACTTCATGCGTAAATTTCAATAGGTACCTAAAATCATCTTTAAACATGCTTTTTAAGCACTATTAATCCTAGATATGCCAACCGGTCCGTTTTCAGGCGTTCTAAAATTTACGATGCCAGAGCTACTTGCAGCTGTATCAAATAACGGTTACAGATTTTAGGAAACCAATGTTAAGTATGGTCAGACGGTGGTATTTAGATCTTATACAGGGTTATGAAAAGACCCGATGCCGAACGAACGAACGATGCCAAACATTTTTTAAACTTACAAATAGGTAGGTACATTATACAGCTTTAACTTTCGAGCGGTCTGGACTTTTGAGAGTCATTAGTAAGTCTCCAAAAAGTCGTCAAAACGACTCCAGTGGTTTTAATGTTGGCGGAACATAAAGTTTTTTGTATTTTGGCTGGAATCTCACCTGACTCAATAAACATCCTAATTAAAACTATATCGAAGCACAGACGGCGAGGAATTTCACCCGTCAAATCTTTATTTAACACTCAAAAACTCGAAAATTTCTTCGAGTCTTGATTTGGGCATTGGTTGAACGAGTTCTAGATTATTTAGTTCGTAAAGAGGCAAGATCTCGTTTGTGACAGCCCTAAAAAGTACAGTCGCGAGGAAATCACATTAGACCACATTTCATTTGGAGTCCTACAACAGTAGAGAAACTATAGGGTGCAAACTATTATTCCAAGTTGAATAATGACGAGAAATCATTGGAATTATGAGTCTGCAGATTCCTTTAACCTTAGTGTGTTCTCCGATTGATGGATTATTGATGGTAGAGCAAATCATTTACAATATCTCGTTAGTTTAGTTATTTGTTTATTAAATGTAGGTACTATAATAATAAAATTCTGTACCCAAATTGATCTAAGCTTAGGGTTTTCACTAACCAAATGGGTTCTTAATTCAAAAATAATAAAATGACGAATTATACAGTATTTACAATATTTACAAAATACACATGAAACAGTTGAGTTGACAAACCGTTGCACACGATTTATAGATAGCTGAACTGATCCAAATCAGTACCAATCGGAAGCGTGCCCAAAACACTGGCTGATTTATGCATAAATTGCATCATGATTATAACAAAACTGCAGTAAACTATTAGAGTTGCCAATTATTTTAACTGAGTGTCTTTTTCGTATTTTATAATAATAAACACAACATTTTAATTACTGGAATAGTTTTCACACGTGTGTTTTTGAAAACAGTCACAAATGTCGCAGTTTCAGAAAAGTATTTTGTAAACACCCTGTATTATTCACCCTTGAGTCAGTACTACTATTTTAACACAGCCTATAGATTTGATAAGGCACATTTTCCTTTAAAACCCGTGAACTTTAACACCCTAATCCTCAACACTAGCCCCTACAGTCTGGCCACTCAACCGAAGACCTTTCAAAACCTCAAACAAGTTTCTCTCTCGCTAAAAATACTGATTACTATCAATAATGACTCATACAAAGTACAAAAACATCCCGTACGTCCTAATAAAGACAAACCCTTAGCCCTGAAGCGAGAGGACAAAAAATAACAACATTAAAAGTGAAATCCTCCAACTCTGATTGACCACAAATCAATATTAATGATCGAAACCAGCGGGTGTTCTATCTGTATCTTCCATCTCATTATTTCCAGTACCTCAGAAAGAGACAAGTAGATATTTGGACACAACGCCCTTAGAACGTTTTAAGTGCTAAACGAATAAAACCATTAATTACACACAATTCAATGTACATATTGAATTTATTCAAATGGTGATAAATAACTGACTGGAGTGTGAAAGATGATAAAATATCTTTGTGGACTCCAGGATACTTCTTTGTAAGGTACAAATGCATATTCATAATATCGTTCAAAAGTTGAATTCAATCATTTTCTCCTAGTTAAGTACCGTACTTATAAACGTTGAGTAACAACTGAAGAAACAAAACACCATTTTCTATTTAGCGCTACGAATGAGTCAAAATTCAATGTTAATTAGGCATGACCCAATAAATCTAAGAAGTTAAGTTTAGTGAAAAACTAAACCCCATCAATAGTGAAAGGACCAAAAATGTAGGTAAAGGCCTATGTGATACCTACCTATTCAGTATTTATAAGAATTGCCATAAGTAAAAGAAAATACCTGCTATAGGTATAAGTATTTCTACTTGGCGGCGATTGTCTAAACGCCTGTTGGGATGTTGAAAGTGATTCAGTGCCAAGATAAAATCATTGTAACGTCCAATGGAAGAATAATTATCTGATATTTATTCCTAATTAATTTGATTGTGTTGTTCAATTAGTTTAGAACACGGATGGGTCGTTGTTCGAGTTTGTTTATTTTATTTTTGAAATGAAGGTACTTTGTTTATTAAGTTTTGTAAAAACCGACTGGAGATTTTTTAAATCAAACAGCATTGAAAAAGGTTTTATAGGTATTTCCGCCAGGGATTTTATTTTTCGAAAATTATTTGGTAGGGCTAAATAGGGTTGATGCTAATAAAATTGTTTGGAAGAACCTTACTAAACTGCCTAGCAGAGGCCTGCTAGACTAAAGATTACGCTAATTTTAACAATTTTAATTTATTCATAAAATAAGAATATTTTCATGCTTGTCGAAATAATCTTTACCAACCTATATAAGCTACAGAACAGTATTATTTAAAGTCTCCTGAAATTCAACGATCATGAAACTACTAACGCCATCTAGCGACACCTAGCTCAGTATAAACGCTTTAACTTTTCTATTTATTACTTTTTTTTACCCTTTTTAACCCAACCGTAGTGACCGAAGCTACTTGCATAAAATTTTTCTTCAAATAAATAATTTTTACCCTGTAAAATAAGCTCAATAAGTTACGGAAAGAAGTTTTCATTGAGGAAAACGATTTCATATAGTCTTGAGCTTGCCTCAACTATCCTAGGGATGTGGTTGGAAGGCATTAATTTAATTTTATGGTTTTTGTGTTTGTCACACCGAGTCGGGGAGATTTGTGGGATCTAACGAGGGATCGGGATTACTGAGTAGGTCGTAGGTACCTCGAAGCTCAAGCGAATGGGAATTGGTTTTAATTCTCATTCATTTGAAGATCTTATATCAGGTGGTCTAAGTATACTATTTTTGAATGTTTTTTCAAATGCACAAAGGGAACTTTTATAGGTACCTTCATTCGAAAAAAGCTTTCTGAGCTCGCAGTCTAAGTATTTGTTGATTTACGGAAAGCGATTCGCATCTATGGAGAAAAATAGTTTACGTTTCACCAAACTTTTTATCTCCATACTAAAATTGCGACTAATTTTTCGTGACCAAATTAAACTTAGACTCGAGGCTCTGATGGCTTCTAAAAAATTAATAATTATGGTAATTACTTATTATTTTGCTAATAAGGTAAATAAAACTACTGTAGGTAATAATTTGCATCTGTAGAAAAAGCCACTGCTGATTGCTATGCGACTTTGAGATTAGTAGGTACCTAGGTACCAGATTTTACTATGAAATAATTTATTTAAGAAATACAATATAATAATTATGTCTAAGTACTTAAATCTTTTCCCATGAGCCCTTTATTATAAAAAGTTCAGAATCAATATGAAAGTTTAAACAGAAAAGTGCGCAGATTGAACTTTGTTCATTAAAACTGAAGAGTTTTCCGCTTTCATCGAGAAAAAGGAAATATCGTTTCTCATTTAATATAACGAGAAAAGTATTTTAACACCGCCATGGAAAATTTACTTATTCAATCAAACCTTTTTCATCGACAAATCCCACAGCTGGACAAACAATTTTCATTTTTAATATAATTTTTGGATTTTCAGTTCAGTTTTCTTACACTTCGATATATAATTTACTTATAAAAATTAATGTTGGTGTTAATCCTAGTGATGTATGAAAATCTCTCAACTTTGTGCGAATTATGAACGCATAACGCCATCTAGCGACAAGTAGCACATGCTTACAACATCAAAACTCACATTTTTAGTTTTTGTAATAGCTACTTACTAAAACATCATATTAAAAAAATATTCTAACTGATAGAACATAATATTTGGTGGAGTTCGTGAATTTTTATTTTACTACAGCCTCTCAAATGTTACGTAAAAATTTTCAAATATAGATTACGAAGCTCTAAATAATTAATAGTTTATCCTTTCAAAGGTCATTCTTACTAACTATATTATAGAAATGCTACTTGTAAACCACTACGTTGAAGAGTTTTAGAGTAAAATAGACCTTTGAGGGCCATAAAACGTAGTTTCTAATCTATCCAGAAGTAAGCAATGGGCTAGGCTCTGATAAGCTTCTAATTAATCGGCCAAACCCAACGTATTAAACCTTTTACGATGTTTCTGTCTGAAGGTGGGGCACTGGTGTCCAAAAAACCCACTTTCAGTTAAAAACTGGACAAGTATCAAAAGGGTGGGTCCTATTCAGTTTCAAAAGTTGACCACTTACCATCAGTTGAGATTGAGGTTAAACGTTTGTCTTTAATGTATAAAAAACCACTTACAGAAACCAAATTTTATATATTTGATTTTATACTTTTGACTTTAAAGATTATGGTTTTATTTCAAAACGAAAAGTTTCTCGTCTTCAGTCATAAAACATTTTTGAAACTTTATCTAATCTTCTTAATGACTTAGGTAATGTAAAGTTTTTAAACAGCAGTCATGGTAGTTAGGAAAGAACTGATTTTTCCCAAACCTACTGATGTAATACCTACATAAGAACGCGCTTAGTTCTAAACAGAACTCATTATTATTTATTTGAATTGTCATATAAACCCGTGTCTTGTACTTAACTAGAAATCTCTTTAGTGCAGCACTGTAGATAGTGGGAAATATCAGGGAAAAACGGGAACACAAGAAAACATCGTGGTGCGGGAGTAGCCAGAGTGATCGTTTATTTTCTATGCCAACAATGCTAATGTCACTGTCAAATTGACAACTTCAACTTGTACATTATATAGCCTATGGTCAAACACCACAGATAGTTAAAAAAAAACTTAGCACAACCTTTTTGAAGGCATTACATTAAGAGCGACAAAATAGCTTTTTAGCGGATACTCACATAAACGTCATCGCCTACGCATTGAGAACACAACAAAAACATGCGATTTCCTTTCCAGATAGCGTCTCTCTTTGTTAAGGAGTCCCTTAAAAGATTCCCTACACCTCTTCACTATGAAGACATATTGCGTTTCGCGTTTTTGAACTCGCGATTTCGACGCGTATTTACATATACACACTCGCATTACTCCTAGTAGTACGTCGAGATGAGATGTGGGCGTGTGTGCAATTGTGTGTGTGGAGTCAGCTTAACAATACCAGAATATCTAGAACTCTTTTACCTCCCGCGTCCGTACGTAAATGGAACGACGTCGCCGGTGACGTATGCAAACTAAGAGATCTCAACTCAATGGTGATATACGACGTAGGCTCTCACAGATGTGTGTGCGTGTGTTGGTATGCCAGTCGCCTCTAGGCGCGCAATAGACGGGGGTGGCCAGCCAAGAGGATGGGGTATAAAGGAAAACCATTTACATTTGAGCGATTCGTCCAATTTAAAATTCCTACAAGATAGCTTAGACACGGGTGCCATTCTTTTGAAGCGCGGTGGTCATAACGCAAGGGGTTACTATTTCGAGTGCTGGGGAATTTAGTATTAATCTACAAAAGAAACCTTCAGATCGATTCGATAAATAGACTCAAGAATTAATGAAATGTTTTCTAGGACGCTCTGTCACGTTCCGATTCGTAGATTGGTTCGGGGTTTTCGATGAAATATGTCACAGTTTTGTGAAGGTATCGTTATGAATATGAATCTAGGGTGCGTCAAATCAGTCGGGGAGCGTTCCATCAAAACGTCATAGGTCGCTCTCAGGACAAATTTGCCCGCTTGCCCACGTCCCACGTTTTACGAGCCGAGCCGACGAAGATTCAGCACCCAAGGGACACATTCCGCCTCCAAAAACTTTACCCGTTACAAATTTGTTTTTTTTTCTGCCTTATCTGCTCCCCGCGCTTTTGGCAAACCTAATTCCGTATTCAAAAATATTTCTGCAAGTATTGTGCTCGTACGGAAACGTTTTATTGCCGCCCATATAACGTTTTAAAAGTTAGCCAGTTTTGGTACCCGGTCGCGTTTTGTTTGTTGTGTACAGTACTGTGGTGTCACTTTTATGTTCTGCCTGTAATTATTATTGTTGTTTGATAACTACTGTATTGTTATCGTTGTTTGAAGTTACTGTTCTTTATTTATCGTGTAGTTTGGGAATGGTAGGCGTGACAAAACAATAAAAACTCGTGACTTGCGAGTCTAATCGTGAGCGAAGAAGTGTTGGGTAATGCTTTCTATGAAAATCATGTAGAGAATAAGAAAGTTCATAAAAGAGGTGAATTCCAATCAAATTCGACACGAACAAAGACAATACATGCTAGCGGCTTATTTTGCATTCATGGAATATTTTTAACCCTTCAAAGACCAGCCAGTTATTCGGAAATTATTATTTTGTCAAAACTAACATTGGCGAATCAATGAATTACATTTTGATTTATTGATAGTTAAGAAGATAATTTCATATGTTGTCATATTACTTACAAAATAACTGGCTTATAAAAATTGGTAGAGCACGTTTTAGTTGTAAAAATGCAAAGATAAGAGCGACGAGAAACCGACTGACAACATTTGAAAAAAAAAACTAAAATTACCACCACTGATGGGGATTTCTGAAATATATCCATTTAATAAGTATCTATGAGAGTGAAGGTAACAAAAAGTTTATCATCTTCACGATGAAAAATCCAGGATCTTTACGTACAAGAAGCAGGACATTACATTGTATTATTGAGATTTGGTTTTTTGATGATCAGTGGACACGAAGTCATGGTGAATATTTTTCTAAACAAAATATTGTCTGCATCACAGGGTTAGACGGGCTACAATGGACGTAAGGGCATAAAGTGGCACGTGGGTGGTGGATGCTCCATTCATATTTCGAAGCCAATTGGAGAGTAATTTCAGAGGTCTACGAATAAAGCATTCAGGTGGAATTGGACTGCTTAAATGGCACTGTCGGTTCTTGAGCCTCGTTCTATTAAGGCTTGAATGAAGGCGAGAATAATAGGCGGTATACCTACCTCCAACTTCTGCAGTGCAGATAACTCAAGGTTACAACCATTTACATTCATGGATCCTCCTTTGTAAATTAAAGAGTCTTCATTTAAATTACAATAATCCTGTATTCATTAGAATAAAACTTCGAAGTCTACATTTCACAATAATTCGCAAGATAATAATCATGATCCTTCTTCAACTTTTTTTCCTAAAACTCATACTGTCTGACAGTTCTGTAACTATTGACAGGTGACATTTGACATTAACGTGTTCTACTAGGACAATGGCGGGGCAAATTATTCATTATAATTTTAACTTGTTAGTTACGGCCATAACTATGACAACATCTACGATAGCCTCAAGATTCACGACCATAATTTGAAGTGAAAAAAATAAGGATATTCAATAAAAAAATGGTGACCATGTGAGAATAATGTACCTACCTAATATTCCAAAACTATTTCTGAATGCGAATAATTTATTACAAATAGCAACTGAAAACTTTCGAAAAATAGATATTTTAGAGGTATTTTATTTCCATAAAATATTTCCGATTGCAGGTCCTGCCTTCTTCAGGCGACATTTCAGCGGCATATATAGTATCAATTTGATTTCCTTCGACATTCCATTTTTAAGTAGCAATCACGATGTTATTTCCATTCCAAATCTATTTTATTACCTACACGGCGATACGATTTACTTTCTTCAAATCTACGAGTAGATAATTTACGACAATTTTCTTTGAAGTGTTTTTGTTCATATTAAAGTTCATTGCTTTTCATAAATGTTTTAGTTAGTTTAGTACTTACTAAACTTAGGGTTAGTAAAACACGTACAGGAATTTTATGAGTTTTTTTTTCTTACAATTGCAATGGACGTCTTGGGCTTAACAATTCTTATAGCACGATATAGCACTGTCCTATCTTCCTCTTTCCCAATAAACATATCCGTTTCACTTCAAAACAATATTGCACGTATCTTTACACTTAGCAATAATATAAAAACCATCAACTAAATTGCGCAATTCTGATAACTCGCAGTTACTTTGAAGTACAATTATAATTTGCACTTCTGCTAAAACCTTTTCCATATTAAAATCATGCAAATGTTGCCTTTTAACACTTAAATACTATCAATTATAATAACTAACGCATTTGTAGTCACTTCGGCGTTGCTTATCTAATACATTGCGTGGCTCCACAAAAATAACGCCGTAAGTGCCGAGCGTAGAATCAAACTGGTTTAGAAAATCATTGATAAGTAATTCTGTTATTATGTATTATGGTAAGTAGATACTTTAAAAAAAACTTCTTTGAGAAGCAATTCTAAGTAAAACAGTATAATATGGTAAAATGTGTTTTCGCGGAAAACAATTTCGAATCATAAACAAAAACAAATCACTGGTGAAGTATATAATTACAAGCACAAGTGACCACCGGACACAGTTAATTGCCTCATAGGGCACGTCCTCTATGAACTTACTCTGTGAAATAATAATGCATTGTTATAAGCAGAGGTAACCTTAACATTAAGAGGGCTATATGACTGTTCTATCACTTTCCTCGTAAAAAATTTCCTTCTTTGATTTTTTTGATGAGGAAAGTGATAGAACAGTCATATAGTCCTCTTAATGTTAAGGTTACCTCTGCTTATAACAAAAAAGTTATAGCATAAAACGCTCATCTACAAAGCTCTACGGAAGCCCTAAAAGCCTATTACGCGAAATCGTTCGCAATTTCCTTACTATCCGTTTAAACGGTTTGCAAATGCCGATTTTCCGATTTCGCATACGTCATAATTCTTCGGCATACAATAAAATTGCAACTCACTACTTAGTACCAATTTCCGTGTATTTGTTCGGCTCGAAGACAACTCACTTTGTGTGTGTGGGTAATGATAGTAATTTTGTTGAATACTACCGTTAAAATTTGAGAGGTTGTATAAAATCGAATTTATAAGGAGTTATTTAGTTAATATTACGATCTTGACTGTACCTTACGAATACTACTATACTTACCAACAAGAGAAAAACATGCAGCCATGTTCTTTATCACACGTCAGAAAAACTATTATGAAGAGGTTTTCACATTTCATTTGTCTTCCGACAAATCCTAAAAACTATTTTGATCGTTAGTCAGTACTGTACCTAACGTCACATATCGGGATCAGGATCACTTCGGCAGAGATTTTACTCTATTAGGGATGACGTGAAAATGACATCGAAAACTCGTTTTACTAGTGGGTGAAACGAGTTTTTGGCCGAGATATGACGTCATCCCTATTAGAGTAAAATCTCTGTCGAAGTGAGAATAAGGCCCCTGATGCCCCATCTTTTTTGAGCAATTTTTAAATTCCATACGATGCTACTGTCCGTCATAAACAAAGCCGTAAGTAACGCTAGTACAAAAACTTAAACTCTAATCACAGAACCGTGTCACACTAGGTAGACATACCACGCTAATAGGAAACATTAAATCAAAGACACAAAACTAAGTTTCCACTAAAAAAGTTGAAAAAACTAACGACTTAGAAGCACGCATCGAAAACTTGGCCGAATTAAAAGTTGCTGTAATAAACAATAAAAAATACCAAACAAGCTATTTTGATAGGAGTTTCAGTAATCGTAAGTTGGATAAATAGGGTAAAATACAAGGCTTCTGTGCTTTTATGGGTTATACTGGGTGTACCAGAACTAGTAGGTACTTATATTATCCCAAGAGGAGGCAATTCTCGACACTTACGAGAACAACAAAATGTTCTACCTAACACTTTTTATGAAACAATAATTTTAATCGAAGAAAATGTGCAACAAAGCCCTTAGTTTTTTCAAATTGTATATTTTAGGTACGGAGGATTTATGTAGGAAGAAAACGTAGATGAAATGGGTTATTAATTTTATTTTGGTATTTAATAAAAAATAAAATAAGACTTCTTAGAAATACCCATTTAGCTGTTCTCTTCATTCTGTCATAGTTTCGGGACACCCTGTAGAAAGTTTTTGACTGAAAATGTAATGGGATGGAAATTCGAACGACTATTTAAGTAGCAAGGACTTTATTCGTTTTGTTATTGAATTCAATAGCTCCTTAACCTTAAATTTTAAGACTGATGTCCGCTATGCAATCTTCAGGCTGTTGATAACCTTGTCAATGTATATCTGAGTGTAGAAAGGTGAGAGCTGAAGGATATCTGTGTGTAAAAAGGACACGCTGTTGAAAACCAACATCAGGGTTTAGCCCAACTATGCTAAACGCAACAGCAAGGAAAAACCTGTATCAACAACACAAAACTGAAATTCTCACTTTATTTTTGGTCCTAGCATAATAAATCTCTGATACATTGTTTACAAAGTCTGCGATGTTATTATACTTATTATACGCCATCACGGAAGCTACTTACGCCATCTGCACACGGTATTACCTTCAAGAAACCAAGACAAAGGCGATAGCCATTAGCCCAACAAACAACCACTTAGTCAAAGAAAATAAAAAATTGCCATAAGTAGGTAGCAATTACAAAAATGGCCATAATGATACTAGTTAGGCATTCACAAACGACGTAGGAAAATTCTTAATATGACATTGATTAGGCTGTAGTCATGAAAATCGAGCTGCATAGGCTGCAATCACATAAAAAGCAGACGATGGATAATGTCAAACAACTTTTCGCTCCCACACTTCAATATTTTTAGAGATACTAAAAAATGTGGACCAGATTTGGTCACAATTGGTGCAATTTATTTGGTCAGACAATTTGTTTAGAACGAAATTATATTTTTTGGTAAATCTTTCCATTGTTATTCTCTATATCGGTTTTGCCATTTTGCGTAATTGCAATCAGTGATATCTTTAAAAATATTGTGCGAGCGAGAAGGTTGTTTGGCGTTACCCAAGCTTGTATGCAAGCTTACTTTTAAAATTAATACAAGGCTATCCAAAAAATATATAGCCAATTTTTTAAATCTACTACATTATTTTAATTTTTTTATCGATACCTTGAAAATATGCACCTGAAAACCGGCTTACTACGCCCTTTTTGAATGAGCTCAAGCCCATTGGTATAATGACAATTTAAAGACTTAAGGTCGATTTTATTATCATATTGTATGATTCTTGTGGAACTATTAGCTCATGACAATAACGTAATGATGTCGCGCACGCACCCGGTTTTCTTATCGGTGTTGTGCTGTAAGACTAATATTAGTTTTTATAACACTAAAATGTTGGAATATTTACATTTTATTGGGATATTAAGGGTTGTAAAGGACACTTAAGGGTTAAGAGCTCTCCGATACTCGTAGCTTGAAGTTTGTTATCAATAAAAATGACATGCTACCTTTTTACATGCAAGGATTTCGAAAGATTAAAACAAATAATTTAGTGTACTTACTTATAAACGCTGTTTAACATCAACATCTGATTCAAATCACCCCATAGTTGTATTTTACTAAAATTATCTACTAATACCTAAGATATAACCTAGCTTTAAGGTGTTTTTAACTATGAGTCAACACGTATAGACGTTTATAAAGTTTAGTAGAACTTTGTCAGAAAAGAGAAACATCAAACATTTTATTTTTCAAAGCAGTTTATCTTTAGGTAACTTAATTGACTAGAGTAGTCTTAAACTATCATTTTGAAAGGCCTTTTCCCTACAGGTTAATGGCTTAATTAATGGAAATTGCATAAAAATAATGAGAAATCGTTCGGTAAAGTAGGGGGTGGTTCACTAATTTATTAACCACAAGCATTGATGGACCCACCATACAGAAATTAACTTCACCCATATTGCCTTCATCATGCATAGTATGTACTGTAATTGAATGGGTTTGATACTTGGAAGAATTAATGTTTTTTTTTTGTCTCCAGAAAGTGTCTGAAAACTTTTTCTAATTTTTGTATTAAAATTTTTTGTATGAAAGCTGTTGGCCGGTAGTTCTAAAGAAAATCTATTATAGACAATTTTTTTTTAATCTTGGTTACTTACTTACCTACCTAAGATTTTAAATTGAATGTAACCAATTTTTTTTTTTACCAATTTTTAAGTATTGATCTAAAATATTTTTGATATTAATTCAGAATGAGTTTGGTAAAAAAATTAGTTAAAAAATCAATTCTTTGTAATAAATATTCGATAGGAAATGACTTTTATCTACACTTAGCTTGAAATCAAATTCATTTACTTCTCTGACTTTAGTTAATAACTAATGTGACCTTTAGTGGGTAGGTAGGTAACTTTGAATATCTAGTCATCGAATATTTTTTCCCTAACAGACAAAAATCATTTCAATAATAAAAGAATAACAATTATTATGTTTGAGTATTAAAACTGTGAATTCCAACTGCAATAAACGTCACGGCAGCTTATAATAGGCTTGAAATTTTCTTATAGCACAACTTTTACGTAGATTTTCTTGGGGTTGGCTGCTTACATTAACCAAGGTAGGTACGTAGGTAATATAAGGCTATTATGGTACTAATCTAAATTGATGGGGCGTCCGAAAACCGGCATGTTTTGATATTAGTAATTTCTTTGGCGTAAAATAATATGATTGAACTAAGCCAAAGTTTTCATTACTTAAATGTATTACTTAGATATTATTAAATAACTAAGCTATATGGTATTTTTTGTGGCTTGAATCGTAGCAAAATTTTATTTGTCCAATCAAATCTATCATTTTTTTTCTAGGAATTTTATCTTTTGGAATAATATTAGGTCCAATGTTTGAGAGCTCAACGTTTTTCAATTTATTCTAATAAAAAGAATGAAAATTTGAATATAACTGAACATAAGAACGTTGCTATTTAAAAATAGATTATAGTTAGTAAACAATAACAAAGTTTTATACAGAAGCTTAATTTTTTCAGACGATATTAATAAGTAGGGCTAACATGTCATAACACCAATAAATACCTATCTAATTTATTTAAAAAAAAAGTATTGATTGTCACAGTCATGCGAGACTCATTGGAGATCAATTATCCACAATTCGAGCACTTGGTGACATGACGACAATACTAATTATAAAATATCAAAACCATTTAAACCTTATTCCACTAGGATAAGGACGAGAAAGGCTCAGCAGCGACAGGTGACTATAACAATTTGTACGCGTATACTAATTGCGCAGAGTAGTGCTACTTTCATAGGTACTCTTGTATTGTTTTTAACAACTACGTTTTTTAGGTCGAGATCACATCCGTATTTACATTCGTAAAAAAACTTGCTACTTGGTAAGTGTATGAACTTGAGGGATTTTAAAATATCTACAGAAAATACGGGCTAGCCGCAGGGAATTTTGAGCCGAAACCCTAATATTGATTTAGGTTAGAGAAACTTATTCAAGAATATCTACCTATTTGATAATGCTACATCTGGTGACACCATTTTTGGACCAGCCTAGGCCTCAGCGTGGCTTAATGACTGCTGAAACTGGAACCAAAGCTTCAGCAAACAAACAAACTTAACATGCCCAAAGGCAATTTTAGACATCTTCCATCTCTCTCAGTGTCTATCAGGATCATCAAACAAAGATTTTTGTAGTTGCGTAGTATTATTTTATATCATGATATTTTATTGAGTCACAGTACTCAACACGACTAAAAATATTAGGTATTCTCAACTGAAAAATAAAGCAATCAAAGTCCAACTACTCTACACGAAATTAGTACAGATTGCCCATTATGAGCCATCACAGATTCATGCAAATGACCCCATCTACATGCACACATACGCACAGACAATCAGCACCAATCAATAATCTATTGGCATGCTTAATAACTAGCCAAGGATGTCAGCCGGCCGCCACTAACAATAATTGGTACGCGCTGATAAAGCCTTATTTACATGGATCGAAATTACGAGTTTACAAATATATTTGTAAATATGTGACAGGCGTCACAGCTCAGTCGGTAATAGCTCTGCCTTCCGTGCTGTGGGTCGTGGGTTCGATCCCCACCAAGAACAAACATTTGTGCGTGGAAAACATAGATGTTTGTTCTATGTCTGGGTGTTAGTAGGTATGTATTATAAGTATTTATTTACAAAAAAAAAAAGTATATAAGTATTCTATCAGCCATCTGGTTCCCATATTACAAGCATTGCTTAGTTTGGGACTAGAAGGTGTTGTGTGAAATGTCCCTGAATATTTATTTATTTATTTATTTATATGTATATTGTAAAAAAGTATATAAGTATTCTATCAGCATCTAATTCCTATATTACAAGCTTTGCTTAGTTTAGGACTAGAGGGCGTTGTGTGAAATGTCGATGAATATTTATTTATTTATATTTTGTGGACATTTTACACAACGCCATCTAGTCTCGAACCAAGCAAAGCTCCTATGGTAACCAAGTTGCTGATAAGTATTTTTAAAGCTACATTATTTTTGTAAATAGGTACATACAATACCTACATAGTAACACCTACCGAACAAACATCTACCTATGTTTTGTACACAAATACATAGATAGGAAACTCTTTATCGGTTCACTGTACCTATGACATTTTCACTGGATTCTTTTGATAGTCGTATGTTTCAGACGAGAAACTATCTCCATGTAAATGGCTTTTTATTTGTACTTACACGTCGATGATAATTGGATGCTCTCAATAATAAATGGAATAATTAGAGAGATCGTTGCTTTTGTGATTGCGACGTTGACTTTTGATTATGAATTTCGCCTGAATTCAATGAAACGCTTAATAATAATGCTTAATATTCTTATCGAATTCGAATAATTGGGTACCTAGTGTGTCGGATTTAGCCGCTGTAGTGATCATATTGGCAATAGGGTCGACGGGGAACCTAATTGAAATGTTTAGCCTTTTTGTGCCTAGGTACCTACATAACTAGGTTTTCAGATTCAGTTAAGAGTACCTACATAGTTTATGTTATAGCTTAGGTGGTAGATTAGCCTAGAGTGAGTACATTGTATCCTGTTCGGCGCTGCAATACTTTATAAGATAAAATTTATAGGTACTCATGAAAATTTTGAAATGCGTAGGAGGTACCTTACGATTTGGGTAAGTAATTTACTTTAAAAAAACTCTAGCTCCACTCGTTTCACATATTTAGTTATTATAGACAGAAGTAACCGCCCAACATCAGCCCCCGTATGCCAATCTTTTGCTGTCAAGTTATATTTCACTGCCCAGTGTAATTTCTTCAGGTCACGTGGTACAATTTTGTACCACGTGATCATTCTTTTTAGACATTTGACAGCAAAATATGCGCGAAAACACATCAAATGACATCATAATGTCACTATTTAGTCACAGAATAACTATGAGTTAGTATGAACTGACCATGATTTAAAACTTTGCAGTTCAACTTTGATTGGCATACCAATGCAGATAGACCATCTGCTTTTCCCAATACTTTTTAAATAAAGTGTTTTTTATTTAAAAAGTGTTGGTAATTAAACACTCGTGTAAACAAATCATTAGAATAGTAGACCACCTCGGAGCTCGTCATGCCCACGCGCCATCAACCGGTCAATAATGCAGAGAAGTAGGTAAGGGTCCCACTCTTTGCCCAGCGATTGTTGTCCAGCGTTAATAAAACGGCGTATATATTAGATATTTTGACAGTTCTAAGCTGTTCGTAACGAGCACACGGTTGGTAAGATTGGATAATTTACGACAAGACATACAAACAGATTTTTTTTAATGTCGTACTTTCTGACTCGGCCTGATTTTGAACGACTGTAGATGGCGCTAGTATCATAGAACTTAGTTATAAAAAATACTTTTGTGCAGTCACTATGAAAAAAAACTGAGAGTTTTTTTTCATAGTTTTTTTTTTCTCACTCATACATATTGTCAATAACAACAAACACATGATAACAAAGAAATCATGTGTCTGAGCTTACCTAATATGAAAATTATTAAGTATTTATAAGTCCACCTTATTATACTCATGGGTTTTTTGGTACAATTATACCTGAAAGGATTTCTACTGCTGCCTATTTTTGTCCACAGGCACTTTTTTATCGTTTAGTGTGCACGAGGAGACGCACTTTTTTGTTATCTCCATAGGCTACTTAAAAATGTTGAATAAACTTTTTGTCCGTGTGTCCCGTATGTCTGGAAGCAACTAGAACGCCCACAGTATTCGTGAAAGCTCACAACTTGATTTGTGATTTCAAAGATTATTGCTCTTACATTCCTATGGTGGTGGTCATTCGCCGTTGTTTCAAAATTTCGCACGAGGGTTTGCATCCTAGTAAGATGCTTTTTTTTATACATTATAGGCAAACGTTTAATCGCAATCTCACATGATGTGACGATGCAGTCGACGATGTAGCACATTTGCTTAGAAGAAACCTATTCACTCTCCTCTTGAAAACATGTAAATTGTAAGCGTTCGGAAACAGACGCGGAGACGCCAGCCAGGAGTTCCACTCTTTGACGGTCCTCATGATAAATGTTAAGGCAAAGCACTTGGTGCGGACAGGTGGCATATGGACTCTGCATGTTCTCTCATGCTGAATTATGAATTGATAATTTAATAAAAAAATCGAATCAAATTTTCTTTCGATCAACTTTCAAACTCAACTTTGTTAAAGATGACGATAGTGTCAACTAGAACTCTTTTGGTTAGCTTCACTGGATGTAATCTATCATAATATGATAGATTACATCCACATTATTATCACACACACATTATCTGACTACATTGAATATTTTTTTTATTCCTACATGTATCATTTAGTAAGACTATCAAAAAGTACTGAGGTATACATGAGCGTTGAAAAAAAATCTAATTGACACGGAAATTGTATAACACACAATCCTTTTTCGAAGAAGGACAATAAAATGTTATCTGTCAGTCAGGTATCTTATCTCAATGTCATCCACAAAGAATTATTTCATTACGTGCTACTGAACTTAAGGGCGCACGTGACAACGGCTTTACAGGAGGACTTTCTTAGACCTATTTCCCTAAAGTAAATTAAAACTAACATTGAAACTAATATTTTAAAAAACATATTCATAACTAAAACTATATCTTATACATATCTGAAAGTAGGTTTGTTATTTATTTGAGAACCTACTTAGATACTCATTCGTAGTGTAGTATGGTAGAGCAAATTCAAAAGTGGCTCTTTGTTTTCCTAGTGAGTTTGTCTATTTTTGTATTGTATTTTTATAATTACAAATTTACTTTACGAATAAATAATTTATAATAGTTATTTATAAATCGTTTGCAACGGTGTGTAGATGGCTCAACTGCTTCATGTGTATTTTGTACATATTATAGGTATTGTGAATACTTTATTGGTCATAATTTTCTTTGTGAATAAATTCCTTAGATAACTTTACGAATTAGCATAATTTAATCTATTTAAATATAAATAGTTTTTTTGGTTCTTCTTTATTTATTTATATTGATGTTTTTATTCATAAAAGCTATACTAAACATTAATCACTACAAAGAATGTCAGATTAATGTACCTCTAAGTACTTAAAAACAGCTAATTGTAATTCGAGGCACGGCACCGCACCTTTGCCTCCAAGAATGCATGTTTTTTGCAAGAAAATAAAGTAGCAACGACCAAAGAATCTACATTGTAGATTGCGATTTTATGAGTTTAAAATGTGGCTAGCAGCGCCATCTGTTGGTGAGTAGATGGTACTTTAGTTTAGCTTTGGTTGTAAAAGTAATTTCTTATTCAATATTTTATTAATTTGGTATTTTCTTTTTATGTGAGCTTGTCAAGTAAAAAATATTTTTAATTTGCTATGGATAAAACCATTGATTGTATTATATGAAAATCACTTTTTTAATTGGGTACCGGCTTACATAAAAAAAGTATTAAAATTGAATTTTCCATTTAACTGTATTTACCAAATTAGTCAACAATGTTTTGGAGTCGCTATGAATAAAACTATTGTATTACAGGAGTTTTTTTTGGACCACTCGTTTAATGAGTTCAAGCTTTCCCAACTTATACACAACTTATTTAAATGAAGTCAAACTTAATCATAACTTATCTCATTATAAGTTTATCCTTTGGCTTGGTTCTAATCTAAAGAACAAAAGGATTCCACGCGTTTCAATTAAGGATTAGGGCGAAGTGGTTTTGTTCACGAGTGTACACATGTGGTGTGCTGGTACATTCAGTTACAAAAGTATTTAATTAGTTTTGAAGGATCTCTACTATAACATAAAGTTCTTTGATGACCTCGGGCGGCGGAGCGGGTGATTTATAAGCGAGACGCTAGAGGTGCAGGTTTGATTCTTGCTGCGGGACTAAATATATCAGCTCACATCTTACTGCATAAACCGGTGAATCCCTAAATCAGTGGAGTTAAACTACACATATTTATAGGTTGTCACAAAAAAAGTTCTAACAGAAAATTCACTGATTTTCAAGATCAATTACCTTCTTATTAATAGTTTTTAATCATCTAGAGATTGGTATTTATGTAGCTACTTTATAATTTTATTTCTTTCACTAGTTTATAAACCTTTTGCTAAAATCGCTATGACCTAAATAGCCTCAATATTAGTACTAAATATGCTAAACCTAGACTGAAACAAAATTTGAACGTAACTTTTAGTAACATCAATATTTGAAGTGCCCATAGATAACAGAACAGTCAATTCGAAAAGGGCTTTCGGATATTTAGTACCAATAAGTGTAAGGTTCGTGTATCAACGGAGCAATAAACAAACGAATTAATGATTCGTGCCGTCGAAACACTGATTTTAATACTTCGTGACGAGCTGTGACATGCCTATTTATTATAAGTAGGTTGTACGCGACTGTACATCAACTCTACGAAGACGATTTAATGTACAGCCTGAGACAAAAGTAGATTAAGAATGTATTATCATCTGGTTGCAAAGAAATAGTAAATTCAGATTGCAAACTATGGTCTTGACACAAATTAATTAGTGTGCTGAATATTTTTGAACTTATAAACAAACAATGGTCATTTCTGTTTGTAGCTAATGAGGCAATGCATTGTTATATAACATCAGGTGGGCCATCGGCTTGTTCTATCCTATCCTACTAATATTATAAATGCGAAGGTTTAGATGTTTGTGTTTCAATCACGTCGAAACTACTGAACCAACTTGGATGAAACTTGGCATAGGTATATATAGTTCGTAACCTGGATTGACACATAGGCTACTTTTTATCCCGAATAATTTACAGGATCTACAGGATAAAATGAACGAACGGGATTAGCAGCGCCAATTTAGCAAGAGGATGATGTCATGTCATGTCACGTCAGTTTGACAGGGCGTAGTAGGTACTACCTCTTTGGTCTAACGACTAACGTTTGACATTCGAGTACGGGTTCGGTGTAATGTCAAGTTTCTCAAAGAAGTATCCGCTCGGTACACTCACAGATAATATAGCGTACACGGAAACGGTACTCGCGTACGAAGTCGCGGGTAACTGCTAGTCCTGTATAAAAAAAACACTAAAGACTTCAAAAAATACATTTTCTACTCGCAACTGCACTCACACAAAAATTAAGTACTCTTTGTGTGCGTGTGTTCGTGCGTCATATAATTTTTATGAAACACGTATTTTGAACTTATTAGGCGTTTCATAAAGTCTGTAACAGTATGTAAAGTACTTTATATTCGCGTCGAGGCAGCTCTTCCATGCGTCATGGGCTTTTACAAGGAATAGAAAACTATTGATATGGTATGAGGTATATAGGTACTATTTTTTTTGTGGTATCAATAATTGAGAAGTGGAGCAAGACAAAGACCGGTGGCAGTCTATCGTGTCGGAGGCCAAGACTCACTTTTGGCCTTTGGGGTTGATGCGCCAGAGTAAGTATCAGTTTATTCTATTTTGTTGGCGATTTGAGTGAAAGAAAAAAATCTTGTTTGAAACCGTCGAATGACATTGCGTCGATTATATACATAACCGATATTCCGGATATCCGCTCGTCATCAATATCTCACCATCGCTAAATTTTCTTTTATCAATGAATATACCTAATTATTTATTTAACTAAGTATGAGTATCCAGCACTTAGGAATATAATAAAATAATCAGTGAAATAAATTATCCGTTGTTTATTTATAGGCACCAACAACAAAATACCACATCCACCGTTCCCACATTCAGTGAAACAACATTATTCATGCGTCTCGCTATTTGTATTAGTTACAAATGAACGGTTACCGAAATAATTTAAATGCTAATTCAATAATTAAGCGGGCCCGCCCGTAACCGGCCGTGCTTGTTCGCCATTCAATCGATCAACAACTGTTACTACTGTTTTAGAACTTGTATATTAAACTTCAGAGTATTTTAGGCAAGAATGAAAAACTGTAAAGTGTTTAGATCTTTAATTTTTAATTTTAGGGTGAATGGGATTTTTCAATCGTAAGTTAGGTATAGTAAATAAACAGGCCTTTGCATCTTATCTAAATGATTTATACAGCATCAGACGCTACTAAGACGCTGCAGTGCCTGGGACACTTTTTAGATGGAGTAGGCTCGCCCAGCACCAACTATACTTAGATATATACTAGGTACATATCTCGTAGATCTAAAAGGATACCCTCAAATAATCGCGTCAAACAAATAAAAACACTTGCCCAACTAACAAGCCTTAATACCAAAATTCAGACCATTCAACCATCTCTTCATATTATCATCCAAAACTTGGCACCTCGTTACACCGAAACGTGCATAAATAAATTAAACTCATCGCGTGGACTCAGTTGCGGTAGCGAATTAGTCGGCTCTTTGTGCAATCAAGCGGGCCCTTCGCGCCCTAATGAATATGAATACGGGTGAATACGCTTCGGTGCTGGAACACCGCCCGCTCGCCGACGCAACTCATTAAACTGGCTGCGGTCACACCGATGTGTAACACGCGTGAAAAACCCTTTTGGTAGAGGTAAGAGTTGTAAGATGCTGGTGGGACAGAAAAGCTAGCAGAACCGATATCCGTTGAGGAATAAAGGTTCTCGAACGGCAACTGCAAACCAGAACGCAATGTACCGTTGATCTTTAAATCCGTGAGTGCCAAATGCTCAAATCTTTTTCTTCGGTATCTATGATTTCAAAGTATCTTCTTTTTTTGATCTTGATTCTTTAAGATTCCTTTACTTTGGATTTAACCGGGTGAGACTCTAAGTAGGTAAAGCTCCGCATTTCAGCGCAATAAACTCTATGGCCATAGCTAACGATCAAATGCGAATAAGAGTAGTGTCTCGAATAATAACTGTTTCTCTCGTACTTGATTGAATGGTACGCATCAGTGTAAATTATGGATATCTTGCAGTTATGAATACGCAAATCTAACTTCTGTATTGCCTTGGCTGTTCGTTTCAGCGGCTAGTTGGACAAATTCATTACAATTTGCATCTCCTATTATAGCTCAATTTAAACTTGATAACGAGTATTGAAGGTATGATTCTGGACAAAAACGTAATGAAAAAGTTTTGAAAATCATTTTCAATGTAGTTAGTGTAAACTAACCTTAAAAAATGTGCTTATTGAAAAAATAGTTTCAGCTTTATTATACATTAGCTACCGCCCGCGACGTCGTCCGTGTCTCGTTCGTCCTGTAATTTTTTCGAGTTGAAAAGTTACAAACTATACCTATGTATTCCAAATTTCATACAGATCGGACCAACAAATGCAGTCTGATTAAAACACAAACATCCAAACATTTAGGGCGGCTTGCGCCAGAATCGCTAAACGCGTTTAAATCTTAAATAGTATTTAGCGAGTTGTCAAGTCATACAAATACGTCAGATTTAAATCGATTTAGCTGTTAAATACGTTTAGTGATTCTGGTGCAAGACGCCCTTAGACAACTTTGAAATTTACCTATTATTATTATTAGGATATTATATTATACCAGCCCCCGTATGCCAATCTTTTGCTGTCAAGTTATATTTCACTGCCCAGTGTAATTTTTTCAGGTCACGTGTTACAATTTTGTACCACGTGATCATTCTTATTAGACACTTGACAGCAAAATATGCGCGAAAACACATCAAATGACGTCATAATGTCACTATTTAGTCACAGAATAACTATGAGTTAGTATGAACTGACCATGATTTAAAACTTTGCAGTTCAACTTTGATTGGCATACCCCTGCAGAAGGCTAAAAACACTTATAAACTAGTAGCGCTTTCTTTGGTAATTTCTATCAAAACTTAGTTCGTGACATCCTTAGCAGGTGGCAACAAACTCACTGTTAATATTAGAATGACAAAACTGGTCTTCGTTAAGCATTACCCTGCACGTGCTATGAACCTTATTAACTGTAGATAAACCTTACTTAATTTTACGAGATACCTTTGTTTAGGACGTGGCACTGTTGAACTTTGAGTTGCTAAAAGTGCGGCGACTCAATTTCAATAGCGGTGTAGGTATATTGTAGTACAGCTTGAAGGAGCGGAAAGTACTTCGACCATACCTACCTATTTATATCGTCAAGCAGTGATGCTCGCATTGCTGTCTTCCGGTTTGAAGGGTATGGGTGCTGGTGCACTTATAGGCACATGAAACTAACACCAATGCGTCTCTGAGTGATATCGTTTAGGTAAATTTTTATAAAAATTAAAAAAAAACTGAAAGGTGCAGTGCACGTCCTTAGGTGGGTATTTAATCTGTTTATCTAGATTTAAAGTAGCTATAATATAGCTATAGCTATATTCGAGGGCAGCAACTATTAAGTAACTGCTAAAAACCTGAGATATTTTGGACAGCAAAGATATATCTGATAAATTGCCTAGACCGTTAATAATTAAAGGTTTCTGTTTATTTTACTTATAAAAAATAAAACTAAGACTACGGTCTCTAAACTTATAGAGCACCGTATCGTATGATGGTCTTGACGGTCATCAAATAGCGGTCACCACATTTTGAAAAACCAGTAACAACCTCTTTAATATTAGAGACATGCCTGCTACCGGTAACAATTTTTTTCAAACTTAATTGTTGTGCTGCTATCACTGTAACTATCTATTTCGTGGGAACTCGTGTCATCCGCCATTTTGAGCGTTTGTCGGCAGACATCTTGTCTTCTTGGTAATGAATGGAGTACAGTTGCAATCCTACATTGTTCACAGAGCATTGAAGGCAGTTTGGTGATCTTTATGTAGATTATGAATTAGAAGGTGTATTTTTTTTTAATTTGTAAAATTGTGTTTACTTCGCATTTTTTATGAGTCATGTAGCTAAATACTAAGTAATCCTCCACCTACAATCACATTCCACATATCTGAGGGTCGTGACCACCTCCAGACATTAGGTAGATATCCTAACGATTCCTGACGATAGTACCTACCCCATCCTGAAAGTATGTCTGATTTGAATGCGATTTTTCTAATAAATCTAGTTGATCTGGGATGGTTTTTAGTTATGAGGGTATTCATCAGTTCTAAAAACCAGTTTTGAGCAAACTCAGGCATAACTTCAGTTTGGAAAACTTAGTTCATCTGAAATTATTAAGATTTGATGAACTGGAGTTCACACTGATGGTCACCAGCAATGATGAAAAGGATCTAAGGAGATTTTCATGTTGCTTCAACCATGAAAATGCTTGGATGCTTCGTTTGCCTAATATTTTATTTAGGATAAAACAGTTTTTAGTTGACTTTTTTTATGTAAATTCTATAAATTGAATAGTTTCATATAGTCAGCGGAAAGAAAAAAAAAACTTTTCCACTGACATTATTATTTTGACAAGTCTACGCACGGCGCATAATTTTTCAAGCAATACCCTTTGGTTCTGATCTTACCTAGTGTATTGTGTATCACGCATAATCTCTTGTTTTAGTTTTTAGTTCCGTATCATTATTGTTTTTATCACCATTGTTAATGTTGACACGAATGTTTATAATGACGTTTATTGTTAAGATAAGAACGGTAATTTTTGTGAGAAAGAGTCGTTTTCTTTGTTTAGGTAATGTAGGTTTAATGGATACCTTAGTCTACGCGTACCGTTTTCTTTTTAATAATGGTACAGGATGTCAAATAAATATCTCAAAATCACACGGAAGCTTCAGCCTGTTTTTATCTAATTTACAGAATTTTTTTTATTAAATGCTGAATAAGAAAACATTCTATCTCATTGCAGGATTAGCTTGGTGTGTAATATGTGTATAAGTTCACGTTAACTAAATTTTGAATAGAGATTTGAGCAGCGGGAAGTTTACATAACTGATGATTCTCCATACAATTAAAGGCTAGTTTACGTTAACTTTGTAGTATAGGAAAAGCATACACATTATGAGGGTAGAACGAAAATTTCTAGCAGCACTTAATCTTAAATTCTTTTAATATTTTTTTTTGATCTAGAATTTACTACCTTCCTAACATCTTCATAGATCATGTCTTCTAAACATTGACCTTCTTAGACTACCTAACGAGATCTTGACGAAATATGACTTATTTTTTCAAGACATCAATGTTTATCTTAATTGCCACATAAGCTCATCTTAGACTGTTTCTAAGTAACTTATCTACACATCTTTTTGGACGTGTTCACCCACTCAGAGGATGTGACATGAACTCATAATCTAACATAGTCACATTTTTAAGAATAACTGGCTTAGTTGTATTGCGACAGTCAAAAAAAATAAAAATATCATAAGCTCAATAAAAAATTTTTATATACCTATATATAATATCAGTAACTTGGTTAAGTTACTAAAAAGTTGAGTTATAGGGCTCTAGCTATTCAAATATGGAAGTTATTGCCGCTAGACGGACTTCCCCACATTGACCTTACATGCAGTTTTACGTGAAGAGGTCCCACTGCTGAGCAAAAAGCAGTGGGACAATGTAGGCAACAACAATTGCTTACACTTTATGAATGCTTAAAATGTATTTAATAGTCAAGCAGGCCATAATTAAAAATATACACGCCCGTCTAAACACAATTCTACAGTTTCGTGGTTTTCATCCAAAAGTTGACTTCGCTCGTCGCTACTTATGGCTAAGTTCACATCACTATGTGGTGGGAACTCAGTAGGCAGAACTAATATCAATAAAAGTCTAAAATGAGATTCCCAGCACAAAGCGAAGGGATTCACTGTAGAAAGTCAACACTATCGTGTGACGTGACACCCTTTAATATAATGTGCTGCCTTTACAACCGGCGAATACGTATTGGAAATTGATTTTGTCTTGTCTGACGTTGAGTATATTGCCTTGAAACAGCACAAGATAAGATTTTGTAAGAGTATCTAACAAAATTTTCAGTAAATAATACCTATTTAATAGATTTGCCTTTTGTAAAGTTTGTTCTTCGTATTGTACGAATGCTCAGATTTAAATGTGTTTTTTGTAAAATAGTTGATAGTCTCAGGATGCTCTAAAGAATCGGCATATTTCTGTAAAAAACGTATTCCATCATATAATAAATTAAATAATAAATAATAAATATTCATGGACTTTACACACAACGCCCTCTAGTCCTAAACTAAGCAAAGCTTGTGATATGGGAACTAGATGGCTGATAGAATACTTATATACTTTTTTTTTGTAAATACATATTTATTATACATAGTAACACCCAGACATAGAACAAACATCTATGTGTTTCCACGCACAAATGTTTGTTCTCGGTGGGGATCGAACCCACGACCCACAGCACGGAAGGCAGAGCCATTACCAACTGAGCTGTGACGCCTGTCTATAGTTTTTTTATACAAATTAACTATTTGCAGTGATGGATTTTCAAACGTTTTTGTATAATAAAATACTGCTCGAATCCTATAGTGCCTAATTTTTTTAGTCCTCATTCTCCTCTCCTCACGACGTATTTTTCAATGCTGAGGGTCGTGACCCCTACGTTTACATAACTAGAGAATTAAAATTATCTAGTATTGCTTCTACATGCTTTCGCTCATCATTCTCCGCTTTTTTAAAAACCACTTTCTTTGTCTCTTTCTCCATCGCGTAGTCGATCAGACGACTGGTCCCCAAATGTTTTTAAGAATATTGAAAACGTCTTGCAATCCGCTGACTGGGGGCGCGGTCGGCTGAAAGATTGCTAAGCCTTTACGATGAGCGGGGTAAATCGAATATTCACAATCTTAATCCGTAAAGCAGTTTTTGGAACTAGTTTCTAAATTAAATTATTTCGTATTTAACAAAAAATTGGTATTTTAAAATGTTTTTTGAAAAACGGAACACTTATGGTAACACTCCCAGTGTCTGTCTGTCCGTCCGTCGGTCACCTCCACCAGATCTGAACCATAAGAGCGTGAAAATTGATGAAATAGTAATAGTTTGATTCAACCCAAGATTGTTTGGTTTTAGCTAATGAAAACAATATTCTGAAAATTAGAAACAAAATGATGAAACATCGGCTGGTTCCATCATTTAGCGTACCTAGTACATAATCTGTTATACATAAAGCACATGATGTGTACAGTAAAATAAGCCGTTATTTAGGTATAAAAAACAGGTGCTCATTAAGATCAACGATTATTTTATGAACATAAAACATGTAAAAAATCAAGCCAGTTTTTGGCTAGTTTGAGTAAAATAGCTAATCAAGATTACAAAACTCCAACATGAACAGTTGTAATAAGTACTAAGCTTGTCAAAGTTAGCAGTCTGTGTATCTAAATTAGAATCAGGAGCTAATAAATGAACGTATAAATTACGTAATCAAACCTCAATCCAATAAAGTTAACCCTTCAGGGATCAAAGACAAGAACTCAAATTCCTCAACAACCGTCCCCGAAATCCTAACAATTGTAATTAATACAACTTTTAACCCGGAAATATCTGCGCACTCCATCAAACTCCCATCAGATCACAAAGGCAATCAAACGAAATTAAACTGTACAAATTCAGGAATTCGAAGTTCAAATGGAGGACGACTGTTCGGGATTCTTTGGGCAAGTGCCAAAACCCCTGCGTTTAACCCTTCTTGTCATTTGCGAAGAACAAATTAATCATCATCATTTACATGCAGCACCAGTAGCCAGATTTGTTTCTGCGATTATGCGACCCTCGCTTCGTTAGCGGAGGGGCGGCATGGAACAGATTTTGGATGACTTGTTTTAATATTTTCAATGTTCATTATCTTTCATTGTTAATTATTTTTTGTACACCATTACACATAAGTACAAAATTAACCGTTATACTGGCCTGAAAGCGTTTTAAAAGAGATGTTGGAAAAAAGTTCGGATCGGAAGACCTGAAAAACTTTGAAGGAGATCTTTCTCAGCACTAAGATAGGACTAGCAAAGATTATGACACTCCAAAAAAAGTTTTTGAATATTACTTTGACATTGTAAAATTACTTTGTACCTAGCAAAAACATCACCAATGTTATTTTGACACACAAAACAATTTAGCATCATCTCCATACCATTTTGTCCATCACAGATCCGTTCCTGTCCGACGACAATTATTGCGTTCATTTGTATTTGGCACACCGGACCTTTTGACCCACGCGCCGCGCCGAAGGGTTGACAGCGGGACGCGTGACGAATGACTGTGCGATGCTTGTTATAACTTAGGATTTTAATGCTGTAGGTGTGATGATAATGGTTTTAGGGTTAAAGTTTTTTTGTCACTAGCGATTTACGTCACCCTTTTATAACGATACATTGATTTCAATGTACCCCCTCGAATCGCCGCTAAATACTCGAACTCACAAAAATTCTGAGGTTCAAGCGACAAAGTTTTCCTTAATAAATTGCGGAGCCTCGCACCGGTTCATTAGGTCTACCCCTTAGCACTTCGAACCTTTCAAGAAAAAGACAACACTGTTTGCTTTCATCTAATATCGATGGATTAACGACACCCTTTTAAATTAAAAACGAAATGAAAACTTGCGACATCAACGTCGGAACGTTTGACTACGATGTTGGTTAATCTGAAATTTATTACCGCAAGCAAAAATTATGTGCTCCTATTGTTCAACTTAAGAAATGACCCGAACAATACCTTCATAATTTACTTTTCGATGCGTCTCTCTTCTACACAGATAAAGTCGTGATAACAAATGGTTACTAAAATAATAAAATAAACCTCAGTGCTGTGCAGCGACATATTTCATTAATAAATACAAAACAAACATCATACGGACTCACTTTGCAGTGTCCATACGTTACGGAGATAAAACAAAGATTCGAATTCCGTTGAATTTATGCGTTATCGAAGTAGGAGTGATGTTCGGGAGAACAATGGGCAGTCGTGGCGCCCCATGTGGCGAGGCGCGGTACTAACGACATTAGCAGGCCCGCGTCATACAGTGACATCTATCGCTGAGTGGCGCGAACTGCCTATTACAGGAAGAGGAGCATGCAGTGCTAAAGGTTAGGTGAGCCGTAGTTTCCTAGAATCTGGCGAACGCCTTAATACGGCCTTATTCCATCGGTACCTATGCAATCTTTTGTCATAACAGTGATTGGCTGTTACCGTTTTAAATTAACAAAAGCCAATATCTTTGTGATCCTACTGGAAATCATCCAATTAAAAACTGTTACGGTTATTGATACAGGTAATAGGTAGGTTTAAAATTATATCGAACAAAAATATCGGTCCGATACAAAACAGTAGTTTGAAATAAAAAAGTTGAATATAAAACATCCTTCGAATAGAAAAGCGGCGAATTTTGCCAAAAATATTCATAAGCTGTCATCAGAGACGACTGGACGAACGCCAGATGCGGGGAACCGGCGACAAAATATTTCGCTGCAAAATACTTACTCAAGCAAATCACCCCTCTTTAAAATCGCTTTTCAGAAATTGAGCGGCAATTTCTTTGGAAATGTTAATCTATGACCGAAGTTTTGGAGTTAGGTGGAAACTTGAGAGTTCTATTTGAGCATGACATTATTAGGTAGACATTACAAAGTGAATAATGTTTTTTTTTCGTCTAGGTCACTCACCTCGGACATTAGGTAAACTAGAGTCAGTGTTGATTTGTTGTGTGCTTACTGTTAGTCTATATTTTAGTGAGAAGGAAAAAATGACACACTGACTAAAAAGGGGCAAAAAGTTCTAAACGTTTTGAAACATTTCTATAGGTTTTGTATGAAAAAGTGAAATATTATAAGAATTTAGTAACCATTCGTTTTAATATTCCTTCTGAAAACGGTATATAGCTGAGTGTGTATCATAGTAACAACTATTAAAAAGCACTCACTTCCGCATCGCTCCCAAAGCGCGCCATTACAAAGTCACTGAATGTACCATGTTATTTATGTACCGCATTAAAAACAAAATGATATGCCTTCGCCGCTGAAAATCTAAAAAGAATAAGCTATAAAACGATAAAACCCAAATCTGATACATACTGATACATACAGAGCTACAGACACCCGCCACCGTGCGAATGGGACAGAAATATACATCGGCGAAATGAATACGACGCTACTGTTTCATCTCTCACCTCTATCAGTCCGTAATCTCTGAACCGTCCTAACTCTTCAACCACAATAAAACTAAAAATAGACCTTATTCTAACTCGAAAATATCCAAATTCAAACGTGGATTACAACAAATGGATTTGAGATTAATATAGTACCGCGCCACCCCGTCTCTACCACCCCATTCGCATTCAGCATTCAAATAGGAATCGAATGGATGACCAAAACATAATATCTTTGGGAGATCCAGCCGCCATAAATCAAATGAGGAATAATCTGTTTCGGAACGAGATAGTCGCCGATTCCGTGCGCCATAAAAACGCAAAACGTTTTGTTTGATTGAAATCGTTACTTCGGCTTTTTTGTCCGCACTATTTCTTTTTTATTTTCCTTGATGTATAATCAATGTGTTAACGGATGGTCGCGACTCGGGCCGAAGTAGATTTGCTCCACAAAAGACTCTGATATTGAGTTTGAAAGTAGTTTCTCTTTTCGTTTTATGTTAATGGCAGTTTTGGTGGAGAGGTGTAATGGTTTGCGCAAATAAATGTCGCATTTTAGTCAAGAACACATGCGACTTACACGCTCAAGTTCTTTACGAGGTGTAGGTTTATTGCGCATATTCAATGGATAAGAGGTAATTTTGTAAATTACTTCATAAATTACGACTTTTCTTGTTAGTAAGGATCGGCTTTGATAAGATTATAAAAGGGTAATTTTTTTAATAAAAATCTAGTAAAAATAATTAATGGTAGGTATTTATGCTAGGTTTTATTACTTAACAGAAACTCTCTAAGGGATAAGGCTCTAATAAATACTTATTAAAATAATTTCAATGAAGGTGTACAAGACTGGAAATGATTAAGTATGTTTAATTTTCATAAATATTTACTGAAAACCTAATCAAAGTCATCGTTATTCATAAAAAAAGTATATTGCATTAAACAAGTAAAAAAACTTATTAGCAACGCAAATACTTTATTCGATAAAAAAAAACAGAGATAACAAATAAAATAAAGCTCTATAAAATTAATTCCACAAAAATACCAATACCCATCAATTATTAACCTTAAATTAACGATAAAATTTGTTGCTGGCAGATTGCACCATGTGGTCAACCTGTCCCATAACTGTGGCACATGCCATGCTTACCTTTCCTCGATTATTACCCGCTAAACATAAAAAACACTTTTGAGAATCAAACCTCACAACACACCAACTTAACCCTTAACACGTTATGCAGAAGGTGGAGTTTCAATTGGACTGTTTTTGTCAGCATTTACACCATCTGTTCCGGATGATAGCTATCAAAAAATTAACAATTTGTTTAATGTAAATGAAGCGAGGTCAAGTTCGATAAGTTATTGGTGCATTTAGCAATTTCTTGAGACTTTTATGCTCACCGACTGTCACCTTTCCTGCGTTCAGTGTTTACTTATCGGTTTCATCGGCTCTCCCATTTTATTGGTTATATTTTATTTGTAGTAAGACAGCTGCTTTTTTTAACCCCCGACGCAAAAACGACGGGGTGTTATAAGTTTGACGTGTCTTTGTGTATGCGTGTGTGTGTGTGTGTGTGTGTGTGTCTGTCTGTCTGTCTGAGGCAACGTAGCTCCCGAACGGATGAACCGATTTAGATTTTATTTTTTTTTGTTTGAAAGGTGAATTAGTCAGGAGTGTTCTTAGCTACCTAATACTATGTTTGATGAAAATCGGTCCATGATTCGGGGGTTTTTTAAATTTTTAATTTAATTACTTGTTAATCTATTTATTTCTACTATGTATTTGTTGCAGTAAGTCCTATTTTTTAAGTACCTAGGTAGTTATTGCCAAGTGGCTGATCGGATTTAGAGAAATAATTAAATCAACCTATGGTTTGTCGGAAATAAAATTTTTAATTACTTAATTATTTTATTCCATAAAATAGGTAATAACAGCTACATGATATAAGCTGTCTCCTATTCGAATAAGCCCTCAACTTCTTGTTCTTGTAACATAAATTTGAGAATTGCCAAAACTGGCGTACTAAAAGCGCATGATAAATGAAACCCATTCATCTTTTACCGCTCCAACTCGACAATCCATTCCTTCATCACGCATTTTGTTACAACACTATACATACTGTTAACATTATCTGCGCCTTTACAGGCAATATCGACAGAAATGCACAAATTTTATTACAAAAGAAGAATTAATAGTTGACAGGAAGCTCACCGCGCATAAATATCTCATTAAGGCTTGATTTATTACTTAAAATAGTCACGAGACTGTAAAAAAAGTTTGGAAAGAAAACGATTCTAATAATTACTTGCCGGCATGCAATTGTCTATTTAATTTCAGGCTTTGGGGTTATTCGCGTTTTTTATTTGCCGTAATTTATCATTTTGTTAATGACACCTGAATGAAAGTGATCACGAACACTTTTCACATCGTTATATTTATTTGTAGAGACAATGAGGTACCTTAGCGGTGATAGTTTTGTTTCTTTTTGCACGCCATCAAAATGTTTGCAAATTAGTTGAACCAAAAAAAATCTGTTTTATAAAGACAAGAAAAGTGAAAGAATAGCGTCAATATTTATTAAAAACTGAATAAAATTATTTTTATGATTATTTTCCGTGATATATCCGACTAATATTATAAATGCGAATGTATAGATGTTCGGATGTTTGTGTTTCAATCACGTCGAAACTACTGAACCAACTTGGATGAAACTTGGCATATATATCTATAGTTCATAACCTGGGGGGCGATTCTAGACCGATAGATATTTTATCACGATAGATAAATATCCCTCAAACTGTCAAATTTCGATAGATATAAAAATTTGCAATAGATATCGTATTCTGGACATATCACTGTAGATATATATCGACCGTTAACCGATAGACATGTATCGACTGGTCGGCAGCAGTAGATATTGAGATCTCTACTAGACATTTCAGTTTCTACCTAGTGGCAAATAGAAATCTACTTTCGGTAAAAATCCAAACGGACGAACTTACCATAGAATATGTGGCGAAATAAACTTGTGGAGGCTCAAATTGACTCTTGTTTATCTCCTAGAGCCTAGGCAATGAGCCCGCTGCAATTTTACTACCTAAGTCATCCCCGCAAGCCTGCGCAGCCCCTAGAAAACTTGTCTGTACTTCAATGTTACTCTGACTACCTACCTTTGCTACAAATCTAAGCCTGCCTAAATGATCAGTGGATGCGGGAATAAAACTACAAGCTAGGTAGCCTACCTACTCACTTTTAAATTAATTAAAACGACATAAGTAGACATAATATTTCTTTATTTTCATATAGGTAGTCCAAAATGTAAGTAGGTATGTTTATCAAACACTATCAAATCACTGTCTCCAAAACCGTTGTTTCTTATGTATTGCTCTTCATGGATGATTCTTGCCACGTTTTCTAATACCAAGCATGGGGAATTTTCCCCGATGTGATGCATACACAGGAGGACTCATCCAACAATGCACGAATATCACATTTGCACTAAACTTTTTTCTCTCGTAATGTGCCTTCAAATAGTTTATATGAACGGAGTTTTTCGAGCTGGAACGATTTTTTGGTAATTATCTAAGTATTTTAATAGTAAACAATAAAAGTCAAACGGAAATTGAAATGAAAATGTTTGTTTTGTTTAGAAAAATTTCTCTGATTGCCGCTTCTTCTTTTTTTTTTTTTTGCCCCCCCTTGTGCAGGCTGGCAGAAGGTCAAGATAACATTCCATTTCTTGGGAAAAATGTGAGACGAAATTACTATTAAATGAGTATTTGTACAAAAATACCTATTTTAAAACAACAATGAGATTTACTATTAAAACATTTACTAGAAAATATAACTTTTATTACGACCAAACAAAGTTATTCGGTTAAATACTAAATGTATATAATAACTGAATGCATTTCGGTGGAAACAAAATCTAGATAGTCTGTGGAAACCGGTGTTAGTGTAAATGAACTATTTGAATAAACCTCCTTTGTGATATATCTACTAAAGCAAAAGTCTATTGCCGGCTAGAATACGTATTTTAGCGTGGAGTAGAGATATTTGTAGAGATTTCAAGTGATATGATATAATTGCCTATAGATATAAAATCTCTATATCTATCACCAATATCTATCGGTCTAGAATCACCCCCCAGGGGGGTGATTCTAGACCGATAGATAAATCTATAAATCTCATTGTTGTTTTAAAATAGGTATTTTTGTACAAATACTCATTTAATAGTAATTTCGTCTCACATTTTTCCCAAGAAATGGAATGTTATCTTGACCTTCTGCCTGCACAAGAGGGGCAATAAAAAAAAGAAGAAGCGGCAATCAGAGAAGTTTTTCCAAACAAAACAAACATTTTCATTTCAATTTCCTTTTGATTTTTATTGTTTACTATTAAAATACTTAGATAATTACCAAAAAATCGTTGCAGCTCGAAAAACTCCGTTCATATAAACTATTTGAAGGCACATTACGAGAGAAAAAGTTTAGTGCAAATGTGATTTTCGTGCATTGTTGGATGAGTCCTCCTGTGGATGCATCACATAGGGGAAAATTCCCCATGCTTGGTATTAGAAAACGTGGCAAGAATCATCCATGAAGAGCAATACATAAGAAACAACGGTTTTGGAGACAGTGATTTGATAGTGTTTGATAGACATACCTACTTACATTTTGGACTATATGAAAATAAAGAAATATTATGTCTACTTATGTAGTTTTAATTAATTTAAAAGTGAGTAGGTAGGCTACCTAGCTTGTAGTTTTATTCCCGCATCCACTGATCATTTAGGCAGGCTTAGATTTGTAGCAAAGGTAGGTAGTCAGAGTAACATTGAAGCACACAAGTTTTCTAGGGGCTGCGCAGGCTTGTGGGGGTGACCTAGGTAGTAGGTAAAATTTCAGCAGGCGCATCGCCTAGGCTCTAGGATACAAACAAGAGTCAATTTCAGCCTCCACAAGTTGATTTCGCCACATATTCTATGATAAGTTCGTCCGTTTGGATTTTTACCGAAAGTAGATTTCTATTTGACACTAGGTAGATACTGAAATGTCTAGTAGAGATCTCAATATCTACTGCTGCCGACCAGTCGATACATATCTATCGGTTAACAGTCGATATATATCTACAGTGATATGTCCAGAATACGATATCTATTGCAAATTTTTATATCTATTGAAATTTGACAGTTTGAGGGATATTTATCTATCGTGATAAAATATCTATCGGTCTAGAATCACCCCCCTGGATTGACACATAGGCTACTTTTTATCCCGAATAATCAGGATCTACAGAAAAACTGAACGAACACGATTAGCAGCGCCAATTGGCAAGAGGATGATGTCATGTGTCATATTCTCACGCGTTAAGCTCATGAAATTCCAAGACAATGTCCCCTATATAATTATTTTCAATGTCCCCTATATAACCACCTGCTTATGTTGACAGACGGTAGCGATAAACGTACGATAACTCTCTAATAGATTACAAGAACTAACTGATGGTAATCCAGTAGAAGTAATTAACATAAGGGTGCATCGCATTAGCCGACGAGAGGTTAATTGCCGTGTAATTGACGTTTAACTTATCTATAGGAGAATCAGGCTTTTGTCTGTTTGTACTTGTTCTACAGTCGACATTGTAAATGATGACAAAGTTTTAAATAGGACTGAAAACTAGCAACTTTCCTTTTCATTTTTTAGTTTTGATCATAAAAAATTTTTAGGTATCTACTATACTGCCAAAACCATTTTCTGGAGTCGAAAGAAAAAAAAATATTTGCCAAGTCACGGAAAGAAAACAACACAGAAAGGTTGCTATTTGAAAAAAAAACAACCATGCAGAGTAGAGTTAGAAGAAAGTGCAAAATAAGCTTGTTCTTAAAAAAACGTAACTTTTTTTTCTTTTTATACTAGCCTATTTCGTCCCACTGCTGGGCAAAGGCCTCCCCCAAACCTTTTCACTTATCCCGGTCCTTGGCGGTTTCCCACCAATCCGTCTCAAACACGTCAAGGTCATTCCTCCAGCGCTTTCTCGGCCGACCCCGACGCCGCCGACCCTCAGGTATCCACTTTGTGGTGGTGGTAGTCCACCGGTCTTGAGACATGCGACTCACGTGACCGGCCCATTCCCACTTGAGCTTTGCTGTTTTCGCTCCAACATCAGCGATGCCGGTCAAGGAGCGCAACGTGGTATTCCTAACACGATCGGTTCTCTTGTAACCCAGTATAAACTAAAAAAAAACACTTAACTATTAAAAAAAAATTAAAATACTTAGTAATAGGTAAGTACTTAAAATAAACCCCGTTCCATACAAAATTATATAGGTACTTACTTGCCAAAAATGTACGCAAAAGCTGATTTTTGTACACTAACACTGATTGGTTTCATCAGAAAAGTTGTTCATAAGTACCTATTGAAGGACTTCAACCCCCAAGGTTTTCAGACGTGTTCTTATTATTCCCTGTATTTCCAAGTCATATCTTTGAGGAAAATAGTACCTATATGAAAAAAAAAACATTTTTATATCCCATACTTAGACAAATAGGCTTACGACCCACCTGATGGTAAGCGGTTACCGTCGCCTATTGATACCCGCAACACTAGAGGCATTGTCGATACGTTGCCTACCCTGTAGAATTCTTAAAAAAACAAAATGGTACCTACCTAGTTTTTACCTTCAACGTGTCGTAATTCAAGCCCATTGGAGCAGACATCCCCTAATTAACTTAAATACCGTTTAATATAAATAGATGTAGAGTTAAGATAGTACATACCTATCATTGCAGCAATTAACACTTTGTCCTATAAATTATGAAGGCAGTAGACTGTGAAACAAGCTAAGAACGGAACAGCTAGTACAGTCATCGAAACTGGGCAAGGCTGAAACAAATATGTTCACATTTACTCTCAAAGAATTAACTTCAATATTAACTGTAATTTTCTACTTTTAAGGCGTCTTGCACCAGAATCACTAAACGTATTTAACACCTAAATCGATTTAAATCTGACGTATTTGTATGACTTGACAACTCGCTAAATACTATTTAAGAGTTAAACGCGTTTAGCGATTCTGGTGCAAGCCACCCTTAGAAATAGTTTTCAGTGGCAGAAAAAAACCATAAATCTTACACAAAGTGAACTAGCTGCCACATCGATACTCTACCAACGAATTGTTTATAGACACGCCTCGTAGTAGTTACATTCTTGATGTTATCAGTAAATACCGTCTTGGTATTGATTAGTAATTGTTTTGACAGAAGGTATGTTTAATTCGTTCCGGATTATTTAGTGTGTCCGGTTTCTTGTGAACAAAATCATCAATGTATTAAAATACTGTAGCGATTTTAGAAAAGCGGTGAACGTCATCTAGCGTTTGTAGCTAAATGTCATTAGTTCGTAGCGTAATGGAAAATTATGTGGGGACCGTTCCAGGTTTTGCTCTTCAGTTCGTGGGAGTTTTTTTTAAGGAATAATTTGAAATGCCTTTTATTACATTGGTAGCAATATTGGTAATAACATTATTATAATTATTAGTAATAACAATATTGGTAGCAATATTGGTAACATTATTAATAATAACATTATTATAATTATTAGTAATAACAATATTGGTAGCAATATTGTTAGCAATATTGGTAACAATATCGGTAACAATATTGGTAATAATATCGGTAACAATATTGGTAACAATATCGGTAACAATATTAGTAACAATATTGGTAATAACATTGATAAATGTTTACCTAGATAAAGTAAATAAAGTGGTTAGTTTTACATTATAGCAAAAGTATTCTCAGGTATTTGGCGAGAATTTCAGAACTCTACCTCCAATAAGAAGCTTAATCACATAGAATTACAAAAATTACCGCAATAAATCTGGAAATAAAATCCTGTTTCAGCTAAACTGGTGTAATTTATTGTGGCGCTCCGAATAATCATAGAGGTGTCGTATAAATCGCAAGCCATTTGTAAAATAGGAGTTACCTACTCCGGTATTGTCCTCAAACTTAAGTTGATTTAGGTTACGTAACTTCCGGTTGGAAGCAGTTGCAATCTACAAGTATTTTTACATCAACAAAAAAGCAATTTTCAAAAGTTAAATCGTATAAAAATGGAATAGTTTAAATGTACTCAAGCACAGGTATGGACTTTTGACATTTTTGTATGAAAATTTCTACTCAAACTCTTGTATCCTTCAAAAACACTCAAAAGATCGATACTGCAGCATCGATTTAGTAGACTTTGGAAGTATCAGATTTTGCTAGAAAGCAACAAGTATCTCGTCATCGAAATGGTTTTGTATTTGTATTCACCATTCATTAGATGCGAGCCTAACAACCCAGGATAGGGTATCTACCTACTTTCTTCTAAATAGCTTACTTCATTTTAACAGCCAGTATAAAATACTTACCTACTTGACGTGAAAACAATGTCTACTATCCAAAAACAAATCAACAAAATCCTACAACATACAACAATCTCAGAAATCCTCCCAAATTCTAATAAACGTGTCATGCACTCTTCGAAGAAAATACTCCGCGGAATTTTTAATAGTTTCACCCCTTGAGGCGTCAGCTAATGTATTTGGAATCTGTCTCAGAGCTTCATCCATTGGAAATGGCTGTTTCGAACTGTTAGCTGCTGTTGGCCTTAGGAACTACTTTTAACTACGAGTAATAAATCCGACGTAAGGCCGACAACCGTCTCTCCAAGTCTGCATGAGAGGAGAAGGGGCAATTTTTGATGAATTGACGCGTGTATTGTTTATTGAAAGGTATGATCTATTTGGATGATTTTTAAAAGGAAAGTATGAAACAGCTATATTAAATGGGCCCTTTTGGGCCATTATGACTGGTCCCGTTGCTAACTCAAACTATAAAGTATTTAGATAAATATATCTACCTTGCTGGCCTAAAAGTGGTCGCTTTTAAGAGGTTTAAACTTTTTAAGTGAAACGGTTAAAAATTGCGGTTGAGACCTGAGTTTGGATAATTTCGTCTATAATACCTTGGTCTATAATTTCTGACGACTCTACCTATACAATATTATTGTCGCAATTTCCTACCAACAACAGATTGCAAGAGGAAAATTTATCGACTAATTATTTAACGGAAGCTTAAGCTCCTAATAAATGAGATGAAAAGTGTGCCTACAGGAAAAAAAACCACTGCAAAAAGGAATGATAAAATTTTATACTAGATAAGATAAGATAATGTACCTATACCTACTTAGAATGCAAAATGAGCACCAGACTAACAATGACTGCAAACAATTCAAACTAATTCATATTCAAGTCTCAGACCCGTAAAAGAAACAATTTCCTAGACAGTTGCATAATTAAAATTTAAGCGCATTGTCCATTCTAGCCCGACTTCCTCTCGGCTGTATCGCAGACTGGGGCTTTATACGAATCTCTCCACGAAAATGCACATTAATATTAAATGGCTTGGAAATGCTGCGTTGTGGAGAGGGGAGATGGGGGAAGGTGGGGCAATAAAAAGCGTCGATGATACTGGCTTAAGCTTTCTATCTTTAGGGGGATTCTAATGAGCTGGAAAGTAATTAGGTAAGTCTGAAGAGTATGAATAAATAATTAAAATAAGAATACTAGGTACTAGATTTTGAATTAGAGAAGTGAACTGTGCGTGTGTCTATTTCTATTAAAAGATACCTAATTAATATTAAACCAAGGATGAGTGCTTTAACTCTTTTCTTCACGGTGGCTACCAGAGTTGACCACCACTTTGAACGCTCATATTGGGCTATAGCGCCATTTTTTTTTAATCTAATCGTAATTGATATCATGTTTTTTTTGGATAAAAAAATGTAATGGATAACGAATGTTTTATCGACCATGACTACAGACCACCCTTTACTCTTTGTCTTCGTTATAGTGTGGTTCACATAAACAAGTGACTGTCAACCCTGAAACGTCAACTGAGCCATTTCCTTACAAAGCTCACCGTACGTGTTTTCCTTATATTAACTACGTAACACTATTCCCCCTATCTCCCCGCCACCCTGTTAGTGCCAGCATCCAATAAGAGGTGGCGTTTGAACAAAACTACTGCTCTCTCTCGAACAATTTACTCCTTGCACTAATTAAAAGAGCGAGTGAGATGCCACGCCCTCTGCTGAGAACAAACAGAAGGGGGGTAACCGCTGTCCAATCAGAACGCTTGATTATTTGTAATTAGAACGCCGAGCTCTTCCTCCGGTGGAGATGACCAATGAGATTTGGTATTTAGCGGCATTATTCCGTCGCAAAGGAAATTCTCTGAAGAGATTTAATTAAAATTTCTCTGTACTGCGACCGTCTCATTTGCTGGAAGCAATCAGTGTGACGAAATGGGCGTACTGTTTTAGTTAATATTGCTATGTGCCGAGGAAACTTGGAAGACTTTTTCATGGTTCGTTTATTTTATAATCGTTATAATTACATGGGTACCTATTGGGTACCTACTCCTAAGAACGAGTTTATGACGTTCTCGAATCGATAGCGAGTCTGTTCAAAAGATACAAACCCGATAAATTAAATGGTAACTGTTATTTTTCTTGACTGAATTTCAGATAGAGCCGAGGACTGTGTAGTTATTGTTTTTTTATAGATAGATAGATAGATAGATAGATAATACTTTATTGTACACAAAGAATTCTGGTGACATACAAAAACTTAATACTAAACTACTTTATAATGGTACACATCTGAATTTTAAAAGAATACGGTATGATTTTTCAAATAAGCACCTAAGTAACAACTAGTAGATGTAGTAGGTAGCTTTATTCAATCACAACAAGATACTCATGATGTCTTTGTAAATCTCAATATTATTTTACTCGTACTTATATAGTTTTTACTCTGCTATAAAACAGCCCCAAGATCGCCCGAACAATACGCTGAAACTTCAACCTCATCAAACAAGAAAACTAAAGCCGTATTTTCATAAGGAATCTAGAACGGACTTTTCAACTGAACAAAACTTTCTTACCATTGAAACAGCACAATCATTCAAAGGGGGGGAAGAATCAAGCAGCCACAATGAGCGGACGAACTTCTTCCTGCCAGTTTGCATATAGAGATAAAAGTGGGGAATATTAATGTGAATCGTTGTCCCCTTTTCCCCCCTCTCCTTAGGGGAGAAAGGGGGAGTTGGGGGTACTTTCTTTCAGGGCGAGCGGACCGCGGGCCAGTCGTGATTTTAATTATATTGCGACGTGAGACGCTTGAGAGTTATGGCTCCTTGGAAAGTTTTGAATGTTGTTTGATATTATATTTCTTTTGGAGTTCATTTTATTTAGACATTTAGTGTAGAACCAACAAAATTAAAAAAAAAATATAGTTTGATTATAAATTAGGCAGTAAACTTACTACTAACTACCGTCTGTGTATATAGATTAGTAGGCAAAATTACGTTTTATATGAATGTAGGTATCTACTTATGGATAAGCTAATCCGGATAACATTCGATAAATCTATTTGGACCCAGTCATAAATATTTAAGATCTCCATACATCACTATTTGTCACATAAACTAGCCGGGATAAACCAAAACGAGATACTAAAGTTACAACAATACCGTCCCATAAACTTAACCCCTTATTCAACTAAACATTCAACTCACATAAATTTGATTCGACAAACTAATGTCAATGTAAGAACGACATTACTTGCGTTAAACAAATTCCTAAGGAAAATCTGTGTGTGCATGTGCGGGTGGAAAGTGGGTCTGTGTTGTGTTAGTGAAGACGGGGTGAATATGCATATGTGCGAGCGTATGTAAATACATGAACGTTAAGTTGTGAGGATGTGTGATGCAGGCTCCAGAGCGAGAGGTCCTCATTATCGACCTCGGGTCATGGCGCATGCTCTGACTCCAGTCTTCTCTAACGAACGCCTTATTGCGACAGCGGTTCATCTAAGTAATTGAGTTACAACTTTTTACGTAGCAATTTCGTTTTTCTCTTAGAACCGTCGTACACTAATTGGGGCGAATTTTTATCTTATGCTTTCACAAATATTAGGTTAGGCGTAATTCGCTTCAAATAGGTTATGCTTTGAAGGCTAAGGCGTAGATGGAAGTTTTATTGGACATTTACATTAGCTTTCATATATTTCCTAATTTCATCTCCTTTGCTCTTTTAGGTTAATTTCTTTTTATGTTCAAGTGGATTATATTTTCAAATATAAATTAATTTTATATTATGTAAACCTTTGAGCTAGAATCATAAATGAGAGAAAAGTTCTAGCAACCCTAAAGTTATTTTTCATCAAAATACAAAAGCTAGTAGAAGCTATAATTGAAAACCTCCAGAAAAAAAACGGAGATAATCGTAGTGTGCGCACTACCCATTAAGTCTTTTTTCGGGACCATCCTATACCTCAATCTGGACCCTAACCTAATACTGGACCGTTGAGAAATTAGACATTGTCTAAGTCCCCAGTAACCTCAAAGCAAAGATTTAACAATAGTTCCTTACCTTAGGTAGGTACGGGCAAGATGGGCACAGAAGTGGGATGGGGTTATTCAAGGCTGATATTAGTATAGACATGCCAATAATTTTTTTCTTGAAAGAGAGGAATAACTATTTTACAAGGGTGGTCGAACTATGACTTTTTTATTTACAGATAATGGAATATGCCAAACATTACAATCTTAAAAGTTGGACAGCCAATGCTACAACGAAAAAACATATAATAAGTATTTTCTAAAATGTTACTTCATGGTATTTTCGGCTTATATAAGCAAACAGCTCTTCGATCAGCTCTTTCTGTTTTCACTTACATTAGTTTAGTATAATTGCAATGATTCTCTCTAAATCTTTTTAAAAAGTGAATACCTGTCTCATACAGTTCAGCGGTACAACGCAATCTCTAGCGCTGAGGACGCTCCACTGACATCTAATGTTGATAATGAAAATATTGAAGGGAGGTCCATACTATTATTTCTGGAGGGGGTTGCCGGTCAGCGGGCGACGAGTGGCGCAAATTAATCTCCACGCGCCCCCACAGCGCTTGTTACACTGACAGTTTGTTACTGTTCGCTATGGAAATGAGATGACCTGGATACTTTGTAATTATTCTTGCGGATTAGGAAGGTCGATGTTCTTATGTACGTATAGGTACCTATAAAGGACATAGTTTTAAAGGCACAATATAGAGCAAATTAAAACATTTTACAATGAGTATTCATAACAATAGCATTTTGGGGTGTAGAATTTATAAATAAATAAAAGTGTAAATTTATAAACAAAGAAAAATCTGAAGTAAGCGTTGCTACGATCTATTAAAGGGTTTATAAAATAGGTAAGTAGTGTACTTAATACCCCTATATCCCCCAATCCACAGACCAAGCCTCAAACAACCCGACCCACTGTCAAAACTTAAGTCTCAAGTACCATTTATTTGAGCAATATCCACGGTAATGTATGGAGATTAGGTAGTGGACAGACGCGCCCGCACGTTGATCCGACATGATACATCAACGTCGACCGGACAGTGGACACTCCCCGTTACGCCCGTGAACCGAGAGAACTATTTGGAGAAGGTATAATAAACTTTATATGTTTTTTTCAGCCAAATACAAATAACAAATTCATAGAAAAAAAAGCATTGATAAATTCTCTGATAGACACAATAGTCCTTCTTCTCTTATATATGGCCTGTGTCTGTCATTTTGACAGACCATTTTGCCAGTGTCAAGTGGATTATTTGAAATAAGTTTAGTCAAGTCAAGTCATACGTCAAGTCGTTTGTTTTGAAGACAAAATGGTGGATTTTCCCTTTAAAACATGAAAACGAATTCCATAAAATAATAAAAACACATAATACAGCCTCTCTGGGTCATGTTGACATTTTGTTACTAATAGAGAACCAAAAACGTCAAAAATGCATTAAAATACTTTGTCATTTCCATATATTTTAATAACTATTCTCTAACGAGTTTAGAATGTCAATTTGGCTGGTCCTTGATGTACACTGACACTCAATTTTAGTTATATCATAGTTATAATGTACCATAAAAGTATAATCATTATCTTAAGATTTCCTGTCAATATTCTGCTTATTTTGTCAGCACACTTCACTCTATCAGTAAGTCAACTCCACACTTTTGTTACTCCACGGCACAGACTAATAGGTAGAGTAGATGTTTAGACACCAGCTTTGCATACGGGAGTAGTAGGTACTGCTTTTTGACTGAAGAATTAACGTAATTGTCCGTTTGCTTTATAAATTATCGTTTTTGTTTTGAATCTGAAGAGAATAGTGTAAAACAGTGTAAAGTACAAAGTATTTTAAGCTAAAAGCAAATTTTGCTATTACTTTGAACTGCTAATAAACTGTGCTCATTATTATTCGGTGGCTACTTCGTCGCCATAATAAATAGGTAAATATTCACAGCATACAATTTTTTTGTATTTCTTATCATTACTTGGCATTTCGCACATTTTTCCGAGTTACCTACCACATAAACACCTATTTACAACTAGTTGCACCACTAAAAATCACCGCTGACTATTGCGAGAGTGTACTAAAATTTTATAGCTCTAAATATCAACTATCTTCCTAAACATTTTCATGTAAAGTTACCTTTCAGCGATGTAGCTTAAAAGTTTTCATAGGGGCGTTCAGTATAAACGCTTTATTATTAAAAATACACCTCATGTCTGCATGTCATAAAACAGACCCTAGTTCACTGGAAGAGAAAACTTTACATGGTTTTCCTAAGCAGTCTGACTTTTAAACTTTTCATTTATGAATATGAACAATAACCATACCTACTTTAAAAACCCTGATTATTTTAAAACTGCTTTATTATAACAGTTTTATAGACTTTTAATAGAGAGTAGTTTTTCACTCATTCAGCGTTCAAAAATATGAACACAAAGCAATGCACTTAGCTATGAGTAAATTCAGTTTAGGCCCCAAATATTGTACCAGGGGATTCCAAAAAAAAATCATAACGTTATCGTTAATTTTTTCACAAATTTTTCTATTTTTCTATTTTTTTTCTATATTTTTTTTAATTATTCTTTTTTTTTCCTTAACTCTTCCATGTTTCTAACTCAGTCTAACGTTTTGTGCCAAAGGATTCTAAAACAATAATTAAGCTGTCGTTGATTTTGTCACCGGTTATTAAACCTATAGAATCAACCAAAAAAATAAGAGTAATGGCTTTTCCATGTTTCTATCTCCAGGTTCGGAGGACCCACGACAATGTTTTCGTTCGATCAGCGGCTCGTGCTTCTGAAATGAAGTCGGGTATTAGAAACGCAGCTATCTCCTCTATTTTCAATTTGTTTGTTAATATTTTCTCTAGTAAACCCTGTTATAACCTAGGACGAAATTTCGATATCGAAAACTTAATACGCTATTACTTATTGTATTAAAAAAACTTGAGCAAAGCGAATTTACAAGACGTTATAGTGTAGCTTGTTGATAGAATACTTATACCTACATTTTTTTTTCTTAGTACTTACATATTTATTATATTAGATGGCAGTTATCTTTTTAAAAAAAAATTATAGTAAGATCAATGTAAATGAAATTTATACCATGTCCTCCATCCCATTTACGAAAGTAAAAATTATTCCTACAAAACTTAATCAAACTGAGACACCGACACAAATAATCGAAATTAGAATTTATTAGTATAGGAGTAGGGGTTCAATTTTGTGCCGTGTGTAGCAATAATGCGTAAAAAACTCATCTCCGACCCCACGACCCCTTGGACCCCCGGACCAGGGACGTCTGCAGGACATCAAATAATGACTTCAAATAGTACACATTGTCTAAAACGACAACTGAGAATTCCTGCTAATTTCACACATAGGTATATATTATGCAAGTTGCAGAATATTTTTTTTGCAGGTTTTATAATACTTTTTATGTATCTTTTCTATTAAGAGATCAGAAACGTCCACAAAGATCGTTGCCCTGTGACTAACAGGTATAGCACTGCGTTCATCATTCGTAAACTGTACTTAGGTAGGAACCTAATATACCTATATCGGAACACAGCAATGCGAGCATCACTGCTTGGAGGCAGAAATTAGCACGGTGGTGTTTTTCCACGGACGAACGTTTTCACATATACTGAAAAAATTGTAGTGTTTGATATAGGTTTCTTACAACCTTGTAAGTTCTTACTCAGTACATTCTTTAGAATTTCAGTTTTCTTTCCTAAACTACTACAAAGGAAAGATTGCCCATGCTCTTAGAATCTAGGTTGAGTACGTAAGGCTGTACGTTGACTGTCAGTGAGCCTCACAACAGTTTTAAAATAAAAGTAGCAGAACGGAATACAAATCTAAATTTTACTCACTATTTCCTGAGTACAACCCTACCCTACCCGCCCCCAGCCTCCGGTGAAATATGATGTTTTCCCATCCCGAGCGGACGCGATTAGAAAATTCGTCGCGAGATATGTGTGGCCTACAGCGCGGTGATAGTTTCCATGTGGAAATTGGATGAGAATTTTGTGGATTCCTTCGACTGCATGACATATTATTTTTGCAGATCTTATTTTGCATTTGGAATGCAAATATACTGAAGAATATCATGTCATTTTTGATGGGCCAAACTGTACTAAAACTATACGAAAATTCGTTTACCTCCAATTCAACCAAAAATGGGTTCTGCGAGATACTTCACAAGGACAAAGATATGTTGTGACTACTATTTATCAGATTTTAAAACGAAAACTCTACTTTTTCACACACGACCTTTTCTACATTCCGATACATAAATCACAAAGCATCCTGGCCAGTCCAACACGTAGGATCAAAGCCTATAATTCAACAGCTATTGCTGATATGTTGAATAAATATCCAGCAGGATATTGGGTTTCGAAAAATGAATAGGCGATTTGTACTGTTTTCTAAGGTTTGTTTGTCATTGTCCAACGATAAGCTTTCTAATTTAAAGAACTTATTGACTTTTCGAACTTCTGCCTAGAGAAAGTTGATTATTTATAATTATTACTAAATGGACTATGAATTGGCGCTCTGAAAATGGAACAATAAAATTGTGCTCCGACGAGCACATGAACACTAGAAGAGCTTGAGTGCCAATCTACAATGTACAACAAACATAGGTACTTCTGACAAGCGCCAAAAGATGACATTTCCAAAGTGCCAACAGTCTGGCGTTTTTAGTAATGTATTGTAGCTCAATGTATGTTATGTATCAATCAGAAAACCTTTAAGATTTTCAAAATGAGCTACGGGATAAAGTGGTAAAACTACCATCTTGTACACACGGCCACAGGACAGGAAGGAAGCGCAATAAGCGTAGGCGCACGCCGCGCTTGCATCATTAAACACACTGTCGTCCCTCTCGCACGATTCGCAACGTTCAGCTTCTAATAGTTCAAAGTCCAAACAGTACCTATAGGTGGACGTGTCTTCGTCTGTACCGACATAATTCTATATAGATGACACTACAGTGCTCTCCACAAGTCTCCGGAGACAGCGTTCATTAAAGTAACATCTTGCTACTTCAAACTTGCGGTTCCACGGTAAGGACTTCAGCATACTGGTTTTCAGAACTGGGACCATTTATAGTTGGATTTCAGAATAATAATACTCATAACAGATAAAGATATGGCTGTGAATCACAAACTAAGCTAAATCTCAATATGTTTTTTTGTAATAATATTTTGCATTGATCCAGACTCAAAGTATAAATGTTTGGACAGTTTTGTTTACTCAAATCTATTCTTAAGTAACGATTTCATCATCAGAATACCAGCCCTAGAACCACCTAGTATAAGACGATTCTAAATGGTCCTTGTGATTTAACTTTCTGATTGTGATTCACTATATAATAAACTCAAGTCTACCTCCGACCTAACATGCTCTCTACATAGGAATACGAACTTCAATTTACTACGAGATAGATACGTATGTGACGTATCACTTTACCTTTTCCATTTCCATTCGAGTGGAGTAGATGCTAATGATATTATTGAAAAATTGGCTCAAGGGACTTGAAGGTGTGATAGAGTTTTGAATTCGTTCAGGCTTTACTGATGAAAGAGTAAGGTCGCAATTGCGTCACTTATTTCAAGTATCTTCCTAAAAAATGTTTTATTTTCACTTGAAAATGTATAAATAAACAAGTGAAAACCAAATATAGCATTTCTCTTTTTAGATAATACGATATATCGAGACGATTTTTTCGCTTCTGTCCACGTGGCTCGACCGCATGGTTCGATCAATCGTCACTTTCGTTTGGACATCGTCTTTTTTTTTTCGGATTGTCAGATTGATCGTATGTGTTGATAGGTAGGTACCTACCTACTCCAAAATACGGTCACAATCTACTTTTTTTTAAAACTAAGGGTGGCTTGCACCAGAATCGCTAAACGCGTTTAACTCTTAAATAGTATTTAGCGAGTTGTCAAGTCATACAAATACGTCAGATTTAAATCGATTTAGCTATTAAATACGTTTAGTGATTCTGGTGCAAGACGCCCTAAGCTTGGTTATTGGTGAAAATCGAAGCATACTATGATTTTTACTTTCTTACTGTCTCTCTACACAGGATGCCGCGAAGACTTTTCTTTTTACAATGACACGATAGTGATGTCCCTACAGCTCAATTTGTTTCTTTACTCCTTATGTAATAGGTGCCACTATCGACAAAAATTACATACATCTCTAGGGAGAAAAGGTGACGTCACAGGCGCGAATAAATGTGATGGAAATAGGAGGATTTGTTTACCCATTTCTTCTCGCACTTCTGACGTTAAAAGGTGGAACGCCTGTGTGCATGTTTTTTTGTTAGTTTCTGTAATGGAAGTGGGTTGGAGATTATTTTTATTCTTAAAGGGTTCTATGAATCTCCTTGGGTTATGTTTAACACTATTGCAACGTTTAATAGAGTCTGACCTAGCTAAGACTGCATAAAATACATGGCAGACCCAATAAAAACATGGTTCAGTTTACAATAGTCACTTTCAACAACAACGTATGTATTACGTTGTCAAGTCGTTTTCCCAAATGGTGATTTTTGCAGTTTTGCAAACTAAGCGTGCTCAGACTCGAAGTAGAACGATCACCCACGCAAATTGAAACAAAAAATCTATCGTAATGACTGTAATTTTATACCTTAGTTTTATTAGATTTAAGAGCTATTTTTACAAACACTAAGCTTTTTCCAAACAGACACTCGCACACCCCTCATAAGCCTATTGAAACTTAACACTACCCGACCCGGTCCAAATTGAAATTATTTAGCAATTTTTAGAACAAAATATTATAGGGAGTCCTATTTATCACTGTTCGACATAAGGCGTCGCAAAACCAACACATTTATTCTGAAATCCAGAGGCGTACTCTGAAAGACAAGTGACGGGTACGTCACTCATACTATCTATGGTTGACATCAAACACATTGTAACTCTGACTTGACTCTCATCAATACTATGAAGAACTTTTCCTATGAAACAAAACAGTGCGCTGAATATAACTGCTATTTCATAATTTTTTGCCAAAAAAGTGCATTGCATTTTGTATGCTGAAATTTTTCGCGGCTACTACTTAACACCAGTGGATATTGATGATGCGAAAAAAGCGTTAAAAATACAAAAAAGGAACCTAAATACGACGTTACTTCAGTTTTTTTTTTTAATTCCTTACACCTTCCCTGCTTCTTCACAACATACAAACTAGAGAAATTGGTGTGCGATTACATAATATATTCCGTTGTCGTGTGGTTGGACCATTTTTCTATTCGCACCCGAAGTGTGTGGTAGACGTGGCGCGCCTAATTCAAGGGATATGCGGAACAGTTGAATTATGTAGGTGATCGAATTGGCTTGCTGGTTTTGTTCCTAAGGTGAAAATGAAAGAAAGGTTTCATTCAACAATGTATTTGTTCCTAGTAGCTAAAGTCATAAACGTAATTACGAAGGGAACGGCTTTGGAGGCAAGCAACCAATCTGCGGTGAACGTAATTTTGGCAATAACTCAGTAATCGAAGACAATTATAATAAAAAAGCTGCGCTCTCCTGTAAATAAAAATCAAAACTCTTTACAATATTACTCCATCTCAAACTTGAAGAATTACCTAACCTAAATATAGATAAGAGAAAGAGAAATAAAGCACTTCTATCTCCTGAACCATAACTCAAACTTTCCAGAACTATTCGTAATAATATCCAGTAAATTCTACAGAGGACCTAATAAGAGGGCCGGGCAGCTGTCCAAGATTATTTGGGAGAGCGTAAAATTTATGTTAATGACCCTCTCACAACGGAAAATAGCATAGCGTTAAACCAAAAGAGAAAGCATCCCCCGATAACGTGTCCCCGTTAAATGAGCGGAGACGTGGGGTATTCTGGAAGCACACGAGATTTTCAAGTACCTAAGTTTTGTATGAGATCTTCACAAAAAAAAGTTAGTATGCTATCACAATGATTTTTATATAATCCCCAAAGTTATGAGTCGAGCGGGATGTTCTCTTGTTTTTTTTTGGTATCGAGAGTTAGTTCAAAATGTAGGTAAATTCAGAGCTTAAACCACTTCACTTCACTTTCAGAGCTATACCATGGTAGAGCATAATACTACTACTACCCATCTCAGATCTTACTTACTATACTTCTATCATGTATTTTCAACTGGAACTATTCTACTTTAGTGTTGTTTTGTGAAGTTATAGCAGTACTGTAAATTTTCCCACATATTTTGGTAAAAACGGTATTTTGGGTCAACCTTACAGGAGAAGCTGATTAGAAAAACTGAGAGATCCAATAATACTTTCCCAAGGACTACGAAAGCACGCAAAAAACGTGGCTGGGAGCGAGCAATTCATTCGTCCCCATATCCGGTTATCGCCGGTTTATCATACGCCCGGGGCCCACTGTTACTGCGGCGAGATTATTTTAAGCTTCAACCCTAAACGTTTGATTAAACTGCTTTTTCTGGGCAGCCCTGAGTGGCTATAGACGTCTCTTTGTTGTGGACTCTCCAAGGACATGATTCTAAAATCAAATGATTATTGATATTGTCTAGCAAATTTGACTAAGGGCTAAAACTAGAGGCAAAATAGAGCTGAAATGAATTTAAAGTCAATTCTTTGTAGTAGCAGAACGTTTGCAAGGTTCACCAACATTGAATTTCAACACTGTTTTTCATGAATAAATAAATCACATTTTGACTTAAATCTCACCTGGTGGTGACGATGAAGGCAGTGATGAACAGGGTGGTCTATACGACAAAGATTTCTTTGACCATTCAATTAACCAGTAAAAAAACGAACCAACCTTTCAGATACACGTGAAATTAATCCGAAATATGTTAACCCTCCAGTATAAAAGTTAACCTTTTCGCGGTTGCATATTTCTAGCGCAAAGATGCCCAAAGGCACCCAAAGGCTCTCAGCACCACCCAAAGTGGGAAATTATAAGAAGCGAGGATGTCCGGAAGGGGCGAGAACAAAGACGAAGCCGCATGATTGCGCTCTTTGGCACCGGGAATTTGGAGCCGATTGCAAACTGGGTTTAGGTAGACCTTTTTAATAGCACAAACATCCACCATTGACACTTTCAAAAGACAGTCAACGGTAGATATTTAACCGAACAATTATCCCATAGAGCCGTTGACGATGAAAACATTCAAAGTCAAGTGAACTTAGAAGATAAACGAAAAAAAATCTTATAATCAATGTCGGAATTTCTACGTATATTCTTGACGGAAAGGAGTGAGTGTTCCAAAATTGAATTAAAATACTTACCAACAGTAAAAATAAAGCTACCTACCTATAAACTTAATATGTAATTAGTCCACTCTAGTATAATAGTGAAAATGCCCTTATGTTGAGACCAGCATCAGGATCTTTTAAATTAATGTTTCTTTTGTAAAAAAACATTGCGATTTGGGTCAAATCTATTCAGCATCCCGCAACTATTACAAATAAAACGAATTCTTACCAAAAGGAAAAACCTGAAGCAAAGAAATGAAAAAAACTAATAATTCAAAATGGCGTCTGGCCACTTAATAACTGGCTGACACCATTGGGAAATATAATTTAATTTTTCTCTATAGCTCTCCTGGTCAATGTTGTTGGAAAATTGTATTTGCATCCTTGTCTTGCGATTTCCCGGTTGAGACTCCCACCCCGGTAAGTTAGAGCATAGTTTAGTTTCAGCTAGTTCATTGTGGTGATGCTATTTATATTGATGGTGGATTTAAGGTAAAAATAACTTGTAGGTTAACTGGGAGCCTTTGGGTGCAAACTCTGAAATGGTGCTTACTGATGCAGGAAAAATACACTGTATTCTTTTCAGATTACAAAGAACCTAATAATTCGTCAATATTTAATTAGTATTCGTTGTTGAGGCAGCACCCACTCAACTATGTTTCAATGTTCACCCATGTTGTAAATGTTGTAATTAGTCCACAGGGTCTTTGACTACCAAAAAGAAATAAGGTAGTTTCATTGCTTCATTGATCGTAGAAAGAATAAATGAGCTAGCTGTTCCATCGTAAAAAAGCTGGAAGCACCATGTCACCCAATGTTCTGGACAAGAAATATTTGCGATATTGTGTAATAGATGATTTGTGTATTCGTATGTACGTGGTAGGAATTTATCGAGCTATTACATTCCGGTATCGAAATGGCCCAGGGATGGTGTTAATGTTTTTTTTTTCTGAAGAATTTGTTTTTGTTGGTACAAGGAAAGTTGCTTTCATTTTATTCTGGGGGTTTAGGTAAGCTTACTGGCAATTTGCAATTTACCAAAATGACTGAAGATAAATCGGATCTGTTTCTTATACTAATGATTATGAATTATAATAATCAGCATTTTATGTGCTTTTAGTAAAGTACAACGTTAGATGATGGCATTCCATACTTTATCTGTGGAGATGGTGGTTAGGTTCAGAGTGGTAGTCGTTCTCATTATTTTTAACCTTATGTCAATAACCACAAAATTTCAAATCCAACAGCTAAAATGTGCGAGTTCTATTCCCGCGCCGACAAACCATTTTTGCATGATGATGTTTCAGCTAAAAGTGTGTTAAGATAGGTATGTTACTCATCGACCATAGTGTCTCTCGAGTGAACATAGAATAAAAAATAATAAGGCTGTCAGAAGGCTCAATATTTTGTCTCCAGATATAGATTAATGACTTTCACATCCCAACCCGAAATCAGCATCTAAAGATCTAAAGTAATCCCACAGCATCCATAAAACTAGGCAAAACTGTATTTACCGACCTGCCGGGACAGGTGTGAGAGTAATATTCTAGTGTAGGTAAGCGACCCACCATCCATAATAATATAAAACCACCCTTTACGGAAAGCAGCACGACATAAATAAGGAGATTACATACCTAGGTATACCTATCAAGCTATGAGTGAAGAGTGGATAAAGGTTGAGAAGGTTCAAAATCGTTTTTTCTGGAATATGGGAGGCTTATTTGCAGCTGTGTACTTCTACAGCCTTTATTATTTTATAATTGAACCTATTTAAAAATATTGTATAACTACATAATGAAAAAAAAAAAAACTAAGAATAAAAGTAGTTTTTCGTTTTTATTAACTATGCCATCTATCCAAAACAAAATGAACCTAATCGTCGCTTTGCTATCACTCGTTTGTAGCTCTACGAGCTTAGAATGTGCCAGCTCTTACAGTAGTTACAAGATAAAATTATAGATGGCGCTATTAGAAATTATAGTTACGAGTACGAGTTTTTCAAAACGAAACTTTTGGAACTTCTATTCAAACTACTTTCGAGTTTCTAGCAAAGTTTATTCATTATTTCTGTACACTTTTCTGTGCTTTCATTTAAATTGATCTCTAAACTGAGATATTGACTTGCATGGATTGCATATTGGCATTGATGAGTAGGTGATTACGAGGTTTAAACATTTTTTTGTTTTCAGTGAAAGTGAAACGAACCTGTTTTTTTATGAAAAACCAAATTCAATCTATTTTATTTTTTACAAAATTTTAACTCCATTTTGACTTCTATTAAAAGTAATTCGTGAAAAGATTTGCAGACATAGCGAGACATTTTGTCTACGGTAGAGATGTGTTCAAAAACTTCCACATGTGATACACAAACAAGCCGCTAACCAAACAGTTGTAATAACTCACTGCGTCTATTTACTGAAAGTCTGAACTCAAATCCGTTATTATCTGATATCTTTAGGTGTTCGTAAGATATCATAAAACTGTATTTGCAACAAGACATTTGCGCATAACACTTCGTTCATTGTACTTGATTTTGATAATGAGAAACATAACAATGCCTGTATCTCCAATATATTTTAATATAGCTGAATATTGCTTATTCGGTATAGTGCTTTGTGTTATTGTGGGGATTATTTTATATTTTAATGTGGTAAATACGAGGTATAACACAGTGGCGGATTTTTTGTTTGCCGGTAAAAATATGTCTGTGGTTTCGATCACGCTTGCACTAATAGCAAGGTAAGTTAATACCTAACCATTATTTTAATAGTACGTCCTGATAATTGCAAACTGCAAAATTTTACAATACTCTTTGTTTTTACCGACACAAACTTACGCACTTTTAAAATTTTAAGAAAATTGACTAACGAGAGCGGCATGGATGTTTTTAAGTAAATAAAATGTTGAAACGAAAATCAGCAGTAGGTAATTATTAGCGATTTATGGTAATTTTAATTAATTTTGTTTTAGCAAAGTTTTTTTCGTAAAAAATTCAGATCACTTTAATTTTCTAACATAGATTCCTTGGTAGTAAATACGGCGTGCACAAAAGATTATTAGGTACTAGGAGGATGCACCTATACTAGGGGGATGTATACTGGCTCCGTAGTAGGTACTACACTTTTTGAGAAACTGTATTGAAATAATCTTATTAGGCACCTATCTACATAGTTTTTCCCTAGTTCATAAAGTACCTTATACATTTTTTGGCGATATAAGAGTACAAGATAAAGGTTGTTAGATTGGTGTATGCTTTGTGCATAATCTCATAAACAACATAACTAATCCGATACCGCATACTTTTTAAAACGATTTTTGATATCTTTTACTACAATGAAAGGTAACTAAGTATTAGCACATTAGCACAGATTAGATGTATTAGGTAAAGCAAAATGGCCATGCGTAATGTTACCATCACCATCATCTTTAGCCTTCGCGTACTTATTATAATTTTAGAGCTAGACTACTTCATTATCCAGCTTACTCATTCAGTCTCCGTGTTTCCTTTCAGCCATTTGACCAGCATCACACTTTTAGGCGTTCCAGTAGAAATATACCTCAGGGGAACTCAGTATTGGGCTTCGGCACTATCCCTTATCGTCGTCACCTTTCTTACAGCTGTCATCTATTTACCAGGTAAATATTTTCAAGTGATACACAGTAGGTCATTGTATTATTATGCATATAAAATAAAATAATCAGTACATTGTCTAGATTATAGCCCACTCACTTTTCTGAAGACAACGAGACTCTTATAGATCTTGTCTGCACGGACTGTCGCATACGAAACATAAGAGTTGATAATATTACTGGCCTGTTGGGTCATGCTTTTGTCTCTGCAACACTAAATATAAAACGTGAGAAGATCCCTCCAAAGTCTATAACTTACAGACCTCTCAAAAACATTTGTCAGACACAGTTTAATGTCGATTTACTGGCTGTCGACTGGAAAGTAGTTACTAATGCAACTGATGTTGACGTAATGGTGGACGCTTTTACATCCTTTGTTATGGGTCTACTTGATGAACATGCACCAATTAAAACTATAAAAATTAAAGATAAGCCTGCGCCATGGATTACTGAAAATATTAAGATTATGATGAATTGTCGTAACGAGGCGCACAATAAGTACCGCCGAACAAAATTGGATATTGATAAAAAGTACTACAAGGAAATGAAATCATTTGTTATTGAAAGTATCCGAAATGAAACAAAAGCATATTATGACTTTAGTATAAATTCTGAACTAGGAAATGAAAAAAAACTATGGAAAAACCTGAAAACAAATGTCTTACCTAGTTCCGACGAAAAAAATTGCTTGCCTGATCACTTCAATTGCCCAGATGACATTAAATAAATAAATAAATAAATAAATATTCAGGGACATTTCACACAACACCCTCTAGTCCCAAACTAAGCAATGCTTGTAATATGGGAACCAGATGGCTGATAGAATGCTTATATACTTTTTTTTGTAAATACATACTTATAATATATAGTAACACCCAGACATAGAACAAACATCTATGTTTTCCACGCACAAATGTTTGTTCTTGGTGGGGATCGAACCCACGACCCGCAGCACGGAAGGCAGAGCTATACCGACTGAGCTGTGACGCCTGTCAACAAGCACTTTCTTGATATACCAGGAGCAAACATCGTACCAATTTCTCAACTAACATATTTTGAATATCACCGGTTTAATAATAACACATTTTCTATCGAACTAGTGTCTGAAGAGGAAGTAGCAAAAGTACTTTTATCGATAAAAACTAATGCACGTGGGATAGATGGACTCTCTATGGATATGGTTTTGCTGACGTTACCGAGTACTCTCTCACTGATAACCACCATTGTCAATAAATCAATCTCAACGTCGACCTTTCCTAGTCAGTGGAAAATTGCTACAGTGAATCCCATTCCCAAAATACCAAACCCAGCTGACATTAAGGACTTAAGGCCTATCAGTATTTTACCGGTTCTCTCTAAAGTAATAGAGAAAATTGTGTGTAATCAACTGAGTAGTTTCATAGAAAGAAACAACATCTTACCCGCTGTTCAGTCTGGTTTTCGCAAAGGTAGAGGCACCACAACAGCACTACTTGATGTTGTCGACAATATTCTCGTTAATCAGGACATGGGTTTGGGCACGATCTTAGTATTGTTAGATTTCTCCCGTGCCTTTGACTCTATTAATATACCGCTGTTGCTTTCAAAGCTATCATATTATGGTGTGGATGCCTCATCGGTCAAATGGTTTGATAGTTACTTGAGCAATAGAGCACAACTTGTAAAAGTTAACCGGGCGGATGGGTCACAAATTTCATCGTCATTGAAGGTGGTTAATAGAGGCGTACCACAGGGATCAATATTGGGGCCACTACTGTTCATCATTTACAGCGCAGACATGTGTTGGCAAATCAAGCATAGCCAATTTCACTTGTATGCTGACGATGTTCAGTTATATTTGCCTGTGCCTAGAAATTTAGATATTGAACTGACTAAGCTCAATGATGACTTGGAAAATATTGCGCTGTGGTCACAAAATAATGCATTAGTTTTAAATCCCACCAAGTCGAAATTTATGCTGCTTGGTTCAAAGCGATTTATCGAGGACGCAGCAGGGAAGACACTGAATGTGAACATCAATGGTCAAAACATCGAACGGGTCTATGAAGCTAGAAGCCTCGGAATTATTTTTGACAGCTCCCTTCGTTTTGAGAGCCATATTTTAAATTTAATGAAAACCTGCCTGTTTAAATTAAAGTTATTGTATAGAATACGTTCATTTTTAAATCAAGATATATGAGTTAAGGTGTGCGAAACGCTGATTTTATCTAAATTAAACTATGGAGACCTGGTGTATGGCCCGCGCTTGACTTCGAAGACTTTCCGCCTCGTACAAAGAATACAGAATGCGTGCTGTCGATTCTGTTACGATGTCCCACCGCGAACACACATAACGCCTTACTTAAATAGCTCATCAACTCTCAATATGGCTTCGCGGAGGGCATTCCATTTGGGAGTGATGGTACATGGTGTCATGACATCTGGGAAACCAGAGTATCTTTATTCTAAGCTCAGCCGCTATCAAAGTAAATACGACAGCAGGCCAACTCGTAATATGCTTCATTACAGTAAGCATAAAACTGTTGCATTTAGGGGTAGCTTTCGGTACCAGGCAACTAAATGCTGGAACAATATACCACCACCTCTTCGATTGCTAAAATCAAAAAGCACTATAAGAAATACATATTTGAAAGACAGCAGTCTGGGTTGTCTGGTACCAACAGCTCTAGTGGGCCGTTCACTTGCTAAGCGCAAGCACACACAACTATATACAACCACACTCAAGCACACAAACACACAGGGTTCTCCTCTATAACCAGACTCTTAAGAGACTGGCGTACCAGGAGAACCCTCCACACACTCAATCATTACACACACAAACACACCCCCACTCTTTCCTCTTGCACTAATACACCACACATAAATATTCTTAGGCACATCAATACATTTACATAAGAATCACAAACTATATACACTCACACTCAGCTATGCTCAAATTCACACACATATAATATATGACAAGAAACACTTTGGTTTTTCCTGTGATACCCTGACTCTTAAGAGACTTGCGTGAATCAGGAGAAACAAAAAAAATATATATATATATATTCTCATGCACTCTTATACACACTCACACACACATACACACAACACACACCACACATGCCAATACTTTTCGGGTCAAGCTTTTTCCCTATATTTATTTATATTATTTGTTTCTAATAATCTCACGGGGCCAATGGCCTAATCCAATGGTTTCGGCAGAATAACAGCGCTGAGCTGCCATCAGGTGGTGAAGCATAATGCTGAGCTGGAGCCAATTTGTTGCAGTAGCACACATTACTATATTGTGTTTTCTTTCTTTTAATGTTCTCGTTTTCTATGTGTGATGTAACAAATAAACCTATGTCTATGTCTATGTCTATTATGAAACTTCCATCGTGTTCATTGCAGTGACGTAAACGTTGTAGGCATAACTGCTTTTTTATGGTCAGCTGGTGTTAGATTAGCTTAGTTAGTTTTATCGTTCAGCACCAATTTTATGGGTTCTTAAAACACTGAACCATGATTATGAACTTTTCAACGTTTGGTCATCATTTCAGTGTTCCACAAACTTCAGCTATCATCAAGCTTTGAATACTTGGAGATAAGATTCTCAACACATACTCGGACCATAGCAGCTGTTTTATTCGTCGTCAGCAAGCTCATGCTTCTACCTATCGTACCGTATGTTCCATTGATGGCGTTTCGATTAGGTAAGTCAGTTTTGATATCCTCATTGATAAAGAAACTGTAGGCAAAGAAAAAACTACATGGTAGAAACCTGATTATTTATAAATGTTGAAAACCATTTCATTCGAAATGTCCTTTGGGTGTTTTACAAAAACTGTTTTTACTCGTAGAGGTGGTAAGTTGGAGTGAAACAGAGCCCTCAACTATCTATCTCATAAAAACCTTTTATATCAAAAACCACACTATGTAGTTTATGCAAAAATCATGTGATATGAGAGTTTCTCTATTTTTTTGCAGTCACGAACCCGCTAGCTGGACAGATCACAGCAGTAATCTGCGTTGCATGCGCTACATTCAGTGCAGTTGGAGGTCTCAGAGCTATAGTAGCTATTGGCATTGGAACTACATTCTTGGCGTTGGCTGGCACTGCTCTGCCAACTGGCTTGGCGTTGATCCCTATGGGGTTCTCGAAGATGTGGGAGATTGCTAGTGTTGGGGGGAGACTGGTGTTGTATGAGTATGTTTGATTACTTACATTCTTACCTTGGGTTAGGTGCATTTTATTTTGAAAAATATAAAATTAAATAACGCCTCCCGGTGTGTAGTTTTATACTATCTTTAGTACATAGCTTATCTAATTATGTTTGATTATTTTACAGTTATTCTTTTCCTTTTAAGCCCAGACCCCGAAATGGCCCACCACACCTCATTCTTTGCCGTCACCCTAGCTCTCAGCACCAACTGGCTTTGGAAGATAGCACTCAGTCAGTCTACCTTGCAGAAGCTTCTAGCTGTTCCCACTATAAAGAAGGCTAGACTATGCCTTTTCCTGTCATGTATAGGAGTTATACTGATGAAACTGGTGTCTTGTTTCCTTGGACTGGCGTTGTACGCGTGGTTTGCTGGATGTGACCCGTTGTTGACCGGGCAGATAAAGAAACCTGAGCAAGTAAGTTGCTAGGCATCATAGGTTCACAAGGACTCAAGAATAGGCTTTGTTTTAGACTGGTGTAGGTATTATTATGACACAAGACAAAGTCCTTCTCTGATTTCAGCTGGTTCCACATTTCTTGAACAGTTTATCAGTAATGTTTCCTGGGATTTGTGGAATTTTCATCATGTCGACCTTCAGCGCTACTTGTGGGTGAGTTTTGTTGATATTCAATTTTGAAAACTGCGTACTGCTGGTTTCAATACGCATAGCATAACTATTTTTACCGAATAGATAATTTACTTACAGATGCATGGCTTCACTAATAAACTCGATATCTGGAGTTTTATTTGAAGAGTTCATCAGACCTTGGATGCCTCAAAGTACGAATGAACTGGCTTGCTGTAGAATCATGAAGGTTTGTGCAGAACCTACCTACTTAGTTACTTATGTAGAATCTTAGGTAGGCACAGTAAAGTATTCCCTTCGGCCAATTTACCTACATAACTTTAATATCCGAACTCTGTTTCAGCTCCTGTGCGTGCTGGTTGGTCTCTACAGCGGAAGCGTGGTCTGGTTTTCTAAGGACTTGGACAAACTGCAGCACGTAGCTTCAGGAGTCACAGGCATCACGGCTGGAACCCTGCTTGGACTGTTTACTTTGGGCATCGTCTTTTCTAGAGCAAACTGTTCTGTAAGTCATCCTTCCAATTTATTTGAGTACCTATGGTACCAACACCTATCGTAGGTATACTAGGTAGCTCATATTTGCATGAATAAAACAAAAATAATCAAAACAAGAAAAAAATATAATGCTTTTTTTTCGCGTGAATCGAACTTACTTCAGTCGCACTACTTTCACTATGAGCTGAGATGTTGCTAAAGAACGGTTTTAAAAGCACGCCATCTAGCGGAATGCTTAAGAACAAACACACCAGCAGCGCGATCTCTGTACTATACCAGAGTACCGTGAACAACCTTGGCTAAGAATAAAATAGCTTCTCTAGGTAAGTACCTTAAAGATGACGCTAGTAAAATAGTTCTATAACGTTTTTATAGAGGGCGCTGGCAACTCATATCATGTTATTTAGTTTTGTTATCTTCTTTCCTTCAAGGGCGCACTAAGCGGGTGTCTTCTAAGTTTGTTCCTCTGCGGATGGCTTCTAATTGGCGCGGAAAATGCTCTTGCTTCGGGGGCATTGACCTTTCAAGGAAAACCTTTAGTTACCTCTGGATGCGGTAAAGGGAACTTCACACATCTATTTGCAAACATAACTGCGGTTCACAATGTTGTGTAAGTATCTACCTAATAAGTATGCATTTTTTGGGGCAGAATGTTAGTTAGGTAGGTACTTACCGGTCTATTATGATGACTCCACGCTATTTCGTTCAGGTAGGTAAAATAGGTACTTAAGTACTTATAATATACCTGTCTAATCACTAATAATTAAAAGCATCTTCATAAAAATCTTTCCATGAAACGTGTCGCAGAAAAAGCTCCAAGTAAAGTCATAAAACTAAAATCAAGTAATAGTAATATGGGAAAAGTTTTAATAAGGGGTGGGGGGAATAAAAGAGCTCAAGTCGATATCACCAAAGTTGCGAACGAAGATTAAAACTTAGACGAGGGATCTCTAACCGAGTGTGAACTCATTGCGGTCGTAATAAAAATGTTCCGGGATCGTAAAACCAGCGATATGGATGTCGCCGAGACGTAGCAATAGCAATGATTGGGAGGGAAGATTGTAAGATACGACAGTAAAATGAACTGAAGGCGCGGAGGCGTGGGTTTTACAGAATATGCCACAAAAAATGGTGGCGTGAATCGTGATAATATTTATGAACCGAATTGGGATTCTGTTTTTTCAAATCAGTGGTTGATCACTTGATCAGTTTATTTGGAATACGTGTTTTATGATTTAGACTTGTGTGCTTATGTTATGATTATGACGCAGTGTCTCATCTGGCACATTCTGATCCATTTCAGTGTCGCGGTTCTCTGACCATCAAGCCAATCAGTGGTAGGTAATTCACAAAATGGCAGTCTTTGTAACTTTTATAACCTCGCAACAAAAGTGCAATAGTATTTTTCGTTTTATTCATAGGCTTCACAGCTGTTGACATTAGCTCTACCTTTCGTGCTGTGGATCGTGGGTTCGATGCCCACTGAGAACAAACATTTGTGTGATGACAAACATAGATGTTTGCTTTCTAAATGCTACTGGGCTTACAAAAAAAATTATGTAACTATAGCAATCTAGTTCCCATAATACAAGTCTTGCTTAGTTTCAGACTTGTATGAAAAGCACATAAATATTTTTTTTATTTATTTTATTAAGAAAATTACCCATCTGATCTAGGTTTAATAAACGCAGGCCAAAGCATCACTTCAACATTGTTCTTAACTAACTAGGAGATTGTCGATTGCATTCTAAACTTAACTACCTAACTAAGGTAAAGGCACCCAAATCCGTGGTATTCCAAAAATGGCACCTTTCTCCGTGGTATTTAGAAAAACAGCATTTACTTCTGATTCTTAGGTTCTTTTTTGTTGCAAAAGTTATTTGTCATTAGGAAATATATTTTTTAGTATATAAATCTAAAAACGAGACTTAGAACGGGCTTACATTCCAAAATAATTGGCTAAATTCGCAGTGGTAGCTGGTCCAAGTGCACTCTCCATACGTTTTAGCCCCTGTGCACGAGAGTAGCAAGCTTTTTTAAATAAGGCTTATTTTGTTATTTTTGTTCTAGGTTTTGATTTTTAGTGTTAAATTATCGAAAGAAGTATATTCTTTACCGTATGTAATACATGTTTAAGTGGTTTTTTAATTATAATGAGGTAAAATTACATATTGAAAATACCACGGCATTAGGGGTCAAATATTTCACCTAGTACCTAATTCCAAGGTATGTGAAAAATATACCGCGGAATAGCAATTTGAAAGACCTATTTTTATTTTTGAAATTCACAACTTGGGATTCGGTTTTTGTGATTTTAACGATAGATTTGACAAATTAAATAATCGATTGAGACTAAAACCTTATTTCGAGGTATACTTTTTAATAATTTTTACGAGTTATAACACATCAAAAGTACCCTACTTATGTATTTTGTTTATTGGTTGTATAGAAAATTATGTTACGAAAATATTTATTAACCACACATTTGGCTGCATGTTTCATTAAGAAGTTAATCTTTAACAAAAGTTTTAACAATTTGGCATCAGCTAACTTTAAGAATGATAGGTATATAAAAAAATTTGGCTTTTAGTAGGTACTGGAAATTAAGAAGCATGATTTTTTAGTCTCCACAGCTGTGGGTTGGGCGACACTCTTTGTAAATGCCGTCAAAGCAAAGCCGCCTTTCGAATCGCACTGTGGAGGGCGGCGGCACGAGTGACAAAAGTGTCAAAGGCACCGCCTCGAAGCGACGCGTGGCGGCGGTGTCTTTGACGCGCCGCCGGCGTCTTTGGCGGTGTTTCCTTTGTCGGCACCGACACTCATTTGCCTTGCACGCATCGACCACGCTTCAGTCTTGCGCTGATATTTGTACCATTTGCACGCTTGGTTTTATTTCTTCGCGAAGTGTCGTATTCATAATGTGGAATACTATAATAATGTGTTAATGTGTAATGTGTGTGTGTGTATGTGTGTGTGTGCTTAGGAAACAGTAAAAGTATTTTTTTAACTTATCACACGGGGAGATTTTCCCGTTATCAGCACTTTGTGTATTTATCCGGGTTTGCAATCACAGGAGGAAGATATTAGCCAAGTTGACACCGCTGACGTGTGAGAGGTTGAGTTACAAACATCCAAAGAGGTATTTAAAAACTTTTACATTTATAATATTAAATGCATTTATTAAATAATAATAGGTTTACTACCAAAAATGACCTGTATTCCTAAAGAACAATCAAGTTAATCTTTGTAACATTATTTTATCAGTTTGTTACTGTCGTTTCGTATACATTTTTCATACCACGCAATTAGGTACCAAATACCACGGAATACGGATTTTTGCCTCGGAATTGGGCGATTTCGACTTGATTTTTATTTTATTTAATTTCAAATAGAAATATAGGTCGGACCGTCAAAACTTAAGTAGTTTCCGAAAGTAAAAACACTAGAGCTTCTGATAACAGAAACCGAACCTTCAGAAAGTTACAGTAAATGCTTTATTTGATATCCTTTCGAGTTTTAGTGAAAATACCACGGAAACAGGTGCCGTTACCTTAGACGCTTTCAAAACTTTGATCAAAGCATTACTCGCAGCCCTGAGTCTAGGCCAGAGCTTCACTAAGACCCTTTTCACATGTTCCGGTAGCCGGATAGCCGGTGCTGGGTACCCATCGGCAAATGTGTGGGATTGCCGGGCAAATGACCTCGGTGCGTGTGAAAGATAACATACGAGGGCTGCTAGACACCGGCTAATCAGCAACTGGGACGTGTGAAACTGGTCTGGGTAACATGGGACTAATCAATAGATTTATAGATAGCCACTCAACTTCAACTGATCCAAATCAGTATCCATCAGTAAGAGTCACTAAGCTCATGTTGTGAGACCTGAATCAATGTACATATACTCAATACTCAACATTTTATTGCGTTCATGTTGTACAAAAGGGTCTTAAATGTATTAATGCTACCAACATGAGCCCAGTTAGGGCACGACAATTTATAAATGGTCTCTAGGTATTTTAACCATATTACTAACATAATTATTAAATAACTTTTTTTTTATACTTACCCACCTAAGTTTTTTGTCACTGTGCTATGCTCTGAATAGGAACGTCTCTCTCCAGTCTTGAATGATACTAGAAATTTTACTTTTACATTTGTTTTCAGGACCAAAATTCCGACAAAGCCAATAAAATCTCTCTTCAAAATCGCCTTCACCTACTGCCCCTTCGCTGGCGCCATTTCGGTCCTCCTCATCGGTATACCCATGAGCTATCTTACCGGGAAGTCCAAATCTGAGTCCGTGAACCCAGACGTCTTCTGCCCGTTGACCCAGAGCATACTCCACAAGTCTACCATGAGAAGTGATACGGCTTCGTTTGAAGAGAGGCCTCTGAACACTCAGGAGGTGTACTATCAGCAAAATTTCCGCCTTACCACTTTTGAAACCGTTTCGCTTGCACGCAGTTAGCTAGCTGACCCCGCCCTTGTCTTTTGTCCTCTTATTTTGACCAATCGTAGACCAAGTCGGTAAACATCTGTTTATTTTTGTGAAAGCCCTTTGTTTTTATGACTTTTACAATTAAGTTATAGTTGACAGCAGTCAGTTGTAGACGAACTGTGCTAGCGAAATTACGTTTGATCAGCTAAGAGTATGAGTGCCTTCAACAACCTTACGCAACTGCAACGTAGCGAAATTGTTTTGCTAAGGAACAATGGAAGAAACATCTCCCAAATATCTGAAGAACTGTTTTTATCGGTAAGTAAATAAAATTATAACTTGTATACAAGTTCGTTATTGTCTACTTAAGCCCAATGTCGTTACTGTTTTATTTTTTTGTATTTTTAGCTAATTTTAGTGTCACAAGACAACTTTTTCGTTTGATGTAAACGAACATTGAGGTGTATTGTATTGATATGTATTGATATTATTAAAATGACGTCGTAGAAAGTGTTTAAATTTTTTTTTATTACCATGGAGACGACTTTTTAATTATTATTACCTACCTACCGGTACCACTAGACTACCAGTGCTCTCATCTCGCAATATTCTTGATGCTTATCGATTATTTTATTTCCAGAGACAAACCGTTCGCATGTGGATACGGCGGTTTGAAGAAGAGGGGCATACGGATGACAGGGCGCGCACTTCGCGCCCCACGATAATTAACAATGAAGGTTTGCGCGATATGGTTGCTACCTACGCGCAACAGCCATTCACCCCAACCAGACTTTTTGCTGAGGAGAATAACTGTACTCTACAAACAGTTAGGAATTCATTGCGTCGGGCTGGCATTCATAATAGAAAGCCAGCCGTTAAAATTCTTCTAACGGATGCTCACAAAGCGGCCCGTGTCCGCTTTGCAAGGGATTTCCGAGACTTCGACTTTTCGCACGCCATATTTTCTGACGAAAAAACTTTTAAATCCAGCCAACATGGCCGTCGGCATTTATGGCGTGTGAATAAAACGAGATACGAGCCCCAAAACGTAATCGCTAACACCGATTCAGGGCGAGTCGTGGTCAACATGTGGGCCTGGATGTCGGCGAGTGGCCCCGGAGAATTAGTGTATATACCCGGGAGGGCCAACGGGGCCTCGTATTTGGAGTTGTTGGAGGATACAATGCTGCCCACAGTGAGAGTGGTGTATCCACAGAACGAAGTTCCGGAGTTCATGTTCATCCACGATAATTGTCCGATACACCGCGCTCACTTGGTTCAGCAGTGGATCCAACAGCAACCCGACATCAAAACCGTCCAGTGGCCTTCACGTTCTCCAGATCTGAATCCCATCGAAAATTTATGGGGCATAATTGTTCAACGCTGGGATAACAGGTCTGAGAGAACAAAAGACGCTTTGGTCGCACATGTTGACCAGATTTGGGATTCGTTTAGGGGCTCAGATCTTTGCGAAAGCCTCGTAAATTCCATGCGAAGTAGATGCGATGCCGTTATTGACGCAAACGGAAACATGACAAAATATTAAGGATGAAAAGCATAAGTACGCTTTTCAGCCTTAATATTTTGTCATGTCAACAGAAAAATAACGAATTAAGTTTTTTTCTGTTTAGTTAGGTAGTAAGTAGGTATTTTATTTGTGAATTTTGTTATAAAAGTAAGTAATATCATTTTTAACCTTCCACGCAAAAACGACGGGATGTTATAAGTTAGACGTGTGTGTGTGTGCGTGTGTGTGTCTTTCTGTCTTTTTTTGTTGATTTTATTTTTTTTGTTTGAAAGGTGAATTATTCGGGAGTGTTCTTCGGTTTAAAGACATTTATTCTCATAAAGACAGGGTGTCACTTACATGAGAAAATAATATAACAGTAGATAGGTTAGTAGGTCGTTCTTTTAAAGTAGGTTAGTAATTTAAATACATAGGTTGATTGGTCGAAAATATTTGTTATAAGTAGGTAGGTACTCGCCTAATGCATTAGGTTCCACAATTCGCTAGAAGTAGTTTCAACGTGTTGTTGTAGTTTTGATTTGAATGCATTAAACAAGTTTACATCTTTTATAATTGTAGGTATTTTGTTATATAGCTGTGCACCTTCAAAGTGATCATTTTTATACCATAGTTAGTGCGTACCCTCGGCAGAACCAGAAAACTGGCACGACGAGTGCAGCGTTTCACTATCTGTCGCTTTGTAATAAGCGTTAGGGTTGTATGGAGGAGAGAGCTTTTTAATATTTTTCGGACAAGGATGCATATGTTATAGATGTGTAATTGTTTAATAGTCATGAGCTTTGTTTCTTTATAGATTTTAACTCTAGATGTTAGGTTAGGTTAGATATTGAAAAAGTAATTTAATAATTTTTATTTTGAATAGTTTGAAGTTCCGCTGGTTTAGTTTTTGTGGCACTGCCCCAGATCTCTATTAAATATTGCAAATGTGATTTTACTAAGGAGTTATAAACTATGTAGACTTTTGAGCAAAGTAGGGATTCAAGGGGCAAAATAAGTTTTAGCGATTACTCGCGTTCCCTTGGTCCTAGGAGGTCGAATCTGGTGTCTACAGATTTGTCTCGTAAAGGCGAAGAGGAATGTGTAGTCTCATTGATATTGGAAGGAGTAAATTTTCGGGAAAAAAAATTAAAACTTAATTTCCCCTCTTATCCCCCTTCTACTCCCCCTTTTTGGAAATATTTTTACACCATCTTGTGTAGAATGAAATCTTTAGTGTGCTTCTCAAATTTTATTGAAATGCGTCGATAAACAACACTACAGCAAACTTTTCCCCTTTTCTCCCCTATTTTCCCCCAATCAAAATTGCGGTCGACAATTTTTTTTTAATAAATCAAGGAACTTGTTTGCTGATTTTCGTCCAAAATTGATAAATGCGGCCTGTAGGCGATTACTGACAGACAGACAGCCGGACAAAAGCATTTTGGGCCAATGTCGAAACTGAGATGCTTCGCTCGCTTCGCTCGCTCGGTCAATAATATAGCGCACTTGGCGCGGAACACACCGAACGTTGTTACGAAGTGACCCAACAAGTGAAGATAATTTGGTTTTAATGTGGTCGATATGCGCGTTCCACGACAAGCAACTATCCATTCTGAGACCAAGATATTTTTCGGTAGTTTTTGGTTGTATGGGCACATTGCTAATCAACAGAGGATCGTGAGGCTTATGTAATGTAGTTAACCAAGAATGTAATATATATTTAAGTCTGCTTGTGCTTGTAAAATAAAGTCAGGTAATGAGGATCCAAAGTAGAACAAACAAGTATCGTCAGCATATAGCGTTAGGTCACTCTGCAAGCCTATTTCGTGGATATTATTTATATAGATTGAGAAGAGTACTGGTTCCAATATAGAACCTAAATAAATTATTTATCTATCTATCTAACCTTGTGGGACTCCGCAGGTTACTTAAGTGATTCTGCTTTTTGTTTTTTCGATTTTGACTACTTGAGATCTATTGGTTAGATAAGACGTAAATAATTTTAATGCATTTCCTTTAACACCTACTTTTATCACATATTTTTTATCACACTTTGTAAATTCTTTGTAGTAATACTTAAGCGTTTTTAGTATCCTGAATGAGCTTTCTTGTGTAGTTTCTTTTCGTTGTAAATTCGGTTTCTATGGCTTTTTCGTCAGGATTGCTCTTGTGTCTGTCCACAGTTAGTTTTTTTGGTTTATCTCAGTTATTATGTCTTAGTTTATCCAGTCTTTTTGTGGTTCGTTTATTATTTTTGTTTTCGTAGTTTTGTTATTATTAATATGTTCCTTGATATTATACTGTAGTAGGTAGCGTAAAGTATTTTTTGTGACAAAGTGGGGTATCTAATGAAAGCTTAGAACTTAACTAAAAGAACCTCATATTTAGATTTTTTATTAAAAACTTGGTTGAAGAAAAGAAATTATTTAATGCGAAATATTTCATTCCATTGACGGGTTTCTCGTGAAGTACCCGGCAAAAATGGGTGATTTTTTCAGAAAATTTGTGCCATAATGGTCTCATGAAAGTAAAACTATAGGCAACTTCTAAAAATTAACTGAATTCGAGAAATTAAATAAAAACTACAATTATTACAAGTCCAGCCTATCCTGATCCGTATCGTAATTAAAAATCCTACAAATGGGATCTCTTGTTACATTGGTTTGTTTTGGTATTACATTACATTGCTAAAGTGGAGAGCTGGTAATAAAGCGAATCTTTCGGAACACTAGCATGCGCAAATAAAACTTGGGCCATGTCCACTTTATTTTTGTTATGAATTTAATTTTATGAAATGTCAATAATTAAAAATATATATTGTGTAACTAAGTAAGTAAGATATTATTATTTAATAAATAGGTAATATGGTAATGGTAAATGGTAAGCTTATCATTTATTGTTGATAAGTAAATGTAAAAAATGCAGAAACTGTAATAGTTTAAATAACTAGCTTACTCACTTAAACTAACAATACACTTGAATTCTCACACATTTCTCCTCTTTTTTTATACCTTTCTTGCCTGCCAAGAACAAGCAATAAACAATAGGGCAACCCTAACTGTGAAAACATTACTTAGTGAGCAACTATATCGTATTCTTTGTAGAGGTAATGCATTTGGAATCGAAATTGTCTGTCAATATGACAAATAAAGGCCGAAAATTTAAAATTTAAGGAGATTTTCATGGTTGGGGGCCATGAAAATCCTTTTCATCATTGTTGGGTGTCATGAGAGTATGGACTCCAGTTCATCAAATCTCAATACCTACTTATATATTTCAAACTGCAATTATGCCTGAAAGAGATTCCACAAAACTGGTTTTAGAGCTGATGAATATTTTTATAACTTGGAAACGGCTTCACTGATTTAAACGAAACATGGCTAAGAACCATTCCAGATAAATCAGCTTTCCTACAAAAAACCGTACTCAAATCGGAGTCCTGCTTTCAGAGCTCCAGCTCCGAGGGTCGACAAACAAACAAAAGCCAGACACAACGTCGTCAAACATAATATAATGACGTCCGATACAGTTTATAGCCCCTTCCGTTTTTTGGTTGGGGGTTAAAAAGAAGAAGATATAATTATGTTCAATAACATGTCCTAGCGCAAATTACCCATTTAAAATGCCTACATCAACATACCACGCGAATAAAGCCGCGGGCGCTAGTTATATTATTAATATGAAAGTTTGTGCCTGAGCGAGTTTAAACTTATCCATTTTTTTGTTAAGCTGATACGGCAAGTGTTTGCCTAAGTCCCGATAAGTGGGTAATAATTTTGTCAAAACCATAAGTTATGAAAAAAACTTACTTTTCAGATTTCTACACTAGATATCTCAGTGTCGTTTCAGCTTTCAACCTTGAACAACCCACATTACAATGACGGTCATTTTTGACGTTGATTGCGTTTTGACGAAAAACAACATAGAAATATTAATCGCTAAAGAAGCTTTGTGGCCCTGGGTTGGCCTTACGCATTTTGTAAAGCGAGATTGGTGCGCGTGCGGTCTCACCTCACCCTCTCAACTAGTTCCGAGTCACATGACTATAAACTTTCAAATTATTAGTGAAATAATTAACTTTTATGATAAAGACACGGTTTGGTGTATGTGCGGGGCGTGTTTCTATGATCACCAACAGCCGGACGAGTGTGATCATTGCTTTGAGGCCAGCATCAGCATCTAACTGACATGTAAGTAATTAGTATTTGTTTCTACAATACCTGAATTTATTTCACAGAACAGCAGCACGTAAGTATATACTTCAAGTAATAAGCTCGTTGCGCCCACGCGGACATGCGGCGACGTAACGTGAAAATTCGCGTTGGCGAATGATTTTTTTTCGTTTTTCGGAAGAACTACCAAGCCTTTTTTAGGGTTCCGAAGTCCTACAAGGAACCCACATTTTTTTTTGCTCTGTATGTCTGTTTGTCTTTGCAACAGTATACACGTTTTTTCACGTTGACGTGCCGTGGATTTTTCACGTTACGTCGCCTTGACGTGGTGTTGGGGCCAGGCCCTACGGTATGGTTTTAGTTTTTACCCATTATTTTTAAATTTAGAATGGAATGTGTTATTTGTTAAACAATATTATTGTGGGCTTAGCCAGTGGCGGACGCAGTATTTCGGTTCGGGGGAGGTGGGGCTTGACCCAGTTACTTAGGGTTTTCCCTGACCAATTCTGGTCCACCCTTCGATAATCTTGGGAGTTTTTAAGAAGATTCCTAGTGGGTTCTCTAGTGGGCTTAGCTAAGTGAATCTAGGCTGTGATAAATACCTACATAGCTACGGTATCTACCTAATTAGGAAAAAATGTGAGGGATACTGGGGAGATCAAAGATCTTACTTAAGGTAAATTTCTATAGTTTATAATATCTGTGGCTAAATGTAACTTTATTGATTCTGCTATAATAAATACCTACATAGCTATGGTATCTACCTAATTAGGAAAAAATGGGAGGGATGCTGGGTAGAATAAAAATCTTACTTAAGCTAAATGTAATTTAATTAATTGGACATTATTATATATATCAAGTAAGTATTATAAATTAACCTAAACAAAGAAAATTATGATTACAGTTAACTTATTACAAAATACACACGAAAACAGTGAGATGTCTGTAGACCGTCGATCTGCAGATAGCTTTACTGATCCAAATATCAGTTGTGGTTTTGCCACGCGTATATAAAATGAACAATAATATATTCATTAATAAGTACAAAATACTTTTTCTATGGAACCATTCTAAGTATGTGAAAACTCGAAAACCATTTGATATGTATTTCGCCCTCCGAAGTTATTGAGTGCAGTCTAATGGTTACACTCTGTGTAGATAAAAACATAAAAATACAAAATATAACAAGCACAGCTAAAAAAAACTCCGTAACGCAAATCGATTCACTCAACACTTGACAATGTAACACTTCCTCGCCACTTCTCCTCATCCGTCACACAATGTTTTTTGCTGGTTATTTATTGTGTAGCACTGTAAGAGGCGCCGAGTGTAGGTAATGCAGGGAGCAGCCGACGACGATGGTGCGGCGGGTGTGGGTTCTGCCCCCGGCGGTTGAGGCCATACAGGCAGAATTTTACGGACAGAAAGATAGTGTCTAAATTTTCTGCTCGTAAAATCCTGCCCTCTTGGCCATTCGTACGATTGATTCAACCATCTCCGTCCCAATCGCCGAGTGCAGGAACGCACACCCGCTAAACCAGATGGCATGCTCCTCCCATGGCACGTTATTGGGCTCCCAGGAATCAATGCCTCCGCCACAATGAAAACATTTGACCCTGTCATATTCCCCTACATAAAAAAAACCCGCCTCGGCCATGTCTTCGGCCGGCGGTCGCTCACCCGACCAGCCACCATCAAAAGTTAAAAGACGGGCCCGGTAACTACACATTTCACGAAACTCTGGTTTGTAGCAACCTATCGGGGTGGTTTTTCTATGATATTTCTTTACAGCCGAAGGTGCTGACGCCGCCGCTGGTGTAAGGGTGGACGGCGCCGCCTTCGCAGCCGGCGCTGCCGCCGCCGCCGCCGCCGCCCTCGCAGCCGGCGCCGCCGCCGCCGCCGCCGCCGCCGCCGCCGCCGCCGCTCTCGCGGCCGGCGCTGCCGCTGCTGCCGCTGCCGCCGCCGCCGTCGCCGCCGTCACCGCCGCCGTCACCGCCGTCATCGCCGCCGCCGTCGCCGCCGTCGCGGCCGGAGCCGCCGCTGCCGGTCTGGCTGGCCCGGCCACGTCGTCCGCGTCCACGCATCCACGTAACTTAACGCACGATATTCCCATAACGAGTGAGGACTAACGAGTTTGGACCGAAGTAGCACGTCCCTCAATTTACAAAAGCGTTATGAAAGCCCGCTACAGTTAATAAGCTTTTATATGTATGATGGATGACAACAATGATATCTTCCATAGTCTGTTTATAAAACAAAATTCAGACCAGGCAACTAGATCCTAATATTTAAATTGAAAGATGCCGCATCAAATAATAGATAAATGAACTATTTCAATAGCCCCGAAGACTCAGGTGTAGACTTTCATAATAAAGAAACAGTGTCTACGTTCAAAAATGCTGACATACTTGTTTTATAATGTTTACTTTGGGGATCTTAGAACTGGGAGCCATCCTCTCAAACACATTTGTTTATCGGAGAAACAAAGGGACCCTAGGGTCGGGTCTCTTTGTAATGAGTAGCCTTAATCATAAATAGAGAACACTCTACTTACATAAACAAGGTTTATAATTTTATAAATAACAGTTTTTTTCGTTTCTATTAATTTATTTGTGCACGTGCACCAATGTTATCTCTATCTCTTTCGTGACAGCTAAAAATCAGCATTGAGTGTTAACACGCCCAACATTAATGCGAAGCTGGTTACCTTTTTAGCACGCAAACACATATGCCGATGAAAAATATAACTATACCTATCAATGTATTAAGTAGACTAGTTTAGTTCTAGATTTATTATATTTGTTCTTTGTGTTATTACTAACTGCCAGTGTCATGTTGCTGAATAAATGATATCTATTTCTTATTCATAACTCTCACATGCAGGTTTCTTACGTCTCGCTTAACTGGACATCCGGACTTCCGGGTTTAACCGATTTTTAGTATTATTGCGGGATGAGATACCATGCCGTTAGTATACAGTATACCGTTATTTTCATTCCCAGGAAATAGTTAATAGATCTCAAACTCTAACATTCACAAAATAAGGTCTGAATTTAGGGACGGCCATACCAACAACTATCCGGTCATACGGTATGGACACCCATCGGAATCGCCACGCCGCGCGCCGGCTACCTGAACACTGCTTATATTCATCATCATCATATTATTAGACATTATTATTATAACACTTTATATTTCTTCGTATGACAATAGGTATTTTATTTATGAGAATAACTGATAGAATAAAGAGACGGTTACTTATATGGAATACCTACTTAAACATTTATTTATTTTATTTCCTGGGAAATGAGTCTTATATATAATAAATAACTAAGCATTACTAAATTAGCGTTATAACTATTGACCTTTTATAAGTTTTTGCATAGAATTTCATATAAATGTTGTGTGGGTTGTTTTCAACCCGCAACATGCTGAGATTAGGATCCATTTTATTTACAGCACCAGGTTAGAATAGTTTTAGTTTTAGTGATTAGGTATCCTATTTTTAATTATGTTTATTGCCTCGTGCGTTTTATGTTATGTTTTTGTTATTTTAATTTGCCTACTCATGCTTTTTTTTTTATTTCTCTTCTTTCAAATATTTTTTCTATTTCTATTTTTAGTTAAGTTTTGAGTTAAGTATTCAATTAAATATATTCCACTAAATATTCCACTTGTATTCTTATTGGTATAACTAATTTTTTGTAGTACTGCCGTCATCAAGTTGCACAAAAAAACTTTACAACAGGGCCCCGAAATACTGTGCTGCTATTGGTAGGCAAAAACCATCACGGCGGGGGTAACGGCTGGTCAGTTCACAGAAAATGTACCCTTAAGGTGGTAAGGCGGAAATTTTGCTGATAGTATGTTGCGTTGGACGAAGCACTGAAACATTTAAAAGAGGTTATTGATCGGTGATGAATAGTAATTTGGAATTCGCACAAAAGGTTTTAATTACAATTTGATGTTTTTGACGATTATCTGAGTATAAGTTAGATAGACTTACTACTTACACCTTAAGCCTCTACTGTATAAAGCCTACATATCATGTGAGTAGGTCTATCAGCAAAATTTCCGCCGCAAGCAGTTAGCTACCTGACCCCGCCTTTTTCTTTTGTTTTCTTATTTTGACCAACCAGAGACCTAAACATCTATTTATTTTTATGCCGGCCCTTGTTTTCATAACTTTTACATCCGAAATAATTTGCTTCTATTGGTATTCAAAAATTAACGGCTAGTCGGTTTACAGGAAATGCACCCTTAAGGTGGTAAGGTAGAACTTTTGCTGATAAATACATATTGATACCTCATTATATTTATATGTATTTAGATAGGATAGTATAATATATATATTACCATATTTGTTAATTTTTAAGTTTTATTTTTTGTAATGTTGCATGTCAATATCTATTTTACACCACCACATTGGGTTGGATTGTATGCAATTTTTGTATTTTGTGCAATAAAGTATAAATAATAATACCTATACTGTAACAAAGAATATGAAAATATAAGTTAGATATAGATAAGTACATGCAAAGTATAATTGTAAATTGTTTTTGCGTTTTCCAGCCATTTCTACTATTCAGCATAAACATAAGTACCTACTTACCTAAACTAGTTAGCTAGATGCTATCGGCATAGCAGTTTACTTGATACCATCGCGTGTAATGTTCAGTTCTAGAGTCTAATTACTGAACGCCTAATTTGATGGCTAATAGAATTTGCCTTGTTTGCTGATAAAGCAAATAATTTATTTGTTTATTCATTGAATCACTGAAAGTTATGCATTGGTAATATGTTTGCTAAAAAATAAAAAAGCAATACACATTGACAAAATAATAAAAATGGGTTAAAGGTAATCTATAATTATCTAAAATTATCTAAAAGACAAACAAACATAAAATGAACTAGATAAAAAAATCACTAAAAAATCATACCCAATCATACAAGTACTTTATGATGAATTGATGATTCAAAGTGATCAGTGAGATTTTATTGAATAAAAGCATAATGACTTTGCCTACGTCCAACTGTGGACTGATATGATGATGAACAATTAAGTACTTCCATCCAACAGTCACATAGTTACATTTGTTTATTGATTTATTTATATATATGCAAAAGATTACACACATATTAATCTATTAGTGCCTTAAAATAGACATACATACACATAGCCCTGATGACACAATACAGTTCTCTTTATTAAAAAGGGTAATTTCAATTCAAACCCTGACGGCAACGTGCTTACGAACAGAAACAAAGGAAAACTAAGCTTGAAGAGGTGCGTGCGGAGTTTTAGACATACTACATTAATTCCTAGACCGCAGCTCGCTAAGAGCCTATGTCTCGAGCACTTTATCTATAACCCAAAAGACATAAGATCCAACAGAGCTTCAAGTAAAACTCACCTGTTTCCAGTTCTCTCAAGAACTAGAATCGTGCGAATGGAGAAAGAAGTTGTATCTTTTAGTTTCCCAATTACAGGACTAGAAAATTGAGAGTGGATTTTAGTAAGTGACGGAAAATGGTTGAAGGATGTATGGATAACTATCTAGTATAAGTTAGTGGCGTTTATATTTCCTACATTGCAAGTGACAAGATTTATTGTGGAAATAAATAAAATCACCAAAAACCGATTGCTTAAAATTAAATCTACGGCTACTTTGAAATTCAGTATAAAATTACCTGCACAAGAAACAAGTTCCCTATCCCTACTAGTTAAGGTTAGGGTGACAATGGTTTTACAACGCTTGAAGGATCGAACTGGCTAGACAGACAAATACATCACTATCGGGTATCCATAAATTTATGCACATTTCTGTCCAAATGCGTCGCATAAAAGGCTACCACAGCAGTAATCGTTGGACCATTAACATTGGTGAAATATTATGGACACCCCGTTTCATGGGTTATTATCAGCTATGAATGCGCCCCGCATTGGCCGCATTGCGTGTCTGCATTTTGTATGTGACTTCCTATTCACTGTAGAGTAGATACAGTGATATTAAATTGCCTTGAAATATTTGTTATTACAGTGGTCGACAATGGAAAATACAGGATGTTTCTTTTTGTAGTCTAGGTAACATTATTATGTAAATATTTTGTGAATATTATGACCTTTTGGTATGGAATTTGAAAATCATTATCATAATTAGGGACTGTTTGTATGACTAACGATGTACCTAGTGCAGATCCCCAAAAATAACAATTTTATAACTAAAGGATGAGAAAAAAATACATGGAATTGAAACCAGGTAAAACTTAAATTAAATAAAATTATTTCAAGCGTTTTCGGATAATTTTGTTTTTGATAAGTAATATGCAATTTCGGACACCTGTTTTCAAAAAAAAACATATCAGAAATCCAAAAATGCCAGAGTTGCCATTTTCTGCTAATGCTAATCTTTTTTTAATTCGGTTTCTGAATTTACAAAGTGAATAAAAAGTAGGTATTCAAAAGCAAAAACTTTCCAAAACACTCAATTATCAGAACATGCTAGAAACAATTTTATTAAGAAAGTTTTCATACCGCGATAATAAATTCTCGAAACCTCTTGTAATACCAAACCTAAGAATTTCACTGAAAATACATCGAATAGAATTTCCTTAGCGAGGATTGAAATCGAATTAATTCTGTACCTACCTAATTAATTCAGGTGCCTTTCAACTGTTAGGTATCTAGTAGCTAAATGGTATCAGCAAGGTTAGGCACCTAATTTTCTTTAGTGATTCGTACCGATTCGATTGGTATTTATCTTATTTCAATGAATCATAATTACTGTTCTAGTAATAATCCTGTTTTTGTGACATCTATTTGAGTACAATTCTCATGTTTGAAATCTTCAGATCTCGTTTGAAGATGTCTTAATAAAAACAAACAAGCAAAATTATGGAATTAATAATCAAATCTTCAAACAGAAAACTACCAGATACAAAAATATCAAAGTAGCTAAGTAAATGTACCAAAATACCTAATAAACTTTTTAAACACTTTTTTCAAAACGTAGATTGTGTGTGCAATAAAGTTTTTATCTATCTATCTATCTACCTAGATTTTTACCAGTCAAACAAACATCGTAGTAAATGGGTTCAGCTAACATTCTCAGAATTAGCAATACAATATTGAAACCCTCCTGTAAAAAATTATTTCACGAAAGAACTTGGAGACCTCAATCTTAAAAAAAAAATACTTCTTCAATAAACCTTGTTACGATATCGCTGAGAATGTTCTAAGTTATCTCTCAGGTAAAAATATCGATGGGCGTCTGTTAGCGCACTTGAAATTGAATTCTACCCGTGCTTCGACTTCTGATTGCTCTCAACTGAATCAGCTGTATTTCTCGATTCTAACTCTTCTGACCCCGTATCATTCAGATTATTGGTTTATTTACATTTTTTTTATCTTAAATTATATATCACAAAAACGTCTTTGAAAGTTTAATTTTTTTTTGCCACCTCCAAAATATTTCTTATTGTTTTTCTGTAAGTATGGAGGCATTACAATATTATGCTCTTAGCAATCATAATTATTATGTTCATAAATGGAAGTAAGTAAATACATTCGTAATCACGTGTATATTCTCATTGTTTATTATTACATATTTCGTTTAGTAATTTTATCTCTCGTGCAGAATTAAAAATATCGCACTGATACTGACCAGTCTTATCGCAAAATTAAATAGTAATGATAAAGTTGAATGACCGTCGACGTAACTAGTAGGTATATTATTTACTTTTCAACTGGTAATCATAATAGTTACTATGGTTGTTTGTTGTGTCCTCTAAGCCGGTTTTCGCGGTCAAGAAGTAATTCAACCGAAAGCATTTATTTAGAACCGTAGTTCTATCAAAACAAAGTTGAAAATAGGCTGGTACCCATTAAAGGAAGGAAACATAATCGCTGACTTGTTAGTAATGCGACTGACATAAGCGCACGCGCACGTTTACCTACTTATTTTACTGTTAGTGCTGTTTTGATTTGTATTTAAAATGAAATGGGGAACCTCAGAATGTGGTAAGTAAGTAACTTATTATTTATTACAGTATTCTAACTTTTTGTAGTCTTTAGTCTAACCTTTGGAGTGAATGCGCTAGGTAGGTATATCAATTTTGCCGAACATTTTGGCCGACATTTTTCATGAGATCATCATCATCATCATCAACCTATATGATGATGATCTCATGAAAAATGAGATTTCATGAGATGATATTTCATATGTTTTGGGAAAACTTTTTAAAATAAATTGCTGATGAAGTTTATAATTTTCAGGGAAATACAGGATAGAGTCGTTGGCAGCTGCAACTATTCCAGGTGCACTAAAAGTAAGTTTGCAAAACGGTAAGCTTATTTAAGTCTGCAAGCTAAGGTTGCCATACGTTCGTATTTAAATTCTGGACTTTATTAAAACGATAAAACCAACTCATTTGTTGTTGTGTTGACAGTTGTTTATCATAGTGGTCAACGTATCTACGTTTTAACTTGCATTTGATGCACACGCACAGCCATAGATAGACTCAGATTCAAACATGTTCTTCAAACATTTTTTTAAAATTCTAGGTTAAAAAAGAAGTTTTACATCCATTCTGTTGGTCTTTTTGGAATGACGATACCTAGATCTCAATGACTCATGGCAGCCCTATGCATGATGAACCTAATCTAAATATATTGAAAGAGACTGGTCGGCATGCTAATGAATTGGTGAATTTAAAATTACCTAACTAGCTGGTACTACAGATATTTTTGCATTATTATCGCAGAAGTAATATTGGTTTATGCAGGTTGAATTTGACTCCATAAAGATAGTGGAGACTAGCTAGACTTTATTTATTTTTAAGGCATGGAAAATGTATATAGATATGTGATATGTGTGACACTAATTACTGACCTATTTCTGCCGCCAAGCTGTGATACTCGCATTCCGGTTTGAAGGGTATGGGTCCTGGATCCAGGCACGTCAGGACACATCACAGAGCACGTTTTCAGTGACCAATGCATCGTTATAGGCAGTGGTTATCGCTTAACATCAGATGGACCGTCGGCTTGTTCCATAATTTAGTTGTATAAAAACTTTCTGATTAAAATTTCAGGTGATAAAAGACGCGTTCTTCCCTGACGAGACAGTCTGTATCGGCACAGAAGTAAACAAAAACCCAGCTGCAATGGACGAGCTTTTGGAGCTCTGTGCTGATGCAGCGCTGGATGGGGTGTCACTGGTTGCTGTGGAAACCAGCACTGGAGCAGTTGTAGCTGCTTCTTTTAATAAATTACAAGTAATTTCAAATATATTAAAACTATTTTGTTGAAAGTTCTAATATTGACTTGAGTGGTGTAGTACTGTAAATATAGACCTACACAATTGAGTCAATCTATCACAGACAATGTGTTGTTTTCCATGGTGTGCGCTACGGCTCGTGCATCGTGCCTTCATTGGTCTTTATGGGTGCTTACTCGTCCAAGCTTCATGGTAAATGGGCCTTCAAAACATGTATTCTTAGTAACAGACTTCTTTCAATAAAAATACATAGATAAGATATTTTGTACTTAATATTTTGTAAATACAAAGCGACTAAGTAAATTATTCATAGACTGATATTTTGTTTGACCTTGTACATTTATGCGCTCACTCAAAGTTGATTACCTATAAGTACATTGTATTTGTAAAAACTGTTTCTTTGTAAAGAATTATTTAGAATTACCTACTTAGTTTAATTTTACTCGTAGATGAAGGCAGCCCCCGTATGCCAATCTTTTGCTGTCAAGTTATATTTCACTGCCCAGTGTAATTTCTTCAGGTCACGTGGTACAATTTTGTACCACGTGATCATTCTTTTTAGACACTTGACAGCAAAATATGCGCGAAAACACATCAAATGACGTCATAATCATCAAATGACGTCATAATGTCACTATTTAGTCACAGAATAACTATGAGTTAGTATGAACTGACCATGATTTAAAACTTTGCAGTTCAACTTTGATTGGCATACCCCTGCAGGTCTTTTTCAATGGTGTTGCAATAAGAAAATAGGCGGACAAACTAGGTTTTATAAAAGGGATTAGTTATACCATAACGTTATTAAGGTATGCGAGATATTCGGCTATTGTTCATGTTACCAGTAGGTATGTATTTGTTTTTTTTGTTATGTGACGACGTGTCTCAAATATTGAATGTTGGTATGAATAAAAAATGTTTTCAACACCAGTGTAAAATTTTTAATATTTTTTTTTTACTTTTTCAGGTAGCCAATACAAATGAAAACGAAAAAACATTCTTTGATGAATTCGTCGAAGAGCGATGCAAACAACCCTCCTCAAAAGCCTTAATCAATTTCATGTCTGATGTGGATGGCCGTTGTAATTTCTTCGAAAGGTAAAATTTCATTTTCATAAGACATCTCGTCATCGAACGTTAAGTAATTGATTGCTGTACTTACAAAATATTTCCTTGAAATTTCAGTAGAAATAATTCAGTTTTCAACTTTTACGAGAAAAACACTCTTTTTGATATTGTTTTTAAAATTAGAGATTAATGTTTGGATATGTCTCTGACTACTCATTTTTATAAAGGGTCTTAAAGTTTAGTATTGACAATGAAAGGTATTAATTTGATTTTAATGGCAATACCTAATCAAGTCTACTCGGTATAAGGCAAGATTAAATCTATAGCCATCCTTCGATTAAATATTTCACTCGAGGGACAGAATAGATGTAGTACATACCTATGTACCTACACTGTTTACCTTCAGATAAAATCAGATGTCCCTTCAGACAACTAAGCAATCAAACCTTAGTTTCTAATTAACTACGCGTATAATAATATTAGAACAATCCTGTAGCGTTTGTCCCAAATACAAATTACATCTGCCCATCAACTCTGACCCACATACCTTATCTAGAACATTAACTATCTACATCTTGTGTGTAAATCATTACAGATTGCTCCTATTAGCCAAACATGCACTCGGCTATTCAACTACATATTAGTGGGTTGGGAATGGGGATTGTATCAATGTAATTTTGTAATAAACTTCCCAAATCTGTCTAAATATTATATTCAGCTGAGCCAATCCTTCTTCTTTACTCTTTTTTCCATGCATTTCCATGTAGATTATCATCATCATTGCTATTTTAGCAAGACGTTGAAGTATTTCCTCTGATAGCGATACCGATCATTATGTGGCCTGCTCTAAAAAGTTCTCAGTATCTGTTACCAGTTTGATGTTTCAACTTGTGAGAGCTACCTACGTGAAGCTTTTCGGCGCATGCTCTTCATCTTGAGAATCTACATATAGAGATACTTTCATAATAACAACTAGTTACTTTTTAGGTTTCGTTTCTTGTTTCAGATATGGCGTAGACTGCAGTTTGGAAATAATGTTCATAGCAACACTTCGTGAGCACAGAATGAAGAAGCTTGGATATCTCCTTTGCAAATATTCTATAGACGTCGCAAAACGAATCAAAACTGGTCCTGTATCTCAAATTACTCTTCAAGACTTAGGACCAAAGTATTCATATATGAAACCTCGAGGAGTGACTACAAAGGTTCCAAAAATATGTCAAGCTATTGGAACTTCTATTGCAACACAAAAAATTGGTGCTGCGTTGAATTTTACAGTTCATTTGAGGGTTCCGTTCACAGAGTATGAGTATGATGGGAAAAATTATGTAGAAAGAAATGGGTTTGATCCATTTTGTGAGGGTATCGCACTGGTTTTAGAATAAAATCAAATTTATATTCGATCCTATAATTTATTTTTTAATGGTGCAAAAAAAACTCCAGCATCCAAATTGTAAGTCGCTGATTCTTTTGTTTTTAGTTCACGTGGAAAGAAATAAAACGTATAATGGTGATTCTTGTGATTTTACTGAATAAAGACCAATTCCATTTTGTTTATTTATGCAAATAACTCCGGCAATTCGGCAGAAAACATTCCAAATGCTCTATGTACTTAGTGAAGAAGAACTAAAGACCTAAATGTACCTAACTAACGTTACCGTTAGTGAAATCTTTAGGACAAGCTTTACATCAATATAACAAGTTTTAATTACAAATGAATGGTGAGTAAATTTGATAGTCAAAACCCTGATTGAAATCCCAGTACACGTTGCTCACAAATGGCCATCAGGCAGTTATCAACGGCTGTCTTGTCCCGGCAGACTCTCTAATTGCATCGCCCAACCTCCGGCAACTCGCCTCTCGTTAATTGATTTGGATTCGAGTGCCGTGCTTAATCCATTAGCTCTGATTGTCTCTATATAATAAATTTTTTTAATATCACTGCATTCATACAGTTCAGGAATTGTTTTTTTTTATCTGATAATACAAAGTAAAACTATATGCTGCAATGCTGGATTGACTGCGAGTTGCCGCTTAAGGGGTTATTACATTACACAATCTCAAGCACGCTAACTAGCATCAAGCGTAGTGTAATAAGGGAAAGACAGGTAGACTGACTTACTAGTAGCAAGCCAGTCTACGTAGATTCTAAGTACGTGCTAGTTAGCGTGCTAGTTAGCGTGCTTGAGATTGTGTAATGTAATAACCGCTTTAGGCATAGTTACACTATGCCCAAAAAACAGTGCACGGGTGCGGGGCCTACATATGCGTTTTGTGTGTTGTCGTAGGTTGTCGGCCATATTTTTATGGACTACACGCGCAGCCGACCCGCGCCTGACGCGCAATAACTATCCTTTGTGTGTTTCGCCTTAACTTAGATAAAGTCGACATTCTGCAACCGCTGGAGAATAAAATAAATCAAAAACAATAACAAAAATGTACGGGATTAGCCACGTGACTTCTGGTACATACTGTTTATAAAATATCATTCTCACACACTTTGAGAAGCTCACGCAACATTCTAGCTATTGTAGAATGTCAAATTGGGGTAGCTCTTCTTATCTGATAGACTCAATTCACCTGTTCAATTTCTTTAGAAGATAAATCTGCCCCCGTATGCCAATCTTTTGCTGTCAAGTTATATTTCACTGCCCAGTGTAATTTCTTCAGGTCACGTGGTACAATTTTGTACCACGTGATCATTCTTTTTAGACACTTGACAGCAAAATATGCGCGAAAACACATCAAATGACGTCATAATGTCACTATTTAGTCACAGAATAACTATGAGTTAGTATGAACTGACCATGATTTAAAACTTTGCCGTTCAACTTTGCAGTTCAACTTTGATTGGCATACCAATCCTGTTATTCAATTCTTATCTACAAAATTTTATTGTGTAAAAGCCTACTTAGCCGAGAGAGACTGCTTAAGAATCGAAGACGATCCTCTCGACTGGTTTGTAGTGCTCCTTTGTGTAATGATCAATTAGAGACTGAATTTGCATTGTATTTTCTTTTGCGTTCTCTTCAGTTGGCTCTTCGTTCTTTGGCTGAGAGATTTTTGCCGTATAATAGTGGAATCTGAGTATGTATTATAAATATTATTTTACTAACAAAGGAGCAATAGTATCAATACCTACCTCATTGTTACTTAAATAAGATTCGTATTGAGTAGGTACGGATTGATATTTTTAAAACTTTTCCTTTTTTTTTGCAGTAAACTTGACTTTATTAAAATACAAATTTCTCTCAGAATTAGAATACTTATATTTTTAGCGTTTGCAACTTTTCCAATCAAAACTGAAACGAAAATCGTGTACATTTACAAACTGTTCTTAGAAACTGTTCCAGATTTTCAATGGCGCTTTGTCTAGAAAGTGAATCACAATGGCGAGTTCTCCAACTCTACTTATTGAGACAATAACATCCATGTTTCTTAAAGCACATTAAAGCAATCTGAATGGGTTTGGATCGGATTCACTTTGCATAGCTCTTGAAATTCAAATGGTGCAGTTCATATCGGAGTCTACTACACAAATCTATAAACGAAGGTTTATTTTGTTTGTTTGAGCTTTCACTGCGCGGCGACGTGCTCATTTCACCAGAGATTCTATAAAGCAATGGCGCAGTGTAACTCTAATATCACGAGGGAAACTTCATCATTTTTCGTAGTAGACTTCTTGTCTAAGTGCCTTGGTCGTCATGGCAACCTTGTCTGCAATATGCCTGATGTTTAACTCAATGGAGATACAATTTCGTTTTGAGTGCTCTTGAACATTTTTTGATGCGTCTGTAGATTGAAAGTTGAGACTTTGATGGTGAAATTGTATTTACATTTTTTCTCAATTTTTTTGTCATTAGCTGTTTCTGTTTACGTTTAGCGTTTATTTACTGAATAAAGCTGTTTTAATTCTTTGATCAAACATCTTCATCAAAGATCAAACATCATCTTTGGGCAAACATCACCACACCCTGGGTCCCTGACGGACGTCGGCCTCGTGGTCGCCCTAAAAAGCGCTGGCGGGACGACCTGGACGCCTTTGAAAGGAGATGGTGGGAGGAAGCCCAGGAGAGAGAACATTGGAAGTCTTTGGGGGAGACCTTTGCCCAGCAGTGGGACGAGATAGGTTAAGAAAAAAAAAAAACTTTGATCACTTCAAAGCTGTTTTTACACTTTTAGGGTAGTGTGATGGCACATAGCAGCATATGGCTCTTTGTTGTGCAAGAAACAAAAATTAAAACAAAATGGTCATCAATGAGCGAGACGAGACAATCGTTTTCTGCCAACCCGAATTTTTTACTTCCTTCAAATAAATTACCAAATTTATTACAACCAGATGCTTGACTTTTGAAATGAGTAGAAAGCTCTCAATAATATTTTAAAAGCAGATAACGAAGGCAAATTTATGGCTAGCCATTCTTGGAACAGTAAGAGGTTATACCATTGAAGTGTTTATAAAAAAAAGGGTCATGTACCTAGAATTGTGTGTTGTTCGACTTAAAATGTACAAAAATAGCACGTTGATGATATTGGTAATATTATTTAGAAACTAAAGCATGGTTTTATATTAAGGAATGATAGAATAATTATGATTATGTGCATGATTGTAAATTGCAATTTACAATACCAAATAGAATTAAGTATGTTTAATTATAAGATGACTTTAATATAAGTTGAACTCTTGTATCTACTTGTTCATGTAAATGTGACATTTCAGGATTACTTTTCAAAACAGTTAATACTGTTAAATGGTAATAAACCAGCGCTTAAATAGATATTTTAGTTTCAGGAATGATGACTGGTAGCGACATCTGCTGTTAGAAAAGCGAGAGTATTCGCCATCATAAGATGAAATTCCTTCGTTCCTACGAGGTGACGCACCGACGTCACACGATTCAACCCCACCCTAGAGGGGTGGAGATCGCGGTTTGCGCAAGAGCATAAATACGATTGTAGAGTTGGAGTCGGGGTTCAGATGCATTCGGGAATTCAGAAAGTCGAGATAGTCGGAGAGAGTTGCGAGTTGCGAGTCACGTCTTTGTTACGTATACAAATTAGCGTCAGTGTAATTGTTGGTTTTTGAACTCTAAAAGAGAGTATCGTAAAGTAAATTGATCTTAGTGCAAGTTCGAGTCGTAGAGAAAAGCTAAGTCCTTATTTCATAAGTCTGTATGATTGATTTGGGAAAAGAATAGTAAAGTAATAAAATAAAGTAATTAATAATCTTGGAGTACATTGAATTAAAAAGACAAAGAGGTTTACCCAAATCAATTGTATAAAATTGTATTGTTTATATGTGTTTTTCTACAGGTTGCCTTTGCCCGCTCATTTTAGAGCCTAAGTCCCCTTTTGAACTTTTAAAGACTGTCTAAGTCTTGAGCCAGCAGGCTGTTAAAATTAGCTATCTTTGATTGGTCATGTAGGAGAATTATAGGAGCCTGGAGAAACCTTCAGACCTCTCTATCGTTTTCTGAGGCGTTTAATGGGAAAACGTAACACTCTGATCTGGTTCAATCTCGGCTTGCCAGGATTGAAACATATCCGGCTGCCAGTTAAGATGGGTGGGACCATATCAAAACCCCTAATAATGTCCAATTATCCTAAGCACTAAATTAAGAATTAAATATAAGTTCTGTTTTGTTGGTTTTGCTAATCATTTTATGTGTATGTTAAATTGTAAATGTTTGTTGTTGGTAATTACATAATGCATTTTGGTTTATGAATAAATTAATAATTACTGAGTTCGTTTAAGACTAATTCATCTTTTCATTTAAACTCATTTCCTAGTTCACCTAATTAGGACAGGATAGTTAATTTAAAGAAAGGTTTAAGAAGTAAAATCATTCAGTTTAATTTGAGGATAATTTCAGAATCATTCAGTTTAAAATATATAGAATGTCTTGAGTAGATATTGATCAATGAGGTTGATAATACATTTTTGTTGGCTGCTGTAATTAGCAATATAAAGAGTGATTGGCTATTCTTCATCTCGATGCGTTCAATTTCCTAGCACCGCCAAAGCTTCGGATGTGTTGTATCGACTGCCGAACAAGTCTAGACAGACTATCACGGGCCCATCACTACTGTCATTGTATGCCCGTTAACACAACCCCACCATCACATAGTTCTGATCTAAGACTTCAAAAAGTAAGCGTAATGGGATTCTAGATTACCAGAAACGCTATACTAATGCTGGATTTGATTCGCCGAAGATAGAAGCAGCCCATTGCCTAAGTAAAAACATACTCTTACCTATTTTATCACTGAAAACATATCAGCTCAAGACACTAATTTTATTATTCAAGTAATCAGTTCATTCAGAATCAGTTAAATTCAATTATTCAGGTAGACATACTCTATGATGACCTAAGAAAGGCTTTACAGAGAGAGGAGGTATACTTAGATAGAATTATTTGTAGATTATTTACTATTTGCATTTCATAGCCGGCGGGGGGGCCGTCACAGTTGTTGCCGATGACCGAGGATTAGTTAAAGTATCGCTGAAACGCTTTACTACTAAAAAGTATCTGGTTTAAATAAAAAATAACACAACGTAGCTTTATTATCAATGACGATCACAAATATAAGCCAGACTTTTTACATGTAAATATTTTATTGTTTCCTTTTCTATCTTTGTCTAGAGATTTTTATTGCTTTATTAGCTATCCTGTTGGGTGAACTATTATTAATAAAATAAATTTTATTTTAGTTAGCAAAACTACATTTTATGTAAAATCTAAAAATAACTCAGTGATTTTTAATTTATTGTGCACGCTAAATTTAAGTTAGCTACAATGCCTGGTAACGCATTACGCAGAGGTCGCAACCGAGCAACACACAATCTAGGTTCCGTAGAGACAAATACTGAGAAGAACTAAGGTAATCAGCAGATGAACTCCGTAGCATTTTCAGGTTTTCAGATGTTAGTCGGCAAGTTAGATAAAATTATGCGACAAATAGAGATAAATAAAATTCAGTTAATTCAGTCAACACAATAAAAAACAAAATACAAGGCCCATACCTTAAAACTTAAATACATATTTCTATATTTTATAACATTATTTAGATATGTCAGAGCGAGAGAGAAGAATGTTAGTGTGATGAACGCTTCAGTGATGGATAGTGAAATTTATGGTATTTTAAGTACTTCTAGCGAGCAAATTATCCGAAACCTATCACAAGATGTTTATTAAGATAACAGGTCAATATAGTCTGAAACTTTTAATTCAAATAAGAGCAGATGTCTTTATCTTATAAGACCAACGATTGATAAACCGATTCTTATTGGAAAGCACAATGCGAATCAAATAGCGGCATTTTTTTAGAAAAACTAAAGAGGTTCTTTAATTAAAATTGAGTGAGAGGCAAAATTGTGTGACTAATTTATAAAGCTTTAGAATGTTAAACATTCAAGAAACCAAAAAGTGACGAACGTAATGTAGTGATCTCAGTGATTTGACAAAGGCATTATTAGTTAAGATAAGTTATTAATGGAGCCAGGATTTGATGATGGTGATAAATAAAATGCGACTATTGTTTCATATAACTATGTACAATGAGATGAAAGCTAAGTAAAGGGTTATGAAAGTGTGGACTCAGTAATAGATTTCCAGATGAATAATGTCACACCAAAAGATAACGATTCAATGCAAGAAATTGGTTTGTTGTTAGAGAGAGACCCTAGCCCAGTTCTTTTGTGTGAGCAATCAGGTGATACTTATGTGATGTGAGTGATAGTCGTGAACGAAGATTGTATACTATTTTAAGTGATTCCTGTTTATGAGGATGATGATAAGGCCTGTAATTACTTATAAGACTAAATAAGGTTTAAGCGTAGATCAATCAGCAGTAAGGACTCGGGTTGAGATTGTTTCATTTTATGAAAGCTGGACGAGGAACGAAGGTTAAATTACTTAGAACGAACAACGATAGATGCGTTAGTTAGAGTAAGTGAGATGACAAGAGATGACAATAGAGCAGTACTTGTATGTCCGAACATAAGATTTCCAAAATACGAAGAAGAGACAAAGCCATTGTGTAGAGTTGTAAAATTTTACAATAAGGGATAAAATGTGAATGAATGGATGAAAAAAATATTTTAAGATACCGCTATGTTAGTAAAAGCCGATATTAATGCAACATATTTTTAAATAAATAGCAGTGATGGATGAATGAATGAATGAAAATACTTTATTGTACACCAACATAGGTACCAAATGAATTAGAAATAATGAATGATTGAAGATGGTACAATGTACGGCCTTATCACTGAAACAGGTTTCTTCCAGTCAAAGTTTGGATGAAGATGATTTTAGATGTATGAAAGATTGGACGGGATGTACAAAAACTTATAAGGTAATAAAAATAATAAATATGAGTTATATATGGGTACTGCGAGTTACATATAATAACCGTCAGAGGGTGGCGAAAACTAGATATAAGGTTTTACAGATAGGTTTTTACAGGTGTCGTGATATATATTGGCCAGTGTCAGAGCAGCAGTTATTTGATACCATTTATAGTTTGACCGAGTTTGAGACTTACTTAAATGGAATAAAGTTAGTAATTCGAAAAGATCATGAAAGCCTTACATTTTTATCAGACTACGGCAAAACAAAAAGAGGGTTATGATTTTGGTCACTATGTATGTTTGTCTGTTCCCTCATAACTACCAAGATTTTATCGCTAAGTGTGATGATGATTGAGTGAGTTTATTATAATAACATAAGTACATAGAATAATTTAATTAAGTATAGCATTGAGTATATAAGAGGGATGAATGATTTTATTGCAGGTCTTTTATCAAGGCACAGACATACCGGAGGAAAGTCCAGGTAGACCAATGGCCAGTCCACAGTTAAAGGATTTTAAACAGATGTTAAAATAGTTGGAAAACAAAAACAGTTCAATCGGACAAAACATTAAAGCTTACAAGAAAGTTTACATTGTTGATTGAAAGTCATGGGTTCGAATCCCGCTCGACTCATCACTTTAAGATGGAAAAAATAAATACAGTTCAATCGGACAAAACATTAAAGCTCACAAGAAAGTTTACATTGTTGATTGAAAGTCATGGGTTCGAATCCCGCTCGACTCATCATTTTAAGATGGAAAAAAATAGTTGTGATTTGTAAATGAAGACGGCCAGGAAATTATAATGAAGTTCATTTATCAAGATAATAGGACACACCTATAAATAAGTGAAGGTATCATGATTATATCAATCATGTAAATATAATTCTGCCCTCCTTATTGCAAACGCAGTACTTGCAAAATGGCGGTTTCGAGATAAACGCGCGAAACATATTTCTTGATATCTAAGCAAGCAATCTCCGTTATATAACTTTTAAAGTGTAACCTAAAAATAGTAAAAAAATCAAGCTTTCTATTGACATATTTTTATCTTTACTTTATGGCCTTGTTTAGATAAAATGCTTAGTACTGCATTTTCATCAACTTTATGGGCTTGCGGGTATTACAGTATTACTAAGATTAAACGCAGTACTTGTGTTTATTACTGCAAAATCACCTAGCACGTGCTCAATTCTGCGTTAGATTATAAATGTATGTAAGCTAATTAAGGTGTATTAGATATTTTTTAATTATCCATCAGTTAAATACTATGTAGGTATAGGTAGCTGGGTATAAGTAGGTAGGTATAAGTAGGTAGGTACATAGGTAGACAGACTAGTAGGTAGAGATTAAGTTAGATTTTCAGGAAGAGAGTTCAGTCAGAGGGTGGCCGGAAGTTTCAAAGATTATTTTGTGTCTTAAATACACATGAATGAGAGATGTTTTAATTGTTGTACTACTATACTACTACTACTACTGTAATACTTATCAAGATTACAAAGAGTTTGTGAAAAGTTTTTATACTCGAAGACTATGGTCTTCTTCATATCAAAATTTTCAGAGGGTGGAATGTGATGGCACATAGCAGCATATGGCTCTTTGTTGTGCAAGAAACAAAAATTAAAACAAAATGGTCATCAATGAGCGAGACGAGACAATCGTTTTCTGCCAACCCGAATTTTTTACTTCCTTCAAATAAATTACCAAATTTATTACAACCAGATGCTTGACTTTTGAAATGAGTAGAAAGCTCTCAATAATATTTTAAAAGCAGATAACGAAGGCAAATTTATGGCTAGCCATTCTTGGAACAGTAAGAGGTTATACCATTGAAGTGTTTATAAAAAAAAGGGTCATGTACCTAGAATTGTGTGTTGTTCGACTTAAAATGTACAAAAATAGCACGTTGATGATATTGGTAATATTATTTAGAAACTAAAGCATGGTTTTATATTAAGGAATGATAGAATAATTATGATTATGTGCATGATTGTAAATTGCAATTTACAATACCAAATAGAATTAAGTATGTTTAATTATAAGATGACTTTAATATAAGTTGAACTCTTGTATCTACTTGTTCATGTAAATGTGACATTTCAGGATTACTTTTCAAAACAGTTAATACTGTTAAATGGTAATAAACCAGCGCTTAAATAGATATTTTAGTTTCAGGAATGATGACTGGTAGCGACATCTGCTGTTAGAAAAGCGAGAGTATTCGCCATCATAAGATGAAATTCCTTCGTTCCTACGAGGTGACGCACCGACGTCACACGATTCAACCCCACCCTAGAGGGGTGGAGATCGCGGTTTGCGCAAGAGCATAAATACGATTGTAGAGTTGGAGTCGGGGTTCAGATGCATTCGGGAATTCAGAAAGTCGAGATAGTCGGAGAGAGTTGCGAGTTGCGAGTCACGTCTTTGTTACGTATACAAATTAGCGTCAGTGTAATTGTTGGTTTTTGAACTCTAAAAGAGAGTATCGTAAAGTAAATTGATCTTAGTGCAAGTTCGAGTCGTAGAGAAAAGCTAAGTCCTTATTTCATAAGTCTGTATGATTGATTTGGGAAAAGAATAGTAAAGTAATAAAATAAAGTAATTAATAATCTTGGAGTACATTGAATTAAAAAGACAAAGAGGTTTACCCAAATCAATTGTATAAAATTGTATTGTTTATATGTGTTTTTCTACAGGTTGCCTTTGCCCGCTCATTTTAGAGCCTAAGTCCCCTTTTGAACTTTTAAAGACTGTCTAAGTCTTGAGCCAGCAGGCTGTTAAAATTAGCTATCTTTGATTGGTCATGTAGGAGAATTATAGGAGCCTGGAGAAACCTTCAGACCTCTCTATCGTTTTCTGAGGCGTTTAATGGGAAAACGTAACACTCTGATCTGGTTCAATCTCGGCTTGCCAGGATTGAAACATATCCGGCTGCCAGTTAAGATGGGTGGGACCATATCAAAACCCCTAATAATGTCCAATTATCCTAAGCACTAAATTAAGAATTAAATATAAGTTCTGTTTTGTTGGTTTTGCTAATCATTTTATGTGTATGTTAAATTGTAAATGTTTGTTGTTGGTAATTACATAATGCATTTTGGTTTATGAATAAATTAATAATTACTGAGTTCGTTTAAGACTAATTCATCTTTTCATTTAAACTCATTTCCTAGTTCACCTAATTAGGACAGGATAGTTAATTTAAAGAAAGGTTTAAGAAGTAAAATCATTCAGTTTAATTTGAGGATAATTTCAGAATCATTCAGTTTAAAATATATAGAATGTCTTGAGTAGATATTGATCAATGAGGTTGATAATACATTTTTGTTGGCTGCTGTAATTAGCAATATAAAGAGTGATTGGCTATTCTTCATCTCGATGCGTTCAATTTCCTAGCACCGCCAAAGCTTCGGATGTGTTGTATCGACTGCCGAACAAGTCTAGACAGACTATCACGGGTCCATCACTACTGTCATTGTATGCCCGTTAACACAACCCCACCATCACATAGTTCTGATCTAAGACTTCAAAAAGTAAGCGTAATGGGATTCTAGATTACCAGAAACGCTATACTAATGCTGGATTTGATTCGCCGAAGATAGAAGCAGCCCATTGCCTAAGTAAAAACATACTCTTACCTATTTTATCACTGAAAACATATCAGCTCAAGACACTAATTTTATTATTCAAGTAATCAGTTCATTCAGAATCAGTTAAATTCAATTATTCAGGTAGACATACTCTATGATGACCTAAGAAAGGCTTTACAGAGAGAGGAGGTATACTTAGATAGAATTATTTGTAGATTATTTACTATTTGCATTTCATAGACGAGCGGTGGGGCCGTCACAGTAGTTAGAACAGTCGTAAAAATTGCAGATAAGTAATATTTTAAGCCACAGGATGTTTTTTTTTACAAGACTATCCCTATGGGAGTTACAGGAGCGTAGAATTCTTTTTATTCCGTTAAAAGCTTCCAACTAATCGTGACCTCACCAAATTATTCACTCCATTTCTCTAAGGTATCATAATAAAACGGAGGCGAATAAAATTAAATAAGAAAAAGGCCGCTGTTATAAAGATAAAAATATTTTAAATTTTCACCTTGGTCTTTTCAATGTCTTGTTTATTTGTCGACAAGACACCTTATCTACGGTGCTTGACTTATAAATTTCCTGAAAATATGTTTTAATGAGTATGGTCTGACAACAAATTTATTATTTTAACTAAGCAAACGGCTTTGTAAGGTTTAAAATGACTGGGGTAAAGTAAGCAAAATTCAATTAAATAAATAAATAAAAAAAAATATTCATGGACTTTACACACAACGCCCTCTAGTCCCAAACTAAGCAAAGCTTGTGATATGGGAACTAGATGGCTGATAGAATACTTATATACTTTTTTTTTTGTAAATACATACTTATAATACATAGTAACACCCAGACATAGAACAAACATCTATGTTTTCCACACACAAATGTTTGTTCTCGGTGGGGATCGAACCCACGACCCACAGCACGGAAGGCAGAGCCATTACCGACTGAGCTGTGACATAACATAATAATTAACATTCATTGCAGGATTCAAAGAAAAAGCCACTGTACTTATCCTGACTAATTTATCACTGACTAATTTATCATTTTGAATCTACTTCTGTCACAGAATGTACTATCGCCAAAATTACCGCCTTACTTACCACTTTTGAACCTGTTTCGCTTGCAAGCAGTTTCAGCGACTTGGTCCCACCTTTTTCTTTTGTCCTCTTATTTTGACCAACCGGAGTTCTAAACATCTGTTTATTTTTGTGACAGCCCTTTGTTTACATAACTGTTACACCCGAAATAATTTGCTGCTATTGGTAATAAAAATTAACGGTTAGTCAGTTCACAGAAAGGTGCAACTTTTTGTACATACTTGTACCATATTATTATGTTTTTTCCAGCTTAGGTCTCTCGTAATAAATTTTATTTAACGCTGCTAGCTGATTTTAATGATCCAGTCTCCCTTTAGGGACAATAAACTCTGTTTGTCATCTCATCCAACTTTTTAGAGCCCTGAAACGATCTCAAATCGCAAGATCGTCGTGACCTCTCGACCACTATAAACCTTGCTAAGCACCGAAAACATGATAAAATTTGCCCTTTACGATTTTCTCGTAAAGTAAAATGACTTTGCTACACCACGTGGAAAGTCCACGTTTACGTCAGCGTGACAATAAATACAAATAAACTATATTTTGTATGGAAATTTCAATTCATTAGAGATGATAGAGATGCCTCAACAGTGATTAGAGGCTATTTTGTTACGGATAGAGAGGTGTTCATTCCCGTTCGTTCCACCAGGTTTCGTCTTACTGTTAGGACGAACGATGCTACATTTTCTTTGTGTAAATTAGACCTAGTTTATTTTATCAATTTTTTAAGGGAGAAAAATTTACTGTGATGATTATGTTGAATGGGTCGGTCGGATCATTCGTGTCATGTCCTGTGTAGCCCTAGCATTCGGATACATGTCCGTAACGTAATGTTTGCTTATTAAACCACTTTATGAGTGAGCTCAGTTTTATTTCCGAGTTTTTGCTTCGTACGCGCATTGCAGGCTATTCGTTATTCGGTTGATCCAGTGGTAAAAAAGCAAATTTAATAAAATTTAGTAATAAATCTGTTGATGATGACTAATCATCGTCTTTAAATTACTATTTCTATTATTTTCCTTTCAAAAATCAGTTTGGTCATACCAGTTTGGTCTTTTTTATTTGAAGGTGTGCAATCGCCATTATCAACAAATTTTGTATCAAACTTTAATTATTTCCACAAGCTTTTGGATTTACAAAGAGTCTTCTTACTTTGTAAAATGAAGAAACAAAACGAAGATAAAACCCAATAAACAAAAGATCACTTTACCGCATTCAAGTTTCAAATAAGCCTCAATTCGGGCTTCCTCTGACCCGAAAAACAACACAGTTTGATAAATAAAATCTTAGAGTAAATAATTTTAGAGAGCAAAAAATATAGCTTTCTTACGGTAGGTACTTATTACCGTGCATAATATGCACAATTTATTATGTCCAAGATCTCCGTTACCTGTCATTTTACTATACGGTGCAGCATCTTATATATTTTCCATTTTACAGATTTTATAAAAAAAAACTAGTGGATGTTTAAAAGATGCATGCATATTTATATTCTTTTTTACATATTAGGTATACAATAATTATACGTAGCACTAAAAAACTACTAAACGTTTGTGACAAAGACGAACTTTGTTCATACTCTACCAAGCTCTATCTAAGTAGTTTTTTCTCTGAAAACAAAACACATTCTCCCCCTTTCGCTAAATAAAAGAACGAAACTTTTTTCCAATAGGATGTAAATAACCAGCCCATCAGACAACCTCAAGGGCTTGAAAGCAATCTAGGGGTCATACTATGGGTTTGTTCCCAATGTCACTGTAATTTCTAAATATTAGGTACAAAAACGAAGCTTTTACAGGTTTTTTTTTCGAGAAAAATCAACGGTGTTTACAGATGACTTACAGCAATCTTCCACTGCCTTTACAATGCATTACCTCACAGCGTGCATTCACTGAGGATGTGCATAACTACGCCTTGCGTTGGACGAGGCCGAAAAAAATACCTAAGGAACAGCGATCATCGAAGAAAATTGTCATGGATCAGACAAGATGGGAGAAACTATCTGTTCAGTCTGAGGTAAAGTCACTCTATAAGATATAGGTAGTTTAGGTACTGCCTGTTAAGCTTTTTACATAAGTTTCACAGAAAAATCAGAGTTCATTCTTCGTCTCTATAATTTTACTGTACCTTTCTGTAGTAATTTTTTAAAATTATTTTAGTTGTATCGTGTCTAAACCAGATCGCTTAGGAATAAGCTTTTATTTTCCCTTCGAAAGCAACAAAGCAATTGTGTTGGTTATTGCCATCGCGGAAAATAGGTGTCGCTTTTCTACACTTTCTGCGATATTGAATCGGCATTCTTCTTCTATTCACCTTCGATACCGAGATGCACAAAGCCTCAAAGGCCTCAGCGCGATATATAAATAATAAAGGTGAGTATCGTAAACGTATCGTAGCCGAGATACACTGCGCGGTGACACTACAATCTTCGGCAGTCAAGCTGGTATTCAAAAAATTAAATTTTTTCAAAAATTTTCATTTTTATCAAAATTCGCTACCAAGTTTTGGTTTCAAAAGGACTATTTTTGTGAAGAATAGGTATTTGCCACAAACACGGAGTGTAAAAGAAAAGCCTATTTGGCAAGACAGCTTTATTTTTCGGAAATAGCAAAAAGAAATAAGAGCTAAAAAGCATTTGTATTCAAATTGTTTGGCTAAAAAAATAAGCCCTCAATTCCGTAGACACGTTCATGATTTTCCATCAACACATTTTCACGCCATAAAAGCTCCAAATGTTCACATTGCCGCATTAACACAACCTTTTCAAGCATAATATAGCACTAAATCAGCGCCCTATCCACAAAATAAAAATAAAATGCTCTCTCCGATACGCTAAGCTCTTTTAGCCCCGATCAGCTAATGCATTGCCGTCCATTTTTCTAGACAGGCTGGTCGATGTGGCTCAAACATCCGTAAATCTCTATAAAATAGCCACCCATATGGGCACTCTGGACGGCATTGTTGGGGTGAAGGTGTGAGCGATTGTTGCCGAATTCTATGAATTTGCGTTTTGAATAGCGCTGAATTTTGGTTATTGCCATTATAACATGTACTTACCTATTGTGGTATTGGGATAGATGAAAAATTTTAGTGCTATAATAGAAAATACTATTAAAAATATCATAAATAAAACAAAACGAAGAAATGGTAGCTAGGTGTTATTAATATGAATAAAGATAAACTTTAAACAAAACAGTATTTACCTATCAATCAATGGTTCAATCACACTATCATAAAATTCTACATCTTTGTCAAGTGTTTGTTTTTTTTATGTTTTCCCGCTGTCGGTCTTACCATAGCCGATATTCTCTACTCGAGAAAAGATTGTTATTTATGTACAAAAGGGTGATTCAAAGGTTAGATTAAAGGGTTGAATGGAAGTATTAGCAAAATGTATCTACTCGAAGTAACTCTAAAACATGTCTCATGCTTATTTCAGCTTCAATAAGTGTTCCAAATCAATGAATTATACTCAAACATTCAAATATTTTATTCGTTTAAAATCAAATAAAAAACATTAGTAGTCCGAAGTGAATTTTGAGTCTTATAACGAACTAGCATTTATCATAAAACATTAAAATATTCATAATCATACTTGGATATCCTTTTGAAGGAATATTTCCGCGAAATCGAAGAAAACCGTTATTGAATATTAATAAAAAGAAAAAGCTGTTTAAGACGCGTGTCTGTCTTATCTTGACAAGGGTGCTTTGCCTTATTTATATTCAAAATAGAAAACTTTTTAGGTCAGGTCGTGCTCTGGTTGGCTACAACGGAATGCTGGCTAAATCAACTGTATGAATTTACTTGAAAAGTTTCAAACTGGAATTTTTTATCAACCACTTATACTAGGCTAATATAACTACCGTGATATGTCAAAAGTTACGGCCATAATTGTAAAAACCTTTCTTCTTTTTATTCTGGCTGTTCGGTGGCTAGGGCTGCCACGATTTTGCCAATGTCAGTGTTTATTGGCGGTTACTAGTTTACTAATCTTGGAGATCTGAGTAGGTGAGTTGTGAAAACCCTGGATTTAGTCACGATTAATGGCCATAATTTGGCAATGACAATCAATTAGCAATGACAGTAGAGTTCCCACAAGGCGCGCACTCATTGTTTTATCTATGCACAGATAATATAAAATATAGATCTAGGTAAACTGTAGGTATAGTGTAGCCTAACTAGCCACACAATTTCACGCGGTACCTAGTGTTTTGTTTTAGTCTAAAGTCTTAGTGAATGCGCTAACAAGATGGTATGGTAGTGTGCCAGTAAAAAAACCAGGGTAACTTTGAGAATCCATTTGTAGTTGGAAACAGAATGATCCCCGGTCAAGCTAAAATGACCTAATTTTTAAAACTAGTTTAGGTATCAAGCGCACTTTAGTTTAGGTACTAATGAAAAAGGTACACGTTTTCTCGCGTTTTAAGATTCGATACAAAAATAATACGGTCAGAGGTGCAATCTTCCTAATAAAATCACAAAGATATTTTTATTAGATATTATTAAGGGAATTTTCCTACAGAGTATTGATAATAAAGAGGCCACAAGGTCTGAATTTTATAATCAGTGAAAAAATAATATCTACGAGCGGAAGCCCTCATTATATTTCGCTTATTTTAATTGCTCTTCCACATTAACGTTCAGGCTCCAATGTAATGAAAATAAATTCAAAGCCATCAATTCCGGGTGTAACTAAATACTTTTGTATTTATTTTGAAAATACTAAATTCGAGTTTTAAATCAATTCATTGCATCTCTTCGATGAGATTCTGAATACTCTGTTAAAAGAAAACACTTCTGTATTATCAATCAATGCGATGCCTCACCGGGCACGTCCTATGTGGATATGCTCAAGATACAAGATGAACATTAGGTGGGCCATCAGCTTAATCCATCACTTTTTCTGATAATAAAAATAATCAAATGAATGCCCAAAATCTGTTCTAAATTCAAAACGGACTTGATTAGGGCCTATCTATACATATGTGCTACTTTATGAAACATCTAGCGTAAAACACCTATATAAGTTACACATATTTCTATATGCTGTTCCAAGGGTCTCCATACCTTAAAGGAATTGCAGACGGCGTACCTAATTAAATTCACTACCAACAAGTGGACCTCTACGCCGTAGCACTAAGATTGAAATAAAGACGTTTTTACGCTTGTCAGTGGCTTATCGTGCATTTTTTTGTACTCTACAAAGTATTCGATAATCAAATGGTAAGTATAGCTAAAATATGTGCTCACGCCTTTGCCTGGGCACATTTGTTGCATTCCCTTTTCAGAAAACCAACGAAAAATTCATTGTATAAAATGTCATTGTGATTTCTTTTCTTTTTCTGGAACTAGCAAGGGTTGTGCGAAATGTCCTAGAATAAAAAAAACTCCATCGATTACATAATATCAACTTTACATAAAGAAGTAGAATTTTACATAAAGCACTGAATAATTTATCTTCCCAAGATACTTACCCCGGTTTCAAAGCAGTAAGAAGATAAGCGTTCCCAATTGCTATCATCATATTTGGCACTCAGAATCCGTTACGCACAATACCTCCAATCAAGATGAGCCAAATAGCTGAATATCAAAGAGGTATCGTATTGTGGGTTACTCTAATGGCTCCAATTTAGCTATTTCAATCAAGTGTAACATTATATGACGCTTACTGCGGTGATCTGTAACCACGTAGCTGCGTTAACTGTATAGATTTAGTATGTATAGTTGAGTATTGGGATGAATGTGTGTTGGGTATAAATATGTTGTTTAATAAAAGGAGAACTGTATTTAAGTTCCCATAGGTAGCTAGAATATATAGATAATAATAGAATAAATAATATAAATAAATGTTCAGGAACATTTCACACAACGCCCTTTTACAAAACATTTCACAAAGATCTTTTTTTATTCAACTAGCAGAGAAAACTAAGGTGGAACGTTTCAGTTTTGCGCGAAATATAAAAAAAATGCGGTTTTTAATATTTTCTGCGTTTCGCAAGTAACATGAGCATTAAAAATTATAGTTTTGTGACATTCGTGAACCATTTTCTACGACTCTGTGTAAGTTTAGTTTGGTCTATGAAACTATTTCTTAACAAAGAAACTATGGTTAATACAGTATTTATTTTAAATATTCACAAGCACATATGAAGCAGTTATTTGCAAACCGTTGCAAATGATCTAAGTTTAGTTTTGTCAGTATCTGACCTTTCAGATATATTTGAAGACGCCATCTTTTCACACCAGTAAAAGGAGCGCCCCTTTTTTGGGCCAAAGTTGGGGTATTAAAAGATTCTATTCATACGTATGCAATACGATCCTTTGATTTGTGAAATTCAATTCAACTTTGACTTTCAACCTGCTTTATAAAGGCTGGAATTTCAATCTCGGATTTTTGAGGGTAATTAATTTTTGAGATATTTCGAAGAAGTTTGTTTGTACTGATATTTTATGATATCTGTGATTTTATGATAATTTTATTCTATTCTGTGTTTTAGTGTATACAATGTTGGTGACTCAAATAAATAAACAATATCTGATTTGATTAAAGGAAGATCGTGAATGTTTCACTGCAGTGTCTGAAAATGGTTATGTTTCTTACATGAAAACTCCTCGTTACAACCATAGAAGCTAGTGATAGTCGTTTTTTAATAACTCTACTAGATTAACTTTTAGATTTCACGCGTGTCGAGTTCCTAACAAAATATTTACAGACAGTCACAAAGATTTTTATAATAAAAGTTGAGATGAATGGGAATCGAACCTACAACCGTCTTCTCAAGGAGTTTAGACTCGTATGAAATGTGTTAAAAGTGGTTGTCGTGGAGATCACTCATAGTTATAGTTATTTCGAAAAAATCTTTATATTTTCTAACATTGCTTAGGTACTTCATAATGTAAGCAAGAACCTACTTGCAAATCGAATTTCGGTAGTCACCGCAGACACCTCCCCAATAATTGCTTCGCAACATAACCGTGACCGAAACGAGGGCCGTCTAACCTCATTACGGCCTTATGTTTTACGCCAATTTTCGCAACAACGCCCCGGGGCCTACCCTTTGACCGCATTTACACAGTTGGCTATACTATTGAAAATTTCCTCAAAATAACTCTAAAATCATAACGAGGAATGTGAATCGGAACAAGTGAACCTGACGTAAGTTCAGAATTTATTAATAGTTGCACTGTGTTTTGTTTCTTGCATTGATTTAAATCGCACGGTATACTTAGTCGGTATTTCAGTTTTTAACTTTTTACGTTAGTTTACTATCGAACTATAGCGTTTGCTAAGAGCAGGGTGTCAACCAACTGGTAACATTTATCTTCGCAACTCACTTTTTCTCATAAAATACTTACCGAGTACCTACTTTACAAAACATCAATGACTTCTATCTTTGATTTCTATCTACAAGAATTATTTCTATCGGCGGAAAAAAGAGTTCAAATTACCGACCGCAGGGAATGTGCCTAAAAGGCTGGTGACGTTACTTCTTTGTAAAGCAATACCGATTCTCTCTGCATATACGAGGTAAGCGCCAGCCCTTTGTCGTTTATCACGTCCAATACTTGTATCACACACATGTAACAGTCTATATTCAGAAAGTTTAAGTGCTGGTTTTCTGCTTTCTATGTAAAATTTAATGACGCTGTATTTACATAACAACACGATTTAATCATCGTACTAAGCCCCAACATCCTAACAAAAATAAATTGTCATTTGCAATTACATTTTACAAAATAAATAAAGCAACTCATGCATTTTAGCGAGTAGGTAATAGAACTTACCAAAATAATTGTTTTCAATTAATTTGTATAGAGCTCACGTAATTCGAATTTCCCCTTATTTAGGCGATGACTGAAAGCTGTATTTAAATTATATCAAATGACCAAACCGTAAATAATTATATCAAATGACGGTGAAGTTTCCACAAACAATATTCGTGTTCGGGGATCCATAAATAGGGTACCGTGTAAAGAGCCCTGCCGTAATTTTCAGGGGATTTAAAAAGTACCTATGAATATGTACACTATTTTTGGAACCAACAATGTGAAAGCGAAATAAATCAGCTATTTCATACATTTTTGCCAAGTAGGTATTGCATTTTGTATGGAACAGCTGTTTTTTGGCCCCAATATTGTTTGTTCCAAAGTTAATGGTTGAGTAGCCAAAGTTTTCGGGAGATTTTAGCACCCTGTATTAGAGGGCTGTTTGCTTTATGGGACTCGTAAAGGGTTAACCGAATTTACGGCTTCGGCTAGAATGGACGTTTCAAATATTATACAGGAGTAATCATGTTAAATATTACACAAGGGTAAGCGAAAGCGGTTTGAAAGGCAAACATTGTTCCTATTTATACAATTACCTACAGAGCTAACTAAGTTTCAGTACCTATAGCTTCCTTAAGGGTCCTGCTACTTAAAATTCGTATTACCAAAAATGATGAATGAAAAACTTATATTATGCACATAAAAAAATATGGCTAGGAAAATAGAAAATACTATTCTAATCGAACTAATAATCACTATATTGTAGAAATATGCTCGAATCAAAAGCTATCTTTGTATAACGTTTTTATGTCCTCCGCAGGGCTCTTAAATAAACATATTACCTAGAACTTGGTACCTGCCTAGTTACATAATAGTCAATTTATATTATTATAAACTTAAACGGCATGAAACTAAGGCTCTTATTAAACTGAAGTTGATATCGAAACAATTTTGGTAAGTTTTTTTTTTAGTTTAACAAACACAAGTCTAGAGTGCTGTATTGTAAAATTAGAACTTAACTTAATTAGTACTTAAAAAAAGTTTAGAAACGAGTACCTTTTATGATAATAGAGATAATATTTGGTAATAGAGCTGACAAACAAGTCTGTAGAAAGCTGATTTGTTTTGAAAAGGCTAAATCCTACTACTAATATTATTTACGCCTTATTATTTTATATTTCCTAAATATTTACGCCTTTTTATTTTATATTTCCTAAATGTTGTTCTTCAAAGATAGAAGGTGTTACTAAGTGTAAAATAATACTGACTTCAAACAGTTTGTAAACATCTAGCAGTTTCAAAACAAAAGCTTTAGCAAAGCAAAGTGCTAATTAGGAACATCCTTAAGTCGTTTCAGTCTACGAAATCGCAGTTTTAATTTACTACGCAAAACTGGCTTTTATTCCGGTAGTAAAGTGATCTCAACCGTATTAAGAGGGGTAATTCTCTTGATAAATAATCTATTAATAAAATTAAAATATCATTGCGATGACATAAAAGAAGTCACTTTGGCTATTTTAATATGACTTTCCAATTGAGATTTGCTCCGCAGATAAAAGATTAAACAATCTAGTCCTAAATTTTGCTAGTAACTGTAATTTTGTGAATCTAGAATTCTTGGTGTAAAATAATATAGTAAGCAAAAGTATTTTTTTTTCTATTTTCACAATCCATGTTGTTCTAATTTGTATGTGCATCGCATTCCTGGGAGTAGATAACCCGTTTCGACTCTTATGAAGTCTAGTTCTCATATATGTCGATCAAATAATGAAAATAAACATGGTGGTCATTTGGGCTATTAAAAACCTTCAACCGTAAGTAATTACAAGACCAATACTAAGGTAACTATATACTTAGGTTAATACCTAAGTATAATAGTTACTTTAGTATTGGTGATGTAATCACCACGAAACATTGAGCTTTTTACTGTGAACCAAATTAGATTGTCAGGACCCCAACGCGCAACGAGTAGAAACAACGTCTGAGCTTCTACAAGAATCCAAATGAACTCATTTCCGGTTAACTATTTCCGTTCAATTTTCAAGTCTCCCCCTTACTTCCGCTCAAACTGCGAGAATGTTCAAAAATATTTATGACGAAGATAAAAAGGCTTTACGACATAAAAGTGCCAAGTTTGTGGGTAATCTAAACCCCCTTGGATTTTATAGTTTTTTTTTATCTAGTACTTGCTTCCAACCGCGGTTTCACTCGACACTTCAATGCTACACCATCATGTTTTTATTTTATGATAGGCTTATATAGGGTTATCGATATTAAATCTTTCATGTATAGTCGACATAGAGGCAGTTATCTGTCATTTGAAACGATCTTGTGCAATTTTAATTCACTTTAGCCCACATTGAGAAGAGCATCAACTTAAAAACCTAAGAGTTTTGTGATGCTTTAACACCCTGTATGAGCTGGTTTCAGCCAGTTTCAGCTTCACCTTCTAATAAACAATATTGATATTTTATAATGAAGAGATTTACTTTACCATCTCAATAATTCATACGGCATCAGGTAGGCAAGAAATACCCTTATTACTTTTAGATGTGGACTACAAGTAGCCAGTTTCCGTGCAGCATTTTCGTTATACTTTCCTTTTCGTTTTTAACTTTAATAAAACATTGCTGACTAATCTAACTATGGTAAAACCATCACGGTTTCATGAACTTTTTTATCTGAATAAAGATTGTGAAAAAAATGCAAGTGAAAAATGACGATTTGCGAAAATGTAGCTGGCAAACACTGAAATAGAAGAGCCGAAGACCGGGCTCATTGGCGCACCTTGGAAACAACATTTCATTATAAGTACTTATAAGTATCCGTGCATGGAATTCAGCTCCAGAATAAAACCAGTTGCTTGTAGTATTTCTATAAAGGGGTGAGCAATCGGATAACCCGAACCTAAGCCCTTCTCAGTTTTGTTGCGAATATTGTTAATACTTAATAAACACATAATTGCGTTCTTGAGTGCCCTGAGATGATTATAAAGGGGGCAGAGATTAGATTGAAGCCTGTCTGATTGGGATAGCTTATTTTGTCATATGAGTGCCGTGCGTGATATTACGTTATTTTGGTATGTAGGTACATGTTCAAAATAATATACTTAGGTAAGTATGTAGTAAAATGTGTGTCCTTGGATGTTATTACATGACACTTTTGAGCGACAAGCAGCATAATGTGTCCTACTTAGACAGCGATTTGTCTACGGAAGAACAGACTTAAACTAGTCATGTCTCTGCTTTCTTCAAACAAAAGAAAGGGACGGTGTATGTTTTCTCTTCTCTACAGTAGAAAAGAACGTCGTTTATGGCATTCATGTCATGCTAAGCTTACAGCGTGCAGCAGCAGCGGGAATGAACGTGTGATAAGAAATGCTGTATTTTTTGTAGTTCTTGAGTTTTATAGTTTGGACAATTGATATTTTTTTACTTGGTAAACTAAAATAACCTACTCAGAATTATTTTGAAAGGTTGCAAAAAATGTATCTTAATTTCCTATACCACTTTCTAAGTTAACATGCACTTAAATTCACATTTACGATCTCGCCACACTCACATCTTTTAGCCTCTCAAAATATCCGTAAAAGCAGGAAATTACTCGTTTTACTGGCAACATTAAATGCGGGGACTGGATGTGTTTAAAATGGCAACATTTCTCGTGTTTAAGTGACATCACTTTTAGTGAATTTGTATGAAAATAAATTGTAAAGATTTCGGTAGACCGATGGCTGACGGCCGACGGACGATGTTCGCCAGTGGTCCTTCCCAAGCTGGTAATTATGACGATCATGATGATGAAAAGTCAAGTGAAAAGTACGTATCTTAGTAAGTAGACTCAACCGCAATGAACTTCATTATTGCTATAATGAATTGAATTGAAATGAATGAAATGAAACGCAGTAATTAATTATTGTATAATGGTAACATTGAAACTGAATGCTGATATTTCAAATGGCAACATTTCCAGATGTGCTGCGGTGGTATTTCGAATGCAGGTACATAAACGTCGCAAACAGCAAAGAGAATTCTTGAGAAGATACATTTGAATAAGGCTCTATTCACATGATCAAGAAAATTCATTATATATCAACTGAAATCAGTCGACATTGCAATAAACGTACTGTTTGTTTTACTGGGTGAATGTCTTAGTTCAGAATACATTGTTTTATTCAAAGCTTAACAATGTAAAAATAGTTATATTGAATAATATATTTCTTTTATGTGCAGTAAATGGATTTCTCAATTCAAAAGGACCTTAAGTTTTACTTGATTCCTTATTTAATTTCATATGTTTTTTTAGGTCTGACGGGATGTCTACCTGATGCCTGATGGTGATGACAGCACTGGGTTTTTTTAGTTGATTGAAATCTACCTATCAATAACTCAAAACAGAGTTTTGTGCAAAAAGAGAGAAAATCCGACTCCATGGTATGGAAATAGAGAAAAATAAGAAAGTTTATATCGTACGTACATAATTTTATAAACACACAGCCATGATAATAATACTCGAGTGTCCCAAGTCATTAAAAAGTTTATACGATATCAATAAGTTTCACTAACTCAACTCTGAATATTTATTGACCGTGGGAACAGAGCATTAGAACTTTTGGCACCGTCTCGTCTACTCAATCCGTTGGTTCGATTACTGCATAATCAAGTTAGATTACGTTCCGCTGAGCTTCGATGGAATTTCCTCATTTCCACGTTCCTAGAAGACGTTAGACGTGTTTGATTTCTAAGAAACTACTTACAGGCGAACAAAGCTGAACTAAATGTTTGCTCTTTGAGTAAGTATGCAAGGTATTTTACGATGGTTCTCACTGTTGAAAATAGAAAACGTGACTGTTCGTTCGTTCAAATGAGTTACCTAGTTGTCAGCTATGGTGACGGAGTATTTAGGCCGCCTTCAAGCCTCCGTCGGGTTTGTCGACTGCTAGAGCCGGGACCGACAGTATAATGTGCTCTCCCAATCATCCAAATAGTAACCGCGCAGAACGCCGCTTAACTTAGATCAATCGGTAAAGATTGATTAAGCAAGCAAACTACACGCCACGAAAGCTTCATTCGTAAAAAAAATAAGGAATCAGTCCCATGTCAGAATAAGAGACGCAGAAGTTATAGTAGGTAGGTACTTGCAAATAGTAGGTAATACTTTCAGCACGAAATCAAAGTCGAGCCAAAATTAATACTGGAAAGAACTGCAGAAACGTACGACTAAATTGGACCATGAATACCGGGACTTTTATAATTTGGTTTTACATAAATTTGTGGAATAAGAAAGAGTTTCTAAAATACGAGTGTCAGCCGAGTACGACAGCTGTTCGCAGCCCGAAACAAAACTAATGAAATCATTCTGCGTTTTTTCCTCCAGTTATTTTGGAATCGTCGCCGTTTTCACGCTTCTAGGGGTTTAATTAAACTTTCGACGCGATACGGCCGGAAGCCGTTTCAAAAATTCATTAAAACCCCTTTGCCAAATTTTTTGTATACAAAATTTTTTTCTTTGACGTTCTTGTTAACTAATTTTGTAAGATTGAAAATGATGAAAGCTAATTTTATTATTTTTTTATATTGCCTGGAGTTAGATCACTCTTAGCGATAAAACGCCCCATGTTGATCATGATAACCTAGATATAATCTGTGCCCTTACATTCTATTGCATACTGTCAAAATGTCAAGAATGTGTGTGTGTCAAAAGTCAAAATGCGTGAAAATAATAAAACGTAATTTCAATTCTTAAAACTCGTTGCTCTTTCTGGGTGGCCCTGTAGACAAATCAGCCCACACATTCAAAAAACACTTAAAACAATAATTGTAATTTAGAATGTGTACCTAACAATAATATTTTCTACACTTTTTATTTGAGATAAATAATTAGAAAAAAAAAATACCTAATTGATGAAATTAGGTAACTTTTTAATATAAGTAGGTCTTTTCATTTATTTTCGAATTCTGATTACTAAATATATTCTATGTTTGAGTACTATCACAACTTTTTTAATGCTTGCTAATAAAACCGATGTGTTTGTAGATAGAAAAGATAGATACCCTTAATGGTTAACACCCATTATCCCGGATTAATTACCTCGTAAACTTGTGCGTTGAAGGCCCAATGTGTTTTCAATAGACGTTCAAATGAAGTGTTATCCGCAGATTGAGTGTGGGTACTATAAACAAAATCTTCATTAGGTTTAAGGGCCGTGTAAAATTTACGCAAATTATTAAGATTTCAACACTTTGAACCATCTTATGGAGCCTGAGTGCGTTCGAGATCAAATATGGTAACCATGATGTTCTTCTCATTAGAACGTCGTGTTGACATTGAAACGATACATGAGTAGAAAGGATTAATTTCATTTCTAAACTATTTAAAGGTGTAAACTTTACGTTTTATTGTTTACTCATCGAAGTAAATTCTAACCATTTGTTACAATATATATAGTGCTAGTACGAGTACCTACACCAAAATAAAATACGGTACGCGTAAAAAACTATTTCAGTTTTGTACATTGATTGCCATGCTCGGAACTAGCTAGTTTTTTATGAAAAACAAAATGGAAAAGAAATCTACAAAAACGGACGAGTACGTAAAAAAGCGGAAATTGTATTTGAATATTTATATCTTTTGATGCCTTTCCTAGTTTTTGAATCGCATGTAAAAAATCGTTTCGACAGGAAATCACAAAGACTGAAAACTGATTTCAGTTAATCAATCTATCGCAAATTTCAGACTGGTAATAATGGCTTACAATGAAACCACTGAAAATTAAGCTTCTTCAAAGTAAATTGTCTTATTAAATTACAAAATTTCATCGTAAATTCTCTCGCTATTCATCTTATTGTCCAAGTTAATATTTCAGCGGGATCAAATTACGAAACTCGTAACATATTGCGAGACGGATGGCGGGTCCGAAGTTATGTGAAACAAACGGGCTAAGAATTGATAAGGTCAAGCATTCGTTTTCAAGAATCTCATCGATAGTTCCAATAAAAGGTTAGACATAACCAACGTTTCAGGAAATAACCTGTTATCAATAAAACTAATTGTATTAAAAAACTACAGATTATATTTTTTTTCAGATTTTATAAGCCATTTATCTTTATTTATTTAGTATTCTTGAACAACGAGCAAGAACCAGAAGGCGCGGAGAATGGCCCCATCACATTTCAGTCCATTACCTGATAGACTGACGACTTTGAAGATCACGGAAACCGGTGGATGAAGAAGACCAAAAATCCCAAGCATGGAGTTCTAGGAGGCTTATAAGTACAGATCCTAATAAACGGACAATGATCTTTTTATTCTTGCTATTCTGTAGCCACGTCAAAATTTTTCAAATCTACGAGTGGTTATCACGTTTTTCGTAATTTCGTGATAACTTCTCATATAATTTTACCCACCGACAGCTGCCAGAAAAAGCACTTATCCAAGTGCTTTCTGGTTTCCTTAATTCCCACGTCTTCCACATCATTTTGTACTAAGCATCCCACTTTGCGAATCGTTCAAACAGCTGCATGATACTGTCTTATGTGCTTTAAGGCCACATTTGTGAGAGTTATTTCCCACCTAATGTTCGGATCACGGCCTTAATAGCGTAATTTCGCAGTTTACTGATATCTGCTATTCATCTTACACTGAAAATGCTTGGTAAATAGTAGTATCATCCTCATCATAAACCTATGTCGGTCCATACATAGGTCTTATCATCCAGTATTAATAGAAGTTTAGCCTGGATAAAATGACGTAGTGACATTCTCATGTTCCTAGTTCCATCAAAAGCTCAGTATACCTATTTTATTTTTAAGTCTCGCGCGTGGCTTGCAGTCGAGTATCCGGTTAGCAGGCAGCAGCATGCGGTATTTCCTCCCAATCTGTGCTTTGGGCAGAAACTAAAATAATACGGGGTATATTTTAGATTTTTCTATTGAAAAATGAATTATTTTGTGATTTTTAGAAGCTTTTTTTGCTTTTGAAAAGAATTTCTGTAACATGTGTACCTGCATATGCAAATGACTTAAAAAATATTTCTAAAAGCGATAACCTCAGCTTTACCGGTAAAAGTAGATAGATAGAGAAACCCAAAAATAGATATTTCTGGAAATCTATTGGGTGCAGCAAGGGGGAGGTCTTTTTTCACCTGAAGACTTCTACAGGATTGATGGATGATATTCATACCCAAAACACGTTCTTTTGATGAATTATCAGCGAACTTCCAGCGGTCGCAAAAGCTCTTGGCGGAAGTAATTATAAGCATCATCTGATTTTTAATCACAAATTCATTTAAAAATGCGTATCAGTCCCGTAAATATTTCTTGTACAAAAACACCAACTTTACTTTTACAGATGGATAAAATACTTGTCTCAAGCGCCAGAAGGCGTCACAATAAATCTCTCTGCAGTTTCATAACTCAATTTCGTTAGTTTCAGTGCGGCAACAAATAAAATGTATTACAGATCTAGTTTCGTGTTTTCTTCGGTATTCCTTTGATTTCGAGCTGTTTTGAAGACAGATGAACCGGGATTCGGGGATAAAAAGAAAATAATGTTTTACGAACAAGAATTCAACAATGTAGGAAAAAGATAGTTGACAGATACTGCGGCAGTACCTTTATTCGTGGTCTGACTACATGATACAAAACATTTGTAAACGCTGCAAATATTTTTTTCGACCGCGAGTTAATCAATCCCACGTCTCCAAGTTTTCAGAAATTAATGAGCTCTTTACGTACCTACCTACGTTGATGAAGTGCGTGCATACATTAACGCCTTTAACTTTGCATTATCTTTAACAAGCACTATTTCAATTTAAACTCATTATCAACATATACAGTGGTATGTAAGTAGGTAGATCTCTTCCAAGATGCACCATTGAGGCACTCAAAACTAAATCAATTATTTTTTATTTGAGTTCACTAGATGCAGAGGTGCTATGTTTATCTTTGAGCAAAAAAACCATGTATTTTTTTCTCGATACCATTACGCCTTGGTAACGGCTACTCCTAACGGCTTGGACTTAGGACCCTCCTTAGCTAATGAAAGTATCATTACCGTGAAAGCCTGAGAAATATGTTCGATCCAGCTATAGGAAATTAACTACTTGGTCACAAAAATTATGGACTTAAACATGGTCACCTCACATTATACATCATAACAGCATCATAGATTTTCAGGTATAAAAGGGTTCTACGCTTTCTCAGTTCATCGATTTCTTGATAAGTCCGTCGGAAGAGGGTAGGTAGTTTTATGCTTTGTCCTCTGGTTCGTGGTATTAATTTTATAGCCTGTTTTTACTCCGTGGTTGTCTGTGTAAGCAATATGGTAAATGCGTCAAAAGATTTATAGGCTTTTTTTTAATTTTATCAAAATTTTTCTGATGTTTTGTAGATGAGAGTTCGTTCATACCCAGCTTTATGCTCTCGTGAAAGTTGTGACTCTGTCAAGCAATCTCTATTTTAGCCCACTCGCAACGATTGACATAAAGATTAGAATTTGGGTCTATTATGGACTATAAACTTTGGCTAATAGTCGTCTTAAGCCTAAGAAAGTATAATTAAGAAGAAGCTGATGAAAAGTAATGCCGTTTTTTTAATCCGGATTGCTAAGGCTTACTTTGTAGTATCTAGGTACTAGCTGCTCCAAAATGGCCCAGAAACCTCCCCTTTCCGAAAATCCGAGTCGACCCAAAAGTGGACCAGGATTTGTCAGAGAAAACTTTAATAGCTGGGTCAAGCCCCTTCCAAACAAATCCTGGATCAAGCCCCCACCCCCAAAACAGAAATTCTGGATGCGTTACTATTTCTATCCAAATGATCCTTGTGATTTTATTGAATGAAAGATTTTTTGACTTTGACTTATAGAAAATATTGAAATTGAGAAGCTTGTACTTCTAATTTTGCAGCGCCTTTCTATACAACTACTACTACACAACTACCTCACTTTTATAAGACTTCTCGGCATTTTTCACATAGCAGAAATATTGTGGTACTTACCTACGTGCTAATTTAAACTGGCCCGTAGTCCAAGCTACCAGACTACCGGACACGCGATAACTTTCACACCCTCTTCAAAAAACTGAAATCTATACTCGCCACCTTCCAATACGAAGCTCTACTCTACGCGAACAAAGTCACGGTCTTTTAACCAGTTCTAAATAGGTTTGTAGGTAGCTCAACTGTTTTATATGTGTTTTGTTAATATTGGAAATACTGTATTAACTAAACTGTGACTATATCTTTGTGATGAAATTCTGTTCTAAATAGTTTAACCAATAAGCCTTCATAGTTCACGTTTCCTATTGCATCCGGTTACGGTTTGTGTATTTCCTGTAATTTACTATGTAAAGTCGTGATTGACTGTGAAATAAATAATTACTATTCTAATAACTGGGTCGATGATGTTTTGTGAATGATAGGGCGTTTGCACACGATACTGACATGTTCGTGGTTCGAATAACTCGTTTTCTTTGATACCCAAAGTGGGTATATATTTCATTTTTGTTTTTAATGTATAAAGTTTAATTTGCCTAGTTGAGACTATATTTTAGTGCATGCTGTGGCATCCTTTAGCTGAAAGAACACATAAATTTAAGTCCAATATCTTGTTATTTTTGTATTTTCGTGTTACCTTTGTTGGTTGTCCTAATTCATAAATAAATAAACAATAATAGCGGTGTTGACGCCGCCGCGCCGGCACGATATAACGTCTAGTTCTAAATGCTTATGCGTATTTGAGCTGCTTTTCCACCAGATATATGCTACGTTGATAAGCGGTGAGCGAGGTCAAAGCTACGGAACTATGTGACCGTTTCCATTAAAGCTAAGCATAGATGTACTAAGCTGCGTGTGTTAGCATGCGAGGAGCATAGCATACCTAGCACCACAGAACAGAGAAGTCTCTGTTCTGTGCCTAGCACGCATCTCTATACAAAAAACATATCTGCGCTGAACTCGTTTCCACCAGTGCAAAAAAAACTCAGCCATGAAAATAAATAGGAATGTTAAATTAATCGGTCCAACTTTTATGAAGCCCTCAGTAAAATCTTTTTCATTACATCGACAATTGAGTACATAAACAGTAATGGTTTTTCGGTCAAATGAGCAAAATGATTATATTATAGGTTCACATTCAATAAACTCGTGCAACCAAAACTGTTATTCATGTCAATGAAATTTCATTAAATATGTACATTATTAAGATAACTTAGTGCTTATAAAAGACTGAACAATGAACTTTTTATAAGCTTTTTTTTATCAAAAAGAAATTTACTTTTGGAGAAACCTTAAAACTTCAACTGGTGCAGTTTCGAAAAAAATTACATGAAAAATCGCAAAACGATGACTGCAGAATTGTAGTTTTTCTACGAAGCACATAAAACGTGAATTCAAACAATAACAACATTGAAAAGTTGTTAACTTCACCGCCGGAACTGCCCATGTGTTCCTGAAATTCACGTAATTAAATGTTTAATGTGTTCATAACATTTCGCAGTCTGAAATTACGTTAATTATGAGAATTGTTGCTAACTGTAGTAGTTTGTTTTATTGCGAGTGTTTACGTCAGCAGAGGTATTCCAATCTCAGTTGAACTGCAAAGTTTTAAATCATAGTCAGTTCATACTAACTCATAGTTATTCTGTGACTAAATAGTGACATTATGATATCATTTAATTTGTTTTCGCGCATATTTTGCTGTCAAGTGTCTAAAAAGAATGATCACGTGGTACAATTTTGTACCACGTGACCTGTAGAAATTACACTGGGCAGTGATTATAACTTTACAGCAAAAGATTGGAATACGGGGTCTGGGGTTGGGGTATGGGCGTTTGCACGATGGCATATACTAGGTAACACCTAGAGAAATAAAGATCCGTTGTGCGTAGGACTGTACACGATACCACAACATGTCAGTGGTTATAACAAAAATGTATCGGTTTTGGCATCTAAACTAACATCTAAGGTAAACGGTGTGAAAGCGTACTTATATAGTTGTAATTACGATGGTAGATTCCTGTACATTGCTTAGTCATTTAGTTGCGATGAGGTACGCCTATAAGAAAATATCGTAGTAGAATGCAAAAAAAGAAACGATTTCTAACACATTCTTCAATGCAAAATAAAGGAAAGATTAATTTATTTAGCAATTATTTTGATATTTACTCGTATTTTTGGATAATAAGATAATACAAATAGCCAGACTATATAATAGCTACATTCTTTCTAAACTCAGGCCTTGATGTTATAAAATCATGTATTTTTTTATAATTAGTTTTACGGTGCTACTTTACATTGTTTTACAAATACATAGAGCTAAAACATACATTATTTTTAATATATTTTTCTTATTTTACTTGTAATATAAAAATATTGGCACACATCGTTGTCGAGCAAAATATTTTAGTTCTTTGCTAACCAAATGTCTGAAGTGCAGTCACCTCCCGGATATCTGAAAAGAATATGAGCAATATGAGGAATTGTGAGGCTAAGCCTTGTGTGGAATTTTATTGAAAAAATATATCGAAAGCTTTGAAAATATTTAAAAGATCTAAATTAGAAAGCCGAGAGTAAGAACAGCCTCTGATAGGTTCATAATATAATATTGTAGATCGTGAGGAGTCGGTGGAAGGCTTAAAACTCTTATTTTTGGCTTATAGGGGAGGCCTAGTTGTGAACGTCTACAAACTGGTTATCATGACAGTGATGATCTTTGTCACATTCCAAACGTTGCAAACTTTTCATCTGATTCGACACACTACTCAAGAAAAGCTTCCTCCTTCTATTTTGAAGTAAAAAAACCTTTCAAACTAGAAAAGTCACCTCATTTCATGCGGCAGTACGGGCCCGTCCGGTTCGTTCCCGAAGTGTACCAGGAAGTCCGGGTCCAACTTCATGCCGTCTGTGCCCACGTCCAACTTCACTATCCACCCGCCCTGTCGAGGTTAAACGGAGTTGAGAATTTTCAACCACTCTAATTTTTGGCATGAACGGAATTGTGAAAATAGAGGACGAATTTTATTGGTGTCATTCCTCGGGCTTCAAACCTGTTAAAAATAGGTAACTACAGTCAAGTTAACATTCTACGATCGCAAGAGAATAGAAAACTAATCAAAATATATGGGAATGACATTTCCGAACGAAAAATGACGACGACGTATACAGTTCATGCACGTTCTTTTTTATCTATTAAATCCCCACTGCTACACCGTAGCATGCTACGACGTAGCGAGTGGCGATTTCAAAAAAAAACAGAAATCCTCACTGGTGGGGATTTCTGGAATATACCTCGCCCGCGACTTCGTCCGCGTCTCGTTTGATCCTGTTGATTTTCCGGGATAAAAAGTAATGTGTTAATCCAGACTATGAACTATGACATGACGTATACCAAGTTTCATCCAAATCGGACCAGTAGTTTTTGCGTGAAAGAGTAACAAACATCCCTACATCCACACATACATACATCCATTCATACTTCTAAATTTTCGCGTTTTTTATATTACGAGTAGTATGATCTGTTCGTAGAACCCGAGTAGAACTTAGCTAAGGTAAGGTGTGCTGCACGAAATATTAGAACATGCCCTTGATTACTCCTTTTAGCCACCTTCAAGATGAGATAAGATAATGTTTATTTGCTAGAATATATGTCACAGTTTTTTTTGGTTAAGTTTACTTACCAAGAGATTATGAAGGGATAAGATACAACTTCTGGGAATAAGACACGCGTACCTATTTTATAACATTTGCTCTTTGTTTAGATCCTTAAAAACTCATCTAAATATTGTTACAGCTCCTCAAAATTCATTCAAAACAAGTAAGTACTTACGTACACATCAACATTATCAAACAAAAGTAAAGAGAAAATTAGGATTCGATTATTTCGCGAACTGGATTGCCCCGTATTTGCTTTACATTCTAAAAACATTATTAATTCACTACGCTTATTTTGTTTAGCTAACAAAAACAACATAATTTTATATAGATTTCAGGAAAAATACCTTCCATTTGATACTTGAATTTAGAACCATTATTATGCAGACAGTCTGGCTCATTACAATTCTCAAAGTACCGTCTCATAAACTTAGACCACCTTCTTACAAAAACAATTTAAAATTACACCGTCTCATACCTATTTGTGATACAAAAATGCTTGGTATCTTTATAAATTATTCATAAAAAGCAGGTGACACAGGTCTGAGAAAAATAGCTTTATAAAGGTAAGGGCATAAATAAGACAAAAGGTTTTGATATAAAGCGTAAGGCCTGTTTATTGCGGTCTACAGGCTACGGGACTGAGGTGGGTGTATCCAATAAAATACTTTGTTCACGACCCTCACATTCTTGAAACTATGTTATGCCTAATAAAGTAGGGATCTGAATTTTTGGGCGGCTCGTTGCTCACGAGTTATTGTTGTGATCTTTTGTTACAGTGATGCACTATAAATTATTCTGGTTTATTTAGTAACAGGAAAATCAGAGACAAAATACGGGCTACAAACAAGTTGTTGGAAAGTTACACTGTATCAAATTCAGTAGGTACATTATGTGAAATTGTTTAGTAAACTCACACGAAGCTAGAAACTTTATCATTGGAGTTACCAGCTCTAGAAAATGTATGAGTATGACTGTTTACATGAACCTCTTCAATTAACATTTAGAGGGGTGGCTGACTCTATTTTGAATTTGTATTTCTAGTCTAGTGCAGTTTATTAATATTACTTTTATGATAACAAAGTCTGTTTTTTATGCAGATTGGTACTTACCTCTTTAGCCATTTTAGGATATAACTGTTTATCCCAGGGAGAGTAAAGTGAAGAGGATACGTATAGTCTTTTTCCATCTAGCGATAGCTGCAGCATCTGAGGTCCTCCGTACAATCTTTTGCCTTTTAAAATGACTGGTTCAGCTGGTTTCTACATAAAAAAATATTGATAAAAAATAATTTAATAATAACGTAATCTACTGCAAGTAGGTATTTATACAAATAAGAATTAGAAAAGTGCTCAATTGATTTTTGTACTTTTCAACCTATTTTTTGTTCCAAAACCAAATATACTATAAACAAATAAACAAAATACAACAAAAACATAAACAATAACAAATGGTAGAAACAAGAAAGCAATTTAGAAACGACAAAAACTGAAATGAAGGAAATGACACGACAAAAAGGCGTTTGTGCAACTCATGGACCTTTCATTTAACCCATTACAATCAGTATTAGGGTTAGAAATGTCTGTATGTCATATGGCATTGAGAGAAATACTTGAAACGTTTACCGTACCTATATAAAAGAATAGACCAAAACACAAAAGTGACAAAGCCAGAGCCTTATGAGTTTTTCGTGCTTAAAAAAGCGTTGTCGTACCTATTCGATGTATTAGTATTAGTTTTTTAATTGTACCTAGGTACCTAATTATTTGACAAATCTTTTATATTAATTATTTTATTAAAATTGGATACCCAACACCGGTTTACAATTCACAATTGCAGATTCATTTAAAACATAAAACTGGGTGCTCCCATAATTAAAGTGTACCATTGTGCGACCATACATGCTTATACATAATGCTAATACATAATAATACATAATGCACCTAGGCATATTAGCTCAGGTGAATCAAGTTTACTCCAAAGTGATACGATCTCTGTTAAAACCAGATTTTATTATATTCATTTATTTGTAAAATAAATAAATAAATATAAATATTCATGGACATTTCACACAAGGTCATCTAGCCCCAAACCAAGAAAAGCTTGTACAATGGAAGTCAGACTGCAAATAGAATACCTAATTATATACATTTTTGTTGTAAACATATAAATAAAAAAGCCTTTATTATTCCTTAGAATTGGGGATGAAACCAGGGGACGAGCGGGAATAACCCGAAAATAAGTAGGTACTTAGCTATGGTTAATAAATATAAATTAAAAATTAAGGACCCCTCGGCGGGTGTAAACACATACTAAGGGCGGCTTGCACCAGAATCACTAAACGTGTTTAACAGCTAAATAGATTTAAATCTGACGTATTTATATGACTTGACAACTCGCTAAATACTATTTAATAGTTAAACGCGTTTAGCGATTCTGGTGAAAGCCGCCCTTATAAAATAATACATAGTAACTAACACCCAGACATAGAACATTGATTATTACAAAACGTGTCTCTATTACTTATCTTGATTACTTGCTTACCTTCAGCTCCTTGTCCTCTACTACGTCAAGATTATGATTAGAGATTTGCCCTCCCAAGAACACTTGACTGACAAGTTTCGGATGAGCTGGGTCTGATACGTCATACTGCCTCACGTCTCCGTGAAGCCAGCATGAGAAATACAAGTATTTATCATCAAGAGATAAGATTATGTCGGAGATTAGACCTGCAAGAAAATAAAAATAAATAAACTAGAAACATACCTAGATTTACCAGTGTTTTTTTTTCATAAAAAAATATGTGACTACAAATAAAATTCGCAAGAAAATAAACAACAAACATGAACACAAAACTCCACTGCGATAGAGTAAAAGCAAAGTTTTAAATCCGATTAATAAAAACCCAAAGACAAAGTAGATAAATCCAAAAAGTCATACAAACTAAAATCCATCTAAGCATGTGAGAGTTGCGTAGCTATATTAACCGTAACGAAAAGTGTTGTCCTAAAACTCCGGAATGAAGTTAACGAAATAAAACAAAACCGCATTTACACCAAAAGTTGGTTGCCGATCTACACGGTGACCATAAAACTATTCAAAATCTCATAGTATTTAATTAGTTTTACGACTAATTAAAATCTATGAGAGTACAACCGATTTGACTAGAAAAATAAGAAATACTCGTAAATCTCTTTGATGTATACTTGGAAAGTTACACCGTGTTTTGTCTCTTTTGATCGAATTTGAATCTACTTGTCAATGCAAAAGACAAAACACGGTTATTAATAACAGGGTATATGAATAAGTCACACGGATGTTCTTAATTTTTTTGATATTTTTTAATCGCTAAAGTAAACAGTAGTAAGCTTTGGTTGAAAGACACCTACAACCTGTTTTCAGGGTAAAACGAACTCGCAAATAAAAGAAAAACAAAAGTAAAGTTACCGTTAAGCTCGGACTCAACGCCATCTTTGGCTACTTTTTTCGCTGGTACGTCGATGACTTTATCGGTTTTCCACGTCCCCTCCGTAGTTTTGTAGAACCTAAACAAATAAAAAACAATGTGACGACGAGGTTTTCAACTATTGAGTTAATTGGATAACCTCAGACCATTGTACCTACCATATACCTATACTTGTTTGACCATTGATGTAATAAAATTTACATTATTGCTTGTGTATTTGTTAATATCTTGTTAACGCTAAGGTAAGCACATAGTGGGATTAAATATAAATTAATACTGCTTTTGCAATACATAAATCCAGCTTAGAATCTCGAATGTGAGCATGGCCCCCTTATTCAGGAAGAAGCCATGTTGAATCACAGTGAAATCGCACCGAGTAGTGGAACTAACCAACATGCACTTATTTTTCCAATCAGGATTACACTGTATTACTTAGTTCTACACTAAAAATTTGTGGAGAAGGCTTATGTTTAGCAAATGGACGTCTGACAGTCGAAAACTCCATCAAAAACACGCTGCGAAGCCAAAACAGTTAATAAATATCGTGTTCCACCATTGCGTGGCTTCTTAGTGAATACGAGGCCACTTTTCATACACAACCAGCAAGCAAACGCGATTTCTTACTCTAAATCCCTACAAATCTCGTACCTGTAAACGTTGGCTTCGACTGCGCACCCGACAAAGCCTTGCTCGGATTTCGGATCATGGAGGAATCTGACCTCCAGGGGAGCGCAACCTTCCTGACCCAGATCTATGACTTGTTGGAGCTCGTGGGTTGACCATTTGTACACGTTTAGCTTTGTTCCGTAGCGGTCCTTGTTAGGAATGTCTTCGGCATGTAATCCGCTGCAATGAAAACTATTTTTGTCAACTGTCCCAATTTCAATAGGTACCCCAAACTGCTCGCCCGTAACTGTACGCAAAAGCTAACCCCTATTAGGTACTAGGTATAGCAATTTAACTATTGCAACTACTTAGGAAGACGGTTATTTTATCTTGGAAAATCACGTTCAAAACATAAATTCCCAGAACCCTTGAAGCAAACAACTTCACGGCCGATCAAGCAGAAGCAATTGAAACAAAAACGGATGACAATTAATCGGAAATAACTCACGACTTGAAGTGCTTCGGCGTTCCCCATTCAGACGCGATCATTACGTCATGGTAGGGCTGGTACCAGAAATCGTAACCGAATTTCGCCAATTTAGGTCCCTTCGTCCAAGTCCCTGTAAACAATGGGCTATAAATATTTCTGCTAGAAAATGTTGTTGAGCAATGTTAGCCTAAGGTAAATATTGACGGTGGTATTGACTCATTCAGCAACTCGATCGCCCAACTTTCAACGTAGGTATACCAGGGTAAATACATAGGTAGATGACACTAAAATATTGTGTGAAACAGAAACATCATGTTTTTGACAAGTTTTATAAAAGACCCTGTAAAAACGTGACACAATATTTTTAAGGAATGTTTTTCGGTCCCCTCACTACGTAAAAATGAACGTAAATGAACTTCTTATTCACCAGCACGTCTCAACCAGCCATAAATGAATATTCTATATGATCTCATAAGGAAAATAATCTTCTCAATCCCGTCACTGAATCATATTAATTATATTATTTTTATTTCCCTATTCATATTCGGATGTCACTTTCAAAGTACTCCTTATCTTGAAAAAATATACATAAAATTATGTTATAACCAATTCCACCTTCAAGATACCGTTCGGATTCTAATTATAATTATAAAATATAGACGCATAGGTAGGTACTCCTTGAGTATCAAGCCTTAACCAATCAAATCATAAATATTATTCACCTGTCACTTTCAAAGTCTTCGCATCGATGAGCACGAAGTCCCCCTTTCCATTTTCATCCTTATCACCCATGGTGGAAATCATGATTTCCCCGGTCGCCAAGCAGTGGGCCGTGTGCGGGAAACTGCAGTTGAATGACCTCATCTCCGACCCGTCGATTACCTGTCGACATTTCGGAGATATGAAAAAGATAAGGCCAGAGAAAATAGGGTGTTTAGCAGTTCTGACGAAATGGCTGACGGAATGGATCAATTGTGTGAAGGGATGAGGGTGATGTGATAGGTTTGGTAAGGTTCAAGAATATGGACCTCTTTTGCATAGACTAATAACATCATTCACCTAAGCTAAAGTGTGATATTATGTGTCTGATTAATAAAACTATTTTGTCTAATAGTATGTATATTATGCAAGTATCTAAGATAGACCTTAGACTATGAATTATGTATGGTAATTAAGACATTATGTCAACAACTATTAATAACACGAAGGTAAGTGTTTCCATAAATCAAACGAGCTCTGCTTTGAAGACTCTATGGACGAAAATAATAAATCAAGAAGGTACCTGCTTAGTGGTGGTTTACCTTATGAATCTGAGGTTTCCTTGGATCAGTGCCGACATCAACAGCAAAAACATTGGAAGATTGCAATGCTGGGAGAATCAGCAGATCTCTCTTCAAGGCCGTATCGTCGTGGCAACTGGAGCAGACGTTCCATCCGCTGTGGTGGAGCTCGTCCTTTGTACTGCCAGTGTATGTACGGTATATGACCTTAGGCAAAAGTTAGTTTGGGTTGATAATACTGAAAACATAAGCGTAGACAATAATAGGTGTGACTTTTCGCTGAGGTCTCAAAGATGTTGAGAAATAGGGTGTTTTCAGTGAGTAAATGCAGAGATTTCTGTATAGTGTATAAACATTGTACCTACTTCTAGTATAAAGTAAAAAATTGACCAGGTTCGTTCACGAATTTTAGTAGCACGGTATAATCTAAGCAGTTTCTAGAACAGACGTAGATTATCTAAGTTTGTGGTTTCCAGTATCGTGCTTGCCGGTCGTATTATTATGGCTGTAGATTGGTTTTATGTTATCTCTAGAAATGCACCAACCTTTACCTCACATAAATCTATAATATTCGTGTCCCAATTTACCCCATTCAATTTACAAATCCAAAGAAAGCTAAAAAAACCTTTCAAAGACCTCAATCCTCGTCTGAAATCCCTCGTAGTAAATCCCGACGATATATTGCATTCCTCCTGTTAATTTAGCTTTGGACTGATACTTATTCTGCGACTGGACTGCAATGTACAATAGCTCCTAGATCCTATGTACACAGAAAACAGGTTAAGTAAGCTCTTGCACGTACGAGCTCAGCTTTAACTGCAGACGAACAGAGGAATTTCACTTTAAGGACACTTAATAGTTATCTATTTCATGTTATTAGTGCCTAATGGTTATTCTAACTTCATTCATCTCAAACAAGACTCTTGGACTAGTGATCACATTTAATTGAATTAACTCTTTCTTGAGCCGGTGAGTTTTTAGTCTTGAATACAAGTGAATAAAAGCTTCGATCAAAACCAATATATAACCTCTTGCTACATTCAATGTATAGCCCTAAGAAGTAAAGAGCAAGTCAATTATCAGGTTTAGATGCACACTAAAAGTAAAGTCGGCGACAATCTGTTTTCTATGTAAATGCAGTCCTAGATCTCGGATTACCGGGAATTGCCATCCGACAGGACTAAACGGCTGCTGTTACGTTTTATTTGTTAATACCAGTGCGTAATTGCGCACATTCTGTCTACGGATATTACTCTTTAGGGTTCCTCTTCCAAAAACAACTGACTGGTCGTCCTAGTAGTTATTTCCTTGAAGAATTTAATGTGTCAGAGTGATGGGCGCAGTGCAATGCAAGAAAAGGCACGTCCTCAGTGGACATGCTCAGTGAGGCAATGCATTGTAATAGGTAGAAGTAATCGCTTAACATCAGGTGGGCCATCGGTTCGTTCCATCCCTTACTTGTATAAAAATAAAGAATAAAACTCAACAGTAAACACTTGTTCATGTCTATCAATGATGAGATTCATATTGTTTTCAGAGATAAGATTCTCTGATAATAAACTCGTAAATTAATCTAAAGGTTAGGATCAAAAAATCTAAACAGATAATATGAGATAACAACATGCTATGCAGAAATGGGGTAAGTATTATGAATGAGCTGGTGATGGAATTATTTGACTGATCTTAGAGCTCCATCATCGCAAAAGACTGCTAGAGGTAAAACCTACTTTTGCAAACTTTTAGGTACTGCAACTTTTTACAGAATTCTACCTTTATGGAGCTATTAACACTCTTGACTGGTGTTTTCTGAACTTTTCTGCTGTTGTATTATTCCGTGATTACAGTCTTAGGAAGAAATTGCTCTGACTTCATATTTCGCGAGTTCTCGGCTAATGAACTATTATTTGAGACAGCGCAATCAAGTCTCGTTTCCGCGTAATTACCCCTCGTAGTCCGTATTCATAAACAACAGTTGGTTTTATTGCCTGGATACGTTCTAATTTGACAATATAATTATTTTTCTATCTCTAATCATGAGGTGGATCATCTGGTGCAATACTAAACAGCTTTTCGTCGTAAAAAACAATTAACTAGCAATTTTACGAATAAATAAATATTCATGGACATTTCACACGACGCCTTCTAGTCTCAAACTAAGCAAAGCTTGTAATATGGGAACTAGATGCTAATAGAATACTTATATAATTTTTTTTTAAATATATACTTATAATATATAGTAACACCCAGACATAGAACAAACATCTATGCTTGCACAAATGTTTGTTCTTGGTGGGGATCGAACCCAAAACCCACAGCACGGAAGGCAGAGCTTACCGACTGAGCTGTGACGGCTGTTAAATAAATTATGACGGTTTTGAATTTTACCTTTAGTAAAAACCTACAATAATAATATTTTCTGACAAACATCTTGTAGCAAAAAATTAAGGAAGGAGTTATTTTCTATCGTTAGAAAATCGTTATCGTTATCGTTAGTGTTGTTTTTGAATAAGAAGGTTTGTACAGAGATGGTAAGTTTAGGTAATTAGTGCGAGAAAACGTCCTAATAACTAGCTATCCAGTATTAAGGGCATTGTAGGCCTTGTAGGGGCTATTATTGTATGACAAAAATAAAACTAAATAAACTAAAAAATAATTTCAAAACTGTGTTTCCATAACTTTTACCACAAAAAAATCAAAATATAACAAAGTTTTGTATTACGTTATTATTTGTTGCAATTCAGATGATAATAAATTAATATTATATTGGACCATATTTATGTTCGGACGTTTTATCTCCACACAATGCTGTGATTAGATTACACAATGTCATTTCATTACCATTTTTGTACGATTGACTGATATAGTGAATAGCATAATACCTTTTAAACAGCCTACGAATGAAGTCAGAGATTTGGCTACCTACTTGAAAACCATGAAAATACTTACTACCAAAATCAGAGTTCATGTCCATTACGAATAAATGTGACAGTCGCAGCGTTACGTAAACCTAACATAGAGTCATATTGCGCGTCAACGTCAGCTCGACTGCCAAACGTTGTAGCGTCACCGCGCAGTGTACCTTGGAAACGATACGATACGTTTACGATTATCACATTTATTCGTGATTAAGGCTCAGCCCTTTTAACCAAAATTGTCACTCTACAAACGCCAGAGAATACTTGACTATTATATCCCTCAATCTAGATGGAAATGAAATATTTCAAGAATATTAATTATTTTTTTTTCACAAACCTGACTGTAAGTAGGAGATTCAGGATTCACATCGACAGTAGACAAGTAGTCTTGCTTCGTCTGGTCTGGCTGCACGGTGACCACGTATAGCAGTTCCTCTCGTGGTCCGTTTTTGAAGGCGTCCATTGGGGACGCGTAGCCTGGCCCTTTGCCTATGGGTTAAAAAAGTATTCATAGTTTGATATGAAACTTCACGCTGAAAATCACGTGCCAATCATAATATATTATATTGTGATTTTCAGTGACAAGGCGATTCCACTCGCGACGAACTCGTCGCGCGCCTAATGATAAACATTTTTACTATACAAGCATACTATTTAGTGTGCTTAGCGAAGTGCAAAAGTTGGTAAATAGACAAACAATGGGGCATTGATAGGATTACCCCACACAAAGGGGGTAATTTATATGCAAGCGTTACCTGACGTGATTACTGAAAGGGACAGGGGAAGTCCCCCAAATCGCAAACGAACCCTCATTTGTGCAAAGGAAAATAATGTTTTGATGCCTATCGACGATTTATTGAAGGCGACAGTTCCCATTTGGGAAGGGAAAACGGAATTGGACTTTTAAAAACCAGGAAAATCTTATTTGGTTAGATTTATGAGGAATTCAATTAGGGGTTTGCAATTTACTACCAAATAAGTAGACGCACGAACGAGAAAAACACATTTAGACTTGCCTTTACAATTTGATAGTTTGATATCGAGACCGCAAACTCACTATAAGTAGGTAGCTAATATTGACAAGTTTTTTTTTTTTTTTAAATGTTTTTACGTCTTTTATAACATTAACCTAGGTAGGCCACTTGAAATATTTACCACGATTAATATTCCTCAAACTTCAAAAAGTTCTATCTAAACAGCGAGATTAAAATCACCAAGGCTCGGAGAAACGTTTGATTGAGGTTCTTTGAAGTTTTGCCAGAGGGCACAAAATGATAAATTGGAGGCCGCTTGATGTGTCCGACACTTTTTTTTCTACATTGTGACCTTTTGCCAGAGATTAAGTAGTAATAGCACTTACGGCTCCTTTATTTCGCTTATCACGTGACACGGTCAGATAAGTTTCATGCTGACAAATAGGGGTATGAAAAATGGGGAGCTTTTTCGATATGAAGTGAGCAAAATAATTGTTGCTTTAGTAAAAAATTTAATTACGACGTAAAATGGAAGATAATTTAAAAATTGTGTTCTGCCTGATTACATAATAATGATCAAAAAAGCTTTTAGCTCGGTAACTCTTAGGTTGCAAGCGCACTTGTAGCCATGACCACGGTGGTAGTGACCAGCCCGGGTTTCTCTCTACTAAACTCTTGGAAGCCATAATCTATCTACACTACACTAATATTATAAAGAGGATAGATTTGTTTGTTTGTTTGCATCGAATAGGCTCCGAAAATACTAAACCGATTTAAAAAATTCTTTCACTGTTGGGAAGCTATACTTATCCATAAGTGACATAGGCTATATTATATTTTAAAAAAATCTAGGGAACCTTACTAAAACTTCAATAATGTAACCCATAGTGTAAAAAAATTACCTAAAAAATTCCTTACATCGCGTGCGCTGCGAAATCTATTGGTGATAGAAAGAATAATGAACTACGACTTTGGAGAACACATCAAATGTCTCGACAGCATATTATGTCTAACTATTATACACGCGAGAGCAATGATTCCGGGTCACTTAAAGAATGTTAAAAATCTCGGAAACTAAAAATGATAGGTTAATGCAATAAATTGTATTTAATAGACAATGTAATACTCCTTAAATGAAGGTATTAAAACTTCTTAGTTATTGTAAAGTTATATCTTTAAAAAATCAAATTTGAAAAAGGGCCACTTTCGAAGATGGAACTACGAAATTACAGCATTTGGTTTTGCTTTTGTTTGTAATCTGTCATTTATGTGGGTATATAAACCATGTTGATAGTGCTCTATATTCATTATTCAAGCTGAAATTATGTCGCTTACGCCTGAAGAATGCACCAGAATACTTACAATGCTGGAAACCGGCCGGAGTCAGCGCGATACAGCCAGGACTGTCGGTGTGTCGCTGTCAACAGTACAAAGAGTTCTCCGACGTTACGAAGAAACTGGTTCTAACCTACGCAGACCAGGAACGGGCAGAACCAGGTATACCACAGCACGAGAAGACCGATACTTGGTGAACACCATGCTTCGAAATCGCTTTCTCACAGGAACTGAACTCACAAATCAGTTTCGACGCCTCGGAGGAAGTAACCCAAGTGCATGGACAGTAAGACGTCGGCTTGCTGAATCTAACTTAAAACCCCTTAGACCTGCAAACGGCCCTAAACTGGAGCGTGGGCATCGTATTTCAAGACTAAGATATGCCCAGAGCCACGTAAATTGGAGTATTGAAGATTGGTCAAAAGTTATGTTCTCCGACGAATCAAAATTTATGCTCTACAAGCACGATGGAAGACACAGAGTGTATCGAAGACCAGGGGAAAGATTCAAGCAAGCATGCATCGAAGAAAAAGTAGCCTACGGTGGTGGGTCTGTACTTGTGTGGGCCGGAATTTCTTCTGAAAGTCGCACAGAGCTGGTGATCATAGAAAACGGCTCTTTAACTAGCGTAAGATATGTGGAAGAAATCCTCAATGATCATGTTGGTCCATTTATGGTCAATTTAGGTGAGGATGCTATATTTATGCATGACAATGCCCGACCTCATACAGGTAGGATTGTGAATGACTACCTTCAAGAGATGAACATTACTCGTATGGAGTGGCCAGCGCGCAGCCCGGATATCAACCCGATCGAGCATGCTTGGGACGAGCTAGGCAGATGCGTAAAACAACGAAACCCTCCCCCAGTCACGCTTCGTGAGCTCAAAATTGCTCTCACAGAGGAATGGGAGAATATTCCCCAAAATCGTATAAGGAACTTGGTGTACAGCATGCCAAACCGCGTAAACGCAGTAATGGAAGCACGAGGAGGCAATACAAAGTATTAAAATTCAAGTCAAATCGTAATAAAGTTCAAAAATTTCATGTTTCCTATTTTTGTTTTAAGGAGAGATCAGCAGTTTTTTTCTTTATGTAATTTTGTGTTAATAAAATGTATGGTGACTCATATTTTTTTACTTTCATTTAAGGAGTATTACATTGTCTATTAAATACAATTTATTGCATTAACCTATCATTTTTAGTTTCCGAGATTTTTAACATTCTTTAAGTGACCCGGAATCATTGCTCTCGAGTGTAGTTACCTCACAAAAAGTGTTCTTATATTTTAAAAATGTAATTAAAATGCCGACGCTAGAAAAGGCTCTTTATTTGTAATTTGGTATTAATTCTTATCAAAATAAATTACTTCATATTCAAGACTGCTTCAATACTTTAATACTTTTTGAATTATTCAATTCGGACATTCCATTCGAAAGATATCACGAGTTCAAAAATCTAAGTATTTGAAACTTGGACGAATACACGTGTATTCGTCCAAGATTTGAAAAAAGTCGAGTGGTCGCGGAGTGTATCGGCTCAGCTAACTATGCGATGTAGGCGTCACTGGGGTACGGGAGGGGAGTCAATGTTAAGAAATAGACTTATAAATTTTTGTTAAATACCTACCCATGCGAAACCGGGACGCGCCGCTAGTCAGTTATAAAATTATCATTCAAATGGATTCTAAAAGACGTGTATGTAAGTCATCGAATTAGGTACTACATCGAATTAGTAAGTGAGAGAGATAGATAGATAGATAGATAAACATTTTATTGTACACAAATAAAACTAGTTGTCCTGTGAGAACATAGACCTCGCGAGCCTTTATAACCGTGCAATAACCAACACTTTCCCTTTTACCCTGGCTAAGTAAATCTAATTTCAGGTGCTTGAATTTTCCAATAGGCCCTTATGTAGACTTTTGAGCAAAATAAGGGTAGGTATAAGTTTTAGCGATTACTCGCGTTCCCTTGGTCCTAAGAGGTCGAATCTGGTGTCTACGGATTTGTCTCATAAAGGCGAAGAGGACTGTGTAGTCTCATTGATATTGGTAGAAGTCAATTTTCGGGAAAAAAAAATAAAAAAATAATTTCCCCTTTTTTCCCCTTTCCAGTCCCCCTTTTTGGAAATATTTTTACACCATCTTGTGTAGAATGAAATCTTTCGTGTGCTCCTTAAATTTGATTGAAATCCGTCGATAAATAACGCTACAGCAAACTTTCCCTCTTTTCTCCCCTATTTTCCCCCCAATCAAAAATCCCCGACGACAAAAAAAATCTAATAATTCATATAACCTGTGTACCAAGTTTCGTCCAGATCGGTTGAAAAATGCGACCTGTAGAGGAGAACAGACAGACAGACATCCGGACAAACGCATTTTTGGCCAATGTGGAAACTGAGACGCTTCGCTCGCTTCGCTCGCTCGGTCAAAAATAAGAAAAATAAGTAAAAAGTAAGTAAGTAGTAAGTAAATAGTAGTAGTTTAAGTTGTAAGAATTAAGTTCAGCGGCATATTGCGCGTGTAGCCTTAGTTCAAAACATCAAAGAACAAAACAGCGGGGCGATTCCAATCTCAAAGTTAGCAAAGTTTTAAATCATGGTCAGTTCATACTAACTCATAGTTATTCTGTGAATAAATAGTGACATTATAATGTCATTTGATTTGTTTTCGCGCATATTTTGTTGTCAAGTGTCTAAAAAAATGATCACGTGGTACAATTTTGTACCACGTGACCTGAAGAAATTACACTGGGCAGTGAAATATAACTTGACAGCAAAAGATTGGAATACGGGGGCTGTAATGTTCATGCAAGTATTACCCTAAAATATTTATAAAATGTGGTTTCAAAGTACTCACAGCAAGACATCGCGATATTTTCACAAAACAAAACAAAATAAATCGACCGCACGGAACCGGCTTCTAGTCAATGCTAAAGTAAATAAAAACGACGCATGCAGCAGCTGAGAGTATACGTACGTATAGTAAGTAGGTATATGAATAGTAGAACAAGAGCCGACCGTAATATTCACACTTCATTTATTATAATTACTGACTTGAATCGATTTTAGTAGTGCTTTCACATCATTCCAACGGCTAAGATGCTGGTTTGATTCCGTTGTAAGACAAATTGCATGAACAGCTGATAGTTTGTTTCAAGTCGTATTGCTATGACACCACGATATTTTTAATTTCTGATTTCTACGTCAAATCTTTTCATCTACTTAGTCCTATTTAATTATTTTCTTGGCAGTAATTGTGACTTGGGTTTTCGTACAATGCAATTTATGGTCGCCTAGCTCCTCAACTATAAATATAGCTATCTCGCTCTATCGAATATGTCTATTACAATCATGTCGTTTGACCGGTATGTAAAGTCTACAGATTACTCGTAACATAACAGATTGTTGTTGAAGAAAGTAATCATTTAATTTATCTGTAAATTATCGCGTATGAAAAAAAAGCATGTCCATCCACTCACTGACAAATCCCTCGCTCTTTTTAAGTGATAAAGTGTTTTAATAACAAGTAATTAAATTTAAATTTTACAAATCCCCTGAATCTTGGACCGGTTTTCATCAAACATAGCTAAGAACACTCCCTACTAATTTACCTTTCAAACAAAAAAATAATTTAAATCGGTTCATCCGTTCGGGAGCTACGTTGCCTCAGAAAGAGACACACCACACACACACACGTCAAACTTATAACACCCTGTTGTTTTGGCGTCGTGTGTTAAAACACTTTGACAGCAACCAATTAGGTACAAACTGCAGACTTACAAACTAGCAAACTTAATGCGAATTATCCAAGTTAAAACTTCTTACTGACGCTACGTACTTTGTAATTTGATTATCTATAAATAGGTAAGTAAATTGCTCGCGAGCTCTCGTACTATCATCCTCGTATTATCCGGTTGTCGTTGCTAAAAATATCTTAGTTCTAAAAACAATAGATCAAAAACGAATTATATAATACAATGGCAAAATATATAAGTAATTACTGTTTTGAAATTAACAAACGTAAAAGAAAAGATATAGGTACCTACTACGGTAACGTTTCAAAAAAGCAATAAGAACACAACAATAAACATTTAATAAACAGACAGACAACCGGTACATCATACCTACGTGTTTAAAATACCAACTGCATGCACCCACACAAACACCACTAAAATACATTATCGTCACTTCAGAACACACATACAAAAGTACTTATAAACTACTAACAAGTCTATCTCGAAAGAAAAACTTTTCGCCTCCGATTGTGTACGTGCGAGTTGCTATCTTGCATGATCCTTTTCAAACTCGCGTGTTGGTGAAACTCATGCCTGATAGATATATGCCTGCTTATATTCTTGAACAGAATATGCCACAATGCTTTGTCCTTATTCTTCCACAGTATATCCGCAGTCTTCTCCTTAATCCTACGCATATTTTCCTCCAGTCGCCTCGCTTTTATTTCCATTTGTATGAGCGAGCGGGTCGTATTTGTCAAAAGCCTGTAAAGGTATTCTTTTCTTTTCGTATTCCGCGGTTCCGTGGCGCTTGCATTTGTCATAGACTCGTATTGTATGCTGTCCTCGAACTGTGTGTCGTCCGCTTCGAAGCTATTGTCATCGTTTCGGAGTCGTAAAAAAACGCCTGTGAGTATTATAGCTAACGCAAAACTAAGCAGCATGACAAGTTTCGCGTGACTGTACAGGCGCTTTGCTATTAAATTCATGTCAGGTTCTTTTGTCTGATAGCATAATTCACTCACGTTGCATCGGGCATCATGTTTTGTTTAAGGTAAACGCTTCAAGCAACAAGTCACGTGGTTTATCGACGGAGCGCGAGTGGCGCCCTCTCGCGACGTTCGCGCAAACGGCACTGGCTGGAATGAAAACACGCTGGTGCGTCGCACCCTGCGAATTTCCCCAATGACTCTTGAATGTACGAAGGAAAGGAAAATAATTGATGTGGCAACTAGACCATAACTTGATAATTTACTATTTCTTTCAGTCTTATTGATGAACACTTCATTTCATCTAGAAAGATAAAAATACAGTGGTTTGATTTCCTACTCATCAAAGTTTTGGAAATAGATCATTTTTGCATACACGTCTTTTTCTCGTAGAGGTACTGCGTAGAGCTACCGTAGAGGGTCTACGAATTTAAAGTGTAGGGGTTTCAATTCACTCAAAGCTTGTTATAATAAAGCAAAAGAAGTTTTTTCCAGCCTAGTGTTAAGTTGTATAGTTTTGTGAGCTATTGAAGAAACTTGTGACGTTTTGGTGCCATGCAAGGCTTCATCAAGGCTGAGTGTAAAATAATGGCTTGTCCACACACTTCGCTGTCCATGTTCCTCTAGGTGCGTGAGGGAGAGGATCTAGTCTGCCACCTTTCCTAACGTCATTTACGAGTACATCGTTAACTGGACAGCTACCTTTGCTCTTTGTATGAACGTATGAATGTTTATTTTAATTCCTAAAGAATACCTTAAAGTAGAGTATGTTGTGGGTACACTGAGAAAAAAACGGCCAACAAAGTCACAATAAACGCTTTGTTGGTTTTTTATTGTCTCCATCACAAAAAAACATTGTTATTGACATCTGTTAACCATTGTTAACAGATACACACACGGAAGCCAACGCCGTGAAACTTATAACACCCCTTCCCTTTTCAGTCGGTGGTTAAAAATATTATACAGCTTCACTAACAAAAGACGATTTTAATAACTCCCCAAGCACTTTCAACTTCAAAACAAGTCTGGTATTCTATTAATTTCACTCAATACCAAAACAAAAGACGGTAAAATTACAAATGCTTTTATTAAAACAATAGCATTAGGTATCTATTCTGCGATTATGTGGCAATAGATTCTGTCGGTCCATTGGTCCTGTTGTTTCAACACAGCTGCCGACGAGAGATAAGGCACCCTTTCTTTTAACTCGTTTTAAATTGATTTTTAGACAGTAAGTCCATAAAATATTAGCTAGCTTCTCAACAAAAGTGTACATGAGATAACCGAGTAGAATATTGATTCGTGGTCTTTGATAGGAGTTTCGCGTCCGTTCGTTGACATTTCGTATTTTTTTGTTCGCCTTTCGTTCGAAATAATCGGCATATTTATTTGAAACTTGTATTTCAGTTCGAGAAGAAGGAAAATTAGAAAATTTAACCACTTAGGTATAATTACAAAGCATCACTAGTTTGCGGGCAAGTTACATTTTAACTTCAGGCACACTAGATGGTCAAGATAACGACCAGGCCTGGTTTCTTAAATGTGAGCTAAATAGCTTTATTCTAACACTAAGGGCGGCTTGCACCAGAATCACTAAACGTGTTTAACAGCTAAATAGATTTAAATCTGACGTATTTATATGACTTGACAACTCGCTAAATACTATTTAAGAATAAAACGCGTTTAACGATTCTGGTGCAAGCCGCTCTAAGAACCAAAATATTTGACTAATACCAAAGTTGAAATTCTTGAAAAATCTGAAATTTAGCCAGATTTTTTTAAGTAAACTTATAAAGTCTTTTTAATTTTGCTTTAGCAACCAAGTTAGGCAACCGATCGGGTCGACAAAAATTGTATTTTTTTCTGGAAATCTATGAGGCCTATGGGCCTCCAGCAGTGAACTTGTACGGACATGATGATATCAATAAACCGTACATATCTACAAAGTTAACCAATTCATTCTCACAACACGAAGGGTCGTAATCGAGTGTGTTTTGTCAATTAGGCCTCTTCCATGGGGCTCTCAATTCCCATTTGCAAGTGTTGTCCCTGATTATCTGTTTGGTAGGGGAGTGCTCAGAATTTATAGTTCTCCGGTTTAGTCCATTAGGGCAGAGAGTATATCTAGGTAAGTGTCTAGTTTATAAGGATCTATTGTTGATTGTGTACCTTGCCTGTGTTTTATTCCGCAGTTGTGCTTGTGCTCAAAACGAGAGCTATTTATTTTGTTGGCAATCTTCTGTTGAAATAGTACTTTCGTTCTGTCTAGAAACTCTTCAGCTGTCGTTTAGTTTTATTGTGAACATAATTAGGTATTTCGTTTGTTCTTTCTTGCACTAAGTGAGTATTTAAATATATATGAAATATAACTACTAATAGGTAGAAATCAGAGTTCATTTTGATAAAAAATTTCTAAGAATTTGGTTTTCGTAGGTAAATTGTATAATGAAGTATTAAACATGTTTAACATTTTGATGATGATGATGATGATTAGGGTACTAATTATTTCCTATAAATAAAGTTCAGGTTCTCACAAAGTATATTGTAACGCTCCCCCCCCATAGACTAACCTAATTTGTTTTTTTTTTACTATTTATTTCTAACTGACTAACTAACTGAATATCTAACTAACTAAGAAGGAGATGAACTAACTAAACGACTAAAAGAGAGATATAGATATTAACCTAAGAGAGAGATGAGCCTAAATCAATTTAACCTAAGCAATTTAACCTAATTTTAACTACGTTGCTTTACTTTAATCTTATGTCTTATAACTAACTTAATAACTAACTTATTCTAATGGCCTTGTGATCGTATAGTGGTTGTGATTAGGACGCCTACTATTATGAACCGATAGGAACTCAGATACTTTAAAGGAATTATGATGAGATCTCTTTTAGTTAACCTATGAATCTACCTAATATGAAAGTAACGTTTTCCTATCTACACTAGTCCTTATTATCTATCTAATCGTTGCTAATAAGAGTAAACCGTAGGTAGAAGTTTAGTTAATCGCGAGGGTTATTCCTACTATTGTAGCCTGATAAATGAAATATAATAGGTTAATTAAAAAATACATATTATGTAAATCCTAGATAATTAGAGGCAACAGAAGTTATCTTAAGTAGGTACGACTCATTATCAATGAGATCCTTTCATGAATCTTATATAGAATGGAAGTCCTAAACCTCAATTGTTTTATCAAGTACTAGCTTTAGGAAGAAATACATGTTCGGAAATATAAAATATTTGGCTTTGCTGAAATACACGTAATTAGAAAAGCCATACTTCCTTCAGTAGAAACCTACTTATAAAAATTAATATCAAATATATAGAATGATTCTAAAGTCTCAGAATATAATTTTATTATAACTTTGTTACTAGAATGATGTTAAATTGTGTACTATGAAGCTAATGTATTTACAATAGTATGTATTTACATTAGAGTGACGCTCCTCCATCCGCGCCATCTAGTGATTTTCGACACCAGACTACGAATACATATTATTCACATGTATTCGTAATAAATCCCCTCTTCACAGTACACTAAACTTTAGCGGATGTATGATTAAGAATAGGGGAATGAGTAAAATCTATTTTTACTATTTCACTAAACTGAATCCAACATCAGTGCTACTATGGATTAACAAAGATCATGAAACTAAATTATCTTTAAATAACTTTAGTTACTCAAAGCCAAAATAGATCCATGCAATTTTATGCTGCAGTTAAAAGGCAGCCTGTTAGAGAACCACTTCTAACATCTGAATCTAAATTTAAGTAACCTTCCTAGTTCATGGTTCACTCAAACCAGTCTTTCTAGATAGCTACGACAAAGCCAAGATAAAAGCAATAGAAGTAGATAAGATCAGTCACATAGCTAATATAAAGTAACCCTAGCTAGAATCGGCCTAGGGTACTTCGACAACGGAAATGTCTAGCTTGACCACATATACTTCATGTAAATTAATAGGTATCGGACTAGATAGAATAGATCATAGACTCTTTGTAGGTAGTTATCATCCCTTTTCCATAAGTTCAGAATAACCACGAGACACGCGCTCTAGAGTAAGATAAATAGTATCTGTACAGACCTTAAAACATTTGAGAATGACTTTTCCTTATAGCTTCTCCTTCAAGCACATAGTTTGAGGAAACCAATCAGACAGGTCAGTAAAAGACAAAAGGTTGAAGTTAAATGTCACTATAAAACAAATAGTCAATGCAAGACTACAAAACAAGTAGGAATAAAGGTTCCTTTTAATTTTAATAAATACTTTACTGAATTTAAAAGATATAAGAGAGAGAGCTACTCAAGCTGTCTCAATGGCACAATAAATATTACCACTATAATAATAAGTGACTTCACTATGATTAAATTCAAGGATGAACAATAAAAGTAATTTGATAAAATTAATCTGATAAGGTAGGTAAGACTACCTATTGTAGTGTATGCATCTGTTCTAATCCAGACTTAATATCCGAAGGTAAAATAAGGTAAAGTTAGGTTAAGTTGTAAAAGCTTAAGTTTCTAAAATCATAAGGTTCAAAGTCTGAAATTCAAACTAGAGGTTAAAATCATAAGGTTTTAAAGGTTAAAAGGTTTAAAGTCTAAAGCTTAAAAGTCGCAGATGTTTCTAAAATTCGAATTTGTCAAATAATCAAAGTCGCTATCGCTTAACACATAGGAGATAAGACGCTGGTCTACAATGTAGTATGTACTTATCTAACTATAGCTTGTCTTATAAGTAGGTATGTATTTATGTGGGTAAGTACATAAAAGTAGTCGTAACTAAGTATTGATCCCATCTACTAGTGTATGTAAAAGTAAGCAAAATAAGTAAGAATATGTAATTAAGGCATTAAAATAAACTTCTATGAAAATAACTGTACTATCAAGGTAGTAAGTATGTAAGGACAAGTGTAGTATGCAAATATATAACTACAATAATTCTCCCTACTTCCATTGTTGAACGCAATATTAATTGAACGCTCATACTATGAAATATAAAACAAGTAATAAGAAACACTAAAAATAACACACAACATCTCAGGCAAATCAAATAAAGAGGTACACTCACATTAGGAAAACATAAAACACAACATTTCATTTAACCAATTAGGTACACATATACACAGTCAAGACTCTGTAAAATGCAGGTATTTGAAAATATAAAATTCCTCGAATTAATCCACGTTGAATCTTCATCTGGAACAAATGCTAGAACCTAGGGAATCCTAACTCTGTAAACCCTCCCTTCAGATCTCTTCCTTCTTACTTCAGATCTTCAGGAAGTTTTATTCCCTACAAGATCCTGCTTGCTGTGAACCTAAGGAGAAATAACATCTAAAATCTAACTCACTAAAATAGTGCTGTAAACGCAGGTTTCATCTTTAAGTGAAAGATTATTTATTGGATAATATAACTTGAATCGAACAAGATTACAATTATCCTAGAATTCCTCTGCCATTTTTGTACTTGCTGCTTGAACTAGATGTTTGCCCAGAACATGTATCGAGCAAGCTTGTACATTAATTTTCTATTCTAAAGATCCTGAAACAAACACACACTTATAATTCAAAGACTTACCTTGAGTTCCTTCATGACGGAAACCAATCATGAATCTCGTACTATGTGGCTTTACCTTTCTCCCTACAGCTAATGCAACCTATCCTACTTAAATACCTAGCCACATTTCCTATATCCATCAAGATGGAAACCTTTCTTGATATACGTACAAGATAACGCATGCTACCTTCCTATAGCTAAAACCCGCCCTATCCTATTGTGTACCTATCTTCCCCCTATTCTAGCTAGATGTGTAAAATAGAGCAAAACTAGAAGCAAGCTTCACATTTACATTTAATTGCGATTGTCATCCGTCTTAGTGCAATGATGGATTACCTAAATATTCTAAAAAGGGAATGCAAGATAGTAAGTCTCGGCTTTGTCCTACCCCTATAACTGTGTGCGTGTTTATCAGTCCAGTGGATTGGGTGGGACGTCAAAACGGACCAGGGACAATATTTTAGTGTGTGTATTATATACATATATAAATAGGATCAAGACAAGTCTTCCATTACTCAGAGAGCGTGTGTGCCATACTGGCAGATTCACTTCACGACAATCCACACAACTGAGCTCAAGAATACTTGAAATGAGGGTCTGCGCTATTAGCAATCAAGTACTAATAACGTCCAGCTCGACCCAAAGGTACTGGACCTACCAAATAAAAGGCTTCAGTAATGTCACCGTTAGGTTTTCCAGCCTTTACCAGATAAACCTCTGGATTTCTAATGAAGCTAAGGTGTAATCTACTTTATTCTATATTGAAATAATTATTAAACCAAGAGCGTCTACTCGAAATAGTAGAATTTATTGCATGCATTGTAAAGAAAATTAATGAATTAAGAAACTTTCAAAACATAACAAAATAATTAATGAATTTAAATTAAACCAATTAATCTCTATATTACACCTTGTTAGGTACTTACCAGGGTTTGTCACTGCCTAACCAAAGGAAAATTAAAGAAAATATTTAAGTTAACACCGAATTTAACCCCTATCACTTCTAGCTGTAAAGAGAAATCTTCCTATAGCATCTGCTTGACTCACTTCTAAATGCAAGATATCAGTCAGTCAGTCCCGCACAATGGTTTAGCAATCCTAGTTTGCTACAAGACATGTGCAATGAACCCAGGTCCATTTTGGTCCGACTGTCTGATCCTTGCCCACTAAAAATAGCATCTGCTTGAACCTAGCTACTTCTTACTCCTCTGAAATTCTCAAAATTAATGACCCCCATTTACAATTTGTACGCCTTTTTATAAGCTTTGCTTCCGTGCGTCACAAAGCCACTGCCTACTTCATAGTTAGTATGCGATCCCCGTCTGTTTAGTTGCCTGCCAATTCGCTGCCTCCCGAATCACCGCCGACTCAAAACGATGCCTACCATTTCGTATCAAAACAACTTTTTATGATGGGTGCCATTCGTCCGGCATCCAAATATACCCCCAGATATAACTCAATGTATACCTAAGTTGGTTCATATAGTCTATAATAGTATTGTTCTTTTTGGATGTTTCTTTTGGTTCTAGACCGTTTTCTGAATGAAAGATGGTGTCTAAAGACACTAATAGCTTGTATCTACTCTCCTTGAAAATATCTACATTCTACGTTACGTTTTTCATACTGTATTTATCAAAATTCCCTACTGTGTCGCAATAAAGAAGCCGACCTTTATGAGATTCTGAACATAGATAGTTTAAAGCATTTACTACCAATTTATTCAGTTTCCAGCTCTCAAATGTACCTAGATCTATCAATCTGATAGCCTATTTTGGGAGGGAAACCGCCTGACATTTTTATGAGAGCAATTCGCAAATGTCATTGCGAAATTCTAAATGAATTATTACTAAGTACAATTAATGAATATAATTTAACTGCTACAACTATGTATACCTTCTATTATATTGAACCTTACTAGATCAACTCGTCTAGTTACTATTATTCATTCTTTATACTATGAAGTTATCGGTTGCTACAGATTCAGTATGTCACACTGAAGATAGTTTCATCGTCCGGTGAAAATTTACCGAATCTAGCTAAATTAAGGTTAAACTAACTAAATAATTTGTGGGATACCCAAGGAACGCGGACAGTCTTTCTGGACCGTTACAGCCGACCCCAAAGTTATACGAGGTGATTAACTTATGAACCGGAGTAAAACTTTCCCAAATTAATTTCATTACTTAAAATAAAACACAAATTATTTCTCTCTTGAACAATCATTATTGGTACAAATTTTATTTGTTGATTTCTAGTTCCAGACAAATATTTTGCAATGACTTGCATAGATTAGATCTATGCTAGCCATCACATAAATAATGTTTTTTTTTTTATTTGATGTGTAAAATTTAAACCGAAACCCCAAAATGATGTGAGTTTGATGCCGTTTTATAGCTATAAATGAATACAACCACGAAATATTATCATTGCAGCGAGAACAATTGTTAAACTGTGTAACGGAAGCCTGTTGTGATCCAGACTCAATCCTAGTGATATAATGTATTTAGCTCTTTAGCCCGTCTATTGACTCTCGCAATTCGTAACTGAGTTTATCATACATCACCCTTCACAGTCCAAATTAGATCCTCAAAGGCGTGCAACCATAACTTAACATGATCGAATCATCCAACGTAAAACCGATCTCAAAATAACAACAAATTGCAATTCGGAGCATGTGCAGTGTGCTTAATCAGAACCTATCTTGTATAGTGTGAACTTGTATGAAATCAGCCAAAACTGATGAAATTGTCAACTGACCTAACCTAACACCAATAACTCCTTCATACAAATTGTTTGTCAAATGTAAAGTTTGTCCAGATTTAGAAATCAAAAAATATTGTCCTATTCCAAGATTCTGTTGAAATCTTGAGCCCCTCAAACAGTTAAAATTAACATAATTCTCACTCGTTCATCACACAATGTCTCGATCCCAAATTTTACTAAGATTCATTCAACCTTTCAGAACTCCAACATCCGTAGTCATTCATTATACCCGCAAAATCAACAGATCGTATAGAAGTAAGACTGTTAAGAAATCGGTACCATATTTGTTTATATTCATTTAGATATTTTTATGATTTAGTTACAAGTTAAATTCCTGAAACCCCAATTCAAAAGGCAAAACATGAACAAAAGAGGAAGAATTTGAAAAGGAACAAAAAAAAAAATTTATATCTTAGACGTCAATTACTAAATGATATCCTCCTTATTTGTATAGATTTGATCATTACCCATATTATACAAAATTATTGGTTAAAGAATAGAACTAAAAAAATTCAAGCATATTTAAGGTTCCATTTCCCTTAATTACATGATTGATCAACCTGGTAATTTTTCGAACTATACTTGTGTCCTTGAAAACAGAACTATGTACGAAACAGAGATCAAAATTTGAATCATATTCCATATAAATAGAAATCTTTAGTACGCAATCCTGATTGTATGAAACCCCGAGATTCTTATTCAAAATCTCCCTACATAGAACCTACATATTACAACCTTCTTGCTATTAGTCACCAAAACATGATGAACAAGAAATTCGAGTAAGTATACATAATGAGGGTAGATAAAAAAAAATTTTATTCGTGCACTCGTGTGCTAGCTTGTGTAACATTCCCTACTCCCGATTTAAAATAAAATAAAAATGCCGTACTATAATTTTTTTTTAACCAAGGTGGAAAAATATCCAGTATTATGGGACGTCAATCACCCACAATACTATTCCCATAAAACGGCAAAAATCCTCCGTCTCCTGGATGATATCAATTCTTCGCGCCCTCCTGCATTAACCATTGAAGAGTTGAGATTAATGCTTAAGCGTTACCGACAATCTTTGAAACCAACAAAGGTAAGTTCTTATTTCTATTGATATAAATGAAAAAAAAAATCAATATTTTGCGTAACAGCTTATACCAGAGCCTAGTACGTAAGTCTTCCGAAGTGCTTCTAATTACACAGATTCAAGCATAGTCATAATTTATTATGTTAGAGTGTTTATTGTTACTTACTACATTTTATACTTACCTACCTACCTACTTACCGCATCGCATAGTGTTTGTTTACCTATATACCTAATGAACCTTACATCTGTATCATTTAACATGAATTAAATACATTCCCTTTTTTTTTTTTTAGCAAAAGAATGCCGCTGGACCCGTTATTGTGGCTACATCCGAGCCTAATCCAATGCCCTCAACGGTAGCATCCTCACCACTTCAACCTCTGGTTATAGAACCAATGATGACATCTACAACTATTGTAAGTAATCTTTTGTAGTATTGGTAAATTTCAATATTGGATAAAGTAATAAGAAAATGAAATTCTGAATCCCTAAAATTACAAAGATTGTAATGTATCTAGTTATAGATTTAACTTCAAAAATGTGAACTGAAAGTCCTATCGTCCTAAAGTAAAAATGTTCAAATGCATGGATATTCTAATGTACCAAGATACTAACATTCTAATGTCCTAATATTGTAATATTGTAATATGCTATATATATTAAGTTTTCACACAAAGACAATAATTAAGATATATATATATATATTGTTTTTTTTTTTTTAGACTACTATCACCACTTCTTCCGATGTTGATTTCTTTTCGTTGGAGTTCTTCAATGACAACGTGGACTTATTTCCGGATTTCTCCCGAAACTAGTGAGTTTCTATTTTTTTTTCTTATTTTTAACTTTCAACAGAATTTGCCCTCTTTTTTTTTTCTTTTCATAAAAAAATAATAATCTATCTAACGATTTCGCAATATATTCCCCTTTTAACAAGGAACATTATCTCTTTGGTTTCAGGTTGCTGCTCACTTCTGAGTTCTAAGGTTGATTCTATTCGCTATAATTATAAGTAAGTATTAATTAAATTAACAGTTTAGTACTTAATAATAGTTCCTTCTTTAGTTTCCAAGAAATGCAGATTGTTTCAATTACTTCCTTTACTTTGCCGTGTTTCGATAAACAACGAAACGAAGAACGCAAAAGTATTATAGTAGTAAACTCAACTTTCACCATAGGTCACCATTGATCGGGCGACTATACTGCCGGTCTGTGACCTGGTCCACCGTGAAAGCAAGTTCAATCCATTACGTCATCATAACCCTTAGCATACCCCCTTTTTATAATATGAAAAATTAGTACTATATATTGGTCAAGCATTCTTTGGAAATTTCCCTTCTAACTCATTTGTATTATGTTTTAAGTCTTTGACTAGCTTCCTTAATGTATATTATTCAACTAAATATGCTAGACATTATTAAGATACTCATTTTAATAGTTCAACACTTGTAATTTATTGGTTTATTATTCGCTAATTACAATCATTCCTTTCCTTATAATTATTTGTTTGGTACTCACAATTATTCAACGATTTTATTCGTGTCCTTTTGTGTTTTATTAACTAGTAGTAATATAATTATAACATATTTCTTTTTTTTTTCAGATGCTCACGGTGTGATTTATTGATTATTTAAATTTAGAAGTTTGGTTTTTTTTTTTTTTTATTGACAATAAATATTGATATAAGATACTTTTCTAATGATGTGTTTTAATTAGACTCTAATATTATGTTTATGGTTTTATAACTATTTAGTTTTGATTATTGGTAGATACGAGTAGTTCAATACCTATTAGCTAAAGTAAGATAATAAATTTAAATCCGATCCAATGATTATGTTATTAATTATGCCTTATGTTTATTAATTATCAAGAAACTAAACCATCAAAAATGTGACATTTACTTATTTATATATTATAGGCAACGTTTCATAACCTAGATAGATAGCTGTAACTTAGCTAGAGTGGGTGAAATCTAAATCTTATTTTTACGCATATTAGGTATAACCCAAGGTGAAAAATTGTGGACAATTTTATCTAAATGCTTCCAATGTACATACAGTCTATCTGACCCTAGCTACGTAAAGAACTAAACTTAGTCTCGGATAAGTATATTTATTATGATAATTATGACTGTCTTTCCTTTTACAACCCCATTTACATAGACACCATATCAATTTAAGTATATATATATAAAGACTATCTTTAGAGAATGCTAATTACATGAAAAGTCACACACGCCTCTGCCTAAGATAAGAACTCCTAAACCAAAAAATTCAAAGTTATAGATTAAAGTTAAAGTTCAAAGTTAAAATTCAAAGTCAAAATTCAAAGTTAGAATTTAAAGTCAAAATTCAAAGTTAAAATTCAAAGTTAAAATTAAAAGTTAAAATTTAAAGTTAAAATTCAAAGTTAAAATTCAAAGTTAAAATTCAAAGTTAAAATTCAAAGTTAAAATTCAAAGTTAAAATTCAAAGTTAAAATTTAATGTTAAAATTCAAAGTTAAAATTCAAAGTTGAAATTCAAAGTTAAAATTCAAAGTTAAAATTTAAAGTTAAAATTCAAAGTTAAAATTCAAAGTTGAAATTCAAAGTTAAAATTCAAAGTTAAAATTTAAAGTTAAAATTCAAAGTTAAAATTCAAAGTTAAAATTTAAAGTTAAAATTTAAAGTCAAAATTCAAAGTTAAAATTTAAAGTTAAAATTTAAAGTTAAAATTCAAAGTTAAAATTCAAAGTTAAAATCTAAAGTTAAAATTTAAAGTTAAAATTCAAAGTTAAAATTCCAAGTTAAAATTTAAAGTTAAAACTCAAAGTTAAAATTCAAAGTTAAAATTCAAAGTTAAAATTTAAAGTTAAAATTCAAAGTTAAAATTCAAAGTTAAAATTAAAGTTAAAATTCAAAGTTAAAACTCAAAGTTAAAATTTAAAGTTAAAATTCAAAGTTAAAATCCAAAATTTAAAATTCAAAGTTAAAAGACAAAGTTAAAATCTAAAGTTAAAATTCAAAATTTAAAATTCAAAGTTAAAATTCAAAGTTAAGATTCAAAGTTAAAACTCAAAGTTACAATTTATTAAAATTTAAAGTTAAAATTGAAAGTTAAAATTCAAAGTTAAAATTCAAAGTTAAAATTTAAAGTTAAAATTCAAAGTTAAAAATAAAAGTTAAAACTCAAAGTTAAAATTCAAAGTTAAAATTCAAAGTTAAAATTCAAAGTTAAAATTCAAAGATAAAATTCAAAGTTAAAATTCAAAGTTAAAACTCAAAGTTAAAAATTATTAAAATTTAAAGTTAAAACTCAAAGTTAAAATTTAAAGTTAAAATTCAAAGTTAAAATTTAAAGTTAAAATTCAAAGTTAAAATCTAAAGTTAAAATTCAAAGTTAAAATTCAAAGTTAAAATTCAAAGTTAAGATTCAAAGTTAAAATTCAAAGTTAAAATTTAAAGTTAAAATTTAAAGTTTAAATTCAAAGTCAAAATTAAAAGTTAAAATTTTAAAATTTAAAGTTTAAAGTAAAAATTAATAGTTAAAGATAAAGATAAAAGTTCAATATCTAAGGTTTAAAATTCAAAGATTCTAAAATCCTAAAGTAAGTATGAATAAATAAACGTAGTAGTAAAATAAACTTCTCTATGTTTAAGTAAGTCTAATGTAAATAACCTTTATATCTAGATCGTAATTGCTTAGCATCAAGAAGGTAAGTAACTGACGCAACTGAACGTTTAATGTTGTAAGTATGTAAACCCCGGTGTAGTAAGTTGTTATCTACCTATAGCTCACTTTGTAAGTAAGAATGTAATAGAAAATAAATGAAAGTAAAAATAACTGTTACTAAGTATTGATATAAGGTATACTAAAGCAAACTTCTAAAAGGTAAGTAGCTGCACTATCAGAGTAGTAGGTATGTAAGAACAAGCCCAAATGTGATATGTAATTATCTAACTATAGTCCACTAAGTAGTACTGTAAAAATGGTGTACAATAAAGAGTTTTTAATCTATGTATCTAGTACGAGGATAAGTAGACATAGAAATAGCCGTCACCAAATAATGATTCTACCTACTAGTAATCTTCAAAAACATAGGCATTCAATAAACCAGTCAAGCATTAGTTCTCAGACAATAGGTATCTCAGAACTACCCCTATTTTTATGCTAGACTTATTCTTCTATGAGAGTTGAATACTTATAACCTAAATTACCTACTATTAATTATATTACTAAAATTTTATCTTGTTACCTATTAGTTTACCTATTAGTTTACCTATTATTAATTTCTCAACTAATATTTTAGTAAACTACTTATTTAAATTAAATAGAGTTAAGCTCAATCAGTCAATGGTTATCCCACGCTAATATAATAAATGAACCTAAAAGTAACTAATCTGTAAATATAATTTATTTACTTACGACCTTTCTCTAACTCTTGAAATCTCGAATCTATAACTACTTATTTTGAAATACTAAGTCATTTATTTACGACCCCCCGCTCATAAAAGTATAAAACTATAAATAACTTTTTGTAAATCCTACATTATCTATTTACGACCCCACGCATTTACAAATATGAATGTCACTTAATCTTACCTCACCAACGCAATAATATGAAACTCAATTAATTCCTTTACATTACCTATTCACTACCTATACGTATTAGTTTTTGTCTAATTTAAACGAATAAAATCTAGAATAAAACTTCTAAACAGAATAAACTAAAATTAACCGATTTACCTAATAAACAGTTATAATCTAAATAAAATTAAGAAATCTCAACACAAAACCCCATCCTTTATTACGGCAACAAATTGTGCGAAAAAATCGCACTATACAAGATTAAAGTAAGCAACAAATTAAATGAAACATGAATTTAATGGAAATAAAATATGAATTTAATAAGTATAAGGTATGATTTGAATATAAAAATGATTTAAGCTACTGTAAATAACCTAAAATCGATATCCTGGTCACGCGGCACCTAATCGTAACGCTCCCCCCCCATAGACTAACCTAATTTGTTTTTTTTTTACTATTTATTTCTAACTGACTAACTAACTGAATATCTAACTAACTAAGAAGGAGATGAACTAACTAAACGACTAAAAGAGAGATATAGATATTAACCTAAGAGAGAGATGAGCCTAAATCAATTTAACCTAAGCAATTTAACCTAATTTTAACTACGTTGCTTTACTTTAATCTTATGTCTTATAACTAACTTAATAACTAACTTATTCTAATGGCCTTGTGATCGTATAGTGGTTGTGATTAGGACGCCTACTATTATGAACCGATAGGAACTCAGATACTTTAAAGGAATTATGATGAGATCTCTTTTAGTTAACCTATGAATCTACCTAATATGAAAGTAACGTTTTCCTATCTACACTAGTCCTTATTATCTATCTAATCGTTGCTAATAAGAGTAAACCGTAGGTAGAAGTTTAGTTAATCGCGAGGGTTATTCCTACTATTGTAGCCTGATAAATGAAATATAATAGGTTAATTAAAAAATACATATTATGTAAATCCTAGATAATTAGAGGCAACAGAAGTTATCTTAAGTAGGTACGACTCATTATCAATGAGATCCTTTCATGAATCTTATATAGAATGGAAGTCCTAAACCTCAATTGTTTTATCAAGTACTAGCTTTAGGAAGAAATACATGTTCGGAAATATAAAATATTTGGCTTTGCTGAAATACACGTAATTAGAAAAGCCATACTTCCTTCAGTAGAAACCTACTTATAAAAATTAATATCAAATATATAGAATGATTCTAAAGTCTCAGAATATAATTTTATTATAACTTTGTTACTAGAATGATGTTAAATTGTGTACTATGAAGCTAATGTATTTACAATAGTATGTATTTACATTAGAGTGACGCTCCTCCATCCGCGCCATCTAGTGATTTTCGACACCAGACTACGAATACATATTATTCACATGTATTCGTAATAAATCCCCTCTTCACAGTACACTAAACTTTAGCGGATGTATGATTAAGAATAGGGGAATGAGTAAAATCTATTTTTACTATTTCACTAAACTGAATCCAACATCAGTGCTACTATGGATTAACAAAGATCATGAAACTAAATTATCTTTAAATAACTTTAGTTACTCAAAGCCAAAATAGATCCATGCAATTTTATGCTGCAGTTAAAAGGCAGCCTGTTAGAGAACCACTTCTAACATCTGAATCTAAATTTAAGTAACCTTCCTAGTTCATGGTTCACTCAAACCAGTCTTTCTAGATAGCTACGACAAAGCCAAGATAAAAGCAATAGAAGTAGATAAGATCAGTCACATAGCTAATATAAAGTAACCCTAGCTAGAATCGGCCTAGGGTACTTCGACAACGGAAATGTCTAGCTTGACCACATATACTTCATGTAAATTAATAGGTATCGGACTAGATAGAATAGATCATAGACTCTTTGTAGGTAGTTATCATCCCTTTTCCATAAGTTCAGAATAACCACGAGACACGCGCTCTAGAGTAAGATAAATAGTATCTGTACAGACCTTAAAACATTTGAGAATGACTTTTCCTTATAGCTTCTCCTTCAAGCACATAGTTTGAGGAAACCAATCAGACAGGTCAGTAAAAGACAAAAGGTTGAAGTTAAATGTCACTATAAAACAAATAGTCAATGCAAGACTACAAAACAAGTAGGAATAAAGGTTCCTTTTAATTTTAATAAATACTTTACTGAATTTAAAAGATATAAGAGAGAGAGCTACTCAAGCTGTCTCAATGGCACAATAAATATTACCACTATAATAATAAGTGACTTCACTATGATTAAATTCAAGGATGAACAATAAAAGTAATTTGATAAAATTAATCTGATAAGGTAGGTAAGACTACCTATTGTAGTGTATGCATCTGTTCTAATCCAGACTTAATATCCGAAGGTAAAATAAGGTAAAGTTAGGTTAAGTTGTAAAAGCTTAAGTTTCTAAAATCATAAGGTTCAAAGTCTGAAATTCAAACTAGAGGTTAAAATCATAAGGTTTTAAAGGTTAAAAGGTTTAAAGTCTAAAGCTTAAAAGTCGCAGATGTTTCTAAAATTCGAATTTGTCAAATAATCAAAGTCGCTATCGCTTAACACATAGGAGATAAGACGCTGGTCTACAATGTAGTATGTACTTATCTAACTATAGCTTGTCTTATAAGTAGGTATGTATTTATGTGGGTAAGTACATAAAAGTAGTCGTAACTAAGTATTGATCCCATCTACTAGTGTATGTAAAAGTAAGCAAAATAAGTAAGAATATGTAATTAAGGCATTAAAATAAACTTCTATGAAAATAACTGTACTATCAAGGTAGTAAGTATGTAAGGACAAGTGTAGTATGCAAATATATAACTACAATAATTCTCCCTACTTCCATTGTTGAACGCAATATTAATTGAACGCTCATACTATGAAATATAAAACAAGTAATAAGAAACACTAAAAATAACACACAACATCTCAGGCAAATCAAATAAAGAGGTACACTCACATTAGGAAAACATAAAACACAACATTTCATTTAACCAATTAGGTACACATATACACAGTCAAGACTCTGTAAAATGCAGGTATTTGAAAATATAAAATTCCTCGAATTAATCCACGTTGAATCTTCATCTGGAACAAATGCTAGAACCTAGGGAATCCTAACTCTGTAAACCCTCCCTTCAGATCTCTTCCTTCTTACTTCAGATCTTCAGGAAGTTTTATTCCCTACAAGATCCTGCTTGCTGTGAACCTAAGGAGAAATAACATCTAAAATCTAACTCACTAAAATAGTGCTGTAAACGCAGGTTTCATCTTTAAGTGAAAGATTATTTATTGGATAATATAACTTGAATCGAACAAGATTACAATTATCCTAGAATTCCTCTGCCATTTTTGTACTTGCTGCTTGAACTAGATGTTTGCCCAGAACATGTATCGAGCAAGCTTGTACATTAATTTTCTATTCTAAAGATCCTGAAACAAACACACACTTATAATTCAAAGACTTACCTTGAGTTCCTTCATGACGGAAACCAATCATGAATCTCGTACTATGTGGCTTTACCTTTCTCCCTACAGCTAATGCAACCTATCCTACTTAAATACCTAGCCACATTTCCTATATCCATCAAGATGGAAACCTTTCTTGATATACGTACAAGATAACGCATGCTACCTTCCTATAGCTAAAACCCGCCCTATCCTATTGTGTACCTATCTTCCCCCTATTCTAGCTAGATGTGTAAAATAGAGCAAAACTAGAAGCAAGCTTCACATTTACATTTAATTGCGATTGTCATCCGTCTTAGTGCAATGATGGATTACCTAAATATTCTAAAAAGGGAATGCAAGATAGTAAGTCTCGGCTTTGTCCTACCCCTATAACTGTGTGCGTGTTTATCAGTCCAGTGGATTGGGTGGGACGTCAAAACGGACCAGGGACAATATTTTAGTGTGTGTATTATATACATATATAAATAGGATCAAGACAAGTCTTCCATTACTCAGAGAGCGTGTGTGCCATACTGGCAGATTCACTTCACGACAATCCACACAACTGAGCTCAAGAATACTTGAAATGAGGGTCTGCGCTATTAGCAATCAAGTACTAATAACGTCCAGCTCGACCCAAAGGTACTGGACCTACCAAATAAAAGGCTTCAGTAATGTCACCGTTAGGTTTTCCAGCCTTTACCAGATAAACCTCTGGATTTCTAATGAAGCTAAGGTGTAATCTACTTTATTCTATATTGAAATAATTATTAAACCAAGAGCGTCTACTCGAAATAGTAGAATTTATTGCATGCATTGTAAAGAAAATTAATGAATTAAGAAACTTTCAAAACATAACAAAATAATTAATGAATTTAAATTAAACCAATTAATCTCTATATTACACCTTGTTAGGTACTTACCAGGGTTTGTCACTGCCTAACCAAAGGAAAATTAAAGAAAATATTTAAGTTAACACCGAATTTAACCCCTATCACTTCTAGCTGTAAAGAGAAATCTTCCTATAGCATCTGCTTGACTCACTTCTAAATGCAAGATATCAGTCAGTCAGTCCCGCACAATGGTTTAGCAATCCTAGTTTGCTACAAGACATGTGCAATGAACCCAGGTCCATTTTGGTCCGACTGTCTGATCCTTGCCCACTAAAAATAGCATCTGCTTGAACCTAGCTACTTCTTACTCCTCTGAAATTCTCAAAATTAATGACCCCCATTTACAATTTGTACGCCTTTTTATAAGCTTTGCTTCCGTGCGTCACAAAGCCACTGCCTACTTCATAGTTAGTATGCGATCCCCGTCTGTTTAGTTGCCTGCCAATTCGCTGCCTCCCGAATCACCGCCGACTCAAAACGATGCCTACCATTTCGTATCAAAACAACTTTTTATGATGGGTGCCATTCGTCCGGCATCCAAATATACCCCCAGATATAACTCAATGTATACCTAAGTTGGTTCATATAGTCTATAATAGTATTGTTCTTTTTGGATGTTTCTTTTGGTTCTAGACCGTTTTCTGAATGAAAGATGGTGTCTAAAGACACTAATAGCTTGTATCTACTCTCCTTGAAAATATCTACATTCTACGTTACGTTTTTCATACTGTATTTATCAAAATTCCCTACTGTGTCGCAATAAAGAAGCCGACCTTTATGAGATTCTGAACATAGATAGTTTAAAGCATTTACTACCAATTTATTCAGTTTCCAGCTCTCAAATGTACCTAGATCTATCAATCTGATAGCCTATTTTGGGAGGGAAACCGCCTGACATTTTTATGAGAGCAATTCGCAAATGTCATTGCGAAATTCTAAATGAATTATTACTAAGTACAATTAATGAATATAATTTAACTGCTACAACTATGTATACCTTCTATTATATTGAACCTTACTAGATCAACTCGTCTAGTTACTATTATTCATTCTTTATACTATGAAGTTATCGGTTGCTACAGATTCAGTATGTCACACTGAAGATAGTTTCATCGTCCGGTGAAAATTTACCGAATCTAGCTAAATTAAGGTTAAACTAACTAAATAATTTGTGGGATACCCAAGGAACGCGGACAGTCTTTCTGGACCGTTACAATATTAAACTTATAAAACAGTAGCAGAATAATAAAATGTTTATAACAAGATGCGCTTTTTCAATTTGCATAAATAAAATGTTGCGTAAAAATGTTTACTGCCAACAAACGCAAGATGAATTCATCGAACACAATGTAATATAGATGAAGGAAGCTACCTCAGATAATACCGAAAAAATGCATATTATATTATATATTTCAATATAAAACTTATTGATGAACTGTTTTTCTGGGAAAATTATTAAGTACCTAGTAGATACTATTATAAATATGGTTTATGAAATTTTCTTAAATTAATACACTGAGGGCGTCTTGCACCAGAATCACTAAACGTATTTAACAGCTAAATCGATTTAAATCTGACGTATTGGTATGACTTGACAACTCGCTAAATACTATTTAAGAGTTAAACGCGTTTAGCGATTCTGGTGCAAGCCGCCCTAAGAAGAATGAAATATTTATCGAGTAAGTCAATACCTACTCAAATAAAATTTAAATAATTCTATATCTTGGTAACCTTCAGAGCTACAGCTACTTTTTTCTCGCAAAATAAAATAATAACAAATTACTAGCAACCCGTAACTTTATAATGTAGGTAAGGTAATACACAGAAACGTGTTTACACTCAACTGACTTTTCCTAGAAGTTCTAAACCCAGTCATCTAAAAAGGGTACGAAAAGAATAACACGAGAATTATTCATGCGTGCCCCCAACTTACAGCCAAGGGTCTAACTGACCGCAGCAGACGTAGGTTTGATTTATTCCGAATCACGCGTCAAGTGGGACGTTTGAACTTGGGCATTGGGTTGCTTGTGGAATAGACCTTTTTTTGGAAGGTTTTTTAGAATTAGGAAGACGGTGAGTAATTGGACACAATGAATGTTTTATAAGGGTGTTGTGGTGTTGTAGCGTTACGTCGAAGGTTTGTTCCATCTAAAATGTGTTTTAGTAGATTCTGCGAAGAATTAGGCGACTCTTACACGGTAAATAAATTTAAACTTATTTTGTAGTTTTGTAATTGGTAGTCAGAGTTTCGGTAATCAGCACGTTTCGCCGAATTGGTTTTAGAACGGTGTTTTTACTCACTGAAAAATCTCTACGACCCGAATGAATGAATGAATGAATGAATGAATGAATGAATGAATGAATGAAAAACACTTTATTGTACAACCAGCAGCACTAAATAATTAACCATAGTCTTACGTACAGGGAAGCGTTAAAAAGAAAGACAGTTAATGAGTCGTAAACTCAATCTAACGCATTTTATATCCAACAGAATAAAGTTAACAAACTTTATCTAGCCATTGCCAAAAGCTGTGCCAAAAGTTACGAGCGGCGCGGCGGGCGTAATGTTTCAGCCTAAAGTTTTCTGTAAATTATTTTATATTACCATCCTACTGCCCACGGCTTCACTCTCTGGGATAAAAAATAATGGGGAAAGGCAATCTACTAAGTTTTTTGCGCGTAGAAAACAAATGCCTCGTAGCTTAGAGTCACATACTGCAGCATTTTATCACCTTTTATTAATTAATTTTATAAATTTTGTATTATTTTAGCTACTTTACGGGCAAAAATAGGCAGTGGTTATCACTTAACATCAGGTGGGTCAACAGCTTGTTCCATCATTTAGTTGTATAAAAAAAAAGTTGTGGAACCTAATGCATTAGGCGAGTAGGTACCTACCTACTTATAACAAATATGTTCGACCAATCAACCTATTTACTAACCTACTTTAAAAGAACAACTTACTAACCTACCTACTGTTATATTATTTTCTCATGTAAGTGACACCCTGTCTTTATGAGAATAAATGTCTTTACACCGAAAAAATCATGTTAAAGGCGTATACAATCTACGACTCTTCTCCACCACCCTACTTTTAATACAATAAGTAGTTCAAAATGACAAACATTCAACATTGTTGAATATTACATTTTTGTCCCGTGATTCATCCAAACATCGCGTTTATTGTGCCCATCAGAAGAAAATTTTGGCGCTAAAACCAAGGACGCTAGTGTTAAATTCTCGCAAAGTGGACCGTGACAAGAAAAACACGAAACTTCGGTCATTACGACTGTGTGGAGTGCAAAGTTTACTCCATCTAGAAGTCTACTCTGCAACACCAGTAAAGAAAAGTTTGCTAGTGACATTAGACTTACACTGCGTAGCCTCCTTGTGCATTACGCGTGGCTGTATGGGATTTGCAGCGTTGCCGGGTAGTGTACCGTAAATGCTAATATCGAGCCATCGTATACAGTTCTGTTGGCTCAGGACGCAGTAAATTGCGCCTCCCAAACATTTCAGTGTTAACAATTTACAATGCTTGATTGTTTTGCTTTGACATTGAAATTGCTTCAATTTTCAGGAGTATCAGGGGTGATGCTCAACAAAATTGAGATTGGAAAAATAGGTAACTATAAGCACAGTACTTTATACTATAAGAAAGTTTTAGAATTGGTCTTGTAGATAGATACGTCCAAAAACTGTCCTTAAACCAGTTTTCTAGATTTGTATTTATGAGTCTGAAAATGTTAGTATTTATATTTTCTTTCTGTTTTTATGTGAATTTTTATTCAATGAGCCAACTGCATTTTCTAACACAATTTTCAAACCTTTCCGAAGATGAGAATTAAATTAAGAGAACTCAGTCTAAGCAGCCAATGAGCTTCACACTTCTATTCACTGGTTATTTTTACACATTAACTTCACGATATCGGCGGAAAGCTAATCCCATATTTAGTACTTATATCGTCTCGGCGTCGATACTGATATTTCCGTTCAAGCCACTAAGATGACGATATCGTGTAGGTTCGTATCGATCAGTGTAAACGCCCATTCTAAAGTTAGTTGCCATCAATGCGGTGTTCTGATACTAAGTAAAAAACTGTATTAGGAAGTTTTTTCAGTTTTGGAGAAGGCCGGAGTTTCAACTATTATACAGGGTGTAAAAATATCACTACTGAAAACTACAAAGACAAATTTAAATTTGTAATGGCTGTATCTCGCTATGCCAGTTTTAAAACGGATTTTTTCAGTCTTAAATCTTAACAAAAATGTTAGATTTGTTAGGTTTTTTTTTCCTACGTTTTTGTGATGATAAAAGTAGATCAAAAAGCATACTATGTATGTTTATAAAGCAAAATTATACCAGGTAGGTATAACTTAGGTAAATTAATTAGAGATGCACATTTAGCATGCCATACCTTATAGTGTTTTTATATTCATCTAATTTTCCCGGTAACCGCTATTCCTATTACAAAACCAAATGAAGAAATTCTCTTTTCCAAACCCAACCTCCCATCCATTACCTGGATAATTAAGGGGCGAGCTGATCACTGGTTAATTAGTTTGTCTAGTGTGGCACCGCTGCCGTGCTGGGGGATCGAACTATGTCGAAATGCCAATTTAGTGGCTATGATTGAACGCATCGGTGTATCACAAAATTATTATCAATTGAATGAATTCTGAAATCTGATGTTCGTTATTGAAAAAAAATCTGGGCTAGTTTTGATGTCAAAAACGTTACAAAATGGTATTCTAGTACAATATTTTTCAATGTAGTTTTATCACAGTGTGATCCAATGTTTTTGCTACCCAAAAAAGTTAAGAGACAATTATCATTTAAAATTTTTTTTTTAGGATGACGTAACAAAATATCAATTCTTAAGAGCCTACACTACTCCAGCTCAAATCCAAGTTTCACGGCCCATTCGTGCAGATACCGCACCGCGCACTCGCAGCTATCTCACTCGCACAGTTCATCACGCAGCGCAGAGGTCACGAGTCGACCGCGCGATAGAGTAAATACACAGTTATTGTACATCTAGTACCGAGCTATGGAAATAAAAAAATAAATTATTGTTCAAATATACTAAAGCGCCGTAGGTAGTTATGATACACAGTTATTGTACACCCTGTAGGTATGGAAATAAAGTGAAAGGAATATTGCAGAAAAGTGGTCCATAGTTGGCCACTTTTTCTAAGGCCTGTGGCACGGCTCCTGTCCTGATCATGCTAAATAATTTGTATTATGGAATGGACACAGTAGTAAAAAACAAGGAGAAATCAGAAAATTTTATTGTATTTCAGGAGGGAGATCTCAATTCGATTGTATTTTGTTTGTTACCTAAGAACACCGTTCGCTTCTCTCACTCGATCAGATCATCATCATCGGTTCAGATCAAATGGGTTGTATGCTTATTCGAAAAATGGGAAAACCTCAGGAGGAAGCTTATTCCACATCTTATATGGGAAATATTTCGCCTATTTACATGCATTTATTTATTTACATGCACATCATCGGGTGTGTAGAATGCTTGTTTGTCTACTCATCTTCAGGTGGGCTGAACACCTGTTTGCCTACACATCATCAGGTGGGCTGAAAGCCTGTTTACCTACACATCATCAGGTGGGCTGAACGCCTGTTTGCCTACACATCACAGGTGGTGCTGATTACGGAAATGGTATCCATTTTGAAATCCAAGATGGCAGACATTGATTTTTTTGAGAAAAGTGATATGGGTGTCGTTTTCGGGAAATTTTGGGGTGCTGATTACGGAAAAAGTATCCATTTTGAAATCCAAGATGGCGGATATCGAGTTTTTTGAATAAAGTGATATGGGTGTCATATTCGAGATATTTTGGGGTGCTGATTACGGAAAAAGTATCCATTTTGAAATCCAAGATGGCGGACATCGAGTTTTTTGAATAAAGTGATATGGGTGTCATATTCGGGATATTTCGGGGTGCTGATTACGGAAATGGTATCCATTTTGAAATCCAAGACGGCGGACATCGATTTTTTTGAATAAAGTGATATGGGTGTCGTTTTCGGGATATTTTGGGGTGCTGATTACGGAAAAAGTATCCATTTTGAAATCCAAGATGGCAGACATCGATTTTTGAGAAAAGTGATATGGGTGTCGTTTTCGGGATATTTTGGGGTGCTGATTATGGAAAAAGTATCCATTTTGAAATCCAAGAAGGCGGACATCGATTTTTTTGAATAAAGTGATATGGGTGTCGTTTTCAGAATATTTTGGGGTGCTGATTACGGAAATGGTATCCATTTTGAAATCCAAGATGGCGGACATTGATTTTTTGAGAAAAAAGATAGGAGTGTCGTTTTCAGGATATTTTGGGGTGCTGATTACGATTTTGAAATCCAAGATGGCGGAAATTGATTTTTTGAGTCAAGTGATATGGGTGTCGTTTTCAGGATATTTTGGGGTGCTGATTATGGAAATGGTACCTATCGATTTTGAAGTTTTTGTTTATGAATCGATTTCTTTTAAAATTAATATCTGAGAGTCCTCCTCAGCCATTATACGGATTACCCGTATCACTTTTCTCAAAAAAATCAATGTCTGCCATCTTGGATTTTAAAATGGACACCATTTCCGTAATCAGCACTCTAAAATATCCCGAAAACGACACCCATATCACTTTTCTCAGAAAAATCAATGTCCGCCATCTTGGATTTCAAAATGGATACCATTTCCGTAATCAGCACCCCAAAATATCCCGAAAACGACACCCATATCACTTTATTCAAAAAAATCGATGTCCGCCTTCTTGGATTTCAAAATGGATAATTTTTCCATAATCAGCACCCCAAAATATCCCGAAAACGACACCCATATCACTTTTCTCAAAAATCGATGTCTGTCATCTTGGATTTCAAAATGGATACTTTTTCCGTAATCAGCACCCCAAAATATCCCGAAAACGACACCCATATCACTTTATTCAAAAAAATCGATGTCCGCCGTCTTGGATTTCAAAATGGATACCATTTCCGTAATCAGCACCCCGAAATATCCCGAATATGACACCCATATCACTTTATTCAAAAAACTCGATGTCCGCCATCTTGGATTTCAAAATGGATACTTTTTCCGTAATCAGCACCCCAAAATATCTCGAATATGACACCCATATCACTTTATTCAAAAAACTCGATATCCGCCATCTTGGATTTCAAAATGGATACTTTTTCCGTAATCAGCACCCCAAAATTTCCCGAAAACGACACCCATATCATTTTACTCGAAAAAGTAAAGTACGCTGTCCTGGATTCGAAAACGCAGTAGGGGAGATAAATTCTGACAGAGTCAAAATGTTCCTGCATTTTGGCAAAATACATGTTTCGATTCGAATGGCTCCAAATACTGGAGGTCGAATTCTGCTAATAGCGGAGATACGGCAAGGGGGTTACAATATCTCTGAGAGGAGAAGAGGGGGTTAATGCCCCCTCTGGAATCAAAACTACTGTTAGGTATAAGTAGGTCAATAAAAAAAATGATATAGAGGGGTTGCAATATTTATTTTATTTTCTACAATCTTTTTATTACAATTCGTACAACAGTTCTACACACTTCACGTGGAGATAGGTACCTACCACATACCAACTTAGTAATTAGACTACAAATCTATGGTACTCATCCAATGAACGAACATGTCGAGAAAGATCAAATTGGTTTGTCCTTTGCGCGTCGCAAACGCGTAGCGCAGCGCGTCGCGTATTCATAAATGCCTAAACTTGACGTCGTCAAATTTCAATATGGCCTCATAAAGTCCTAACCAAAATGCGTACCCGCGGGCACCTAGGTAGGTAAAATACATTTTATGACTCATTTTAGATACTTACTTCAATATATTATTCATGTTTTTAGCAATTTCTTTTCTCCAATCCCTACCCTTTTTTTTGTACTGGTTATTTCCCATTTTACTTTACTTACTTATAATTTAATAATTTTACGTATCTACGTAGGTAGGCGTGCGAGCAAGCGACGCGGGTTCCCTGTTCGACTGCCGGAGTTAGACTGAATCTGAGCGGTTGCGACGTCTCACGCGCAATATTTGAGAATTTAATTTCTTAAAATGCAAAAAAAAAACATTTTAATAAATCTAAAACATATGATGTACGTGTATTGCTAAGTTGAATTTATATACAAAGTTTTAATAGTATAGGTAAAGTATTGACTGACTTCTGTGGTTTCTTAGTAAGCTTCAGAGGGAAGTTTGGGATTTTTTTCTATCGAGAAAATTTTTAGTAATCGTGTTTTCACATCATATGATGTATCACAAATATTCTCAACTGTAATATATATTTTTTTCAAAACGATTGATTCAATACTTTTAATGATATGCGGGATCAAAAATGAGAGATTGGGGTACTATAAGCTCTTAATTCAGTCAAATAAACGGTTTGCTTCCCGCTTCGAGACAAATTTTCGCATAATCTGGTATGTCTTATATAGTCATAGGTACTCACACGATACCGAGAAATCCAGTGTGAGGTTAGCACTATGTCGCACTATGGCCAAAGAAAATACGTGTGAAGGATCAGAATAATAGCGGTTTCTTGTTTATTTCAAACTGGATGCGCGGTAATCGGATTAGTCCGGATAGCCCCCGTTCCGGATAGTCCCCGGTGACGTCATACATGAAATTGAACTTATAAGTAGACAAGTAGAGTACCTTACCTTCATAATACTAATACCTGGTAGTTAAGGGTCCGGTAAATTGTATAATTTCTTGGTAACCAAGGGAATATCATTCTTTATCACATTATTCTGTAGAAGTCGTAATTTTCTTTGTAAATAAATTCCTTAGGGCTTGTTTCACCATCCTTGAGTAACGGTATCTGTCAGTTAAAAATATATCTATCTTTGTTTTTGAAGTCTAAAGTAGAGAGAGATATTTATAAGTGACGATTATCGTAATCATGAAATGGTGAAATAGGCACTTATAAATAACTTTACTCAGTTTGTTTGAACATTGAATATAGGCAAATCGAGGAGTGCGTATTTTTCACAACATAGAGCAATTTGTGGAGCTGATAATATACAGAGCTGATTTAATTATATAGAGCTGTCTACGTAATATTGTAATTGAGCGAAACGTTAAACTTTCACAAAGCACCGGTTTAGTCCATCAGCAACTAGCAAAACCAAGTAACTTATACCAATTTTGTACTGAACCCAATGAATTGTAAAACTCGCCATCAGTGAAAATGCTAGTGGAAAATTGCAGCGTGGGCGATGCGGACAATGACCGACCAGAGATTAGAACTAGTCCATTCTTTCATGATATTATAGAAATGCGTATAGCTTTATTTCAATTTCAAATCATTTATTAAGGTGCTTATAACTTCATAGCCGCCAAAATGCTTAAAAAAGCATGTAACATCGTCATCATAATTTATAGTTTTTATTAGCTAAAATGGACGATAGGTTTAAATGCCATCTCTTTCGTTGGCATGAAAGTGACAATGACAAGAATTATTTAGAAATACCCTATTAAATTACAGGGTATATCAATTTGAGGGGAAGTAAACACAATTTTTTTAACATTCTAGCGAAAAGCCTTAAATCTGGACGATATTTCACAGAATAATACACATTGCCTACGCGTCATACACATTTCAGTTTTAGCAGTTTTGCTACGAATGGGCTTAAATAATATGGCCAAACACGTTTGAATGCGCTCAAAACTTTTCCCAAACGTAAGATAAGCTTCAAACACAAGTTTCAATTTGCACTCCGTGGAGTGCAAATTAACTAATTAATTAATTAATTAGAACGTGTAAATACTAAAAATTAATGTAGTCCAGTCTACTTATAGCAGTAAGTACCAAGTTTCCTACACAGGTGTAAACCTTTGATTTACCAGCCAATCTCTGCGTTTCGAGTAAACAGTGCCGTTGGATTCACACTTCAATCTGCGCTCGTCATGAGCAGTCAATAGACTATAATGAAATTCCCAGGCACGTCAGGTATCGCCGATTGCGTCCAATACGCCCTGTAGGGATGTTCGAGGCACATACGGAAAGCACAACTAGACCAGTTTCACCAGACCTCTCATTTTCCACCGCACATCTCTTATCCGCACACATTAGTGAAGGTCTGGATAAACCGGTTGCGTTGTACGTATTTCATGCAATTTCTTGCGCCTGAAGGCAGCGAAATGACATGCGGGATGCCTCGTGTTATATCGATGCCAATAATGTTAGCCCCTAAGCGAGCTCGTAGAATGAACATAAAAAAGAAATACGAAGCAATATTGCAGCTCATATTTTTGTTCTATGCTGGGTAACCGAAACTCCTCCGAGGTTAAAGAGGTTTTATGTTTCAATATGATCACAATATGCGCTGCCGAGGGTACTAGCGATAATTATGCCAACCACAAATTGGAATTTTGCGGCTTGAAACTAATCAGAAGTTTTTAGGGTTTAGATTGAGTAGATATTTATTTAGAGATATATAAATAAGAGAAAACCCACTTTACCAGACGCTACTTTTAAAGTATTCTCAGTCACTACTCAAGCACTGATCCGAACTCAAGCGTTTTGCGTGAAAATCTGTATTCAAATCCATGCTTGAGTTACGACTTTTTATCATGATACGAGTCTAAGAGAACCGAGATATCTATAAACATCGGTTTTTGATAAATATTTAAAAGGTTCAAGTACTTTCGTTAGAACAAAAGACAAGATAATCCAATAAATCCATTAAAAAGTTTGAAGGTTTTCTGTTAAATGTGCCCTTCGGGTCACATAATGGTAGGTATTCGTTTGTTTTTGTGAATACATTATAAACCTTAGTAGGTTTCGAGCTGCCACACTCAGTTACTTTAGGTAGAGTAACGTCAAATCGCAACAGAGGGCTTAGTACGAGTTTTGGTTTATAAACCCAGTGTGAAACGTCTGACGCCCAGCACACCAGTGTGTGCTGATTGGTATGGAAACACTGAACGGATTTTTTGAGAAGCTTGACAGACTCAGTTTAGACGAAGCATCTCAAAAAATCCGCTCAGTGTTTCCAATAGGGTAAAATAACATTTCAAATACGAGTGAAAAGCAATATGATAAATAATTATTGACTTTGCAACATTGTAAGTAAAATAAACTTCTCTGGGTAAAATTAATAGAAGATAGCTTTATCCTCATTTGTTGTTTGTCCGACACCACGAGTCTGTAGTTTTTATGTTGCATGTATCTTTGCAAAAAAAAAACTTCGCTGAAAAAAAAACCTTATTTCAAGCTTAGTAAGGACGTAGCATTCATCTCCTGTTGGAAAGTTCGCGCTCTATATTTGCCGCTTCATAAATACTATTTTGCTTTGGGTTTTTACATCATTTTCGTAGCAAAATATCTGCGCCAACTTTATTAAAATAGTTGACATGCTTTGCTGTTATATTTTATACAGGGTGTAATGCAAAATAGCAACTTAAGCCATCAATTCCTACAGGGTGTAATAAGATCATTCCCGAAAAGTTCGGGAAAATTACTTCTACCATTTTTTTTTGACGATCACACGTCACGTTAGTTCCATAAAAAATGAAAGTTTTCAAATCCTAGGTCCTCCGCCAGTTCCGCTAATATGAAATTTCTGTGCCTAGCCTGGAGGCATAGGATATTGGATCCATATCCAATCGTGTCACAGTCGTAAACGAATACGCGGTATGTGATTTTGCATGCGAATTTGATTTCAATCCGATTCCGATTTTGGGAAAATACCATGTTTGGATACATGCTATTTTTGTGAATCTGTTACTGATAGAATAATAAAAACAACTCTAAAATTTCATTAATTTTAATAGAATGTTGTCAACTTTTGGGGTACCTATTATAAAAACTGGAACTTTGAAATCCATTAAGATTAGCTTACAGTACTTTTCCAAATCTTGAAAAACTTTGCTCTTGTGTATTATGTATATCCAAAATTCCTAGAGATAAAGCTTTATTCAAAAAAGTCTGCCCGCGGTCACAACCAAGATAAAACCGTCAACGGGGACTTTATTAACTTAGGGCGAAGATTTATATGAACCCTTTTTGTTGAAGTTATCCGTACAATAAATCCTATTTGAGTCTGCTAAGCGCTATATCAGCCGGCCATTCTGCACGCAAATCAAATTAAATAGCGATTAGACTGCGAATGATTATGTGACCTAGATAATGCAGTAGGGTCGTCAACTATATTTGCACTAGTAGTTTTTATCTTCAATTTGTAGCACCTACTTTAAACCACGTTTGGAAACCACAGTCAGTCTGTTCGTCTTTGATGGAGCATGCATGTTACACTATTACGCAATCCAATATAAAAAATATTATGAGAGTCGTGATATTATCGTGATGTAGTGGATACACCGCGTATGTTATAATCGTGATCATTTGATCATTATCATGATCACGAAAGGTGCCGTGTTGATAGTGTGACAAGACCCTATCACCACATCCCTGAAACTGTGATATGACCAAAGAATTAGTAGATACAGGGACTTACAAAATACACGAATAATATTCAAATGTTGGATTCTAAAATCAAAATGAAAAAATTTCCGTTTCAAAAATTAAATTTATTTTCTCGTACTTGTTAGGTTACTTTTTTAGGTTTTTTGTTAGGTCACATGAAAGCAGTCTTTATGCGGTTACAGATAGGTACCTAATAAAACCATAAATTTAGGTATTAAAAAAAATATCAAACATGTTTTTTTTGCATAATAGTACATTACTGCAGAGGCGAGCAACAAAGGCATTACACCTTGGTTGTCCTCTTTCGGAGTAAAAGATCGTTCCATTTTTAATTTTTTTTTTTCAAAACAATTACCATATTCAAATACTTTAGAAAACTGCATTTTTAACAAAGAAAAATTTATTAAAATGAACTCTGAATTCTAAATGCTAGAGATAGAAAACAGAGTTCAAATCACCCACTGCAGGCAAGATGCCCAAAAGGCTGGCAACGTTACCTGTTTGTATGGCAATACTTTTTTTAAATACATTTTTAAATTACACGACCGATATTTAAAAAAAAAATGAGTTTACTATGTAATTTATATTTGGCCGATAAACACTTCGATCAACTAAGTAGTTGGTCGAAGGCTAAACACGACAGATATGGATTTTCATACAACTTTTGCCGGCCGCTGCTCGCATGTATTTGGCCAGTACAGCAATTTCGATTTATATCGAAGACGGTTGTCAAAATAATGCCCACATTTCCAAGCATGTTTGAGAAACTTTTTTACGACTAACTGAACTGGATACCCCCTTTTATTATTAATGATATATTATATATTGATATAATGTTATATCCTATATACATACCTACCTAGAGTTCAAGATTTTTAAACTTATATGGTTTTTAATTCAGATGATGTCGTCCTAGCTGGTTTTTTAAAGTTTTAGAAGTACCTATAGCATCCTTATTTCCAATGGACTTACTAAGAGACGATCGCGATGTGATATGACTACAATATTGTCTCGTGTAGACATTTGATCTCAATATCTACTTATTGATTAGACATTTTCCCCCCAATGCTATTACTAGGCAACTAATAGTAACCACAATTACATGTGCCTAATTAGTGTGGTAAACAACTCAGATAAGGTACCAACTGGTGTGCTAGTAGGTAAGGGCGGCTTGCACCAGAATCGCTAAACGCGTTTAACTCTTAAATAGTATTTAGCGAGTTGTCAAGTCATACAAATACGTCAGATTTAAATTGATTTAGCTGTTAAATTCGTTTAGTGATTCTGGTGCAAGCCGCCCTTAGTATAGTATGTGTGTATAGAGTAACAATTTCCTGTCATATATTTTCCCCCCGAAATGATCATGATAATTAATTAGTTATTGATTAGAATTATTTTATTATTCATCTGAAAATCTTGTACGAAAATCTTATCTGATTTTATACTTTTTCAACGATATCACTTATTGTATCTTGTGGATAATTTGCCGATTCGAATAGGAAAATTTCCGCTCTTGAAAAATTGTGTAAAAATTGTGGCATACTAATAATGTTTTGTTTTTTAAGTGTAAGTAATATTTGTGATAAGTAGGTAGATACTAGTGTATTTTGTACAAAGTATTTAGGTACCTACATTATTAAAATAACATTCTGGCACGCACTGAGACCTTTGGATGAGACTTATGTGACCTTTCTAATAAGAATTATCGGGATCAGGCGAAAACACCGTGGTGGCTTTTATCGAGACGTGACACAAGACTCAACTTGTTTTGCTTTTAAAAAATAAAATCCTATGGCAGATCATCATATTATTTTAGCTCATATTATTTAACACTTATCACATAAGTATAAATATTTGTATACCATAAAAATATTTATAAAACTAAGGGTCAGTTCACACCGAGAAGCGGGGCGCGCATTTTTTGCGTACAAAATGAAACTTTAATTTCTTCACAAAATGATACACATTTTATCTTATTGATATAATCCCACTAAGTAATATTATAAATGTGAAAGTCTAGATGTTTGTGTTTCAATCACGTCAAAACTACTTGTGTAATTTCAACTTCGATGAAACTTAAAATACATATAGTTCGTAACCTGAATTATCACATAGGCTACTTTTTATCCCGAATAATAACAGGACCTACAGGATAAAATAATAGGACGGGAGTAGTAACGCCAATTGACATGAGAACGACGTCACGTCAGTTGCTTCAGAGGACTTAGTACAAGTTTTGGTGTAACCGTCTAACGTCGGGACCGCGAGTTGGTGTAATGTCACGCTTCTCAAAGAATCCGCTCAGAAAACGGTACACGCGTACAAAGTCGCGGGTAACCGCTAGTATATCAATAAAATATGGTCTTATTACGCCCTGGTATATGTAAAGATGTACCATTCGGTATCCTTGTATAAGAATAAGCGCAGATAGTGCTCCGACGGGTAAAGTTAACTTTGTTGTGTGTCTTATAGGTACACACGGCCACAGGTAAGTTAAACACCCAATAGGTACACCATAACTACGCTACATACAATGCAGAGAATCGTTGGAAAGGGAGTTGTCCAAACAGTATAGGTGGACGTGTCGTCGACTGTGTAATTATTGGTACCTATTTATCTAGATTATAAGCACTTACCATTTGAAATTATTAATTAGTTGTATGTAATAAGAAGTATCAAGTAACTAGGTATTTATGATTAAAATGTTGTAATATAGTTTTATCTTAACTTTTATATAACGTCACGTGTACTGGAAACTTTTTACTTTCTGCTATTATCACAATGTATTACTTAGTTGGGTACATAATGCTATCGATTCTGTTGTTGCATTTTTCTAAACTAACCTAATTTGACAGCGCTAAAATTATAGCTGTCTTTGTCGTTTCAGTTTATGAGATAGGGACGGCAACATTTTTAGTGCTGTCAAATTAGGTTAGTTTAGAAAAATGCGACAACAGAATCGATAGCAGTATGGTTTTTAGAAGTTATGTTTTGCAAGTTGCTACCAGGTGGTGCTTTAAGGATTTCTGATCATATTTATTTATTTGATAATACTTAAATAAATGTACATATTTATTTATTAGTTAATAAATTAATAAATATTTTTGGGCATTTCTAAACTACAAAGCAAAGCTTTCAGGTCGGCCACATACAGTCGGAATTCCGTTTCGGAATTTCGAATCGAAATTCGAAAACGCACTGTATATGTGATCGCTTGGAACTAGATTGCTGATGAAATACTTATATACCTACATGTTTTTTGTCAATAACAACATAACATCTACCTATCCATTCAGTGGTGTCAGTTTGTATCAAGCCGACATGATCACAGAATAATGACACGACACAACAGACGAACGAAAAATCTTCAAGTGTAGAAACACTTCATTGTATTGATCAATTATTTCTTATTTACTTATTGTGATTATTATAAAACTTTTATTTTATTGTATACCAATCTTGGTTAACATAGTGGACTCTATTATAAAATTATGAACTGTAAAACCTATGTTACCCTATAAACAATAATTTGAATTTGAAATTTGAATTCAAACAATTTTTTTCCAGTTCAAACGAGTTTTTTGGTCGTTTTCGGTCCGAAAATAAACCTTGTCATATTGTCTACCCATGATACTCGTACATCCTAACCATCTATCTTTTTTGTACTCATCTATCTGTATTCTATCCATGTCTGGAGTGCTGATAGTCTCAATTCAGTTGAAACTTGAACCTGTGCTTGAACTTACCACCTTAAAGAAGTCTCCATTTATATAAACCCATTTGGAACTATTTTAACCGTCTTCAAAAAAGGAGGAGGTTCTCAATTAGATTGTGTTTTTTTGTAATGTTTGTTACCTCTGAACTCCGTCATTTATAACCCGATTTAAAAAACTTTTTTTATCTGAAAGGATGCACTTCCAGGTTGGTCTCATTCAATTTTCATCAAAATTGGTTTAGTAGTATAAAATAAATAAATAAATAATTGAAAATATATGACATCCACGTGCAAGAAATTGCGTGTATTGCTTTTCTGTGACTTTTTAGTGGTGTTTATGGTCACTAGAATATTCCCAATGAACTGCCATCATCATTATCATCTGATGGTGACGCCGGTAAGTAGTCGAATGGAAGTCGATTTTTTAATTTTTTTAAACCTAAGTATATATTATTATTATGCTTCTTCTTGGTAAAACGAAAGGCCTTCATTATGTCATTCATAACAATGTGTTGTTTTGATACAAAGTCACAATTTGTTAGATGACCTACTTCCAATCGAGTTATTTACAACTCCAAGATACAAATATCAGTTAAGTACAATACCTACTCATACGAGTACATAAAGCTACCTAAATCTTCTCAGACTCAGACCATATTTTATGAGAGTAAGTAATGGTACCTACAAGCCAAACTTTACAGTTGTAACGTTAATATCCATGGTCTTGCGATACCGTTAAAATCCATTTTATTTAGAGCTTTGGTAAAGATTGCAAAAAAAAACATGACTGTGCAGAGCTACAGATTGTAAGAAAAGTTTACTAAGTATGTACAAAGAAACAGGCTTTCGCATTTAGGGAAATGATTGGAAGATGTAAATGGAACTACACAGTGCGCAACGCAGCAATATGTAAGCACATTGCAATCAAGTGGTCAAAGCCAATCAATAAAGCTAACTTAAAAATGAACATCATTATGAATCTCAAATGTATTGTGCACTACTAACACGCTTCTGAAAACAGGCAGTCACCAAATCAAAACATTGAAACATTTAGATCGTTTGAATAATTTAATCTCCACTCTAAAACCAACAAACAGAACTTTCAATTACTAAATTAAACAGTCTTGAATTCGGTACCTAAAATTATTTATACAAAACTAACATATTCAATCAATATTTACAAAGGTCTCTAAACGGACGGAAATATAAATTCAGTCTGGCAACATCTACCGAACTATAAGCATTCTCTTCTTGCTTATAAACCAGGAAAATTCCACTAACGAACTTGTCGGCTAAAACGCAACTGAACCGTAGCTTTTCATTTATTTTAGGCTATCTCGTTACAGCTGCACAGTGACGATCGAGCCATTGTTGGAACTGAATAGAACAATAGAAATAAATAAATTTACAACGTCAACCGTTGTAAATTTGTAAAATTGAGCCCCAATGCTAAGTAATCTAATTATTGAGGTGAAAGTTAAAATGCAAGGTTACGAAAGAAAAACCCAGAAAACTAATGATTCTACATTTACAAACATCTCATCAAAAATTTTACTAAAACACGATGGGGCCACTTTCGAAAATTACTATTCTTTGCTTGATAGAAAAAAAATGTAGTACCTAGTGCTTTTTTTCTCATCTAAAAGTAAAAAAGTAACTACAGTAAATCACTATGTGTGGTGGTATCAAATGCACAGAAATTTCACTTTCAGGCCACACACATAACATCACTATCTAAAGTCGCTGATTTTCTTGCGCCGCAGTAGTTCTTCACGAAACAAATCAGTCAATACCACTTTCGTTTATCGAAAGTGTCGTGAATCCTCACCACGTGTCAGGGCAGTATTTGACCAGATCCGCCACTGAGCAAGGATGTAGACAGCACTCATCAGCCACTTGCCTTTTCACTCTTTTGTGAATATCTGTTAGTAGAATAGCTGCTCTCTTCCCACGCTCCTTGGACAAGTTTTCCTCTGGCAAGTCACTGATAGGCACGTTCCCCGTACAGATTTGGAATATCAGCGTCGATAGTGATCTGCTGCACATGTCTTGAATCATGGATGTGAGCGTCAAAGGCTCCCCTTGCACGGAGTCTAGTAGGAACAAAGTGTATACTATCCAAAGAAATTTAGCGCTCGGCTGAGGCATGTCTGACTTGTTTGGTGACCGACGGGGAGTAACTGAAGCTTCCGTCTACAGTACCGTATAGTAATAGTCGACGCTACAATAAATAGAGAAGATAACCTGTGTCAACGGTGACAACAGAACAACATAAGTTCAAAACAACAAGTTGGAGGGCCCCGAGTCCAGACGAGACTGTTACGATTTGATATTTATAGAATTTTGATAAGGATACCGTTTTAGAGATTCGTTGGTGGTGGACGAGAAACGGCGAGTTATGATAGTCCGTCATTTTGGGGGCATCCATTTATTTGAACATGGTAATCATCGTCTACTTAGAGTGCACTTAGATAATGAGCTATCACAAAACACCAACCTAATTATATATTATTTTATATTATATTTAAGTGGTGTACAATAAAGAATATTCTATCTAATTAAAATTTACTAAAAACAAAATAATTTAGGTAATGATACTTTTACTCTATTTGTTAAGCTACCCAGAATTTTTTGAGTGTAAACAGGCAATGTCGCTCATACTTCCAGACACCTAGAATTTGTCCTGTAAAATCCTGGTATTTGGGAGAAATATTGAGAGTATTTTACCTAAACTAACTGTAACAGCGTTAAATCGCGAGGAGTGGATGGAGGGAGACAACGCCTTTGTCCCCCTGTGGTGTGATAATAGTAGTTGAACAAGAAAATAATAATAAAGCTTTAGTACCTACATGGTTATGTGAATTTTTACTATATACCAATAGAAAAAAAGCGCAGATCTGCGCCCTTTTTTCAAGCCTCCTTTTAGACGAGCAGCAAAATTTCAAAAAACTTATGTGGGTTTTTTCACCCACATAAGTTTTTGAAATTTTGCTGCTTTACAGTTGTGTTCGATAAAGCCCAACAAACAAACGCACACTTTACTCTTGCAGGCAAAAAAACTCAGTAAAAATAAACCGAGAACCCTTTATTTATCTGTATTATTCCTGTTTACTTTAAAAATAAACGTGCTTCGTTTAAATCATTTTATCTAGAGCTGTTTGTTTATAGAAACTGGCCCAAAAATCTCAATGCGAGGTCTTACTAACAAGATGATATAGTTATTATTAATAATCATTAATTGAAGTTACAAAACAAAATTGATCATTCATAAAAATATATTTTTATCTTACTTTACTCTAGGTAAGTATTTTATGCCGTGCTCAAGTAGTACTTAGCTTTTATATGTATTTGATAAATAATTACTAATAAAAGTATTATTTGTAACAATTTTTTACCGTACTACCGTACTAAAATTAGAAAAGGCTTCTCTGCGTGGGTACATACAAGAATGGGAAATACGATACGATCCGGGCTATAGAAACATAACGGAAGATTTTCCCTATACAACGGTTACCATAGTTGCGACCCTACCTCTTTTCTTAATAAGGGTTGCTATTGAGCCTTTTGTAATGAAACCATACTCAAAATATTATCGTAGAGCTATTGAAAGTAAAGAAAGCCCGTATAACTCTTAAGATCTGGAAGGAAACAACAACTCAGAACCAATTATCTTCCATTATGCTCGTATCTCAGCATCATCATCATCGTTTACAATTATATCAGTCAATATCGCCTCTCTTTGCTTGTACTTTTTGCCAAGACCCAAAGTGTTACAAAGTCAAAGTCATAATTCTTTTATTCAATAAAATCACAAGGATCATAATAGAATAGTCTTATATAACTAAGTGATTCTAGGTGCCAGTTCCACGTGACCAGGAAGAACGGGCAAGAAACTACGGCCAGCCCCCGTATTCCAATCTTTTGCTGTCAAGATTTATTTCACTGCCCAGTGTAATTTCTTCAGGTCACGTGGTACAATTTTGTACCACGTGATCATTCTTTTTAGACACTTGACAGCAAAATATGCGCGAAAACAAATTAAATGACATTTTAATGTCACTATTTAGTCACAGAATAACTATGAGTTAGTATGAACTGACCATGATTTAAAACTTTGCAGTTCAACATCGCAGTTCAATTGAGATTGGAATACCCCTGCTGGTTCCTATAGCGTTTTTTGTATGATCCTTTTAACAAAGAAATTATTGAAATGCTTGGGGTGACATTTCACTTTTATGAATCTTTGTTATCGGTATCAGTGGGATTTTATTGCATAAACGCATACTAATATTGCCTCATTTGTTTTACTAGTGCAGTCAGTGGACTGATTACCGATGTTGTCAGCAACATACAAAAGTCAGTACCTGATACAAATCCTATCCTATCCTACTAATATTATAAATGCGAAAGTTTAGATGTTTGGATGTTTGTGTTTCAATCACGTCTAAACTGCTGAACCAACTTGGATGAAACTTGGCATATATATAGTTCGTAACCTGGATTAACACATAGGCTACTTTTTATTTCGAATAATTAACAGGATCTACAGGATAAAATGAACGAAAAGGAATAGCAGCGCCAATTGGCAAGAGGATTTCATTGTCATGTCAAACTGACGTGACATGATATGACAATGAAATTCTCTTGACCGGAACGTTACACCAAAGAGGTAGTCCTCTTTGGTGTAACGTTCCGGTCTAACCTTGACGTGTTTGAGACGGATCGGTGGGAAACCGCCAAGGACCGGGATAAGTGGAAGGGTGTGGGAGAGGGTTTTGCCCAGCAGTGGGACGAGATAGGCTAGTTTAAAAAAAAACCTACTTTTATTGATTCAAATCCAATTACATTAAAATTCATTAAATACCAGGTGTTATAGCCCAATCCCCGAACGCTGCGGGGGCTAAAGTGCCCATGCTTAAGTACCTATGTGGACAATTTTATATTTTATCCCGACGGTCGATACTACTAGGAAACATTTCATAATATTCTGTCGAGGTTCTATGCATAACCGTGAAAAGAGTCCTTTCAAAAGACTTTTATATTGACAATAGTCTATCATATTGCTCTCCTTACGGACGATGACATAATATCACATTATGTAAATTGTTTAGGGTTCTATGAATAAAATTGATCCTTATTTTAACCCTATCTTTTTACAATGAATTTGCCAATCAAAGTGTCTTATAAGAATATTTTTTACTAGAACATCAGTATGGTTCTATCTATCTGCTCAGTACTATTTAGTACCACATGTCGTAAACCGTTGATATAATTACATAGACCCATATATTCCCTGGCATGCACACTCTAGATAACAATGTACTCGTATGTATACGAACGAGACAGCGAAATGAGAAATGGTTCGCGTTTAAGAACCTGTACATGAAGGTTGGAATCTGCAGAATAATGGCAGATGGGTCTTTGGTATGATGTCGAAATTGTTTTCGTTTCTGATAAAACAATTTTCAGTAAGGCTCTTTTTCGAAGTAACGTACCAACGTTAACGCCAGTCCAATATTAGGATACTTATGCTCAGGTCGGCGGAGATTTTACTTTAATAGGGAAGACGTGATATCTCATCTGAAAAATTTTTCACCAGTTAGTAAACCAAGTTTTAGACGTAATTTTGACGTCATCTCGATTAGAGTATCTCTGCTGAACTGAGCATAAGGCCCCAGTAAACTTACTGACTGCACTGGCATTGTCTATAGATGTTTGTAAAAGATAAATAAATTGAATATGAGTTTTGTCAAAAATAAGGATGTAAAAATGTGAGAAAATGAGATGTGAAAAATTGGCCTCCGAGGCCTACCTGGTTGCTCTATTCGAGAGTATTACA